>OX458980.1:9561240-11034885 GCA_949774945.1 Hoplodrina ambigua | reverse complement strand
GAATTCCTCGTGCAGAGAACAGGGGTGCTCCCATCGAGGTTTACGTATCAGCGGTGTCGTCTCCATCCAGATTCTGGGTTCAGTTTGTGGGGCCGCAAGTCACGCAGTTAGACTCCTTGGTGGAAGAAATGACGGAGTACTACGGCAAGAAGGAGAACAGGGAAGCTCATGCGGTTAGTATCTTTTTAATGTCGTATAAACATTTATGGTGGTGGCATGGTGGTAGTAAACAGCTGAACATGAGGTCTTGGGTTCGATCCCTAAGTTGGACTCATTATCGGTGTCGTAAGCAGCCTGGAGTCATTAGTCAAATGGGACTGAAACGTGGCGTACTTGCTAAAAAACAATAAACGCGTTTTAGCTACGTTTATAAATAATACAATTCCACATAATATTTCAATAATGCAACCATGCTTTTTCTCTATCATACATTTGAAATTCATAGTAATATAAATTATTTTTAACTATATTTTGAAATAAATATTAGGTTACTTCTGAGCTCTAGGCCTGTCGGACTAGGGGCCCGTTGGGCCGGGGGCCCGTAGCATTTTGCCAGTCCTGGCTTTTACGCCACTGCCTATAGCTAGGTCGCTACGCCCCTGTGTATAAAAATAATTTGTTTCGTTTACAGTTGGCGCATGTGTCCGTCGGTCAGGTTGTAGCTGCAGTGTTTAGACATGACGGGCGCTGGTACCGCGCGAGAGTACACGACATCAGAGCCAACGAGTTCGATTCCACGCAGCAGGTGGGTTATATTGAACGCATACGTTTAAAGCGCCATCTACACGCACGTACGATTGGGTCTTGCCGCGCCATTAAATCATTCGAGATGGCGCCTTACTAAAAGTGAAGGTTACTCACTGTCTGCCGTCAGTAATCTTTACTTCTACTAAGGCACCATTGAACGATCTAAAATTAACTGGGAGTTATGTTTATTTCCCACGACTTCGGCCGCATGGAACATAATTGTACCGTGAAACAGTAGTTAGTAATAAAATAGGTATAGGTACCGCCACGAGTGGTGAGCACAAATTTCATCTGCGCATTTGTTCATTAGTCGGTCTCTTTGGCGGAATGAAGAAGGCGGGGGGCGCCGATCTTGCAGTCGACTGCATGCGATTGGTTCGTCAATTGATGCTCATCGTCTATTGGTCTATCGCCTGTCATTCCGCTACTGTACAATTTTGTGCAATATTAGTGAATCACGTTTTGAATTTTTAATAGTTAATTTTTGTTATTACGTATTAGATGTTTTTTTTTTTAATATAGTTTAATTTCTTTATTTCGTATTTGTTGTGTTTTTGGTTTAATTTTTATTATTACATTTTTATTATTTTATTTAGTTTACATTTTTAGTATTTCGTTTTATAAAATAGCTGTGTTTTTGTACATGCGCGAAATCCTACAATCTGTGCTCACGAGTCGTGCCGCCAATTATAATATCAATGAAAAAATTATAATAAATTTTGCAGGTAGCAGACGTGTTCTTCCTCGACTACGGTGACAGCGAGTACGTGGCGACACACGAGCTGTGTGAGCTGCGCGCTGACTTACTGCGGCTCAGGTTCCAGGTATGTCCCACTTTATATTACTGAGTAAATGTCAGGTATCACGGAGTTATTTTTCGCAAGATCTCCCTAATTCTAAAATAAAAAGTAAAGCCTCAGTTGCTCCTTATAAAATCTGCTGTCGGCTAGTAAAGGACGGTCAAAATCGGTCTCGGAGATTAGTCGGAACAAACAGACAATTTTTTTTTTTTTTTAAAGTAAATATTCATTATATTCATTTTGTAAATAGCTGTAATTTTGACATTACACTTAATTTCATCCATTTGTTTGTAGATTAATATTTATTATATATTTTTTTATAAATGGTCAGTTGAATTGGCGAATAATGACGTCACAGTTTACTATTTGTCATACAAAATCTAATGGGGAATCGTTCATAAAAAGTACGTCAATTGATTAGTGATTCCTATTATGCTATTGTCAATCTTTATGGTGTTAAATGTACGTACATTATAATGTCGAAGAATGAAATTTTCCTTCATTAATTCGACATAAAATATGAGGTGAACTGACTTTAGGAAATATGACGTTTTTGACATCTGTCACACTGTCATTTCGACCCCGAGAAGCAGACTGATTCAGCTTGGTTAACGGATAGGCATATTTCATCAGCTTGCCTACGAACAAGGGGCTATACGCTTTATTCGCCAGAATATAGGTACATTGTATATTGTAAAAGACACACAAGGTTTCTCTATATTCATTTTTCTTTTCAACCGACTTCAAAAAGGAGGAGGTTCTCAATTCGACCCGTATGTTTTTTTTTTTTTTTGTGTGTTTGTTCTACGATTACTCCGCCAATTATGAATCGATTTGGATGATTCTTTTTTTGTTTGAAAGAGTATAGTTCCGAATAGGTCCCATAGGAATATTGTCATGATCTGATGATGAACTTTGGAGATATGGAACGGAACTCCTTATAAAATCACAGCAGAACCGCCGTAACAAGACAAATTGCTTTGTTTATACGTGTAGTCGATGACTGACTGAAGGAAGTGGGGAGGGGGTACGTCAACCCCCCTCCTACCACTTTCCAAAATTTAATATATCGTGTGAGGTATTGTTTGAAAGGGCTTTATGTAAGGATTTCAAACATTAACACACAAGCACTAAAAAGTGAAAAATAAAAAACTTTTTTACAAAAAAATATTACCGCCTTCAAAAACTACAAAATAAAAAAAATTACTTTAGCTTGGAAGTCGGTGGCAATACCTACATAACAAGAAACAAAACCAAAGCCGCCGACTTTCAAGCTAAAGTATTTTTTTTTATTTTTTCTTTTGCCCACAGGCTATGGAGTGCTTCCTAGCAGGCGTGCGGCCCGCACTCTCGGGCGACGCACCGCGCGATCGCTGGCACCCGCACGCCATCGAGCGCTTCGAAGAACTTACTCAGGTACGGAAAGTATAAGATTGGGTTTTTATAACAAGGTTGCGCGTTAATAAATATAACTGATAAAAATTGAGTGTAGCTTATTTTTTATTTACCTGAAAAAAGGGTTCATTGTGCTCATTGTTATGAACCATGAAATGGGGAAAAAAAAACAGCTGATCTCTGATTCATTTTGTTCAGTTAAGCGGACACTGATGTATCGATCAGCTGATCAAAGCTAGCTAGCTAGTTAGCTGTAAAGAAAAATTAATGTGGAATATACATTCCTTTTAAAATCTATAATTGAATTGCTTTGGCTATGAAGAAATCGCTTTTTGACAGCTCATAAAGAGTATTATGTTAATTGATTGGTGGTCATTCATATTATGAATTAAGTCTTCAAACCAAGTAAATATTACTAATTTAACGGGTAAATTGAAAACGTGTATTTCAAATTTTTTTTTAATCGCAGGAATTTACGTTACGTTTTCTCTGCAAGCTTGTACTAGGTGCCTAAGCACTTTAAAACTGAGATAGCGCCATCTAGTGACTATATTGAGAAACATGTGTGTTTGAAGGTGGCAAGATGGAAGCCATTGCTGTCCAAAACGTGCACGTACAAGAAGACTGCTACTGCCGAGGGTGAGAAAGAGAGGGAGATACCTGGCATCAAGCTATTCGACAATACTGACGGTAAATATATTCTTGTAATTTCGTTTCTTGATTCTAATTGTTCTGTTTTTGACTTCCTCGTTGTTCCAGTGGTCGCAAATTGCGACTGCTGAGCATGAGGTCTTGGGTTCGATGCCCAGGTCGGACATAGTGTTATTAAGTTTTTTCATCATAAATTTCTCAGTACCAGAATCGAAGCCTGTATTTCTGCTCGGTTTATGGCAATACATGTTACATGGGACTTAAACATAACTAGCGTAATGTGGGTTTACTAATGGGTACACCTCTGCCTAACCCTTCGGGAATTACAGGCGTGATGCTATGTGTTGTATCATCTAATTAATAGATCTCGACCTGGGAATCGAACCTAAGACCTCATGCTCAGCAGTCGCGCTTTGCGACCACTAGACCGAAGAGGCATTCAAAGTAAGACAATACAAGTTGATGACAAATATAAACGGCTGACAAAATACGAGTAAAGTTCCCAAAATCATCATCATCTTCCTGCCCTTGTCCCGTGTTACTTGGAGTCGGCGCAACACGTTCTCTTCTTCCATTCCGTCCTGTCAGCCGTCATGCAATCACTAACTGCCTTTTCTTCCATATCATTCTTCACACAATCCATCCATCCTTTCTTTGGTCTTCCTCTTGCTCTCCATCCATCCACATTCATATTCATAACTCTCCTAGTCACATGCATTTCATCCTTCCTCTTCACATGTCTGTACCAAGACAAACGATTCCCTTTCAACTTTTCTGTCACTGGCGCCCAAAGTTCCCATAATAATCATTTTAATGAAATGTTACAGAAGGCGAATTGGACATCGGCGCCGTGTTGATAGCAGAAGGCTGGGCCGAGCACGGGCCGGGAGATCGACCCTCGCCCACTACACACAAACCACCCTTCGGAGACCTCGGCAATTCACGGTAAGCACCCATTTATTTATATTAGCAAATGTAGATATACTGAAATAAAAATAGTCAGTTATGGACTGCCGAGTCAAGCGAAAACTTAAAACTTTGAAATAAAAGTGTATTTTTTTTTAAATTAATGATTGAAATTCGTTATTTTTGTAAATTAACATTCGTCTGGTCACATATTTTGGCACTTCTGGCAATATGTATTTACATGTACACTCAACAAAAGTGATAGATATGCAGAGTTGCCAGATTTAGTTGAAATTTTCTTAGAAATCAATGGTTGTTTTCAAATAAAATTTAGTTAAAAAAAATTGACTTTGATGCCGATTCCCTTTTACAGAAACTAGACTAAATTTAGAGAATTGACATCTCTTACTAACATACAGCGAAAGTAAAGGACGGTGACATGAAAGAACTAAGTTAGCGATGTCAAATTAGTTTTGCCTTGAACTTTTACATATTTTTAATCCATACGTTTAAAATGTCAACTATAATTGTATGGATGTGTCGGATTGACTAAATTTGACTTGAGCTCTTATTTACATTAGTTTCTTTCTTGTTTTATTGGACAAAAAAAGATGGAAATAGTCAACTTTAGTTTAGTTTGTGACCAAGAGAATCGGCACCATCAAATAGTTCATTAAGTTTCAATCTAAAGCATCAATGGGTTTCTAAGAAAACTTTAACTATATCTGACGACCCTGGATACCTATTTCTTTTGTTGACTACACAGGCTATGTAATATATCCTTTTATCCCCCTTGTAACATATATTTTACATTTATCGCGACTATTTATGTTTACGGTTTTACTTGATGTATTTCGAATAATTCGTGACTTGTAATCCAGAGGAATTCAAAATTTTGGCTGAAATAATTAAGCTTAGCGTTTTATACAAGTATCAACCTTGTAGATATCATTTTATATTTCAAGTTTCACAATTGTATAAATGAATATGAATGAGGCTTATCTGCATCTCATTAAAGTTCAAATTCGTATGACACGCTTGATCACAATTGCTTAAAGGAATATAAATGATTCTATCATCATCACATTAAAGTTTATTTTTGTATAAAACGCTAACCGTGAACTGAGATCTGCGCATGAATATATCAAGCACAGAATAAAACAGTAAAACTATAAACATAGATAAACATATCTTATTTTATTTAATTAGACCACATAATGTACATAATATATGCAAGCTAATATGTCTATGTATTTTTTCGTATGCTAAATATGGATGATGAAGAGGTACAAAACACACTGAGGAAGTAATGCACGATTTGAAAACCACACATATTTAATTAGTCAAGGCACCATTGTAATGAGGGTAGAATTGAAAACTCTAAACGTCATGTTATGTACAGGGTGTTGGGAATGTTAGAGGGAGAGCGAAGCTCCTCTGTACCGAAGGACCACAAGGATGACCGCAGCGAACCGAATCAAAACACCACTGACGACTCCGATAAAGGTAACTAAAATTCGTCTTGAAATAAATTCACATCTATAAAAGACACATCTATATAGGCGTACTACTTTAATAAAGCTGAAGAGCTGTTTTATTTGTTTGTTCAAACGGCTTATTCTCGGGAACTGCCAGGCGGATTCATAACATCACACTTTGAATCCCCGAAGGGTTAGGCAGACGTGTACCCTTAGTACAATCACATTTCGCCAGTTATGTTTTAAGTCCCATATTATAGTGGGCGAGCCTATTCCCATCACCTGGGCACAAATCCAAACTCCGAGGATGCTACTGAGTAATTTCTGATAGATAAACCCAATAACACAAAAACCATTTCATTTATTAAATCTAAAAAAAATACAGACACACTTTAATTTAATAGTAAACTTTTATGTTCCAGATAACGACCGAATGACGACTTCGAAATCGCTCGGCTCAGGCCTCGAGACAGGGGACAAGCCGCTTTCCATATCCAACTTCGACCTCTCGTACCCTGACAATTCCCTGTCCAAAGCTCTAAACGGTTCCCACGAAAACTTTTTACACATGGAAAAACAGAATTTGGACAAAGAAGGCAATGTTGAAACAGGTTCTTTAGAAACGTTAGTACCTCCCGTCACTTCGACCCCTAACCTGTCGAAGTCACCTCTCGACGAGTTGAAAGCGAATATGAACAGAATAGACTCCCATCATAATCTTGAATTCCTAACGAGATCGCAACATGAGAACAAGTAAGTTTTAGTTTTTAAGTAATTGTTTCGATAAGTCGCGGCGGTTTTTGTCTGGGTTTCTGATGTCTGTATTTTGATGTGAATCATCCATTAGAGCGTTATGGCAGTAAAATTTATCAGTTTGCCGTGACGGAAAACGGCATGACACTCACTCATGCCGCCCCTACTACGTCACGGCTCTCAATTTCCTTGTGCGTGTGTGCGTGCATACTATAAACTCCGTTGCTTCTCTGAATAAGCTGCTTATTTTTTTTATTAAGTGGAAATTTAATAATTCCCTGAGTTGTTTCACATCTGCCGATCATTCATTGACAGCTAACTTATTTTTTCTTTTTAAATCTGTGTATGACAGAAAATCTTGTTATTACTTTTTTATATTTATACATACTTCAAAACTTAGTTTTAATTAGAGATTTTGTACATTAATGACTATGACTTGGGGGGTATTACGAACGATTGCAATCTAATCTGTCTTAATCTGTCAGAAATCCTTCTAAATATCCAAATTTTGATCTTTAGTTATTTGTAGTTGAAATGAGATTGAAATTAGATTTTAAACGTTTTTAATCAGTAGAATTAGCCTTATTGCTGAGTCTATAAATCTCTAAAACTTAATGGTGTCTTCATACAAACAGTTATACGTCCAGTGTAGGCTTTAACGCCACGTAGACGCTGCGTAACCGCATATAATGTCCCCACTACAAGGACTCTTAAGATTCCCTCTATGTATGGAAAGCTGTGCGGTTTGGTTGGCTAAAGCCGCGTATGGTTTACGCAGCGTCTACGCTTGATTAACTCCAGACGCAAATTACCGTCGCGATTTTTAATCATTCTAGTGTTAAATATGTCCGATTGTATTAAAAGTTATTTAAGTAAATAAATGCTGTATGTTGTACATCATTTTTAAATAATATCTTTAGGGATAAACTACAGTAACATAACTCGCCCTTCCACAATTCAAAACGTTTGAAAGTGTTTGTAATAGTATTAAAAAGACTCACAACGCATGTGTGCGTATTGAGACGGCTCTCGAAACTAGACTAGCGGCGTTATTAATCACTCATTATTACTAGTATGGCGCTGCACTGACATTCTCTATGAAAATTACAGGTGCGTTGTCTTGCGCGTTCGGCTATTTATGAATATTTGACAAACAAATATTGCCTGCAGCTGAAGACGATTACTTCAAACTCTTTCATACGAATGTGACTATACACACTGAAGGAGAGGAGCGTGAAGTTATAGTAGTTTATCTCTATATACTTTTGTATCCAGTATGTGATATTGAGTCTCATGTTATAATTATTTTCTATAGGTACACAAGTTTTCTACTATCTTTAAAGATATTATGTCTCACTTGATAATAAACGTATAAGTCAATTGCAATTTTCTTTCAAAGAAATTAAAAAAAAATACTTAAAAATAATTTATATAGTGCGCGAATAAAAAAAAAAGCTTTAGTAAATGTACAAACGTTAAAACGTGGTTTTGGTTGTGTATTATGATTAATGCGGAAACAGACTTATAACACGCAACGCCATCCCACGCGTACTTATTGGCCAAAAGACGAAGAGTAGTTTCACGAGATGAAATATGGCCAATGAGTAAGCTTCACTGACGTGGCGTGGCGTAGTGTGTGACAAGTCTGTTTTAGCCTTTGTGCTACTTCTTTCTATATCGACTATAGAGGAAAGTAGATGATTTTTTTGTGCTTAAAAGTATGTACCTATGAGGAGTTGCTGTGTTCCTATTTTTAAAATAGAAACAAATTCTGTTTAGTTAGTAGTACCCATGATATAAATGTTTCAAGTAGTGTACGTAAATATAAAAATGGTATATGTGTGTTTTAAACTTGCTTATGATTAAAACAAAGTATTTTTAGGCCTACATTTTTCAACCTCAGATAAACGGAAAGATAAATATTGCGGTTTGACAGTTTTTGTACAGAAAATATGTAAAACTGTCATATTTAACCTTTAAATAAAAGTTAACTGACAATTGAAAAATCAGCCCTTAGTCGAGTAAAGCCGACAGGCCGTTTGGCGGCGCAAGAGTTGATTGGAAGTCTTATTTCTTAGCTATGGTATGGTCCGGGTAGCGAATAAATATTGTATTGTCCCAAAAAGAGCTTACCCCGGTGTCAGTGTAACTAGAGATGTATTATGTCAATATTAAAATTGACCTTCTTCTAATATAAAATATTATACTCCAATTAATATAACGTTGTCTTTATTTCATAATAAATATAAAGCATAGTAGTACACTTAGTCAATTTCAATAAAAATACAGTCTCAACAATATAACACAATAATTGTATAATTATTTTTTAAATTCTGTATAAATGCAGTATATTAGGCGTTTACTTCGAGTGGGCCGTTACCTCCTGCCTTCCCCTCTCCACGCCTCAAGTAAGCCCGCTAAGTATGGATAGCAAATTCAAAATTTCATTTTTTATTTTTATTTTGTGAATCTCTTGTGTTTTGTTACTGTATCTGTTAAAAAAAGTTTTTGTAATTTGTTAAGCAGAGGTGAACCCACATTTCGCCAGCTAAAATCATTTTTTTTTGTCAACCTTACTTGTGCGTATGACATCTGTCACGACGGCCATCTTGAAGTGAACGGGTAGTACATAATAATACGAGTTAAAATAAATATATGTTTAAGAAACGACGCTTGTATATTGAATACACGAACTCGGCCTAAAAATATTGTAAAAGCCATATTAGTTAATAACGAAATTCAAACGTTTTTTCTAAGCATATATCAATTTCTGCATGCATGTGAAATATTTCATAAGCACACTAAATATGTACCTAGTGTCTTTTAAAGCTGATTTAGACTGTGCGAGAAATATCGTGAAAGTTGTGGTACAATACACGCCACGAAAGATGAGACTTAACACACCACACAAACTTTACTATTTCGTAATAAATATTATAATTTTGTTAAGAATTTTAATCATAATGTCATCCAAATATCCCTGAATAGATACACAAATAATGAATAACTATTTCATACATTCATACGTGTGCAAGCTCTCCATTACTGATGCTTGTCAAGTCTAATCATTCGTGGCGCGTCGCGCGGTCCCGCAATGTACGCCAAATCGCACGATATTTCTCGCATCGTATAAATTAGCTTTTACTGATTAACACTGCGCGAGCACCTGGAGTGTTTGAAATGTATTTCTAATATATTAAGTACTCACTAGTTTTCTACCTTCATAGTATTTATATTTTCAACCAATGTATGTTCCTTTAAATCCATACTAATATTATAAATTTCACGCCTAAACTGCTGAACCGATTTTGATGAAATTTGGTATAGGGTAAGTTTGAACTCCAAGAAAGGACATGCTTATTATTCCTACGACCGCGATAACCGACATTTAAGCGGACGAAGATGCGGGCAAAAGCTTGTTTTTTTTTTGCTGGACTTTTGACATTAAAAATCTTTTTTTTATTATTCTACAGTTTTAGTAGCTCTAAAAAGCTTAGAGATTATTTTTGACATAAAAGATATAATTTCTGTGATTGTATTACATACGTGACTAGGCACTAACGACCGCTTATTAGGATAAATAAGTAATGAAGGTACTTTTAAATTAACGCTTTTGCCACACTTCAGATATTTTGATTGCATTTTGTAACATCAGATAATGTGTGTTCATTCACGTAAACATTTCATACTATTTTTATATGGTTTTTGTAAACATGTTTCAAAACAATTGTTGATGTTTACTGTAGAATCAATGTTTTAAAACATATTTCATTCTATAGTCAAAATTATTGTTATGTTTATCAAACCATTTTGTTATTAAATCGCTTTTTTTTTTCAAGAAATAACGTATTCCGAGGCTTTAACTACCTTAATTTCTTTTAGTAGGTACCTAATTATGATTGAGAAATGATGTCTGATATGTTTTACAAAGGACAATGAGTGATAATGGCAAGGCTTTACGAATAAAGGAAAAGGGAAATTCTTCCCTTGAAGGGGGAGTTTTGGAAACATCATTGTAGGGATATAAAATGGTGCTATCGTAAGGCTAGGGTCGCAAAGAGTACTTATGGAATTTTTATTCTACAAAACAACTTCACAATTTACTCAAGTGAAAACAGAACAAAAAATGTTTGATGTAAAACATCTATTGCGCCTTGGCAGTAAACCGACTCGAATGCCGTGACGGCAAACGGCATGACGCTTAGGGTTGCCATTTTTTTAAGGAATTACCAAAAAATCATGTATGCCGAGTATAAATAAAAAAAATGCAAATAAAATAAATCATCAGAAAAAATATTTATTTACTGAAATCTCATAACAAGTATTCCATTCTACGTATGAGGCAAAATAAAGTATTCTCGATACTTTTTTTTAATTCTAATGTATGGCTGGCAACCCTGACGCTGTCATGGCATGATGACATAGATGTTTTACATCTGCCGGGCGTTCCACGACGGCCAGCTCTTTTTTGTAAAAGTAAAATGTGAGTAAATTTGGCACTTTAAGTTATTATACATATTTTTAGTACTTATTGTTAAAATGTGCTCAACTTTTTGCTGATTTTTTTCTTTATACATCGCAGTCAAGTTTGTGTTTTACGAAAATGCGTCTTATATTGTTTTGCATACGAGTGGTATCAGGGTGGCTAGTAATTAGTGGCCGGTCCACATGATTGCAACGTTTTATCATGAGTTATGATAATTCCATCTAATTGTGTTAATACATCACTTATACACACAGATGTAGGTACGGCCTGTACCGCGTGTTCACAGCAATTCAAACCTTATCATGCTTCTGCACTTATGACCGCTTACTGTACCAGTCACCCTATATATCAACCAACCACAGGTTAGCTTGTATGTTTACGATGTAACGTCAACAAAATCAGTCAAATATCTAAGATTACTATTGGTTGGAATTTTGAACTGAAAATGTAATGGTGCCATACCATTCTAGTACAAACCTGCTTAACGCGGGAACAAGTATTGTTTTCTAGTTGTCGAATTAAATTGTTATAGTTTTGGTTTTTTTTTTATAGTATTAGTTGTCAGTAGACTTTTGTTATAAACTCGAATATATTTTGTAAAATATTGTACTTTTGTAAATTCTTTTTCAATATAGAAATACATTTGTGGAAGAACAGAAGTTGTTTGTTTTTATTGTTTCTTTGTTTTGACAGCCCTAATTTATTTTAACAATGAAATAGGTGGGGTGACGAATAATGGTCACTGCCAACCGTTACATGTAAGCGCCCCGCCCGCGAACCGTCACCTTTTTTATCTTTATATAACATCACGCCTGTAATCTCCGAATGGTTAGGCAGAGGTGTACCTACATTTCGCCAGTTATGTTTAAGTCCCATGTGATAGGGGGCGAGTCTATTGTCATCGACCGGGCACAAATCCAGACTCCGAGGCTGCTACTAAGAAATTCCTGATGGAAAAACCCAATAGCTCTGCCCGACCTGGGAATCGAACCCAAGACCTCATGCTCAGCAGTCGCGCTTTGCGACCACTAGACCAACGAGGCTGTATGTGGCTTGAAGAGTCTAAACCGCCAAGGCAGGAAATCACCTCGTCATTACACGCTATGTTCATGTCTGTCAGTGCTCCAACACAAGTAAACAATGCTATTAGTCCAAGCGAGTCTTGAAAGCGTGGTGCTCTCTCCAATTGTTTCCATTTACCTTTTGAAACGGTTTCGTCCGAATCACTGTCGTTAAACTTAAATCATTGTTACGGTCGGTGGTATAAGCGATGACATTTTACGGAATAAGTACGATTTTTTTTTAATCTTTGGCACTATGAATTTGGATCTACTATCTCTGTATGCCATACAAATATTTGTTCCATACGGGATACGAAACCGTGACGCGCAGCTCAGTAGTCAATCGCTCAGCCACTCTGTGCTGTCAAATTACAATATTACTTACGAAACCAAATGATCTGTAGATACTTACCTACACGAAGAAATCATTTTTTTCTCGTGTATGTTTGTATGTTTCGGCTAATCTTCGAAACGGCTAGGCCAATTCGCCGACCCGAATTGGCCCAAGAATAAACTATAATGTTCTCGGTGCTGATTGTAAGCTGAAGGTAAAATCTTTCTCTTAATTTAACCTTGTAATGCAGTGCCAGTCACACTGGGTACCTTAATAAAGAAAAACTTATTTGACATTTGTTAATGAAATCTACTAAAGTAACACGTTCCATAAAGGGAGAAGGCCTTGACCATACAGGTCAGTATGTTGTGTGTAGGTGAGCTGAGGCTAAAATAAACCTCCAAGGCCCCAACAATGTAGGTAGGTCGGTACCTCGTCACGTCGTCTCGGTCTTTACAGTACCTACATAAACACTTCAAACTGTCTATATACATACTATAACAGCACGCCTGTAATGCCTGAAGGCCTAAAGTGTTAGGCAGAGGTATACCTATTAGTACACTCCCATTCCGCCAATTATGTTTAAGTCTAGCCTATTGCCATCAACCGGGCACAAATCCAGACTCCATGCCCTATTACACCTCAGGCGAGCACTCAATTAAGCAGTTTAGCTATTATGGTAACGATTGCAGAAAACATTTAGAACAGAAATATCTACGTAGATAGCGTGTTAAGGAAACGCAACGTTTCTGCTAACACGCAACGTTTTAACTATTTCCCGTAAGGAATGTGGGTCAATAGGTCAACATCGAAACAATGAAAATAAAACATGGTGGGTGGATATATTGACGATATTTGTAGAGAAGCTGGCACTCTAGGTGGAGGAGGGAGAAACTGGCACCTAGGTACTTAGCAGCTGAAAGATAAGTCGAAGATTGAGCTTCAAAAAAGAAACTAATAAATGACATTTTAACATATTATAACGTGACATGACCTATAATGTCGTGATAGCCCAATACTCAAGGGGTCCGCCTCTCATGCACGAAGCAAGTACCGATGTGACTTTTTCTATTTCTTATTTTTTGGTTTATCTTGGACATCACAACTTACATCGGTGAAAGAAAACATCGTCATCTGGACTGACTTAGTTTATTAGTCTGAAATCGCCAATCCGCCTTGAGAAAGCGTGGAGATCAATACTCCTTCCTTCTCTGTACGAGAAAAGGCTTTTGCCCTGTATTAGGAAAATAACAGACTAGTTAATTTAAATGACGTAACAAGTTTGCTTCTTGTACCAAACGGAGTAAACAATTTAATTTAAAGTAAAGGAAACAAGTGCAAGAATCGAAAGCGTCGCGCTGTGCTGCAGAATTACATAAAGTGTACCGTGACACCGTGACGGCAACGTTATCGATGAAGTGATAACACTGTTATATAAGACGGCCAAATATCTACTCAATAAAATTAGCAAGTCGCTGGGTTTCATGATAAACAAGTAAAGAAAAGGCCATTATTTTTTCTTTCCGAAGAGTTCGCAGAGTGCGACTGCTGAGTATGCGATCTTGGGTTAAATTCCCACGTCGGGCAGTGTTATTGGGTTTTTCCATCAGGAATTTCTCAGTAGCAGCCTCGGAGTCTGGATTTTTGCCCGATTGATAAGCAATAGGCTTCGTCCCGTATTTTAAGGGACTTAAACATAACTCGCGAAATATGGGTGAACTAATGGGTACACCTCTGCTAGCCGTTCGGGGCGTGATCCTATGTTTATATTCCTGAACGATTTCAAAATGTTTTCTGAACGAACATCCTTTTATATGCATAAAGATAAAATAAAAGTTTATTGACGACACGGCTGCTGCGCTGCCAGTTGCGGGTTCGATTCCCGCAAGAAACAAATATTTGTAGTAACCTACAGGTAGTTGGGTCGGGTATGGTTTTTTTTGTTTGAGAGTTTAATGCTTGTAAATGCACCCAGGATACAGGAGAAATTCATAAAGGGGGATAATAAAAAAAAAACCATGCATGGGAGGCGAACGCTTCAGACATAATATAACATAATTCCCAATTACATACAAGAATTACGACAGAGCAACTAAGTACCTAATTGACATAATTAGATCATTCATTAAATAAGGAGGTCTTGTAATTGTACTGTAAAATTAATTAGTTAATTAATTAAAAGTTTACCACGCTCTCTTTGGCGCAGGTATCCTTGACCAGACTAGTTGTATTGTCAGCTTTGACAAAATAAGTGATTATTTTACTTACTAGCTATATCTCAACCCGCTTTTAGTTACTTTCATGTAGAATAGTAGTTAATTCTTTGGTTTCTGCTCCGCCCCTGTAGTTCGTAACGTGATGTTATACATATATCCTATGACTATGATTAAACAGAGGTTCTACATTGACGCGGACGAAGTCGCGGGCTGAAGCTAGTAATATTATAAATGCTGTAGTAACTCTGTCTGTTTGTTTGTTTGTAACCACGGCAAAAACCACTGAATTTATAATATCGCAATGAAATTTAGCAAAAAGGTAGCTTGGGTTCTGGTTAGGAACATAGACAGTCACCGCGGCTCCGTCTGCGCCCGTGACAGCCGACATTGACGCGGACGAAGCAGCGGCCAAAAGCTAGTAAACAAAATTAACCGTTAACTTACTGCAATGGCGTGAGTTAATAACTTACGAAGTGACAGTTTTATGTTGTTAGTTCATCGCTTACAGACGGTTGAGTAATACGGTTTCCGACAGATTTATGCTTGCAGCGGAAACTTAGCAGTTTGGTAACCATGATTCCGTTGCAACAACACAGACTCATTAGTAATTAAAACTAAATAAGCGAAAAAATTAAATGGCATTAAGACC
Source organism: Hoplodrina ambigua (assembly GCA_949774945.1). Classification (NCBI taxonomy): domain Eukaryota; kingdom Metazoa; phylum Arthropoda; class Insecta; order Lepidoptera; family Noctuidae; genus Hoplodrina; species Hoplodrina ambigua. The sequence goes on along the minus strand of OX458980.1, from coordinate 11,019,409 downwards.
AAGGAGATGGCGGATCAACTTGGTCGGCTTTCTTAAGAATTGGAAAGGTGTAGCGCAAAGTCGTGATAGATGGAAGAAATGAAGGAGGCTTTTGCCCTACAGTGGGACAGTGCAGGCTAGTTATCTACATATAAAAAAGCGAAAGGACACTCACTCATCACGAAATATCGAAAACCGTTAGACTTATAAAGATTAGGCAGAGAGATAGTTTATAGTTAGTAGACGTTCGCTAAGAAAGGATTTTCCAAAATTCACCCCCTAAGGGGATGAAACGGTTGTCAGACATTTGTTACGCCGACGAAGTCGAGGGCAAAATCTAGTAAGCAAAAAGAGCTGATTAAAACCATCTAGTCAGCTAAAACTAGATTTAGTTTCTCCAAACTTGGTTCAGTCGAACTAACCTTTGCTTAGCCGCACTAAGAATTCAGTCAACTAAATGCTACTTAGCCGCACTAAAAATGATTAGTCGAGATCAGCTAGTATAAGCCGCACCAGTATTAGTCGGTTTTTACTAGTCTAAGTCGCACTAACCATAATGTAGTCGGTACTAAAGTGAGATAGCCGCACCAAATTATATTTAGTCGGACGTAAGCTTTATTTAGCCGCACTAAACTTCCATTTAGTTGTACTAAACTAGATTTAGCCATACTAAAGTTACTTCAATTAATAAGTAGCTTTAAATAAATAGTAACTAGCTTTTGCCCGCGACCTCTTGAAGTTTTCTTACGAATACCTATTTTTTTGAGCAATCAAATATAGCCTATTTTATGTTACTCGCTGATAATGTAGCTTTACATAGGTGAAAGTATTTGTGTAATCGGTCCAGTATCTCGTTCTTGAACTAATTTTCTACAAAAATACAAATATTCTTACCTATTCAGAATTTACGCTGACCAAGTCGCGCGCAAAATCTAGTAATAATTAAGCAACAAAAAAGGTGATTAAAACCATCTAGTCAGCTAAAACTAGATTTAGTTTCTCCAAACTTGGTTCAGTCGAACTAACCTTTGCTTAGCCGCACTAAGAATTCAGTCGACTAAATGCTATTTAGCCGCACTAAAAATGATTAGTCGAGATCAGCTAGTACAAGCCGCACCAGTGTTAATCGGTTTTTACTAGTCTAAGTCGCACTAACCATAATGTAGTCGGTATTAAAGTGAGATAGCCGCACCAAATTATATTTAGTCGAACGTAAACTTTATTTAGCCGCACTAAACTTCCATTTAGTTGTACTAAACTAGATTTAGCCATACTAAACTTACTTCAATTAATATCTTTAAATAAATAGTAACCAGCTTTTGCCCGCGACCTCTTGAAGTTTTCTTACGAATACCTATTTTTTTGAGCAATCAAATATAGCCTATTTTATGTTACTCGCTGATAATGTAGCTTTACATAGGTGAAAGAATTTTTGTAATCGGTCCAGTATCTCGTTTTTGAACTAATTTTCTACAAACATACAAAAATTCTTACCTCTTCATAATTTACGCTGACCAAGTCGCGCGCAAAATCTAGAAATAATTAAGCAACAAAAAAGCTTAGGTATTAAAGCCACCTAGTCAGCTAAAACTAGATTTAGTTTATCCAAACTTGGTTCAGTCGAACTAACCTTTGCTTAGCCGCACTAAGAATTCAGTCAACTAAATGCTACTTAGCCGCACTAAAAATGATTAGTCGAGATCAGCTAGTACAAGCCGCACCAGTATTAGTCGGTTTTTACTAGTCTAAGTCGCACTAACCATAATGTAGTCGGTACTAAAGTGAGATAGCCGCACCAAATTGTATTTAGTCGGACGTAAGCTTTATTTAGCCGCACTAAACTTCCATTTAGTTGTACTAAACTAGATTTAGCCATACTAAAGTTACTTCAATTAATAGCTTTAGATAAATAGTTACTAGCTTTTGCCTGCGACCTCTTGAAGTTTTCTTACCAACCCCTATTTTTTTGGACAATCAAATATAGCCTATTAAATGTTACTCGCTGATAATGTATACTCGCTGATAATGTAGCTTTACATAGGTGAAAGAATTTTTGTAATCGGTCCAGTATAATAATTTTCCACAAACACAAATATTCTTATCTCTTCATAATTTACACTGACAAAGTCGCGCGCAAAATCGAGTACCTAATAATTAAGCAACAATAAAAGCTGATTAAAACCACCTAGTCAGCTAAAACTAGATTTAGTTTATCCAAACTTGGTTCAGTCGAACTAACCTTTGCTTAGCCGCACTAAGAATTCAGTCGACTAAATGCTATTTAGCCGCACTAAAAATGAATAGTCGAAATTAGCTAGTACAAGCCGCACTAGTAGGTACTAGTCGGTTTTTACTAGTCTAAGTCGCACTAACCATAATGTAGTCGGTACTAAAGTGAGATAGTCGCACCAAATTATTTTTAGTCGGACGTAAACTTTATTTAGCCGCACTAAACTTCCATTTAGTTGTACTAAACTAGATTTAGCCATACTAAACTTACGTAAATTAATTTCTTTAAATAAATAGTAAACATCTTTTGCCCGCGACCTCTTGAAGTTAAACCCTATTTTTTTGGACAATCAAATATAGCCTAATAAATGTTACTCGCTGATAATGTAGCTTTACATACGTGAAAGAATTATTGTAATCGGTCCAGTATCTAGTTTTTGAACTTATTTTCTACAAACATACAAAAATTCTTACATCTTTATAATTTACGCTGACCAATAATTAAGCAACAAAAAAAGCTGATTAAAACCATCAAGTCAGCTAAAACTAGATTTAGTTTCTCCAAACTTGGTTCAGTCGAACTAACCTTTGCTTAGCCGCACTAAGAATTCAGTCGACTAAATGCTATTTAGCCGTACTAAAAATGATTAGTCGAGATCAGCTAGTACAAGCCGCACCAGTGTTAGTCGGTTTTTACTAGTCTAAGTCGCACTAACCATAATGTAGTCGGTACTAAAGTGAGATAGCCGCACCAAATTATATTTAGTCGGACGTAAGCTTTATTTAGCCGCACTAAACTTCCATTTAGTTGTACGAAACTAGATTTAGCCATACTAAAGTTACTTCAATTAATATCTTTAAATAAATAACTACTAGCTTTTGCCTGCGACCTCTTGAAGTTTTCTTACGAATCCATGTTTTTTTGGACAATCAAATATATATGCCTATTATTTATGTTACTCGCTGATAATGTAGCTTTACAAAGGGGAAAGAATTTTTGATATCACTCCAGTAGTTTTAGAACTAATTTTTTTAAACTCTTACCTCTTTATAATTAGAAGTGTATTAATAAGAGTAATAAACTTACTTAATAGAGGAAGCCTATACTCCAGAATTATATGGGCTTGTACAGGTATAAAATGGACGTCATTTAATAGTACCTACAGGTCTTGTATTACATCAATCAAAAAGGTGCATACTTCCCGGCAGTTATGGACAAAAGTTATGAACGTTTAAAAAGTTGATTTCGTAAGTAATAGGAGCAAAATACTTTTAATAATCTTTTTCTTTTCACTTTTACTTTGAGATATAAATAACTTTACAAAATAACTTTGTATTCTTTATTCTCTTTAATTGTAATACTTACTTCAAGTATAATATATCTGGGGCACCACTTTATCCATCTCATTTAGCTTCCATTATTGCACGCTTTAGACTTATACCCCAGCTTTGACTGGGTACCTTAGATTCAAGCCACCTTACTTTCCCTTCGCAATTGACCAGCTTTCCAACAATACAAACAGGTACCAGGTAGAAGGTACCTGTGTATCATGTACTATATCAGAATACTAGCTTATTTCTGCGACTTTGTCGGTAAGAATATCGGTTACCTGGCACGGTTTCATTATTTTTGCGCAGTACCCTAAATATTTTGCTAAAAAATACCCTAAGTTACTCTTTATAACATTAGCTTTCAGCCAATGAAAGTCCCGTCAAAATCAGTCTAGCGATTTCAGAAATAACAACTACAAACACATAGACTGACGTAAATTAAAAAATGTGTTTTTTTATACTTGTATCGTATCTATACATCTATACATTTCAATCGTTTAGTTGAAGGTATTTTTTTAGATATTAATTACAAACAGACGCTTAATTTTATTTATATGTATGTATGTATAGAGTACCTATAGATGAAAGACTTTCTGGTTAGTCGGCTCACTTTCACGATTCCTAACATAACAGCGACAGAATCTGGATCTAGATTCTAGGCAGTAAGTAGGACAAGCATTGGCTAGAAAAGGAAGCAGTTGTGATGAAGAAATTGGTGCCGATCCAACCATTAGTCGTCTTTCTCGATACTCGTCACGATATCTAATAGAACCGGCCAAGTACAAGTCGCACTACCACACAAAAGGGTCCAATAGCGCCGTACAATATTTAATACTACATACTAATGAACACTTTACTTGTGACAATACTAGGAATGAGTGATTTTGTGTGTAACACAACATACAAAAAAACACGTTTATTGTATGAGAACCTCTTTTAATTTAGAACCTTACTAACTTACCACAAACACATGTTAACGCGTGTCTAATGTCAGTCTGGCAAACTTCATTATGTAGATAAATATCATGTTTAACTTAGACAACAGATAAACACAGCTTTGTGGTAGTAACTAGATTAATAAATGTCTATTAAGGTGTCACCGGGAGCATTCGCGTGTAATGTAACGTTACAGATTTGAGTATTACATCAGTGAAGGAGGAGAACCGAGCATTACAATGCGCACCTTGTAATGATACAATATCTTGATACAACTTGTAACATCAATGCGCTCCACTTCCAATGTAATGCTCAAAGTCGAAACTATATGTTTACATTACACGAAAATGCTCGTTAGTCAGGGAGGTATTATTGTAATGTAATGCTCAAAGTTGAATCTATAGTGTTACAATACACGTGAATGCTCCCGGTGAGGGAGCACCTTTAAGTATTTGTTGTTATAGAGTGGCCATATTAATATACAATCTGTAATTATCTGTAAATTACAGCCTGACTTACTACAAACTTTCTGACTGAGCGGCTACAGCCTACACGCTAAGGGCATTCCCTGTAGGGTACGTACCTCAAATTAGGACGTTGCGTACGTTGTAAGAGGACAGCAAGGGGACAGGCTGGATCGGATCTTCCAAATGTTCATGGTAACCAACACTATTAAATAACTATTTTGAATGTATCACTTTATTTCTTCCGAATTTTTAATATTTGACTAAGCAAAGGTCGGTACAAGAACGAGCACACAACTATTTTCGAGTAGGTATAGGTTGGTACCTAATATCCTACCCTCTTCCTATTTAAATAACTTTGGTTAAAATCTTCTTCAGAAAATCTATGATTTAGATAAGTAGGTAAATTCCACATTTTTTTCATTTGCATAGGTAGGTTGCATAATTTAAAAAACAACTCATCGTGTACGGATGTTATTTAAATATCGTGAAATATCTGCATCCGTTACAGAATTAATGCACAAAATAAATAATTTATAATATTTGAATATGGTAATTTTCCCACCGAGTTGCAACAATAGCGGCCATTATGCAATAGTGCCAACATAATGAATCATTGGCGACTGATTTTATTTTTAGAAAGAAATGGAATTAAAAAAAAAACATTGGTTAACATTAACCAATAATTCCAAGACTTCTCTAAAAAGCACTTTATTTCAGCCCTGAATTCCCGATTATTCTCAATTAACTGTAATATTTGATTTTCAATTGCTCTCATATTAATAAATTAAATAGTCAATTGATTTAATTTTCCCACACAAAATCTAAGGGAGAATCGCGTTTTGACAGGTCATAAAAAGTACGTCAATTGATTGGTGGTGTCATCTACCCCATAGATTATACAACTGCTTGCGAACCTTGTCAAGGTATTTTTTACTTTTCTATTCTATTTCCAATTTCCCTTATTCGATCTGTGACCACTAAATCATCAAACTGTTTAATCGGTTTCGGTTGCAATTGCAATCTTGAATGACTCGATTATCGAAACGTAATCGATGTTACGTAACATCGAGATGGTCTCAGCGAAAACTAAGCTGTATAAAATAACAAAGAGAACGGGCTTCCGACAATTATAAAGTTTGTTACAATGAACTAGTTTTTTTTTCTAGTTTATTCTATTTTAAGATTTTGTTATTTAAGCGTTTGGTTTGAATTTCTAAGATTAATTTTACAGTAGTTTTTGCCGACTATTATACCTTCTAATTAAATAATGAATTAATTTAAACTATCTAATCTGTAAAATTAAGGTAGGTTCAATCGCGGACTATTGCAGTGAACCACTTTTCACCCTTACGTCCTTAGTTACAAGGTTGAAAAATGGTCAACTGCTATTGTCCTCGGGTGTAGTAGGTAGGTACATACGGTTAGTTCTTACCGTAATTAGGTATCTATAATTCTTCACCTCTTTACTATTTTCTAAAAGTTGGTACTCTTTAATCAGCTGAATAAAGAGTACCAACTTATAAAAAATACTCTCTATCTTTAAAAAGGCAGCCCTATACTTACTTGGCAAGATCACAGTTTTCAGGAGGCCTTTATTAATTTCCTTATTTAAATATTGCGTGAGTTCATTCGCGTGTAAAATTAATAATAGTAGGTTAGTGAAGTAACTTTATATGTCGCAAGTGTTAATTACCTATAGTGCAATATGCATTGTGAATATTACGCCGTTTACACACATTAAGTACTTGAATAAAAGAATGGACACAGTTAACAAACATTCACACACATCCATCATGTTAGGTATATCTTCGTAATCATAACGAACAGCTTCGTTGGACTAGTGGTCGCAAAGCGCGTCTGCTGAGCATGAGGTCTTAAGTTTGATTCCCAGGTCAGGCAAAAGTGTTATTGGGTTTTTCCATCAGGAATTTCTCAGTAGCCTCGGAGTCTGGATTTGCCCGGTTGATAGCAATAGGCTCGCCCCTATTACGTGGGTCATAAACATAACTGACGAAATGTGGATGTAGGTACTAATGGGTACACCTCTGCTTAACCCTTCGGGGGTTACAGGCGTGACGTTATGTTTATGTCATAACGGCTCGGTTATAATACATGGCTGAGCCCTGGAAAGAAGGCCGCAGAACTGAGCAAAACCAGCAGTGCTATCCTTCAATAGAAATCTCTCTCAGAGAATTTTGGTGAAAAGAGCCTAAGGTGAGATCACCTAAATTGGCGATGTCGGAAGGAAAACTTATAATCCCGGAAACCCCATAGGTGAAAATGAGATACTTACCAGGAAGCCTCAGAAAAAAAAAACAACAAAAAAAATAAAGACATAGTTCACATTTTTATTTTCATTTATTGCATAACTCTTAATTAATCCTGGTTCTTCTTCCGCACGACCCCCACATACCAGCAGCTCTAGTTGTGTTATACTCACAGCTACTAGCTCTAGTTACTAGATTCTTCCGCGTAGAATTCGGTTCTTACCCGTCGTCTCCAACCTATAAACTAGGTATACATGCCAAATATTAGCTTCATAGGAAAGACAAGCAAGTAATTTTCGAGATTTCGTTTTTATTAAGTAGTAAGTGAATCACCATTCACTAGTAAATTGGATTACTAACTACCTACGAGGAATACGTTTAAGGAAGACAGATGCTGTAGGTATATTCTCGCCGTATACTTACCTGTATGTACTTACTTGTTGACTTAGGTATTTCCATATCGACAAAGGAAAATAAAAGACACTATTGTCTTTGAACTGGGTTTTTGAGATTCCGACATAAATAATAGTACCATGGGGAAAATATGTCACTGCGGATAAATTCCGACTACTAAGTATTTTCCTTGTATGTAATAGAAAAGATTTTCCGATGTACTTAGATCCTGTCTACCTACAGGACAGGACCTAACTTTTGACAGTAAAGTTTTGTGTAGGTTGTGTTAAAGTGGAAATTTTTTTTGGTCCTTGTGGTCGAGATCTGTTCCAGTCAGAGAAATGTGCATGCTTTCTCTATAAGCATTAAAATAAAACAATACAATCATTTAAAAGCGTCAGATAATCAGACATCCTTCCTGTTATTCACCTTTCAATATAATATTTTTGCTTCCAGAGCCACGCGGAAGCCAATCAAAACATTTAAATTCAACCCAATCCTTGTATCCTTAAAAGGTTAGAAATCCGTAGCGGTTACGTTAGAGGGTAAGCAACCAATTTATATTCAGGGCCCGTGGCTCGCCCACAATGTGAGAACTTACTTCAACTAACTCAGTTAGTGTGATGAAATAAACAGACACCGCCGGCGTCGCCTGTACTCTGATAGCACCCGATATCTGTAACCCTAGTACGTGTGTGCCAGTTTCTGATAGGTCTCTTAATAAAAATGTAATAAAATAGAAAATTAGAAAAATTAAAAATGTCTGTACGTCTGTACTGTTTCTGTCGCGTCTATTAAAGTTTACCTAGAGTTATTTATTGATTAAAAGTACTTTTTGACTGAGAACGGTTCAAAAAAATTAAGAGACGTATTAGATTTAAGATAGTGGTAACCGTAAAGATTAACATGAAATGTTTAACATGCTAGTCAGTTAAATATTTTATATAAATCTTTTAAATGCCGCTCTTTTTTTTTGTTAGGTACCTTATCAAAATCAAAACGAACTATAACATAACATACTTCATGCTTGACTTTTTGTAGCTTTGATGTAAACGCCAGTATTAACATTTATCTAGATTATGAGCGTTAATGAATTCATAAAGATCATATACATTTTTGTGACAATCTACTTCCCTCCTAGGACTGTCAACAGTAAGGACACCCAGTCATCAGATAGTATCGGATCTCATTTACGCCGACATGCATCTACTTATGCCTTAATTAACGATAAAACAAAGATTGATATAGTCGTTTATCATCGTTCACCACTGTTTTTCGACCACTACATTAATCGAAATCAGGCATAGCACGAGCGCAAATTGATTTTTAGATTGGAAATTTCTGTTTAGCACATAATATTTGTTTTGTTTTTATGCATTATTTCAATGGGTGTCACTAATTGTGTTTGTAGTATAAAATTAAACCAAATGCAATAGGATAAGTCTTATTACAATGCATCCAGTCGTATCTAATTCTTCTTTTTACGTTAGAACGGTCATGCTAGGCTTACTACAATGATGTCACTTTCTGTTAAAAAATACATATGCATATATATATAATACATATTCTCAGATTTGAAACAAACAATGTCGTAATCGAATTTTCAAGCTACGATAGAAATTGAGGGGAGGTGATGGACTAAAAACGATTACATTCAAAATGCGACTAAAATTATGTAGTACCTACCTAAAACCAATGGTATTAATATTTAGGCACTTGTTTTATCAATACGACCAAACGACAAATAGGATCATTTAAATTATTCTAGTTTTTAACCTAGATACTTTCATTATGAACAGTAGGTATTCAGGCGTGACAATGGAGTTACAGATTCAGTTTCTTGTCAAAAGGACCAAAAAAATATTTTTTGTGTTTTAACACTAGGTATCTATATGTTTGCATTACAATCAGTATAAATTGTTTAACATTAGTTAAAAATGAAACATAAATGTGTGTTGTAAATATACCTAGGTACTGAAAACGAAAAGTACTGAATAAGATTATTCATTACAAACTTCATTAAGTCAAACTTATGTTTTTAACGTATGCAAAACATCATTGTGCTTAGTTAACACATTATAACAACGTGTTTCTTTCTTTCTTTCATTCACAGTTTAACGTGGAAATCGTCAGGAGAAATCTCGTAATTACCTAACAATTTTCTAATGCGTACGCGCCGGTATAGTACAGGGATACAGATAACCTAAAATGACCCCAATTGTACAATGCCTTTGAGATGTTGTAATGATTTCACGAGTTTACACCAGAACAATTAATTAATTACAGATACATATCTAAGTACATACATTTCGGACAGTTCTGAGTTGTTTATTAAGCTCAAAGAATGATTTATTGTAACAAAATGTGCATCTGCATTACGAATAACCTACCTAAATTTGAATACTTGTTTTGATGTGGTATTAGCCATTTATGTTGAATTCATTAGTAGTGAGTGTAATCTACTAAATATTTAATGAGAGTATAAGAGACCGTACGGCGTAAAGGACCATTTACAATATTAATTTACGTAAATATTTTAACAGTCACTTATTTTTGAAATGGAGAAAAGATTTCAATAGTTAGTAATTGCTTAAAAAGAAATTAAAATGCTTCTTCGTCGTACAAGAGCACACCTTGAATTAAAACTTCATGAATCTGTATTTTAGAGTTGATTAAAAAAGACCATCAAACAGTTCTAACACAAATTACCTTCAAACTATTTAGAGGATCAGTTCTTACGTATTTGGTAAACAACATTGGAGGTTCCCACTTAATATTATGTAACCTAGAGATGGTCCTCTATTCCTATTGTCTATGTAAGGGAATAAGGGCTACTAGGTTACCAATCCGTCTCAGCATAAAACTGCGTACCAGGGCACAGGAAGGGTACTAGTGTGGGCTTTAGGAGATACCGAAACTGTTTTAGATGTACTTGAGATGGCTATCAAGGAGTTTAATCAATCAGAGAAGTGTTATCAAGTAGAACATAATGATAACTTACGCCATCACAAAATGTTAACAGCAAGTCATAAAAATACATAAGTTTCGGGACATCCCTGGATGCCTTGGATCAATGGCTCGGGTTCCCGCGGGTAGCTTTGACAATTTTAATATGTGTACCCCAATTTATTTTCAGTAAACCCGTAAGTAGATACACGAGAGTGTTCGGGAGTCGTGTTTGTAACTTTCAAACCAGTGAGGCAACCACAACATGGCCACGCAGGATCAAGTTTATTGAAGAGTTCATGCTCATTTTTATTGAGTCACACCGCATGGTGCATCAAGTTCGCTTCGTATGCAAATATACCACTTTAAAACTCGTATCTCGAGTACCAGGTATCACGTCATATGGCAAGCGGCTCGAAGGACCAGAAAATTAAACACATGGTCTTTTCTCCTGGGGGTTAAACGGGGCTCTTTGTTTACCATTCAAGGCGTAAGAGTTATGGCGTCCGTAAAAAAGTGGATCATGTTCGACCGGACCCGAGTAGAAAGTGAAACCGCTCCGTGTGGATACTTTATAAATTGTAGCAATGGTTGTAGCGAGCTCAGTCGAGGCAAACGCGTCGTGCCGCGTCAGTCACGCCATCTCTGGACGAAAATGGTCAGTTCACAATTCACTTTCGATTTGTTTCGTCTTGCGTTTGTTTTCTTTTGTAGTTTTATCACGTAATATCTATTATAATATAGTGTATTAATTATATTTAGTGAGTATTATAGTGTATTTAATTTTAGTGTCTTAGTGAAAGTATTATTTTATATATTTTATTATCTTGGCTATTATACAACGTATTACGGTAACATTTTATTTTTATGCCGGTTTATGATTTAGACTTTTAAATCACCTTTTTATGTGCAAAAGCCTGTAAGACTGACTTACTGGAATTAAAAACGGTAGAGTCCGGATAATCAATTATCTTTCTATGAAATACATAGCTGTGTTATTAATAATATTACTAAATTCAGTTTATAATTAACATAATTTAATTAACAACTAATCATAAAGTTAATAGAGCGTCAACTGACCGAAATACTGAAGGTAATAGTGTTCTTGTTTCTCGTTTACACAACTAAATAAATATGGTAAATATACAGTCATGATAAACTTATAACAATATTCCCATTATTGGGACATGGGACACAGCCTCCTCTTTATGTGAGGTCGTAGGCCGTATTTCACCACGTGGGCCCGGGGCAGTTTGGTGGATGAACTATGGTATACTATTTTCATAATAATAGTTCTCAACCCCGTTACATACAAATTAAAAAAAAAACTCTTAGGTACTGTTTATAGCTACTAATGTTCGATTTTTAAGAATCAGCATGCGGTACGGTCGCCAAGTGCTGAAATCGAAGGAGAAAATAAATATTGGTATGCCGCCTTTGTATCATTTTTTATCTTGTATCTATAAAGATTTTAAAAAAAATAAGGACTAATTTTCTGGCTTCAAAACGCCTTATTAATTGTTAAAACAATGGACGCACGTAATGAACTATATCTATAACTATATACAAACTATATATATATAATATTAGCTATCAAGAGATAGCAAAGTAGGTAATTCACATATATGGAAATATTTAATGATTTACTGTAATTACTAATCTCCATGGAAACTCAATTACAAAGATTTGTAAGATGTTATACCTATTTATTTAATTATTGCAACTCATGATCAAGAACTATATGCTTTCAAAACAGGTAAAATAAGTATCTACTTACCTGGCTACTATAGGTTAATTGAATAGTAAGTAACTTAGTACTAATAAATAAAAACATTACACAAAGTACTTATTTCTACAAAAAATATTCAGTTTTAAATACTAAAATAATTAAACTATTCCTATTTTCGTTACTGACTTCAGTACTTTACAGGTAAATCCTTTTTGTAAACTTTATACCAATCATTGTTTTTATTACTTTGCAAAATACAAAAGCTATGTAGATAATAAATTAAGTATTGTACTAAAGAAACATTTAAAAACAAATAATAATAATAATAAAACTCATGAAAAAAATCAGGAAGTCATACTGTTAGGCACTAAAAACGTCTAGGTTTTACCATATTGTACAGAAATCCTTCACAGAACTAAGTTTCCTTTACGTTACTAAAAAAATTCCAACTCATGACTCATGTCAATCAGCTTTTTCTCCACCGACCTTGATCCGATATATACATTGGCAGTAGAAACAGCATTACTTGTAATTTAAATACAAAGCAAAAAGTACATAAGTAAATGACATTGAGAAACCTTTCACCCGCGGAAATATTGAAGGTAATCAGGAACGGGTGGGGCAGCACAGTTGCAGTGAGCCGGAACATGATTGAAATCTTATTTTATTATGTACCTACGTTTATTTTTTCGGAGCAATTACTCGTAAAGCATTTTTTATTGGTTGCGATTTCTTTACCGGTGGTACGGTATTTCGTGCTTTACGCAAATGAAGGCTTTTACTGGGTACGTTTCTTTTCAAAAATTTTATTTTCTTGTTAGCGCCCGCCTGGGCATGCCATGTTCGCGTCGCATAGTTTCTAGGGCGGACAATAACTTATCTATTGGGTTAATTCGGTTATATACTAGATAAGATTCGCGTTTTTAAAGTGAGTACCTACTGGTAAAGACATGAATGGAAAATAACTATTATAAATAAGTAAATACTTACTACCTATTCAATTGTTATTAAACAAATATTAAGCTTTCAAAAACTGAAAACGTATCTGCCTACTTAATATTGTAACTAGTCAACAATATCATTGTAACTTAAAACCGTAAAAATAAATATAATAGAGGTGTCGAATAATTCGAATCAATCGAAAATTGATTGCCTTCACGGCCCAAAAGAAAGGAAAAAGTCGATTTTCTTTTAATCGTTCACAATCGAATCGGCGCAAGTTGTGTAATTGATACCGACCGGTTCATAAAGCCATGAAATCGTATTTACTCTACTTTCTAATTGTAATTTGTACGTAACAGTTGTTATTAGGTTCATTAACATGGGTTCGAATTGAAATCGATTGAGAAAAAAGTTTAAATTCAATGAAAGTGGCAAAGTTCTAAGGCTAAAACTTTGCTAAGTAACTGAACTGCGCTGACTAAATAACTGTCGAAAAGAATACCTGTAATTATCGTAAAAATACGATAGCCAGCGCTTACCCACTTATCGCTTCGGGTACCACTTACATAAACAGCTCTCAAAAATGCTATTTAAAGTTAAACTTTACAAAAAGTTAACGGTATTTAGATAACAAATCAAGCATGAAAACGTTCGACTTACATAACGTAATTTCGCTTTCGACGCGGTTATTTGAAAGTAAATCGTGAGTACCGCAAACATAAGGCGTTATGATAAAACTAGCTTTTGCCCGCGACTTCGTCCGCATGAATTTTCAGAATAGAATATAAACTTACTTGAATGACAGAATATTTGTGTCACTTCTGTTAATACAGTATTTTTCACTAACCGAAAATAGTAGCTAGGGTTAACAACTGACGTCATACATGGTTGCGAGAGCAACCAGAGAGTTGCGAGATTTACCAAAGCCTCTACAGTACCTAAATTCTGAGACAGATAAAATCAAACAGTTTCGAAATGTTATTGTAACTTTAGATGGACTCAATGATAACATTTGTTATAGATCTGGAACAGACACGCAATTTAAATTCTTTTATGATAACAAAGGTGCAGTATTTCAATAGACCCTATCTAAATGAATATCATTACTACTTCTAAATAGCTGCTTTTTAGATTTTCATGAAGGTGCAACTAAAGATATTGTATTGCTCGAAAACAACCTTCATTTCTTAAACATAACTACGTATCGAAGGACCAATTTTCCGAACCGTTTTAATAATTTGGTCCTTCCGCCGGACCTACCTACTGTTTTTAATAGGCATATTATACAAAATGATTGTACACAGACCAACAAAAAATAGTGCCTTTTTGTACTTAAAAATAACGAATAAAAAACCGAATACTAGACTGTTAAGTAAAACAACATTCAGCCTTGTCCTACAGATCGTTGGGCATTCACGAATTCAACCAAGCATTGTTATGACTACCCACAATGTGTGAAATTTTTTAACATCAAAACATGTGAAGATTCTCAGGCGTGTAATAAATGTTACATTGTTTGATGTTGGGATGTCAAAACGGCGACCTGCCATTATAATTTACTTAATTGCCTTGAGACCTGTGAAATTCAAAGCACCTAGGTAAACCTAAACATGGGAACAAATCAGTTACTTTATTACATAACGTGATTGTTAAAACACATGTGTGTACCTTACATTTTCCCATAACTCCTATTTTAGGAAAAGGTTACTTCAAGTGGATGTAGCTCCCATAATAATCAAATTAATCAGTATGCATACGAGCGCCTATAAATAACGAGAGGATAATTACAGTAGGTCTTTCACTGCCTACTGATTCAATTAATCGCGAGACCCTTTTTCCTTATACGCCAGTAGATTACCTACCTTTTCAATTGTTTAACAGGCGATAAAATATTGAATTTACATGTAGTATGTAACTGGTGCTGACAATTCCATTGAGATAAACTGGCTATTAAAAAAAGCTTTTGTCGCGATAGTAGGTACTAAGGTCGAATGCTGCTTTATAAGGCAATTTCAAGGTCTAAATGGAAAGTTCAGAGTGGGTGTATATTTCCTCCACCCACTGTAGGTACTATTCTACTTATTTAATTTACTTAATTGACAACCAACTTACTCCCACGGACACTGCCTACACTAAATAAAGCTGTTTGATTACAACATTTCAATAATTCATAAATCTATAAATGGTTGTTTAATGTTGGTTTGTGAGTGTGAATTGTGAGTTGTGACTCATTCACGAACCGTTTGAATGATCATTGATCGGTTAGATTTAATAGATGTTATCTAACAGTTTTGAATGATGCGTCTACGTTTATACAAAGTTGTTTCATATTCGTGCCTACGATTGCACATTGCAGTCCTGCAGCCACCGCAAGCTAAACTAGGTTAACGATAATCCTACGTGACACGCTTTGTCTATTCAAGTCTTCATTTGTTTTCCAATAGCAATCATCAATTTTGCATGGTCGGTACTTAAAATGTAGGTACCTCGTCTTAGTGTCAATGGGCCAACTCGCCATACATTTGTGCATTACTGCAAGCCTGGAATTTGATACGATAGTTGACTTTGTGTCTCAATCGCCTGCTATGCACAACTTCACATAGACTGGAACTATCTATATGAACATTAAACACTGCATGGTGTGGAAGTAGCAATTTTTTTTTATTTGATTTCGTCAGTCCTAAGTTCCCAGCTCACATGACAGTCATTAAAAACTTGCAAAAAGTGATCAATGCAATCTTATTCGCATTAATTATTTGACGTTTCGACACTGAAAGCTTTTGTGTAAAACAATGAACTCTGCGGTCCAGTGCGCATGTCTTTGGTTACGCAACTCGGGCGGGCTCCAATTACTACCGTTGCGCAAGCGCCGCTAAACGTTAACTTACTGCCAGTTCCCTTATTGCACTATACCATGTCAGTTGTGAGGCAATGTAGGTAAAGTTACATATTTGTATCGTGATATCGTGATCGCAGCAGATATCTTTAGACGTTCTTGTAAGCTCCTTTTATAGCGCAATAAATTATACTTTGTTACGCATAAGGCCTTGGGGTTAAACTTAAATAAATTAGGATTTTATCAGGCAAAAAGTTTAGCACCAATAGGGTACATCATAATTGAACTTTTTCTCCTACAACTTTGATTCAAATATTTCACGTCCAACAAAACTTACACAATGTCAATGCACTTTAAATTTAACTTCGCAATCGTACTGTCATTGACTTTCAAAGATAATATCAAAGAGAAAGCAAAACGCCTCGTCATCCTACATACTACGCGTAGTAGTCTAGAGGCACTTAATACATAATTCACCGGCTGACAAACATTACCTAACCACGGTGACAAATGACTAAGTGGTTTGTTACGTGGTGTAACTAACTACATTATAATCACTCTTACCTACATTATGGCACTATAATCTGAGGATATTACTTGTATTACTGTTTACGAAATAAACCACAATAGATAAAACCACAAGATGGTTTTGATACACGCGATATCCGGTAGGATTGCAATGTCAGTCTCGAAGGACCAATTTCTACAACCAGATTATGTGGTCCTTTGAGCATCACTGGAAGAGAGAAAGTAGTCTAATTTATTTTAGTCAAGGACCCACACAGTTTGCACAACTGTTCACACATTTGAAATAGTTTCGTGAAGCAATATACGAACCGGTCTTAATGTATCTTGACGATGATAGACACTGACAGACCGACCCATATTTTATTTATAAAGACATGAAAAACAAACACTTACTTTTAAACTGACTAAATGAGAGACATGGCTTTCGTCCTTTGCCACTTGCAGGATCTTGAATCAACAAATGTCATTCGGTAAAGATTTTTGCATCCATTAGTAATACTAGAATTTTGAAATCATGCCGATCATGCAAATCAATTCCTACCGTCTTTCAATTTTGTTGTCTTTTGATTTGACGATGAGATTGTGTCAATAAAGAGTTGTGTACCTAATTGTTTCTGATAAATTAAGCCATTTTTACGCAAATTGTCCCTTCGCCACTAATACCTAAACTTGAGTCTAAGTAGGTACTTCAGTTTTCAGAAAACTTCTTCACTAAGGCAATCCAGCATTATAGTCCACCGTCCAATAAATATTTCTGTATCTTTAACAGCATAATCAAACTTAGCTTTCTCTTACAGCACACGCTAATCCTGGCTGCTTTGGCCGCCGTAACCACGGCCATGCCTTCTTACATCGCGGTTCCGGCCGATCAGATCGCGTTCGTGGATCTATCACAATTGCATGTGCGACGCGTGCCAAGGCAGACTCTGTCTCCACCGCCACTGCAGCAGCTGCCGCAAGCATTGTATGATCAGGATTATCAACCAATACCGCTGCAGCAGTACCAGCAACAACGTAAGTTTCTTATACTTCTCTCATGCCGTGGTGGCAAATTTTATGCCGATGATATTTAACCCATTAAATCTAGCTCAAAAGTCCAGAAAAAGGTCTTCAGTTGTCTGGCCTGCCATCATCTTTTTATCTAGTAATGCCATTTTGATATTGTGATCTTTTACATAAGTCACCTGATAATTTATAGGTTTCTCAAAATGTGGTCCTTTTGTTTTTAAGTGTGAAAAAATATCAGCAGTAATTTCAGAACTTCTTTATAATTATTCTTCATGTTTAAAAATAACTGCATCATAAAAAACTTCTTACATTGTAAGCAATCGGATCATCTATATTTGATTTCTATTTAATTGTCCGAGAGGAAACTAAACGATTGCGTGCGGGAAGTAAACGTGTTAATTTATTACTCAAGCTTGATGATTATCATGTGGTAATAGTTCCGAAGAGATTACACACTTTTAAAATTAACAAAGTTGTAAAAAATTATCACTTGGCATTTCGAAAGCATTTCCTGACACCTTTCGTTGTATTTGACGTCTCATTGTGAAATAGCAGACAGTGAAATGGATCTGTAATGTCGATTTGTACAGCCATCAATCAAGATTACCCTGAATCCATCACTTTCACTGACGAACAAAGGATCAGGCTGCTTTCTATGCAACTACGTTTATAACTTGTTTTACATTCAATGGGATCGCGTCCGTTCACTCAGCGCACAAAGACGTACTTACAAGCTTGAAGCACCGTTTACTTTCTTCATTGTTAGATCTTGTAAAATTGTTTACTTACGTAATATTGCAAAAATACCATTTTTTTCTAAATTGTTTTCGATGATGTTGTAACTGCGTCAGATATGCTATCGCTTTCAATTTCCGCGGGTTCTGAGTAGACTGTTTAGTTTGCTGAATTGGTTGGTTTATGAGTTTGTGTAGCATGATTCTGTCATAAATCATTGGAGTAAGTATCTCGGGTAGGCGGTCATGTTGCAATTCTTGCGGCTATCCGTACTCGAGTACCCACTATGCGGAGCAGTGTTGGCGTTGCTCAATTAAGTACGGTCACGCACGCTTAATTCGATGATTGTGCCGGTTTGTGCATGCAAAAAAAAATACTATTACCATCTGTTTCGTAAATAGTATTATGCATGCGAATGCACATTTCCTCCAGTTCTGGTTTTGAAACGTTTCGTATAAAAATATTGGCCGTGAGAATATGCTCATTAACTTGGCTTGCATTCAAATCTAGATCAAGATAAAAAGTGGTATTTCGCAACTTTACTTTTATTTTTTCTTAATGTCGGTAGAAACCTCAGTCATAAAGTATCTCACAACCACATCATTATTTTGTACTTAGAATTTTTTTTCATGTACATGAAACGAAGAATGATGTTCCTACTGTTTTCGTCCGTCTCCATTAGTATTTAGTAACGCACTGCTTTTTGTTTTATTAGAAAAACAATCCAATTAGATTACCTAGTACTTAAACGTGACTTTTTACTATTACAGCAGTAGCCCTGGCCCCACCCCCCGAGAATGAGCCACCAGCAAGACTTCTAAGACTTCAGCAGCAGCCACAAGACACATCAGGGTCAGCATCCTTCGGTGGAGCCTCTCAATTCGCGGAGAGACCGCCTGACTTCGGGGAGTACGTAGACTTCGGCGCCCACACCGGTGACAACGGGGCCTTTGGCTGGTACGCTGACTATCCGATCAATAACCACCAAGATTCTAGTTACAGGAAGTAGGTATCACTAGGTACAATGAGCGAAAGGAGCGAATCCTCGCAAAAAGGTTGGATGTTAATCCCACTCTGTAATGTGAAATTTTAGGAATTTATTAGGGTTAACATTAACTTGTTAGTTTTTGTTAGAAGCTAGGAATATATATTTTCTTTATGAAAAAGTGGGTTAACTTACCTTCCAAAAATCGGGAAAGCTCTTGCTCAATCTTGCCTTAGAGGCTCAATGTTGCACTTATCTTGCCAAGCACTTGTTACTCAAATAAGACCAAAGACAGTATTATTTCAAGTGATATTATTAGGTTTAGGTTTATAGCTGAATAACCGCACATTTGTTACAAACGGTTCATTCCGCTTAACGTTTTACAACTGCACTTTCAACGTTAGTTCCTTTTTTTCTTAGATTTAAGTTTACAAAGTACACTGTGATACGTACTCAGGTAGCCTTTCTTCTCTTGCTTTATCTTCATATTTCTCACTTTTTCTTTCTGCTATCACTTGTCGCACTTCACTGATACGCTTGCTTTTTCACGCTTTCTATTATGAATTGTTGTACTCAACATATAATACTATTATCAAGAACAATATCATCATTAATTTTTTTACCTACTCTTACATCATTCTCATTAACTATTTTTTCATATTTTTCTATCTGTGCTATTTCTGTATCGCTTTCATTTGTTTTGTTTGATTACAAATATAAACTGTTACATTCTTCTTCGTTTCATTTCATGCTATTACTCTACTCATTACTTTACTCTCACGCATTTTCTCCTTCACTCAGAATATTTACATCCTTAAAACTTTATCTATCACGTCATGTATATATGATGACGTTATCGTCATCATATATACTAGTTATTTCTACTGTATGTCTACTCTTGCATTTGTGTTCTTTATCATCGTTATCTTTGCGAAGTTCAATTCAAAGATTTGAATTTCACAATGGCTATGTTACAGTCGCTTGGAACTTTACAACACTGCTGCGAATGTTGTTATGTATGTTTGAGTTTCGTGACACGTAATTTCTATCAGGCTTCTTCCGAGATATCTTCTAATCAAGTACTTACTACCTCATCTAATTCATACCAACAAGCAACGCATTGTTCACTCTTCTGATTTTCAAGATCGTCGCATTATAAATTCATTACATTCTTATCTATTCACGACTATCACATTCCACTTTTGAATTCTATTAAATTTATTTCTCACTGATTAGAATTTCTTTCTTTCTCTCTCTCTTATCTCATTTTTGATGTTGTATTCTACTGATATTTTTTTCAAACTTTATCTGTAAACCTTATTTTCTATATATATTCATTTGACTTTACTCTATTTTCTGAAAATTCTTTACCATGTCTTTTCTATTCCTACACTATCCTCTATCTTCTCCCTTGAAGTCAACCTGTTAAATCTTTTAAATTCAATAATTCTTCTTTCTTCTGTTTCCTCTTCTGTTCTTATTCATTCTTATCTCTTCTTATTCTATAATCTGTATTACTCAGTCTTTCTCTACTAAATCTTTTATAATATCGATTAGTATATTTCGTTTTATTTCCTTCCCTTTCCGTTGTTCATAGTACTTTACAATTTGAATTATTTTATATCTTACTCAAGTTTCTACTCTGTTTCACTGTCTTTCTTCTACTTTATCTCTAATTTTCTATGTATTTTACTTCTTATCTAAATCTAGTTTTATACTCTCATCTATATTCTATAATTTCTTAATATATATTCCGTTATTTCAAGACTTTTTTTTCTATTATTTTTATAATACTACTTACAACATCACCCCCATTTTTATCTCTCAACTTCCTCATTATATTTCTACCTGAACATGACATTGAATCATTGTATTTCTTGTGATCATCAATCATCACTTATTTCTAAACTTACATCATCACATAAATATGCATCAACTGTTTATTCTTTTATTGTTGTCTTTACCTCATCTACTATATTTCCATGACTTACAAGTTACTGCTTTTATTCTATATCTATCATACTTCGTTTATGTTGAGGATCTAAACTTACCATTTTCTACTCTTCTGATTTCTTTAAACTTTTGTCTTCCTAGTCAGTCATCATTTACTTTTATAATGATATATTTGTTATTGCCATTTATTTTCTCTCACAATTCATAACCTATTTTCTAAACATCTTTATCTTCATAATTGTCACACTTAACTGTCTTTCTTGCCGTCGTTTTACTCAATATCTATTCTCCTATGTTGCTTTTTTATTTCATGAATATTCAAAGGCATCTTTTATCACAAACTATTCCCATATACTTCATTTTAATCTTCTGCATACTTTAGGAAAATACGTACTATTATTCGCCTTCATCTTTATTTTCCTTATATTCTTACCCTTTCTCATACTAAGTTCTACATTTTCAACATTATCTATAATTTTATCCTTTTTTTTAATTTATGCGTTCATCTGCGCAATATGGCTTTATCTACCACAACCTTTATAAGTAGTGAGTAAACGTACTCCTGCAAACATTCTATCTCTGTCATTTACCCTTGTTTCAAAATACTATATCTATTTCCTATTTTCTTCTTCATATAAACCCCATTTCATTCATATTAAGATCTACTATGCCTGGCAAGCTAAAATTGTTCAATTCATAAGTGCTTCTCAAATGCGAGACAAATGTGCTAGCTAGATATATCGGAGTCGGCAGTGCCGAAAATTCAATGCAAACTGAATTCTATCTCAAATACATAAGACTGATATCTGTGATCAACAACTGTATCTTAGAAATGGACGAGCTTAATATCTTGGAAAGATGTGTATGCTACTATTCGAAAATTTTCCCGAAGGTCGTCATGACTCATGATGTGTAAGATGGATCAAAGTATGAACATACAGTTATAAAAACTATGGTGATAACATGGTGGAGTCGCAACACCGGCCCTTTTCAACACGAAATATGTCTGATAGCTTATTATATGGAACTTGAACATGACTGGAGAAGAGCGCACTTTTGCGTACACCTTCTCGACGATAAGACGCGTGATGTAATGTGATGAGCTTTTTACATAAATGGACAAGTAAAAACGCACCTAAAAGTTTGAATATCTATCTCTTTTACTTGCTGTCTATATGCACTTGCTTAAAAGTGTACTTTTCTTCAATCTCTTTTACACTTGTTTCCACTATTTTTTTGTTCACTTTTTTATTATCTCGCTTTTTTTCTATTCATTTATTTTTCTTTTGAACTTAATTTGCACTTTTGCGCTACTTCCTTTATCTATCTCTATCTCCTCACTTTACATGCTTTATCTAAATCTTAATGCTTCTTTCTGATTTCCTATCTTCATCTTTTTTCAAAGTTTTTCTTGCTACTTACTTACCTTTTTTTTCACTTTTCTTTTATATTTTACTTTTACGTGTTATTTTCCTATTAGTTTCACTCTGTTTCTAAAACTTTGCTCTATTTCCTTTTCAATTTGATTCTTATTTACGTTTCTTAAGCTTCTTTATTTTTCTATTTCATTTTATTACTCTTACTCGTCTTGTTTATACTTTATTTCATATCTTCTCTTTTACTACTCTTAATCTTCTTTCTTACTACTCTTACTCTTCTTTCTTACTACCTTTTGTCTTTATTACATGCTTCATCTTAATCTTACTGCATGCTTATTTCTATTTTCATACTTCAGTTCCTCTAAATCTATATAACTCTTTCTTTTTTCTGTTTTTCACTTGCCTTTACATCTTACTCTTTACAGATATACACTCTTTCTTCATTTCTAAGTTTCCTTTATTCTACTGCTATGCTTTTCTATTTCTACACCTGTTTTACTTCTGCTTTATCTTTCTTTCTTTCTTTTCCCTCTCTCTGTCTTCTTCTTTCTATACCTTTAATCTGCTTTCTTATTTCTTTACTTCTCTTCTTTTTCTTTTCACTCTTCTTTATACCAAGCTACCTGGTGCGATTTAGAACAAATTATTAATAAGTTTTGTTGCACGATGTTGTTATTTGTTGCAGTAAATTAAATGATTGTTAATTACTCGACATTTGTTTGTTTTATATTCCTTTTTCTAAATCGACGTTTAATAAAAATGTTGACAATGTTTTTATGTATTTTTATTTGAATCCTCAAATTGGTGAATAAAAACGTTGGCCCTTAAAGATGGAACTGTTTAGATAACAGAGGTGTACTTAAGTTTACAAAATAATACTTTTACGCTTTTTTAATACTTTTATTTCTTACACTTAACATATAATCTCATACAATGATATTTAAAATAGATTTCTTTTGATCTCATCAACAGCATAGATAAGGGTGTTCGATCTAAGATTCTACTTACATGTATATGACATAGACTACCTATATATAACAGGTATACACATACAATCAGAGTTGTATAAAATTAAGTAGCACATCTAAAAGATAGGGTTTTTCATGAAGTAACTTTAGTAGATTAGGCATTGAAAGTTTTCTTTTAAAATTGTACCATATTGTAAACTTCGTTAGACTGGGTTCTAGATTGTCATTTTGACAGAAAGATTTGTGCGTGAAATCGATAATCTTTTTTATATAATATTTTTCAAAGGCTTTTTGTACAGACAGATGCTATATTACATAGATTTTCATGACATTCAGCCAGTGTTTGGCACATTTTGATGAACACTATTTTTCCTCTGTAAGCCGATTTATAGCCTTTTTTTACAATATAGACATTGGTGCAAACTACTAAGTTTTAATCAAACTTTCTACGAAGGTACCACATTCTTTGGTATTTAAATCACAATAAAAGAAATGTAATCATATCAAAAAGCAATCCTCAAACTCTCAAAGACGAATGAATGGTCGGCCATTTTTAAATTAAAAAGTACAGAACACTTTGTAATACTGATGAACTCAGTCCAAATAAATAAGAAATCACAGTAGTACTTACAGATCTAAATAAAAAAATCTAAATAAATATTTGAGATCGAAACGTAAGTATATTTGTATTACGTTTGAGCTATGTAGAACATCATACTTCTCACTCCTTTAAGAGAACTTTAAAAAAGTTTTACACATGATTTTGCTATTTTTGTAACACTGGAAACTTATCTATCAAGCTTCTTTTTACGTGGACTTAGTTGGTAACACAACTGGACAAGTGTGAGTGTATTACATATACCTACAGTCACATTCGCCAGTGTACCTCTTATGCGTTACCTCATCGGGAGCATTCGCCTGTAATGTAACAGTTACGATTTGAGCATTTGGTGTATCAATGAATGAGGAGAACCGAGCATGCGCAATCTATAATGATACATTTTGTAAAATTGAGGCGCTCCCTCGCCACATTCGGATCACATTAGGATGTAACAATTTTGAGCTCAAAATCGAATCATGGATTGTTACATTACGGGCGAATACTTTAGTCATACCGCCTACATTGTAAGCTTACGCTTAAAATCGAATCTTAACAAGCAAATGAAGGAAGGAGTGAATGTGCACCTTTAGATTTAGCACGCCCTTCGCCCTGAGAAGTACAAGCGCGTTGTTCAGTGCGACATAGTAATGTGTAAAACGTTTTGACTATTCTCTGCATACGAGTTCATGTACCATTGCTAACCGTATCCTAAGTACCATACATAATAAGACACTGTTAGACAATCACATCCTTTTGTTTTCCTCATATCGAAACCTTTAATCAAATACTGTATAGTTGTTACATTTTACGAACGCGCATCAATCATAGCAACTTATACCTTATATCAATATCATAAGTCACAATGCGCGTTCGTGAATCGCAAGAACTACAATTGCATGTTTGTAAATAAGCGGCAAACTATTTTGGTGTAACATTTTGTTCACATTATATTTGTTACAATTTCAGCAAAAAAAACTACATCACACGAAGTCATTTATAATACTCTACTTAGGCCAAATATTTCAATTTATATTTTATGTGCCATGTTACGTTTAAAGCAATATTATGTTACATTGAGAGTAATGTGGCAAAAACATGTTACACTTTCAGGAGTTTTGCTGTGATGAGTGATAAGTTACACTCAAGTAAAGCCACTTTATTAATACGTGTTTTATATAAAATAGAATGCATAGGTCGTTTGTTTGTTTGTTGAAGTCATTTTAGTTGTTAAGTAGAGAAATATAATATTTGGTATAAAGCTAGTACGTATCTATTGTGCTTGAGAAACAGTTCGCCTTGAAGTATTATATTTCTTCATAATATATTTCTTGTTCGTATTCCTTATTTTTTGTTATAATAATATTACTATACTATGAATGTTTTTTTTTTTAAATTAATATTTGCTATTGAATAGGCCTTTAAATCAGTTAATAACAAACCATTTTCTTTTACGGTACAATCAATAACAAAGTTTCTGATAGAGTGGAAATTTTCAAACATAGCTATTGTAGCAAACAAGTTATGATTGTAAAAGTGGATGGCTGAAACAGCAGAGGAAGACCAAAGAATTAATGGATGGAAGGTGTGGACGACAATATTAATGAAAAGGGAATCAGAGTTATCATGACCGTTGACAGAACGGAATGGAAGAAGAAAACTTGATGCGCCGAACCCAAGTAACATAGAACAAGGGCAGGG
The DNA here is from genome assembly GCA_949774945.1 of Hoplodrina ambigua. NCBI lineage: Eukaryota > Metazoa > Arthropoda > Insecta > Lepidoptera > Noctuidae > Hoplodrina > Hoplodrina ambigua. Next base: position 10,993,498 of record OX458980.1, on the reverse strand, counting down.
ATGCTGATACACTAATGTGAACGTAGAAAACTCTTACCCAAACACAATAGACAGTTTATAAGTCGAAGTTATATTACAAATACGTTATATTACACTATACAACAAATACACATCGAAACGGCTAAGCTAAGCTTTCTAAAACATTAAAAGTTCACAGACAGATTGTCGCAGAGATAAGAAAATATAAACTACAATCTGTATTGATATGCAATAGCAGGCCAAGTACTGTCATGGAAGTCAATCTGTAATTTATAAAACCCCTTTTTAATACTATACGATCAAAAGTGATTAAAGACTTCCTTCCACGACTGTACATACAAACGAAATACTTTACGCTGTCCGCATCAACCCTTGGTACAGTATAAAATTGTAGAATTGCATAGAAAAATAAGTAAATATTTATAAAAAATTTGCGCAAATAAATCGATAATAATTACAAGAGACTAGTGCTACATTTACCTGAACTAAGCGACGAATAAATGAAATTGATAATAAGCAAGTATGTCGGTATACAAGGTGTTATGAAAAGTGTACACTGAATCCCAGATTTTCATGAAAATCTTGGCGTTTTTTTATAACACCCTGTATAGAAAAAAGACAAAACTAACAGAGCACCATTGTAGAAGTATGAGCAATACTTAGCCATACACATTAAATAATTACTATACACTATAAATGTAAAGTATATCGACGCTAGACCACACGAGTAATTATATCTACACAGATAACACAATAACGACCCATATATCCCTATTACCTTTATATCACTACCCGAATATGAAGGAAAGAGAAATTCAAGTATCTCACGACTTGCACTGCTGTCAGATATGATCCATAAATTCTATTATTAAACACTACAACAAGCTGAACCTGCTATTTAGAAATGTACCCGAAAATCAAATCGATATTCATTTCAAATCATTACCATGGCAAAAAGAAAGTATAACAACTGTGGCAATATTATTTCTCAGTAGCAGCCTTGCAGTCTGGATTTGTGCTCGGTTCATGGCAATAGGCTCGCCCCCTATTACATGGGACTAAAAACATAACTGGCAAAATGTGGGTGTACTAATGGGTACACCTCTGCCTAACCCTTCGGGGATTACAGGCGTAATGTTATGTTATGTAACTATTGCAATAAAGATATTGATATGACTGATGAGTTTTTGACTGTTTAATGGAGTTAAGGCGTTTATTAGGAGCCTATTGACTCCCCCCTTCCGCTACTCTCTGCTTCAATCTAGTGTTACCCTAACAGGGGATGAGGGAGGACTGGTTAGTATCGAGTATCGCACTTGTATCGTTTCTGTACCTAATACTTGAAAGGCGTCGGTCTTAATCTAACTTAGGCCTAAACTATGGGTCGCATCTGACAGCAGATTTCATGACGTCACTAATATTTTTGGAGGTTAGATCATTGACATTAGATTTTCTATCTGCCCAAAGACAATACACTAAAACGCATTTACATTGAACACTGAGCCATCCATAATCAATAGTCTTATCGGAATAAAGTAGAATTATTTAAGTTTAAGTTCTTATTCTTGTCACATTTGATGACGACAAGATAATCAAGAAATATTCAGAACATTATATTCTATTCTAACCTCCATTTTCCTCCCATGAACATTATTTACTTAGGCATACTTTAATACACACATATAATGCATATAACTAGCCCGTTTAAACCACAATCAATTTTAGGTCTTACGTTACTTGTTAAATAGTGCACAATGCAACAATAATCCCACTAATCACATTTAATTGAATTCTACGTTTGAAAACATCAATAATTATTATTAAGTAGCTGTAAAATGTATTTTAAGAACATTATACATATTAAGTAGTACGTATATATTTGTAAAATATTGACGTCATCTATCGAATTGCTAAAAAGTTTATATTCTCTCTTTCTTTCTGGTTTGACTTTACTCTTTCTGGCTGCGATCTTACTCCTATTATTCATAATAATTGTCCACATCTTAACTCCCAAAGAATTATAATCTCTTTTAATCGGCAGTGCTAATTCTCGCGTAATAATTAGTACCATATACTGGAATTATATATAATTTTACATATAGAGAAAAACATACATATCTATACATCCACTATGTGCTCTATACATTTATGTATCAATATTCTCAAGATAAATCTCCATTAAGCATAATTAGGCGTACATTCAATTCCATACAAAAATTTTCTAAACATTTAAAATGTCTTAAATGTAGGGTAGTTTGCTATTAGCGTTTGAGCTAGTATAGGAAGTAACTAAGACATCAATTTATTGTTGGGACATTGTTGTAACCGTCATTTTGCGCAAGCGCATGACATGCCATGAACCTGTTCAAATAGCAATAAAAAATCGGCTTTCAGTATCATTGGAAGCTAAAAGTTCCAAAACTATTGTTACCTACGGCTAAGACAAAAATACTATAGAATATCGTTGTCACCTCAACAATGTCGCTACCCAGCAACTGGGCAATGGCGCTATTGTGTTACCCAGTAACTGGGATGTGTAATATATTCGTAATGTGGGTTAAGAATTAAGTCTTTTTGTACGTTCGAGCCGCGCGCCAGTCTCCGAATATATGCCAATAAGTGAAGTCCTTGTTTAATTGTGTCACGTTACTTCCAGTGTTTCCCTATATCCTTCAGGATGTTAAGGTCAAATCAGTGGCGTAGCTTGCCCTAAACGGGCCCTGCATTAAAATTTGGTAATTCTATCTAATTGCGGCGAAGCCCAGGCAAGGGGGGAAGGGGGATATTTTTTTTTCACCTTTGTTTATTTTTCCCCCCGAGGTTTAGCGTACGGCCTAAAAGTTTGAGTAAGATAGTGTATAATAATTTTTAAAATATTTTTTCTTACACGAATTCGGGCCCCTGTCGCTCGGGGGCCTCGTATCTTTCAAACGGCCCTGGGTCAGATAGGCCGTTGCTCCATATAAATTACTGGTATTTAACAAGGCTAGGCAGACAAAGAAACCTCGCTACAACAATGTCTTAACAATAAAAATATAACCTTTCTTTAGACCTTCTCTTTCCACAAGTTATTACTACAATACACTTCATTTTTTTACACAGATCTTATATAAAAAAGTTTGACAGTTACATACCTACATACATATATAGCTAATCTGTAATATCATAACATAGACTAATACGAATAATACTTTTTTTATATTTGAATTAATTGTTATATTTAATTAACAGTCCTCTCATTAGCATCAGCATCTCGCGATGGGGTTTACTTGAACAATCATATTATACAGGATGAATCAAAAAAGCAAAATGCTCTTGCTTAATTATTATTATTATTTCTCTCTCTTTTGAGGTTATTTTAGAATGTCGCAAATTCAAATTCATTTATATCTTAGCCCACGGGTTCAGAAACTGTGCGTTGCAACGCCCTGAAGCGTCGTAAAGCTATCCTAAAGGCATCGCCAGCCGCAACAGTTGTAGAACAATCATTATTTATCCATGCAAGTATTCTTTTAATTTTTCTCTTTTCCGTCGTGTCGATATAACCTTGTTTGTTGTGCACTAACTTTGCTATTGTGTTGTATTAGCCTTTTCACACTTGTGTCGGTTCAAATATCATGAAGCAATTCAAATATCAGCTGGCTTTCTTAATAAAGACGATATCAGCACTCCAATTACGCTTCACACTTACAGATCCCAAGGTGTTCGAAGGGAATTCATTATACATTGCTGCATATGTTCGAAACATTCGCCTGCTCGCCACATGAATCACGCAATGAATATTGTGTCAATAAATCAAAATGAAAGGTACATTGTAAGTGTGATACGTAATAAAGCGGTTGAATTATAGTGTGATGTCTAAAACTCAAAGACTTTTACCATTAAATAGTCCACGCCATGACGACTTTAGAGAACGGCACAAAGAGTGCCGTATGCAGTGCCGGCGCGAGGAAGTAGCGGCGGCCGCGGTACTGGCCGTCGTTGCGCGGCAGTCCGGGCTGCTGGTTGTGCAGGATCTCCACGCCTACCACGACGCTGCTGGTGGCAGTGCTGTTGCCTGCTAGACCCACGTATCTGTAAAAGGCGAAGGCCTATTAATATATTTTTTTAATCAGGGTGCTTAACTATGAAGTGACCTTTACTTCGCAAACATTTTATGTGATGGCAATTTTTATTAATTATTGCTAGCTTTTGCCCGCGACTTCAACCGCGCAAAAATAAAATAAAATATAGCCTATGTTACTCGGAGATAATGTAGCTTTCTAATGGAGAAAGAATTTTGAAAATCGGTCCAGTAGTTTTTGAGTTTATCCATTACAAACAAACAAACCAACAAAAATACAAATTTTTCCTCTTTATAATATTAGTTTACAGACTAGTTGCTGCCCGCGACTTTGTCTGCGTAGAAATCAAGTATGACACTGGGCAATAGTGAAGCTTTTTATTTATTTCTGAAGTAAATAAGACACTACAAAAAAGAACAAATTTTCCCTCTTTATAATTACTATGGATAGATTTTATACCTGGAAGTCCTTGTCTGATTACAAAAACTCGTTAGTTCGTTACCAATACATTATAGACTGAAAAAAATGTGTTCAATTAACAAATTATTTAACTACCTACTGTTTGCGTTGCTGTGTACGCTGTGGCGTTCTGTAGTTTCTGCCTATCCCCATGGGAAAAAGGCGTGAGTTTATGTGTATGTATTACCTACTGTTTCCTTTTTTATAATAACAACCAGAGACTTAGTTGACCTACCTGACCAGTCATAACAGGCAAACTTTCTAGCACTATTTGTAGATGCAGATATATTCCAATGCATAAAGGAATATCTTTTGAGTTAGTACGTACCTGACACGTCCGACCGCGATGCGTCCATGAGGCGTGATCACCTTGACGGTGTGCCCCAGCCTTAACTGACGAGGTTCTGCCGGAATGTACGGCTGACCTGTCACTCCGATTGATTTCTCCACTGTAAAAAATACAAAACAATTATTTACGAAAGAGATTACAATTTAAAATAGGAAATTAACTTGTCATAAGGGGTAAAAATACAGACATACCAGAAAAAATTGATCTCAGACGGGAACGTGGCTAAGTAATAACAGCCGCATGGGTCAATCCATCAGGTTAAGCTACGCTAGCCGTGGTTGGTCAGTGGATGGGTGACCATATTTACACACCGAGACTCCTCCGTGCTTTGGAAAGCACGTTAAGCTGATTGTCCCGGCTGTCATACGTGGATTTTTAACAGTCGTTACGGATGGTCACAAGCCCGAAGTCTGACAACCAATCTTATCAAGGGGTATCGTATTACACAGTTACTGGGCTATGGAGGTCAGACAGGCAGTCGCTCCATCCGGTTAGAGTAGGAGCCGACCCCAACATAGTTGAGAAAAGTCTAGACAGATTGATTTATTGGTTGCTAATACAGACACGGAATGAATGATGACAAATAGTTGATACTAGAAGTTTCGATTCAGTTATTTGGTTAAAAGTCAAAGATTCCAGCTGCTATTTTTGAAAAATTCCGCCGTTATGTGGACCCCTTTCGTTGGCCAGATTCTGGACTACTCTAGAGCGTCAAAGAACTTACAGTCAATGGATGGCGCTTGTAAGTTGTCAATGGATCGCCTGACGAATATCTCAGCTTCTTCCAGTAACTCGTCGGTATCATCCCGACGTACGTCCGGCAAAGAGCTGCGCCACGGACGGTTGGCTTCTGAAAACAAATCATAGACATTCAGCCATAAACATGGATAGGATGTTATTCAACCATAACATTGCCAGGCGTCCGGATAAAGCCGGAAAAATTTTGTTAAGGCTTTGACATTAAAAAAAAATACAATAATGTTATCATTTTAAAATTGACATACAATTCGGTTTTATATAACCAATTTACTCAAAGGTATTAACTTATGGAGCTTATGGAGCCATACATGACATTTGCACAGACGATATATTCAGATGTATAAGATGCCCATATAAAACAGATTAGGACTCCATTGATACAAGTGACCGAAGTTTGTCATTACAACCTCCATTGTCAGCCTCGACTAGGCTGTATTGCAATATTCACAGGGCCCTGTAGGCTTACTCTTGAACAAAATCGAGAATGAGATTAGAATCGACTGCATGTTTGGCTACAGCGATTGACATGAGGTTGCCATACAAATGAAAACGTAAATTACCAAATTTTAAAATATTAAATAACTCGTTAATTCTATAAATAAATGTCTTCTTATATTTATTGGAATTGAAACTGGATCGGATGTACGTGTAATGTCGATTCCAATCTCATTCTCGAATTAGTTCAAGAATAAGCCTACTGGAGGCTGTAGACCAAAAAGCCTTTATATAGGTCCGCCCCTAATTCGGAGAAACGGGTCGTTATTGGACAAATCTATAGCTATTTAGCGATTAGAGTAATCCACTCAAATATTATAAATGTAAATGTGACAACTTTACCTCTAGACGACGGTAAGTAGACATGCTGTGGTGTCCAATCGTTGCTCCTGTCTATACTGAGACACGGGGAGCGGTATGACGAGCCACGAGACAGGAATCTAGAATAATATTACATGTCAAATATCATCGTATGAAAAAAAAACAACAAGAAATGTTGGCCGTTTCCTGGCCATTAAGTGCCAATATTCTAGTACTAACTTGGAAGTGGATGTGGTGGTGGAGTCGTCAGGCTGCGGCTGTCGCTTGCCCAGCGCCCACACTGGGTCCGCTGAGCGGGACAGCTCCGGCACCATCGATGTGAATCCTGAGAGTTATTCGTCATGTTAACACTAGTGACAACATGTCAAAATATGGAGATTTCTACGCGATATCTAACTTATATGCTTTTTTGAACAAATTCTCGAAACTAAAAACTTAACATAACATAACATCACGCCTGTAATCCCCGAAGGGTTAGGCAGAGGTGTACCCATTAGTACACCCACATTTCGCCAGTTATGTTTACGTCCCATGTAATAGGGGGCGAGCCTATTGCCATCAACCGGGCACAAATCCAGACTCCGAGGCTGCTACTGAGAAATTCCTGATGGAAAAACCCAATAACACTTTGCCCGACCTGGGAATCGAACCCAAGACCTCATGCTCAGCAGTCGCGCTTTGTGACCACTAGACCAACGAGGCAGCCAACCAAAACAGCGCAGCGAAACTAAAAACCACATATTAATTGTATATTTTTAAGAATTAAGTGAAACGGACAGTTACGAAAGAGACTTTTTAAAATAATATTCATGTATTTATTAGCTAGAAACACCGTACAAGGTTGGTATATTATAGGGACATAAGGGTACAGGTCATCATGTCTCGCCAACACAGCGGCATGCAAATTAAACAGTAAATTATATAAAATCTGTACTTTTAAATCATTTTATCAATTATTACAATAAACAATGATATCCTAACTATCCTAACTAATATTATAAATGCGAAAGTAAGTTTGTTTGTTTGTTTGTTACCATTTTACGCCTAAGCCACTGAACAGATCATCCTGAAATTTTGCATATACGTTGCCAGGTGTACAGGAACGAACATAGGGTACCTTTAATCCCGAAAAAAAGTACTGTTTCCGAGGGAAATCACAATAACGTTCTTATGATCATAGATGGCGCCACGTGTCGTTTCGAATTAAAATAACAGGCCATGCGTTATTTTTTCCGCGATTTCGTCTGTGTCCGCTGTAACCGAAATATACGCGGACGAAGTCGCGGGCAAAAGCTAGTGATAAATAAACATTAACACATTACCAAAATAAAATCAATTTAAACAATGACAAACAAGTAAGGTTGGCAAGGGCGATATCAACATAACAAATAAATCCAAGATACAACTTCTCAAAAAAAAAACACTTTGTTTTAGTCCTACAAACCCAATTACTTTTCAATAACCTAACTGTGAAAACAGATTTATAGTTACAACGAAATCAGTAAATAGTTAGTCAATTGAATTGGGGAAAGTTGACGTCACAGTTAACGATTGCCAACATAAATCAAATCAAATATGTTATTGGAACTAAAAAAAAAACTGGTTAACAAATAACGTTTGTTTATTAACAGCTATATTAGTTTTAAAACTGTGTTGCAGCCATTAGCGCCCTACTCCGAGAGGGGAGGGGTCCTTTCCAACATTTATAATAATAATAAGCAATTAAAAATTAAAATAATTGAGATAATCTACATATTGACTGCCTCGTTGGTCTAGTGGTCGCAAGCGCGACTGCTGTGCATGAGGTCTTGGGTTCAATTCCCAGGTCGGGCAAAGTGTTATTGGGTTTTTCCATCAGGAATTTCTCAGTTGCAGCCTCGGAGCCTGGATTTGTGCCCGGTTGATGGCAATAGGCTCGCCCCCTATTACATGGGACTAAAAAACATAACTGGCGAAATGTGGGTGTATTAATGGGTACACCTCTGCCTAACCCTTCGGGGATTACAGGCGTGATGTATGTAGAGTGAATTATTTCTATCTTGTCTTCCAGTGTATATAATTTTATTTTTTTGTGTAATTTTCCCCAGTAGTATTAGTCATGCTGAAATAATAGTGTGGAATTCAAACGCGTCGCCAGTCGAAATCAACCTAATAGGTACGTACTGACATCCTTTTTTATGTGATTATGGAGTGGCCTGCGGGGACAATCCAACCATATTTGGATATACTATAAAAGTTAAATAGGACAATCCATGTGCCTAACAACATTTGATAACGTCAAAGAAACTTAACAAACGATAATAAAATTACGTCGTAAATTATGTGTGGTTCTGTCACTATCCTCGAGGAAAGCTTGTAGAGAGAAAGATTGATTGATTGGTGTTGTCTTCTGTAATTATGGGGTTAGTAGAATACGAGTTATTTTCATTCGTTGGAGGAGGATACGTCATCATCATTTGCTTAGCCTGGCTTCCAGTCTAACCGGATGCAGCTGAATACCAGTATTTTACATGGAGCGACTGCCTATCTGACCTCCACAACCCGGTAACTGGACTAAGACTAAGACTGTTTGTCAGAATTTCGGGCTTCTGACGACCCGTAACGATTGTCAAAGATCCACATATGACAGCCGGGACCAACGGCTTAACGTGCTTTCCGAGGCACGGAGTAGATACGTATTACTGCACATTTGTTTATCCCCCAAAAAACTTGTTTCACATGCTGGGGTATAACCGCTATCCGTTTACGTGTAGAAGTAACATATTATCATGCATGACTCACCGATGTCACTGAGCAGCACTCGTCTGGTCTCGTCAGTGCGACGCGCGGGGGGCGGAGGTCGCACGTCCGGAGGGGGTGGCCGGCGCGTGGTGGGGGCGCGGGACGGGACCGTCGGCGCGCTGGCCGGCGGGACCGCCAGCTGCGGGAAAGGGTTGTATAGAAACATGGTAGAAATGGGGAGAGAAGACTTGTTAAAACACCCATATTCTATGCATAATTGCTGTTCAGTATAATGTTACCTTATGAGCAAGGTATCCGTCAGAACTCCACCGTGGCGGCAATGCGCATACGTCAGTTTGCGCGCCGCTCTCTCGCCGCGCGTGCGCACCGTCACGCAGCACAGGCCGGAGACGAGCCGTGCCGGCCTTGAACGGGCCGGGCGGCCGGGACACGCCACGGTAGGCTGATGGTCTGGTGGATAATAGGTTGAATATCATCCATAACTGAATGCTTTTCAATACAATTCAATATTTAGGAAAAAAAAGTTTTTAATTATTTGAAATCCAGTCATAATCTAACGCGTGCTTTTACGTAATAAACCACAAGACATTAAGCCTATTTGCTGTCATAATAAAATAGGACATGCATAATCAAACATTAATTTAATTTACTTTACCTGTACTGAAACGGATTAGGACAAGTATTCCTTCTAACATTCAAATGAGCAGCCAAATCGTCTTCAGACGTCCCACACTTCGAGATGTCCGTCTCCGCGAACACAGAATACCGGTGTCCTAGATGTATGTTCCTATGAAAACTGTCGACACTCTCCTCTCTATGTAGGATATCCATGCTGGAACCAAGTTCGAAGCTCGAAGACTTGGTATTATCGAAGCTTAGACCTCGGTTGTACTCGCAAGTCAGGCTGTCAATGCTATCAAGTTTCCTGGAACTGGTGTTAGGACTCTTCCGGAACAGCATATTGTCCGACCTATTGTCACAACTCTTCAGGATACTCCGCCCAGGCAGGTCTAAGCTCCCTTTGCCGTTAAAAGCAACGTGCCTTATTTCTTTGTCGTTTGGTAACGAAACTCTTTTCTGTTTCGAAACCTCTACGGGCTGGTCTTTGTTTTCTTGGTTTTCTGTTGTATTGTCTTTGGTTTCCGGGCCAGGTTGGAAGTCAGGGTCTAGCGTGTGGAATTTTATGAGGACTGGTGTGGAATGGGCGGTTGATGAGGACTGAGGAGCCCATTGGTCGCCCTCGCGAATGGATACTAGGTCCTCCTGCATGGAGCAAACAGAGTGTTTATACGTTGACTATGTTCTACTGAAATATTTAAAATTTTCACGCAGGCCCTTGAAATTTAATTACAACAATATCTTATTAAATAAATGAGGTATCTAAAGTTTTAAATGCCCTAATAAAAACTTGGCAAATGTCATATAATTAACAGACAGAAACTTCTCTTTTAAAGTACTAAACACTAATGAAAAGCTGTCGAAAAGTTTTCAAATATCACTAACAATCCCTAGTAATGGCCGCTAAAACCAAGGTCCCCGTCGCAGGGGCTGCACAGTTTGCCGCCGTGGGATCTGGAGGCAACAGTCCTCCAGCGCGTCTACGAGTGGCGTGTGGACGCGCAGCGCCGGGGCGAAACCCCGCTGCCGCGGCAAATCGCGGCACTGCGGAGTGAGCTCCGGTGCGATCTCATGGCGGAATGGGAGATGCGACTGTCGCAACCCAAGTTCGGGCACGCCGCAATCGCGGCGATAAGACCCCTCTTTGAGGAGTGGCTGGAGAGGCGCTACGGCGTCCTCACCTACCGCCTGACGCAGGTCCTCACCGGACACGGTTGTTTCGGGAGGTTCCTGTGTCGGATAGGGCGGGAGGAAACGCCCGGGTGTCACCACTGTGTGGATCGCCCGGAGGACACGGTGGAGCATACGGTGCAGGACTGCCCCGCTTGGGCAGAGCACCGCCGTGTCCTCACGGAGGCGATAGGCGGCGGCGACCTCTCGCGTCCGGACCTGGTTCAGGCCATGCTCCGGGGCGAGAGGGAATGGGATGCAGTCACCTCCTTCTGCGAAGCTGTAATGCTAGCGAAGGAGGAGGCGGGCCGCGTGAGGGAGAGAACCACCTCACGCCCCAGCCGCCGCGGGAGATGCCCAGGGCGTCGGACGTCGCGAGGCGACATCCGGCCACCGTAGGCGCGGGCTTGCGGACGGCGAGTAATGGGTAGCTTGCCGTCCGACCAAGGACCAAGCCCGGGTCGACGGCGCGTTCTGTTCGCGCGCGCCTCAAAGAGCTGTCAGCACAGGGACGGGGCCCCCAACGGGGCCAACGCCTGCCGGGGTTGCGGGACGTCTTAACAGGATACCGTGGCCCCGGAACGTAAAGGGCAACAGAAGGAACAGGGTGGTTTTTTAGTCAGTAAAAGTCTGACAGTCCCTTCCGCCCCACCCAGGGCGGAAGGAGTCATTTGATGATTTTTACCACCTCAAAAAAAAAAAAAAAAAAAAAAAAAGGGGCTGCACAGTAAAAAATAAACATTCTATTCTTTTCTTTTTTTGCTTTCAACAGCTTAAAATCAAATCATGATTTTCTGCTACTTTTCTAAATAAAATCCCATCCTATTAATATTATAAAAGCGTAAGGCCTGCTTGCCTTTGAGCGGTTGGATTAGTTAGTAGCCCAGACACATTATGTATGACAATTTCTAATATAACATCAAGCTAGCAACTAACTCTGTCTGAGTGTTAGCGCAAGTGTGCTTCAATTAAATATGAAATCAGGAATAGTTCCACTTGGATGCGAGTGGAACCGCGGACAAAAGCTAGCAACATCTACAAAGATACTTCTTATATTAGATTTATATAACTTTTATATGACTGCCCCGTTGGTCTAGTAGTCGTAAAGCGCGAACGCAGAGCATGAGGGTTTCGATTCCCAGGTCGGGCAAACTGTTATTGAGTATTTCCATCAGGAATTTCTCAATAGCAGCTTTAAAGTCTGGATTTCTCCTCGCCTCCTATTACACAGGACTTAAACATAACTGGCGAAATGTGGGGGTACTAACGGGTACTGGTACTGAGACTGAAAGATTTCAATTCTTAACTCTCTAATAAACCATTATTCGTATTGAGAATTAAAATAAAAAAAGACGGGTTGCACTCCGGGAGTGCCGGCAGAAGTGAAAACTTGATTATTAACGTTGAGCATGTTTGATATTTTGGAATGGTTAGGGAATAATTTTGCACCAATTGCTTTATCAGTATAAAAGTACTATCATTTATGTAGTAGAATACAATATTCATTTATTGCGCTATCGTACACAAACATGACAATTTATATTACATTAAAAATTTAACACTTTAAAACTATGACAATTATTTTACATTAAAAAGTTATACACGAACATTTGCGCAAGCGCCCTGCGCTGCCTAAACGAAACAGTAGGCCCAGGCATACCTTTTCGCCGCGCCGTAGAGAGGGGATAGCTGTCTACTCTCCATCCGTCTTACGCTTTTTCGATCAGGTCACGTGTCCTGACGCGAGTTTAAGATTTTATACCCATTACAGAAAAAGTGCTCAACGCCGCTAAAGAAGTTTTCACTTCAATAAATGAATATTTTTTTTATATTACGATGACATTTGTTTGGTCATTCGCTCAGCTGGGAGCGGTAGAGTCTCAAGCTTTTTAATATAAGTATAAATCCGATCGTTCGTTTCATTAAGTATATTATTTGTGCCCTGCAGGTAACCCCAACGGTGCATTTCGGTACGTCAGTCACGTCCTGGTGATCACAGATCACAGTACACCTCTGCCTAACCCTTCGGGGATTACAGGCGTGATGTTATGTTAGGGTCTCCCCACATTTATCGACACGAAATCGGCTTAAGCCGATTATCGCCGATCAGCTGTTGACAAACGGCTCGTTTCGCCGTCGGCCGGCGTCGCGACGAGTCGTCCGAGCCGATGCGAATGGTATTAGTAACACCCTTATTACGTAGACACAAAGGGTTTTTTGACCGGTGTTAGGCAATTCCGCGTCGATAAATGTGGGAAGATCCTTATATAACTTCCAATAAACTATCTGGCCTCACCTGTAAGTTACTCATATCCTTAGACTCGTCAGTGGTAAATATAAGTTCTATATCGTCCACCTCTTCTGACTCGTTGCCACTAGCGTTGTCTTCTTGCTTCTCCTCCCCTACGGCTGCAGCGTTCGGGTCCATGGGAGTCGTGCCTCCTTCGGAAAACACTGAATTGTCACCTTCCGACAACGATCTGGAAGAAAGAAAATTTGTTGAAGAAGTTGCTATTTGTGGATTAGCTAATCTATACTAATACTAGCGGACTTGACAGACGTCCTGCCCGTTCAGAAAATCAAAGATGATCGGGCAGGACGACCGACAGCAGCGCCACTTTAGGGTCCAATTGCATTTTCAAACCATCCAAGAACCCATTGAAACATACACAAAAAAAAAATAATCCAAATCAGACCAGCCGTTTAGGAGGAGTTAGGTGACAAACACACGTACAGAAGAATAACATATTATGTATATACGTAGAATTATATTTAGATAAATAAAGCTGTACAGTTTTTTTTTTCGTTTGTTTAAACGCGCTAATCTCTGGAACTACTGGTACCGGAATTATGTCGGAATAAAAAAAAAAGTATTTTGATAGCCAGATTTGAAAGGTATAGGCTATATAACATCACGCTACGACCACTGTAACTAAAGGCGTAACTTAACACGTGTAAACAAACTACGCGTACGAAGTCGCAAGCAAAAGCTAGTATCATAATAATATTCCTAATAACGTCACTTTATGCTCTCATCACATCCGCCTTTAGCAGAAATAGGTCACGTTTGTCACCCCGGAAATAGCTAGCCATAGAAAATATTTCCATCTAAATATGCTAAGATGTTATAATAATGAATACTTGGCCTCGGTTCTCAGTTTTTTCCCATAAAAAAGCTGAATATCAGCGCAATGCGAATTCATTAACAATCCATGTCTTTGGTTCCATACCAGAAAGCGGTATCGACGTTATAATAAGACGATTTTTTATGAATTATGGAAATTAGAATATTATTTTTTATAAATACAATCCATGTCTTTGGTTCAATTCCAGAAAGCAGAATCGACGTTATTATAAGACGATTTGTTATGAATTCTGGAAATTAGGATATATATTTTTTATAAACTTTGCCCCACACTAACAATTTCTCCCTTATCGTGGGTGCGTTTACATATAAACTCACATACACTGTCATACACAAACAGCCAGACCCGAACACTATCTGCAGGGCATTCAAATATTTGTTCCGTGCGAGAAAAAAATCTGCGACACGCAGCGAAGCAGCCAATCCCTTAGTCATTGTGCTAACCGTGCTATCCGACCATACGACATAACATAACATCACGCCTGTAATCCCCGAAGGGTAAGGCAGACGTGTACCCATTAGAACACCCACATTTCGCCAGTTATGTTTTTAGTCCCATGTAATAGGGGGCGAGCCTATTGCCATCAACCGGGCACAAATCCAGACTCTGAGGCTGCTACTGAGAAATTCCTGATGGAAAAACCCAATAACACTTTGACCGACCTGGGAATCGAACCCAAGACCTCATGCACAGCAGTCGCGCTTGCGACCACTAGACCAACGGGGCAGTCATATGACGTACCGAAATAACGGCATTACCGGTCAAAATCCAAAAAAAGAATTTAATGTAGTTGCCCCTTTCTAAATGTAGTCTCTTATAGAGAAGAATAGGTAAGAAACTCCATACTATACATCTTTATACATCGTACTAAATGTCTTTGCGACAACATTATTCAAGGCCAATTAGTTTGTTGGGAGCTTAATAGCTCTGTAAGTGGATCACTTTACGATTATGGTTCAGATCCGTCGTAATCCGGATTATTGAGAGCCTTACTAGATAGAAACATAGCTACTACTACTAGATAGAAAATAAGCCCTTAACACAATAATAATATTAATAAGCTCGTTGCTAAGTAATAACAGCCGCACAGGTCGATCCATCAGGTTAAGCTACGCTTGCCGGGGTTGGTCTGTGGATAGGTGACCATCTTTACAAACCAAGACTCCTCCGTACCTCGGAAAGCACGTTAAGCCGTTGGTTCCAGCTGTCATATTTGGATTTCTGACAGTCGTCACGGGTCGTGTATTACCCAGTTACTGGGTTGTGGAGGTCAGTCAGATAGGCAGTAGGTCCTTCTAAGATACTGGTATTTAGCTGCATCCGGTTAGATTAAAAGCCGACCCCAACATAATCGGGAAAAGGCTAGGCAGATTGATGTACATAATTTATAAAAACTATCCTATCTTTTAAGTTTGACCAAATTACACACAGCAAGCCATATTTCATAAAAAATGGTTCAGTAGTTTCGGAGTTCATCCCGGACAAACAACGTGACGTAAAAGTATTAAGATGTAAAGGTACAACAGCCCTTAATTCGTGACAATATAAAAAAAATGTCTGATGTAAAAATATTAGCCCGTTCTCAATTCGCCTTGAATTTTTTATTTAGGTTTCAATATCTTTCAAATATAATAATTACACTCCAGAAATCATTTCCATCTTTCTTCATCTATACATATAAAACAGAAATAACCAACACAAAATGAAAGCTGCTTTGAAATTGACTCGAAATAAGATTTGATTGTATTGGAAGCCCGACTTTGCTCTTTGTTAAGCAAACAATAACGTCCAACATTTCAGCTCACAACAAAATGAAATAGCGATTCACACTGAATCACGAGGATCGAGCAATTACTTGAAACCAGCCAGGGGCGTAGCTTACACTAGACGGGCCGTGTCAAAATTCGTTGGGGGGAGGGGAGGCGTCTACCTAACTGCGGCGAAAACAAAATGGAGGGTAAACATTTTTCGATAACAATATGATTACATTTGGAAGGAGTACGGAAGAGTTTCAGTGATATAGTGGATAATATTTTACGAATTTTGTTTACACGGGTTTAAGGCCCCTGTAGCTAAAGGGGCCCATATCTTTAATACGGCGGTAGCTACGCCCCTGCCTTCAGCCAAACAGAGTCATACAAATAGACTTAACCCACTTTGTTTATACGCAAACTTTTGCTCAAAGTTAGCCTGAAATGAAGCTAAACTCTCTCTGTTAGACCATTCAATAAGTCTAGGGTCAAAGGGCCAAGGTTAATGTTCACCAGTGATTAAGTGTATCACTTTAATCGGCCGACCAAGATGGATCTTTGTAGATAATAGACTAGGTATCTACTTTAATTTGATTAATAGGGCAATACCACGCAGCGTTTAAGACAAGAAAAAAAATAAGAATACTATGTTTAGGATAATTTTACATAATACAAACATACACGGTAAAAATCTTACAATTTTATCTGTCAGTCTGTCTATTTAATTCAGCTAATCTCCGAAACGGCTGGTCCACTGGCAGTTTACCAACTCTATGAGAAGTTACTTGGTCAACATTTAGGGCTTCGCGTAAAAACACTCACGCGAACGAAGACGCAGCCATAAACTAGTACAGCACAGAACTCAACTTGATGTTTGCGTGCCAACTTCAATTCGAACATGTATCTACGTTCGTCTGCTCCATAGTAAAACCAGTTTAAGAGTACACTAAATAAATTCTAGACTTCACAATGTCAAGTGTGCACACAATTTTATCCAGGTTTTACAGTTGCGCGCTCGATATAAACTGTATACATATTTTACATGGAAAAGTCGTTTCGCAGAAACGATCTTGGCCCGTTCTCGTTCTATTTATAAACAGGGGTTCTATTGAAAACCAAGTACCTATGTAATCAATACGAAGCAACTGAATAGGTAAGCTCGCTTCTTGCAAAATCTTAGAAACTCTGTTCGTAATGATAGCAATTTATTTATTTACTAACTTTTGCCCGCGACTACGTCCGCGTGGAACTTGTTTATATCGTACTTGCATACAAACTTCCACCCCCCTTTTCACCGCCTTAGGGGGTGATTTCCGGGATAAAAACTATTCTATGTCGTTCTCCGGGTCTTAAACTATCTCTATGGCAATTTAGATTAGCTTCTGCCCGCGACTTCGTCCGCTTCAAATTTGGTTTCTCCATACAATCTTTGGACCCCTGATTCATCTCCTTAGGGAGTGAATTTTGGAAAATCCTTTCTTAACGAATGCCAACGCCATCCAAAGAACATACTCTCCAAGTTTCAGGTCTCTACGATCAGCGGTTTAGGCTGTGCGTTGATCCGTCAGTCAGTCATTCATTAAGGACAAAGCTTTTATATGTATGGATAAGAAGATAGTTAACTAGTTTTCGCCCGTGACTTTGGTCGCGTTAGTTAATATATTATCTCACAGGAACCGTACATTTTTCCAGGATAAAAAGTAGCCTATGTGCTATTCCAGGCTATAATCAACATCTGTCACAAAGGACTATGCGACATTTTGGGCCCACTTCTCAACATTGCCCAACAGTGATGAGACCCACCTCATATGAAAGCTCTTAGCGTGTACTTCATTTCATTTTATGACAGTTAAGTTCGAATCCAGCGCGAAAATCGTGGAAATTACTGGAAATGGTTTCTCTCCATTGGAGCTAGTTGCTCGTTCGAAAACGGAGGTAGGCCTCTATGGAGAAGAACGAGCAAAGAAACTCCACGGACGCTCCGGTTTAGGTTTTTACAAAATCATGGTTACAATGATCTTGTTGCTTCTACATGTGAAAACAATAAACATGAATATAAAACAATAATAAAAATAAAGATGTAAACCAGTTAAGAGATGACCAATCCAAACTAGTGTACCTACTACGCAACACAAGTTGGGGTCGGCTTCCAATCCAGTCAGACGCAGCTTAATAGCAGTGTTTTACGTGGAGAGTCTTATATTGACATACATTGACTAGTGGACAGCGTCTCAAGAGATTGTAATGCATTGGGGCCGCTATTTGAGCAAACGGCCGCTGGGGTCGTCTCTTGAGTGGCGACCACGTACTGGAAGGCGCAGTGTGGGAAGCACCGCCACGAGGTGAACTGACGACCTGGTAAAGGGAAACCGCTCGGCCGGTCATTGTGGTTATCTTTAGGGGAGGGCTATTTCTAGCAGTGGACGTCGTTTGGCTGATGATGATGTGGCCGCTATTTATACTTCACTTACATGAGTTGCAATTCTGCAATTAAGCAATTGTGCAATACAATACAACTTAAATAACTATCGAAGTTTGCTTGTGCGTCGGCGTAGCCTGGTTGTAGCGAAATAACCTCATTTACTTATAAATAGCTCGCAACTGAAACTAGGTCACAAGGGATGAAATGTCTAACAATTTAGTTTAATAGTATTCTGCGTCCGTAGGCTGAAGCTCTATAATGCTGCAATTTAAGTAAATTACCGTTTGTTAGTTAGCTTGACTGCTGAGCGTGGGGGTCCTGGGTTCGACTTCTAGGTCGGGCTAAGTGCTATTGGTATTTTCCATGAAGAATTTAGTATTTTGAAAACGTTCAGTAGCGCCCAGTTTGAAAGTTGGTTACGTGACACCCCCATGTATGCATGGGGGTGGTACGTAAAAAGCCGTTGGTTCTGCGCCTGATCTTTCCCGGATCGTGTCTGATTGTCGTCCTATTAGACTATGAGATTGAGGGAAGAGTGCATTTGTGCACTATAATATCTCGTACGTACTTGGCTAGTCTGCGTACAGTCGCTAGTCAGGAGAAAATTAATACCGCATTCGTCTTTAACTGTGGATGTGTGATGTGTCTTTGCAACAAATATCATCTACTTAAACCCTGTCGAATAACAAACGTATATTCAAAGAAACGTATAGTAAGCACGTATATTATCCACTTTTCCCCTAAAATCGCGACTAAAAGGGGGAACTAACGAGTTTCCATGTTGAAGTAAGTTTTCCGCCGTTAAAAGTTGGCTTATAAATGGCGTATCCCTATCTACACATATACCCAGAGTTGGCATCAACACGATATCGTGTTTCTTTGCAATACTGCGCGTCATAAATAAGGAGGGTAGTCAGAAATGTGGATGATAGCGCTGAAATTTGAGACGCCAGACAGAAACGCGATGTCGTGAGGGTTCATTCCATGTTTCTTTCAGCGAATGGGGTCTTTTATGTGCACAATTTATCGTTTTATTAAACCGAATTACGCATAATGCGATCGTAGGATCAAATATTGGGATTAAAAAGTAATTGTCTGATTGTTATCGTGATTAAATCAGGGATTCATTCAGTAAACAGCCGGGACGCAATATTCTTGATTGAATTTTCTCCCGTCGCCGGCTCCCTAGAGAGCGTGAGTGGGGGCGAAGGTGGCTTAGTTCTAATTTAGAGAGAAGGCTCAAAAGGATGATAAGATTTGTTCGGCAACGATTGAGTTTAAAAATTGCGCTGATTACGTACCTACTTTAGAATTGAAGCAGGGCTTTCAAAGCTAGCTAATGGTAATTGTATGCAATCAACGAAATAAACAGTGCTTGTGATTTTATAGATACTCCGTAGTTTCGCCTCTGTAAAGGTACGTTTTTGATTACCTACTGCTCCGCTCCTGTTCCTCGATAAATGGGCCTTATAACGCAAAAGAAGAAGTTCTTGAGATTATCGCGTTCCAACAAACCAACTGTTCAGCTTTATAATATCAATCAATCAACAATTAATCAAAGTATAGATCTACATTTCGCTGTCTAAGGCTCAGATTCCAACGGCAACGAGCGGTAGCCAGTCTCGTCAAAGCTGCAAGTTTCATGTGGCTTCAAGCCTCTAGAGGGTTTATTAGTCTAATGATAAATCATGATTTGGGTCGCGGGAATCGTTAAACTGATCTTGTTGAACGACAATTGTATTTTACTCTAGCACTGCTTTGATATATCCCAAGAGACGACTAATTAAACTTGATGGGCCGAAGCAGACCGGTCTGTACGTTTATTGAGAAGGTTCTCCAAATATTGTAGAGGTCAGACTTCAATCTTCATTATTGTCCAACAACTGTTTCTTGGATAAAACAGAGCAGGCGGCGCCAATCTGAGCGAACGAACGAGTATGTGATAGAAATAGATGATTTTTAACACGGAAGGATATTGCTGCAGATAAGGCCCATCTTTTGAGGGTATTTTCCGCTTATACATATACTTAGGTGATCGCATACGCATCTCCATACAAAATTGGTATTTTTCTATGGACAAAAGCTGAATTGAGCTGAATACGTTGAGTTTGTTGCTAATCTCTTGACAGAATCTCTTTATAACCTATACACAAAAAAAACCTGACCTCGCGTGTCACGGAAATCTAGTCAAAACGCATGAAACCGCCTCCACGAGAAACGATTCTTAAATGTTCCTGAGTACGGCACGCGCACCGCGCATTCTGGGCAATCAGCTCAGTAATTTACTGCTTGGCTTTTGGGCTACTGTATGGCATGTCAATACGAGAGAAAGAATAACGGAAAATGAACTTAGCTTTTTATACACTAGACTAGAATCGACATCACACTTAACTTTTTGTTTAAAGGCTTAGCTTTTTTTTAAAAAACGTTGCCCCACTCTAGGAATTTCACCTTTCTCGTGGGTGCGTTTACAAATATATAAACAAATATACACAAACATCCAAATTCGCAAATAAAATAAGAAAAAGTGAAAGTGAAATCAGTGTAATTTCTTATTGAGAAATAAAATTTCTTTTAACTAAACGACGAAAATTAATAAAAGAAAACCGGCGTCTTTTACTTTTTCACTATTGCTCTCCTGTGCTTCAGAAAAAATCTTTTTTGGCATTTCATTACAAAAAAAACAAGTCTTTTAAAATAACTGAAGCAAAATAGATATCAATGTTGAGGATTTCAAAAACAAGAGCCAAAGTCCAAATATGACACCTATATTATCTGAACTTCCACTGCTGGAAATACGCCTTCTCAAACATTGTATAGCCGCAACATCTGTAAAAAAATAACTTAATTATGTATAAGCTTATAAAAAAATCTTACCTGAGACTCAGATCATCCACATCCAAGTTAAGGGTATCCTTTCTTCTGCTCCTCTCTACATTTTCCTTCACAACAAGATTCTCTTCAGATGTAATCCTCACCTGGACATCAAACTTGTCCGTTTTACTCTTCGCATCTGCTTCATTTGGCACTGCCATCCTTACGTTGTCCGTAGAATAAGATTTTATATTCACTGTCTTAGTATTATCAAGTTGTTCTTCTTTTTCTTGAAAATGTTGACCTTTCCTGAATACCGTTGATTCCTTTTCGAAAGCTTTCCGATCTTCAGATGAGTCACTGTCCGAAGTAGTACTAGATATTATTGTACCTTCTTTTAAAGTTCGTACTTTTATTCTTACGTCAAACTTGGATAATAGTTCTAGTTTTGTCTTAAAACTTGGTAGGTGTGTTCCTTCAGATTCTTCGGTCTGTTTCGGTGGGCTGGAGACCTTAGAGATTTCTTCTACTTCAGTATTATTATTTGCTTCATCAGGTGGACTGTATTCTCCAGATTCATTTAATTCAGGGGATTCGGAAAATTCTCCTAAGTCTTCTCTGTCCTCTGGTATCTCATTCAACTTTTCATCAGAAAATAAATTACTATTCTCATCCGATTCCTGTGGAATGGGCTCTAGTTCATCTATAGTGCTGTTCCTATCACTGGCAGTTGCAATAACTACTTCACTGCTGGTGAATTCTGTAATATTTTGTGCATGAGGGCTATAAGTGACTTCCAACTTTATGTTCTGTGCATTAGGGTCCTTTTCTTCATAATCTGAATCTATTATTCTACGCCTCAGAATATGATTCTCTAAAGTCAATTTCTCTATAACATCTGCATATTCTAAACAATGGGAGTGCTGCTCATACTTTTCCTTCAACTGTTTCAGTTCATTCTTGGATACCTCTAGTGCAGTTCTAAGTGACACTACAGTCTGGTGCAGGGCCCTCACTGTGTCCAAGTGTACAGCCCCGTGAGGGGCCGCCTCCAGCCTGCCGCTATCCATTCCACCTTGTTACCCGCCAATGAGCCAACATACAACATCCCATACATGACTACTGTTTTCTTATACCCCTCAAAACACAATCACTGCACTATCCATTGCCTGGGAGACGTAATTACAACTTGAATAAATAAACAACCATTATCGGGTGTTCCGCGCGAATACGCCGCGTGTGCCGAGACTCCGAGAGAAACTCATCGATGACCCAATTCGTGAATAAAACCATCGACATACATCATATCGTCGCACATTTTTAGATCTTTATCGAGTCTCGCGGTTCGGAGAGCACTGAAGCGGGGCCGGAAGGGCGAGTAATCGATAAAACAACTCGCCCCAAACTGTTGTAATTAGCTTTTAGCCGTCGAAACTCGCGGGGAAGCTCACAGCTGGCACCGACCACTGATAAAGTCTGACACGGAAGGCAGTAATTAAGCGGGATATTATCTCACAATCACACTGACAAGGTTGTAGGGTATAGCTATAGTGCAAGATACTCGACAAATCTCCGGGCACTGCTACTTGTAAACAAATCAATACAACCAATTTGGCGTTCGCGGGCGCAAGTGCGAGTTTACAATAATGACATTCAGTGTTACCAAACTAAAATGTAGGAGTCACTTCACAAAAATTGGAAGTTTATGAAACTCTTTTATGAAATAAAAAGTCTCTTTAAAGTAATTCGAAGTTAAAAAGGCTTTTTAGTCATTTCGTTAAATATACAAGTAGCTTCTAAAATGCATCGACAGCGGTTAAAAAGTTAAAATGTGTGTAATTTAATTTTAATTTATAAGCGTGGCTTTGTCATCATTTTGTGCGTAGGTTGAAATGTTTGCAAAAAAAAAATGCATTTCTAAACGTAAATGTCAAAATCATACGGACTTACTCTAGCTTGGATTTAAAATAACCTCAAAAAAATAAGTTCTAAATAAAAATAAAGCCTGAAAATTACTTTAAAATGTTTAACATATTGAGTGGTTACAAAACTACATGTGTTACTTCTTATTTAGTACTCCAAGCTCGACATAAAACAAAGATACATTGGGTAAATACTTTTATATGTTTATATTACTCCTTTTGGTGCGTACAAGTATTTATTTTTTTATTTTTATTTTACAGTCCAAACTGAAGAAGAAGACAGGCCCTAAATATAAGGCACTGAGTCATTTTGATGAGTTCTATGGGTCTGTGTTTGGTAAAAAGTGGGAACCAATGCGGGAGGCGATGATGCGCCGGTCAAAATATGTAGCTGTCGTAAATAATTATGGAGATGCCGAGAAGACGATAGAGGAGCTTACTAACAGGGGTAAATATTCTCACAAGAGTTTATTTACATAGTAAAGTATTCTACCGTCATAAATATGCATATAACATTAACTTTTAACAGATTTATAAAGCCAATTCCAGCAATTAAAAACGTTTAATATATTTTCGCATTTTCATCTCGACGACAATCAATTTCAAAAATTTGTTAAATGTCGGTAAATAATAGATATTTTTCTCAGATTTATACTGAGAGTAGATTGCAAATATTCCATTGATTTTAAGAAATGTGCCTTTATTAATACTTGCACCTTATAATTTATCCCTCATAATTCTTTAACCACTTTCAGGTGCCCATTGTCTAAAGAACTTAATATCAATACAGCAAGAGTTTCACAAAGAACACAATATCGCAACACCGCCAACACAAGTACCCGCACAGACAGATGTGCAGTCAGAAAGACTAGCAGAGTACATACAGAAACAGCAGACGGATGAAATATCCAATATTTACCCAAAGACTGATAATAAACCGGAGAAGCTGGATATGGAAGATGATGAGGTAATGGAGGCAAAGAAGAAAGTTAAACAGGAAATGTAAGTTTTCCAGCTAACTTTGGTAACTATAACAAAAGTTAAAGAATGTTTAAAATTGGTCAAGTTGTTTTTGAGTTTATCCGTAGCAAACAAAATTATATATTATTATATCTTTCTTCTTTAGAATCTTTCATAGTTTTGATAAGAACACCAATTTATTCTGGCAATATTTAAGTGAGCTATAGACAATCTAACTCTGCAAATACTGCTGCAAGTTGATAATGTTTGCTCTTACTCCTTGCAGACCCTCCCGGAACAGAACTCTTGAGGAATCTCTAGCTGAAGCCGAGATTGATGAGTCTAGAATAATAGATCCATCTCGAGGGATGACATCAGAATCCCTGTACCAGTTCCTACCAGCCACCAAACTGAAGGGAATGGATGAATGGGTGTCGGAGTCGGTGCATTATTCTTATTTATCTGGTAAGTACAGTTAGATAATTGACAGACTGCCCCGTTGGTCATGTTATCACAAGTGCAGCTGCTAAGTATCGACCCTTGGATTCCCAGGTTGGACAGTGTTATTGGGTTTTTTTATTAGAAACTTAATAGCAAGTTGCAAGTAGCAATTTGTTAATATGACACCCCCTTGTTTGCTTGTAAGAACTAATATCTGAAAATAATGGTTGATTTACAGAAAGAAAGAAAGAATGAAAAACTGTTTATTCACGCGAAAATGTAAGAAATATTATGTTAACCCGTTACATAGTTTAAAAGATCGAAGCGTACTGAGAGACAGATTGCGGGAAACAACATTCTTGTATGCTATGTAATGATACTTAATCTACACTAGAATATCAAGAACAATTCATATTTCAATTTAAAAAAAAATACTTTTAGTAGATTTTTATTTGTGTGCACTTCGTAACACCTAACTAATTTATATTTGCAGGGGACAAAGATTTCCCTTTATTAATAGAACCAGATGGCCCACTGAACTACCCAGACCATTTGTCAGTTTTCACATATGAAATGGACAGTGAAACTACCACATTTCCTGAACCTAAAAGATGTCAAACAGGTAATAAAAATCTTTATAGAAATTGTAATGAACTGTTTATTATCTTCTTTACAAATTAAATTACATTTGAAAACATCCCATCAATTTTTTATAAGTAAATTTCTACTATATTGGACGACCCTGATGGTAACATATTTTTTATGTAGACCGGTACATCCATTAATCTTGCAAACAAAATTATCATTAATCCATTCAATTGAACATTTTTTTTTTGCAAAATATTTGTGTTTATCATTGTAGTAAAAAAATATATACTTTCTAGGTGTTTACAACTACTATCCAATGGACTGTGGAAGTGTGCTCGCAGTATTAGCGTTAGGCCTTCACCCCGGTGACAGGGTTCTCGATCTGTGTTCAGCGCCCGGGGGCAAAGCCCTAGTCGCGTTACAGACGTTACTGCCTGACGTTATTGTATGCAATGATATTTCTCTATCCAGATTGAATAGGTAAGTTTTCGGAATTTAATTCTCTATGATAATATGAAATACAAAATCTCATAAAAAAAGTCATTGGACTATGGGGGTTCTAATAATTATTTAGAGGTACGAGGAAAGGGTTGTTTGTTGACCCCTTGCCCCCCCCCCCCCCCCCAAACGGCAACCCTGGATCGTCCACTGATTAATATGTTTTCATCTACATATTTCAGAATACAGCGTTCATTCCGCGAGTACCTGTTTGATTTCGAGACCAGCAACAAATGGCGGGAGCGTGTCGTGTTCAAGAGAGTAGACGGCCGGCTGTTTACTGACGACCTAGGGTTTGACAAGGTATTGTAGGGTAGGCTTGAAAGTCTGACAACCAGTCTTACCTAGGGGTATCGTATTACCCAGTTACTGGGTTATGGTGGTCAGATAGGCAGTCGCTCCATGTAAAATACTGGTACTCAGCTGCATCGGGTTAGACTGGAAGCTGACCCCAACATAGGTGGGAAAAGGCTAGGCAGATGATGATGATGATGAGTAGGCCAGGCTTCTAGTGCTAAAACTTTTACAACACTTAAACCTGGAATCTCATTTATCATGCTTAGAATTGGCCAATCAGCAGCAATTTAAGATCTATCTGTTTATTTTCCTAGGTTCTAGTAGATGTCCCATGTACGACAGACCGTCACTCCATACATGAGGACGACAACAACATATTCAGACCAGACAGGATCAAGGAAAGACTCAGGATACCGGAAATGCAGTCACAGTTATTGGTGTAAGTGTAGAACGTTCTTAGACCATACTTTTTTTGATTATATTCCATACAATATATTTTGGGACATTATCAATGGGGTACTTGACAGCATTAAGCAATCATTCAAGACACAACTTCTTAAAAATATCACCTTATTTTCAATTAACAATAAATTAGACAGTTCACCCTCCCCCCACCCCAAAACACGCCTATCGCTCGATCTCTCCCTAATGTGTGTAAGTGTATTAAAATAAATGATTTCTTTCCATTTCAGCAACGCTCTGAGACTGGTCAAAGTCGGCGGTACAGTGGTATACTCGACATGTTCACTAAGCCCCGTGCAAAATGATGGCGTCGTACACATGGCACTAAAACAAGCCTTTGAAGGTCACAGCCTGGTCGCCACCATCAAGTGAGTACATTCATGCTTGTATACAAGGTTCAGTTTTCCATGTCAAACGGACCGGGAGAGGTGCGGGCGGCAAGCGCTTGTAGCGTGATACACAAGAGGCGAAATGTGCAATGGACAGTTCTTAAGAAATCAACGTTACATCACAGTTGTTAACTGTAAACAGTTTTACCTCCATCTCTCTCTCTCTCTCTCACACTGGAAAAATGCTGACGGTATAATACGGCCCCTGGTTCTCTTTCACAAAAATCTCTGCGACAACTAAGCATAAATATTTGTCTACTGTGTTATAAACTCGAAGAAAATGTTACAGGGACATGTCATCATCGATGTCTGGTTTGAGCAGCACGCTGGTGTTGGGCACGGGTTCCGCGGCGCCTAAGTACGGACAGCTCGTCACGCCCTCTGTTGGCGCCAACTTTGGACCTTCTTACATATGCAAACTTGTTCGCGTGCGATAAATGGCTAATTTCTTTTACTTGGTAAAAATAATTTTAGGTATAAAACAATGTCTTGTTGACACTAAGCTGCGATGCTCGTTGTAACTTTGTAAATATTGTAAATAAGAAATTTTGAATAATAAACCAAATATTACATACATACAAATACGTGTATTTATTTAAACTTACAAAACCTTGAATTTTCCCAAAGAGGTTAATGTAATGCAACCAGGCTACGGATAAGGAATAGTATATTATATTAAAAAGATGCCTTGATATATCGTCCGTGAAGTTTACAATGCCATACGGGCCATACCTCCTTACGACAATTAGTTTCTAGCACTACATTGACAGCATATATTTATTTTTATTATAACTTATTAGCTCAATTTGTAAAAATAAAGTGATGTCATTGGCATTGGTCATTTTCACACACATCCCCTCTTAAGGGATGATTCTCATTAGAGCGTGCCGTGCCCGGGGCGGGGCCCGGACGGGGCACGGTTTTAAATCTGTTACATATATTTTGTATGAATCAATTTATATTACACAGTGCATTATCCGTGTCCCGTCCGGGCCCTCTCGACGCACTTCAATACCACGTCGGCTCGTCGGCCCGTTCTAATGAGAATCATCCCTAACTCTAATGAAAACGCAGCCATAATGGCATTTTAGGCCTGCGATGAAATAACCTTTGAGAAAAAATTTAAACAAAATGTTTTTATTTCCTCACTGGCTACAATGTTAACAAGCTGAATACTTCAACAACCTGTCATTATTTGACAATTTTGACATTGACAAGTAAACATTAAACTGACGTGACAGTTGACAGTTGTCTGTCACTTATCAATGCGGAGAAATAGTACCAATTTTTCAAGGTTGTGGGAAAAATGAAAATATGAATCGTTGGTTTCCTTTAGGAAATCGGTCTTTTCCTTACAATCGTCTGCGTTTATAAATGAAACATCATATAAATATATCCTGTAAGCTGCATTATTAGGAAGAACAAGCATTTTCTGCGGGTGTTTAGAAGAACGGCTGACTGCCACCTGCCAGTCGCCAGACACATTCAGCCGACAAGTATTACCGTATTGATAAACACCAACGAGTTCTGTTTTTTTGAACATTCACATTGGAGTCAGGCGTGGCGCTCGCTCACTCGGCCGCTGACTCGGCAGGCGGCTAATGTGTGTACAATAACGTATTCTGTGCGTTAATCATCGCTGGTGAAAGTTGGCGCAGATGTAGCGTGAACAATCGTCAAGAAATGTTCACTGTCCATTCGTACTTTGAATAAATTAATCAGACAATTTCTAAAGCGTGCCATGGTGTTGACTGGTGATTTTCTACCGAATATTTGCGTACAAATGTGAAGGTCCAGTGAAAACAGTGATTATCCTACTTTGTTTCTGTAAATATATTGTTTTTTAATGAACTGAAGTGAAAATGGCTTTAACCATGGAACAGAAGAATGATCTTGACTTTATCCTCAAAAACCTGTTGGCTGGAGGTATGTATAAAAATTATTTTATTACAAATCCTTGCTTGAAAGTTGTAAAAAGACATTGATGCCTCTTACATCAAGAAAGTTCAATAAGTAGGTAAAGAGGTCAGACTGTTTTAATCCTTATATTAAAGGTTAAAGGGAACTTTTTTCTATAGAAGTTGGCATAGTAACCCCATTGCCATTTTTTTTTTGCAAAATTGCAGTGCACATTTCTACTAGTTCAAATGGGTGGAGGACACTTATACAAACAACAAACCATGATAAAGATTCCTTTAATAGAACTTTGATATATTTTATGCTGCATTAAATTAATAAAAACATATTTTATTTATTTGTCAACAAAATTGGATTTAGTTCTGACAGAAAAAGGTTGAAATAAGGAGGAAAAACTTGGTTGGCCAACTTATTTTTTTTTTCTGAGTAATTTTTATGATTTTAAGAAAAATAATAATAACCTTGTTTCTGTCACCAGTGGGCTACTATTTTTTATATTATTAAATGTTTGTATTTTGATATTAATATTTAAAAATGTAATTTATATGTATATATTTTAATGAATAAAAAGATAATAATAATCCATTTATTTCAGGAAAATTACACCCATAGAAACAAAAACCTGATAAATACATCATTTAAAAATTAATGATCAAAAAATAAAATCAAAATAGATTAGAGATTTTATGATTTATGATTAGATATAAATTATGCTGAATAGTTTTAAGACTATTCTAAGCATGTTTAGGATGCACATTAAACTGTTATTGCTGGATAGTAATTTAACACATTAAGCATATTGAATTAGGTAGTTAGATGTAATTAATTTAATTGTTAATAATTGTGGTATTGGCTTTGTTGAACTAAGATCACAATTGTACTTAAAATTAACATTAAAAAAAAAACATTAAATTAACAAAAAACATTAAAAAAACATTAAAATTAACATTAAATTGAGATTTTCTGGGTTTTTTTCAACATGCCAAAACTCTTTAAACATTAATTAATATAAGGGTAAAAAATGATTAATGATTTCACCTACTAATACTGAATTTAATTACAAATAATTAACTTCTTTGTGGTAATCTGAGTTTTGTAATTTTTATTAAATTTTTGTTTGTTAGTGCATCATTGTACAAAACTCAATGTAATTTAGAAGTAATTATGCACAATGTGAGAATTAAATTTTGCACAATTCTCAAATTGAATAAAATAGCTTTTTATAAAAAACAAAAACAGAATTCACATATTGTATATTTTTTTAAATTCAATACTTTTATCCAAAATCAAAGTAGGTATAATCTATCATAAAGATAAGGCAGAAGATACTATTATTTATAAACTTAATCTGACTTAAAAGTAATCTGGTACAATGTCTGACTGACTGCTATCCTCCGATGAAACAGATAAAAATTAAAAGGAAATATTCCTTGTAACTTAATCTGCTACCAATCTTGACACTGAAAACATTTCAACATTTTTTTAAGATTTCCAATAAAAGATCTGTAACAGAAATCTAGGCAAATAGGTAGTTGTCATCAAAAGGTATCATGTAGGCATACTCCTTCAATTATAGGAGACCACAGCATGCACAAAGAGGTTGACAACTAGCTAACAAAGTATTCTACACAATAATAATATTAAAAGTTTTATTATATTCTAACTATTCTAAGCAAAAATCATACCTATTGGTTTGATTCTTCACTCCAAACAAAAAATAGTAGATAGCTGTTCATTCAAATAAAGGTCAATGCACGCAACAATTAATGCTTGAAAATTAGAAAATTTAGAACCCCTTTTGGCATTTATCTGATAATTCGATACATTCAGTGTCGTAACTTGCTTGTGCCATAACACGAAGTCGCGTGTCTAATGCCCATCCTACACCTCTGTCGTCCTTTCCACAACGAATGCTAGACGAAAACTAAGCATTATTAAGCATCGATCACTAATTTTTTATTAGTGATCGATGATTGAGGTACAGATAAATAGGTTCCCGTCGGTTTACAACGTCACACTGGTCTACAGCACGTTCAACTTAAGAGATAACGCGGCCAAGATAACATAGATTGCGGCAAGTCCGTTTTGTAAAATACCGTTTGCGAATTGTTGGCCGTACTTCTTCTAATATGGAGATAATACTGGCAACATAATAAAAATCGGACGTAATATCTTTGAAGCTGCCCTGAGATAGTAAGACGGGGTTGCGGCAGACCACGAAGGAAATGGTGGGACGAACTCTAAAAATAGAGGGATGAACCTCATCCCTCTATTTTTAGTCTTTGTCTTGTTTTAGTCAATTTTAATCTTTTACGATTCCGTGCTTCATCCGATGAAGCACGGAATCGTAAAAGATGGAGCCCAGGAGTGGGACAAAATAGGCTAATGAATAATTACTTCTTGAAATCTGTTAAAAACACGTTAAAGATGCAGGTTTTATATTATGTATATTTCTATAAATCCCGCACTCGGCTTGCTGTACCTAACCTCTAAAGCATTGATATGATGTATATTTTTTCCGTTCTAGGAGTGGCAGGCATGTGCGCAAAAACCACAGTAGCCCCACTAGACCGAATGAAGATCCTCCTCCAAGCACAGTCATCACACTATAAGAATCATGGAGTAATCGGTGGGCTGAGCGCGATAATCAAGCAGGAGTCCCTTATAGCCCTATATAAGGGCAATGGGGCTCAGATGGTTCGAATATTCCCGTATGCAGCCACGCAGTTTACTAGCTTTGAAATTTATAAAAAGGTAAGTTTTTTCATGTACCTACGCGAAACAACACCACACATTAAAAGCGTGGCTATAGCTATAGTTAAATTTCATCTTTTTACTTCAAGCGGTGTTCGATATTTTGTGATGAACTGTAAGACCTTTCGCTTTTGTAATTAGATTTTTTATGTTGATTTTCGTTCTAGAACCGAACGTTAGTCTACCAATTTTTTTGTCTTAATCCTAGAAAAGATTTGACAATCTACATCTGCTAAAGAGGTTTTTCGCTTACCTATTATGATCTGTAAATGCATTACAAGTTACGAGTACCTACCTTTTCAATTCTAGGTCGATCGCTGATAGATTTTTCCACGTCCAATTACCTACTGTTTAAAATACTCTTCTAAACATCTGGGATTATTCTTATAAATAAGTCATTTAGGTTCTTGAAAATCCAAGGATTTTGCAATACCAAAACAATATTAAAACCGTTGGATAAACACACCAGGTTTAAAATTAACCCCTCGTCAATCTGCATTCTTGCAAACACTGTGATTTATTTGCTTGATTATTCCCAGATGTGCTACGTCAATGCAAATGCGGGCTTGTACTGGATTTTGAATTAACTTTCTAACGGTTTTTGAGATACTTTTTAAAAGAATGTAGAGATAACTGTTTAAAAAAAATATGTTCGGTACTTATTTATGCAATTAAAGTTAACGAGGTCACTTTAACATCGTGTACTACTATAACCGCTACGCCAACAATTAAACATGTAATACAAATTAAATAAAGTAAAAAATTAATAGGTTCCCCATACCAGAAACTTGTTCTTTTCTGCGTTTTCTTTGCACTAATGTTCACTGGTAATTAATATTATTTATGGTGGTACGAAACGGTGGTATTGTACGTACGGCGGTTTGCGAATCCGATTCGCTCTTGGCCGGTTTTTTTCTAGGATCTTTTCGAGATCTTGTGCTCTTGAACATTCATATGTCTACAATCCATGATATCTCTACATAGTATAAAACAAAGTCGCTTCCTGCCGTCTGTACTCTTAGATCTTTTAAACCACACAACAGATTTTAATGTAGTTTCATCAAAAGGTAGCGTGATTCAAGAGGAAGGTTTATACGTATAGTTAGTATCCACATTACACACGTGCGAAGCCGGGGCGGGTCGCTAATAAATCCGAATATTAAAGAGCTGTTGGATGAGTATAATAATATCTGCCTGTTCTTTGTCTTGTTCAATTGCCAGTGTGTCTTCGGTTCACTAGTACGCTAACGAAGTTTCCTTGATTAGATAGAACTGATTAAATCTGTTGAATAAACAAACATACTTATCAAGATTAGAAATCCAAGAGCGATAAGGTGAAATTGATTACCTAATTCATCCATTTTTATGGGTATCGTCATCAATTTTACCTTATAATCAGCAACAGCTACTAGTAAGTAGGATTCTTGATCTCTTGAACAGCAGCAACAGACCAGCAGTAGCAACCAGTCTGTCCCACGATCAGATGCACGATCATATCATAGCATTTCTATTTCTAACATAACACGCCTGTAATCCCTGAGGGTTAGGCAGAGGTGTATCCATTAGTACAACCACATTTCGCCAGTAATGTTAAAGTCCCATGTAATAGGGGTGAGCCTATTGCCATCAACTGGGCACAAAATCAGACTCCGAGGCTGCTATGAATATAACACAGAAATTACAAAATTATTTCTTTGAGGTTTAACCGCTTTGCAAAGCGGTTAAACCTCGTATGTGACTCATTCGAAAGCTATTGAGGTTCTCTATTCTATGACACTATTCTAATTTCCTCTTCTTTGTTAGTTTGATACCGCTCCACTGAATTTTGTCCTTCGCCAGACGGTTTTATTGATCGACAAATAGCTTATAAGCGTTACGTAAATGTTGGTATTTAATCTAAGCTTGGTTATTGTCGGTTTTAGCTTATAAACTCCTAAACGTGGTGAAGTAGATATTCAAATAGTCGCTAGATAGCTAAATGTCGCGCAAACTAAGCTAGTTCAAAATGCAGAGACAAACAAAAATTAGGAAGACTCAAGCAAATGAAGAAAACAGATAATATTACATACATACATGACATCCCGCCTGTAATACCCTAAGGGTTAGGCAGAGGTGACCCATTAGTACATCCACATTTCGCCAGTCATGTTTAAGTCTTAAGAAAATAGGGGGCGAGCCTATGGCCATCAACTGGGCACAAATCCAGACTCCGAGGCGACTGAAAAATTCCTAGAAAAATCCAATAACACTTTGCTCGACTTGGGAATCGGGCCCAAGACCTCATGCTCAGCAGTCGCTTTTTGCGATCACAAAACCAACAAGGCAGTCAACTAGTGAAAAACTTTATTTTTTGACATTACAAACAGACATTTTATTTGTCTCTAAAGTCACGTTCGAGGCACAGAATAATGTATCAATCTGAAAAGTTTGACGTATGCAAAACGTGCTCATCAATATTCGTATTTGTACTTCAAACAGACACGGTTCTTCTGTTCTAATGAAGCTATTTCACATTCAGAAATGACTGGGCCATTGAATTCATTGAAACTATACATATGTATTATGAAGACTTTATGTTGCGCTGATAAAGGTACGGGACGGTAGTGCTTTTGGTAAATACTCATCATCATCATCTGCCTAGCCTTTTCTCAACTATGTTGGGGTCGGCTTCCAGTGAGTTACACTGGAAGCCGACCCCAACATAGTTGCAGCTGAGGATGCAGCTGAGTACCAGTATTTCACATGGAGCGACTGCCTATCTGACCTCCACAACCCAGTAACTGGCTAATACGATACCCCTCGGTAAGACTAGTTGTCAGACTTCTTTCTTTTTGTCTGGTTTCAGCTTGCAAGCTTTTGGTAAATACTGATGCATTTAATGCGGTTGTAATAAGAGTGATTTTACAACAAAATGGTAATGTCTGTCTGATGTGCTGGCGACTGTGCAGGCAGGATTTTTGTTTGACCTACTGTGAGGTAGACTCCTTATCCATACTACAACAAACTCTTCATCTTTATAATATTATAGTTTAGATTCCTTCCGCATTAAGAATAGCAGACTAAACATTATCTTTATCCAGATTAAACACCATTGTAGTTGCCAGCACATCAGACTATACCATTTTGTTGTAAAATCGATCTTATAACAACCGCATAAGATACTGCAGTGTTTACCTTAAAGCGCTGTGAGTCCTCCGAACCTACGTCAGTATAACAATTATGACTCGTATCGCTATAGTCCCCGTCACGAGAAGCTATAAATTATGTAAATATAGAACTTCTATTCAGTTGCGTAGCGACAGTACAATCGACAACAAATAATCCTGAACTCAAAGTATAATACGTGTAATACGAAACTAACGAGTAATTTCACTTGATCGGGTTATGTATGATAAAGCGATATAAAACGCTGGCGTCTAACGTTCTGTGGTACGTCTGGACCGCGTCTGACACATGGAACGTAAACATTTGAGCCGTCATTTGAAAGTAAGTTCACGCTGACGCGTCGCAGTATTTGATCCAAGGGTTGCGATCCCCTGAATGTGTGTTTACAAAATTTATAGCTTCTCGTGACGGGGACGATAATTATGTCGTCACAATCGCCCTTGCCAAGACTGGTCTTATTTAGATTATTTTAAAATAACGCACTATTTTGGTTGCATTATCTAAAGGCGGTTTCAAGTTCAAGGCTGTTGTATCGCTCCGGATGCGTATTTCATTGATTAACGTCATTGTTTTTTTCTGTCTCCCTCTGTTTTCATTCACGTCGGTAGCTTTCGTGTGTTTGGTTCGTTATAGTAAACGTAGATGTGATAATTGTACTGTTGTGATCTTTTTCGGAGCATCTGATGCTTACATAACACATAACATCACGTCTGTAATCCCCGAAGGGTTAGGCAGAGGTGTACTCATTAATTAGTACACCTATATTTCGCCAGTTGTGTTTAAGTCCTATGTAATAGGGGGCGAGCCTATTGCCATCGACCGGACACAAATCCAGACTCCGAGGCTGCTACTGAGAGATTCATCTGATGCTTATCTTTCTATAGTCAATAATTCACACAACTCTTACATCTGTTTCAGTGCCAATGTCCCCCCCATGACGCGTAGGTTTGGCTGCAAAAATCAAAAGCTTTTTAGTTATGAAATAGTGTATGCGAACGTCATAATCTTTCTTAGAATATCTCCTGTATCGTAGGTGCGTTTGCACACACATAAAGTCACATAACTCACATACAACTAGACCCGGAACAACTAACTGTAGGCCAAACAATTTTTTTTTTCCGTGCTGAAATCGAAACCACGGCCCGCAGCGCAGCACTCTATAGTCTGATCGTCAGTTTGTCGTTAAAATTAACTGTTTTAGCTACTTTTTGATCCGGAATACCGGTATTTCCATTAATAGAAAACTAGGAAATAAAAATTACAAAATCTCTTAGGCTCGCAGGCTCGCACTAACTTGGCGAAATTGTGCAAATATTTATGTTATTTTGCTAAAACAAAATCAACTTTATTTTAATATAAATAGGGTATAATACATAATTTTGTATTACCTACCCATATAGTTCGAATATTTTGACAAATACGCCAAGTATCATAGCATCAGCTGGACTTAAGCATAGTGATCAAAGGTCATCTAAACCCAAAATCAAAAATGTCAATAATCTTAACAAACGGCATTCCCCACCTTCAAGCAAAGTTCCAACTTCACTTTCAAAAGAACCGGTGTGCGGTCCCGGTGAGGCTACCGACCGCTAACTGGCACACTGCGCGCGCGCCGGTGTTGGTACGATGACAGATTCTACGGACACTTGACCTTGTATTTGTTGATAGGTGCCATCTCAAATTTTTGATTGGATTGTTTATTACAGAGTTCATGACCTTTTTGGACGGTGTAACTGTTTTGTACATCGGTTTTCTAATGGTGGTTAAATGGTGACTACAAACTTTTACCGTCTTATATTTATCTGGTACTTATATTATTTATTACAAATCTTATCTTTAGTTATACTTAACTATATCCTCACTTATGCTTAATCTCTGGAACTACTAATAAAATTTGAGTAATTATTAGGTATTGAATATAATATTATAGCCAGATTCATGAGAATTAGTATAGACTATAGCACCATCACGCTTCAAAACCAAGGTAGCAGAGCAGGAACCAAAGACGTAACTTAACGCGGGTAAAAGGACCACGCGGACGAAGTCAAGGGCAGAAGCTAGTATTTACATATTTTAAAACTTTGGCCATAGTCTGTAAGTCTTCAATTGACTCGAAAAAAGATTGATAACGATGTCAAGTTGTTCTATCTTAATAAACAAGCAAAAGGTCATTCACTGACGGACTAAACGCGAGATCTCGAAAACTACTTGATCAATATGTGTAACCGAGAGGCAGGTAGGCATTTTTTATGTAGAAGACGTCAGCTAAGAACGGATTTGACTTTGCTTTTGACTTCCACGCGGACGACGTCGCGAGCAAAACTTAAAACCGTTCACTTTATAGGTATTTTATTCAGTTATTTCATTTATGATGTTCCTGTATGCTACTGAAGTGTCCACAAATAACAATATTCTTCTGTATTTTATAAGTTAGTCTAATTTACTGTTACTAGTCTGTTTTTTTAACTGTAGGTAAGTCTTCAATATTTATTACTTAACTAAACTAGCGACCCTCCCCGCTTCGCAATGGATACATAAACCTTCGTCCTCTTGAATCACTCAAACTATTGATGAAAACCTTAAAAATCTGTTGCGTGGTTTGAAAGATCTAAGCGTACAGACGGACAGACGGTGGGAAGTAGTGTTACCAACCCTACTGTGTAGTATCCTAATAAATTAGAAGCCCGACTACTATATTTCTGAAAAAAGTATTTAATAGTCTTTTATGAGTAACCATTTTAAAACTACTATTTTTGACAGACAAAGAGTTGGCGACTAGTCGGAAGCAACTTTGTGTTATGCTTTGTCGAGATAATATCAAAATGCAACCATTTGAATTTCTACTCCTTTAACAATAAAAATAGAAGTTTAAAAGCTATTAACCGTCTTCCCACCATTATACATGATTCATCGTAAAACATTTTGTCTGAGTTTTGTCAGGCTACAAAGAACGGAAATAAGTTAAGCAAGAAATAGTTTCGAGTTCAAAGTGACACCGTTTTTAACCACAGAGTAAATAACAGTAACTATACAG
The DNA here is from genome assembly GCA_949774945.1 of Hoplodrina ambigua. Lineage (NCBI taxonomy): Eukaryota > Metazoa > Arthropoda > Insecta > Lepidoptera > Noctuidae > Hoplodrina > Hoplodrina ambigua. The sequence continues at coordinate 10,955,982 of OX458980.1, read as the reverse complement.
CTCTCTCCTATATCTACATAGGTACCCGTACGAAACTGGTCCTTCCGCTTGTCTTTATACAGCTAAAGACAAGCGGAAGGACCAAACCTAACTGACTGAAAAGCCGTGATGAGGAATTTGTTTTTAAAGATTTTTTTGTCAACAACAACCACAAGAAGATCTATAATTATAAATATATAAAATATTATAATGAGCTTGACGTAAAGATGCAAATTAAAAAAAAAAATAAGCCCATGGCATAATTTATTTTATAATAGGCTAATAATAATTGAAACTACCATTCAATTGACGTACTTCTGAAAGCCAGGAAAACTCGTCTCTTCCATAGATTTTGTATGGTATTAACGAACTGTGACTGTCTGTGACGTCACTTATTTGGCAACTCAATTGAGTATTTATTGATTTCAAAGCCACAAAATACAGCATTTTACAGTAAATTGAAAATTAATCTAGTTTTCAGGGCTAAAATTTTAATAAAAGTTATGTCTTGTTATTATTGGTTAGTGGTGTCAGCAACCCAATTTAGGTTAATACAAATCGTGACAATCATGATATTTAACGAAAGATATTATGTAGGATCTCCTATGAAACATAGAAATTATAACAGCTGAATAAGCTGAATTGTCTCGTCGGAATTGTTTTTGAATCATATCTATAGAGATCTTAGAGGACTGGACTTCCGCGTGTCTGCGACCCTTGTTTTGTTTCAGACTGAAACTATCACATCGTATACCTACGTACTTGCATTATAATACACGACACCAAGATAGAGTCAGAAGTGTGAGACAAGCAAGACTTATAAATTGATCTAAATTGAAGACACGATAGATGCAGTGGCTAAGAGAATGATTTCTGCGCTACGTGTTGTGTGTTCAATTCACGCACGGATCAAATATTGGTATGGTCTACAGATAGTTGTTCCAACTCTGGCTGTTTGTATGCTTGTAAACGCACCCACGATGCAGGAGAAATTCCTAGTGTCATGTCAGGCAAAGAATTTTTAAAAAGGAAACATTTAAAATACCTAATTATACAAGAACCTAGACATTCGCTGCGTACAGATTAAAACGGTCTGTAATCAAAAATCCATCTGTGACGTACATAAATTCACGCCTTTTTCTCATGGGGGTAGGCAGAAACCACAGAACGCCACCCGCTGCGATCCTTACATATTCCTTTGGCGCCGTCCACGTTCATAAATCTCGTCATACAATACAAGTCCGTCGGGTAAATATTCTGATAATGTCTTAATTCACTGAAAATAACAGCGATAGTAGACGCAAGTTCAGTCGTGGATGATCACGACACGAGTCATTGTAAGTTATTTGGTTATTTCATATTTCTGTCGTTTAATATTTATTAGTTACCGTTTTTGTATACCTATGTACGTAGTCGTTAAGGCATTCATTTTTACCTACGTAATATACGTCCTACATTCGACCTAGTTCGAATGTTAAGGTAATCTTTTATTCCTACGTTAGTAACGTTACATACGTCCTAATTTCGTATATATTATACAGAAAATGACGACATTTTCCGTGTACCAAACAATAAGTCATTTTCTCTCTCGACCTCTTCCTCAAATTAATGTGAATGGCTACGGAGAATGTGGAATATTAACTTGTGGTTACATGCGTCATTATCGTATTATTCATACTATTAATGTACCCTTTCAAATACTTGAAACTTATCCTAATAAAATTACCGAGGTAAATGCGTGAGTGACGTGCTGCAAGCAACATTTCGAGGAAGCTAAGGTCGTACTAAATTAATCAAAGGACAAAAAACTGTATGTTTTTACAGGGTTGACGGATTTAAATTTAAAGACAAAATGTATTCAAGTTCAATAAGGTTTAAATTGATAATTGTATCCAAACACAAGAAAAAGGGTAAATTAGTCAATCCTTTTTTTATATTTTAATACATTATATCCTAATTATGTGATTATTGTATTACCCTGTTACTGGGTTGTGGAGATCAGATAGGCAGTCGCTCCATGTAAAATACTGGTATTCAGCTGCATCCGGTTAGACTTGAAGCCGACCCCAATATAATTGGGAAAAGGCTAGGCAGATGATTACTTATATCCTAATTATGTGAACTTACATACCTACAAACTAACAATGAATTGACGTTGCCTAAGAAATAAATTCCTTGACTAGAGGATTTTAGACTTGAACTCTCGTTCAATTGCAGACTTCCATCTTGTTAGAAAACAAGGACTCTTATGACATAGTAAACGTTCCAAAAAGTTCATGTTTCATGAATAAACATACGTATTAAAATCAGCTAATCACATCATTAACAGGTTAATATTGATTGCTAAAAAGCATGAACGAAAACGAAACTCCATTGACCTTATGAAAGAGAAAGTGCTAGGCGTGGCCTGTGAGGTGATGACATTATGACACGTTACGACCCACTGACGAGTATGGTATATACGCGGAACTTGGTATTGGGTAGCGGAGCCATCACCTGAACACATGGTCGACACCGGACAAAATTGTTAAAAATCCCAGACACACACACAAACACACGCCTCTCTTCCATGGGGGTAGGCAGAAAACACAGAACACCACCTGCTACGATCCTTACATATTCCTTTCGCATCATCATTCTCAGAAATTTGGGTAAAATTTAGATTTTTACAATAAAACATTTATTTATTTATTTATTGCTTATCTTTCAAATAGTCTGGATTCCTCTGATACAAGTCATACAAGAGGTGTCTACATTTAATATACTGTAGAATTGTGGATACGTAAAACACCTTCCGTAAGAAACCCGGACGCACTCTAAGCTAACACAAATCCGAGGAAACCCGGACGGATGGTAACCCTAGCGACTCTAAAAAGAACACGCTTGGGAACTGGCAACAACAAAAGAAAAAGGTTTTGAAATCTTTTGCCTTTTGCTCATTAATGTCAAATTATAATTTATTAATAGTAGGTACTTGTCACATAAAATTATAATGATTAATGGTAGTTGCGTACAATATATAAAATTTGTTGATGACAAAGCACGTCTTCAATTTAGTCAGAGACAGGGAGTGTCCTGTCATATTATAATTACTTAAAGCTGGCACTTATAATAGTTTATACTGTATACACCTCCGTGCATAGAGAGTATGTTGAGCCGTTGGTCCCTGCTGTCGTATCTTAAAAGCAGACGGGCTCTGTATCAAAATTAGTTGGGGGGCCTTTCTACCTAACTGCGTGTTCGGGCCCCTGTAGCCGGGGAAGGGACCGTATCTTTAAACCCATTGACTGCGGGTGAACATTCGCTACGCCTAGCCTACAGTGCGGCTAGCTACACAGTTCGTGTGTTCGCCGTAGAAAAGCACATACAGTGTGTGCGCCGCACTACTTGCGTTTTTTAATAGAAACATAACGGGTATATTTTCCCGCAGTCTTACTTACATACGAACAGTGCAAACTAAATAAAAGCTGTAAACAAGCTACTATAATTTAAAAAAATAAAAAACACGACTGCCAATTTGCACATATTTGTACTTTGTTTACTCGTCAGTTTTTTTTTTACGACGTTTTTTTATTTACAGTGTTATATATTTTTTAGATCTACTTGTCAAATTCTAGACGACAAACAGAGACACGGCCAGATTCATTAAAAAAATTAATTGAGGCTGGTATAAATTTACGTTTTAAAGTGACCACAAAGGATTCTTTTTATTTTTAACTAGCCTATGTTACTCGGAACGATGCAAGGATTGTAACGATACCCCATACATCTAAATCGGTTCAGGCGTTTAAAAGTTATGGTGGAATAAAGAATCTCACATACATACATACATATATACATACATACATACATACATTAACCCTGAACACATAACACTCCTTTTTTTGGAGCAGTCGTGTAAAAAAATGGCGAACTCTCCACCGTAAAACGTCCCCCGTGTCGATAAGAAATAGAACAGATAGTAACAAGTTATTTTAATACAGGTGCCAAGTAGGGCATGCAAAACCGGAAAGTCATCAAAACCGGTTTTGAACATCGTTTTTTTGGGACCAAAACCGAAAACCGGAGCTAGCTCCGGTTTTAGCAAAAAAAAACGAATGTAGTATAATTTAATAAGAAACACCATATTTTTTAAATACCCACTAAGTCTACAAATAAAACAAATTGTATGATACATTTCTTTTTAATCCAAACCGACTTATTCTTCGTTCGGCCCACTGAGTTTCGTCCTACATAAAAAAATCCTGGTTCGTCCTAAACAATATGCTTCCTTAGTCCCAAATTATAATTTTAAATATTTTATTCTTGGTTCGTCCTATTTTATATTCCTTCTACGGCCCACATTTTTTTTGTATAAGCTAAACTTACTTTTATGTACAATCTGCAAAATATATATATATATATATATATTTCTTAGTTTAGTTTACTGTTGCTTAAATTTTTAGTTTATGAATGCTGTTTTTTAAAATGCTTGTTTTATACATGATTGTTAGTAATAATCACAATTTTTTCGACTTTTTGTTAGTACTTCTTACCAGTACTTTTTACTACCAGGAATGCAGACATTAACTAGATCCTCAAGCGACTTACTACTTAGCTCGATAATGGTTAAAATACAGGTTTTGAAATTGAATTATTTATTGTTTTAAAAAGTACCAGGGTGACAGAAATGAACAGAAGGTAGCCCGCTAAACGATCTCAATAGAAAGGACAACAAACATATTAATTCACATACACAAACAGCCAGACCCGAAACAACTACTTATCTGTAGATCAGTATTTGACGTATTTGTAAAAATTTAAAATACGTATCTTTATTGTTTGTTGACTGTACCTTTAAAGTACTTGTAATTTGGGACGAAGCACCACTTCAATAGTCATATGGGACGAACTAAGATTTTTTTGTAATGTGGGACAAAACTTCGGGACGAACGAAGAATAAATCATAATAATTGTACAGATAACAATGAACTTATAATAGTATAAAGATTAATTAACTGAGATCAAATCAACAACAAGTAAGTTTTTGGTATCTTTGGTACCTATTAGGTACCAAAGATACCAAAAACTTACTTTGATACATTTGACGCCTCAAAATTAATTATTTTTTGAGTGTTCGAAAAAATTGTTGATAAAAATCAAAATGTTAATTGTTACTCAATAATGGGAAAACCGGAGCTGAGCTCCGGTTTTGGCTCTCAAAACCGGTTTTCAAAAATCGTTAAATTTTGGCCCATTTCCGGTTTTGCGCAAAACCGGAAAACCGGTTTTGCATGCCCTAGTGCCAAGCCCCCAAACCGATTACATAAGTCTGTAGTTATTTGTGACGATTAGATATTGAAACTATTGGTTCACACACTTCACACATTATTGGAACGCGTGTTTACTTTATCGTGTTGTCGAACTAAATAATTTAAAGTAAATATTACGCCGTGAACGTGTTAAACGCGTGATCACGATTTAAATGTTTGTTTTTGTTTTTGCCCCGTCTATGCCTGTTACCTAAAATATTCGAAACCTTTCATTTTTCCGATTAGTCAAGTTCAATTCTTGTTAAAAAAAATCGGCTAAGTGCGAACACGACACGTTCCGTACCACCTTTCAATATAATAACACTATATTAATAACATTAAAAGACAAAGTCAAAACATTTACCTATTTCAATTAGACCAATTACAGACATTTTTGAATTGTCAAGAAGTCTGTCAGTTAGTCAGAAAAAGCTAGTTTCTCGTTTCAAAACGGAGGTAGGCCTCTACGGAGAAGAACTAACAAGAAACTCCACGGACACTATAAAAAAACACGTTTCTTGAATAGGAGTCCGTATACAAGAAACAGTGTACAGAACCCTAAAAACAAGCAAATATAATCTAGATAGGTATCTAAATATCTGCTGACATCTATGACAACTTAATTCGCAATCTAATAGGTCTTTATCACAGTGCAAACCAATACAGCATTATCATCCATATTACGTCAATTTAGCTAAACCAGTATGACTGGTGTAAGAAGACGCTTAATGTAGCCGAAAGTGACATAATATGTTCTTCCCATCATGGGAATACTCTGGTAACCGAAATATTGAGGTTCAAAGTTCCAACTTTTTGACACTTTTTTATAACGAAAACGGACTTTTGGGGTCCTGTCCACGACCCCTATACTTTTGTATGCACCCGAAATTACAATGGACGTTATAATGCGCACTAACATAAGGAGAAAAGACAAACAAAAAATCGTTTCCCAGCAAAAGGTTTGCTCCAAGTTACTGTTAAATGGCCATTTGCGTAGTTAGGCCAGTTTGCGGTCATCTGAAGAGTCTTTTTACACCCTGTATGTCGCGATAGTGTAGTGGTCGCAACGCACGACTGCGAGTATGAGGTTTTGGGTTCGATTCCCAGGTCGGGCCAAGTGTTGTTCTCAATAGCAGCCTCGTAGTCTGGATTTGTGCCCGGTTGATGGCAATAGACTCGCCCGCTTTTACATGGCATGGCATGGCTAAATGTGAGTGCACCTATGCCTAACCCTTTGGCGATAACAGGCGTGATGTTATGTGTAAATCTAACAACTCATTACTATCTTTCCAGTACCTAAGCGGCTTCCACTTGCCAATAATCCAACACGGCGACAAGTTCGTCGCAGGCGCCGGGGCGGGAGTGACAGCTGTCACGTTGACGTACCCGCTCGACACCATCCGCGCGCGGCTCGCCTTCCAGATCACGGGACAACACAAGTACAACGGCATCGCGCATGCGGCTACCACTATGTTCCGTACAGTAAGTAACTATATGTATATGTGAACTGGGCTTTAATGATGCGAAAACCTGTTGACTACGGGAAGACACACCCGTCATTGTGTTTCTACTTTTTGTTCTTCTCGTGTCGAATGACTCAAATGTTCGACCAATATTGAGCAACCTGTAAAGCTCTGTCATTGGCCTCATTAAGGTCTTGATTGGGGCAGGTGTTAGTGCACGACGGACAACTGAGGAGGTGACGCATGTCCTGCGATGGTGCTCTACACTGTTTCTACTACAAAACGCAACTGTGGCGCACACAAACGTATATATTTTTCTACGTCAAACACACGAACTGTGTAGTCAGTCGTACTTCGGGTTTGGCGTAGCGAATATTCGCCCGCAGTTAACGGGTTGTCCTAACCCCTGCTAATGAGACTCAATTGGGTAGGTACTTGACACCATTAGCCAATAATTCCAAGACACAGCTCTAAAAAAAAACTTTATTGCTACTTTGTTGCTATGAAGTAAATAGTTAGTCAATTGAATTGGAGATAAAATGACGTCACGGTTTAGGCACTATTGCCATACGAAATGTATGAAGGAATCGCACTTTGACAGGTCTTAAAAAGTGTACCAATTGATTTGTTGTGTGTTGTACCTAATTGACTATTCTATTGTTCTTGACTTATTTGAGGTCATATTTTAGGTTATTTTCAAGAGCTATTTAGAAAGCTAATTAGTAACCTTACTTGATTGATATGGTGGCGAGGAAAGCCATGGGGCGACTGCCTATCTGTCCTCTACAACCCAGTAACTGGGTAATACGATACTCCTAGGTAAGACTGGTTGTCAAACTTTGAAGCTTCTGACGATTCTATGACGACTGTCAAAGATAGGTAGGAAGGTAGGAATCAACTATGGAGATACAATTTGATTCCTACCGGTTCCCCTTCAAAAGTTAAGAGCATTTACGACGTACGCCATTTCATAACATACTTTTTCAAGCCCTTATTTTTTGCAATGTATTTACCGATTTTTATTAAATTTCCTACGTCTATAAGGATAAGTAGGTCTAAAAAGTTATCAGAGAACACTTTCGAAATGACTAAATTAAAAAAAAAAATACTGGATATCTCTATTTCTATGGAAAACTTAAAATCGGTCGTATTTAGTCGTAACACAATTTTTTGAAAATGTTCTCTGATAACTTTGACCTATGTGTCTGTTTGTTCCGGCTAATCATCGAAACAGCGGGACAAAACTCTTTAAAACCTTTTTCTAGACGGGACTTTCACTGGCAGATAGCAGATGTTTTGAACCCCATGATGAACGACATTCATATGAACAAAGACGCAGGCATAAGATGGTTCGTCCTTATTTTCCAGGAGGGCGGCATCCGCGCTCTGTACCGCGGCTTCGTGCCCACCATGTGCGGCATGGTGCCGTACGCAGGCTTCAGCTTCTACTGCTTCGAGTCGCTCAAGTTCTTCTGTATGAAGTACCTACCGCAACAACTGTGCAGAAAGTGTGATAGGAATACCGGTATGTACCAATCTTATGTTTACAATTTATTATGTTACTAACAATACCCCGTTCATCCGCGTTAAGTTACGTCTATGGTTACTGCTTTGCCCCCGCGTGTCGAAGCGTGATGTTATATAGCCTGTAAACTTTTACGATAAACAGTTTTTTCAAACCGGACCTGTATTTCTTGAGATAATCGCGTTCAAACTATAAAATGTACTCGTATAATGGAAGTATCAGTCGGATTTGAAAAATCTTTTTGTAGCCAGTTTCATGAGGAATAGTATAGGCTACATAACATCACGCTACGACCCACAGGAGCGGAGCAATAACCAAAGACGTAACTTAATTCGGAGGATTGCTAGCATTTTAATAATATCAGACAGTGCATTCAAAATCTTAATAATTTTCTACTTTATTAAATAAACACTGTTGGAGATGGTCTTACTCTTCAATGAAACTAAGTGGACTGTATAAAATAGTATATTGGTGGTGATGGTACCGCAATGGCCGACTGCACGGAAAATAAATATGCCCGCTCGCTACGAGATCTAACGGACAACACGTATGCTGGGAAACCCAGTAAACCGGAAAAGCACTGTGTTCTTACTGAGGAATTCTAAAGACATCATCATATATTATGAGGGCTTCATGCATCAAGTTTAAGGGCACTATCTGAACTGAATACAGATCTACTAATCTTAATATATATAAATTACGCGTCACGTTGTTTGTCCTGGGATGGATTCCTAAACTACTCAACCATTTTCGCGCTTCGCCAGATGTGCGCCAGCTGTTTACGATTTTCATAATTTTTATTTTGATTTATTACTGAATGTTTGTCGCTACTTAATGACAAGGTAATTCTTATTGATAGCAACCTTGTGTTAAAGATGACGTCAGTACAAAAGCTGGTGACAATTAAAATTACCACGTCCAACCCTAAAGTATCATACAAGGTGATTTTTTACCGTCTTACAATAATATTGTGATTTTTTACTTGGATTCTTTTTGTTTCGAAACCAAAACATATTATCTCGTATTAAATTAGTTTTTTACTCATCGTGTATGAACAAAAACTATCAGGTAAAAGCAAAAGTAATAAATATTTTAAGATGAAACAAGTTAAAGCATTATTTTATAAAGGACTTAGTAATGTGACCCGTTTGTCATGGAGTACTTGCGTATTTTAGTTACTAAATTTAATATAAAAAAGTATGCAAATAAGTATCTACATTATTTAAGTTCTTATAAGTACATTACCCGTAGACTGCGGGCGAACATTCGCTACGCCAAACGCAAGTGCGGCTAGCTACCAATTTTCGTGCGTTCGCCATAGAAAAACACATACGGTGTGTGTGCGCCGCACTCGCGTTTTTAGTCGAAACACAACGTGTGTATTTTCCCGCAGTCAATGAGTTAAGTTCATTCGATTTCGTTAATTCTTACACCACCTTACTATCTTTTTTTTGTCAAAATCTGGTAACCCTTTAACTGTTAAGTTACTGAATAGAATTAAAAGTCCAGATTTGGGTACTTCCCGATGCTGTTAATGAAATGGAAACTGTATTTTTGCGTCCATTCCTTTTTGCTCCCAATAAGTCAAATTCACTAAATAACTCAGTTTGATTCATTGACTTATATAAATGTATTTTAAAATTCGCTACTGTTAAATTTCCAGGAGGTCTAGTATTAACAGTGCCAGGCAAGTTGGTGTGTGGCGGGCTAGCGGGCGCGGTGGCCCAATCCGTCTCCTACCCGCTCGACGTGACGAGACGTCGGATGCAGCTGGCTTGCATGGACGCGCAGACAGCTAAGTTTGGGTAAGTCAGCTTAGCTTCGTCACTAAAATGGCCGCTGTAAATTTTCGGCGAAATCCTCCCAGTTTCTAATCTCCGCACGCGACCTTATAAAGGTTACTTTACTCAGTATATATGCAACAATGTCAATAAAATAATGCTATCCTGCAATTTATTACTTACTTAATGGCTATGATACGGTTTGCCTCAACAACAACCAAATTGAATACTTAGTGTATTTTTTTATTTCCATTCTTTGATCAAAAAGTAGAACCGTGTATTATGGCCTTAATGATGATAAACAACGGGTGTAAAAAGACGCTTAACAAAGCCGAAAGTTACATGTTCTTCCCATTATTGTAAGCATTTTATTCTTGCGGACCATACCTGGGAACAATGGCGGATCCAGCCCTCAAGTCACCCGGGTCGACGGCGCGTTCTGTTCGCGCGCGCCTCAAAGAGCTGTCAGCACAGGGACGGGGCCCCCAACGGGGCCAACGCCTGCCGGGGTTGCGGGACGTCTTAACAGGATACCGTGGCCCCGGAACGTAAAGGGCAACAGAAGGAACAGGGTGGTTTTTTAGTCAGTAAAAGTCTGACAGTCCCTTCCGCCCCACCCAGAGCGGAAGGAGTCATTTGATGATAAAGCCCTCAAGTCAGGGGGTGGGTCATATAATAAGGTCTAGTCAGGATTGGCTCCGTTTCGATTACAATAATAATTCTAATTAAAAGAAAATAATAGCCTAGAGGGGGGGGGTCATAGGGGGTCTTGCAAGTCCTTATTTTTCGAAATGAATGAATCGAATTTAATGAAACTTCCTACGCATGAGTAGGATCCATAGGTCTAAAAAGATACTTGAGAACATTTTCAAAATGTCATATTAAAAAAAAAAAGATAATTGGAAATCTTTGTTTCTATGAAAAACTTAAATTCTGTCGAATTTAGCTTTAGTTTCCAAAAATGTATTCATCAACTTTTTAGACCTATGTATCCTGCTTTTGCGTAGGAAGTTTCATTAAAATCGGTCTCGAAAAAATTAGGACTTGAAAGTTTGTATTAACTAAAAGCCGTAGGCCGTAAACGCTCTTGATTGTAATTAGGTACGTTATAATCCTTCGCTATCATATAGCGATTTATCAGTCAAAAAATTAAATTCTTAACACTAAAAAAAAAATGTTAGGAAACGAATTTTATTAAGTCATTAAGTCAAGTAATTATACTGTGATGGGCAGTGTGTGTAATTAACGGCTATAAGATGTGTATTTTTACTCCCCGTGTATGTACTTGCACCGTGCACCTCTCCCTATGTATTCTAATGTATATGACTCTATTCCCTAACTAATACAGCGATGTTTCTGATTGCATGATATTTACATGTGGTGTTGGCAACACTTGCAGGAGGTTGGTTCAATATTTTTGTATATTATTTTATTTTTATTAATTTTTTACTCGGTATCTCTTTTGGAAAATTTATAACCTATTATCTAAGCAAACAAACTAGCTTTTGTCCGCGACTTCGTCCGCGTAAATGTCTTTATCGCGGACGCAGACGAAGTCGCGGAATAAACAGCAGCTTTTGTCCTTTTTTAGGGTTCAAACTCCCTACCAAAGACACGCTTAACGCTTTGCGTCTACTACGCTTTAACAACTAAACCGAGCCGATTTTTATGAAATTTGGAACGGAGTTAGTTTGGACCACAAGGGAAGACAAACGCTACTTTGTAAAACGCTTAAAAACTTATTACAAAAGCTAATATCTATATAATCTGGATAATATATTCTACCGATAGCTACATAAGTGTTAAGTACTAAACTTAGTTTGTACTTTAATCGAGTGATGGATTGATAAGCAACAGCTGACCTACTTTTGTGATAACAGGACATTATGGTCATAACCAGAAGTCGTATAAATGTGGCTCGAAATATCTGGCAGGCACATGAGGTCTCTCCTCTACAGTTTAATATAGACTTTAAGTTAACAGTATAAGCATATTTTTTGTCTGATTTGAACGAAGCTGTATTCTATATCCAATACTAATAAATTCCTCTAACAATTTCCAGCACTGGTATGGTAAAAACCTTAACCCTCATATACCGTGAGAACGGCATAGTGAAGGGTCTGTACCGCGGCATGAGCATCAACTACATAAGAGCAATACCCATGGTCGCCACGTCCTTCTCCACGTACGAACTTATGAAGCAACTGTTGCAACTGGACACAGGAATGATAGTCTCAAAATGACGAGAAGATTGCAGATTTTACGGTGATTTTTATTTCCTCTTCACTGTTTCAAACGTGGGTGAGAGCTTTTGTGCAAAATGATTAGGTCTTATTTACTGAGACGCCGGACGTCGCGGCCCGCTCTGAATTCAAACATGGTGTTATATGAGTGCGTTTGCGGAGAAGCGATTTTCGATATACTAATTTTCGCGACGCACGGCGCCCCGCATCTCCGTAAATGAGCTCTAAAGCTTTCTGAATACCCCCAACTCTTAACTTTTATATTTTTTTGACATGTCAAACCACTAAATGCTTGAAAGCGTTTGAAACTGAATTCAAATATCTGATCATTTTGCTGTGGGCTGCAAGCTGATTGAACATTGAATTAGACACAATTATTAAGGACGCGTTTGCAATATAGGCATCGAATACAACAATATGTTAACACGGCTCAAACACATACCCAAGGAATATAAATAGCTGCCGGAATAATAATGAATTTGATGGATTGACCCAAGGGTGTACTTCGGTGACTGCTACTGGAACTTCTAGACGACACACATGACAAAAAGTTATTCAAGTAATTAAATTAGGCGATAAAGAAATAATCTATGACGACTGTTAATTTGGTTTAGTTCCATTTCATTGCAACATTTTGTTAGATTTGCAAACGCGTCCTTAAGGCTGAGATAAAAACGTTACGCACGTACATTGGCTTAGCTATGTACCCATCTCTATCTTGCACTGGTCGTTTTACAGTGGTGCGATAGTGATAGAAATAAAGCTTTCCCACAGCACGCGTTTTGTAACGATTCTTTATCTTGACCATAGTCTAATGCCTAGTTTTTAATCCATGACGATTAGACTCTTGTAGAGATACAAGACCTACATTAGCTATAAATGGAGAAGTAAATTGCGCACACTATGTTTTCTTCTGTACTTATATAAAATCAGTATTTGAAATTTGTAATGCTCACTATAACTTGTGTTTGTAATATACATAGATATAGTATAGTACACACTATTTTGTATGTGTTTAGTAAATACATATAAATCAGAGTGAATATGTTCGTAAGTCGCTGACATATTTTAATTCTTCGCTACGCTATAAGCTGAAAAAAAAGTGCTGTTCTGTCCTAGAACATATTCAGGCTATAAATCATAGTCTTCTCTTAATTCATAATATGTGAGACCCACTTATAATTGATGAAGGGTAAGAATAACTATGCCTAGTATTGACCCCTGAGGGACCCCGGCATGAAAAGCCAGATCGCCTGATAGGCAGTGATGGCTGAGCTTCGATATGACCGCTCCTTCTGGAAATCAGCTCTCTTACCGCGTAATACAATAGATAGACCGTATGAAGGACGCATGCTTGTCAGACTGTTGTGTCAGACCCAGTCAAAGGCTTTAGTGAAGTCTCAAGAAAATGGGAAGCGTTTCCCCGTATCTCCCAACGGCCTCGTAGGTTACATGAAGTGCCCAGTAGACGTATTCGTTCGCATTAAGGCCTTATAGACTCCACTGAGACGAATCTAGATGGCTGGGTTTGCTACATGCCTTAATAAGCAAGGCTGCGCTTTATCTTGCTAAAGATCGAAGTCAATCTCCTAACTAACGTATAGGTCTATTTATTATAATAGCCAATATTTAGATTTAATGTAGGGATAAGTATAAATTTCGTGCCTCATAAAGTAGCGTTATAGACGAACAAGGCAGTCTAACTACAACACGGCGAGAATGTCGATATTCACTGACCGAATTTTAACTTGCTAAGTGACATTGCCTTTTATACGAATATGAACCATATTCTCATAAATATAACGTTTCTAGTTGTATGACCTGCTTATTTAGCATTGTGAATTCAAAGCGCAGTCTGAATTTTGTCCTTATTTGGGTCGACTACATTATTTATTTACTGAATTTTCAATTAGATTAACTGCTCCAACCACTAAATTGGTCTCATTTACATTACACCTTTTTAAAATGTTAAATATTGTAATAGACATGGAATTGCAGCGCTACACTGAAGCGATTACTAAATTCATGGAACAGATTGCCTGCCTTCTACGGCTATTTAAATATTCATGAATTATGAGCACGCGAATTTCCATTGGAACTTTGAACCCAAAGTGAGAAATGGAAAGCGGTACTTATCGGAAATATTGATAACGGTCTAAATAAATAAATGGAACTGCAGTCAAAACTCCTCAAGTCAATTTCGAGTGCATAGCCGGTGTGTAGAGTAGGGGGGTTCCTAGCACTTTACCCGATAGCTATGAATTGAACGCATTACATATTAATGTCAGCTACGAGGTAGCAATAAAAAAGTTGGTGTTGTGTTTCAAATACAGGGTGACAAGGTTAGTATATAAGATAATTCATTCCACGCGTATGTGATGTCTTAAAAGCGTCTACGCCGTACGGCATTTTTATACAAACTTTTAAGTCCAAATTTTGGAAAAATTTATGAACCGTGTTTAATGAGACTTCCTACACCTATGGTAGATACAGAGGTCTAAAAAGATAGTTAAGAACACTTTCAAAATGTCTTATTTAAAAAAAGATACCTAATTGTAAATCTCTCAATTCGGTCTAATTTAGCTGTAAGCCAATTTTTTGAAAATGTTTTCAAGTGATATTTTATACCTATGTATCCTTTTTTTTTTTTTTTTTACCGATGGGAAATCATCAAGCGACTTCCCTTGCCCTGGGCGGGGCACTTTGCTTTGGCTGGGGGACTTTTACTGACTCTAAAACCCATCCATGTTCCTTCTTGTGCCCTTTGCGTTCCGGGGGCGCGGTATCTCTTTTGAACAACCCGCAGCCCCGGCAGGCATCGGCCCTTAGTGGCCCCTCCAATTGTTTGCTGACATCTCTTTGAGGCGCGCGTGGAACACGAACGCGCCGTCGACACGGTACCTATGTATCCTGCTTATGTGTTTCATTATAATAGTTATATTAATATTATATTAATAATAGTTTCATATAATCGGTTTATTCATTTCCAAAAATTTGAACTTGGAAAGTACCTATGTATAAATGCCGTACGGCGTAATATTTGACACAAAATTATATTGTTACATACTAAAATAGGTTCTTTACGCGCATTAAATGTGACATTATAAAGTTCAGAGAACAATAAAGTAGTAATTTTGTTGCACGTTATTCTTTGACACTAAATTAGTTGTAATTTTTATTATTTTAAACTTTATTTATCCTACTATGTAGGTATTGTTACACACAGCACTGCTGTTTGTTGTAGCACCAAAGATGCAGTTAAAACCAGTATAATAAATAAAATAAATATTAATATTATAATTTATTATGTAATTTGTCTACACGACAGAATATTATATCTTTGTATATATCGGTCTATTGTATAAAGCGCATAAATAGACTGCAAAAACAACGTATCTGTAATAAATTATTTTCTTGTAATGTTGACTTTTTATTTTCTGGTTTGGAATGGTGAAAGAAAACCCCCTTATTTTTATAATTAATTTTATTTATTATATCTAATTCCTATCAACAGGCATAGTACACGTTGCGAGAATAATTATTTTACCGTACTGTGTTTACATTTTTAAACTATTGCCATTGTGTAGCGAATCCAGTTGGAAGTATGTATATTTGTCAGTAGTCGGCGCATTATTAACAGTATCGAGTCCCATTTACACATGAACACACTATGCATAAAAAAGATCAAGATTTTTTTTTTCCATATTTTTAAATGTCGATCGTCTATGCAGTTTGCCAGGAAAGCCTTAATTTTAAATTGACACGAGCTTCGATTGGGTGAAATAACGCCAAAAGCAGAGAAATCAAACTTGTGCTACAGTTATTGTTTGTTTTATTTCACGCGAACGAGGCTCGCCATACATTCTCATTTTTTTTTGTTATTTTTTTTCTTTAAGGATATTATATTTTATTTTTTATCTATAACTTACATACTTAATACTTAGATCAACGAAACGTGTGGCTTCAGGTGTCATTGGTGGGTAAGGTCTTTGTATAATTATTACGCACGCGTTTAATTTAGGAAATAAAAACAAATGTTACAATTATTTTATAAATTTGAAATTTTTATTTTAAATTGATAGATGGCACTGACAAAAGAAACTGTCCACTGTTCAGATTCTATAATAAGTACACGCTTCTACATGGAAATGGAATATAAAATTGCTTTTGTCAGTTATTCTATAAATAGAAAAAAAATGCTTTGTAAAGGAAACCAGGGCGTATTTATAAGTGAGTATGTAATCTTAAAAAACATGTTTCAACACTTTCAATATAACCCCCTGTTATAAATTTCTATCCTAAGATGTTATAAAACAATTTTCCAGTTCGCAATGATCTCATATAAAATTGTTATTAATATATTTAGTTACTTACCTCCTTTATGAAATGGGTATATTTACGGGAAAATATTCGACACTTAGTTTAAACAATAACAACCTATCGGGCGCCTTGATCTTTAGGTATTTACAAGATTACCTAAAATATGTTAAAATCAAATATAAAAAGAACTTAAAGCTCCACTCTTGTGAAACACTATTCCATGTCATACAGGTACTGTGGCACAAGAAAAGGAGAATTTTGAATAATAAATCTCAAAATGCATATCTCGTTCTCTCTAGATATTTTATGACAGAATGATTGCACTGGGGTATAAACAATAAGGAATCCTAATACTTTTACGCAGACTTACAGTCGAACTAAAGATATTATTATGTATAATAGTTATATAATAAAAATAAATACATAATGCCATTCTGTCATAAAATTAAATGCTTACTATTGCTTTGTAGACCTCGATCAATACCCCCGCAGTATGTGTAATATTGTGTAATGTAAATATCAAATTGTAAAAAAAAATCTTTTAATATTTCATTTGTAAAGCAACTAAAAATACAAAGTTATAGGATGCGACTTGTAACAGATTTTGATCTACAGTAACTTAACTCGAAAAACATCATTATATTTGCTAGATGACAATAATCATGTTGTTTTCACTAATTATAAGTTCCATTACTGCACATTAGATGTAAGATCATAAGCTTTATGGAAATCCAATAGGGCGCACATTTTGTCACCAAGATTATATTATGATGGTATGTCCATTGCTCGCCTGGCGATCCATGGTGACACGAGACGAATGCGAAATAAAACTACCCTTTAGTAAATGTACGAGTTTAATGAGGTCCAATCGTCTTCGATACATATTATATTGTATAGAATCATAACGTGAACGGCGCGCTCCGTCCGGCCGCGGGACATGAACATACCAGCATAACTAGCGCGGAGCGAATGCACAGTGAACGGCAAGAACCTAACTTTGCGACTGGTGACAACCACTTACAATAAAGCGCGCCTAGTGCCGCCGACACCGGCACCGGCACCGGTCGCCGGCTTCGGCCGGGCCGGCGCCCGGCGGCGGGCAGCAGGCGTGCACGCGCGCGGACGGGCCCCTGCGGTGTCACACGTGCGCGAGCCAGTGCGCCACCCGCACGAGGCTCTCCATGCGCGCGCGGCGCGTGCGGCGGGCCGCCAGCCCCGCGCCCCAGCCGCGCGCGCCGCACGCGCCGCGAGCGCGCCCGCCGCGCGTGCGCGTGCGCGCCTCCCCTGCCGCGCTCGCCTCGCTCCGCACACTCTCCGCCCGCTTGATATGCGCCTCCTCTGCAGCAAACGAAATAATGTAAATCGTAAGCAACATCTTTTAGTTTGCACTGCAAAATACATCTTTACCCTCTACTGTACATGACAATCGAGGCCATTTTGGCTTGCCGCAGTCAGACAGCATTGTTACAACGGCAACCTAGCCCTGAATCGCTATGTCTATGCATATCTGGCTCATAATTATATTTCTAACGAAGACTTACAACTGAAGGTAATAAGCAATAATCACCTATTGAATATTCACTGAAATAATTATAGTAAAACAAATATGAGGTGTTACTTACGTGCAGCCTACATGAAATAATCTGGCGTCCGTCGCGTGACGTGCGGCTCGCCGCGTCGCGGGGCCGGGTCGAACTGAAGGCTGTAGAAATCATAACAAATGCATGAGTATCACATTGTAGGACAAAGTTAAACGGTACTCTTTAACTGTATTAGGTCATATTTTCCAATATCCATGGTTTAGAATCGACTTTGTCGATGTAATATTTGATGTTGAATATCAAATTTTTGTCATCACTTTGCGCTGATAATCATTCCAGACCCTAAATACTGTATAGAAGTTTCTTTAGAGATTATTTCAGAACGCTATAGAAACAACAGGATGCAAAATCTAACCACCACCCAACAGTTTAACAATTAATCTATATTAGGTAAGCAGGAGTGTTTTAATCAAGCACCATTTGACACTAATTTCAGGGAAAATATCATTACAGTCGTTTACAACAAACTTTTTTCACTTTCTTTCATTACCGCGAAGGTCAAGTACATGCTCGTGACAATCACAGCACCTTGAAGTGGGGAGAAGCCACACAACATGAGCTAGACATACCTACAGCCACTTACATTGTCTAGTACATATTATGAATTATGTTGTTCTAGAAATGTCTTTACACGTGCTCTTCATTAAAGATTTACAACAATATATTTACATTAAAATGTAGTGAAATCTGTAAGAGATTCCTTTCACCTGTTTTGTATTATAAAGAAAATAGGTTTACAAACGCGAAATTGCGTGCCTACTATCATTAAGTGACACTATTTCTCAGAAACATTTACGTGTAGCATGCTCTCCGCTCTATGAGACAATAGTGAACTTTTCTGTTCCTGTTATTTACATTTACAATAACAAAAATGAAAAGGTTAACACGAAATCTCATAAACAACTCGACCAATAAAGCTGAAGTTTGGCATGTACGCAGCTATGAACAAATTTGAGGTACACAAGGTGTTAAGCTACTGCTAGATAATAAAGACAAACAATACTTACAATGAGTACTTAAGCGCATCATCCAATTCCATAATGGCGGCTTGGTTACCGCATCTGTAACAATCGTGTTTACGTTAGCAGGTTGCGTAAGGGCATATTGTTAGGCGCTGAGGTAAACTTTATCTAATCGAATTATATCGCTGCGCCGAGATTAGGGAGTGTCCATGAGGCAACTTTCTCCTGATATTGTCGACTATCGCGTGTCTCAACAATATTACTTACATTGTCAAGAAAATTAAATAAGGAGTGTTATTTACTTTATGCTCGTGGCGAAGTAATAATAGCCGCACGGGTCGATCCTTTAAGTTAAGCTACGCTAACTACCGGGGTTAACCCGTGGATGGGCTCGGAAAGCACGTTAAGCCGTTGGACCTGGCTGTCATTTATGAATCTTTGACAGTAGTTGCCAGAGAGTTGAGAGTTGGTTGTCAGAGTTTCGGGTTTCTGACGACCCGTCAAAAACCCGAAACTCTGACAACCAGTCTTACCAAGGGGTATCATATTACCCGGTTACTGGGTGGCAGAGGTCAGATAGGCGGTCGCTCCATATAACATTAGACTGGAAGCCGACTCCAACATAGTTGTGAAAAGGCTAGGCATATTGATTTTTTTTTAGATTAGAAACATTCTTCTTTCAACGTGTCGGTATGAGCTACCAACATGATAATCGCTCTGGCCGAGGTAAACAGCATGTCAGCAACTTGGATCTGAATTTAGCTCTATGGATTCGAGCAACTTTGAATTTTATGGAGCTAATTACTTACTTATAACAGTATTCTATTATGAATCTACCAGCAAGAATGGATTAATAGGAGCCATGTTTACAGCACTAAAATGTATTTTAGACAGACACAGACTTATCAAGGGTTGCTAAATACAAAAGCAGGTCGGCACATTCGATCCGGCATTCTTGATAAACTTGATAACATTGTATTGACTGGCCAAATGACGAAGAGTAGCTTCACAAGATGAAATGTAGTCAATGAGTGGCGAAGCTAAATCTGTTTTCACCCTAAAAATACTACATACTTAATTATACTATATTCTACCTACCCCCGTGAGGAAAAGGCATGAGCGTATGGAAGCGAAAAAATCTGTTAACTATCAAATAAACATTGCGATAAACACGGAAGTATTTAATTAACATAATTTTGCTACAAAAACTAATAATTTGGCTTATCAGCAAAAAACACAGTTATTATTATAGTTTTTTTTAATATCGGCAATGGACTTTAATAGACACTATCAATGCGACTCTAGTACAGTTGTGTTAAAAGCATTTAGCACTTCGTATTTTGTAATTTGTACTGGAGGACTTATGTAAAAGAGTCAATTTTGTTCATTGTTAAGCTTCGAGCGACCTCATTGAACAAATAATGTTGGTGTACCTTTCTCAAGAACATACACACAAAGGTCAATTGTCATTATTGAAGACTATCATGCTTTTTTTCATTCGACGTTATAATCTTACAATTTTATCGGAACGACATCCCTTTTTAACAGAGGTTACCCTCTAATTTATTTTATTGACACGCAGGGGGCGTGTTTTCCAAAAAATATATATCTGTGCCCCAGATAATACAATTTTAGATTACTATCAATGATTGCACAGATAGAAAAAAATAATATTCACGTTTTTAATTGCGAATATGTTTAAACGTCTAACTTTTAAACCTAAGTATGTTACTAAGTTTGTATGCAATGCCCCCACTTTAAAAACCCCTGCTATAGAAGATTGTTACGAGATCGAAAAGTATAGATTTGAATAGGGAAGCAGATAAGTCCTTCTTAAAACACGCCGTAATGAAGCCTATGTTAATACATAGGCTTCACGAGTGGCGGTATCGAAATTACCCATTGGCCTTTCCAACGAACACGTTGCACGGTTAAGAATTTTATCAGAATGAACTATTATCAAAGAGATATGAGAAGATAGATTATAGATTAGTGAGTTACACTTACCTATAGCAGTAATTGGGTGCTGAGAATATAGTGACGACATTTCTGTCGTGGCACCAATTGTAGCCCTCCATGACGAGCTGATGGGCCCTGGAGACAAGGGTCAGCCCGTTGCTGTGATTGAACGTCTCCGAGATGTCCTGGCCGAAAGTGTAGCCGGCGCCACGCGGCGATATGCCCCATCCGCCTCTGTGGGAACGAGGAAATTAATTAGTATAATGTTAAACGTACACGTTTACCTGTTACAAGTAACTTCCATTTAGGTATAAAGCATTTTTGCCCAAGATTAGGATTGCAATTGCAATAAAGTCATTAGGTAAACTTGTGCATGTCCTATGTCCGATTGATTGAGCGATTGGCTGTTGTGCTGCGTGTTGCAGGTTCGATTGCCGTGCGGAATAAATATTTATAGCTGTTTGTGAAACGTTTAAATAATAAAATTAAAAATTCAACGGTTTTTTAAAAAGATGGAGGTATTGTGTGGAGGCAGTGTACAGATCTAAACCCGGTTTCTAGGAAAGCGGAGAGATGTTTCAATCAATAGATATGCGCTATTACGACATCAAATTTACACTCCGCTTGATGTAAACTTCGCCTTAGTTAATGAAGGAGAATTAAAGGTGTAAATTTTATTGTCTTACTGTGTCTACCAAACTTTTGAATAAGAGTGCAGTTCAAAGAATTTGAATGCCACGAAAGGCGCAGATGACGCAATACTAAATAAATAAGTATTTAACACCTCAATGGCAATCCTATACAACCTTGTAATGAGCTAAACGACTAGAGTTTCTTGTAAATCGGCTTAAATAATTTCAACATGGACTTAGTGGCTAAATAAGGCTTGTTTTAATGGAAATAAAAAACAAAATTGTTAAGCAACAGGTACAATTATGTAACGGTTACTGAACATGCCATATGGGGCATATTATTTTAAGGTAATTAGCAACATTTTAAATTAAATAGGTACATTATTTTGAGAGTGACCATTATGAAAGTTAGTTTCTTTTTAAAGATTAATTTACTTATCAAGCTAAGCAGTTCATTCGTCCGTTACTTTGGATAATACACTCGGTAAGTAAGTTTCTAAGTTTATCTTGGACATCACTGGCTTCTTCTTCTTCTTATCGTGTGGGTAGTAAGGCCTTACGACCCTACACATCCTAGTGTCAGAGTTTCTAAACCGCCTCAAGGGCCTCTGACATGGTTTGAGTGGAACAGTAAGTCCAGGTTTCCTCACGATGTTTTCCTTCACCGATGCCAGTGATGTTCAAGATAAACTTAAGAAAGTACATATGAATTGAAAAATTCACATTGGTACTTGCCCGGATTTGAACCCACAACCTTATGCATGAGAGGCGGGCGCCTTAACCACTGGGCCATCACGACACACTGGCGACGGTGAAGGAAAACATTTTGAGGAAACCTGAACTTATAATTATCAAAATCTGATATCGCCAATCCGCCTTGAGTAAGCGTAGTGATCAATGCTACGTGCTTTATGAGAAGAGGCCTTTGCTATGCAGTAGGAAAATAGGATATAGAATAGAATGGTCCTAAATGACTGCGGATCAACGCTTAGCCTAAACCGCTAATCATAGAGACCTGAAACTTGGTGGGTGTGTTCTTTGTAAAACGTAGGCATTCGATAAGAAAGGATTTTTAAAAATTCTACCCCTTAGGGCGTGACAAAGGGGGGGGGGGGCAAAGTTTGTATAGAGAAACAATATTAGATCACCAATAACCGACATTACGAGGACGAAGTCGCGGGCAGGAGCTAGTTTTTGATATAATACTCAATTGAACTCCTGCGATTAATAAAGATAAACCAGCGCCATCACCCCACTTGTAAAACAACAACGATAACAAGTTATTTCCCTTTATAAACTGACTCGATAACTACAGTCAGTAAATATATCAATTATCTTTACGGAACTCGAACGCTCGGTCAACCGATACTCATTAATTCCCAGACATCGCGTGAAACAACAGTACCTATCAACCTAATCAGAGACGAATCTGACCATGCCAAGGTCAAAACACCGAATTAACATGCGAAGAACATTTATAACACACTAGGTTTTTCCTGCGACTTCGTCCGCATGAATCCTTATGGGTTTTAATTATTTTTTAAAACAAAATATAGCCTATGTTACTCGCTGACAATGTAGATTCATTTCCATAGCATTTATGCACGATCTGTTAATAACCACTTACAACGTATAGACTGGTATAGGTCTGAAATAAAGATATTTTATTTTTTTTATTATTTTTATAGGAAAAAAAAAATAGTTTATGAGTGTACCCATTTAATGTGTGTGTAATTTGCATTTTTTTGATTATTTTAATGTACATGTAATTTAAATGATATTAATAAATTTATTTTTTCTAAAATGTATGGACCAAGTGTGAAATAATTGAATTATTATTATTATTACTTAAAATCCTAATATTTTCCCTTTCTAATATTAGTTTAGATAACTTTTAGCTAAAACTATAATGGCAATACTACTATTTCTTCTATGATGGTACGGAACACTTCGTGTGTGAATACGACACGCACTTAACCGGTTTTATTATTATATAAACCTGGTGTTACAAATTAACTTTGAGAAAAACATGTCGATATCTGATCAATAAAATAACCTAGTTCAAGCCACTTAGGAGATAACGCTTAGGACGCAAGCCGTAGTCATCAACGAAGCTATAATTAGCTCGCGGATGATACGACGAACGTCCTTGACTCCAAGAGGTGTTTATTCATGTACTAAAACTCTAGATAGAACTCCACGACCTCATCCTACCGAGTCCCTTCCACCATCGGACATCTAGACCTACTGCAAATTACCATCCCTACTTTGTGGCTATTCCAAACGTCTTTTATAATGCGCACAGCAAAAGAGTGGAACTCTCTACCCGCGTCTGCATTCGACCCTAATCTCTTCTAAGTTAAAAGTGAACAGGCTTCTTCTGGGTAAGCTCACTCCATCTTGGACTTTGTCTCTGTCACCTCTGACCTGTACAAGAGTTAAGCGCAAACCCATCTTGCATAACTACTATAATTAAAAAAAAATTAAAACACGACTGCTATTTTGCACATATTTGTACTTTGTTTACTCGTCAGTTTTTTTTTATTTACGACGTTTTTTATTTACAGTGTTATATATTTTTTAGATCTACTTGTCAAATTCTAGACGATAAACAGAGACACGGCCAGATTCATTAAAAAAAAATAATTGAGGCTGGTATAAATTTACGTTTTTGTTTTTTATTTTTAACTAGCCTATGTTACTCGGAACGATGCAAGGATTGTAACGATACCCCATACATCTAAATCGGTTCAGGCGTTTAAAAGTTATGGTGGAATAAAGAATCTCACATACATACATACATATATACATACATACATACATTAACCCTGAACACATAACACTCCTTTTTTTGGGGCAGTCGTGTAAAAATAAACGAATACTTTATTTTTATTTTCGAATGCATCTTCTGGGTGTCTGCAGTGAATGTGATCTCACGTAAATATCAAAGTTACATAAAACACAATGACCTTATGTGAACTTTTATTTATTTGCTAGGTAGGTATACCCCACGGTTTCACCCGCGTTCAGTTACGTCTTTGGTACCCAGCAGTGGTAATTTTATAAGCTGAATTATTATATTAATTTATCTCTAGCTTCTGACCGCGAATTCGGCTGGTTTTTTTTTTACCTGCCTTTAGTTACATCTTTGGTTACTACTGCGCTCTGGAAGGCAATAGCGTGATGTTATATAGCTATTGGCATGAATCTGGTTATCATATTAAGAGAGCCGTTTTGTTTTCACAAATGAGAGCCTGTAAAGCTAGGCGCGTTTCACGAAAATTTCCTGTTACACATCCATGTTTTGCCACAACATTTGTGGTGTATTAAAATATTTACAGTATTACGTCAGGCAATTATAAAAGTTTGTTTAGTTTTAGTGACTAACGCGAAAATATTTATAGTCTGTACAATGCTGTGTGTCTCTATACTCTGTTGTACAATGTTGTATGTGTAGTCTTGCTCATAAACAAAGAAATAGATTCTATTTAGTTAGAAAGTATCTATTTAGTTGTTTATTATAAGAGGGTAAAATCTATACCAATATAATGTCGAAGAGTTTTCCTGTTCGTTAATTTATCTCTGGAACTACCAGTCTGATTGAAAAAAAAAAACACGCGAATGAAGTCGCCGTCAGAAGCAAGCTGTAGTTAATAATTAAACGTAGATATTACGTAGATTGTGAGGGTTAAAATGGTGGCATGAGCATACATGATCAAACCCTCCTAACTTTAAGATTAAAATAGAAACAGCAACACAGACAGCCACCCCTCACCTTCTTTTATAGTAAAATGTATGTACTGCTAATACACAGCACTGCAGCGTTTATTTATCTCGATTTGTAGACAAAAACAAATGTCCATTCACATGAACATGTACACTATGTTTTTCGATTTAGATAAGATTATTTTCTGCGTACACAAGCGTCATAGTCTTTCCAATGTCACCTACACGTCTTTTCAAACTAACTCACCTATCATCAGGGTCACTCCAGAGCAGATCACACATGGGTCCTTCATGCGGCACCTCCTGCAGACGGTCGAGGGCACGGATGTGATCCAGGGTATCAATAGAAGGGCTAAGACCTCCATGCAGGCAGAAGATCTGGCCGTCCACCAGCGCAGTCAGGGGCAGGAAGTCGAACAGGTCGGTGAAGTGCTTCCATACGGACGCGTTGCCGTATTTGCGGAGGCATTCGTCGTAGAAGCCGTATACCTGGGTGATCTGCCTGGACTCGTGGTTGCCGCGGAGGATTGTTATTCTCTCGCGGTACCGGACCTGCAAATGTTTTTGGGTTTTAGCTGAGTAAAGGGTTTTTGAGCATACTAATACGTAGAAAGACACAAAATCTTGACTATTTCGCTCGCAACACAACTGAGCGGCCTTCTCGCGCTTTGTTTGTCAACGTAAATAAACCTTCGTTATAACTCCGCAAAAATTCTCGCGGAAGTTCCGTACTTACGGAGGCGAGGTTCCATTTACAGCCCAAATTTTAACGGCCTAATATTATACCTAGAGTGTGCATTGTGCTTATTAGTTACGACAACCGGACAAGCATTTACGTACAATTAATTGGCAAATGGCACATCGAAATTTGGTCGAAATCGTCGTCGTCGGTTTGATAGAAATTAATATAAATCGCAATACACCCGGTTGTATACACCTTACTAGATTAAAAGCCAAACAAAATGTTCTTTGGCATTTCTTAGCTGTATATCACGCGAGTTTACATAAAGAATTTAGGTAACACATTTTTCTAGGTATGTAAGTATGGTTAATTTAGTTTCATTTTGAAAGTAAAATTGTTTCATATGACTACAACCTCGGTTAAAATAGTTCTGTCCTTGTAGTCACGAAAGGCGACTAATTTTTTTTTAACGCATGCGCCGTTTTTAACTTAACTTCTGAAAACTTGTTTCAATATTTCCGAATGATAATTTTTTACTTAATTTTACATGTTACCAAGGTTTTCCTGCGTGCTTGAACAAAAAGTACGTATTTAACGGAATATGACATCAATTCTTAGAAGTGTTCGTTTGACATTAGCTGCATCGTTCCGAAATGAGCAAAGGTCAAGTACTGTAACTATTAAACATTCTAAAGATGACCGGCTAACGTGAGCAGACGGAAAGAAATATTTTTAGGGTTCTGTATCCACAGGGTGCCTTACGGAACCCTATTACTAAGACTCCGTTGTTTGTACAGTCTGTCTATCATATGGTTGTATCTTTTGAACCGCAATAAGGTTGAAATTTTTACAGATTGTGTATTCCTATGGCCGTTATGATAACAAATAAGGAAAATTGTTAAGTTGAAAAATAACGGGGTTCCCCAAACTAGAAACGGTTTTTTGTCGTGTTGTATGTTAGTAAGGAACAAATCTGGATGACAATGACCTGAAGGACATGCAAAAGCTTGGAATTACAGATGCTTACCAGCGAAGCGAATGGCGCCGAAAGAGGCGCCGAGAAGAGATGGGGACTAAGAAGAAAAAAGGAGGAGGTGGTACGGAACCCTTTGTGTGCGAGTCCCACTCACACTTGGCCAGTTTTTTGTATATGCATATCGTGGTTACTTCAACTCATAAATACATAAGTAGGTAAGATTATATTGCAAACGCAATATTTATGAAATTAGGAACGCAAAAGAATATTTAATCAAATAAATAAACAAAGCACTACCCACATGGCAATTATCGCTATTGTTTTCTGGGTAATTGATACCACCTAACAATTTTATTAATTAGAAAGTGGGTAGCTCGCTAACAATTAACATCCATACATGATTCCCATTCCATTTTTTGAACAGCAAGGCCGAATTCTCTTGCCAACAGAAAACAGCTTCCACATTTCCAGTATAACGGGCTATTAATAATCCCCATTTCAGGCAATAATTATATAAAACATCTATGATAACGAAAAGCATTCGTTTTCTTACGTGTTCTTTAAGGAACATCCGCTCTGGGCCTTAATACAATTAAAAGCAATCATTTGTGTTTTATACTATTTATTTTAGATTTAAACCAATACTTTAAAAAACATAACATAACATCACGCCTGTAATCCCCGAAGGGTTAGGCAGAGGTGTACACATTAGTACACCCACATTTCGCCAGTTATGTTTTTTAGTCCCATGTAATAGGGGGCGAGCCTATTGCCATCAACCGGGCACAATCCAGACTCCGAGGCTGCTACTGAGAAATTCCAGATAGAAAAACCCAATAGCACTTTCCCCGACCTGGGAATCGAACCCAAGACCTCATGCACAGCAGTCGCGCTTGCGACCACTAGACCATCGAGGCAGTCACCACTTTAAAAAAGTACAATATATATTTTTTAGAACAGTTCTTAGATCTGGAAATGCTGATCCGATTACATAAAATCTTTAACTGATAGAAAGCTAGACTATTTTGCATAGCGCCACAGGAAATGTTTTATAGTATTTCTTCGCGTACGAAGTCCAAGGCATTTATAAGCCCCATCAAATTTTCCCCTTTTGCGTCGAATTTCGACTCTTATTCCAATATAATAATGTGCCTCATTTAATGAAAGTCTCTAGATAAGACAATGTAAACAGTGACCGAACTTTATCATAGATACCGGCTGATAACCACTCCCCTTCCTCTCACGTGACATACAAAGAATTGTTTACAATCCTTTCACAATTTCATAAAATTCAGATAACTCGATCATGTCACTCAAACGACTAGACTTCGAAACCGAATCGAGGGAATCGAGAATATATCTACCTACATGTTTTAATTTTTCATCGATGCTAAATCGATTCAACACAGATTCAGTTCTGTTCTGAATGTCTGATCTAATTAGAGTTGTGTTGATACAGGCGTGGAGGCGGGATACAGTTGTTTTTATACTTTTATTGCATTTATCAGAGCTACAACACGTTTGCTAGTCACGTAGTTTTGAGCAAATATGCAAATTAAATTTTTCGTGAAAACTCACGACCGAAAATGTACGAATTATTTACTGAAGCCACTGAAGGTGACTTTCAATATACCCGCAGTTTTGCGTTGCTAAGTATCGTTATAGAAAAAAGAATAATATCTTAGGTAGACTGAGCTCATTGGCAGTAAACGTGTGTAACTAATATATCCATGAAATATACTGGTTTTTTCACTAAGGCAAGAACGTAAACTGATGCAAGCTTTTTATTGTCACAATAGCTGGCTCAGACAGTAACAAAATCAGATAATGTTCCCGAACACCCTGCGTTGAACCAAAGGAGTATAAAAGTTATTTATAGAATAAGGTTTCCGGTCTATGGAAATATGGTGAACTGTAAGCGAATTGGAAACGTTAGCCAAGCAAAATAAAAGTGTTTTGATGCACACATGGCTGGCCTCAGTGTTTCGTTCACGGTCCTAAAGTTTCTGTGAGATAATCAATTCTAATCTCAAATGGGCTATTGTGGCTGACTACCCAACATACAACATACCAGACTTGGATGACATGGGATTTGATTGTTTTAAAAAACCGGAGGTGTGTCAGACAGGATTGACTAATGCTGAGTTGCTGACAAATTATACCATGTCGTCACTCGTCAGTCATCAGTGGTCGTATAGAAACGTTATAGCAAGTCATAACCCTGATTTCGTCACCAACCAGTCACATGCACTTACGTTTAACGTTCGTCACACTTTCGCTGAATAAACGTACTTACGTCATACATTGATTGTTTAGAACACAATGTATGGCAAGAGTAGAGGAAGTCAAAACAAGGATGGCTAGAAAGGAGGGGACACTATTAACATGGCGGCTGGGTAAGAGAAGTGTATGGAAGAAGATGCTTCGCTAACTTCAAATAAATTGGAATAACGGCAGGAAGGCGATTATGATTTAATGTTAATTAATTATCTTACCTTAAGCGCAACGAGCAATGTGACGGTCTCGACGCTGTAGTATCCGCGGTCGACATAGTCGCCCATGAATAAATAGTTGGTGTCAGGGGAACGCCCGCCGATACGGAACAGCTCCATCAGATCGTGGAACTGTCCGTGGACGTCCCCGCAGACCGTCACCGGGCATTTCACCTCTTGGACGTTAGACTCCTTCGTGAGGATCTCCTTTGCCTGCAAAGAAAGAAATAAACGTAAGTTGGGTTTCGAAATTCAATTTTGCAACATTTAAACATTTAAAGAAGCATCTTTTTAAAATTCTTAACGAGACAATCCTAACAATTCGTTAAGACTATAAAATAAAGGTCAAAGTAAAATAACACAATATAAAAATCATCATAAAGGCGATAGTCCAACGATTCTCTAAACACAGGTACTTCGTCCTCACCAGTGAGGAAAGATATTACACGAAGCAACAAAAAAAAAACTACAAATGCAAATATTTCATTATTTACGTATTGAGTACTTGACCCCATCTTGAAGATTGTCCAACCATCATTGAAGGTCATAAACACCAGATTTGAATAAATACCCCGTACAGCGATACAATAAACAATCCTGGGGGATATTGCTAAAAATTACGCAACGGATTGGTCTCAATGTAAATAAAATAATCTTTATTGGTGGATGCTACTGCCCATCTCATCATTTTGGCTTTGCATTGATTAACAAGAAGTTGTGTGGGTCAGTGTGTCTAGCGGAGTGTTAAACCTGAACCAAAGGCCAATTTTCCTGACTAAAAATGTTCAAAATCGCAACCTCATCTCAGCGACAGTAAATGTCAAAAATGTAGACAAATTAGATGTATTTTTGACAGATTGAGACTGAGATTAGATTAGGAATGTTGTTGAACTTACGGGAATTTACCCTCTGGTTACTTTCTGGATACATAAAACTTTTTGTCGCTCAAAACTAAATGAAGAAAAAGAGGAAAAACACAGGCTGCCGTCCTTCATACAAATTACAAATAAACATTCATATCAGTTTGACAAGAAATTGATAAATTAATCATTCATTGCTAAATTATTTAGATATAAGTCCAAGATTGATTTAGTTTTCCATATGTTTCGTCCACCATTTTGGTTTTCTAACATTAGATATCCTATTCAGAATTAGAACAATAGCAAGGCTTGCCAACAATAGTCCGTTTGTCCGAAATGGGCTTTAGGTTCATTTTAAACACGTTCTCTCTATTTGGTTTGGACATTCTGAATAACGGACATGGTTGAATAGTATATAGTGGTTGGTTATTTATACATGATGTCGTATTGTTTGCATTTCTATCCCTGAAGGGCACATTACTGACCAATTGTTTTTAAAGCGCAACAAACGCAGATTCTTGGAACACTTGAAGCCTTAGCAATCATCTTCCTTTGAGTGTGTGCGTACTTCTGCAATGTCAAGATTACTTTAATTACGTATAATGGCGGCTGTATTTCCCCTGCACCGTTTCCATTGCTTCTTTAGACTGGCTCCATTTAAGTAGTTAGATAGTAAAACATCGATGGACGTATGCATAATTATGGTCATTATACAAGGTTCATGAGAAAGATAATGCCTATCCGTGATTAACGTGATGTTTTAGTGATAACCTTTCCTAGCAGCAAGTACCTAGATGAATTTGCAGTAAGCAGCTGTTAGGATTTGTGTTTTTATTATTATTTTACTACGTCATCATCTAAATCATTGATAATACAGATTTGTTTTGAGGGAGGGCCATATCAAAACCCACATATGGTAAGATGTTTGGTCTAAAGTAATGCAGTTATTGTAATGCAGTTATTTTTTTTTATTTGTTGTTATCCGTTTGTCGGAATGGCTAACTTCGCAAGGAAGAATTAAACAATCTAAGATGGTATTTTAAAATGATATAAACAAAATGGCACCCAACACCTAAAAATGTTGTTACCGCGGACAAAGAGCGAGTATAAAGAAAATGGCCACGAGTGCTAATGACATTTCATTAAGGTACAAAGGACAGGACTATGTTGAGCGTTAAATGTGGGTAGGCACTTCTTATTATGATCACGGTCGTAAACATGAAAGGATTATGTAAATAACGTGACATAGGGTATTACACTCTCTTTATTTTAAAAACCAGCTATTGCCCGCGACTTCGTCCGCGTAAATGTCGGTTATCGCGGCCGCAGACGAAGTCGCGGAACAAAAAGTAGCTTATGTCCTTTCTTGGGGTTCAAACTTACCCCTTACCAAATGTCATCAAAATCGGTTTAGTGGTTCAGTGTGGAATCGTAACAGATAGACAGAGTTACTTTCGCATTTATAATATTAGTATGAATGGATGTTAAATGTCCGTTTCATTCAATTTAAACATGGAATCTCTATTATAATAGCCTTTTCGTTGTTAATATTTTATGGGACCAGTGGCGGAAAATATATTTTCGTAAGGGAGAAGCTGAAGTAAAAATGGTAAATTGTATTAAATACAATTAAATAGGTATGGTACTACTTTACATTTGTAAACTTAACACCATACGTCAACAAAATCAAACACTGGATTTTCTAACGTTTTATATAATGGTGTTTAGCGATTTCGCCATAACAGACAGCAGATACGATTGTGCCGTTTTCAATGGCGGTAGAGTAGCTGTCATTCCGAACTTCCGATAGGAAGTTGGTAGGAATCAAGTTATACTATAGAACCTTCGCACCGTATGGGACTAAAGTGTCTTCATACACGCCTATCTGTCTACGTCTCCTAATAATATGATAATCCTAGTAATTTTAAGTGTATTTGAATGTGAGGCTAAACCTAACGTAATTTTGATGGTTAGTCGCGTAATTTATGCTGCATTTCTTTTCATGTAAAAGTCCTGATGCCAGTGCCACACGGCAATGCAAAAATGAGTTGTCAGTTTCATTTGAATTTCGCTCCGTTAGCCTTACACTTACTCAATATCGTCAAAGCAGATGAAAACAATATGACACGGTACTTTTCATGACCCGGAAAACTGAAAACTTGGGCGGAACCGAACACAGTTCATAACTTAAAAGTTATTGCTTGTATTTAGGTTGAAGCGGCGGGTCACGTGTAATCAATATAAGGGCGGAAGCTCACGCTGTAGAACGATAGAACCTATTGGCTATTCGGTCATAAGACTCACATTAGTGGACACTGAAATATGTAAGTAGGGGACTGTGTGTTTTATGTAATAAGGTTTTTAGGTAAGTTGTTGTGTAAGTGAACTAGTTATTAGCTGAATCGTCAAGTTCGAGGTGTGTTTATTTACAGAAGATAAAAATAAAACATTTTTGTAAAATATGAAAATTAATTTTACTACGTAGATTATAAGTGCGAAATGTTGGATGGATGTTTGTTACTCAATAACGCCAGAACGAATGGATGGATGTGATGTTTGGCACAGAGATATAGTCTGGAATTAATAATCCCGGAAAAATGTACCGTTCCCGTGGGATAATATATCAACATTGGCGAGTACGAAGTCGCGAGCAGAAGCTAGAATTTAGTCTAATAAAACATAAGATTAAAAATAAAGGTCAATTCGATGACTTTTTTTACTAATAGATATCTAAAGCTAATTAATTATTTATGTGGTGGGCTCCATGTCTTTATGCGTATTCAAAAATATTTGGACATGTGGCGCCATAACAAACAAGCATAATTTATAACGATTACGTTTCCACAAAAGGCAGGTAGTTTTTCATGGTATTCGAGCAGATTGAAATTAATCACAATTGTTAACATACATTATCATGGGCAGTACCTCTATTCATTCGTATTGCTATTCGATTTCTATTCACGAACACAAATAGACTGCCTGTTGATTTATTTTTTTACGAGTTAATGCGTTATCTGTATTCCGAAATTAGCATAGACTACGTAGACATCGAAATAACGAATCAGCATTCAAGAGATGTATGTAATCGTAAGTAAAATAAACTATAGAGTAATCAATGTATTCTTCACGAGCTTGATGGAAAGGGAAACACATTACATTATACTTTATTGTAATAAAGTTAAGATTGATACGCGATCAAAGGTCAAAATTTGATATTTCAAGGTCGTTGAAATATTGTTTAGAAATCATTGTTATCTTTGCTACTATTGCTCTTTCTAACCGATGAAAAAGACGTTATCATGCCGATTTTTTACACGCGGTGCCTTGCAGTGTGCCCTATTCGAAAGTCTATGGTAAAGGTGAAAGACCCGACACGGCGATACCAATCCAGTTTTTTTTTTTTTTCAGTAGCGATGGTACAAAAATAATATTCTGTTAGCGTAGAGAACGCTCGCGTTGTGGCATTAGATGACAAAATTGCCAACTATGCAGAAATAAATTATGATTCCCGATACGGAGAAATGGTGGAACGTGTATATATCTTCTCTACATAGTATAAAACAAAGTAGCTTCCCGTCTATACGCTTAGATCTTTTAAACTGCGCAACGGATTTTAATGCAGTTTTTGATCTATAGTTAGAGCGATTCAAGAGGAAGGTTTATGTATCTACATTGGACCCGTGCAAAGTCTAGGCGGGATGCTAGTTATGCTATAAATCTTTGCTGACCGAAGGTACTCGTGGTGTGTTGTCATCTGATCAGTGTTTAATTTAGTCTATTAGATCACCATTTCTATAAGAATATTGCATGCAACACTTGCATGTCAAGAAGATGCTGGTATTTGAATGATCATTATGTTTCAAAGGTGCCAAATTATAATTGATACAACGTCAACGTCGTAGGTAATTCTTTTAGCCACGTATGTACCTATATGCATAAAAATGACACGTTTTTTTCCAAGTAGTCTAACAACTTAGTGAGCGTCCGTTGATGTTTATTTATGTATTTGTCGCTAGTCTTTCCTAGACCTTGACGAAATTGATAACAAAGTATGACAACACCGGGACGTTTGTAATGACAATACCGAAGTGTCTGACATCGGTAACATTACTTCGTACGGTACTTATACACCGTTTTGTAGTACAAGAACGTAGAAAGTATCAGCTGTTTCTCATCCCGTGTCGGTTATTAAAGTCGAAAAGATTTTAATGAACACGCTTTTCTGCATGTGCAGTTATACAGCTTGCCAGATTCATCTATACTAATATTATTATGAGGTAAAACTTGTGAGGTTGTAGGGGGTAATATCTGAATCTACCGAACCGGTTTTAAAAATTCTATCACAAATTGGAAGCTATACGTTATCACTGAGTGCTAAAATCACGCGAACAAAGTCGCGGGGAGTGTGCTAGTGTTTTATTAAAAAGAGAATTGGCATGAAGCACTGCAATAGATAGATTTGATAAAGGGTCGTCGTATTAGAAAATTGGAAGTTGGCAACCTGTCATATATTATAAAAATTCGGCCAAATCTCTTTGTCTACGTATGATAGATAACGAGCGTCATCTGACGTATGCTATCGATGATTCACGGACAGCTCGTGGAATCAGCGTGCGTGATTTTAAAGAAGAAGCAAATTAACTTAATTTTATTATGAGTACCACTAATTTGCCTGTGGGGGCTCAATGCTAAGCAATTGTACAGTCGTCAGCACGTGTGGGCGAGAGAAATAAATAATATAAATATGTATGGAGCACGTGCAGTTTAGCGATAGAATAATAAGAGATAATTAGCATTGTATGCATATTTTTCAATGTGTTATTTATCTATTGGTTCTAGTAACGAGCAGCTTGTTTGCTTGCGTCGCGTCGTGACTACATGCATGCATCACATCCTCTGTCAAACACACTTTTTCATAGACAATACAGCAATAGTCTATTCTGAATAAATATTTAATGAAGTATAGGTCGTGGTAAAATGGTCCAAATAGTTCTTAGATTACATTAATCTTTAAGAACTGATGGATGGATTGTACTTAAACAAAGCTAATAAATCAAACAAGAACATTAAGCCATAGACAATTAAAATGCAACACTGAATGCTACTAGAAAAGCTGGTTTATGATGTAACAACTAATAGATGGAGACTAAAATGTCAAAGTTGTTTAAGCTACAATCAATGTATGTTATTATCAATCAGTTTCAATATTAGATCATAACAAGGGTAACTTTAATGATTTTAATTGATTTTGAAGATGTCATACAGTAAACATTGAAAGAGGAAAACTATAATTGGAAATCCTGAATGTATTTCCCACAACCACAATTATAATTATATTCCAAATAAACAAAAAACATCCTTTAGAGGTAATTGTATTGAAGATAAGAACTGAGAGCAAAAATAAAGTCTTAATGGAGATAACAGGACTGGTTTATAAAGCCTGATAGGTACAAAGTGTTGCAACTTGAAAAACTAAAAAAAAAAACACTAATAACAATAAAAACATAACCTAAATTTACAGAAAATGTGTGACGGATGGTCTCTGTACTAATTAACACTTTGCAGCGTAACATCCTTTCAGATAATTGTCACTGCAGTGTCACAATACTACGTACTTGTATCATACAGGATACACATTGTCAATATCCTCACTTTAGTACCAATGAGGATTTATTCATTGCTTTTGTACATAATCATTGACTGCTATCACATAGGCAGATAAATGTGTGAGTATGATATATATACAAAACAATATAGATATTGTAGGTACTTCAAACTTAATTAGATTTTGATAGGTACTTAAAGTAACAATAAATCAGTTTGTAGCTAAATGGGTTATTTAGATGATATTTTACATTACAGCAAGGTAATTTTGTTTTGCCCTTGCATTTACTTTTTTGCATAAATTAAGTTCATTATCAATGCCCTTAGTGAGTCATTCATAGTAATCTACCTTACTCATCATTAATATTGTGAAAATATACATTAAAACAAGAAAAAACAAATAGCTATTATTAAGATTAGAGTTCACAGTCCTACTAGATATGCAATGTCTATAAAGTTTTGATAACTCATAACATGTCAGGCTTTTTTATGTTGTTTTCTGTTTGAAAAATAAACAAAATGTATGTGAGTCATTGATAACAAATATTTCAAAATCATTCTCTAGAGACAGAAGTTACTGAAAAGGAGTTGTCATTTTGGTAAAACAATACATACAGCTGATTTACCTCAAACCTAATGCAGAACTATGTATAATTATATGAATTGGCTATTTTATTTTGAGTTTGGGAATATCAAAATAAACACATCTATTACCTAGATTTATTTTTCTAATACTTTTAGATCCCAACAAAAGAACTGATGAAGATATAGATAGTAGACCAAGAAGTTTGAAGTTTTATGTATACCAGAATGATCAAATTATGATTTGAAGGAATGTTTGAGTTGATCTTGTTTTTTATCAATATGAAAGATTATACACTACTTGAAACATCCATCTGATGCTTGTTTGTATGACTATTTATTTTATTTGTTAATGGCAATTAAACACTAAAATCCATAAAAATAATGTGATTATTTCGTTTTTTGCTGCAGAATCATATTAAAAGCTAGTAGTGATTGTTATCGCCGCAGAGAGAAGCACACTCCCCTTGCAGTAAAAAAAATCAATGAAAACATCCATGATAAACATGTACAAACCAACAAGTCTATGACTTCGAACATAAAACTAGTGTTAATTGATTATCAGACTTTCCGCGCCGCGTCTAAAAATATCTTCTAACCAATTAGGCTAATATCAACCTGGAAGATTGATAGCTGGGTGTGGTAAACAGAAATTTAACTAGCACAACTACTGAACTCTCTCCATCCCCCGACATCCCGGAACGATTAGCGTTCCAACGGCGGACAGCCTCTACCACAACCTATAACGATGTAGAATCGCGTTCTTGTAACTCGCTATGTAGGTATATGAATCATACAACTTATAGCTACCTACCCGATGAAAATACATACAAAACGTATGAAATCGGTCACAATTATACTAAACACATTATCTAATACTGAATTCAAAGCTACATTACCTTGTCGCATAACGTTTTTACTTGATTTTCTGTCAATTGCTTGCATTCGTTTAGTTGTTCTATCCACTGATCCAGTTCTTTTAACGACGCCTTGTCCTCCATACTTTGTGTCTGTGAGATTAACGTATAAGACGTTAACTGTGATTTTGATTGTCTTTATGTTTTAAATGTACACAAAACCATACGAATTACGTATTTTACACTGTGCCCAGAAAACTGACTACGGCGAACACTTTACAAAATGGCGTTTGCGTGACGTCAATTTTCAGAAAAGAAATCCACCAAGCGGCTTTTATGGGAACTAGAAGATGATGCCACTAATGGATGCGTTCAGAAAAAAAAAATCAATGCAATGAATATATTCTAAAATAACGTTTTACAAGTTTAGTTTTGAAAATAATATGCTATGAAAAAAATAATGAAACTTTTCATAACTTTGAAGTCAAAATAATAAAGTTAAAGTAATTAACATACTTTTATGGAGCCAGATGGTACAATTTTTGCTTTTGTCATAGTTTGCGGCGCTTCGACAATAAAATCCATTTAGAAGAAAATATATTATCTGGTAGGTAATTCCTGAAATAAGCAAATAAATGCCAAAATTTTATAACTCTTCTTTCAGTATATTGTAATAACAAGACCAAAGTCAAGACAATTTATTTCAACTTCACAATTTTCTTTTGAATTTTGTTGAAAACTTGACATGACTTAACAGTTTGACACTTTCGTTTTTCAAATAATGATTTTCAGCTCATTCATTAATAGTGTATGTTTAATGAAATCTTGTTAAATAACAAGATTTCGTGTTTCACGCGATGACACACGCCGACGACGCCAATGCATAGGGCAGTGTAATGTAAATTATGCATAATATTTAACCATAGAGATGTCTTTTGTCGGCAAAATGACTCGTATCCATGTCTCGAATAATAAGCTAAGCTCGTAAAAAACTTACAACTCTTTCTTTCTGCCCACTGCCTAGTGCCAGGGCCAAATTCCGGAATCCGGTCTTTCTTTTTACTTTTGAGTCGCGGCCCAGTGTGTCGGTGCTTAGCCGCTCAGCAAGTTTTCGTGAAGATGACTGAAACTTTGAAGCTTAGAGGAACCCTCTGTGGCCACAATGGCTGGGTTACGCAAATTGCGACCAACCCCAAATATCCTGACATGATTTTGTCGTCGTCTCGAGGTAAGGTTATGTTTTAACTTAGGTACCATCTGAATCCATGTTCATCAGATCTTAAGCCTTTGGAATAGTTCTTTAAATTAGCAGTAAACTACATTATAATGTTAATATTGTATAAATTTCTATTTATTTTTGTAATAAAGTGATGACACAAACCTTTGCCACGCGAGTCCTGAGCGGCAAGCGGATATGGGGCTGATACAAAATTTCTAATATGACCATTCTTTATTATCCATAACACGTCTTAACGCATTCTGAATGACTTTTCAGACAAAACCCTCATCGTATGGAAGTTGACTAGAGACGAAACCAACTACGGTGTACCGCAGAAGCGTCTGTACGGTCACTCTCATTTCATCTCGGACGTTGTGCTATCCAGTGACGGCAACTACGCTCTGTCTGGCTCATGGGACAAGACTCTGCGTCTGTGGGATCTTGCCGCCGGAAAGACCACCAGGCGTTTTGAAGACCATACTAAGGTGTGACAGAACTTAAAATTTTGTTAGGGTTGTAGTATAAGTGCCGATGCGCGGCAGAAGAAACAGTGTATTTGTGCCTATGCGAGGCAGAAGAATTCTAAAAATGCTGCTAGCATTGTTGTGGTCCTACTAGGAATGTGTTTGAGGTAAGAGTGTGGTTAGTCACATTTCACACAGTAAACTAACACTAAACTGCACTTATGCACTCATTTTTATTTAAGTTTACCATACCTATTTAGCTAGTTTTAATACTATTCCTGTTGTAGTTAGATATTGATCCACATGTGTTTTCATTACCTTGAGGTTAATAATTTTTTTTATAACTTGAAAGACCATCTATGAGCAGTGATATAACATATTTTATGCTATACAGGATGTACTCTCCGTGGCATTCTCAGTGGACAACCGTCAGATTGTGTCTGGCTCTCGGGACAAGACCATCAAGCTATGGAACACACTCGCCGAGTGCAAGTACACCATCCAGGATGATGGCCACAGTGACTGGGTGTCTTGTGTACGCTTCTCCCCCAATCATGCTAACCCCATCATCGTGTCTGCAGGCTGGGACCGCACCGTTAAGGTTTGATCATTATTTCTCTCACATTTTGTTTACAACCTATTTCTTTTGGGTTATTCATCATAAACCTCTTGATACAAGAATAAATAATAAACCTTCATAAATTTCTCCTCAGGTCTGGCATCTTACCAACTGCAAGCTAAAGATCAACCATCTTGGTCACTCCGGCTACCTGAACACAGTCACCGTCTCTCCTGATGGTTCTCTGTGCGCGTCTGGTGGCAAGGACATGAAGGCCATGCTCTGGGACCTGAACGATGGCAAGCATCTGCACACCCTGGACCACAATGACATTATCACATCATTGTGCTTCTCACCCAACAGATATTGGCTGTGTGCTGCCTTTGGACCTTCCATCAAGATCTGGGTATGTAAAATTCTAGATAAACGAGTTTAGTATAGATAAGAAATTTATTTGCTTATTTATAAGTAAACTTCAGTTAAAAAGTCTGAATGACTAAGAAATAACTTTCTCTTCATCTTATGGTTATAAATAATTATGCAATCTAAATTTTGCATCTATGATTACAGGATCTGGAAAGCAAGGAAATGGTTGAAGAGCTCAGGCCTGAAATCATCAACCAGACCCAGACCTCCAAGTCAGACCCACCTCAGTGCCTGTCCCTGGCCTGGTCCACAGATGGTCAGACCCTCTTCGCTGGCTACTCCGACAACATCATTCGTGTCTGGCAAGTGTCAGTCTCAGCACGATAAGGAGTTGAAGAAACTAAGTTTCATTTATTTTTGTGCTGCTTATTATGTATCCTGCCTGACTGTATGGATAAAAATAAATGGAATTGTTTGACTTACTTTAGCAGTTTCATTGTGATCTCCTTGTAAGATTAGATTTTAAGTATAAATAAAATAAGTTATTCCATTTACAATTGGTTACGTATGTAAGGTCGTATGTATCAATGTGTAATGTATGTATAATATTATGTAAATAAAAAGCATTGAATTTAAAGAAATATTTTTCTTCCTCCAACAAAAGTATTAGGTATTGAAATATTCGAAAGGTAACAAAAATCTTAACTTATAACAATACACAACAAATTCTATTATCTATCATTTTACGCACATGCAACATAATCAGGACAACAAACAGTTGGGATTCAATCTATTACATTTTGTATAAGTAGGTACATGCACAACTCCATATCTCATCAAAGACATTCATAAAATAACTAAGGGCACCTTCACACAGAGGTGATGCGCAGCGCAGACGCAAGGGCTTTTGAATTTTGCTGTCCAAATATTTTTGCACGCGAGTAGGTACTAAACGATATAACAAAATAATAATATTACTTTGAATTCCCTAATAAATAAACTCAGCAGATTCGTGTTAAATAATAAAAACATTGGTGTGTCAAGCTCGTACAAAATTTATAAAAAGTAGCTTAATTTTCATTGACTGAATTGCTTATTCATAAGATTAAGTCATACATACATTGGATTAAAGGAACGTTCTTCCCATTATTGAGATGATGTTTTTTTACAAAAACGTGTTTTGAAACTCGTTTTTGAACTAAAAAACATGTTCAGAGATTTAACTTTCGACCCATTTGACCCCTGTACATGCATGCTAAATGAATAGTTTTGAAAACAAGTAACATTTCGTACTGGGAAATCGTTTTTAAACCGACTTCAAAAAGGAGGAGGTTCTCAATTCGGCGCGTATGTTTTTTATTTGTATGTATGTCACCTGATTACTCGGTTAATTATGAAAAGATTTAGATGATTCTTTTTTTGTTTGAAAGAGTATACTTCCGTATAGGTATTGTCATGATCTGATGATGAACTTCGGAGATATGGAACGGAACTCCTCATAGTCACAGCAGATCTGTCGTAACAAGTAAAATTGCTTTGTTTATACGTGTAGTCGATAACTAACTGAAGGAAAAGGGAGAGGGGGTACGTCAACCCCCCTTCTACCACGTGCCAAAATTAAATATATCGTATGAGGTATTGTTTGAAAAGGCTTTTTGTAAGGATTTCAATCATTAACACAAAAGCACTAAAAACTAAA
This sequence comes from Hoplodrina ambigua, assembly GCA_949774945.1. Lineage (NCBI taxonomy): Eukaryota > Metazoa > Arthropoda > Insecta > Lepidoptera > Noctuidae > Hoplodrina > Hoplodrina ambigua. Next base: position 10,914,140 of record OX458980.1, on the reverse strand, counting down.
AAATAAAAAGATTTTTTCCAAAAAAAAGGACAACCGCCTTCAAAAACTACAAAATAGCGGTTGTCTTTTTTTGGAAAAAAGCTTTTGGTGTAAAAATTCACTGTCAATCAGGGAATTCCTGAACTGCGTTTTGTCGTGCTTGTTAGACTGATTGTGAAGTCAACCGTGCTGCGCCTGATGTGATTGATTCGACCGCCGATGCTCGACGTCGGGGTAAAGCTGATGATAAATCGATAATTTTATAGTAAAGGTTTCAGACCGGCCGCCATGTGAGACATTGGAATGGAAGGTCGAGAATTTAAATGTGTATAAATAAATAATAATTTCGATGAAGAAGATACTCTATTAATTTAGAGGCGGACGGCGGCGGCTGTTTAGAAACTCTGGACACTAGGGTGTGTGGGGTCGTAGGCTTTACTGCCCACACTAGAAGAAGAAGAATTTAGCAAAAAAGTCCATTGTTATAAGAACAATTAATTTAATTCTCGCCTCTCCAATCTAGTGTGAAAGGTCTGGATGCGTGAGGATATGCGAGGCGAGAGTAGGAATATTTGTTCGTGTAACATTAAACTATTCAGTAGAAAAACAAAATATCCATTTTTCGGTATAGGTACATATTTCGTTGATTTCAATTCCCGCCCGTGCATCCATTTATTGCCATTTATTTTTTTATGCTACTACCTTTACGTACCATTCGAGGTGAGCCATAAGTACCATTACCATACTATCAGCCGACTAGCCGGTTCCACGCTCTTTTCAAATTCAAAATGTTCGGAATGTCGGGCGACGAAGTTAATTCTATGATTTTGCTCAATATTATAATATTAAATTTAAATTTACTTATTTTAGAATTTCTAAAACTTTGTGTAGAACTACAATATTACTGTATAATTTTTCTTAAAAAATAAAAGTATTAAATTCTTCCACCCTCCAGTCAATTTGTATTTGCCTAAATGTCTTCCTAGTGGGTAATACAAGCAAATTACATGAATAAATAATTAAAAAATCCACTCCCTTATTACTATATAATACCCTTATAAATACATAGATAAGTCTTGGACTAAACAGTTCTATTCTATACAAACAGACAAACAAAAAAGTCTAGCTATTAAACACAGGACTAAACTAGATTTTCACAGTCAAGATGGAATGGTAATCACGTTACTAAAATTAACCCGTTGACTGTAGGCAAACATTAGCTATGCCAAATCTATAGTGCGGCTGGAGAACACACAAACTACGTGTAGCCAACTGCACTGTGGGTTTGGTGTAGTGAATGTTCGCCAGCAGTGAATGGGTTAAATAATTCCATAAAACATTTCTTAACATAACTTATATACTGCTATAACAGTTCCTGTCATACAAACCATACCAATGTCCTAAGTGAATTATTGATTACATCTTGAATAATGATGTAAGGAATTCTCTTAACAATCATTGTCAGTAATTCATTTTAATATGAATAGAAGACTGCTATTCATAAGATAAACAGACACAAAATCTATTATGCACTATTCTCTTGAAATATTATTCATTCATGATCTGATCAGCGATAGTATAGATTTCAATAGCTTCCAAATATAGAATGGTGTTGTGTTCACAGTTCACCTTTGACTTTCTCAGTCTTTGGAAATCCAGCTTCATTCAAAAGATGTGAGTCGTCTGTTATTGCAGTTGGCCCATCACCTACTTGTGTATGTATCACATATTTGATCAAATCTTGTGCTTGAGGCGTACAGATACTCATGAATACTGGACTTAAAACCTCTTCTTTACTTTGGAGTCCAGTAACAAATTTATCTGGATTTGATGACGGGAAGATGTGCCTTATCAAAGAAATTACTTTTGGTACTTCCTTCTCAAGTAGATACAGACAAGCATTTGGACCAGCATCAAATGTGTAAGCAACTTTGAGGCTTCCAGATATCTCATTGTATTTGTGAATAACATAACTAACAAGATGAGATACATCAGTCATGTAAACACAGGGTGGGTATGAATCTAAACACACAGCATGGAACTGATTGCTGTCTTTCATTGTAATTTCAGCAAACTTTGGGAAGTCTCTTTGTTTTATTGCCTGAATAATCTCTTCAGTTCTCCGTGGTACAGAATATTTAATTCGATGTTTTAATAGTTCAGAAGTTTGTGCAGCTGCACTCATCCCAATAGTTGAACTAGTTTTCTTTTTAGTGTCCCCAGCAACCAGTATTAAAGCTTGCATTTCTGGCCAATGGGTTCGATCTGCAATTTGGGTTGCTATAGAGTCTGAACCATCTGGATTGGTACCTGCATGCCATCTAACGAAGCCACCATACACGCTTCTGCAGGCGCTGCCTGACCCCAATCTAGCAATGGAGCTAACATCAGACTTTATCTTGTAAAGTTTAGCCAGTGCTGTCACAAGGCAAGCGTAGCCTGCAGCGGAAGACGCTAGTCCTGCTGCAGTAGGAAAATTATTCTCTGAACATACGTTTACTTTCCATTGCAAGACCTCTTGACTGACACTGTTTTCAGCCGCAGCTCTGGACTTAATTTCCCGAAGACAATTTTGTAGTCGCGGGCTATAAAACGATTCCTTCTTTCCATTTAACCATATTCCGTCTTCTTTGAACTCTGGTCTTGCACAAATTGAAGTTTTCGCGCACATAACACTTGTATCCAAGGTAATACTAACGGAATCATTTAACGGTAAAATTAAATCCTCGTCTCGTTTGCCCCAATATTTAATTACAGCTATGTTAACAGGCGCTTTCACTGTTATAATATCACTCATTGTAACAAAAAAGTTAAAAACCACAATTGAAATAATATACTTGTTCAAATAATTCGCTTCCGCGGCTTTTTCTACAATGACAGACGTGCACTACGCCCGGAGGAATTAAATATATTGTCTTGTACTCTCTCTCGCTCGTTGTCAACAGGCAGAATGTCAACTTGTCAAGTAAAACTTTTAACAAAAAAAAAAGTCAACGGAACGAACTTTTACTCTTTTCATACTTGTGAGTTAAAGCGAGAAAGAAGAATCTACTGGTTTCAGATTTGTCGAAATCCGTGACGATTTCGGAGACTGACGTTACCATGATTACTGATGCGTTCGGAGTTAGGATTTTTTTTTAATGAAATGCTTCTCCTGCACGAATCAGAATCACATGAGCCATGTTTCATTAGTTCGAATTTCATCTATAAAGACTAGTTCATATTTATGAAATATGAGTGTGTAAATAGTTTAACATATTATAATTAGCACTTTCTTGTATGAATGTAACCAGATCAAAATGTCTATTGGCTATCTAGATACGTTTCGATACTGCAGCGCTCTGCACTAACCAAAACATTATATTCGTTCAATCATATTACTTTTAAAAATTAATGATATTTATTTTTGTAATTTACAGGTTTTTAGAAGTATATTACAATATATATAACAATATATTACATCATTTTATTTTAATGATGTTTTGAATATTTTTCAAATAGTTTGGTGTTACTGAACTTGTGGTTGCAACTTCAATCAAGTTCAATCCTAGCGACGTCTTCTGGAACTAATATAACCCAGCAAAATATAGATGGTCTGTAGGAAACGCTTGGAAAGCTTCGATGCCGGTTGCCCGTTGCTGAAGTATGATTATGTGAGGGTGTGGAGGTAGCATACTTGTAGAATTTGTCAGATTATACTACATATTTCAATTCAACGCTGCCATTTTCGTTTTGTGGCACGGTTATAGCGGCGGTCTAAATGTGAATTTGCTTAGATATCCTGCATTTATTTATTTACAAAGTGTGAAAAATATATTGTAGTGCGTTTGTTTTCTCGTAAAACATCAAGAAGTGGCGATTACAGTGTTTATACCACCGGATAATTGTTGACTTCTTTGGGTGGAGAGGGTGAGTATGTACTTTACATCAATATTTCGGGGTTTTACGGCTTAGTAATCTTTCAATAAACTCCGACACCTTTCTCATAACATTGACTGTACTTATCTCATTTCCCCCTTTGAAGTTATTTGCCATTTGTGTATACTTTCTGGCGTTCGCAATTGGCTCGCTAAAATGGGCGTTGTGATGAAGAGTGAAGGTTTATCATTAGTAATATCGTCACCGCACCTTATAATGATGTTATTTACTTAGTCAGGATTCGTAAGCAACGGCTTCTGTTGTCACATAGTTCTATGTATAAAGTTCTTTGACACAGTTTCGAGTTTTATCAGTGGAAACAAAATTACTAATGTAGGATGGGGTCGTTTCTGTCGCTAAACGTGTGTTTTAACTGTAGAAGTAATAGTATAGAGAACAGAGAGCAGATTATTTCCCACTATTCAATTCATTAAACAATCAAAATAAACAATATAGTACCTTTCAGTTCTTATAACAACTGTAAATTGTAAAAGGCACATTCCCACTACTGAAATGCTTGTAAATTGGACACATTAGTGGTAATTCACAGATTTGTTATCTCTACATACATCATCAATGTGTTTACATGATTTTTCTCTAAATGCCCTAAGAACACCAATGAGGTAATATCTTATTGATTTCCTATTAGCAGTAACTTTTTAATAATCTTTAATATTAAGTATAAGTATTATTGTCATGCTTTTGGATGGCATTGTTGACTACTGTGCCAATATATTACTAAGTCTAGAAAACTGTCATGACTATTCCACTGATACAGATTTTATTGCATTAACTCATTGACTGCGGAAAAACACACACGTTGTGTTTCGACTGAAAAACGCGAGTGCGGCGCACACACACCGTATGTGTTTTTCTATGGCGAACGCACGAACATTGGTAGCTAGCCGCACTGGCGTTTGGCGTAGCGAATGTTCGCCCGCAGTCATCGGGTTAAGAACAATGTGATTAAACTTTTTAATCACTTAATATGTATATGTTGTGATAGACATCCATATCATTGCCATAGTGTCCTTATACAAGCAAAACGTTGGCACAATCCCAGTAAATTTTTATTAAGAAATTCTCACCTGAAAACGTAACTTGCATTGCGTTCCAAATACAAATAATTAAGAATGACCTTGTAAGTGTTAAGTGTGTTAACTGATTAAAACCTTCATGCATGTCTAAAAATCATCGTTGCATAATATAGTAAAAATTATTATTAAAATTCTTTTGTTTATGCAACAGCTGTGTTTGTTAATAGGATTATAATAGCAATAGTAATCACAATAGTAAACGTAAACTGTTTACTATTGTCATTATAATTCCATGTAAGATGTGCCTGTCAAAAGAATTACTATTAAGCTTTGTTGACAAGGTTTTAGTTTTTAAAAAAGTTGTATAATTATAATGTGTATACAGATTATAGGTAATTGTTCTTTCAATGATGTTTTTATTACAATTTGACTGTTTAGTATTATTTATATGCCCATGGTAACCCATAAACATTAACAGACAGAAAAATATATAAAAAGTAACTAAAATATTATAGTTAGGTAAGCAATTTTTCAATAATGCTTCCTGTGATCTTGACTAAGCGTTAACAATCAGTTACCAAGGCAAACATAATTAGCAACACAGTGTCATCAAGCACAATTAGACTGACATAATCTATTTATTTATTTTAAAGTGAAAAGTTAACTCATACATTCATTTACTAATGCATCTCGAAAACAACTTGATGTATGATGCTGAAGTTTGGCAGCTAGCTAACCCTCTTACTACACACATACATAAACTCATGCCTTTTTCCCATGGGGGTAGGCAGAAACTACAGAACGCCACCTGCTACGATCCTTACATACTCCTTTCGCCTCATCTACGTTCACACATACATTTATCTCTGAAGGACCTCACCAATAAGGTCAGTGTGGGTCTTCCTATGGCGACCCCTCCCGGCGTTACTAGTTTATAGGAAATATCAGTTAAGAACTGGTATCGCAACAGGACCAATGAGACGGTCTTAACTTTAACGCAGATAAAGTCACAAAGCTATTCATGACAAACTCTCCTTATAATGCTGTAGTGGCAATGTGTGGAAGCGTTTGAATAATTATGTAATAACAAAATACTGAATTCTAATGCTTTGCAAGTTTTGCCAGATAATAATTTGACAAATAATGGTTTTACATAGTACAAAACAAGTGCCAAAATTTTGTTATTACAATTGGAATTTTTGCCAATTTTTTAACCCAATCAATTTATATCTTCCAACCATTTTTCACTTCTAATTCCAAAATGTAGTGTTAATTTATACTCATATAGTGAATATTTTTAATTATTCCATTGATTACACTCTTGATTGACTATTAACATGCAACCAGTTTATTAATGAGTACTTTACTAATTGTTGAAGGAGGAAACAAGTTTTTTAATGAAATATGTCATGCACAGGTAAAATACATTCTACTTATAATACACACATTCTAAATTATACTTTAAAGGGTGGAATTTCTTGATGCCTACTAAACATTGCCTCAAAATGTTCTATTATAGAACAGTTAGAAAAGGGTTCTGGTTCTTTAAGATGAACTAAATAGACAAGTTCTTTAATTTAAAATCAGGGTTTTTTAATCCTTTTGTATAGTTTACTCAATTTGTTATCGTGTTACTAGGAGTCAACCCCAACCCCCCCTAAATCCCTCAACGACATTTTATTTTTAGGGCGGTATTTTATATTATTCTATTGATCGAACTAAAAAAGATTAATTAGTAACTACTCTATAGGATGTAAATAAGTCTTACAATATTGTGTCCACACGGTATTCATTATGCGCACGAGTTGACTTCCTCCCGCGACCGCGTGACGAAGGACGGAAGCTAAGCGTAGTAAGCGTTGACGAGCTGAGATGCGCGAGCGCAAGCCAACTCGTCCTGACGAAGATACCGCTGTAACGCAGCGTTTTGTGGAACTATTGTAATTTTTAGGTATTGTTGTTTTAATTTTGATAGCTAAATGAAATATAATTTCCGGTCGTTTGTTCAAGGACTTATTTCTCACCATTCCCGCTACATAGAATATTTATGTAATAAAGTAGTTGCGAAAGATCATAATAAAAATGTATTTAAAAGAAACACACAAGCAGAAGGACTAAAATGAAGACATAATTTGTCAATAACATGATGACAGTGTCAATATGAATCCTTAAAAATACCAGCCTATTCATGACCCAATGCATGGCAAAGGCCTGTTCCATACACGGAAGGCAAGAGCATTAATCATCACGCTTGCTTAAAGTAGATTGGGGATTTCAGACATATTAATTATTAGCGAACCGCCCTAGCTTAGTACGGGTGCAATATTTCCAAAAAAATCTTTCATATAAAACTTATCCAGGAAATTATAACATAACAAAAAAAGAATCAGTCAAATCGATCCAGCTGTTCTCGAGTTGTGCGCTTAGCAACACATTTAGCAATTTAATTTTATTTATGGTAGATAAGTTCAGTATTTGCTGATGATGCTTTTCCTCCACCTATGTTAATCGAATAATTATTTTGTAAAATTAGTTTCCTGAAACTAAGATCTTAAATTCTCCACTACGTTGCTTTGAATTCGCCCAGACATTTCTAAGACATGTACCGCTCCCGGGGGACCACAAGAGTACCGCAGGACAAGTAAATGTCGAGTTTCACTGCACACTGTGACTGCATTACTCAACCGCAATGATCTATTGATTTCCGCAGACACGCCTACGCTGTGACACCTATTTCGTTAGAAAGTTATGAAGAAATGACCTTAGAGACAGCTCAATTGGCTTTATAATACGGTTAACTGAGACGGTAATGATGGCAATCCGTAGGGTTCCGTAGGGCGATCTTTCTGAAGAAGACTTAAGGACGTTGTGTGAGGATGATTAGCACAGTAGCACTTTGTCCTATTTAAAAGACAAAAGGTGATGCTACCTTACTAATTAGTTGATATACCAGGGCCCTGCGAACAGCAATTAATCCCCCCCTTAATTGTAGTTTTCAATGGAGGCCCATATTTTTGTATAGTGGGAGTTAGCACACTGCTATCAGTAACTAGCTTATGCTCACGACTTACGTTTATCGCGGACACAAACAAAATCGCGGAATATAAAGTAGCTTATGTCCTTTCTTAGGGTTCGAACTAACCATAACAAACATAAAATTTAGTCGTTTAGTCGTGAAAGCGTAACATTAACGGTTAACTGAGACGGTAATGATGACAAACAGTAGGGTTCCGTAGGGCGATCTTTCTGAAGAAGACTTAAGGATTTTGAGAAGAGGATGATTAGCAAGGTAGCACTTTGTCCTATTTAATATTTAAAGGACAAAAGGTGATGCTACCTTACTAATTAGTTGATATACCAGGGCCCTGCGAACAGCAATTAATCCCCCCCTTAATTGTAGTTTTCAATGCAGGCCCATATTTTTGTATAGTGGGAGTTAGCACACTGCTATCAGTAACTAGCTTTTGCTCACGACTTACGTTTATCGCGGACACAAAGTCGCGGAATAAAAAGTAGCCTATGTCCTTTCTTAGGGTTCGAACTAACCATAACAAACATCAAATTCGGTTTAGTGGTTTAGTCGTGAAAGCGTAACAGACAGAGTTACTTTCGCACTTATAATAATAGAATGGATTGAGACGTTTTAATCATCGTCTTGCACATCACTGATCTTCATGCGGACAGCTATGTGTAACAGTATCTGGGAAGCATCACACTATTGTCGAATTATTCACCATCGGCGCGTGAAATCGCAAACGATGCTGCACGCCGATTAGCGTGCCGCAAGAGTGAATGAAATGTAACTCGACGACCTTTACTGAAAACGGGATTTATTTGATGAAAAGTATGAAAACTTCACCCCATTATCCCGTTTTATTTTGCGTTGCCCCAGCATGTCTTCATTGCTAATCATCGTCACCACTAGTCTGATCAAGTGGCATCATGTTACCTAGTAACTGGGTTGTGGAGGTCAGATGGGCAGTCGCTCCATGTAAAACACTGGTATTCAGCCGAATCCGGTTAGACAGAAAGCCAACCAACATAGTTGGGAAAAGCAGGGTGCTTATCACCGTCATCTTAGCATCTTCTCTTTTAACAATTTCATCTTTCACTTGATCCATCTATCGTGTTTTTGGAATGCACCTACCTCACCACGAGCCCCCTTACCTTACTCTTCCTTTTCCCTTACCTCATTCATACCCAAAATGTTCCTTACAACATGGCAAGAAGTGTTTCTATATCAATATTGATGAATATGTTATTGATAAAGTAAACATAAATACATAAAAAAATGGACCGAGCTGTAATAGCTTTTCACGCAAATAATACCTAACATAACATATAAATAGGACTTCAAAACAAAGAATGCACCTGCTCATATTACTTCCACTAACATATAAACTTCCTCACCTCCTTAACGGGTTCTTAAAACTTGGTCATGGCATCCAATGCATGCAATAATCGTCACTATAATATTTTAACCGTTATTTAATTACTATGCACCATAATCTCTTCAAATTACATTTTCGTACGATTGTTCGATAAAGGAATACGTATCAGGTACGTAAAGACGCGAATGATGCGAATGACGCGAAAAGATGCGAAATGACGCGAACCACCCAATATTCCCACTAGAAAATATCAACCAACAATTGTTGACGCTCCGTGCATGGCTCGCGACGGTGTTGGTCGATGACGGAATGCTCTATCTCTAGTGGGCACAGTCTCATACTTTTCAATACAAATAATATGTTTTGCCTGACACGTTCCTAGCACGGTCATGGTACGACACGCCATAGTGAGCGTACTCCTTAAAATTGCGTTGAATTAATATTCAACATTGCATTATGAGTGAAACATTACACTAGCTAACAATTATCTAAGTGGGCTATTGTACATTTCTTGTTCTACGTGTGCTTAATTATCTGTGGCCTGAATCTTAATAAGATTATTTTAGATACTGTCCATTTGTGGTGCGGCCATCTTTGTAGCTCTGTCTGCTGAGACTGGTTTAGGTTATTATTATGCTATTTAGTGCACCATATGGTCTGTCTGTCCCTAGATTATCTCCTATGTTGTACGTATCTAAGAATTTAGTTTTGCTCTAAAATGTGTTGACAGGAAATCGGACACGTTTATGACACATGTTTCGTTGTCAATGAACTTTCGATGATCATTAATATTTTTTGTCTGTCTGAGGAGGAGTTTTTCATAAATATCTATGGGGGCACCTAATTATTCTACCTCAAGATGTCTAAGACCATGACCCATCTTTTAATAAACCCCCTTTTTAATATCATCATCTTCCTGCCCTCAAACTGATTTATTTGAGGTCATGCAAGCAGCATCTTTTTCTTGCTACTTCTCTTAATATGCAAAGTTGTTGTTTCTTTAAACGTCCAATCACGTATAGATCGTTCTTGAGTTCGCAAGCATATTAAACTGCATAATTAGATTGCTAATTGTATCCCAAAGTGGGATCATTACTCACTAACGCTTGTAGTAGACCAATTATTCCTCGAAATGCGACCAATAAGTCTAATTAAATACCCAATACACGTGTTCCTTTACCATACATATTCCATGGATGGTATTTAGACCTGTGAAAAAATGCGAATCGACCACATACCTAATTAGGTACTTAACGTTGCGGCCTGACCAACATCCTCTATGTACATAATGATTCATTAATTATGATATACTGTACCATTGAGTTTTTACTTTCTAGGATAAATAGTTTTCTTTTTTATCGTTGTAATGTTTCCTAAATCGTGGGTGCGTTTACAAACAAACTCGCATACACAAACAGCCCCAATAGTTTCCTTACAACTTTTCTGAAATTCGTGTTACAGACTCATTTTGAAGTTCTGTCGCTTTTTCACTTGGCAGGATGGTATGTTTCATTCACGAAGCAAAACTTTGACATCTGTTTCACATTGTTTAGACAAGAAATATAAGGAAACTTCTGAATATACTTTACTCTTATTTAATAATATTATGAATCAATGACTGTATAAATGTATTTTTTCCTGTATTTATGCTAAATATGGGACTGTAATAGGTATCATTGTTAGCAAACATCTCCCACCTATGTAGTTAAAGCATGATACTTTTGAACTATTTGTGTGATTGGAATTGAATGATTCTTTTAAAAGACCATTGTCTTTAGGAGTTAGCACGGCTATCAACGGCTAGAAGGTTTGAATTAATGGGAGAATACTTTGACTACTATACTTTTACTAGAGAAGGCACGAGCATGATCACCACGCTTGCTCAAGGCAGATTGGCGATTTAAGACTTATATTAATTGTAAGTCCATGATTCCCCACGATGTTCTCCTTTATCGTCGTCAGTGATGTCTAAGATAAACTTAGAAAGTATTAATAGATACAGTACGTAGACATAGATAATTGTAAAGTTAGTTTTAATGAATTCCTCTGTACAGGATTTAAAATGTGCAATGGTACGAGACGGGCTGCTCTAGTTAGTGACGTATCAGAGCGGTATCAACGCACGCCATAGCACAGTAGGTTATGTTATCTACACCTCTTGTACACGCAACAATCGCCTTTATTTGCACCTTGACAATAGCTACAACGCTTTGTCTGACAGTCATGGCGCTAAGGGTGGGGCTACAGAGGAAGCGACTGGCTTAACGGAACTGCAACGCGATAGTGCTGGTTTTATTTGCACTTTTGCTGTTCTAATATTAGTTTGGAATAACAGTTGTCATAGATTTTCTACTAAACATTTGCTATAATAAACACGGAAGTCATTCGGTCGCTTGTAATTTTCTCTCATGTTATTTAAACCATAACTTTAATGTTTATTTGATGCGCCAAGAGTGTAGAAATGCGAAGAACATGAATTAGCTTAATTACTGAGAAAATCTCTATGGAAATATTAATAATACCTTCCCGACCGAGATATTATAGTGCACAAGTGTGTGTGCACTATAATATAGTCATAGTCCGATGGGACGGCAATCCGACACGACTGGGGAGACATCAGGCGCAGGACCAACAGCTTTCCGTGTTTTCCAAAGCATGCGGTTGTCATACGACCAATTTCTAAACTGCGGGCTGCAACCCGCCTCTACCTGCCTTACTTATACTCAGGCGCCCATTGCGTGTAGGCTTTAACCCAGCGGTCATTGTGCATGCGGTTGACATGACCCGCCAAATCCTATTTGAGCCCTCGCTTTTGTCATTTGTGTCAGTAACGACTCCGCTTTTCTAGTGAAGCTACTTAGGGTGTTTAGAATCTGGTCTATCCAGATATTCCTCGCTTCTCATAGAACCCCACTCGAATGCGTTCAGAGAAAACCGGTCAGTAATTCGATATTGTCAATTAGTCACCGTCAATGGATTTCCACGTCAAGATTCGATTGCGTGTGCGCACACCGTTCGTGGTTTTAAACTGTTAATTTTCGATATGCTGCAGTGACAGACCACTTTCGACATAGTTATTTAAAAATCGACGTACTGTCTGCATATTTGACTTGGTGAATGGTTAATTGTGTCAGTAGTCATAATATTATGGTTTAGATTAAATACAGTGTTCTATCGTTTTATGTTTGTTATTTAAATTTTAATTACAAGAGGCGAGCTAACGACCTGTGGTGAATTAAAACAGTGGAGTCATTTTCTTTAGTATAGGATGAATGAATTGAATTGTGTTGTAATTACAATTTCATTGTGGATTCGATATAAATTTGTTCCATTGGCGTTTCTACTTATTAATACAGCTTTTAGCTCACTAACTCATGAATATCAACAAGATTTTTATGGGACTCAGTATAAAAAGGAAACAAAAAAGAAAAAAAAAAGAGGGAAAATAAAAACAGCACTTCCATACATTTTGATATTTTTTTTATTAAATATCAGTGATGGAATAAAAGATGAATATAATTACGATAACTTTCACGCTTTGAACGATCTATAATGACTTAAAAAACACGTTGCATGAGCCATCCTTGTGTCAAAGAATAATAACAATGTCTTGGTAAAACGATATTGACTTGACCAATTAATATGAACATTGTTACTCAAGAAAGGAAAAAAAGGCGACAAAACGTTAAAATTAGTAATGAGTGACAGTTTGGTTAATCGTTTCGTATAAATCTTTTGCGGAAAGAACCAAGTTGAGCATGAAAACTATAGCATGTTAAAAAATACACTGTGCAACTTGTTCATTGAATATGATTCATACTTTTTTGCATGGAGTTTCTTGCCAATTCTTCTCTATACGAAACTACCTTGCGCAATGTTATGGGCAAATAGATTTAATATTAAAATTTAATAATTTGACGTCGATCGATTAACTTAAATCTTTCTTCAAAATAATTTTCAAAAGGACCTATTAATGATCTAATAGAAATAAATGATTTGACTGACTTTTTACAATTTTACCGCCTTATTCGTGACAAGTAATATACTTGTCAAAAATAAGGCGGTGCCACCTCCATCGTAACACTTACATGTATATTCTAAACTATCAATTATTTTATAAACTGAAATGGCTGCTACCGACAGAGGCGCTTACAAAATAATTACAAAATACCCACGTCTATCAAACTTAGATTTAATCGAATCATATTTCAGCCCTAGTTTTGACACATTCCGCCAACAAGTAATAGACGTCCTCCACAACGCCGCACTCAGTATAATTAGGGTTGTTACTTAATCCCATGAGATGTCTAAACTTGTTTAGTGGATTCATGTTTTATAATGCAAATCGTTTCATATGGCCCATTTTCAAATTAACTGCCTCGTTTTTAAGGTAAGGTTAAGGTATTAATGCAATATGAAATGAGAGATCATTTCTTTAGAAATTTCATTCAGTAGTTTGTTATCGTGATCGGAGATCCATTTTCCAATTCATAAATGGCGCATAATGTGCCTAGTTCTGGTTTCAAACAAAGGATTGCCCTCTGACCTCTGAGGCCTTCAAGGAATGCCTTCTAATATAGGCATGCATGCCATTGTGGCAATATCCTTTTAAGATTGTGTTGTAACTTGGAGGGCTGCATTCAGACGAGGATATCGTATTGTATGAATTTCTCTCAGATTCCTGGAGGAAAGATCTTCCTCAAAGATTGAAAATCTTAGATGAATCGGTCATGTTTAGAGAATAGGTGAAAGAAGCTTAGCAAAAATAAATTATATGGCAGATGTGAGTGGCAACGCAGAGAGGGGACGCCCTAGGAAGACCTACATTGACCTTTTTGGTGAGGTTCGTCAGAAAAGTCAGGTGCGCAGTAATCGTAACCGGCGTGCTTGTATGACGAGATGTAAGTATGAACGCGGATGAGGGAAAGCGAAAGGAGTATGTAAGGATCGTAGCAGGTGGTGTTCTGTGCTTACTGCCTATCCCGATGGGGAAAAGACGTGAGGTTATGTATGTGTATACCTGGAGGCTAAGAAAACAAACAGAACAACTTTTGTGTTGTGGGCACTTGAACATATCGTTTGCCCAAACCGACCACTAAAAAACGTTGCACTTATCTTGGTATCACACTTATCTGATACTCCTGTTTATTTGCCATTATCAATTTAGGTAGGACACGCAAAATAATATTTCGATGTCGAACATCAATTTAAAAATTGATTTAGACTATTTACGGATTTGAAAATAACCAAAACTGCTTTTAATAAAGTCTCTTCCATGTACCATATCGATCGAACACCGATACGTGGGTTACAAGATTCCGTAGCCAGCTATAAAGACGGATATGGCTGGTCGATACCGACTTCTCGTTCAACTCATGTAGGCTTAAGTTTCTTCCCGCAAGTCTTGTAGTTACTCTCGGAATTTGTAATGTAAGATCTTCAACGTCAATTTGGAGTTTGTGTGGATTAACTTCGCCATTGTTACCGAATCCCGCTTCCAATAGTATCTTCTTCAGGTCTTTCAGAGTCTTTGTACTTCATGAGATGAGTTTATTTTATTTTATTTATTATTCAGTCTAGTACACAAACAGCATATACATCAAACATTGGCATACATTAATGTATTACTTCCAACGTATACATAACATTTACAAATACAGGGTTGAGGAGTCTTACCGGTAGTAAGCACATTATTATTCTAATCACATTTCCGATAGGAATATTACAAAGCTAATAATGTTGGCCTTCATTAATATTATACGCACCTATGTAATTATTGTATATTTTGTATTTAGGTAAGTTTATAAGTTCCTGTCCATTAGTATCAAAGTAAACCTTTTAAACATGGCGTGTATTTAATTTTGTAATCTTGAGTAATAGAAGTTGCCACTTAATTTCCTCATATTATTTGATAAAGCTTCTAAAAATATTACAGGTGCAATCCTATTAGTTTGTAAAATGATAGACTTACTAATGTAATCTGTCAATGTCTACGTTGAGAAAGCTATAATGAGTTTCTCAGAAAGATTGCTGCAAAGAAATAAAGACATGATTATCATGCACTGACCAACAGTCAACTGACAGCTTGCGATCTTGGTACTATAAACACATTGCACAAAGACGACGAAAGCAAAATGCGTTATAAAATTAACAGTTCCAGTGTTACTGGGCAAGTACCAATATGACCTTTTCAATTCATTTGTACTTTCTAAGTTTATCTTGAACATCAATGACATCGGTGAAGGAAAACATCGTGAGAAAACCTGGCCTTACATTAAAAGACTGAAATCGAGAACTCTTCTTGACTAAACATGTTGATCGATACTCTTGTGCCTTCTCTGTTTGAGAAGAGGCCTTTACCCTGAATTTGGACTATAGCTATGCTGATGTATTGTTAAATGTTACTAGAAAATGTCATCCATGCACTAAGACGTCTTAAACTTGACTTCTAAAGTTCCAACATCCAAGAAACGTCTCCTTTTCTTAACCGAGAGGCTATATTACAAGACCAGTCACTGTAATTCGACGTGTGAGTCTGCCAGTGAGAAGTATTCCCGCCTGTGTCGGGTGTCCTGTTCATGAATGCATTAGGAAGGCGGATATGTCAATTTGATCCCGCACTCGTGCCGAGTTTAATGTCGCCATGCCGTCTGTTCGGATTATTGCTGTATGGTTACCAAAGGGTTGTCGGTAGTCAAACGCGTTAAATGAATGCAAAGATTTAGGATTTGTCGCTTTTGAATAGAGATATTGGTTGACTCTTGCTTTTAGATAATACTTTTTTCTTTGTGGGAAACACTGACGATTCTAGTAGAGTTTTATCATCGCTTATTAGGTTGAATAAATTCAAACGAAGACAAGCGTCAAAGACCAATACTAAACAGTTAACCGTTCAAATGCCTCCACCAATCGATAGACATTCCCCTATAGATTTTGTATGGCAATAATAAACTGTGACTTCACTTATTTGCCAAAGCAATCAATTAAAGAATTATACTAATTTTAAAATTATACTAAAAAAAAATATTTTATTGTTAATTGTAAATTAATCCGGTTCTGACTGGTAAAATTAAGTGGTATTTTAAAGTTCACTCTTGGAATTGGTTAATTGTGTCAACTACCCAATTCTAGTGATGTGCCATATTTTGATTACGCTAATTTGAACAGACGTCTTGTTAATGTTACTTTCGTTGTATGTATAGAACTCTTCATTTTATTTATCGGCACAATTGTTTACAATTAGCCTGATAGTGTAGTAGTATTGAGATGATATAACGTATTGACTATATGCCTCTAAGACACGTACATATATTGTTCTAAAACAAAAATTTTCAAAGACACGGGGAAAAAGTAGACCACCAGTGTAGTTAAGTACCTTTTTACAGATTACGAGAGTTTATGGTACCTACAGCATTTCATACAAAGTTAGTAACATTCTTAGGTTTAAAAGTTAGACATTAAAACATTTTTGCAATACATAACTTTAATGTTTTTTTTTTATCAGTGTAATCTTTTATACTGACCTAAAATTCATAATCTGGGCGTCAAATATAAGTTACAAATCCCCAATCCTAATTGGTTTTTGTAAACCCTGTCTAGTATTTCAAGTTCATAACTGATACTCGTCTGCAATGAACACCAGGGCTAATGAGCACCAAGATTCAGAACAATGTGAAAATTAATTGGTATCATTTTTCATGTTAACAACGCGATCTTGAAAGACTATATTAACTACTTCTTCACTTTTACTTTTAGTCCTCGTAACGGTTTTTCATTCATCACATGGCCATTTGGCCATTACGCTATAAAATCTTAGATACTAATATAATAAAGCTGTAGAGTTATTTGTTTGTTTAAATGCTTCTTTAAACGCGAACTAATTGATAAAGTGTTTTGTGTATGATAGCCAGATTAATGAGGAATAGTATAGGCTATGTAACATCACGCTACGACCTACGGGAGCAGAGCATGAGAGGAGTAACCAAAAACGTTCCTTAACGAGGGTAGTACAAAGTGTCTTAATTTTTTTAGAATATTGTCTTTAAATTACAGAGTAATCAATTTATATTTTGGAAAATGCATTTTTAGGTTTAGAAATAGCGTGTTCTACAAAAATATAAATACACGTCATTATGCACCCCCAAAAGGGGGCAATATTTCGTGATTTTTTTTTTCTAAATCCCTTCCTATTCTTCCTTTTTTTCCAGTCTCGATCCCTATATACTTATACTTTTTACCCATGTTTGCAAAGGCAAACAATAATTGAATGATTTAACGTTCAATTATTTTAACTATGACCTTGCACAAAATAGCTGTCAGTATGCCCCTAAAATACAAATCCATGAGCCGGCGTAATGTGTCAGTTCCGTTAGTTTCGCAAAACGCAGGATAATCTAATCATGCGCAGGACATGCGCGTCATGCACAGAAAATAACTGGTGTGAATAATTTGTTGTTTATCGAATAGTGATTCTTTGTTGTCATGTCATGTCAATTAATTATTGTTATATTAGGTTATGTAATATTATATGAATGATAACGTTTAGATTAGATGTGAAGTATTACTACTTTCTTAATATTTTTTTTTTTTTAATTTAAATCGCCCAAGTGCGAGTCGAACTCGCATACGAAGGGTTCCGTACCACCGAATATAATATTTGACATAGAAAAGGTATCTAGTATCCCCACTTTATTATATTTATATTATTTGTTGTTATAGCGGCAATAGAAACTTAAAATTTCAACTGTAGGTACTTATTACGGTTTATGAAATACAGCCCGGACGGACAGAGGAGGCTTATAGTAATAAGGTTACGACGTCACTATAACTTTCGGGTACAGAACCCTTAAAAAATAATGTGAGTGAGTGTGTATGTGCGGAGAGGGGTTTGTGTCAGTGTAAGATAATAATGAAATAGGTGTAACCATTACATTCCTTACGGGAAATACCTTTTATAACATAACATCACGCCTGTAATCCCCGAAGGGTTAGGCAGAGGTGTACCCATTAGCATACCCACATTTCGCCAGTTATGTTTTAAGTCCCATGTAATAGGGGGCGAGCCTATTGCCATCCACCGGGTACAAATCCAGACTCCGAGGCTGCTACTGAGAAATTCCTGATGGAAAACCCCAATAACACTTTGCCCGACCTGGGTATCGAACCCAAGACCTCATGCACAGCAGTCGCGCTTACGGCCACTAGACCAACGAGGCAGTAGTAAATACCTTTTATATGAAGTAATATTACCATCAACACACGATAAGATACGTTTGCATTCTATAAAATAACGTCATCATCCCAGCGAGTACATAGTACCTATTTACCATAGCGGACAATTGCATTTTACCATTTTCACACTTACGCCCTTTATGATAAAGTCGAAAACTGGTCAACCGCCATTGGCCTCGGCTGTACTTATATGTAGAAGATTAAACTAGGATTTATAGACTCTTTTAAATATGTGTAAAGTATTTAGACTTACCTAGTAAAAGGAGATAAAAGAATGGCCATTTCTTGTTTTAGTAGAGCATATTATCAAAGCTAAGAAATTATAATGATAAATGATAACAATATCACTTATCATTCATGGATCTTTTGACAAAAACAATGGGTATTGTGTTGTTTTACGTAGTGGTGTTCATTTGTGTTGTTTTCGGTCTTCCATGCAGACAAAATCGCGGATTAACTAGTATTATGTAGTACTAGTACTCCTAAGCCTTACCTTACCAAGAGTAATAGGAAAGAAAACTCGATCAAGTGCAAGTCGTACTGGCACACGAAGGGTTCCCTAATACATCAAGTAAAACACGTTTCTTGTTGGGGAATCTCTTTTAATTTTTAACCCCCGAGGCAAAAACGACGGGGTATTGTAAGTTTGTCGTGTCAGGGGGTGTGTCTGTCTGTGGCGTCGTAGCTCCTGAATGGATGAACCGATTTTAATTTTGTTTTTTTCGTTTGGAGAGGTGAATTAGTCGGGAGTGTTCTTAGCTATGTTGCATGAAACTCGGCGACCATCTTAGATGGTCGCCACCTGGGATTTGTTTTTGTTAAAGCGACCTTAGCAATACATAATCTGTGAATTCCAAGTGTCATAATATTAAAGTCCTGTGACTGACGGAACGATAGACGGGAATACAGCGGGGTCTTGGACCCTTTGGATTACGGAACCCTAAAAACGATTAGTAGAATGCTAGAGTTCATTGAAAGGTAGGTAATTACTTGTAGTAGTCATGGGACCGGTAGGACTGCTTCTCAAGCTTATTTGTTTAGTGGACATAACATGCAACTTCTCGACTAAGCGATGCGCGTGAGCAAATAGCATTCAGGTTTCTTGTAATTAGTGATCATGGATTTCTTTTTACCCGACTGCGCGACGCAAAGGAGGGCCCATTCAAATTTTACCAATCAAATCTTACCAAGGGGCCCCGACTGTGAGTCGTTTTGTTCTGCATTAGAATATATGATTTGTTTTATGTGTACGTATCGTTCATAAAACTATTTCAATTGTATTACCTAGCAGAATTCTAAACTACTGGGCTTGTTTCTTTCTTTTTAGTTTTTATGTAAGTTAATTTTTTTCACGTATTTCTTAAAATTAGTTTTTACGCAGTCGGGTTTTTTGTTTTTCTTTATTTATTTTTTTTAAATGGCATTATTTTTTGTTAGGAGAGGCATAAGGCCAGTATTGGACGTCTTTCGGATGATATGATGATGGCTTTTTGTGTTAGCTTGAACACCAAAATTCGTTCTGAAAGATTAATCTCACGTATCACAAATGAACAATTTGTGATATTAATCTCGACTAATATTATAAAGGGAAAATATTTGTATTTTCGTTTGTAACTCAAAAATTACTCAACCGATTTTGATAATTCTGACGTGTGCAGGTGACATGGCATGCGGTGCAAGATAAAAGCTCCATGGTCTGCGGTCAGTCATAGGAAATGAAAATGTCACATTGGTTTCCATGCACGCGAGGAATATGCCATAACCAATGGGCCATAAAATATCCAAACATCTTCTATTAAATGGCTAAAACACATTATATCAACACTCAACTAAATAAAGGTCATTGACGTGAACTTTTGGCGAAACACACTTGCTACTAAGTACTAACCAATTTAGAATTTCCTTGATAAGCGTATCAACTGCCAAGTTAGTTTAATACTTAACTATCAGATTACGCGTCTAACAATTAGCTCTATAATACTGTTTGCATATAAGGTTTATAATCGCGTGTTGTGCTCATGACGTAAGATCTACGCGAGGCGATGATGTCAATCCTAGTTTGTTAGGAATAGGCAAGTTGTGAATGCAACTCCTGCATGCTGATGTTAGGAGACTAGATATCTATATCTATCTATCTACCTATATTAATAAAAATGAATGACTAAATGTGTTGCTAAGCGCATATCTCAAGAACGGCTGGACCGATTTGGCTAATTCTTTTTGTGTTGTGTTCATAATTTTCTCGACATTTTTTTTCCGAAAAGTCGAAAATTTCCACCCGTGTGAAGCCGGGGCGGTACGCTAGTTATTAATATAATAAAGCTGAAGGGATTTGGTTTGTTTTAAACGCGCTTATCTCTGGAACTGTCAGCCGAATTGAAACAAATATTTTTGTATACCATAGCCAGATTCATAAGGAATATATAGGTTATATAACATCACGCTACAGGGGAGTGGAGCAGTAACCAAAGACGTAATTTACCACGCGTAGAAAGTCGCAAACAGCAGTAAGTGGCATAGATAATCTGCTTGCTTGCAGAGTTTAATAGATTTGTATCGATACAATTTCGTGATTTATCAGAATTTGCTTATCAATTCTTAAATGATCACGTACTTTATTGCTTACATTTTAATTCGTAATGATAATGCGTTCATTACATTTTTTCTCGCCTCTATAAGTGATGGCAGATGCAGGAATGATTAGATTCTATTGCAATAATTCTTTAAGATTAGCTTCAATTCGTGATAGTCCAGTGGTTAAAGCGCCCGCCTCTCATGCATGAAGTTGAGGGTTCGAATCCAGGCAAGTAACAATGTGACTATCAATTTATACGTTCTTAGTTTATCTTCGACATTACTGATATCGGTGAAGGAAAACATTGCGAGGAAATCTGGACTTATAAAGTCTGAAATCGCTAATCCGCTTTGAGTAAGCGTGGCGGGCGATCAATGCTCGTGCCTTCTCTGTATGAGAAGAGGCTTTTCCTCTGTAGAGAATTTTATAAGATTAGCTTCAATTAAAATGATTTCGCAATGATTCACTGCTATAATTTCATATCTTGAAACACGTTAATTTCGTCAATTGATATTCAGTAGCAGTCTCAGAATTTATCGCTGCCTGATATAATTTAGCTGCCATTGCGTTAGTTCGTTCCATTAAATTCATGGCTAATCGAAAGACTTCCATGCCGATTGTTGAATCGATTATTTCTAGTACAGCTTGGCAATATTATACAAACATGTATAGCTAATTGAGTCCTCGCCTGCTGCTACTGTTTACCGTTATTCCTATCTTAAGAACTGTCCAGTGCACATTTCGCCTCTTGTGTATCACGCCACTAACGCCCGCCGCTCTCACCTCTCCCGGTCCACGTTTTTGTCCTACTCCCGCGCTCCTGTGCCCCAATAAACATAACATCACGAATGTAATCCCCGAAGGGTTAGGCAGAGGTGCACCCATTAGTACACTTACATTTCGCCAGTTATGTTTAAGTCCCATGTAATAGCGAGTCTATTGCCATCAACCGGGCACAAACCCAGACTCCGAGGCAATGAATTCAATACTCGAATATTGTTCATTTATTTATAGTTTTATTATGTCTTGACGATTGTTGCTCTTCAGTAGGTGGGCAGAACGTCATCGAATAATATCGGTCGCGTACGAAATTAACTCGCATATTGAGATCGTAACGTTTCGATAGGACATAAAAATATCAATTAAATTGTTATTGCATCTAAGAAACATTCATAAACTTTTATTTTAGAATGTCTAGCTTCTGACCGCGACTTCGTTCGCGTGGTGGACAAAACGGACGACAGCGCTTTATGGTAAAACACTGCCACATCTTATGCGGTTGAAATAGAATCGATTTTACAACAAAAAGTCTGATGTGCTGACGACTGTACTATAAAAATAGCCAATGGCACCCAGTAATAAAATAGCTTTCTATCAGTGAAGAAAACGTTGTAATTGGATCAGTACTTCCAGAGATTACCTCTTACAAACAAAAAACATAAAAACAAACAAACCCTACCTCTTTTTTAGTGTAAAAAAATAAAGTTCCGTTCAAATTCAAATATTTTTATTTGTGAATTTTTGTCGTTCAAATATAGAACAGTGTTAATTTTGAATGTAAAGCTAAGTAGGTATCCAAAAAAAGTGTTATCTCTATGGTTTTCCTGTGATTCATTGAATTGACATAACGGTATAAATCGTATGATAACGTGTAATCGCTGCGAGTATTGTGATCTAATTGCTAATGTGACTAATTAGAATTACTACCATTGTATGATAGTAAACGTGGGAAGCTTGTATTACACGAGCATTGAACACAATATGCTAATTACAGTTGATTTTTACTAATCTTTTCATAAATCTGTGTTGTTGAACTGATCATACACTATTACGATAATGTGTTTTATAGTAAGGTACTGAACAGTCAATTTAAACAAGTGCAGATAATTTTAACAATGTCAGTGACAGTTTGTGACGTTACTGTACCTTACATGGCATGTCAAATTAATTCGACCATAGTATTAATCATTCTTCATAGGAAAGTTAATTTTCTTTTTTTTTAAATATTGTCAGTTATCTACGGCAGTTGTGTACTAATGGGTATACCTCTGCCTAACCCTTCGGGGATTACAGGCGTGATGTTTTGTTATGTGTTATGTTATGTCAGTTATCTGTCATGAAAATTCCGTTAAGATCGTTCCAGACAGACAGACAACTTTTTTTTAATGTTGGTACCGTTTAATCATCGATATTTATTTTGTGAAAAGCTGTTATTTTGACATTACAAACAAACACATGTTTGATACAAATAAACGCATCTACATTTTCATCTTCTCATTATCCTATTCCTTTATTTCTTGGACCAAAAGTCCTTTCAAACCAAGTCGTCTCCAGTTATTATTATTAGGCTGTTACAGTTAAGGCACTAACAGTTACTATTATGATTTAAATCTGCATTGCAAGTTGCTACATACCGTTCGGTTCCATATTGTTTTGATTCGGCACGCCGCACGCCATTGACATTTCGAAACGACGCCATTTATTTAATGCCAGTATTCTTGATGCAAAACCTTTTGTATTTTATGGAGAGCTAATCGTTGCTGTACCTGTAACTTACTTCCAATTATGTTTAAATTGCATTACTTCCTTTTTATCCAACTACGGGAGGGTTATGATTCCAGCAGTTTATTTTAAATGCTATCGCGGATGCAGATGAAGACGCGGTATAAAAAGTACTGTGTCCTTTCTTGGGGTATACCCTGTACCAAATTTCATCAAAATCTGTTCAGTGGTTTAGTCGTGCAAGCGGAACAGACAGACCGACAGAGTTACTTTCTCATTTATAATTAAAGTATAGTTGTATGTAGATTACAAAAAATATTGTTGTCATTTCTACGATCGGCCAACGATACTTATAATAATATTAGTAAATTAAAGAATTGTGCCAGTGAATTAAAAAAAATCTTTGTTGTCTTATATTTTTGGTGGATATTTTGCCGGATAGTCTGGTTTTAGTTTTTGTTTAGATCACCTGTGTGAGATAGATCTGTAGAGTAGCTCTAAGAACTATCCCGCACTAGTGCGCAATGCGGGATTTGTAGTACAGAATTACAAATGCAGATGTTTTCGTGAAAGTGAACGAAAAGACAAGCCCCTTGTTTTATTTATATATTTAAAGAAATAAAGATACTCCAAATACTTTATTCAATAATAGCATAAGTAAAATGCGACGAGCATACGCTAGGATTATGGGGAATTTGTCACTATTCTTCTAAATTCAAAAAGTTATAGATTTGTATTTACCCGAAGTGACAGATAGATAGACAAAAAAAAAAACAAATATAGGAAGTTTCTATTTATTTTTTACAATATTCCAAATATTAAGATACAATTTTGAACTAAAATGACAAAAAATAGACTTTAAAATACAAGAAAACTAGAAGTACTTACTACTACTACAAAAAAAAAACTAGACATACAGCAAAAAGCTATAGTAAATCTTAAAAGCATTCCATTACGGTGCGAGAATATTGCAGCACCAACTTTAATTGCATTGACAGGATTCCTCCATTCACTCCCGACACCCTTTTACCTCAAAGTGAGAGGACTGTAGCATAGGGAAGGGAATATGGGGAATACAAAAGTCTTAATCATTCAGCTACTCAATATTTCATATTTTCGTCTAGTATTTTACTAAATGCGAAGGTCATCGTGTATAATTGTAAAGTTTACTAAGCCGTAAGCACGTATTCATTCAATGAAGCGTGACTTTTAGTGATGCTAACGCATTGTATTATTATATTAATTAACTAGTTACGCCCCGCGGTTCAACCAGCGACAAATTACGTCTTTACACTGCTCAGCTCCCATGAGTCATAACCAAGATTTTCGTTTTTCTTAAGTGTACAATTTTTGTGTGAATCTCGGCTAGAGGGAAGACTGTGAAACTAATATAATATGCTAAATGTGTTATATTG
Organism: Hoplodrina ambigua; assembly: GCA_949774945.1. NCBI lineage: Eukaryota > Metazoa > Arthropoda > Insecta > Lepidoptera > Noctuidae > Hoplodrina > Hoplodrina ambigua. The sequence continues at coordinate 10,889,092 of OX458980.1, read as the reverse complement.
CTATCCAGAAATAACAGTTCAATAAATATCCAACACTTATGCGTAGAAAAAATTTAACTAGCGATAAACACCCAAAATCATCACATTATCATCACGCCTGTAATTCCCGAAGGGTGGGGCAGAGGTGTACCCATTAGTAGTGGTACCCATTAATGGACTAATTGTAATAAATGATTTGACTTTAACAAATACACCCACATTTTGCCAGTTATGTTTAAGTCCCATGTAATAGAGGGAGAGTCTGTTGCCATCAACCGGGCACAAAAACAGACTTCGAGGCTGCTTTTAAGATAAATATTTTAAGTCTTCTTTACGTCGTTTGGTATTGGTTCGTTTTGACAGAACTACACCCATAATTATTGTAGTATAATTTTACTACATTACATTCATTCCCGCTCAGGAAGCATTATAAGGTGGTTGACCTTTCATATTCACATGTGACAGGCAACATCAATTTGTGTTTCTATAGCACTTTGTCATGCTATCCTAAATATAGTCCGGATAAAAGGCCTAAAAAGGTACATACGGCCTGTATACCTATTTTCGGTGGCCGTGGTCCCTTCGTGGGTGACGTAAAAGCCGATTAAGGGATTTGCCAGGTGGATGGACAGCCTTGATTAAGTACCTGTAACATAAATATGATATTGCGATTAAGTAATCTACTAAGCGTGTTATATTGAGGATTTTTCCTCAAAAAGATAGTTTGAGTTCGTCCTTAGGGAAGGCCCATTTGTAGGAACCTGACGGGGTTTTAGTAGCTAGCGGTAACGTTTTTGGTTGCTGTTCCATTCCCGTGTGAGGTGGCGTGATGTTTTATAGCCTAAGTACTCCTGAATTTACCTATCATTTATACAATAATATTTTTTCCAATCCGACTGCTAGTTTCAGACATAAGCGCGTTTAAACATAATTATGTCGTATATCGATATCTCGGCTACAAATCTCTCGAAGAATCAATGATCGTAAGAGAAAAACCGAAGAAAATTGCTTGTTTTTTGTGCGATACAAATAATAGGCGTTTTTACAATATTTTTAGTTCACCAGCACAGCAGGCAGTTTTGACTGCCTCGTTGGTCTAGTGGTCGCAAGCGCGATTGCTGTGCATGAGGTCTTGGGTTCGATTCCCAGGTCGGGCAAAAGTGTTATTGGGTTTTTCCATCAGGAATTTCTCAGTAGCAGCCTCGGAGTCTGGATTTGTGCCTGGTTGATGGCAATAGGCTCGCCCCCTATTACATAGGACTAAAAACATAACTGGCGAAATGTGGGTGTACTAATGGGTACACCTCTGCCTAACCCTTCGGGGATTACAGGCGTAATGTTATGTTTTAGTTCACATAAGCTAAGCCCATTACAGTACCTGCAGTATGACTTAAAATTTGAAAATAGCAGACACTGCTGACAGTGCCATTTGTCAATAGCAATAAATAAATAATAAATAAATATCTTGGGACAACTCACACACGGCTATCTGATCCCAAGCTAAGCAGAGCTTGTGTTATGGTAACCAGACAACTGATATACATACTTATATAATTTATAAATACATACATATTATAGATAAATCACACCCAGACACAGAACTAACAATCATGCTCATCACACAAAGTTTGTCCTGGGTGGGAATCGAACCCACGACCTCCGGCTTAGCAGTCAGGGCCGCTAACCACTAGACCAACAGGCCCGCAATAAGGTTGCTTTTACCCTGAATTTCCGAAGGAAAATCGGCCTACTGCGGCGTTGTGTACTTAACGACTTTAGGGCCCAAAAGTATCAATATGTCTTTTCTGCTATCGATTATTCCAGTCTTTGATTGTTCCTTGGCTTTTGTAAAATGAACTTTAACATTTAGGTACGACTTCTTGTAAATTAAAGTCACGAATATTATTATGTTAGGTCTTTTTTTTTTTTTTTTTTTTTTTTTTTTTTTTTTTTGAGGTGGTAAAAATCATCAAATGACTCCTTCCGCCCTGGGTGGGGCGGGAGGGACTGTCAGACTTTTACTGACTAAAAAACCACCCTGTTCCTTCTGTTGCCCTAAGGTATATTTTCGCCTGTTTTTCTCTGTGATTATGAAGATAGGTTAGTTAAAAAGATCTTCTGTCTCGTAAAAGCCGGCAACTGTTTTGACCTAATTAAATTTTTTCACGAGAACGGATTCGGGGATAGAGATTTTTTGCTGGGTGTTTTTTATCTAGATAAAGTAGAGCATGTTTTCTCATCATGCCTGCTGATCCGAGCTGGCACCTTGAAGTGCCAGTAATGTCTATTAACAATGTTAAAAACTATATTATGTTCTTAGTGAAACTATTAACGGAACCTAATTCCCGCTTCCACGATAGGCACACGCACGCTCGTCACGCCGCATAATCGAGCGGATAACTTAATAACGACTAATTACTAGGAACAAATGACGGAAAGTGGCGAAAAGCCGGAATTTGCACACTACTGGAACATCGCCTGACGACCATAGTATGCCATGTTGTCATGCTACAGATTTTTTACTGTACTAATGACACGTGTTAATTTTTGAAATATGTGGTTTTGTATGACTGCCTCGTTGGTCTAGGTCGCAAAGCGACCGAGCGAAGCGGCTGAGCATGAGGTCTTGGGGCTCGTTTCTCAGGTCAGGCAAAGTGTTATTGGGTTTTCCATAAGGAATTTCTCAGTAGCAGCCTCGGAGCCTGGCTTTGTGGCCGGTTTATGGCAATAGGCTGCCCCCTATTATTTGAACATAAACCAAATTGGCGAAATGTGGGTGTACTAATCGGTACACCTCTGCCTAACCCTTCGGGGATTACAGGCGTGATGTTATGTATGTGTTTTTGTACTACGTTGCATTTATATCATCTGTAATTTGAAGCGAGGTAGGAATTAGAGATCATGTTCTGTCGTCTTGTAACGGGAATAGCAAGAAGTAAATGAGGAAACGAGTAATTTGCGATATAGCCACAGATAAAGCTGGCATTGATGCCAAGTGTCGGTTATTGCTTTTAGAAAATAGAGGTACTGTGGTTGTAAATCATATTTTTTACGCTCGAGTTATTTTGCCCTACAATCTCAAGGTTGTTTTTATAATCAATTCTTTGTAATTTTTACTTGTTTCCTCGGATTTCTATTTGGTAAATTTGTTGTAATTAAAATGCGAGTAATGTAAACTGCTAGCTTAATTAAGGTTATTCATTAACGATCTGTATTTTGAAAAACGTTTATTTATTCATCGTATGAATCTAAAACTGTGTCCATAAACACCTGTTATACTGTCGTTACGAAATAGACACACAAAAACTTAAATACTAACATTTCCTATCAAAAAAGGGCATCAACGATAAATCAACAGTATTTTCTTATCAATTATCAAACATGTTAATACATGGTAGGTTTGGTTTAGTACTCCCGGTAAAGATAAAATTCCTAACCACTCCTACAAAAGGCAATGAAAAAGTTCAAAGTCAAAACCATTTACAGATACTTTTAAATTGTCAAGGAGTCGGTCAGTTAGTCCAAAAGTTAAAACTAGTTGCTCGTTCCAAAACGTAGGTAGGTCTTTAATCTTTATGGAGAAGAAGGAGCAGGAAACTCCAGCCAAAAAGTTAAAGATAGTTGCTTGTTCCTAAACGTAGGTAGGTCTCTATGGAGAAGAAGGAGCAGGAAACTCCAGCCAAAAAGTTAAAGGTAGTTTGCTCGTTCCAAAATGTATGTAGGTCTCTATGGAGAAAACGAGTAAGAAACTCTACGGGCACTCTTTTGTTTTTAATTAAGTTTTTTCAAAATCCTGGTTACATTATTTTTGTTGCTTTTATATGAGAAAACAATGAAGGTCTTATCAGATTCGCTCAACCTAATATTCCCAAAATGCTTTTAAAAGTGCATGTTCGGCAGTCGCTGCGTGGGAGGTCTTCCTGCTAGATAGACCGATGACCTAGATATAACGATTGGGGCAGACTGGGAGCGGATAGTGGGTAACCATGTGTTGTGGTGAAGTTCAACCTGGGAGATCGGAGAGGCTTATATTCAGCTTGGGGGGCCATGAAAGACATGAGTATAGCAGTTCTCGAGGTTTTAAAATGCAGGCCGAAGTTTTGTTGAGTGGAAGCCACTAGTGGCGAGGACTCCATACAACTTGATTCCTCCCGCCTTCGTTTCAGAAGATCAGAACAACAGCTGCCAAAAATAGAACAGTCAGTAATACCTTTTGTCTGCTATTGAGTATTGCCAAATTATATAGTCACCACCAAATGAAATATGCAGTATTAGACCGTTGTGTGTTTGATTTCATGATCTTTTGATTTGATGATAGACAGATGTATATCTTATTCAGCTTTCCTCTTAAAAAATATCCTTTTCCACTGCTAGCTACGTATACTTAGCCACTTCGTTTTCCGATACGGTGAGGGCATATTCTTCGCCCATAACAAGGTCCAAGTATGAGCAATTGAAGATTGCAAACAGCCACCCTATTATTTCCGCAAATCAACAATCATTTCTGTTAAGTTGAACTATTATTAACGAAGTTTCTTATTTTTTCCAGTGATGTACTCAAGGTAGCCGTGCCGCTGCGCAGCCATGCCGCTGCCGAAGCGCTGTGTGGAGCCGGTGCACGTGTCACGCGGCACGGTGCCCGAGCGGCTGAATGTGCCCTCGGAGCTTGAGGCTGTCACCAATGGCACGCTCGCTAATACAGTCAGGTAATGTGAAGAGACTTCTAATTCTCCTTCTTAAAGTACTTGGGTTCAATAGGAATCGCCATTGTGTTTTTAATGTCCCCTAAAGTGTGGGAGTAAGGATTCGGGACACTGTTAATGGGCCATCGTCTGCTCAGGAGCACCGCACTCTCACTGAGTGTCGGAGGGATCCATAGTACTTACCTCATTTTGAAGAGGATTGTTGTGACTCCTTTTTTCTTGTCCTCACGTGTAAGTAGTAGGTACGCTATAGTCAAAATATTAGCTGATCAGCAAGGGTGATAAGGTAGGGTAGGTAACTCTAATGCTATGGCTTTAATTTCTTTTTTTTTTTTTTTACTTCTATTTTATATTCATCTCCATTGTGATCACATATAGAATCGACAAGAATAATGTAACCAAGATTTTGTAATAACCTAATTTAAAAGAGTGCCGTGGAGTTTCTTGCTCGTTCTTCTCCATAGAGGCCTACCTCCGTTTTGGGACGAGCAACTAGCTTCAACTTTCGGACTAACTGACCGACTCTTTGACAATTCAAAAGTGCCTGTAAATGGTCTAATTGAAATAAATGTTTTGACTTTGACTTTGACTAATAAAATCATAACCATCCGATATCAATGCGGTTTTATAAAACACTAGCTTTTGGCCGCGACTTCGTCCGCTTGCTTTTTTCACCTGCATTATGTTACGTCTTTGGTTACTGCTACGCTTCCGTAGGTCGTATCGTGGTGTGTATAACCGGGACTATTTCTCATGAATCTGGCTACCATATACATTTTTTTTTTCCAATCCGATTGGACCGCGTTTAGATAAATAAGAAAACTCTTCAGCTTTACTATTTAGTATAGATAGTAATATAAACTGTGCCTCATAAAAGAATTAAGAACAACTAAGAACACCCTAAAAGAACGTATGAGTAATGAATTCAGTTGAATTAATTAGATGATGGGCTCGCAGTGTGTCAGTGAATGTATCGTAGTGAATAATCGAAAAGGTATTTCCGAAATAGCTTCCTAACCTTGAATGATGGCGGCCATGTTAGGTCAACAGTTGTAAAATTTCATCAAAATATGACGTACAGTTAATTTTTTTATGAGTTTTCATTAATCATTCTGTGTAGTAATAGTTTTACAGTTTTAGTACGTCACAACTGGTAAAGTTGTCTTTACAACTATGTGTTTTTAATACTATTCGATCCAAAAAAATTGCCTTGCGCATTAGGGCGTTACTTAGTAGAAAGTAACACGTAACATTTGTTTTTTTACATCTAGGTATTTATTTTATTTTTTATTAGATTATTTTTGCTACGTGTCATTTCATCTCACATACCTACGTTTAAATAGCAATATTTTATTATTAACACAACGTGAATGATTATTGTTTTGAGAACTATAATTAGAACTGATCATAAGGATGATGTTCCAGAATAAATTCCACATATTTTTCCTTTTACGTTACCTCAAAGACATTCTTGGTTAAATGTATTTAAAAGTTACGTTTAATTGTTTTATATTGAATACGAAATAAATGTCAATTATGTTTGCCAAGTTAATTCTTAAAAAAAAAGAAAGTCGAGAAATGTTGTTTATACTAATTCTGTAATTTAAAAGCATGAACTACATTTTTTAGAACTGGAAAAACGACAGTAATCTTTTAAAAACAAATTATAGTCCAACGGTTAAAAGGTCAACCAGAGAGCAAACTGGAACCCACTTCAAGCATGTTTAGTTTCGCTTAAGGAATTAACAAGAGAAAACATATTACAACATAGATTTCTTTTAAAATTTCTAACAAATACTTGGATTGATGTGTGAGAAGAGGCTTTTGCTCAGCAATGCAACCTTCATAAGTTGGTATTATATTGGATTTTTCTCAAATGGTCTTTGAGAAAAATCCCATATAATACCAACATACAGAGAAAGCACGATTTGAATTCCTACTCGTGCTTTTTGCTTTTTTCAGATGAAGTCCATAATTCTACATTACCATTAATTTATTCTATAGATTAAAACTAAAATTAGAAATAATGACAAAGTATAAATCACTAAATAAATTACGATTAATAAATTCTAAAAAGAGAAAAATTCTGAATGATCAACAGGTTTCTTCACCATATTTTCCTTTTCTGATCTTGGAGATGTCCAAGATAAGCCAAGAAAGTACATATGAAATAGAAAATTGTCACATTAGTAATTGTCCGTGCCCGGTTTTTAACCCCCCTTTACCACTGGGCCATTATTTACATTACATTCCTTTTTTCTGTCCCAACAGGCAGTTGTCATCGTTATCAAAGCATGCGGAGGACATGTTCGGGGAGCTGACGCGGGAGGCGACGAACCTTGCTGAAAGGACTAACGTGTTACAGGCCAGAATAGACCGGCTAGCTATCAAGGTGACGCAGCTTGACTCAGGAGTTGAAGAAGGTGAGATACTTCAGTTGTTTTACCTTTGGGCTACGTTTACATTTCAGATATGCGTTGATGCGTTGCGACGGTTGTGTGACTAATGACATCGATCCATTTTTATAACTTGATTTAAGCTACGGCTGTAATTGGTCAGTTTCGTTCGCACGCATCCTCGTACTTCTCTGCTGGGGACACAGCCTTAGTAATGTTAATAAAGAAATTATACTTGGAATATAAGCGAAACATTTAACACGAAGAGGGGGAAGGGGTGGGGGGTAAGGAAAATTAAAGAACCCCAAATATTGAAAATAGATTATTTTTTTAAAAACCCGATATATTGGTTCTCATTTAGGATTTTAATACGAAAGTGTAATTTTAAAGTTAAGGTAGCGTTTGAGCTAGCCTCAACTTTTCCGCTGTACTATAATATTATGTAAATCTAATAGAAACCTACCTCGTTCCAGTGTCCCTACAAGACATACAAATGCGGAAGGCGTTCCGTTCAGCGCGATCGTTCCAACAACAATTATTCTCACGGAACTCTATGCCGTCGGCCATGCTGTCGACGTACGCGCGATGCGACCGACCGCCGCCCCTCGAGATGCTCAACGAGTTCAGGGATGACGGGCGTGATGCGAGGAAGTTCTACACGGATCCCGATTACTTCTTCGAGTTATGGAGACGAGAGATGCTGCAAGATACTGAGCGCATTCAGCATGATCGGGGGAAGAAGGTTTGTTAGAATTGTTTTTTATCTAAATATTTAGGATATTTTGTGGCTCTGGGTAAAGTGGTAGGACGTTGTAATAAGGTAGGGCTGTGCATAAGTATAAGCAGTCTGGGGGAGGGGAGTTAATTATGTATTTTCAAATGTTTTTTACGCTCCTACGATAATTTGCACCTGTTATGTTAATGTTTTACCATTTTTAGTTGACTGGTAAAGAATGCCTAAGGTGGTAAGCCCACCTTTGTACTTTCTACTGCATAAAGTTTAAATAAACAAAGGGGATTTTGGGGTACCTAAACTTGGTCAGGGGAAAAATGCATATACCTATCATCTTTTTTGCCATTATTTTCTTTATAATCCTTCCTCGTACTACTTTATCTGCGCATCTAACTCCATTGGTTCTCCTTAGGTGCGCCAGCCCCGCAGCGGCGGCAACGCGGAGTCGCGCGGCGCGCGGCGCGTGCGGCCGCCGCACTCCACGCGCGACCGCCTCAAGGAGGCCGCCGTCACGCGCGGCGAGCACATCATGGCGCCCGCGCAGCTGCGCCACTACAACATCGAGCCGCCCTACAAACCTGACCCCGTCTATCAGAGTGAGATATATCACACTAACTACAGTTTGTTTTGGCTCAAATCAAATCTCAAATTTTTATTGCAAGCCATAAGGTGAAACATACAGGTAGATTAATAAATAGAAGCAATTATGATTGCCTACTAAGTTGGGATACATTATCAAGACGTGTTTGCTAAAGAAATATAACCAGTACTAAAAAGTAGAATCCACACCAAGTCCATTTCAGCATTTAAACTAAATTATTTCATATTCCGACCAGTTTATAAGGCAAATTCACACATACCACAGACTGAAAGTTACCAAAGGTAAAATAACCATAGATGTAATAGCTGAGTCACGTGACTTCTTCGCAAAAATAATAATTGCCATACATTTCTTACTTAACTTTCGACGTTATGAGCAAAGCCATTGTCTAGGTCCCTAATCATTACTATATGTGACGGAAATAAGTCGTAAATTATATTTCACTGATAATACGATAGGGTGGACACGTCTCTGCGTCTATCACGCTTAAAATAGTATTTTTATTAAATCATAAATCTTTCCACAGCAACGAGCATATCGGAAGGTGGATACAGAGCATCACAGAACCGGCCGCCATCGGTGCAGCCCGCCAGACCTAACTCCATCGAGATAGAGAACTCGCAGAACAGACAGCCCAGGATAACTGGCAATGGACATGGTAATTATACTTTAAATTTTAACTCTTTCAGAAAAATAGGCATGGTACTTATGTAGTATAGAAATTGGATGTACAGACTTGAGTATGTACAAATTACAAGGGCAAACATAAATTGACTGGAGAAACTCTACATATTATGTAAAAATTAAAATTGTTTTCTTTTAGACCATAATTATTATGGTGAGTAAAAGAAAAAAAAAATTTAGTTGCCCTCCCAAAAGGTAGTTTCATATTATGGCAAGAAACTAAACGCATGTTTGTGTCAAATAACTACATTTCACTAGTAGTTAATCTCGTAAAGAGGTATGTGTGTTTGAGATGCTATGTTAAAGATTTTATTTCACTTTTATAAGCATCTAATAGCCGTTCTTGCTATGTTCAGTGGTGGTGGCGGAGGAGAGCCCGTACGGCTCGGTGGGCGGCGAGCCCATCTACGGCGGCTCGGGCGCCGGCACGCCGCGCCGCCCGCGCCCCTCCGTGCCGCCGCCCGCGCCCCCCGCGCCGCTGCACGCCACCTCGCCGCCGCCCGTGCACACGCCCACCAGGTACGTCTGCACATCACATACTTGCACATTCAAGTAAATATTCGATCACGAATCATCGCCCGATAATTATAAGAACGACGGCTAACTCTGCTCTGACTTATGAAAAAAGAGGGTAGTTGACACCATTAATAAATATTCCGAAACACAACTTCTGTAAAAAATCAGTTTTATTTTAGCTTTGAAAATCCGATTAATTTTCGATTACCAATAAAATAAGATTTTTAGCAGCTTTCAAAGCAATAAATAGTTATATATAATATAATAGTCAATTGAGTTAGCGAATGAATGCTGTCACAATTTACAATTGCCATACAAAATCTACAGAGGCATCGAGTTTTGACAACTAATAAAAAGTACGTCATTTGATTAATGTTGTCAACTAGTCAATTAATCAATTATAATTCACGTAGAAATTAAAAAGAAATTTGGCATATCCCAGGTCTACGCTACCTCCTCCGCCGCCTCCCCCCGAGGGCACGGCGTCTCCCCCGATGATGAACGGCGCGTCTCCGCCGCACCGCACCGCGCTCGACGCGCATCTCGACCACATGCACGCCGTTATAGGTAATACACAATGCCTTGTCTTTAACGTTTTATTATGTTTCCTAAACTGTTTGAACTTTGACCTACTATCAAGAATAATTTAACTCGTATCTTCTTTTTTCTACTTGCTTAGTTTTGTTCCACGAAGTTATCTAGTTGGCCTACCTGCCAGAAATGTGTTCAGATATGAAAAGTCTGTTTTAGTACCTCTGAATATACACTATGTATTTACCTAATATATAAAAAAATGGAACAGAATTGGAATTAAAATATCTGTCAAGTTTTTTATTCGGAACATATTTCAAGATACATATTAAATGTCAAAAAGAACTCTTATTTCGAGGTGCTTATTGAATAACACTGGTGATAATTAACCGAATCTGCGAAATATAAGTTCATATGAGACTGAGTGTAGGGCGTGTGCACGCAGGTATGATGTCTTCAGAAGAGGCGGACGGTCTGGGCCCGGTGGGCGGGCTGGGCGTGGGCCCGGGCACGATCCCTGCGCCCCCCGCGCCCCCGGCGGCGCCGCCCTCGCCTCCACCACCGCCCCCGGCGGAGGACCGACCGCGCCCGCCCTCGCCCGGGGCCCTACTTAGGGGAGCCTCCGCCCTCAAGCCGCCGCGTCCCACGCCCGATCCTCAGCCTGATCCGAGGTCCGACCTGCTGAAGGCTATCCGCGATGGTATGTGTCTTATGTAATCTGTTTTTGGTTTATTTGATTTAACCTTACAACGAATCGATAAGAAAATTTCTGCATGTATAAAAAGTAGTCATTGTCGAATTGGCGATGAGTAGAATCGTCAGACCTGTCCCACTAATATGTGACTAAATCTCTGGCCCGTATCAATATTCTATATGACTGTGTGCAGTGTGACGTTATGCGATTATTCGGTTGTTTTGTATTACGCCGTTTTTTTAATAAAAACGCTTGTAATTACATTTCTACACTGTAATATCTTTCTCTCCTTCCAGGTATAAAACTACGCAAAGTAGACAAACGTTGCGACGAGAACACCGGGCGGTACGACACGCTGCGGGGCGCGCCAGTATTCTTAGACGTGGCGAGTATTCTGGCGCGGCGTGTCGCCGTCGAGCTCAGCGACACCAGCTCCGGTGCCGACTCTGACTCCGACGACTCGGACCAGTGGACCGAGTCCCGTGCGTGACGTCGCGCCTCGCCCCGCCCCGACCCAGCGCCGCCGCGCCGCCCGCCCGACCCCGCGCCCCCCGCCGCCCCTGCCGCTCCCGTCGCCCCCGTACCCGCCGGCGAGCCTGTTGCCATCACCCTGAAGCACGAGCCCGCCGCACCCACCGCCACCGCCACCCCTCCGCCGCCCCCGCGCAACGATGAGACGTGCTACGTGCGCAACTCGTCGTTCCTCAGCCGCGATATAGAAGCGCGTGCGTCACGCGCGGAACCCCCGTCTGTCCGCACCGCGCCTACCCGCCCGCTTCCAGGCTTACCCGGCGCGCCCATCGTGCCCGGCGTGGGCAACGTGCCCGGCGTGGCGCGTCAGTCGTCCACATCAAGCACGTCGAGCCGGGAGCGCCCCCCTTCCCCACCGCGCCGCGCTGACCTGCCTTCAGTAAAGTCTCCGCCGATCAAATCTCCGCCCCCCGTTACCTCCCCGCCGGTGAAGTCTCCGCCGGTGCGAGGTCCCGTCCCGCACCCGAGCGTCACCTCGCCTCCTTCTCGGAGGGCCACTCCGCCGCGAGCAGACGTAATGTCGCCGCCGGCTCCGGAACACAAGTCGCCACAGCCGAACACACCGCCCATCCAGAAGAGTGACGACACCCCTTGTGTACCGCGAACTCCGTGGCGCGAGTCGCCGGTCGGTAAAGAAGGTCCCGTCAAGGTTGAAAAGCTGTCCTTGGCTTCGACGGAGATAGAACGTCCGGTGGAAAGTGGCGAGGCGGCGAAGGTCGATGAAGAAAAAGCTGAAAATGGGGCGGATAAAGATTGCGACAAGACGGCAAAGTCCGAGGAATCAAACGGGGTCGGTGACAAAATAAAGAAATTCGAGAAGGCGGCCGAAGACGCCAGCGGTACTATGGGACGTTTATCGCGGCCTGGCTCTGTGCGAGGCCGGCCGCGCACAGAGCGGCTCGGCTCCGACAACAGCCGCGAGGACCTGCCGCCGCCCGCCACGCCCTTCAAGGACAACGTGCACTTCGAGCTCAGCGCCACCGCGCCCGCCGAGCGCCCCCCCACCGTGCTGGAGCGCCAGCAGTCCCTCACGCGCGCCGCCGGGCCCGCGCGCTGGCCCCGCGGCGAGCCCGACGGGGAGAAGGTCCGCCCCGAGCCGCAGAAGATCATAAAGCCAGAGTTCAAGCCGATGCCGTCGCCCGTCGACGTCACGATTCGCTCGCCCAGCCTCGGCGCTAAGATCGCAGACCAATTCCCGTCGCACGGCACCGCCTTCCGCAACGTCGCCTCGCCCGACCCCGCCCGCTCCAGGGAGGTGCACAAGGTCAACGACGATGTAAATACTCAGAATAATTTTAAGACTTGTAAATTGAAAACGAAGGACAAGTACTCGGTGAGCAAGGGTTCGAGCTACTTCACCAGAGGTTCGGAAGAGATCTGGCTCGTGAAGAAAAAGGATATCGAAGAGATTGAGGAGAGGGTGCTGGATTCGTTTAGACGAGCCGGCGGGAACGTGTGCATGCGCAGTGAGTCCATGCGGCCTTCGTCCGACAGTGGGCAGAGCGTGTCGTTCGCGCACGCCACCATGGGCCGCAGCAAGCGACAGATGTACGCGCGCAGTGAGTCGCTGGACCCGCAGTGGGCGGGCGCGCGCGCTCACACGCTCAAGCGCCAGTCGTCCGTGGCGTGCACGTGCGGACACGACAAGAAGACGCGCTCCAAAAGCGCCAACTCCGACACCACGCCCCGGCCCCGCTCACGTTCGCACGGCGACGAGAACAACCAGGCTCACGTCCTAGACAAGTACGAAACTCTCGTCTAACATAATCCCCTCACACCGCCCGCCCCCTTCCATTCTTGATTATTGTGATATTTGGCATTGTGGAATGGAGTGTTTGACCTTTAGAGATATCTTTTTAAATTGATGTATCCCTCTCTTCAAGGGAAGTATCTTTCATATCTGTTTGTTCCATTTTTACTGTATCCTACGTATATAGTATAGGCTATTAGGTCACAGGTCGATATTATAAGTAAAACATGGTGCATTGCATGGAATATCCTTTTAATCCATTTAAAATGATGCATAAAATGGTGTTTATCAGGAGAAAGGTTTATTGGCTAGTCTTAGGGAGAGATCGGACGGTCGTTATTATATGTTTCATATGTAAAACCAAAAATATATATACATACGCGATATTGATTATAACTGTAGTGACGAGAATAGATAGATAGTAGTATTAAAAATTAAAAATATCTACTCTTCTTTATGAAACGAACGGTGGCAGTTGAGTGCAATGCAGTTTAATTATGACAAAGCTAGCAACGTAGCTGTCGTTTGATTAATATTTTCAATTGTTTCACTGCTACAGTGTTTGGACTGAGAAGAGGACCCACCTTAGCACAACTTATTGCATGGTGCTTATCTTGTTAATAAATTCGAATATTTGTCTTGTGACCCCCAAAACCGCTTTCGTAATCGGTTGTGAAATTACGTTTGAGATTCTTGATATTTTATACGTATTTTGTTTATGAATTTAAAGAAAAATGCTTTAAAATTAAAACAGGATTATGAATTTGCTAGTCGATGTTTTGTATTCAAACTTGAAGGTGCGTCATTATGATTTAATGAAAATGTTCTGTCTAGTATTCAATTAATGTCTTATAATATTACTTATGAACAATTATTTCCATTATTCACGTTTGTAAGGTGGAGAAAATAAATTAGATGCCTATTCCTACATGTAAGATTGCAATGTCTAAAAGTATAATAAAAAATGTTTTTGTAATTTCATATAATATGTGACCTGCGTATGTAGTGCCAATTACATATAAACGATTGTATATTTTCGTCAAAATAATAAAATTAACTTCCATTTTATACATTTTGTATCATCAGATAGTGGAAAATTATATTGGAATATGTTTTGTGTACTCTCGTAATCGTAGGTAAGAAAGGAATCTCAAAGTTTTCTTTCGACTATCTCTCTCTATACAATTTTATATTCTGTGTGAGCTACTTGTATTCCCTAAATATACATTCCGAAGTGTTTAGTTGCTCACTGTTCCCACGCGACTGTGTTTAATACGTTTTAATGTTAAAATGAGCAACGAAAGTGTACCAAATTTTCTAAATATGTAGTGTTGTACCTAGCTAGGCATAAGTTAACGAATTCATTTAGTGTATCATTACCCCTCTTGTCGTAAATATTTTTTATTGCATAGTGGTGGTAAACATTTTTGCAATTGCTTTTTTTTTACCTTTAGGATACTTACCCTAATTTTTACCCCCAACCACTATAATAACAAACCAACCTAAACTATTCCTATGCAATGAAAAGGTTTCTACCTGATTGTTTAAATGTTTTGTAAGTTATTACACCTTTCATTTTTGTAAATAACAAGTCTCGTCTCTTATTGAGTAAATCAATGGTATGAATTCAGGTGTATCTTGTATAATCCAGAAATAATTTATACTACGCTATACGGAAACTTGGAAATGTCTACTTTGGTTGCGTAATCAATATGAGCAGCATGTAGAATAGTAGTGTAATGTACGTAACGGTCACGATAAAGTAGTAAGAGATGTAATTATAGCTGTAAGGAAATGATAAAGCATGTTTTATATTATGTAGAATACGGATGCCTCTTTATGTTGCCGTCAAAGGCAATCGCTAATTATTTATTTGCATTTTTTCTTAAATGTTTATAATTTTTAATATTAAAAATCGAAAGCATTGTTGTAATCGCTGAATAGTCCAATAAAACACGATGTCAGTTATTGGTTGCCATGTGAAGGGACATTTTTCTCCAGGAACTGTATACATAAGCAGCTTGTAGAGTTGCATGGGAACCAATGATGGTGTCGCGCTAAAGTGCTTCGTATCCTGGACTACAACGTCATTGTAATAAGAATTATATTTTATAAATTGTTTATTTGCTAATACAATATAAGTTAAATATGTAGTGTTTTATTTTATTTACTACCTGACAATATGTTATACAAGTATCTTATGTGCGACTGCGTGAATCGCTAATCGCCCAAGAAAATATATTTTGTTTTGTCGAAATAACATAACATAACATCACGCCTGTAATCCCCGAAGGGTTAGGCAGAAGTGTACCCATTAGTACACCCACATTTCGCCAGTTATGTTTTTAGTCCCATGTAATACGGGGCGAGCCTATTGCCATCAACTGGGCACAACTCCAGACTCCGAGGCTGCTACTGAGAAATTCCTGTTGGAAACACCCATTAACACTATGCCCGACTTCGGAATCGAACCCAAGACCTCATGCATAGCAGTCGCAGATTTGTCGTAAGTAAACAAGAAATAATATACATATACGTTATTATTCGGTACACATAAGTGGGTCAGCAAATTCGGTTCGGCGTTCTCAATTCAACCTTTGATAACAAAGTGTTAGGGACCCCGCGTCTGTGTATAGCAATCCTTAATTACAGTCATTGATAAGGTTACAGAAACCCCATACAGTTCTGCTTACAAAGCCAGAATTTTATTCGTCCTAATGTTTTTATCGTTAAACATGAGCTAGATTATGCGCTCTACTGGACGTAGTGGTTATCATCACCCGTATTATTGTGTACCTACTCTTTGAATATCACAGTGCATATAAATGTTTCACCGCGAGAGGGCACTACCAGTGTTTAACTCCTGACAAAATTACCTACCTATCTTGAATGCAAAATGACATAACGGCTACAAGTCAAAGGTATGGAAAAAGTATGTACAGCGCTATAGTGCAGAAGATCACAGTTAGGAATCCATTGACAGTTGTATGATAGTTTTTATTCAGTATGGGTAACACCTTACAAAACCTTTTTTTTTGTAAGAGTCAATCGATTTTTTAAACAGATTTAGATCTATCTTTTAAAAACTAAAAATGTTACTACCTATTTTTATACTAAAAATATTTTTCATGCGTGATGATTAAAAATTCGTTGCAGGGGCTTTTGGATGATAACGTGTACCACATGGACCTATGTATTGTTTTTCGTTGTTTTGTTTTGAACTATTGCATACCAACTTAAAAACTTCACACTTTGTTTTTTAGTTGTAGACTTGTGTAGTACGTTTGTTTGCTGCAGTTGGCAACATTAATAAAATTATTCGCTTGTTTGAGCTTGAACGAAAATTGTAAAGTGCTTATCACGAATTTTTAAGTTTTTCCTTGGTTTTTATGTGTTAGATTAAATTAAATCATTTAGAATACCTAGATGACTTAATTCCGGGAGCAAGAATAAAAGTTTTAGTGGTGATTTAACAGTGTAACATTTAGTGTTATTTACAGTGTTTCGCACTTTCATTTTCGCATAGTTACAAAATATTGCAAAATGACTTCTGCACTGTATTTAGAGCATTATTTGGACAGTCTTCAGCACCTACCGATAGAACTGCAGAGGAACTTTAAATTAATGCGTGATCTAGACGACCGTGCGCACGGACTAATGAGGACAATCGACCTTATGGCTGACGAATTACTACCAAATATTCCTAAAATGGACGAGGAGACCAAGAAAGAAAAGGTAAATACCATACAAGGACTCTTTAATAAAGCTAAAGAGTACGGAGACGACAAAGTACAGCTAGCGATACAAACATACGAGTTGGTTGACAAGCACATACGTCGCCTTGACTCTGACCTCGCGCGGTTTGAATCTGAGATACAGGAGAAAGTAATGAGCGCACGTGCCGCACAGCAAGCGGCCGCCGACCAGGAACCCAACGCAGCCACTGTCAAGAAAGGAAGGAAGAAGAGCAAAATTAATGATAAGACAGCAGCAACCACTGGCAAGAAGAAACGCGCTGGAGCGTCAAGTGAGGATGACGCCGTCGCGTCAGGCAGGTCGGCAGCGAAGAAAAAGGCTGTTCGCAAAGGTGCGACAGCTACTGCCAATGCCTCTAAAGAACAGGAAGAAAATGCAGATTTGGATTCAGTGGGTGGTATGGCACACCCGAGTGACGTCCTCGACATGCCTGTAGATCCTAACGAGCCTACATACTGCCTCTGCCACCAAGTGTCGTACGGTGAAATGATAGGCTGTGACAACCCTGACTGTCCAATTGAATGGTTCCACTTTGCATGTGTAGATCTTAAAATCAAGCCCAAAGGTAAATGGTACTGCCCTAAGTGTACTCAGGATAGAAAGAAAAAATGATCCACGGCTAAACCTCCTCCTAAACAAACAGATAAGACTGTGACTATTAAAAAAGAAGTAAAGTGACTAACTTTAGATGTAAGTTAGAGTAATATATTGTAATATAGCCCCAAGACGTCAAAATGTGATGGTATTATAAAGTTTATGTCACTTTAACTAAGTAATGTAGATATGAGGAAACATTTATACAATATTGAAATGCATGTGCAATAATTGTGAAAGTTATGTTAATTGTATCTTGTATCTATGGTTATGTCGCAAAGACATGATAGTAGAAAAAAAAAACAATGAAAATGTTGAGTTAATATAAATATCAATTTTATATTTATATATATTGTAGTTAATTAAATATTATGCCTTATAATTTAAAGATGTATGGCACCAACAGCAAAGAAAAACTTCTCTTATAAATGTTGGATGTGGCATTTCAATTATCAGAAAAGAAACCCTAAATAAAAATGTACAATTGCACAAAATAATAGTGTTCAATTAATATTGTTATAAAATAGCTGTCCTTACAATATAGAGATACATAATATAAAATGCTAGGAACAATAATAGCAGCTCATAATATTAAGGATAATCTTATGATGTTATCATATGCCTTATTTAGCATTTATTCATAAATGGCATAATGACGCAGTCATAGTGTTAGGAACTTTTTGATATGTTAGACCTAGTTAAAAGTTATGGGATTTACTGTACATCATATGTATGCAGGATAGGTAATGACTCATTGTTTTCCATAGCTTTGTTAATTAAGTCTTAATTTATCCTGTATGCATAAAATGTCTTAAATTTTTTATAACATTTGTATAAAGAAATGGCTTTCAATGGCTAGTTGCCTCACACATAATATACAAATAGTCTGAATAAATACTTAACTAAATGTCAAATGTTATTAGTTAGTTATAAATTAGGAAGATGGTTAAAACTGATTGTCCACAAAACAAAGGATTGGTGCCGAATGTAGGGCATGAGGTTTGATGACAAATACTGCTGTCTTTTCTGAATAGAAATAAGAAGGAAACTTTTGAACTAGTTTATACATATCTTTGTTCAATTCAATGCCTACCCTTTAGGTGTTTAGTAAATCTGGATATTCTGATCATGATACAGTTCTTTGATTCAGCACTTTCACTCTCATTGTACACATTTATAAAAGATAAAAATGTTAAGTTGTGACAGCAAACTGTCAAATCAATGAGCAAATAGCATAATTTAGAAGAATTTTTCAATTCTATTGCTTGAATGAAATGTTAATATGTGCATAATATTTACTAAAGTCATCTAATAAAGAGACAGCAAAAAATACTTTGAATAACGCATGGTTTTTTCATCTGCATTTATGTACTATCAATTGTAAATATTAGGATTGTAATGAATAAATGTGACAGACTTAGATTGTTTATATGTAATGGAAATAAAGGTGGACAATCATGGAGTGTACATGTAATATACAATCTATTTATTAATATAAGAAGATCCTAATAGATAACTAATGTCTGTAGATAGTCATATTTAATCACAATAAAGAAGATATTAGTATTGAGTTCCAATTCCTAATTAATGTTACATGTTAGGTCGTATTCCGTGAGACAAAAGCAATATAGTAATAGTTATAAGCTCTATGACTGTTTTATTTAAATATTAAGATATATTTCTAAATATTTGAATAATTATTGCAGTTATTGACTTATTTTTTACTTGCTGGCAATAATATTATAATCAATGAGTACACCAAATATTATTAGTATTGTAACATAGGTAAATTTTATATGATAATGTTACAAATTACTACCTACCAAAAGTTGGTATTTGTTTTATGAAATGTATTATATATGTGACTGCCTCGCTGGTCTTGTGGTCGCAAAGCGCGACTGCTGAAAATGAGGTCTTGGGTTCGATTCCCAGGTTGGGCAGAGTTATTGAGCTTTTCCATCAGGAATTTCTCAGTAGCAGCCTCGAAGTCTGGATTTGTGCCCGGTTGACGGCAATAGGCTCACCCCCTATTACATGGGACTTGAACATTACTGGCGAAATTTGGGTGTACTAATGGATACATCTCTGCCTAACCCTGTTATGTTATTGTACATATGTTTTTTTTTTATGGTTCCTGTACACATTGGCGCATGTTGATAAATTTTTCTGGTCTGTTCCCTGATCTAAATAGCAGTTATTCGTTTAAGTATGTTAAGATAAGTAGCGGTTTATTAATGGATGGTCAAGTTTATCAAACATGCGGTTTCGATGCACTGGTACTAGGAGCCAAGGCAAACAGAAAAGGCATTGCAATTTGAAACCTATATTCTAACAAAAAGAAGACAAAATTACTATTTACAATAACGCACATGATTATAATAAAATGAAGGTGAAGTTTGTACGTGATTGTACCATAATGGTGTAATAATTTTAATTTCCATGCCTATTGTGCCTGTCGGCAGTAAAGGAAAATATGTATTTACGTAATGAATTTCATTATTGTTATTTTGAAAATCAAATTAGCATTAAATGGTTTACAACTACGACACCAATAGGAGTTAATGTTTTGTTATTGCCATTTTATTGTGTTTAATAAATATTATGAACTATAAATATTTATTTTTCATTATTAAACGTGACCAACCCGATCCTAATCGTCCCAAACTCTTCTATTATGATTCGAGTAAATATTGTGACACCTATGGTCATCATACAAATGTGTAATTGAAAAATCAATAATGAAAATAGATGATATTTTGTGCTATCATCCTTTTTTTTACAATAAATTAATTAATTAACTTTCATAAGATACATCCATTGGGCCATTGGCTGTTACAGGCAAATACAGTCATTTCCCTTTTGCCGTAGTCCGGAGAAAAAAAAGTTGTTATATTTAATAGTTCGTGTTAAACGCGATAGATGGCATTACATGTACTGATTTACTTTGTGAAAAATTAGTGACCGTCTGTAGAATAATATACTTATCATATCGCCACAGGGCACACGATCCAGACTGCTGAGTACTGAGAAATTCCTGGTGGAAACAGACGGAAATGATTTCGAAAAAGGTAAAAGAATAATCCCAACTACAAACACTTTGTTTTCTTAATTTTTCAAGCTTTGTGTTGCAGTCCGTACGTTCATTCTCTGATTTAGTTTATGAAAAATTGTTTTCATAATAATATTAACCGCTATCATCTTATCCGTAAATATGTACAGCATTTTTAGAATAAAAAAAATGTCTACCTAACTAAATACTACTTCCCTTTGACTACGGGCGACATTCGCTACCCCGAGCCCGTAGTGTGGCTGACTACACAGTTCGGGTTTGACGCATTTGGTGCACTTCTCAACTTGTACACCATGCTCAAATGGTGAACTTAGCAACTGGTGCACTTCTCATATGGTACACTTCGCAACTGGTGCACTTCTCAATTGGTGCACTTCGCAAAAGGAGCACTTTTTAAGATGAGTGGAGATTTGGAAAAATTGTCTAATAATGAAAGAATCTTTGGTTTTGCGTAGGTAATTTTCTTAAAAAATACATGTAATATCAACAATATAATAATATCATATACCTAATAGGGTTGAATAGTTGGGTAGGGTTGGGTTGATATATTATCATATAATATCAATAACCTTTATAATTTTAGTTAAACTCTACTTCTCTAAAAAAATAATAACATGGCACTCGGAAATAACAAAAATATAATTATGTAAGAAAAAAAACAGATTTACAGCAAAAATTTATCATAGTAAAGACATGATATTTTTATTGAAAGAAAAAATGAAATGTAAAAAAAAAAAGAAAAAGTTAAGCTTTTATTTAATTAAAATAATTACTATAACTAAAAGAAGTACAGTTTAAATTATAATATTATGAAGGTTATTGATATTATATCAACCCAACCCTACCCAACTACTCAACCCTATTATATGATATTATTATACTGTTGATATTACATGTATTTTTTAAGAAAATTACCTACGCAAAACCAAAGATTCTTTCATTATTAGACAATTTTTCCAAATCTCCACTCATCTTAAAAAGTGCTCCTTTTGCGAGGTGCACCAATTGAGAAGTGCACCAGTTGCGAAGTGTACCATATGAGAAGTGCACCAGTTGCTAAGTTCACCATTTGAGCATGGTGTACAAGTTGAGAAGTGCACCAAATGCGTCAAACCCCACAGTTCGTGTGTTCGCCATAGAAAAACACATACGGTGTGTGCGCCAGCGCCGCACTTGCGTTTTTTAGTAGGAACACAAGTGTGTTTTTCCGCAGTCAATTACTTTTCCACTTAACTTATTATTTAAAAAGCTACATTTTCGAAATTCACCACAAGAATATAGGTATCTATTTAGGTACATACGTAGCTCGAGGCAGCATAATATTTGGTACGATAAAGGTTGTATAATTATGTCTACGCTCATTGCCTGTATAATTATGGTTTTCCAGCAAAAAAGCGTAGTGGGGTGCGCCTGCGCAGCGCAGCCTGGTTGTGAGTGCAAAAGCTTCCATATTGCATCAGCTATGATCGACGAATATGCAGGCTTGCGTCAGGCGGCCAGTTTGGCTAATGACCGGACCATTTGGCAAGGCATTCAAAGAAGGCTAGAATCCAGCCTTATCTTGTTTCCGATTTTAACAGTTCATCAGCAGTTGAAGCCCCTGTTTATTGCATTTATGTAACTACGTTTTTCAGATTGATTAACTGTAAATGTAATTTATGCTGTCAATAGTAGACAAATTTTTCAAACATATGAAAAAAAGCAATGGAAAAGTTTTGAGTAGGTAGGTGCAATTTGAGGGTCGGTCTCGTCATGAAAAAAAGACCAAACCAGATCATAATAATAAGCTATATTTATGTGGTTTGTGGGTGTACACTTGCACCTCTGCCTAACCCTTCGGGGATTACAGGCGTGATGATATGTGTGAAATAAATTGAAATGTACACAAGTAAAAAACATAAACTCTTTCTTTCTTCTAAAATAAAATGAGTAAATTATGTAGCTTTAGTGAAAAGCTTTGCGGTTTATGTATATTAATTAAATTACATTCAAGTGCAATAAAATGCAGTGATAATGTGTCAATGCCTACCTACAACAGACAATGGATGATAGCTAAGTAATTCTAGTAATAACTAGGTGCCTTAACCCACTATACGTAATGTTCCTGTAATAAATTATCAGTTTTATTAAGACACTATTATTGTTTATTGTATGAGAAGTCATGTAGTAACTAGTAACAGTCGCATACTTGACCCTTTATTGTTTTTTATTGGTAACTTGCAACTTTGTGTACGAAAAGTGCATTGTAAGGCCGTAAAAGATAATATGATACAGAGGTATTAAAAGCATTAATTTAATCTATGCTTCTATACTAATATTATGAAGAGGTAAAGTTTGTTCGGTTGTAGGGAGTAATCTCTAGATCTACTAAACCGATTTTGAAAATTCTTTCGCAGATTAGAAGCTACTTTATCTATCACTGAGTGTATATTTTATTATAAAATATTCTACAGAGGTACTGTTGGTGGGGCTGTAGGGGCCTAGGGGGTAATCTCTCAATCTACTGTAACGATTTTGAATATTTTGTTGCAAATTTGAAGCTACGTTATTAATGAGTGCCATAGGCTATATTTTATAATAAAAAAAAAAAATAGGGAGCCTTAAGAAAAAACCCGCGAACAAAGTCGCGGGGAGAGTGCTCTATATTATAAACACATTGATCTCGTGGCGGCGCGTCGTCAACTGTCGGCCTCTACACAGCAAAGGGTTGGTCTCGATATTGCATAGCATGCTCTCAGAGTTTACAGTGCAGTTTATCAGGGACAACGCGCGCGAAAAGTCGCTCCGCCATTTTTTAGCTAAACAAATACTTTTTATTTAGTTTTTTTTTTATCGCGTTTGAACTCGGAGCATTTGGAAAATGACGATGCTTTTAAGAAAAATGTGGAAGACCCATTCAAAACACAAAAGTGAGTTTTTATTAATTACTTTTAAATTTTTGTATTAATTACCTAGGGATAGCTTTTAATTAATAATTGCGTCATAAATATTATTGTGGAAATAAGTAGATAATTAAAATATAAGCAAAGTAAATTCAATGGGAATCTCAATTAATTTATGGTGTAAAATGTTTCTAGATTTTCGTTATTTAAATTTTCGTTATTTATGACTTATAAATACGACGCGACGGAAACAAGGATTAAAAATGTTATTCTAGAAACTAGGGATTTATTTTGTCTCGTCACTTTTTTATTTTTTTATACCCTTAAATCAGTCATTTCATAGCAGACTAAATAAGGTTCCTTTTCATTTCATGAAACATATATCCAAACAACTTATAATGTCGCCATTTATTAGATAGTAATTGAAAATGGAAAACCGTGTCGTGATTTCCTATTTTGATTAATCACATTTAAATGTCCAGTTACACCGTCTTATGAACCAGTTTGCGCGCCCTTTTTCAAATTGAAAAAGACTGGTTGCATGTTTTTACATGGTCCCCTCAATCATCGGCGTTCACCTTTTTACGTCTTCATTAAAGGTTCCGAGTATGGAGTATATCTAACCTCGCAAAAGGCCGCGGCCCATCTCCGGCGGCAAGTTTCTCTAATTACTCTGGAATTAGGAGCTCTCGCTAAGCCTTACATGGCCGACTGTGAAAAAAGTTGCTTCGTACAGCCTTCCTATTTAGGACGTCTTACATTGTGTTGTGGCTACTGAGTAGTGGAATGGTGTTTGATACAAATGCAGCAATGTATGGTGAAGTGATAGGTGATTAGAGCGCGCAATACCTAAAGTGACGAGTCGTTTTCTTTTTATTAAGGGCTGGCTAGGATAACGGGAAAGGTCTGGCATTAGAAAGTATTGTTATTTTGCTTGTTTTTTTTTTTTTAATATTACCCCGTTTACTGTATTAGTATTTTAACGGACTTTAAAAAAGGAAGAGGTTTGTCAATCGGTTGTTTTTTATGTTTTTTTTTTATAGTTCCGACATATAAGTACCAAATGATTTAGAAAATACCAAGTTTTTCTGTTTGAAGTTTTTAAAGACGGTTGTCCTTTTCTACATACTTATACACTAACGCTTTAAGAGGCAACGCAACGTAAGAATCTAATACCTAAGTATCTCTTAGGTAGCTACAATAGATCAATCAAACTTTTTATTATAACCTCGGTGAAAGTTGAAGTTATTACTGTAATCATTACCTATGATGCATGCCGCACATCTCGGCAAGTACGCGACAAAGAGAGTGTTATCAGGGGGATTGACAGGCCGCTTTGATATCAATGTCCACAAACTGACAGATTCCCTACTTAACTTAAAGTTATAAGGAAACTATAGATGAACCTGTGAACTTTATACCACCACACAATATTTTTTCCTAAACCTCCTAACTATCCATTACCTATTGAGGGAAATGTGGGCTGTGGGTGTACTAATGGGTTCACCTCTGTTTAACCTTTCGGGGATTACAGGCGTTATATTATATGTAAAATATTTAAATATTTGATAATCACATACAGGATAATAATTATTATAAATATTTTTACCTTTACCTAATGTTTCATAACAAAAACATTGTAAATAAATCTGAAGAGCTTTTAAAAATAAAACAAAAGAAAAATATGTTTCATGCACCCGGAGCTACTTAATTAACGCAATTTAACCTAGAATATTATTCATCTGTAACGAAACTATTAAAAAAAGTAGCATCGCATCGTAATATTTCTAGTTAAGTGATAAATTATTAATTAAATGAAAGGCTGTGATAAATAGAGAACGAGCCAGCTCAGTGTGACCGGCATTCTTGCTAAAACGTTGCACTTATCTAGCCCAAAGCAAACTGAGCAAAAACTAAACGTGAAAGCTGGAAAAGCGTTTGATTAACCTTATAGCGCTTTAATCGCAATGAAGCGCTTGAAGCATTTACATCATACAAATTAGACTGTTAGCCGAAGATTGTCGAAGACGCCCTAACATTGTTTTACCTAATAGGTAACTGCGGGCCCTACGGACTACCAAATGAATTAAATTAATAGGCAACCCACCTACCGATTGTCCATCTATAGTAAGTAAGTTAAAAACTTTTTTGTTTCAAAAAAGCTTTTAAACGCGCGAATCTCTAAAACTACAGGCCGAATTGGATACAATCTTTTTGTAAATGATAGTTGGATTCATGCGGAATAGTACCATCACGCTACGACCCAAGGGAGCGGAGCGGTAACCTAACGCGGGAAAAAAAACCAAGAGGATGAAATCACGGCCAGAACATAGTACCTATCAAATTCAAAACTTTTTCTAACAATTTTGAGATTTAAGCGTAACTAAAAGTTTAAACTTCGTCAAAAGCTTCTTGCGGTTCATGAACAATAAGAAAATACTTAAACGCCCATTTAAAATTATCTTTTTCGTACAAATACACCCTATTTGCGTTCATAGACAACTGCAGTTAGCTTCTAACGCGCAATCAACACATTAATTTCCTTTACACATCTAACGCGCAACATTACCAGTTAGAACCGGTAATAGAAGCGCATCACGACTTTATCAACCACTCGTACGCATCGGTGGAGTTTCGTTCAACTTATTACGCCTAATAACTGACCTATGGCCTAGTTCGCTATCGATACCACCCGTCTGGCCTAGATGAAGTGAGATATCACTAAAATAGCTGTCTGATTGCCGCCATTTTTGTTTTGCGTTTAGTTCGTCTACGTCCTTGTGACGTAAAAGTTTTACTATAATAAACAATGGTTTATTTGGCAAAGAAATGCTGTTGTTTTTATTGCGTAAGCTAGTCAGTTGTTGTTGTTGACTTCATGACATCTGCTTTAAGCTGCGATGCGTATACGACGTTTCTGCGAGCTCACGATTCGTGTTTTACTTAGCAGCATAGATTAGCAGTTTTGTGTTTTGGCCTAATGTTAAAATAGGTACCTAGTATCAAAATTAAAGCAGTTATTTCAATCAAACCATTTACAGACACTTTTGAATTTTCAAGGATCAATTCAGGTCATTCAGTTAGTCAGAAAGTTGAAGCTCTTATGAAACTTAGGAAACAAAAAACTCTACGGACACTCTTTCTGATTAGGTTTTTACAAAATCCTCATTATGAGCTCGTTACGTATAGTATAACTACCAGATTTTGCCGCATTCCGGACAAACAAGGGGCTTAAGAAACACGGAGCTAGTGTCCTGAGACAGTGAGACGGTCGGCAAGTTACTAGGGAGATGACAGGACACACTGAATGGATTTCTCTAAAACAGGAAGGATGAAGTACAGAATCGCGAAATATGGAAGGAGCGTGGTAGGAGGCCTTTAATAAGCTTTTATCTACTTAAATATTTATGTGTTGTCGCTAGACGCTGGTACCGAACCTACGTAACTAAAGAGATGTTTTCGCCAATTAATTGTACTTATCCATCTTGGATGCGTTTGCCCCTTTTCTTGACCCCACCATCTTACTTCATCTCACCCAATATAACCTGTCTCAAGAAAATCTCCTCTCTTCTAATGTTGGTTTTGATTTTTATAAAACTGAGTCGTTTTGTTGTGTTTACCCAATGTTTTCATCTACGAAAGTGAGGTTAATTCCTGAACATTAAATTAGATTTTATTACCCGATTAAATGGCGACAGACAGCTATCAAGATTCGGAGCAATTTGGATCGATTTACTAGCGAGCGTTTACGAAACCAGCTCGGCCTGTAATAAGCTAATGAATCTAAGCTGGGAAAATTGCCACGTCCAGTTACTCGAGCGAAATTACCTATCAGCTATGAGTAAATGCTTGGCGACAACGTTCGGTTTATCATGGTTTGTATCGGTTGTATAACGAAATTTTTCCCTAGAGAATCTCTAGAGACCTAGATATCAGTGAAGAGAATTTATTTTCTTAAGAATGAAGCCGAAGCAAACTTATAAACCTATTCATCAATAGCATGTGTTGTGTACCTACCTATTAAAAAAGAACTAGCGACCCGCCCCGGCTCCGCATGGGTGCAATCGTCGATGAAAGCTCCCGGAGGCTTAACTTTTTCCGACACTTCCAACAATTATCGTTATAATTCAACCAATTTACACAAAACCTTGGTAAATTATGTACCTAAACGGTCCTCATGAATCACTTTATCTATAAGTAAAACCGCATGAAATTCCGTCCAGTAGTTTTTTAGTCTATCGTGAACAGACAGACAGACGCGGCGGTGGACTTTGTTTTATAATGTAATATAAAAAATAATTAAATAAAAGGATTCTCTCTTTCTCATTTTATTTCATAAGGGCGTACCTTAAAGATGCATTTTGTGGCCTATGTTGTTGCAAATTGCAACGTCACCAATTGTGGTTTGTTTATACCTACATACATTATGATACATGGCCAAGAACACAATGACTCAAATGATTAATATTATAATGGAAAAAGCCTAGAGTTTCCCCTTTTAATACAATTGTTTATTCATAAGAATTTAGATAAACAATAATGGACTTTGAAATTAAATGATGCTGGTGATGAAATAGGCTACGACTGTACCAAGTATTGTGTCGTTCAATATGAAAATTGACAGGGTGGATGGGATAAATAAATAAATATATAATAGAATATTAAATATAGATAGCCAAATATAAATAAGCAAATAATAATACACAAATTATTACAGACACCATTTTCATGCAATAAATAAAATAATAATAACTATAGATACTATACTTATACATACACAAGAACATAAATAACTACAAAGGCCTCTTCCTCTCTCCTAAATTTTTGCTGTGCCCGACTGGGTCCATATTGATCTTTTACTGTATTACATACATTACATGTATGTGTAATAGGTTTATATGGAATGCAATAAAAAATTGAGTATTGAGTATTGGATGGATGGAATTGCTAGTCTATCATTCACCAACATTTTGGATTCAGGAAATATTTTACTGTGTTCAAAATTTTATATTATGGTTATTTTTAGATGGTTGCCTTTGCTTGCTAATTACCAACGTGTCAAAATCAAAGTCAAGCCAAGATCCCACTGGCTGTTCGTAATTCAGTCAATCAATTAGCGCAGCTTTCGCGTTGACAATAATTTGTATTTTTTTTTTCTCGATGATTTCTGTCTTACAAGATATTTTTAATTCTATAATGGTTCATTCGTTTCCAGAATTAAGCGAGGAATGGGCGCTAGCAGAGTGCGAGGGCGAGGGCTGGTGGCGCGAGGCCCGAAACTCCGGGCCTGGCGAGGTGGATGTGCGGTACGCAGGCGCAGCACCCGTGGAGCGGGCAGCCTCCGCCCCTGCAACTGCACTTGCTGTCAGATCTGCTCTGCATTCTGCTAAATGTACGTAGAAATGAATCAGCTAAAGACTTTGACCAAAAACATATAGTGTGTGGTTTTTTCAGTTGTATCTTTATTTAAAAATTTAATCTGATTTAGTCAAGATAAGTACCGGTACAGTATAATAACGATCATACATAAGTACATAAATAATATCACGCCTGTAATCCCCGAAGTGTTAGGCAGAGGTGTACCCATTAGTACACCCACATTTTGCCAGTTATCTTTAAGTCCCATGTAATAGGGGGCGAGCCTATTACCATCAACCGGGCACAAATCCAGACTCCGAGGCTGCTACTGAGAAATATTTGACGTAATTGTATGCCTATACAACAGTCAGTAAACTTGTGAATGAAGCTCCCAAGATGAGGTTACAAAGGTTTCTGCGGTCATATCACAATAATATTATATCATATTATATTGATTTATTATTGCCATATTTATAGAACGATCCGAGATATCTCCGCTACAAATAATTCGGTCAAGAACACGATGTGAACTGGGGTCTAGAGGTCCAACTGAATTGTGTATGTTTCAGATAATTATGTTTTTGTCAATATTTTGCTTCCTATTTTTGTTTATACTTACATCGTATAGAATGAATGGAGGAAGGCCTTTGCCCAGCAAATATAATAATATAATTTTTTAAAATACTTATTAAAAAAAATTAATTTTGAAGTGTGTTTATAAAAATATAAGTATAGTCATAATTACATTGTTCACGACTTCCTTGTGCGAATTTTACTTAATTCTAGGGCAATTAGGTAATTGTCAAAATATTTTACGTTTCCAAAAAAAAAAAACAATCCACTTTATACAAAAATGTTCTAGTAAAATTAGTAAATAAATAATAATAATAGTAAATAGCAATTCAACTCCTTTTATGTGTCTAATAAATATAAGTATATATATATAGGTACGCACCCACGACACATGAGAAATTCCTAGTGAGGGACTGCTTCCTTTTTAGAAAACAAAATAAATAAATAAATAAAATGACTCTATTATTGTTCCAGTGATAAACAAGAAGCTGCAGCGAGTGAACTTGGATATAAGCGCAAAGGGCATCGTAGTCAGCGATGCAGACACACAGGAAAACGTTATAAGCGTTTCTATTTACAGGTAAAAACAACTTATTTACTTCGTCTTGTTTATAAATAAATATAGGTAGTATGGGTTACCTAACTTATAAGTATATATTTTTTTATTAAAACTTAATGCACATAAGAAAAAATACACTGTACAAAGACGGACTTAATGCCTTAGGCATTTTCTTCCAGCAATTTACTACAGGGTAAATTTGAACCCCAAAAAAGGTCGACTTATTATCCGCGACTGTCCGCGACGTCCGCATTCGCGATAACAGAAACACACGGACAAAGTCGCGGGCAAAAGCTAGTATCATTATAAAGCTTACAACGCCATAATGTAAGATTACAGGGGCCGGATGCACCCGGTGACCCGTACGTAGTCCGTGCCTGGTACGGAAGAAAATATAACTGATTGACCAAGATTAATTATCGTCCATGTCTGACCTACAAAATTATCTAGACAAAAATAATTAATTAATAAGACGTTGACAACACTTTGTATTATCTTACACTTGTTATGTCGTATTTATATTAATGGACGCAATAATTAATAACGGCTAAATAAAGTCATTGACACTCAGTGCGTGTTTTATTCAGAGAAGTTGGATGTATCTTTAGAGCACATATTTTTCGGGATTATGATACATATTTGTGAATATTGTTTTAGGGATTATAATACCTACATACCGGGGTCGCGGGACGTCTTAACAGGATACCGTGGTCCCAGAACGCGAAGGGCAACAGAAGGAACAGGGTGGTTTTATAATCAGTAAAAGCCTGGCAATCCCTTCCTTTGCTGATTGATGATTTTTACAAAGCCAAAAAAGGGATTAAATACATATTTGTGAATATTGTTTTAGGGATTATAATACCTACATACCGGGGTCGCGGGACGTCTTAACAGGATACCGTGGTCCCAGAACGCGAAGGGCAACAGAAGGAACAGGGTGGTTTTATAATCAGTAAAAGCCTGGCAATCCCTTCCTTTGATGATTGATGATTTTTACAAAGCCAAAAAAAGGATTAAATACATATTTGTGAATATTGTTTAGGTAGTATATTGTTTAGGTGTTTATAGAAATAAAACACTCCAATGAAAAGGGAGGATCCTCCGACCAGACGTGTATTATGTCTGGTGGGCTAATGCCCGACGGTTGTTGTCGGGATTTTGTAAACCTAATTAAAACTTACATCAACTTTACATCTACCATTACAGTTTCCCAATACGGTAGTGTAGTTATTAATGATTATTACATAGGTACATCATAATCATCATCATAATTATTGGGATTTTGTATAATTTTATTATACTAGCGTCGCGCCGAAGTTGTGATTGCACGATGTGGGAAACGTCAGTTGTACTTCGTTTCTAGTGCGATAGATGTCGCTACATGTATCCACACTTCTGTCTCATAATATATTTTGGGCTATCTACATTTTTGGTAGACACTAAGAAAAAAATCTAGTACTAATAAGGTGGTGTTACACCGGCATGACGAATCGTGGATGGGCTGGAATTGAAATCACGCTTACTGTTTTTTTTCGGTGTTGTAAAAATCGTCAAATGAGTCCTTCCGCCCTGGGTGGGGCAGAAGGGACTGTCAGACTTTTACTAACAAAAAAAAACTATCCTGTTCCTTCTGTTGCTCTTTGCGTTCCGGGGCCACGGTATCCTGTTAAGACGTCCCGCGACCCCGGATCACGCTTACCACTGCCTGCTGACTGACCGACGGACAGACCGCGGAGGCTAAGTAATAGGGTCCCGGTGGCACGTTTCGGGAAGGGTACCCCAAAAAGGGAACTCGTTATGTAACGTTACAGGCATGACGTGTAAAGTAAGTTATTTGTTTCTATGTTATCCAGAATCTCGTACTGCTCAGCGGACGCAGCGAATGCTCGCGTCTTCGCCGTGGTGGAAGGAAAACCGGCTGGGGGGTCAGCTGAGAACCACGTGGTACACGTGTTCGTGTGCACCAGGAGGAGGCATGCGCGGGCCCTCGCGCTGTCGCTAGCGCACGCCTTTAACGATGCTTATCAGGTAAATCAATACAAATAAATAAAATTTAAGTGTCTGTTTGCAATATCAAAATAACTTACAACTTTCTGAAGGACTCTTTGACAATTCAAAAGTGCCTGTTAATCGTTTCATTATAAAAAATAAATAAAATAATATTATCATCATCATCATCAAATGCAGTTGTATGTAATAGGATGTTCACTGCTGAACATAGGCCTCCTCTATAGATTTCTAATAGGAGCGGTTCGAAATAGCTAGCATCCAGCGCGTTAATCGTTTATTTGAAATAAATGATTCTAAATGATTAAAAAAAATAACAAGTAATAAATTTGTGTTTATTTTTAGGACTGGCAAGCAAACCTCAATCAAGGCAGTTCTCTGGGGTCGGACAACAAACGTTTAGCTCCTTGGGTAAGTTAAAATAGTATCTATTGTAGTGATTTTTAATTTATATATTATAGTTTCAATAACTATTAATGTCGGAACCTATAGGAACAATTTTTTTTTAAAGAGTAGTTATGGAGCTTCTTGCCCATTCTTCTCCATACGATATAATCTTTTGGAAGGGGCAGCTAGATTCAATTATATTTATCTCTGATAACGTTCAAAAGCGCGTTTAAATTTAAAAAAAATATATATATACGAGGAGAGTTGACCGTCAGCGTCGTGGGTTTAGAATATTCTTGCGAGACTCTCGTGTTACTCTAAACGCAAATACAATGATGTTAACTGTACCTACTTTAAATTTGTTTTTTGTTCCTTTCCAGGTTCGTTTCCAGGAAGAGTCAGATGAAGAAGAGCTGGATGCTGAGGACTGGCAGTCTCCCGCTCCTCTTGTGACTTTCGCATGATTTGATATTTAGTAATTAAGTATGTATTTTTTAAGGCTACAATATTCATAGAAGTGTCTATTTTAAGACAGAGCCGTACAACACATCCTTCCTTGCTACTTTTCGTTTTTGTAGGTTAGTTTAATGAATGGTGTCGATTCCCCTGTTCACAAACTACACAAAAATTATAGAATTGTTTTATTGGACAAAAAATATGTAAATAGTTTAATTTTAGTTCAATATCGGCTTAAGGTGTCAACCATTTTGGTATACAAGTAGTGCAGCTGTCACTTATTTAGGTATTTTTGGTAACAAAATTGATAGAAATGACTGAACAAGACGAGAGCAAAGAAATTAAAAATTCTAGTTTTGTGACCCCTGTAAATGGTTGAATTTGTCCCGCTGGTCTCATGGTTGTTAGCTCTGGTGCCTGGGCTCGATTTCCAGATCAGGCAGTGTTACGTGAGAAAAAAGTACAACTAAACCTGAAAAATCAATCGATCTCAGAAAAAGAGTTTTTCTACTCGAGATAAACATGAGGCTTCAATTCGTTTTCTAATATAGGTACTATCCTATTAGAATTGAGATTATGAAACTAGTTATAAATAAGGATAAATAGCTGTTAAGTTTGTGCTATGTGCTATATAATTTAACATAAACTAAAGGCTCCTATGTACTGAGTAGTGTAAAAGCCATGTTTTCTCGTCGATTTTCGCGATTTAATTTACCTCCGCCTAGTAACCTACGCTAGGCCTACGCGGTCGCCTACGCCGGTCCTACGCGGTTTCCTACGCCAGGCCTACGCTGTTGCCTACACCGGCCCTACGCGGTCACGCGGTTACGGTGTCCCCTTCTTCCCCTTACAATAGAGCTAGTGTAAATATTTCTATTAAACAATAATTTACTTTTACAAAAAAACAAAAAAAAACATTATTCAAAAGATATTATTGTCACGTTTTGTATAAATTGATATTATATTCTATAGATTAGTCTACTTAGTATATGTATAAGCATTATTTGACTGATGTTATGTATTTTACAAATAAAATTATTTTACGTAAAAAAGTTACTTTATTTTTCTACTTACAATTATTTTATTAGAAGTTAGGTTACATAATTACTTATTAATAGTAAGTAAAATAGTAAGTTATTAATTCAATAAAATTGAGATATGTGACACTGCTTGGCCGAGAAGAAATTATGTTTGTTACTTGAAATCAGCTAAGTGTAAATTGGACTCAATCACGCGTATCAGATTACCGTATACTGAACCGATTTTAATGAAACTTTGTTAGCGTCAGGATGGATGGTTGCCTATCACCAGCGACTCTGAAAGTATATTCAAGAATTGCTATCAAATTGCTTAAGTATATTTGCTATAATTGCTAACGATACAGCTTGAAAGCACATCAGATTTAATTATAAGCTAGTTCACATTTTACACTGAATAATTTTATTTAGGTGCTTAAAATAACAAATTCAAACTTAAGTTCTTTTTGTTCGGGCCTGTTGGTCTAGTGGTTAGCGGCCCTGACTGCTAAGCCGGAGGTTGTGGGTTCGATTCCCACCCAGGACAAACTTTGTGTGATGAGCATGATTGTTAGTTCTGTGTCTGGGTGTGATTTATCTATAATATGTATGTATTTATAAATTATATAAGTATGTATATCAGTTGTCTGGTTACCATAACACAAGCTCTGCTTAGCTTGGGATCAGATAGCCGTGTGTGAGTTGTCCCAAGATATTTATTTTATTTATTTATTTATTTTCGAATTTGGGTTGTGAGCATGCGCACCGAGCCGGCAGACTTGCACTTATTGAAAGAAAGAAAGAAAAACTATTTATTCCCACTTTCGTCGTTTCTTTCTTTGTTGTGACACACGTAACACAAAAAATATAATAAAAAACATAACATCACGCCTCTGCCTAACCCTTCGGGGATTACAGGCGTGATGTTATGTTTTTTATGGTAATAAGTACCGAAATTTATAAACGGCCTAACGGTTGACTGCCTCGTTGGTCTAGTGGTTGCAAGCGCGACTGCTGTGCATGAGGTCTTGGGTTCGATTCCCAGGTCGGGCAAAGTGTTATTGGGTTTTTCCATCAGGAATTTCTCAGTAGCAGCCTCGGAGTCTGGATTTGTGCCCGGTTGATGGCAATAGGCTCGCCCCCTATTACATGGGACTAAAAACATAACTGGCGAAATGTGGGTGTACTAATGGGTACACCTCTGCCTAACCCTTCGGGGATTACAGGCGTGATGTTATGTTATGTTATGTTTATAAACGGAAATATGCGCCACTACCGCGCGAAACGGCCAGGAAACAGCGTCAGCTTGTTCCATAAATATAAAGGGGCAAAGGCCTAAGTATCTACTATATGGCTGACTTAATTTCTGTGATTAACCATAACTAAATCAAAGCTCCCGATATTAAAAGCGACATTGCTGGAATGATTTCAGCCATCTTCTGCCTGATTGAGTCAGGTTCAGTGGTTGGGAGCAGGCGGCGC
The DNA here is from genome assembly GCA_949774945.1 of Hoplodrina ambigua. Classification (NCBI taxonomy): domain Eukaryota; kingdom Metazoa; phylum Arthropoda; class Insecta; order Lepidoptera; family Noctuidae; genus Hoplodrina; species Hoplodrina ambigua. The sequence goes on along the minus strand of OX458980.1, from coordinate 10,853,834 downwards.
CGTGGAAGTTGATCATCATGTAATCGAAACAGTCCGTCACGCCGTCCTCGTTACAATCCTGAAATGTACCGAAGTTACTTTTGAATAAAGTTTTAATTCCAATCATGCGTTCAGTTAAAAAAATACAGAGCATTTTAACTCAATGTTACTGTCAATAACATGGTATGTCTTGCCCAGTCGGTCTAGTGGTCGCAAAGCCGACTGCTGAGTGCTGAGCATGATTTCTTGGGTTCGATTCCCAGGTCAGGCAAGTGTTATTGGGTTTTTCCGTCAGGATTTTCTCAGTAGCAGCCTCGGAGTCTGGATTTGTGCCCGGTTAATGGCAATAGGCTCGCTTCCTATTACGTAGGACTAAAACATAACAGGCGAAATCAGAGGGTAATAATGGGTGCACCATGCACCTCTGCCTGACCCTTCGGGGATTACAGGCGTGATGTAAGATGTTTATGTGATGTGTATTTTAACATCCCGTATAGTGAGCTTTAATAGGTACTTACCCTTCCAAACTTCGCCATGTAACTCTCAACGATTCTCATAGAGCAGTGGTAGTCTCTGGCGCAATCTTCAAATGCTGAAATTAGAATAAAAAAAACATCATCATCTGCCTAGCCTTTTCCCAACTATGTTGGGGTCGGCTTCCAGTCTAACCGGATGCAGCTGAGTACCAGTATTTTACATGGAGCGACTGCCTATCTGACCTCCACAACCCAGTAACTGGGTAACATGATACCCCTAAGTAAGACTGGTTGACAGACTTTCGGGCTTTTGACGACCCGTAACGACTGTCAAAGATCCACGTATGACAGCCGGGACCAACGGCTTAACGTGCTTTCCGAGGCACGGAGGAGTTCCGGTAGGTAAAGATGGTCACCCATCCACGGACCAACCCCGGCAAGCGTAGCTTAACCTGACGGATCGACCCGTGCGGCTGTTATTACTTAGCCACGAGCTCGAGAATAAAAAAAAATGAAGGAAGTAAAAACAAAGATAGACCTTTTCCTGAATTAACATATTATGATACCTAGGTACTTTTTATCCCGGTTATGTGTTGAACTTACTTTACAGAACGTTACTTTTTACGCGGACGAAGCCGCGGGTAGATAGTTGTAAATAAATATTTTGTGTCTGTTTACCCAGTTCATGTACCCGTTTTCATGTACACACAGCAAAACAGATAGGTATGCAAGGTCGTCAGATATAGTTGAAGTTTTCTTAGAAACCGATAAATGTCTTTGACTGAAATTTAACTTAGTTAATTAACTGTTCACTATGTATATTTTAAATTAAATTACATTCGAAAAATCAATCGGTTTCTTTGAAATAAATAAATAAAATAAATAAATATCTTGGGACAACTCACACACGGCTATCTAATCCCAAGCTAAGCAGAGCTTGTGTTATGGTAACCAGACAACTGATATACATACTTATATATTTTTAAATACATACATATTATAGATAAATCACACCCAGACACAGAACTAACAATCATGCTCATCACACAAAGTTTGTCCTGGGTGGGAATCGAACCCACGACCTCCGGCTTAGCAGTCAGGGCCACTAACCACTAGACCAACAGGCCCGTCAACGAAAACTTCAACTATATCTGACGACCCTGCATACCTATCTGTTTTGCTGACTGTACACAGTTCATTTACCTTCTTTCCTCTCCGGGTCGTCATCAGGCAGGATCGGCTTACCAGCGTCGATCCAGTACACCCTGGATATGAAGAACGGCCCGCAGTACCCCTCACTGCAGCCCCTATTCAAGTCACATCCCGCCACGTGGCAGAGGCACCGGAAACAGGCACCGGTCAGGTTTGTTATGCGCACTCCTGAAATTGGTAGGGTTACGTATTAAAAAATACCCGTATAGTCAACCTGAATGATGTCAGCCCTCTTACGCACTAGCGGTTAACCGCGGGGGCGGCTAGCCTCTTTTCCAGTTGAATATGCAACCGCTTATGATTGTACGCACACTGGAAAAGCGGTTGACCGCTAGTGCGTAAGAGCGTTTATTCATATTTTATTTATTTGAACTTTATTAAGGCCTGATTTTTCAATAGTCTGATAACTTTAATTCAAAGAATAAACATGACAGTATGGTATGATATATTTTCTATACAAAATCTGTATGTAATCCGTGACTTCGTCGTCGACGTAATAAAATTATAACTACAAAACATAAGCTATTAAGCTAAAGTTACCAAGGTTAGTATAATTAATAAAAAACGTTTAAAAACAATCACTTACCAAATACAACAGAAACGAAATAAAAAAATCCAAGAAGTGTCACAAAAAATATATTTAGCTTCATTTTATTCAACAAATTATTATAGCACACATCTTTCTATCACTAAAGTACGTTCTATAATAACGTTATTACATGTTTAGCTATTAAATTATAATATTATGTGTATACTTTACGGATGTCGAGATACACGGCTAATGTACGCAAGTCGATTCATGGAATCGCATATAAAAAAGTTTTGACAATAAAAAACTTGGGTATTGTCCAAATGAATCATCGAGGTTTGCTGTTTGATAATCAGAATCGATTTTATAAAGACATTGTTTTTTCAACACACTAGAGTGTAATGGCAATCTAGAGCTCACTAGTATCATAATGTACTATGTCTACATACAAACTAAAGTGGGTCTTATTGCATCGCTTAAAGGTAACAATGCATGTGGTGTATTACGCACATGTGCTTTTCATATTACATAACCGCACTAGTGCGGTACAATGTTTTTGAAAATCTTGTATCAAACGTGTGAGCATTTTACCATTATACTTTCAGCCTCTTTACGCATTTTCAAGTGAATCTATCGACTTCTTTCCCAGTTTTGCGGTTGAAATATATGGAAGCAGAATTTTTATATGTATATAAAGATATATAGCTATCTTAAGCATATACTTAAGGTCAAGATCGTGTCTTATTTCTTAGGAGGGTCTAAAACGTGTCACGAGTAATATTAATAATTCATAGGTAAGCGGAACTTTAAGGTGACATCCTGTTTGCAAGTATGTACATATACATATGTATAGGAGCGAAGAAAACAAAATGTAATTAGAGACTACTTCGATTTTTCAGATTTTTACAATAATATTTTTTTTTACAGATAGGCAGATTAGGAATGACACAACAAAGCCCACCGTTATTTCTTAAAACAGTAACATTTTAATATTGCTTTATAATTTCTGTTCTAGTGCGCAATCATCATCATCATATCAGCCTATGGCCCTCCACTGCTGAACGTAGGCCTCCCCCAAAGAGCGCCAACCATCCCGGTCTTGGGCAGGCCGCACCCATCCGCTGCCCGCCACACACTACACACTACGTTTGCCTAAACGTGGTCTTCACTCTAACACGTGTCTGCTCCACCGACCGTCTGTCCATCTGCAGACATGGCCGGCCCATTTCCACTTCAGCGCACTAATAGTGCGCAAGGTAAAGTAATATTAAAAATGGCCCCTAGTTCCGTGCTATCAATTAGCCTGTGTCACGCACGGGCACTGGGGATCGCTGCATCATCTCACTAGAAACATATTGCTTATCGCTGGTTGACATTAGAGATAAACATTTAAGCATAAGTAAGTATTTTTTTCTTTTAGGCGATTAACACACGGCACCGCGGATCGCCGCGGTCGGGCGGCGTACCATTTGAGAATCGCCGCTTCACCGCCTACCGCGGCGGTGTGCGGTGCCGTGTGTTTAAGGATGGAGATGGATGGTTGGATGGATGGAGTTTGGCTACTAAAGTATAAGCGGAGAAGATAACACGATTATTTTTGTAAGAAACCAAAGTCAGTTATGAACTGTGATCATGGTCAATCTAGATCACAAAGATTTATACATAATTAGTTTTGAATCAAGAATAACGGTTTTTGGTACTGGTGCACCTACTTTCAATTTAGAAGCTATATGAGCTTTGTCTCATCATCAAGGATACAAACCGAATCGTGGCTCTTGCAACAGCGATGAATATCCTTGCATCATACTTCACCAAATCCTTGCTAGAACCTGCTTAACAAACCCTAGACCCCACCTACAGCGGAGACGCACTGGTTGAAAGTATGGACGTACTTCGAAGGCAGTCTTCCGGTACATCCGTATCCCCCTTTCCTGTGAATCGCCATGTAGTCATAGCAGTCGACGACACCGTCACCGTTGCAGTCCTGGGGCAAAAATGGTATGAAGCGATAAAGGAAGTGTCAAAGTCAAATCTTTAATATATATAAATAAAACCAAGTCGGGTTAGTTACACCATTTATCACTGAAGAACGGCTGGAACGATTTTTAAGATCTTTTATTTGATTCTGAAGCGATAAGAAGTTCGCCAGGTCAGCTAGTTTCAAAATAAGAATATTATAACGCACTTTTGAACGTCAATAAGAAAAAGATTTTAATCTAAGTTGCCCCTGCCAAAAGGTGGTTTCGTATTGATAAGAATGGGCATGAGGCTCCTTATAATAATAATTATACTCTTTTTAAAAAGTTTAATAAAGAATTATATAGAATAACGTTTACGGCGTACGGCATTTTTAACAAACTTTCAAATTCTTTTTTTTTTCTAAATAATAATGAACCGATTGTAATGAAACTTCCTACACATAAGCACGATAGTAGATACATAGGTCTAAAAAGTTAGTTGAGAACATTTTCGAAATGTCCCGGATATGGCTAGCTTACCTGAGCGAACCTCCTCATGTATCCTTGGACGGTGAGTGCGGAGCAGTAGGGGTCATTCGTGCAGCTCGAGTACGCTGGGAAACGATAATTATACATGTAAAATTATTGTAAGCTTACGTGTCTTCCACCGGGTGGACTGGTTATCAGATCGGATAAAGACCACAGGATCGCGCTTTATGCAATCCGCTTCCAACCGGTCCTATTGGAAATCTACAGGGGAGGATCTATGTTCAGCATTCGGCTGATCATCATCTGCCTAGCCTTTTTCCAACTATGTTGGGGTCGGCTTGCAGTCTAACCGGCAGCTGAATACAGTATTTTACATGGAGCGACGCCTATCTGACCTCCACAACATCTCCACAACATCTCCACACATCTGACCTCCATATGGGGTATCTATCGTCTTACCTAGTATAGCTGGGTAATACGATACCCCATGGTAAGACTGGTTCTCAGACTTTTGTGTTTCTGTGTCGACCCGTAACAACTGTCAAAGATCTACGTATGACAGCCGGGACCAACGGCTTAACGTGCTTTCCGAGGCACGGAAAAATGTCAATGATGTCTAAGATAAACTTGGCATTCGGCTGATACGAAATGATAAAGGTATGTCGTAATATGTCGCACCCAACTGGTAGACTAACATGGAGCAATTAAATAATTAAATTATTATGTGTTTGACATATTGTGCTCACTCTAATGTTTCGCTGATCGTAGCGCACGCGTAGGATCATTCTGTTCCCTTCAAGATAGTTGAGCTAAATGGCGTTGACTCATGCGTCATGTTCGTGAACAGACGCTGTCAGTTGGGATTAGTCATCCTCTAACTGTCATGGCTTATATCTTTTATAATGTAAGATTGAATAGAATAGAATTCTACAGAACACGCTGTCTTACCGTCAGGCTCAGTAGGGCACTGTCCGTCTTTGGTAGGTTTACCAGCATCTTCCCAATATGCCCGGCTGATGTAGAACACGCCACAGTAGTCACCTTGGCATTGGGTACCCTGCTGCCTGCACCCGGACGTCGCCTGGCAGATGCAGCTGAGGCACGCCTCTGATACGGGCGGCGCTTGCGTCGAGCCCAGAGGGTTAGCTAGAAATTATGAACAAAATTGAACTTTCGTAAGTAGACGTGTACATACTTCTACTAATTCAAAGACAAAATCAAATCATTTATTTTTAATGAGACCATCAAAAGGCACTTTTGGAATTTAATCTTGTTGCCCCTTCCATACTTACCTTACACCTTAGAATTATACTAAGCCGCACACGATATATTTAATTTTGGAAAGTGGTAGGAGGGCGGACCACGTTCACCCTCCCCGTATTCCTTCAGTCAGTCATCGATTACATTTATAAACAAAGCAATTTTCTTTGAATCTGATTCATGAGGAGTTCCGTACCATATCCCCGATGTTCATTATCAGATTATCATCTCAATATTTTCTATAGCACCACGGGGAAGGTTTCCCAATTTAAACAAAATAAAAATCCTAATCGGTTCAAGCAACACATAAAAAACAAGATTACCATCGTGTTGATTTTAGTTAAGTTACTATTAAGAAATTTTGCATCTTTTGTTTCCAATCTTCATTACAGTTTTCAAATAAAAAAATAAAAAAGACATGAAATAACAGAGCTTTCTATTTCATGAAAAGTTACACATACATAAACTCACGCCTTTTTCCCATGGCGGCTTACATACTACTTTCGCCTTATCTACGTTCATACATCTCGTCATACAAGCACGCCGGTTACGAGTACTCTGCACCTGACCTTTCTGAAGAACCTCATTAATAAGGTCAGAAAAAAAATGAAAGTAAAAAGAAAAAAAAATTGTTTACTTACTAAACTTAAAATTATATTGAAAAGTAAATAAAAAGATACTAACAATCATCAGCAGAGATCACAGCAACTAACAACAATATGACACTTAACTGTATTACGGCAGACGCCATATTAGAAACAGATTTAAAAAAAGAAAAATATAGGAATTGCTTAATAAAATTATGTAGTGTGTGTTCTTATGCGTAGAACTCGACTGATTATACTTATTAAAACACCTCGAGCTCGTTAGTATTCATGTTTATCGCCCTAAAGTCGTAGGTCATTATAAGCACATTTGCTTTATCTCAATTATAAGTAGTAAACTACCTACTTATTAAATACATCAAGTCAACAATGATAAGAAAATTGTAAGAGGGAAAATCCCGAGATTAATGTTTATAACATTACATCAAGCCTGTAATCCCCGAAGGGATAGGCAGAGGGGTACCAATTAGTAAACCCCACATTATGCCAGTTATGTTAAGTCCCATGAGGGCGAGCCTATTGCCATCAACCGGGCATAAATCCAGAATCCGAGGCTGCTACTGAGAAATTCTTAATGGAAAAACTCAATTAACACTTTTCCCGACCAGGGAATCGAACCTAAGACCTCATGCTCAGCAGTCGCGCTTTGTGACCACAAGACCAAAGAAGCATTCGAGGATAATGTTTTCTAGGTAACCGTTCATTCGTATCAATCTGGATATGGTGTTGTATTTTCTTTTATAGCAGTGAACAATACGGGGCAGTCGGTCCTTATAATGGTAGAAATCTTTTTGAATGTTTCCTTCTTTTTCTTCTTCTTATCGTGTGGGTAGTAAGGCCTTACGACCCTGTTTCCTTCTGATTTTTTTCTTAATAGTGTAGAAAAACTTAACCAATAAGAAAAGTAGGTACCTACTACCCTAACCCTAAGGAATCGTATTAGGATTAAACTAGCCGCGGTAAGGGTTAAAAGGTGGGTAGTAGCTCTTTCAGGGTTGTCAGGACGAATAAAAACAACAAGTAATCCTAAAGACTAGTTCGATTTTATTAAACGTTTTTTTTTTTAGAAAAATATAAATTATACAATTTTTATTCCTTATCGTTGGTTAAAATTAAAGAGTTTACAAAATATTTACGAACGAATACGTTCGTTTTTGCTCCATACTTTCGAGGATTATGAGTTTGGCTACCGAAGTATAAACGTCAGGACACACAAGACAGTTCAATATTTTTTTATTGGCAACCAGGGTAACCGATCCTATCAACTGTTTATTTATTTAAACTTTATGCAACAAAATAAGTACAAAGGCGGACTTCATGCCTTAGGCATTCTCTACCAGACCAAAGGTGGTGAAGAGATAACATGGCAGGTGCAAAAAATTGTACATGAGTAAAGAATTCAATAAGAGATTTAAAAATCATCGAAAACAATTATGTATCTAAATAAATTTAAACGTACACAAGTACTAAATAATTGGAAATTCATGTATAAATTACTATACATAAACTTAAGAGTTTATTTGTTTATTTAAACGAGCTAATCTCCGGAACTACAAGTCGGATTGGAAAAATTCTTTACACCTATATAATAGCCAGATCCTTGAGAAATTGTATAGCCTTTATACCATCAAGTTACGACCCACGGCAGTGAAGTAGTAACCTATATAGTAATCAAATAAAATAATGGTTTTCTTAAAACACTATATCAATGTCAAGAATAGACTGAATCGTAACTCAACGCAATAGAGCTAAATATCCTTGCATCATACTTCGCTAGCCTCGCCTAACCCTAGAGCCTGTATATCTAGCCCTGGTAGTGACTCTGAGCCCCAGCAACAGCGGCGACGCACTGGTTGAAGACATTGACGTAGTTGAAGGGTAGATCTCCAACGCATCCGTATCCTCCTTTCTTGTGAATCGCCATGTAGTCGTAGCAGTCGACGCGGCCGTCACCGTTGCAGTCCTGGGGAAAAAGAGATTTAAAATTATTACAGAAGGTTCGTTTTTCCTTGTATTTCTTTGGCAGTTTATTAACATTGGTCAGTCACGTGACTTTCTTTAAAAATGTTATTTTTCTCTCTTCAACTGTTTTCAGTATTTGAACTTTCTTTGTTAGAAAGATTTCTACGATTTGATTGGTTTATAAATTATACATTAAATTTAGATCCTGCGAAAGTACCTTTGTCGTGTCTGTTACGCTTTCGCGACTAAACCACTGAATCGATTTTGATGAAATTTGATACTGTGTAAGTTTGAACCAAAGAAGGAGGCTACTTCTTTATTCTGCGACTGTGTCCGCGATAGCCGACATGCGGACGAAGTTGCGGGCAAAAGTTAGTCTGTGCTTATCGTATAAAATTCATCAAATTACCGACTGCGCACTTGCGGTCTGTGATCTTAGCCGTAGTCAATGTCACTACATCACTGGACAGCAATGGACATTAATAAAATTAATTTAATTATCAGTTTGACGTTTGAATGAGACTTTTTGACAACAGCTGTCAGTCTGGCATAGCTATTGTCTAAACAATATACCTGAGACATACTGACAAGCGTCCTTAATAATCTGCACCGTTTGCACGCATGTTTTGCGTGCGTTGCATTGCCAGAAACAGTGTATTTCCACACCAAAAATAGAAGTAGTTTATCAATAATAATTCAAAATAAATTAAATTATTGAACTTTTAATGGGCAGCATGTAAGATAATTTTTAAGTCCCCTTTTTCGTTCCAAAACATAGGTAGTCCTCTATGGTAGTACTCTTTTATTTTTTCTATTCTATACTTGTTTTTGGCTTATTATATGTTTTTGTAAACGAGATTTTTTTATTTATGTGCGTTCCTTTCGCCGGAATGAATGAGTTGTGATGGCCCAGTGGTTAAGGCGTCTGCCTCTTGGGCATGAGGTTGTGGGTTCGAATCCGGGCAAGTACCAATGTGAACTTTTCAATTCATATGTACTTTCTAAAGATTATCTTGGACATCACTGGCATCGGTGAAGGAAAACATCTTGAGGAAACCTTGACTTACTCTCCCTTTCAAATCATGTCAGAGGCCCTTGAGGCGGTTTAGAAACTCTGACACTACTGCCCACCAGAGACTAAAGAGCAGTAACAGCCCTTTTGTGATTTTTCGTTTTATTAGTGATTCTGAAAGCGGGTTTCTTAAGCTTTCTATTGAATTAACTTACTTATTTCTAAGACTATTAGAATGGTTTTTATTTAACAGTTTTCACTTACTGCAAACGAAAAAAATTAACAATTTGGCGTGATTTCCCAACTAAAATACAGTATAAATTATACTGCAGATTAAATTTTAAGGTTTCATAACTAAAATGCAGTAAGCAATATAATTTTACAGTTCTTTAGATAGTTTTATATTTCTGGAAAAAAATTAAAAAAAAAATTAATACGCAGTAAAATTTACCGCCATACAAGCTATTTTTACTGCAAATTAAGAAAATACAATTTATTGTCACGAACTCCCAACTAAAATGCAGTAAAATCAAAGCTTGTCGCATTTTAGTTGTGAATACTTAACATTCTTTTATCATTATAAACTGACTAACACGCAGTAAAATACAGCATTACTGCAGATTAGTTTGGATAGCATAATGACACAGATATGATTATTCCTAGCTAAAGTGCAGTTAATGCCTACATTTACTATCTATATTTTATTGTTAAACATAAAGATACATTATGTTATATATGTTAATATTAAGAGAAAACTGTCAAAGGAGGTTGTGCATTCTGCGCAGGGTCCTTTATTAATTAGATGTTTTTTTTTATTTTTGATATGTAAATTTTACATAAGTGAGTTGAATTATTGTGATTAAATAATAAGAAATAAACGGTCTTTAAAATGTGAACTAGCTATTTTTCTTACTGCACTAGTAAATTGAACACTTTTTTCTTAAAAAACTAACTAAAATGCAGTATTTTTTTGACCTTACTGCATGCTAGTTGGTTTCTTGACAAAATAACTGATCCAAACGCAGTAATAGGGCTTTTTGCTGCATTTTACTAAGTTTAAAATGGTATTTTTTACAAAAAAGGCTATGCAGTAATAGGCACCAAAAAGAATAAATGGCCATAATAAATTCAGTTATTAAGATATATTTTTTTTTATTGCTTTAACGTGTGAACCTATGCCTTTACAACCTTTCTGCATTCAAATTTTTTTGCTTATACATTCTGTTGATTTTTTAAAATCAATTCTTAACTTTAAATGCGTTTTACTCGAAATCGTGATTTTGCTGTTACTGCACTTTAGTGTATGGTGGGCAGACTAGGGTGTGTGGGGTCCTAAGACCTTACTGCCCACACGATAAAAAGAAGCCGGAATAAATAGTTTTCTTTAATTTTCTTTCTTTCTTCCTGTGGAGCAAAACGAGCAAAAAACTCCACCGATACTCTTTTCAAAATTAGGTTAAATAATTCGACAAAACTATTGTTTGTGTCTGCCGAAAGATTTGCTTTAAGTGATGTCATGTTGTTTCAATATATAAATGAGCGGACAATGTCAACTGATTTGCATGTAACATGTTACGCCCACGATTTCGTGCTACAAATGGTAAGTATTTATCTAAGTGTCATTACATTTTTTCCTATAGCCCACGCTGTCTCAGTGCTGGGCAAAGGCCTCCCAAAGTCCTTCCATCCAAATTAAGAAGTTATATTATCATGTACTTTTTACCCGTTTTTTGACATTCTTTGTTCGAATGTCCCCCGATGCGGATCTGGCAGACTCTTACAGACTAAAACCCACACCAGTTCTCTTCCCATACTAACGCCGGGGACCTCGCAAGCGTACGCGTCTTTCGCGATGCCCTTCTGGCCTCATCATGTCAGGGGGAGTGAGGAGTTTGACTCCCCCCCGTCGACGTCAAAGAGGGACATGCGTGGAACAGTGGATAGCTTACCTGAGCGAACTTCCTCATGTATCCTTGGACGGTGAGTGCAGCGCAGTACGGGTCATTTGTGCAGTTCGGGTACGCTGGAATTATCATACATTTATGTTAAATTATTGCAATTATACAACACGTCTTTGTAATTTCCTCTTTGCAATAGCACCTCACAAAGCTTAGGCGAAAATTCATTCGCGGGGTTAAGGGACGTGTTAACAGGATACCGTGGCCCCGGAACGTAAAGGGCAACAGAAGAATCAGGGTGGTTTTTTAGAAAAAGGAGTCCAGCTGTACTCTTTTTTGGGTTTCCCGTACTTGGTTTTGTGAGTTATTTAGACGCCAAGCGGGGAATAGTTAGTCCTGTTCTATCGCCACTTAATAGACACTATTGGTTTTTTGAAAATTGTAGGTACCAGAATCTATGTGAAATATTCTGTCAAGGAATTTATTGAAAGGCGGTGTAGAATATTCAAAGTAAGTGGTGATGGCGTGAACTAAAAATAGTTATTTGTTTGGCAAATTCCAACTCTAAATTAATGTGTAAGTAGGTATTTATTAAGTAATTTAAAATCGATTTAAATAATGGTTAGCTGCCACAACACGTACGTGTCATCATCAATTTGTTTAAACAAGACCGATTTGTTTAAAAAAACAAGTTTAGTAATATATAAAATTGATAATAATTAACATATTAATCTAGTAAGTAAGTGATTTATTTTATTAGATAAGAGTTTTTTGTCAGGCGTGCAAATTAGTAAAAGAGATTCTTGAATTAAATGGCTATTAACATTCCGGAACTCATTATGCAAATAAATCCGCACAGAATATACTTAAAAAAAAAATAGGTTAACATGAGGACTGCCGTTAGAAGTGAAAACTTAACGTTATTTTAGCATGTCGGTGACGCTGGCACATTATCATGTGGGTGACGTAAACTCATAACTTTTGCCTCTAGGTACCAAAAATCGCTAGAGAAGTTAAGAGGTGGATAAAGAATGGAATGGATGGATAAAGAAGATTTTACTTCAAATATTTTTAAGCAGCCAACAATCTAGGACGAACAGCTACGTAGCACATCGAAATAAATAAATAATTTCCTTACCATCAGGCGCATCAGGTGACTGTCCCTGTAGGGTAGGTTTGCCAGCATCAGCCCAGTACGCCCAGGTGATGTGGAACAGGCCACAGTGGTCACCATCGCACTGGATACCCTGCTTGCAGCCGGACACCGCCTGGCAGATGCAGCCGAGGCACACCTCTGTCACGGGCTGCGCTTGCGCCGAGCCCTGCAGATGAGCTGGAAATTACGAATATATATATTATATAAGGGAAAAAAAAAATTAAAAATGTTCTTACTAGCCATATATTTTTTTAAAACCATGCCACTAGGAATTTCTCTTGAACACGTTTACAAACAGAACAAAATAAAGCTTGAAAAGGGAGCATAAGGGATGATTCTCATTAGAGCGGGCCGTGCCCGGGCCGGGGCGTGGAAGAGCCGACGTGGTATTGAAGTGCGTCGAGAGGGCCCGGACGGGACACGGATAATGCACTGTGTAATATAATTGATTCATACAAAATATATGTAACAGATTTAAAACCGTGCCCCGTCCGTGCCCCGTCCGCGCCCCGCCCCGGGCACGGTCCGCTCTAATGAGAATCATCCCTATAACACATTCAAAAAAAAAGAACGCACAAAAACAAATGACCATAAAGTTTTACCGGGACATGTAGGTACGCGAACTTTTTTTGATTTGAAATTGAAATACACATAAATCAGTAAAACTTTTATGGTTGTGTGAAAATCCCAGATCCAAGGTGGCATGCCTTTGTATTTGATGACGAAATGTATGGTTATGTAAATGTGACCGCAGTATGTAAAGTGATAAGTCCTGTTTAAGGTCAAGGTACTTTTTGTGTCCATAGCAGGGCCTTGTAATGGCCGATGATGTACGATTTGTTTTTACATCGCATGGCCCTTTTATTTTATGTTTGTTAAACTTGAGATAAAGTGGTATTAAAGTGGAAAATTAATTGTTGTTCTCTTCCGAGACGTAAAGGTAGAGCAATTATTACGGATAGCAATCAAATGGATGGATGGATGGATGGACTGCCTCGTTGGTCTAGCGGTCGCAAAGCGCGACTGCTTAACTTCTTGGATTCGATGGTCAGGTCGGGCAAAGTGTGATTGGGTTTTTCTATCAGGAATTTTTCAGTAGCAGCCTCGGGGTCTGGTTTTGTGACCGGTTGATGGCAATAGCTTTGCCCCAGTTATTATATGGGTTATTACATGGGTCTTAAACATAACTGGTGAAATGGGTGTGCTAATGGGTACAACTCAGCCTAAACCTTCGGACATTACAGGTATGATGGTATGATGATTCGGGCCCCCTAGTCATGGTAGAATGGTTTCTTCAGGTGGATTCTTTCCGGATGGAAGGTCTCTATGAGGATTATCCTTAAAAAAAAAACAGTTGAAGAGAGCTTGAGGTGAACTGCATTTACAGAATAGCATTGTAGAATAAAGCGCGGTTCATAACTTGGTCACGGATATCTTTGTCAGGTGTTAATTAATAATAATAGAAAATTGTTACCGAGAATTTTTGTATGAATGTGTGGTCACCAATTTAAGTGTGCTTCGTTTTTCCGAATACTCTATATGTTATATGTTGCATTTCAAAGAAGTCCGCGTGGTTTTATCACAATTATCACACATTAAAGTATTTTTTTTCTCAGTTCTATTATTTTCCGCTTGTTAAACTATTTCATTATTTATATAAATTATGATGGCCCATTACAGGGATGGCCAACCTTTTAGGAGGACGTGCCATATCTTATAATAAAGAAAAAAATATTTATGACGTGTCATTAAAAAGTCTTGTCTTTGTGATATAACGGAGAAAAATAAAACTAGATGCTATTAACATTAAATTCTTTGAATTCGCGACTTAAAATTTTAACAATATTCATAGTCTTTACTATTTTACGTTTTATAATTAAAATAAAAGTTTAGTGTGAGTTGTTCTGTTGCAAATTAGATTCGATATAATTCGAGATTTAAATATGTATGATCAACAAAACATAACTATTATATCCAGGGTCGTCAGATATAGTTGAAGTTTTCTTAGGAACCGATGGATTTTTACAAATGTAATTTAATTTAAAATTAGATAATAAACAGTTCATTAATTAAATTAAAGTTTCAATCGAAGACACCCATCGGTTTCTAAGAAAACTTCAACTAGCCTCTGATAACCCTGAATACCTATCACTTTTGGTAGCCCAAATAATTTAAATGCGTGCCACCACCGGCGAGTGTACCATAGGTTCACCATCCCTGGTCTATTACGTAGTTTCAATACCATTGTTCTCAGAACATCTACGTCATTGCTGAGTCACCGAGAGATGCAAATTATTTTTCGTCCAAAATTGACTTAAATGTCAAGGTCAAGGTTGCCGAAGGTTATTCCTTTGGTTTTAAACAATACGCGATGTGGTTTATGACCTACTTGACTTTAATGCGACTGTAAAGTTGTTGAGATGGTACATTATGGGCTTGTGGGTGAGTTTTAGGGCCTACGGATACGCACCATTGAGGCACGTGTAATGCGGTTGGTTGGTTGCTTGTTTTTTTTTAAGTTTTTTGATATGATTTTTTAATTAAGGTTTTATTGTTTTAATTAACATATGTGTATTTTATATTACGCGATTTGTTGCCCATCTTACATTTAAATATTTCAGCATCAAAATGTAATAAGTCAAAATCAAATCATTTATTTCAATAAGCCAATTAATTAATTAAAAAGAATTGAAACTAGTTGTTATTAAATAATATATAGGTAATTATTATTATGTTATAATTTTGAAGAATGTATTTATGTAGAATATATATCTACATACATAAACGTAAAAAATAAAAGCCTTATTCTAGCGTATCAATAAATCAACATAGGAATGTAATATCGCAAATTATTCAGAAAACGAACATGGAATAAATAAATATTAAGTAAAGTAATAGATTAATAATGGCGACAATGCGGAAACACACCTATTTATTGTACATAATATAAACATCTTCGACAATGACCTACAAGTAGGTACATATAGGTACCACGGAAGTTAATATATAACGTACCTATATGAGCTTTACTTATGTTCACTAATCTTCTATTTCTTAATATAACAAAGCTGTGTGGGATTTTTTGTTTGTTTGTTTGAACGCGCTAATCTCTGGAACTATCAGTCGGATTGCAAAAAATCTTTTTGTATATGAAAGCCAGATTCATTAGGCATAGTATAGGCTATATAACATCACGCTAAGACCCACCGGAGCGGAGCACTAACCAAAGACGTAACTTAACACGAATAACTCGGGTGAAAAAAACCACGAAGTCTTTGCATTGAATAGGCTCCGAAACTACTAAACCGATTTGAAAAATTCTTTCACTGTTTGGAAGCTACATTATCCACGGGTGACATAACATAACATCACGTCTGTAATCCCCTAATGAAAAAACCCAATAACTTTGCCCGACCTGGGAATCGAACCCAAGACCTCATGCACAACAGTCGCGCTTGCGACCACTAGACCAACGAGGCAGTCAACGGATCCACGGGTAACATAGCCTATATTATAAGTATTTTCTTACCAAAAAATTAGGGAGCCGTAAGGAAAATTACGCGAATGAAGTCGCTGGAAGAGTGCTCAGTGTCTATAATTTCATTCTAATAGACATTGCTCGTGATCTGTGAAGGAGAGAAAGGACATACTCGGGGAAAATCCGTATTTAAAGGTCAAGATCGTATGCGTGTCTTAATTCCTATGTCGATACGTAATGAGGTGAGCAATAGACACAATTACATGTCGAGTTTGTTGTTGTTGTTAACGCGGCACTTGGCGCAAAAGAGATTTTCTGCGTACGACATAGGTATTGCCATTGTGATTTGTTACTAATGTAGGCTGCATTGTCTGCGGCCTTTATTGTTTAACATCATCATCATATCAGCCTATGGCCGTCCACTGCTAAACGTAGGCCTCCCCCAAAGAGCGCCAACCATCCCGGTCTTGGGCAGCACGCATCCATCCGCTGCCCGCCACCTTCTTTAAATCGTCGATCCACCGTGGAGCAGGGCGCTCCCCGCGATTTCGTTCACGTGATTTTCCTTACGAATCTCTAACTTTTTTTAAATTAATATAGCCTATGTCAACCGGCGATAGTGTAGCTTCTCAACAGTGAAAGAATTTTTCAAATCGGTTCAGTAGTTTCGGAGCCTATTCAATGCAAAAAAACAAATATTTCATCTTTATAATATCAGTATAGATTTATTCAAAACTCGTCTAATATTGGCATCATAATAACAAAACACGTCTAATAAATCATAAATAAATAAATAATAGTGCAATAAAGAGCTATTAACTATAACCACGTTACAATACTGTGGTGTGACGTCACGTTTTGACCTATTAGGTCCGTTTGCCATTTAGCACGCGGATACTACTGATGTCATACAAAACTATATGGAGGGCATACCGTGATTAATAACACATTATTTTAAAATTTTATTTATGCCTGTTATTTTTCGTATTGTGTTTAGTTTGTGAGGATATTTTTAGAATTCACTAGTTTATGCCCGCGACTTCGTTTGCGTATATGACAGTTATCGCGGGGTTTTTTTTATGCGGTACCCTATTAATTTTATATTATACTTAAACTTCCGTCAAAATCTGTCCAGCCGTTTCTGAGATTAGCCAGAATAACCAGTCAGACAGACAAACAAAGATATTTTTTTTTGTTCGTTTAAGTTCCTTGTTTAATTTCATAAAACATTTATTTTGTAAAACAACTGTTATTCTGACATTATAGACACTACAATTTATTTTTTTGTACAAATATATTGGTTTCTGCCTGTTAATTCTCGTATTGTATTCAGTTAGTGTAGATATTTATAGAATTGATGTAAATGCAGCATTGAGAATTCAAGCTTTACCTAAGTTGTAAAACCTATGAGGTCAGTATAGTGACTTTAAATCGACTGTTGTTTATTTAAAATCCATACTTAATATAAATCTTTTTTAAATACAAGGTCATTGTTAATTTACCAGAAACTTGAAAAAGGGTCATTGTACACATCACACACAATGTATGGAACATCTGATTTTCTTTCACGATTTCGTGGTTGGTCCCATAGTAAAAGTTGTTGATAATGTTGAATACAATGAACCCTCTTCAGGTAAATTAACTACGACCCTGTATACATTTAAAAGGCAACTGTAGCTGACTGACTGATCTATCAACACACAGCTCAAACTACTGAACGAATTGCACTGAAATTTGACACGCAAATACTTATTATGACGTAGGCATGCGTTAAGAAAGGATTTTCCAAAATTCACTCCTTAAAATGGAATAAAACGGGAGGCTCATAGACTATAAAAAAATCGTAGAACATAGATACTTCGGGGTATTTTTTCTAAAATAAAAATACCCCATCGAAAGGATTCCAAAATTTTATTATGGACGTCGCGGTCGAGATTTGTGCCACTCAGTACTAATAGTTAGAAGTATTTCTGGCCCAATTTTTTGCATAATGATCATTAATTAAATTATAAGACTAAGCAAGTAAAATAAAATAACTGAAAAAAAAACAAAAATATAAAAAAAAAACAAACATAGTTGTTAAAATATTTTTTATACCCAGAATAGCTGTTGGAAGGACTCGTGGGCAGTAGAGCGTGAACCATTCGTTTCTGTAAAGTTCTACTTGATCCGGTTGGAGACCGGTTCATCTACGTTGCTTACTGGACTTGTTTGGCGACAAACTCCTAGGAGTTTGCATACGAAATAAGGTGCATGCGTTGGCGGGAATACCTTCGTTGAGCGTCAAGGTTAGTGCCAGGTAATACTTCTGTTATTATTCTTTAGCCAATTATCCAGGTAAAAAAATAGTGGGGTGTGTACGCGATGTTTATAGAAAAATCACAAAACTGACTCAAATTAAGT
Source organism: Hoplodrina ambigua (assembly GCA_949774945.1). Lineage (NCBI taxonomy): Eukaryota > Metazoa > Arthropoda > Insecta > Lepidoptera > Noctuidae > Hoplodrina > Hoplodrina ambigua. The sequence continues at coordinate 10,835,417 of OX458980.1, read as the reverse complement.
TTTGAACAAAAATTTGTGACTTTTATTTTTCGGGTGAAAATCATTTTTTATGGTAGTGCACAATATCAAGCACATCGAACAATGTACTAGTTTACGGGTTTAAGGGTGCATCCAACATTACAGGTGTCATGAGGTTAAAGTCAAGTTGGAAAATTTTAAAGTTATTTTCGTAAAAAAATATGGCAATGATAATAAGAATATGTAATGTAACTTTCGGCTTCGTTAAGTGTCTTCCTACATCCGCTATAGGTATTAGCATTTTAAAAATAAGAATAGATAGGTATTATTTGTGTCTTATATTAAAAAAGTAACAGTTTCTGGTCATCCTATTTCATTACCCAATAACCAGCTATTTGCCAAGTATCTGTATGACATTACGCCGTAATGATGCAACAGTTGACCACAAATATATGTCATTGGCTCATCTGTCAAATATTGCAAGAGCGAGAAATGAAGAAATTCCGATACAGTATAGTTGGTAGGCATGGCAAGTTGAGTGATAAAACTTTTATCGAATAGTGTTTGCATAAAATGATAGGCGACAAATAAAAAAAAAATACCTGAAGAAGGCGGTTTGTTGAAGATTAGAATTTTGTATAAATGAAATGCTTTTTGTAGCAATCATCTAATCACGTCTAGAGATATTTTTTATCTAACTTAGGCATTTTCGAATGAGGCATTTAACAGAATACCTTATTTTGAATCAAGATTCGATAGTTGCTTAGTCCAGTTTGTTACACCTTGAACGAAACATTAGTCCTTTTTAGTACGCTAAAAACGCATCAAGTAGTGTAGAGGTCATTCGATTATTTTGAGAATAATCGACGATAAATACATCTGTTAAAAAACAAAAGCAAAAAGAACTACATAATATCTTTCATTATATATGTCGTGTGAAATTATATCTCCAACACCACAGTTTAATACATAAATGCTTTGTAGTAAAATGACCAGCTATGTTATAAGAACATAATTGTTTAATTGTTATTATCGTTAACAATGGCGATCGATTTCCAATTAGATTCCAATTCATTGCATTGTTGTAACGCTTCCTTTATTTAATTAATGTTAATGAATAGAGAAAATAATTTAATTTATGGATGCTACAATTTTATTGTTTTCGATTTTCGAAAAAATACAAATAAAACGTTCTATTATTGTTATTTTAATTTTACCGTATAACAAAGCTCCGTTATTTTATGATAAACATAAAGCAAAGTAGACTAACGCCATTAAAAAAAAAGAAAAACGCGAAAACACAGTAATTTAAAAAAAATATACGTATCTAAAATAATAAATGCCTATATTTAACTGTTATTTTTGTAATGCTCTCCTTTATGGATTGAGAACTTTCTAATATTTATAAAATTATTGTCGTTTTATTGTTTTAGATTTTAGAAAATAAATATCACAAAGTTTAGCTAGGTAGGACCATCGATTTAAAAAGAAGGAGATAAGTAGATCGCTAAATTAACGATTAATTAGCGTAGGTACAAAAATAATATAATGAAATACATAAGTATAAGTAGGTAAATATTTTCCTTTCGAGATTGTAAGCATTGAAAACTATTTTGTGTTATTTATTGCCTGTTTTTGAAAGGATATATGGAATTTTAAAGGTCTGTTACTTCGCCAGTATATACCTGGTCTACAGTATGTACTTGCAAAGTACCTGTATGCTTTTCCGTAAAAACAAATAAAACGACTTACCCGGTTGTAGACCCGTGTTTATGCTTTTTTGTTCTTGTGAGTTATAAGATATTGGATTAACCAATATAGGTTTATTCTGTAGGTATTGGTTATGGTCACATCAACTTTCAAATGCAATTATAGGGTTAGGTATAATTCCCTAGTTAGATTATTATTCGTTAGATTGACCATCTAAATGAGCGTCAGCCGATTCGCACGGTAGTGGCGTGTATTTCCGCCTACAACAATATGTATTTCATTGTTTTTATTTTTTCAGATTTAATACCAACTTGTTTTTTGCTTTGGGGCTTTTGTAAACAATTTTTTTTTATGTTTTGTGAGTAACTTTCGTTTGAATAAATAGTTTTTCTTTTGTTATTTCTTTCTAAATAAAATTGTTTTATAACATTACCATTATACTCCGCGGTTTTACCCGTGTTTACAAATGCAGGAAATTCCAAAATAATATTTTTATTCGAAGATGAGATGTTCTGAAAATCCTTTTTACGTTATCTTGTGTAAGTATTTTCCCATTTATAATCAACTTAAAAAAAAACAAGGTGTGATTCTTAATTCGTTTTGTGTTTGTTTTTTTTTTAATATAGGTATCTAACATCATCATCTATATGCAGCTAACCAGTATTTTTATTTGTTTACAAACATTAGACCTTGATCTTTGACATTATTATTGTGATAATCTATGTTTTAATAGTCATCTAGTTATATCTAAATTATCTCTTCTGTGTAAATAGCAAACCTTTAGGTACTTTGTTATGTTAATAAATTATTTAGTAAGAAAGTACATTGCAAGTTTTATTTATAATTTATAAGTAATCGTTATTAGATTAATAGGTTTGTTGTACGTATTTTATTTTTATAAAAAATGTTTTTTTTTTCTAAATTAGTTTATGATTTATAAATTCTGCTTCCGTTATTTTTAAAACTCATTGCAGTTTTCCAAATTCAAATAATTCGTATAACAACAGAGCTTTTTTTCACGTTTGTGAAAAGGTAAAACTTAAAAGTAAGTAAATAAATAAATTAAAAATATACTAACAAACATCAGCGGCGACAACAGCAACTAACAACAATATGGCACTTAACTTTATCACGGCAGACGCCATATTGGCGATTTAAAAAAAGAACTTAACAAAAAAATATAAAAAAATATGACTTAAACGTAGCGTGTGTTCTCACGCGCAGAACTCAACTGGCATTGATCATGGCCTTAACCACTTTATATTGCCAAGTAGATGGCTTGAATCATCGCGTTCCATGAATTTATCGAATTTTGATTTCAATTTGTTTTGTTGTCATCGTCATTCTGCATCCGTGTAGAATTCTGTTGTCCTTAAGTTAGAAAAACAGGTGAAGGATTTTTGTTAAAAAGGATTTTATTACACCGTTTCGTACGCGTATTATGTCTTTGATTACTGCTCCGTTCCTGTGGGTCGTAGCGTGATGATCCTCAAGAATTTGGCTATTACAAAAATATTTTTTCTAATCGTACTGGAAGTATCAAAGATTAGCGAAATTAAACAAAAAAAAAATATTGGGTGAAGTCTGGTCAGCAGTACAGTAATAAAAGCTTTTTGCATTCTTATTTTTTTAAGTAAATTAATTTATAGAAAGTCGTTATTATAGAAGTTAATAAAGCTCGTAGTTACAGAGAAATGTTAAAGATTATTTATCCTCTTCAACTTCTAACCTATTTTCTTAAAAGTATTAAGGAATCTCTATAAAAATCTACGGCATATTTTACAGTAATTACGGTATAATTTTACTGTACATTGTTTTACATAAACGGAACAAAAGTGGTCCCGTTTGCCTATATGCAAAAAATGGACATTAAAATGATAGATTTACGCAAATTAGTAAATATTCAAACTATTTGCATTTACGACGATATCTGAAACCTATTCCGCTGATGGAGCTTAGGATCACCACGTCTTGAATTGATTTTGGGACACTCAGTTAATAGTTTTAACGGATAAGGTATTGGTATCGAGTCATCGATTCTCTAATGCACGATTTAGACTATTTCTATCTTTTCACATGATTCATGATCTTTTTTTTTTCTCTACAATAAAACTAGCCGGACATAAATAAGACCTGTCAATTTTAGTCGATCTGAAATTTCCATAGATATTAGTTGACATGTTGTCTGAACGGATTGATAGTTCAAAGGAAAACTAATTTGACATTTCTAACTTCGTTTTTAGGTAAGTGTCACCGTCCTTTTTGTTAGCTGTAGGTATGTCAGAAAGAGATATAAAATCTCTTATTTTAGTCTAGTTTGTGAACAAGGGTATCGACACCATTTCTTTCAATTTTAGTCGCTAGTCTTAGTTCAGTCGTAGTATTATATTATCTGTAATTCAGTTTTCATAGAATGAAGTCCCCTTACCACCCTTCGAATTGAATTTAGTGACAACAGACAATGAATGTTAACTTGTAAGCTAGTTGTTGCTGAGCTCAAATCTAGAGAGTTACATTAGCTTATGTCACTTTAAAAAACATAATATAACATCACGCATGTAATCCCCGAAGGGTTAGGCAGAGGTGTAACCATTAGTACACCCACATATCGCCAAAAAAAAAAGAATATTTTCCTTAAGAGTTTCCAAAGATTTTTGCACGAACAGTACCATAAGCCATTTACAATCTTCAACACATAATGAATTCGTAGATCGTGTAACCGCAATTGTTATCTTGATTATAATTAATTATTTTAACAATGATGAATATTGTACTTATAATGATTATGTGCCAGGTAAATATACGCAGGAGAATACCCGAGGAAAATGTTTCTAGGTAACCGTCCATATCAATCCGGATATGCTGTAGGATTACGGATTTTCTTCTACAGCAGCAAACTTTTTTCAATAGGCGTACGTAACTACGATGTTCAGTACGTAACTTAACCAAAGCAAAAGATTATGTTTTTTGTTAATAAAATATGGTGATATACCTTGAGATGATACAAAAAAAAAACGATAGTTTTGTTTATGGTGTGAAATTTCTAATCCGACTCAAATGCCGCGACGGCAAACGGCATGACGCATATTTATTTTCCTCCATTTTCCGTTATAGATTTTTATTATTTATTTATTTATTAGGCTTTTCAACAATGAGTACACTGTTACTATATTATTTGTACATTGCAAACTTAAATGTAAGTGTCTCATCACTTACAGAAAAGCACAGCATGCACTACAATAGTCGCAGATAAATTATACAATATTAATTCTAATGTTAAAATAGATGTTTCACATGGCGTTCTGTCACGGCAATGTTATTTTTTTAAGTATGTATAAAAAATATATAAAAAACAAGTTAAAAAAAAATTACTTCCGTCTATGAATTCACACCTCTGTAGTTTCTTTTAACATTGATTAAAAGTCTAAATTACTTTGACTACTTACCTATCTATCCTCGTCCATCAAAAAATCATGGCCACCCCAAGCCGGACCCACGTTACTTAGTTGTTCTCAAGTTCAAGTTTATAGACCTGAAACAGGTTCCAGCACCAATTAAAACTGGAAATACCTATAAATATAAATGTTTATGTCTAGGCAAAGGTAAAGATGCAGACAGCCAACTCTGACGAAATAACGGGGAGTTTTATTATGATACTGATTTTTTAATGCCTGACAGCCTCGTTGGTCTAGTGGCGCAAAGCGCAACTGCTGAGCATGAGGTCTTTCTTGGGTTTTTCCATCAGGAAGTTCTCAGTAGCAGCCTCGGAGTCTAAATTTTTGTGCCCGGTTGATGGCATTATGCTCGCCCCCCATAAACACAACTGGCGAAATGTGGGTGCACTAATGAGTACACCTCTGCCTAACCCTTTGGGAATTACAGGCGTGATGTTATGTATACAGTTACGAATTTTATTTTTTCTTATCAAGCGGATTTATTATGATACTAGCAACATCGCCCGTGTGTGTTGTTATTTTTACCCGCTTTATGTTAGGTACGTCTTTAGTTATTACTCCGCTCCCGTAGATCATAGCGTGATGTTACACAGTCTATACTATTCCTCATGAATCTGGCTATCAGTTACTAGATAAAAAAGCATTTAAAGAAGAAAAAAAAAATCATTTTTTATTTTAGGTTTAAAGAAATTTATCCTCAATAAAAACAATTGTCACTTACTTGAGTGCAATATTAATTTTAAGTACTAGCTATTCTCCGCGGTTTCACCCGCGTTTAGTTACGTCTAGGTTCAAAGATTATTGTGCTCAAACGAACAACCAAAATTTCTTCAGCTTTATTATATTAGTACCTCTACCTACCTACTTTCATACAGATCTAAAACATTTTCAACCTTGTAGATAACCAAATTAAAACTGAGTAATTTCATACACTACTTGCTTAATTTTTCCGGGCTTCAATCAGTCTAATCCGCAATTTCTTATGGTTACAAAAAAAACTACTCAATTTTTTTGTTAATAACTACACTTTACTCGTAAAGTCGTAACGTCCATTGAGTAACTTTATTAATTCATGTTACTTTCACTTAACGTAAGTGTTATAATCTATCCACACACGCATTTTCTATCGTACAGTACAAAAATCAAAGAGAATTTATACCTCTACATGGTCTTGTGTGTTTACATAACAATTAATTGTGTCGTTGGTCTAATTGTCGCAAGTGTGCGTGTTGGGTTCGATTCCTAGGTAGGGCAATGTTATTTATAGGTGTAATTACTCATCTACCTGATTCTGGATTTGATCCCGTTTAATGACAGTTACTTATATTTAAAAATTAGTGAAAAATCAGTAAAAATACTTCTACGCATATCATAGTTATGTGTACTGTCAAGGCTCTGGCTGGTTTAACCATGTTTAACCTTATTTAATAGTCTATGATTGGTAATTTGAATTATGAATTAGAGATTGTTCTAAAAAAAAAAGAATACGGACTTGACAGTTGAGAGTTAGTCCGTAGGAACGACAGGGGGCTTTTCATTGAATATTTTCAATAATTATCTCAACATTGATCTGAATAAAAGATCGAAGTGAGAGTGCGTCGCCACAGAAGTACTAGTACATACAAAAATATGTTCTACGCTCCTACCGTTCCTACACAGACGTAGGAGTTTTTATAGGTCTCAATTTGACAGCTGCATTTGTTTTTAATTTACAAGCATCCGCCACTTACCATTTACGAGAAGGCGCGAAAGTAGAAAGTCCTAACCCTATAATTACCTACATTATGTGCATCTAAATAAAGCAAAAGTAGGTAGACTTGATCTAGGTTTCCCTAGTTCTCGTGGGAAATATTACTGACCAGCCTTTCTGTGCCGGTTTTTCCATTTTTCCTTATTATTATAAGCTCCATTTGGTCAACGTTATTATTTTTATATTTATGGAAACACACAGTGGGTACCTACGGCTCAAAAGCTTATTGCCTTAAACCTTATGGTCATCGCCTAAGGCCAATCATAGATCTTCTAACATTTGTAACGTCTCATTTCTATGATCTGCCTCCATCTCAATTGTTCATCCTCTACCGGACTGTAAGTACAAACTCACCTACTGGATCCAAAAGTATAAAATTAGCATATCTATGCTAACGACGATATTATCTAATATCGAAAACGAAAAGAAAAACTACGAAAGGAAGACGCTGCTACACCTACTTAATCTCCTTGTCCTTCCTCTTTTTTCATAGTTATTCACATTCTCTTCTCATGAGCTACATGACCCTAATTCCTTAACATTTTCTGGACTAAAAGCTAGGGAATGGTTCAAAGCAATGGCTACCAAATTAATTACAGTTTCGTTATAACTGTAGACTACTGCAATGTAGCGAATTGATTACTAAAAAAAAGGAACCGACCACAGGTTCAATTAAAAAAGTAATCATATAACCAGCTTTTAACGTTTTACCATAAATAAAAACATAAAACTTTTATTTTTGTTAATTTTTTGTCCCAATATTGCATATCCGCGATCAATGGCCGCCTTCTTATTTTGAATTCGGATTAGATGCCCGCCCCTGCTTTGTCTACCAACACAAAGATTTATGGGCACAAAGATTTTTTGTGTATCACGATTTAAACTGATAAGGGAAGTCACGATTAGAGCTGGCATTAGATAATCTTAAATTATGAAAATAACCGAATGAACGCCTGGGGATAATGGGGATATAATTACTTTACTCTATGAGCGCGGAGTCGCGGACTGACAAGATACACTTGGTAACGGAACAGTTCTGGACAGTAGCAATGCTAAGTGCCACATTAATGGATGTACCTTTAAGCAATGTCAACGTCCTCTGGAAGCTACAAGATAGGTACAGTCATAAATCTTGAATACAAAATCGTTGATCAAGATTGTACAGCAGCATTGAATGAGGCTTTCCGATGCGGATTTACGCGGTGGTTGGCCTCGTAATCTTCGGCCAATGACGGCACCAGTCGATGAGTAATACCTAATTATTATACATAATATATTGTACATACATACATAAAACAATACAGTTTTTATGTCTTTGTTTGTACTTAGGTAAATTTATATATAAGCATTTGATTATATTTTTAAAAGTAGGTAGGCAAACACTTCCCTATTAAATTGAAATAAGAAGTCAGCCCAGGAGTACTGCATCCTGCACAAAGCTACAGCTTCAGGTGTTCAGTGAGAGCTGTTTAGAATGTTGTTATTTATGTTGTATTTTTATTTATTTACTGTAGTAAATAATTAAAACTAAAGCATCAACAAGTAGTGTCATCATGACCCTCCCAAAATCATCCAAAATGGTGACAGCTTGTATGAGTTAGGTACTTGGTCAATTGATAAAGGATAATCGGAAAGTGCTGCTCATCAAAGCTTGCATAGGACACTCACGTTACGTATGAATTTGGTTGACCTTTATTTTTGTTGCAAAAATAAATAAATGAACAGTTTCCACGCCATCTATCGGGTTTCAGAGTAAGTAGTAAATTCGTTTGTAATGCACCTTGGTAATCGTGGTGGTTTGCTTTGGAAGAGCCGGAGAAGTTTTACTTCAATTTCTATGTAATATTTAATTTATTAAATACAAAATAAACATCTGTAATAACTTAGTACACAGGTATTAACATGTACCTATTCTTCCATTACTTACTTATGTAGGCAGTACCTAAGTACCTACTGAAGTCAACAGATCAACACTTCTACAGCAAATTAAAATTAAAAAAGGGGTAAGTATGATTAATATAGTGGTAAAAAAAAACAGGAAGCGGAAATTTTATTGCAATCAAGTCATTAAGTGAGGTCATCGTGATTCTAAGTTACGTTCCTAATTTGATGAGTGTGATGATTTTTAATGAACTTACTGTCCTTGAACTTTTGCATAAAAATTGCACCATTCATTTTGGTGCAGTTACTATTGGCAGTCATCAACATTTCATATCGTTGCTAGTTTATTTAATAAATATATTTAGTATGGCAACACTATTCTAGAAATGTCATGTGACGTGACATCGATGACATAAAACAGTACGTTTTACTTTACGGTTTTGTAAAAAAAATCTTAAAATTCAAACACGCTCATTGGAAGATAAATAAGGAAAATTGCGAAGAGAATCATGAGATAACCAGTAACATAATTTCTCACTACGAAATTGATCCAACGGATCAACAAAAACATACCGTGTCAATCCCGCAATAAAGTAGGTGAAATGTGATTGAATTTGTGTAAAATAATCTAATTAATAAGTTAATGAGCTAGTTTAGTTGATAACATAGCTGAGAAATAGATAACAGGTAACCAAAAATATGTTTATTTCGCTGTAATATGAAAGATATGAGGTGTTAAAAATTGCACAGTCAGCCGTGCAATTTTAACGAGTAAAAATAAAAAAATATATATTTAGATTACCTTGACAGTTAAATTGAACTAAATTTGCGCCGTTAAAAGGGCCATAAACATAAACGGACTTTCCAAAGATACTGTAAAGTTGCATGAAAACTTTACCTTGAATGCATCATGTCATTGTATATTTTGTCTATTGCATTCATACTAACTTTGTTGAAGGTTGAAAGGCTATTGGGGACAGCCGCATAAACTTAACTAATACCATGATCCACACCTGAAACCTTACAAACTATGAAACAACCTTGGAATAGAGATAAGATTACCTTCCACTTGTGTCACTAAGAATTAAAAACATTCAGATGAATATTTGCTTGAGGAAAACTGTTTTAATTCTGTATTCATTTCAATAAACAGGTTGTCATTCCTATTAGATACTTTTTCTTAAACACATAATAAACAGGAAAATACTTTTAGGATAGGAATTTGGTATCCTGATCCCATATTAAAAAAAAAATGGGAATTACTATCTATATGATAGTCAATCAAAGTTCTAATAAACTAAGCATTACTAAAATTTTATTGTATCAAATCAAATTGTATCAAAATCCATCTTCTTGATCTTGAACTTATGTGTCTATGGTTTTACATTCTTATTTCAAATTGAAAACTTTTTCAGTTCTTTAAAGAGGTAAAAGTACACCTAAAAAGAGTTTTGTTACACCTGCAGGTACAAAATGCGGTGGGTGCTATTATCAATAGTTGTGCTGCTGTGCAGTACCGTGGCTCAGGCTTTTGAGGACCAAGCCTTAGAGGATGATGACTTTGCAGAGTTCGAGCAGTTTGAGGCAGATGACGATGAACTGGCCAGTGGTAAGTGTTTTGTAATACTATTCTAGATATCCATTTCTTTTTTATTTGTGATGGGTTGGTATTTGAGATGTGACAGAGACAATGTCAATGATGGAGTGAGCTTCCATTTTTAAATATGGAATATTATTCTTGATCATGTTTCTTGCTTCTCATAGGATTTTATACCATAATATCCAGGTTATATCATATTGTATCCCTTAATACACTCAGTGCCAAGGCATGTTTAGGCAAAAGAAGTGCACTTTATATAAATGTCATTTAGCAGGGTCAAGGTTTCTAAACATCCAATCAAATTGTGTGCTATAGTGTTGAGTAAACACAGATTTTGATCATGTGAAATACCAACCATTGTCTAGCAAAAGTTCTGTTAATTAATTTGTTGAAATGCTTGGCTTTGTATCCTGAGCCCATAACTAAAGTATGTTTCTAATTATAATACTGACCTATTATTATCCCACTGCAGGGCAAAGGCCTCCGGGGTTGCGGGACGTCTTAACAGCATACCGTGGCCCCGGAACCGGGTGGCTTTTTAGTCAGTAAAAGTCTGACAGTCCCTTCCACCCCACCCAGGGAGGAAGGAGTCATTTGATGATTTTTACCACCTAAAAAAAAAAAAAAAAAAAAAGGGCAAAGCCTCTTCTCATTATAGACCCAACCAAAAAACCCTAAACCAAGATACCACCAATCACCAATTTATTATGCTTGCTCTAAGCGGATTGGTGATTCCAGATTAATATTTATTATAACACCAGATTTCCATTGTTGACCTGACAAATGTTCTTCAACAGATTTTGCTGATGAGAAGGTGTTGCCCCCTCCTGTAAAACAGAAAGTACCTTCGAAAGATCTGTTTGAGGCCAGTGTGGAGACTGAAGATGAGATCTTAGTGGAGGTAGGTACTGTAAAGGTTGAATGCCAATTCAACCTGGCTGAAAATTATTATAATATTTATTTAAACAGGCATATTCTAGAAGGGGTTTAAATTTGAAAATTAGGTGGTTTGGTTGTTCTTTTTTTATATTTTTACGTTTGTGTGCCTTTGGTCAGCATGTCCTTACAATATAATAGAATAAATCTTCTACATTCCTACTTCCTTCTGTTCTAAAGTTCTTCAATCAAATATTGTTTAAAACACTAGTTTTTGCCCGCGACTACTTCCGCGTAAATCTCGGTTTTTGAGGATGCAGACGAAGTCGCGGAATAAAAGTAGCCTGTTTTCTTTGGGTTCAAACTGACCCCGTACCAAATTTCATCAAAGGTTTAGTCGTGACAGCGTAACAGACTGACAGACAGATTCACTATCACATTTATAATATTAATATGGATAGTAGCTAATTCATACTTAGCTAGTCTTCATTGAGATTGTCCACAGTGGTGACTGACCTCTGTATTCTAACTTTTGTAGTACAGAGGTTAAATTCATTGCTTCATTGCCTTGCAAATTAATTCTTTTGTTATGTTTGTGAAAAGTCGTGAACTTGATAATAGTAGGTATGACACATACGTGTTTTCACTTTTTTGTGAAAATTAAGAATAATTTTATTGTGTGTCATTTACTTCAAGTTACAATAATATCATAACTTGAAATACCAGTTGCTGTGTACCAGTTAGTACACCACCATTTCGCTAGTTATGAATAAGTCCCAAGAAAAAGGGGGCGAGCGTATTGCCATCAACCAGGCACAAATCCAGAATCTGGGGCTGCTACAGAGACCATCCTGATGGAAAACCCAATAACACTTTGCCTCTCTAACTCATGCTCAGCAGTCGCGCTTTGCGACCCCTAGAACAACGAGGCACTTATTTCAAATTCAAGGAAAATAGGCCCACTTATACCATAACTTAATTCAGCGTTAGATGCTAACACAAGATTTGATTACACATTTTACATAATAAAAAGGGTTAAAAATACTAACCATTACTTATTTTTGCATTGGGTTGTCTACCAAATTTTTTTCCCATTTCAAATTAAGTCGCCCTTTCCATAGGTACGTAATTAGAACTAAGACCTTAATTTTATCCTAAGTGTATAATAAAACATTTTTTTTTGCCCTCAGGATGAAGACAATGAGTTTGAGCACTTCCAAGACCCTGAGGAGTTTGAAGGGTTCCAGGATAATGCTCCACGCACGTCTGAACAACCAAAGATCACTATTTCTAAGGTAATGTCTTAATTTCTTTATACCAAAACCTGCTTTTTGTCAGAGATCATAAAGTTGATTTTTATTTGTTATTGTATTAGCCATGAGTCATTTTAATAGTCAGCATAGACAGAGTGGAACAGCTTTCACTATTTAATTAAAAATGAATTATAATACAACTGAAATAGAGTTGAAAATTGTGTACAATAAAAATGTGTGTCATTATAAATTAATTCCTTCTTTATTGGCCTTCTTTACTTATATCCTACAAAGTATTTAACATGAATTTCTTCTATTAAGCGTAATTCGGGCATCTTTATTCTTTATCGTGTGAGCGGTAAGGTCTTACGACCCCGCACACCCTAGTGTCAGAGTTTCTAAACCGCCTCAAGGGCCTCTGACATGGTTTGAAGTGGGACAGTATAAGCCCAGGTTTCCCCACGATGTTTTCCGTCACCGATGTCAGTGATGTCCAAAATAAACTATAGAAAGTACATATGAATTGAAAAAGTCACATTGGTATTTACAAAAATAAATCCTTTTCTTATTATCCAGGTTCCTATAATGATCCGTCCCCGCTGGGACGCGTACTGGTTGGAGGGCATCCTCTGCTGCCTGCTTGCGTCGTACGCGCTGGCCTACGCGATAGGACGCGCGAAGAACACCTCCATTGCTACCAACTTCTTAAAACTACATAAACCGCTGCTTGATGATAATTTTACGTTAGTTGGTAAGGATGATTTTCTTTTAGGTTTTTGGTCTGAAAATCATCATTTGTTTGTACAAGCTAAAAGTACTACTTATAAACAACTTTTACTAAGAGGCTAAACATGAAATGTGAATTAAAAAAAACTCAAAAAGCAGTTCCAGAGATAAGTAAAATGTCATTAGCAATTTCTCAGTAGCAACTCGGAGTTTGAATTTGATCGCCCATCGTGCCTCGGAAGCACATTTCGCTGTAAATCCCGGCTGTCATTCGTAAATCTTTGACAGTCTTTACAGGTAGTCAAAAGCTCGAAATTCTGACATCCATCAACGACGTTATTTCCAGGCGAGACAGGCTTAGACGTGGTAGCAGCGAGCGACGAGCGCGGGTGGAGACGCGAGGCGGAGCACTGCTTTACCATGTGGTGCAGCGGCCGCTTGTGCTGCGAGGGCATGCTGCTCACACTCAAACTTATCAAGGTAATTATAATGAAATAACTCAACTCTAGCATCTGCAAAAAAAAGATGGCCGTTACGGTATGTCCGGCAGACGTAGTTTAAATAAAGTAGAAAAAATTGGAACTTAGACCTTCAATCTTTAAGTAGAGATGAATACTATAACATGCCGCGCCCCTTCATTTTACTATTCCAATGTGTGTAGTTACATCCTTAATAAAGAGTTTGTATGTAGTTGTAAGGTACTCGTCTTCAGTAGCAGGCAGATTTGTTGGTCAACTAATCATAACTAGCAAAACCGCGCAAGATAACGCACGTGTCATTTTCATAGGGTATGTCAGAGCAGTGCCATAGTAATAATAATGAGTAATTACGCCGTTAGTGGAGCAACAAATCGCTGATTTGTTGTGCGCACACATGCATTGTGAGTCTTGTACATACTTTGACAAATACTTTCAAAAATTTCGAATTGTGGAGAGGCGCGCCATATTATAGTAGTTTACCTGTAACCAGAAGGTACGGTTCAAAACAAAAAAGTGATCGCAAAGATGAGAAGAATATGTAAGTTTCGGCTCTTAAGTGTCTTTTTATATTCATAATAATTATCATTTTCTTTCTATTTTTATTTCAGCGTCAAGACCTAGTCCACGTACTACTGGGTGTAGTTAGACCAACTCCGGACACACTGCTGGTCCGAGTGGAGCTAGGTAAAGACGACAGCGATCCGTTCGTGCTGTGTGTCGCGCAGAAGAAGATCGCCACTAAACTGTCGAAGGAGATGCAGGACTTGGTATGTAAGATTTTTTTAATTCTATTTTGTGTCTTACTAAATAAATAATAAGGACGAAAGTAAATAAAAATATAATAAGGTATTTTTTTTAATACAAAAGATAATTCTATGCCATAAGTCAACACCTACCACCTACACTAAATGAAAATGGCGTGTTAAAAGTATATAATAGTCTGCATTAATTATAATTATTCTCCGACACAAATTAAAAATGTATCTACAATATTAATGCAACACTGTCTTGTTTTTCCAGAGCGTATTCTGTCCGGAACGTCGTCCGGGCGACAAGCACGGGCTTCCGGCCGCTCTGTCCGTCATGTCCGAGACAGCGGAGGCCACATCTGCAGTACTGGACACGAGGGTCTGCGCTGCGCTTGAGCACTACCACCAATACGTGCAGTTTATACATATCTCTGATAAATACTCCGGCCCAAAGCAGATGGAGTGAGTGCAGTTTATCTAATCCTGTTGTTTGACGCTTTGGCCTTGTAGAAAGCAAGGGCAGATCCAGCTTTCAAGTCAGGGACGTCGCGAGGCGACATCCGGCCACGGCTTGCGGACGGCGAGTAATGGGTAGCTCGCCGTCCGATCAAGGACCAAGCCCAGGTCGACGGCGCGTTCTGTACGCGCGCGCCTCAAAGAGCTGTCAGCACAGGGACGGGGCCCACAACGGGGCCAACGCCTGCCGGGGTTGCGGGACGTCTTAACAGGATACCGTGGCCCCGGAAGGTAAAGGGCAACAGAAGGAACAGGGTGGTTTTTTAGTCAGTAAAAGTCTGACAGTCCCTTCCGCCCCACCCAAGGCGGAAGGAGTCATTTGATGATTTTTACCACATAAAAAAAAGGGTCATATAATCAAGGTCTAGTCAGTACACGCTCCGTTTCGATTACAACAATAGATATAATAATTAAAGGGAAATAGTAAGACCGGTCGTGACGTTCGTGGCCTCCTCCCGGATCCGCAGTTGGTCGCAAGCGTGAGGTCCTTGTTTCGATTCCCAGGTGGTGGAGATTTTCATTAAAAATTGTCAGTAGCAGACTGGAGATTTGAACTTGCACCTATGACTCGCGCCACGGAATGTCTCGAGCACGTATCGCCGTTGGTCCTGCGCCTGATCTCCCCTCCTTTACACCCAGTTTCTTTTACCTCCAAATAACTTAAGTATTCTAATGTATAAACGTAATTGGCTAGTCTCCATTGAGATTGGCCGCCGAAATTCTGTCGGATAAGATATTATTAAAAGTTTCAAGAGATGGTCTTGTTATAACGGCCTCAGACTGTACAAGGACTACCGTCTAATATTAACGCCTGTTTATTTACAGGGAGTCAGCAGTAACCAAGCCCCCTGACACGGAGAAGGTGATGCTGATCAGCCTCGCGCTGGGTCCTGACGGCGGTGGTGACGAGGTGCGGCCCTTACTGCAGCTTGTCTTCCATCTCATGGACAAGATTAAGAGGCTTAGGCTTAGCAAGGAGGTCAGTCGATTCTTCATGTATTAAAATCCTAGTCAACTTTACACTAATGTAAATTAAGTTGATTTTGCAATGGAAGTTGTAATGTTATTGAAAAATAAACTTTATGTGTAGGTGTTAAAGTTATTTTTTCCAAGTGCCAACACATATTTTTCGCTACATCCCTTTGATACTGCGTGTAATAATAATAAAATATTTATAACGTTGCAGGCTTTAGCGAAATGCGAGAAGCGTCGCCAAAAGGTAGCGGAGGCGTGGCTGCGAGGTGCGCACGCGGCGAGGCAGGAGCAGGCGGCCGCCAGGCGGGAGGAGAAACGCAAGCAGGAGAAGGAACGCATACTCGCGGTAACTGTATTACTTATCTTAACGACTGTTGGACGAGAAAAGGGTGGGCAGAGGTCTCATGTAACAGAGGGATAGCTTCATAAACTGGGAACTACTGAGAAATTTGTGATATCAAAGACAACACATGACAGTTAATGTTAGTTATTTCTCTTCAGACTAAGGGTTTAAATGAGGATTTGTAAACAAAAAGAAAAAGTTTAGGCACAAATTCAACAAAATCACTTTTGGCCAGTAATGTTACCATTCTCTACATTCGCGTAACAAAGTTGCTGCAATATATTGATTACTAGCTTTTGCCCGTGACTTCGCCGTTAATATCGGTTACCACGGACGCAGACAAAATCAAACTCGAATAAAAAGCCTATGGCCTTTCTTGGAGTTCAAACTTACCCTGTACAAAATTTCATCAGAATCGGTTTAGTGGTTTAACCCTACAGCGCATAATGTGCCACATATGGGCAGTTCATAGAAACAAAATAATGATGCTAATAATCTATTTGTAAATTTTAGGAGGACGACCCCGAGAAGCAGCGCCGTTGGGAACTAAAAGAGCAAAAACGTCAACAGAAGCGCAAAACACCAAAAATGAAGCAATTAAAAGTAAAAGCCCTGTGATCAGATAATACATAGATAGAGCGTTTGATCACAGCCGCGTTGGCCCTTACCCAGCAATCAGTCACATGCAATATTATAATATACAATCTTTTGTTATTTATCTTAAGTGTTACATACTCAATGGCTGCGAATAAATGAATTTTAAGTTATAATTTTTTCGTTTTTTATTGAAGTTGTAGTTGCCTTAACATCATTCGAGGAGCATGCTGCGCGCGCGCCGGCCCTGACGCACTGAGAGCCGCAGTGTCGCCACCTGGTGTCGCCGTCGACTACTAACACCGTAGTTAAAACTACACTCATTCTTGCCTTCGCAGGTGGAGAGTGTGGATATTTGTTAAGTTGTAAAATATATTTATTGTTTTTTCCACAAAAAATCAAACCGTGTTTAATTCACTTTAAATGACTACAAACCTATTGTAATTGTCGTACCAATTAATACTGAGACACAAAATCCTCAATAATGTAGGGTGTCTGGCCTTTTTACCCAAATGTGCGGCCAAACTGACTGGTCTGTCCGGCTAACCGTAGCGATGCCAGCCTATTATTGTCCATAGTAAAGTTAATACTGCTCTTACTTACCAGATGGGTTAAAGTTATTCGCAATGTCGATAAAGGTTTATTTATCCTCATTGCAAGTATTCGTTTGCGCGCAACGAATATTAACACAATTGTACCTGATCTCATTTGTTATCTGCTCAATGTGTATAAGCAAAATCGGCCATCGTCCGTTCCAACGCTTACTGAAGACGTATCTAAGCATTGGACACCTACGAATAAAATAATGTTTATTCAATTTTGTTTCACCTAATCTTACTCCTCACTATTATGATAAAGGTGAAAGTTTGGATAGAGGATGTTTGTTACTCAGTCACGCCAGAACGGCTGAACAGATCTGGATGAAATTTGGCACAGAGATAGAATATTGTTTGGAATAGCTCATGGCTATTTTTCATCTCAGAAGAATGGACGGTTTCTGTGGGATAATGTAACAATTTTGTTCCGGACGAAGTCGCGGTCTGCCCACGAGAAGAGCTAGTAGTAAAATATAGCTTTTACTCACAACTTCGTCTGTGTAAAAGTCATGTATAGCGTAAAACATATCCTATGACAATGGACAACTGTACTGTGTAGATTTCTTTTGGTGAAAGATTTTCTGTAATTGATGCAGTGCTTGCTTCCTGAGATTATCTCTTTCAAACAAACAACCTTTACCTATTTATAATATTAGTTTTAATGGAGATTAATAAAACAATATGAAGAATTAATCAAAGCAATATTTATTTCAAATATTTGTTATTAAATTAATAAGAACAAAATAACAAAATATGTTAACAAACATAAGTATCTATTTCTAAGTCACAAAAGCGTTGATGACAAATATTATTGAATAGTACATGAAATTTTGTGGATGCGATGAGATCTTCATACAGTCTTATTCTTGTTTGCACAATTTTTACTATGTTAAATATGATAAACAAATTATATGTAATATTCATTCAAAATACTTTGGACTATGTTCATATTAACTGAACACGCCAAGAGAATATATTATTATTAAAAAAATAATTAAATGAAGGGTGCATCTGTGACTTAGACCAAAACAAAATTAATATTTGTTCTCAACAACACTGCGGTGCTAACTTTAGGGTAACCATAAAAATCATTTTAACTCCCACAGTTAACTAACATTATCAAAACAATTGTCTAATTTAGATACAAAATGTATCCAATATTTGTACCAATTCCAAAGACTTTTTTGAGCAATTCGCTTAAACATTAATGAAAGTAGCTGCTATCATTTATCGTTGGGGTGGATAATACGTGCAAAATTAACTCAAGTACACCAAGGACCTAGGAACATTTAGAATCTGCTTCTACTCTTTATATCCATGCATCATTATAAATACATTGAAGAATACATTTATATTCAATATTCATGAAATCACTTGAATACTACTTCTATTTTCCTAACCTCCGCCACTCTAACTTAGAGTATATACGATTCGAAGGTCATCACACTAGATTTTGAGGTGGTTGTATGTGAGTGCCTGACGGGGTGGCAGGTGTCATTCATCGACTTGTAGCTTCTGGATGCGCGTGGACACGCAGTCCATGTCGGGTGAGGGGTCTGCGCACGGCGGCGCGTCCGGCGCCAGCGCTAGGTTCTCCAGCGACTGGCAGCGCTTCGCCGGACTCTTGACGCACTCGTGGTTGTACCCGCTCGTGGATGGCTCTAACAAACTGTTTTTGAACTCGCACCCGCTATCGCTCACGTCACTACCGATTGCATCCGAGTTTTCACTCTTAGTTCTGTGTCTAATTGGCAATACGTAAGGGCAGAGTCTGTTTTTGTTAGTAGCTCTCTTCATACAATATCCCACGGTCACGTTAGACACGTATCGCGTGTTGAGCCGCATCACGCTGTAGTTTGACTTCGACTCACGTAAATAGTCACGCCGTGCTTCGGTTATTGCACTCAGCATGCCCAAATCCTTCAAGGCTTTATCTAAATTCTCCAGGTTCATGTGGCGAGATTTCTGTGAACAACGCAACAAAATTAATCACGCCAACTATTATCATTCCTGTTATACGAATATCTATTGAGTACATACACTTTTTTCGAATTCATTACATTTCATCCTGGATTAGTTAAATCTAGGCAGAATTCAAGAAATATACATAGAAAACAGTGAAAATAAACATCACAAAAAAGTCATAATAAGGAATGACAAGTAAAACTGTGTGTTGCCAGTTAGTGAAAAAGATAAAAGCCACTATGAAAAATAATATTTTAAAGGAAAAAGAAAAAAAGCATGCCTGTCATAATTCGTATTTTTATAGCATTCTTTATCTTTACTTTTTTTGTGTCATTCAAACAAATCAAACTGCATCAAGGAATCAAGTAAACTCTTCAGTAAACAACAGAAATACACGATATACAGAAATATTCATGAACTTTATGTACCTACAGACCAAGTATGGCTGAAATATTGAAAGAGTGGCTAACGGAAAGATTGCAGCGTCCAATATCATGGGAGGCAGACGAGTTTGGAAATATGATGAAAAATGGGTATGTGATTGCTGATGTTCTCAACAGCTACAACATTATCAATGATGAAAAACATTTTTTGATAAGGGCTAGTTTTACGAATGAGGATATTAAAAGCAATTGGAAATATTTAATAGAATGGCTAACGGATATAGACGTGTATTTAAGTGCTTCAGAAGTTCAAAACATTATGGATGGCAAAGGTTCGGCGATACTTCGTCTATTCTATCAAATGTTCCTCCATTTAGACAAAAGAGATCGTACGAACTTTATAAAGAGAGAGAGAAAAATGGTTTCTAATTTAATAGAGAAAATCGGCCACAGGTTTAAAGTAGAAAACATTCCTGAAAAAGAAGAGTCAACCGTCGATAATCTCTCTAAACCTCTATTAAATGAGAAGTACTTTATAGAATGGCAACAAAAGAAAGCCGAGCAAGTAAAAGATACGTATGACTACATTAGACATAAATACTCTAAAATGCTTAAAAACATAAAAGAAGCAAACACTCCGATGTGCTTTAAAGCCGTTCTGCCACCGAAGCCAACAGGCAAAGAGGGAATAGAAATGGACAAATTTGCATTAAAATACCCTTGTACATTTAAAAATTATACATATAATCAGCTTCTTGAAATGGAAAAAAAAGTCATGGATCAAAGATCGTCAATCTCTGGGTCCGAGTGGACTAGAGGTTACATGAACAATCTTCATAACAGATTGCGTAAGAAAGCTGATTCAGAGGAGTTCCAAAATGAACTTAGAAATGTCATAAGCGGGTCCATGTGGGACCTTTCTATTGCTGAAGAGGAAGCCAAACTAGACACTGATCTAGCTAAGAAAGTAATGAAACTATCTCAATTTGAAAAGCAAATGTGTACTCAAATAATAGAAACAAAACAACAAGCACGGAATTTAGTGAAGAATAGAATTCAAGCTGAAAAGGAGTTTGCAACTCAAAGAGATATGCAGTTCAATCAGTTTCTCGATAACGTTAAAGATCAAATACATCTAGAAAATTTAGAGATTAATTTTGAAAAAGAAAGACAATTCGTGCTTCACAAGAGATTATATGCAGAAAAAATGCGTAGAAAACGTCTTCATTACTACGAAATTTGTTATGACACGATGTTATCAATAGTAGACTACGCAACGAAATATGGATACTTTAAGAAATTGATAGGAGAGGAGATTCCTGACCATTTTATTCACGAATGGAAAATTTTATATTATAAACAACAGGCAATTTTTGATATTTTGGAACCCCTAGAAGACATTTTGAAAGATCGCTCCGAAGAGGAAACTTCTCCTGAAGTAGAGGAAGTGATAAGACTCGAATTAGATCGACAAGAAGCTCAAGACGAGAATGAATTCAAAGAATATCATGAATATTCTTATCCATGGTGTTTAGATTTATTGCTACCTAATTTTGATCCTGATTCTGAAGAAAGAACATATGAATATTTAGGGACTCGCGTACTGGGACATTTGGTCTACACTTTACTTGGTATTAAATACCCATATCCACCGCCACTACCACCTGCTGATTTGCCACCATATACAGCTAAAGCCTTAATTCGTGGCCTCCCAGACAGAGCCATAACTATTCCAATGCAAACTCTGCTCAGTGCGCGGAAAATACTAGTTGTTCGCCTTGAAGCCGCAATTAATTTTTGTCTCAGAAGATTTAAATCTGAAATGTTAGGATGTATGGATATTGATCTGTCGTTTGATAAATTTATTGCGGCTGCTCCTGAGGAAGAAGACAAGGAATTTATCAGATTAATGAAAGTAGATGATGAAAATACAAGCAAATCTGCTGAGTTAGCTGTCAGTGCTATGCTTGGAACAATTCCGGCAAATACCAAACAGACGCAAACACCAAAAACAATACCAGAAGAAGAAATTAAATTGTCCAATGCTGCCGAACTTGGTAGATATATCTATGAAGCTTTGGGTATAGGTGATTCTTTAACAGATCATCTCTTAGCAGCAAGTATCGTTGAATACCTCAGGGGCCAAACTGAGATTGAAGGGTTTGTAATTATTAACTACCCGAATTCCTACAGAGAAGCGCAAATCTTGGAAGAGACTTTCTCTGGCTGTACACCACCAGATGAAGGCGAACTGGAAGATAGGGATGATATTTATCTCGAAGACGCAATAATAAAGCACCGTAAAAAAGAAAAAGATCCATACAAAGAAGTGAGAGTATCTAAACTTGTAAGCGATCCTCATAAAATCAGAATTGAAAAACCGTTTGAAAGCTATTTCACCAGTTATCTTAATCTTAAAGTGACTGAAGACATTCTACAAGAATTTGTTATATGGGATTTAACAGAAGACAATTCTGAGTTAATTGACCGATTTTACGCTGTGCTAGGTCTTAATTATAGTATGTATTATGAGATCATAGATAAAGAATTTTTGGCCCAAATTTGTAGATATATCATTGGTGATTTCTTAATGCCACTGAAATCAGAAAATGAAATATTTGGTGAAAATGTTCTAAGTAATCTTGATTTCCTAGCAACTGATGACAAAAGAACAAAAAGCAGAATAGTTAAACCCGAAGTTAGTAGTAATGGCAAATCTAGAGAAAAATTACGCCGTGGTTCAAGAGTAAGTAAAAGTTCTTACCACTCCCTGGAGGTAGTGAAAGAGCCTTCTATAGATGAGTTTGCTGATGAAGCTATGCCTTTAATGGAGGAGATAGGTGGGGAAGATGCTTTGAGCAAGTCGATTATGATTGAAGAAGCGGTAGACTTGATGGCTGGCGAACCAGATTGGGATTATGGCGAGCTACCTATTTGTGAGTTAATAGGTGTAGCATTGGCAACTTGTTGGCAGGCAATTGAAAAAGTATATACTAGAGAGATACAGGAGTTGTTATTTGCGAAAAGGTTACAGATGAACTGTATAATTCCATATGCAAGATTCATTAAGGATAAAATGGAACAAATAATTACTTTACCCTCTTATAAACAAGATCATGTGTGTCGTTTTCAAAAAGAGTACAATGACTTTGAAAATGATTGGCGTGATATTGATTTGACAAAAAATGAATGGCATTGCCGGATTAAAGAGCTACAAGACCGGTTGTACCGTATTTGCGATGAAAGAAAATTACACGCTGAGAAACAAAGACATGCTCTAATATGTGATAATTGGACTATGGAAGAACTTACTACTTTAGTTAACATTTTCATATCGTGCATGCAAACGGAACTAAATAGGTAATGCATATTCAAATATTACTGTTTATCTGTACACATATTATGAGTTTATTAGGGTTATGAGATATAGAGTAAAAAATTCTTCATCCTTCAATGGAAATGGATTCTCCTGCCAGTCGACTGTTATGTTTTATGGGCTAATGCCTGACAGTTGTAGTCGGGGTTTTGTAATAGGTACGCTGATGTCTCCAAAAATATTTGATACCGCGATTAAGGAAACGTCCGATGTAGTTTGCATTGAGATAGATGTTACTACATTTGTAAAACATAAAAAGTAGCAAATATTTCTGGGTATGTATAACTCTATCTAAAATATTCCAGAAAAGACGTTCATGATTAAAGTTTTTAATTACATAAATTTAAATATTTCAGATCAATGTTGACATTTCAAGCACTCCATGACTTTTATTTTACCATGATCAAGCACATTCCATCATCGGATAAAATAATATTTAAGGAATTGAATAAGATATACAGGGAAACTGAAGAAACATCTGGAAGTAGAAAAGGAGGAGAAGATAAGGCATACAGACAGTTAAAATTAACATTCCAAGAATTGCAACTTAAAAATATAGAAATTGACTACAACAATAATCCTTTTAATTTGTTGATTGAGAATAATGTTAAATTCGCTTTGAAAGTTATTAAAGAGACTAATGACGCTCATAGATCCATAATAGCAAAAGAATATGGTGAGATAGCTAGAATTCAACCATCCATAAAAAAGAAGGAGGAAGTAACGTCCGAAGATTCAATTAATCTTGAAGAAATTTTAAAAGAGAACGGTTTGAAATGTATTGAGGAGTGGACTATGGGAATCAACGGAGAAATGTTTAGAGCTAGTCTTCGAATGCAAGTTCTCCAATACAAATGTTATCGTGATATGAAATTATTTAGTGACCATATTAGTAGAGCGTTTATGGAAATACAAAACGATATTGACACTTATTATATGAATGAGATAAAATCTGTTGATAGACTTTGTAAATATTTGCAAATGGCAGTTGAGGATGGCAGAAGAATTCCTGAAACGCTTGTACTTGAACATGATACATTAACGATTGATCCTAATCTCTTGCAATTCGCTACAACACCACCACCACCTGATAAAGGACCAATAACAGAGGCAGTTGGGAATATGGATTTCAAAATCAGTCAACTAGCTACTTTACGGTCGCAGTTTAAGATTGTTGCACCAACGGGAATCATTTTGAAACAGTCTTTCATTTACCTTCTTCAAGATTTCTTTTTCTTTGGAAAAGAGACTTGTAGTGGGCCTCTGTTTCCAGAAGCTTGGAAGAATGTAAACCCCGAGAAAGTACCCAAATTAGTATTTTCATTGTTTGGCGAAACAGTATATGTCGATTGGAGAGATTTTCTTATTTATAGTTTGAATATTCAATTTCCTCTAGTGGATGAGTTACTAGAACTTCGCAGAAGATTCCGATGTGTAGATCTCGACTCCACAGAGTTGATAGGCAGAGACGAATTTATTGCGGAAGAGCTATGGTTTGAAATGGATTTCGATCCAGAAGATAAATATGCGCAGCTTAGGAAGAATTTGATAAAACATTTCTTATTCGAATTATTTGAAACTGAGGAAAACATGATGAATTACTCTGCATTTTTGTTAGCCTTTTGTAAACATCCTGATCCGATTCAAGGTTTTGTAACAGCGTTATCTATGGCTGTTGGTAAAAAAACTTGCTATGACGTAGAAGAGTGTGAAGAAGTAGTTAAAAAATTGATTAAACTCAAACAGTATAAAGATGAATGCTTAGCTTGTGCACATAAGTGTACAAAAGAATTACTTGATGATGCTTTAGACAAAGTCATCGAATATTGTGAAGGAACGACCATTATCGAATTAGCATACGTTGCTCCGCCAGAAGACAAGAAAGGCAAAAAAGGAAAAGGTAAGGCACCACCAGCCTCGAAAAAAGTGGAGGCTTCACTAAGCGCACGTGGGCCAAAAGCGCAAAAGAGTTTAAGTTCAAAGAATAAATTGGTGAGATCTGACTCTAATGTAAAGAGTACATTTATCTGTCGACCATGTGAAGATCAACTGGCAGAGCCTGAAGAGAAACCAGAAATAGTTGAAGAAGAAGCTAAACCCGAACCCGAGGAAGACCCTGACTTAGCTTACGCTGTTAGTCAGTCAGTTATATGGAGCGTTTTACGCATTTGCTTACCTTGGCATTTCGTACTGATTCCAGAAGAGAAGAAGACACCTTATGAGGAACAATTACAAGGTGTATTAACACGTTTAGAAGTGGATACGGATCAAGGAGACATTTACGTTTGTAAGTTCGTTACAGATCCGACTGTTTGTTTGTTGTTGCACACGGTGAAAAAATTTACTGCTGTCAATCTTGTTGAAGAAGTTGTCAAAATTTTTGTCTAACAGTGATCAAGAAAGAAAAGTACCTATGTAATGCACATAAGTACTTATATTATTTTCGTTATTTGTCGTACAAATGAAAGTTTTACAAATTGAAATATCTAATAAATATTTTTTTTTTTACTGAAGTTTTGTTTCATTTTCTTTGTAGTGAGCCGCGCGGCAGCAGCGGGGGTGTAGCACTGCAGCCGCGCTGCCACCGCGCAGCACTATGCGTCTAATTTGAAGTCGCCTTAGGTTTGTGAGAATTTTAAATTAAGAATGCGATTTGAGTTGCATAATTTGGGTAGTTGACACCATTACTACTAATTCCAAGCCATAAATTCTTATGAAATACTTTATTTTAACCCTGGACTTCCTCGCGGTTGAAGTCGCGGGCAGAATCTAGAATAAATAATTGCTCGATAACATATAACCGCCCTAAATATCGATGCTTTAAAAATGTGGTTTACAAGAACATAGTTTACACTTTTAACCTTGTGAAAGAACAATAAAACAATTTCTTTATTTCACATTTATCTAATGCAATTGAAATAATTTATCATTCACAACTTGTTAGGGTGTCGTAATTTTAACTCTTCATGGCCATAAAATGTTTTCCCATTGATATTTACGAAACGTTGCATAAGACTTCGGGAGTCCAATTTTAGGCGCATTGGATTAACATCGGCTAGTATATGAGTATATAGTTTCTTCTGAATTACTCTTACAAGGTTGTACTTGGTGGCTGTAAGATCTTCTCTTTGGAACCGAAGTCTGGACGCTGTGAGGAGTAATGTTCTGGAAAAATGTTTTATTTAAGTTCGGTATATTTACATACAATACGCGCCAAAAAAGATGAGACTTGACACATCACACAAACTTTATTATTTCGTTATAATTTATATTAGAATATTGTTTTGAATTTTAATCGAAATGTCATTGAAATATCCCTTAATGGACTCACAAATTATGGTTAGCTATTTTGTACAGCTATGGACCTGCGCAAGCTCTCCATTAATGTCGCTTGACAAGTCTCATCTTTCATGGCGCGATAAGATATTTGTCTACATAACATCATGCCTGTACTCCCCGAAGGGTAAGGCGAGAGTACGTAGTAGTACACTACAAACATTTCGCCAGTTATGTTTAAGTCCCATGGAGGCGAGCCTATTGCCATGAAACGGACTCAAATTCAGACTCCGTGGCTGCTACTGAGAAATTCCTGATGAAAAATTCCGATAATAACATTTTGCCCGACCTGGGAAACGAACCCAAGACCTCATGCTCAGCAGTCACGCTTTGCGACAACTAGATCAACGAGGCAGACCACTGAGGTGTTTCTTTTTTAAATAAGTAGATCAAGAGTTTAATACCGTTTTATGCCAATTCCGTTCGTAGGATGAGCTAGCATCGTGTACCGTGCTATGGAGCTATTGTATTTCAGAATAGTATAGTTATTCGATTCTAGTCTGTAAGCAGAATGTAAATACACGTTAATTTTCCTTGGCAAAGTGACCTTGACAATATTTTCCAAATTCGTTTTGCTTTTCAATGAAGCATCTAATTATTTTCCACATCATCATTTCGCTTCTCATAGAGATGACCTAATGATCGGTCTTGTTCATTTTTATGTGTACATATTTCATCATCATGTCAGCCTATAGCTGCCCACTGCTAGACATAGGCCTCTCCTAAAGATAGCCACAATGACAGGTCCTGCGCTGCCCTCATCCAACGGTTTCCCGCATCCTTTACCAGGTCGTCGGTCCACCTTGTCAGGAGCCTTCCCACACTGCGCCTTCCAGTACGTGGTGTAAAAATGACTTATGAATGAGATAATCTGACCTGCCATAGAAATCATCGTCTTCTACACCCCAATCCCAATACAAGTTAGAGTAACCGTTGACAGACTCATAATGCTCAGGAGTGAGTGCTGTTACTCCGCCGAAACTTGATCTGCGTAGATCACTGAAAATTATTAAATTACTTATTTATTTTACTAGCTTTTACACGCGACTTCCTCTGCGTGACGGTCGGTTATCGCAGAAGTAGTATTTTAGTACTCGTAGTTTTTACACGCGATTTCGTCCATCCGACGGTCGGTTATCGAGGATGCAGAGGAAGTCGCGAATAAAAAAGTAGCCTATTTCCTTTCTTATGATACAAACTAACCCCACTGGTGGTACACCTCCGTACCTCGGTAACACGTAGTACGTGATTGTTTTGGTCTTTTTTTTTTTTAAAGGTGGTAAAAATCATCAAATGACTCCTTCCGCCCTGGGTGGGGCGGAAGGGACTGTCAGACTTTTACTGACTAAAAACCCACCCTGTTCCTTCTGTTGCCCTTTACGTTCCGGGGCCACGGTATCCTGTTAAGACGTCCCGCAACCCCAGCAGGCGTTGCGGGATTTTTTGGTCTTGCGTCTGATCTCTCCCCGGTCGTGTCCGATTGCCGTCTCGCTCGGACTATGAGAGTGAGGGAAGAAGAAGCGCACCTGTGTTTACGCACACACTAGTGCTCTATTACATCTTCGTGTACTTGGCTAGTTTCCAATAAGATTGGCACCCGTGGGAGTATAATATGATATTCTGCCCCTGCATGTGAAAATCAAGGACCTAAGTAAAGGTACTAACCTATTCCCGAAAGAACTGTTAGCAGGAAACAGATGTGTCGGATGCTCTGGACACGAGTATGAGATCCTCTCGTCCTCAGGGATCAGGTCCACGTCGTGGAAGATCAGGCAGTGCCAAGTGCCGAACCGCTGCGTCTCCAGAAATGCGATGTTGTTTAGAGTGCCTCTGTTAAACTTCTGTGAGCCTTTAGTTAAAAAAAAGAGAATAATATAACCGACGAAAATGTTTAAATATGCTCGAAAAGTTTTCACTCAATAATGGATCAAAAGTAACAACAATTAGAGTTAAGAATTCCGTGCACAATATACTTCTGCGAGACATTAAGTATCTTGCTTGCAATCATGCAATTTTCAACTATAAGTCTATTGAATTTGGTTCTCAATTAATCATTAGAAACTGCTCGAGTAGAGAGTAATACAGCAACGCGGTCTGGTATTAAAAATATTGAGTAAAGGGTCTTTCAGGGTTAGACTCAACTTACCATATTGCTCAATGACAAATATTCTGTACTCAAGGAGCTGTTTCTTCAGCATTGGATGAAGGTAACGAAGCAGAATCGAGAGACTCGTTGGACGATCTCTGTGAATTTAAAAAGAATTAAGAAGAAAAACTAACAGCCTATAATTGTTCCATTGTAGGGCAAGCGCCACTTCTCATAAATAAAAGGATCACTAAATAGGTAGATATAAATCATCATCTGCCTAGCCTTTTCCCAACTATGTAGGGGTCGGCTTCCAGTCTAATCGGATGCAGCTGAATACCAGTATTTTACATGGAGCGACTGCCTATCTGACCTCCACAACCCAGTAACTGGGTAATATGATACCCCTAGGTAAAACTGGTTGTCAGACTTTCGGGCTTCTGACGACCTGTAACGACGTAAAATAGGTATAAATAAAGTAATATTAATATCTGTCAGCGCTACACACCAAAACATTCTCACATGAGACCATTCCGTCTCAAAAAAATTACAACCCGGATTAAAAGAGTCACGGAATAAAAAAGATTGGCTACCCCTGAACTAAACAGTTATAAACATACCGGTATGGGATTATAATAGCCACTCGGTGAATAGCGCGACAGTGCGCAGGCGCATAGTAACCTCCCATTTTGACGTCAGCATTTTGTTGCACTAACCAGTTGTTGGTTGGTTCAATCTTGTTCACACTTATTGGTCCTGATAAAAATATGAACAAATTATTAAACAAAAATTGTTTTGTAGCCTTGAGCGGTCGGTTATGCGGTTCTGTACAATATTTTAGATTAATTTATATTTAGCATTTAATATTAGCATTTCCGCGCTCAGTAAGAAAATAAGTAAAATAAATATAAAGTTATTTATTACCTAAAAACTACAAGCTACAAGCTACAGCTACGCCGTAGCTAGAGGCTACGGCGTAGCTGATAGCTACGGCGTAGCTGGAGGCTACGGCGGCTACGATCTCGTAGCAAATAACCAACCACGAATCGTGCTACGCACCTATGTGGGTCAGCACAATCAGTTCGGCATTCTCAATAAAACATTTCAATATGAACAAAAAACAATTTGTTCACGTTGTAATAATACATTTTTGTAGGGAACAGCTGAATAATAATTTAAAAAATAGTTGTTCATATTTAGGACGTTGTTCATTCATTGAAAAATGTGCAGAATTTAAAGTCAGTCTGTATACTCCCGTTATCACAATACTACATTTAACTGACCTAAACATACATAAACTCACGCCTTTTTCCCATGGGGGTAGGCAGAATCTTTAGAACGCCACCTGCTACGATCCTTACATACTCCTTTCGCCTCATTTACGTTCATAAAACAACCTAAAGTAACTCACCTAAAGTAGTATTTAATTTGCACTTAGGTGTATCTTCTGGGTACTTTGGTGCTGCCTCTACGCCTGTAACGAAACAATATTTCAAGAAACAATTTTATTAATTTAAATAAGTCATTATTAATTATTACCCTTCAGCTACAAAATCTATCCTATCTATATATAAAAAAATAATTGCTGTATATTAAAAATCTCTCGTAAAAACACAAAAACGGCTCGGCCGATTCCTATGAATTCTTTTTTGTTTTGGTCGCTTAAAAAAATTACAAGAAAAATTACCTTAAATATAACAAAAGATTTGGTACTACTTTTCTGCTCCGTCGCAGTCTGGTAAGAAAGCAACAAAACGGTAACCTTAAGGTAGCACTACGATATTGGCGACCGTGACATACGACCACGACAGGGTCGCGCGACTCACTGCTTTGTATAAATTTATATGGAACCCTAAATATCGCAAGCGACCACAGGTCGTCGTTTGCCAACATCGGAATGCTACCTTAACTATGCATACATTTGTAAACACAATTAAAAAATAAAAATAACTTACTTATATCCTTGAACAGATGTTTCATAGACATAAACCAATAGTATGAGGAGTTGTATGCAATTTTGAAATCTAAAATCAAGTAATAAAAAATAAAATAAAAGCAAAATGTCACTCACTCACTCATTCACTCACGCATCACGAAATATTACAAATCTCTTGACGTATAAAGAAGTTGGCAGGAAGATAATTGATAGTTAGTAAAAGTAAGTATAGTAGAAAGGATTTTCCAAAATACACCCCTTTAGGGGATAGAACAGAGCCCAAAATTTGTATAGAGAAATCAACTAGTCGCGGGATAACCGTTAGTATTTAAAATTCAAACTTACCCATAGACACTTTCGACGAGTTAAACAATGGATATTTATAATAGACAATATTCACATTCTTAGGGTTGCCCATATCTCTGATATCATAGATTCTTCTTCGTTCAGGTGTTTGCAGAACATTGTAATACATGTAGATGTGGAAGTAGCCATCCAAAACAATTAACATGGAAAGCACAAAGACCCATACACGCCGGTTACAATGAATGTTGTAGACATCCATTGCTTCTTATGTACGTCTTTGACATAGAAATAAACTGGGCAATGTATTCAATTTTTTTTTAAATTAAATTTGGCCGTCGTCATCTGCAAACTAGAAGATGTATAGAATATCTAGATTAATTAAAGATAAAAGATTTGTGTTTTTGTTTATAATAGATAAACTCCAAAACTACTTAACCGATTTTGAAAATTATTTCACCTATAGAAAGCTACATTATCAGCGAGTAACATAGGCAAATTTTATTAAAATAAATTAGGGATCCGTAAAGAAAACATACGCGCAAGAAGTCGCGGGTTTTTTTCAAGTTATTTGTCGGAATACTTTCTGAAGCCTTCTCTATTTATTGTATTAAAACTTTAATAGGTAGGTATTTTCATAAAAGCACTGCAATGTAATTCCCAAAAAAGGTAAAAATTAAATATCTAAGTACAAGTTCGCACCCCCCTGCGTAGCTATTCTGTGGACAGATTTGGTAACTGTCACGAAAAGACGCAAGACTCCCGGGAGTTTCGCAACGATGGATAATCAATCGTTTCTCATTACGATACCAACCAATTTTTGAGTGGCCATATTGCACTTAAAGGGAGGCAATCTTCACCGTTCTAATTAAAAATAATAGTGAACAGCTAAATTCCGAGAAACAGTAAAAAGGAACAGCAAAACAATAATATAATGCTGCACGTCTTGATAATTTATCAACGAGAAGCATTAAATGTTCGTTTAATTAAAAAAATGTTTGCGAGAAAGATCTTTGGAAAAGAAATGTCGTGTGACATCTGTCGTTTACTCTATGATCTATGATCCGGTAAAGACCATAAACAATTAGACCTGGTTATAAACTCCTCGGACATTAAAATAAACGTTTAAAAGAGTCACAGGTTCATAACATCATATCATCGCTATAACCTTGGGATCTCATCACATGTTATTATTCTTTTTTATTGGTTGGATTTAATTTTGCACTTGACTCTAGTCTAGGTCAGAGGTGACAGAGACATAGTTTACGATGGAGTGAGCTTACCCAGAGCAGACCAGAAGAAGCCTATTCACTCTCTTTGAAGAGATTAGGGTTAGGGAAATACAGACGCAGGTAGGGAGTTCCACTGCTTTGCTGTGCGCATTAAAAAAGTCTTTTGGAAACGCTTAGTGCGAATTGGTGGAATAGCAACAAGGTAGGGATGGTAAATTGCAGTGCATCTAAATATCCATTGGAGGAAGGTGGCTGGTGGGTTGAGGTCGTGAAGTTCTTGGGCACACTCACCGAAGTACAATATGTGGAAGATCGACAAGCAGGCAAACTTGCGGCGATGAGCCTGGCTGATGATGGCTATTTCAAAATCGCGGGACTTTTTCAATATAAAAGTCCGCTCACATACACGCTAACACTTGAAGTGTAGATTTTATTTTATTATAATTATTAAAAGTTTTATTCAAAAACCTTTCGACCCTACATCTTTAAGCGGATTATCCGATGAGCTAAAAGCCCCAATTAGTCCCTTTGTCCTTTGTCAGAAATCCGACCCGACGCCGTCGTCGTAGCCAATTAAACCGCAAATAATAGCAAATATGGCTATTAACCGTATTACCAATAATTAAAGTGGCTATGTGATGTTGTGAATTAGTGATAAGAACATTAATCTTCTTAGGTTTACGAAGTAAAGATACGCAGAGTATAAAGACACATCACATACAGCCATCAACAACGCATACTGCCCATTAAACTAAGAAACATACATGCATCACGCCTGTAATCCCCGAAGGGTTAGGCAGAGGTGTATCCATAATAACACCCACAATACGCCAATTATGTGTGACCTTTCTACATAAGCGCATATAGACAAACGCGCAAGGAGCTTGTGGTAGTAATAACCACGGCACGAGTCGATCCATCAGGTTAAGCTATGCTTACCGGGGTTTATCTGTGGATGGGTGACCATCTTTAGACACCGAGACTCCTCCATGTCTCGGAAAGCACGTTAACTTACCCGTTGGTCCCGGTTATCATAATTATGTTGTGGATCTTTTTGACAGTCGTTACGGGTCGTCAGAAGCACGAAAATCTGACCACCAGTCTTACCAATGGGTATCGTATTACCCAGTTACTGGGTTGTGGAGGTCAGTCGCAGTCGCTACATGTAAGATACTGGTATTCAGCTGCATTCGGTCGGACTGGAAGCCGACCCTAACTTTTTTTTTCGTTTTATTGTTGGTCGAAAGAGCTTGTATATTATACCTCTACTTTTTTTCACTGTTTATGTGTACATTGGGGGTGTGCTGGGTTTGAAAAAATCTACCAAAAAAATCTTTCAAATTCGTTTTCATGCCCTTCATGTATTTATATTAATTGATTATGAATTGAGGTTAAATACGAATAGAGTTAAAAATTACGTGGGAGATCTTGCGTCCAAGACGTGTTTACGCAAATTTTAATTCTATCTCTATTATTTTTTAGTTTATTAAAAATATTAATTAATGAAAACTTTTCGAGCATATTGTGAGTTGGTACGCTGACGCTTACTCAGCACATTGGTAGATTTTTCGTCGCCCATGGAATTTGAGTAAAAAATACACAAAACTTCCTTTTTTTTCAATTTTTTAATACCTACTTGGATAAAAATACAAAAAAAAACCAAATTCATCACCCTTGTTACATGTTACTCCATTTATTTAATATCTTTGAGTCCCACACTAAATAATTGTAGTAAATACGTTTTATCAATTATTAAGTCGCAAATTATATTAGTAATCAAAAGTGTAAAACAATTTTGTTACGCTTTACCGACAAAAACAAAACTTTACTCTTTTTGACACACAAATTTATAAAAGCACTAAAAAAACATTTTTGACATAACAGTTAACTAATAAAATCCTTTTATTCAACTGCAGTTAAAAACCGTTATTAAGAACTCTTCAATTAACTGACAATACACTTTTTGATAATTATAATCAAACTTAAAGAATGTTTCACTAATTAAATTTTATTTTACGTAAAACTATTTGGCAGAAAATTTTGTTAAACTTCTGAGTCATTTCTTAGTTTTGCTACATAAACATAGTGAAACCGACCCTTATGTTTGATAAAACTGATATTATGAAGGTCTTTTCTGGTGTTTCCGGTAGTAGTAATCTCGCCGTCCATAGACAACAGTATTACCAAATAAACGAATAACTCTTTGCAGTACACTTTTTACGTCTAATTTTAGTCTTGTAGGATTAACATCAGCTAAAATGTGGGTGTAAAGCTTTTCTTCAGTGACATTTAAAAGTTTGTATTTCACGGTATTAAGGCCCTCCATTTGGGACCGAGTTTTGGATAGCTGGAGAAGTAAAGATCTGTAAAAAAAACGTGTTAATATTTTTAAATAATGTTAAAGTTAAGTTTCGTTTGTTATAGTTAAGTTAATGTTATAGTTAACACCATCAAAACTGGTGCCGATTCCCTTGTTCACAAACTAGACTAAATTTAGAGAATTGACATCTCTTATTAACATACAGCGAAAGAAAGGGACGGTGACATTTAGGAACAAAATTAGAGATGTCAAATTAGTTTTGAAATTTTTCCGTATTTTTAATATACGTTACAAGATGTCAGCTATAATTGTATGGATGTTTCAGATTGACTTAATTTTTACAACTCTTATTTTCATTAGTCTTTTTCTTGTTTTATTGGACAGAAAAAGATAGAAATAGTCTAATTTTAGTTTCGTTTGTGAACAAGAGAATCGGCACCATTTACGTAGTTTTTATGACCTGTCAAAATGCGAGTCTCCCATAGATTTTGTATGGCAAATGCAACTGTGACGTCACTTTTGTACCGACGCAATTGACTTATTATTTATTAATTTGAAAGCAATCAAACATCAAATTTAAAAGTTAATTGAAAATTCATCGGGTTTTCATGGCTAAAATAAAGTGTTTCTTTAGAGAAGTTATATCTTAGAATTATTGGTTAATGATGCAAGTAGTGCCGTACTATATAATTTTTTATAGGATAAATAAAAGAAGTTTAAGAAAAATAAATTCATTTACCGTTCTTTTGCCCTTTTAGTGTAATTGTGAGGCAGTGTAGCATAACGGGCTATAGAGCGATTATACCGCGACACTGTCAGATGTTCTTTTTGTAGTCTATAACAGAAAGAACACAAATATTTTCAATTATAAACATTTAAGCTTTTGCAAGAGACAGATTGCAATGCGTCAAAAATGTGCTAATAACGAGGTAATATAAAGGACCTTGCGAGACTATTATACACATTACTACTGCACGGGACACCTGAGTATACCGCACGGGACACCTGAGTATACCGCACGGGACATCTGAGTATACCGCACGGTACACCTGAGTATACCGCACCTGTCACACAAGTCTACCGCACAGGTCACGTATATTACCGTCAGAGTCATACAAGTCTACTGCATGGATCACTTGAGTATACCGTGTGAGTCATACAAGTCTACTGCATGGGTCAATTGAGTATACCGTGTGGGTCACACAAGTCTACTGCATGGGTAACTTGAGTATACCGTGTGGGTCATACAAGTCTACTGCATGGGTCACTTGAGTATACCGTGTGGGTCATACAAGTCTACTGCACGGGTCACGTGAGTATAACGCATAGGCCCAGTAACATGATAACCATCAAAAACTATCACCTGGAATAGAAATCGTCATCTTCTGCGCCCCAGTTCCAATAAAAATTCGAATAGCCGTTGACCATTCTAAACGATTGAGGACTGAGTGCAGTTACACCACCGAAGATGCGTTTGTATGGAAGACTGAAATAAAATTCATAATAGCATTAAGTAAAACTAAACTTTAAAGCTGATGACTAAAGAATCAAAATAGAAAAGTACACAAAATATTGTAGCGACTTCTATCGCACAGCTTACGAATGACAAGTGACGTTTCCTAAAAACAAAAAAAATATATAAATACATACATAACATCACGCCTGTAATCCCCGAAGGGTTAGGCAGAGGTGTACCCATTAGTACACCCACATTTCGCCAGTTATGTTTTTAGTCCCATGTAATAGGGGGCGAGCCTATTGCCATCAACCGGGCACAAATCCAAACTTCGAGGCTGCTACTGTCAAATTCCTGATGGAAAAACCCAATAACACTTTGCCCGACCTGGGAATCGAACCCAAGACCTCATGCACAGCAGTCGCGCATGCGACCACTAGACGAACGAGGCAGTGCCAAGAAAAAATAAAATTATAAATTTTATCAAATATTAGTTTAGATTTCTTGAAAAACTTTCTTACGCATAACCGAACGATTCGACAGCAGAAGACATGTGTGTCGGATGCTCTGGACACGAGTACGAGATCCGCTCGTCTTCAGGGATCAGGTCCACGTCGTGGAAGATCAGGCAGTGCCAAGTGCCGAACCGCTGCGTCTCCAGAAATGCGATGTTGTATAGAGTGCCTTTGTTGAACTTTTCCTTACCTTTGTTTGAAGAAAACAAAAATGATTTCTATGATTAACGTATTAAGGTTCAATTTCAAGCGACCTTGCCGACTGCAACCCTGCCAACTGCAACTGCAGGCCAACCAGTAGGCTTACTCTTGAAAAAAAACGAGAATGAGATTAGAATCGACTGCATGTTTGACTACAGCGATTTACATGAGGTTGCCATACAAATGAAAACGTAAATTACCAAATTTTAAAATATTAAATAACTCGTTAATTCTATAAATAAATGTCTTCTTATATTTATTGGAATTGAAACTGGATCGGATGTAGGTACATGTAATGTCGATTCCAATCTCATTCTCGATTTTGTTCAAGAGTAAGCCTACTGTTGACCACAGTAGTCCTACTGGTTTCTAAAGTTAAAACATGCACCATATTTGGAAGCAAAGACTTATTAGCCTTAAAAATCAGCAAAGTATAAAAGATGTCTTGATTTTTGCTCTAAAATTACCCGTTTCGAAACCGTGAATTCAAGCGAATATGTACCGAGCTTCCGAAAACTAAAAGTACATTGGGATTTTTCCGATCATGTAATAGAAAGAGACAGAACGAAAGGGATAGAGAGGAAAAGTCGCCTGGAGAAGACATAACGCTTTTTCCTTACGCGACGATATCTGCAAGTTGACTCGGGAGAAACTTCGTTTAAAAAAAGGAATGCAGGAAGAACTTACCATATTGTTCTATGACGAATATTCTATATTCTAATAACTGTTTCTTTAGCAATGGATGAATATAACGAAGGAATATAGCGAGATTGACTCGACGATCTCTGAAAATTAATATTAATATTTAAAAGTGACATATGGAGCTACTGTAAAGGTTGCGAGAAACTGGTGGATGCGGGCAGCGTAGGACCGTTCATTGTGGTTATATTTAGGGGAGGTCCTTGTCCAGCAGAGCACGTCATTCGGCTGATATGATGATAATACTGATAGAACTATAATCCTAATCAATCTACAGCTCCATAGGTGCGTCACTTTGACGAGAGAGAGTGTGAGGAGATAAGCATGCAGGATGTTTTATCATAAACATCCTTTCTATTCTTATTATAAAATATGTATGTGTTTATGAGTATGTATATATTATATATATATATATATTATATATGGTATATATGAGTTTATGTACTTGTGTACGTTTAAACTTGTTTAGATATTTGTTTTTAATGATTTTAAAATTTCATATTTGATTAGTTCCTCATGTACAATTTTTTGCACCTGCTTTGTTATCTCTTCACCACCTTTGGTTGACTGGTAGAGAATGCCTAAGGCATTAAGTCCGCTATTGTACTTTTTTTGTTGCATAAAGTTTAAATAAATAAATAAATAAGCCTGCTGAACCTCGTGCTATAGTGCGGATAATCGGTTTAGGCGCAGAAGATCCAATTGGCATAATGTTCCCCTTTCGGAATTCGTATACATACAAATAAAAATAAAAAACAAAGATATTTAAATGAAGAAGCAAGCTTACCGGTAAGGCACAATAATGGCTACTCGATATGCAGCGCGACAGTGCGCAGGCGCATAGTATCCTCCGAGCTTCACGTCGGGATTTTGCTTCTCTATCCACTCTAGATTGATTTCATTCTTAATGACTTTTATTGGTCCTAATAAATGAAACCATGTTTGAATAAAGAAGAGCGTACTTATTTTATTATTATACTAAGCTTTTGAAGTCAAATCTTAATATGTATATATAAACTAGCTTTTGCCCGCGACTTCGTCCGCGTAAATTCGGTTATCGCGGACACAGACGAAGTCGCGGAAAAATTACCCATGTCCTGTCATTTCAATTATTTAGTTAAAATCACGACACGTGGCGCCATCTATGTTCATAAGAACGTTATTGTGATTTCCCTCGGAAATAGTACTTTTTTTCGGGATTACAGGTACCCTATGTTTGTTCCTGTACACCTGGCAACGTATATGCAAAATTTCAGGATGATCTGTTCAGTGGCTTAGGTGTAAAATGGTAACAGACAAACAAACCAACTTACTTTCGCATTTATAATATTAGTTAGGATAGTTAGGATTAGGATTACGCGTCACGTTGTTTGTCCGGAAAGGACGCCTAAACTACTTAACCGATTTTAATCAGATTTGCACACCGTGTGCAGTTTGATCCTACTTGAGAGATGGGATAGTTTTTATCTCAAATATTAGTCTTAATATTTTTTTATTGCTAACCAGAACCACAGCAACGCGTGGGCTAGTCAGCTACTTAGTTGTATCATAAAGAATATGTAACAGCAATAGTGTGACGTTCTAATTGTTTTACAATCAGCTTTTCCAGAGATAGCATACAACAAACACATATACAACTTTACTCCTTTATAATATTTGTATTTGGCTTATTTACGTAAGACTTTAGAGCACTTACCAAAAGAATTCGTATCTATTTTGCATTTTGGCGCATCTTTCAGATACATAACTTTTTCTTTTTCACCTTAAAATAATGATTTAGATATTAATAAAAATTACCTTTACATTAGTATCAAAAAGTACATTTAAATATTCATATTTTGTTATGATAGCGCGTACAAAACGTGATGACTTTATAGATATTTTTATTTCTAAAAATGTTGCCCCATGCTACTGTATTCTAGGGTTGCAAAATTTGTTCGAAAGAGTCACCGAGGCCCTGGAACAAAAGGGCATTAGGAGGAACACGGTAACGTTTTAGTCAGTCAGTCTGACACAGCCTCCCGTTCCGCCCGCAGCGGAGGAAGTCATTTGATGATTTCCCATCATTAAAAAACAAAATACCAGTGTCCAGGAATTTGTTTACAATGCAGAAAAAAGTTCCTAGTACAGGGCAACATTTTTTTATTAAATAAATCTACAATATTTCATGTTTTATTACTTTTTCATCACGTTTTATTACTTAATGACCTTAATACTACTATAACTAACCTACTACTAGACTATTTTGTAAGGAGCGCGCTGTTTGTAAAGTCCTATTATGATAAAATACTGTAATTATTTTAGTTACCAATATTTTTGAATAAATATTTCATTTTCATAAACCAATCAAACGAAGAGTTGTATCCATTTTCGTAATCTGCAAATGATAAAATAAAGAAAACTGTTAACTATATCTTAGTTAACATTTACTTAATTAATAAGTAATTAAGAAAAAATAAGTATAAAAAATGTATTAGGCCTATATATTTAACCACATTTTACAGGGCAATAAGTCTTTAGCTTTATAAGATTAGTTTCGATTTTCACGTAATATTCAAAACGTTTAAATGTTTTTACACTGCGTTTTTACAATAAGCAAACACGTTATCATAAAAACTCATCAAGAGTGCTAGTAACGATAACTTCTAGTGCTTTTTATAAATCTAAGTCTTAAGTATGTAATGTTAAAGTCTACATAAACATGTAAATAAGTAGTTATTATTACTTACCCATGACGACATCCATACCGCTAATTAACTGATACTTGTATTGAACAATACTTTGATTTTGATTAAGATGATCATCCGTTTCAAAAGTTCGTGGTGGTGTCTCATTTTTAGTTACAGCCAGATTGTAATAGCACTCAAATATGAAAAATATCAGTAACATAGTCAGAACGACAGAGCTATCCATTACTTTATTTGTGATAGTGAGGACTAACACATAAACAGGCGAGACTGCATTGGACAACTAACTTAAAATTTCTGGTTATTCATTATTCAAATCGTAGTTGAAAAAAGGTATATTGTTCTGTATTGTAAGACGGTCGATAACAGGGCCTATGAAAACGAATACTCCGTGAGGAACTGGTGTCTTAGAGATGTAGTCCTCTACCCTGTTATCAGCATACACGGCACGGTTTCGGTCAGAGGACAGAGCGCCAGCTTTCGCCATAAATTGTGAAACAGCCCTCAAGCTGTTCGCTTTGATGACTGTCCAATTTCGGAGAAACAACATATTTCAATGTCCGGTGAAGTATCTTTTAAGGAACAAATTATTTTAGGTAAAAATGGTATTTATAAAAACACATTGCAGATATTGAATTTGTGACGTTTGTAAAACGATTTCAAATCTTTGTGTTTGTGTTATTCGAATTTTGGCGTGTGAACTGTCAAGTGTATGTTTATGGATGTTTGTCTCGTGAAGTTTTTTGTAACTGCATAATATTTATATTCGTCTATGGTGTATACTTGGTGCGATTGAATCAGTGGGTTTCACTTGGTTTCACTGCATCTTTTGAAGGATTTCCCGTAGTAAACCAGATAATAATTAGTACTGCCTACAGAAGATTTATTAATTGACAAAGTACTTACACCAACAGCTTACATCAAGCATTCAGTTCAGTGTCAGTTGTACTTACCTGATGTATTACGTTAGTACCTGATGTATTTTAACTAATGTGATCTATATTTTTATATGTAGATTAGGGCTATGGTATCATCATTCCAACTTGCACATTTTAAAAGGTGCCCCAAAGAAACCATTCTTGGAATAAAGAACTTAAATTCTGCAAGGGTATTGAAAAAAAAAACAAAAAAATATATTTTTAAAATTGTATATTTATAAGTAGTGAAAAATAGACTACAAAAAAAAAGTGTACTTTCAGTGAAAATAAACTCCGACAAGATCTCTTTGTAGTGGTCCGCGGAGGGGAGGGGGGAGGGGACGAGTCTTTGGAACCATGACCACTAAAGACATTTTGACAGTAGATTTTACTCGTTTTGACAGTATGTATTTAATTTAAAAAAAAAACATCACAGTCCGGCAGGGTAGGCCGTAAACTGTCCTCCCTGGTCGATGACTTTCATGGTCGATGCCGATGAGTTGTATACTGCGCAGGAGTACGAGCTGTCATAGCAATAGACGAAGGGGCATTTGATAGACTGATAGTTGGGTAAGTACTCCTTACACATTTTAATTTTCTGTTAGTTTTTGGATAGCTGTTCTATTTTTTGCCTCAAGGGCTGACTTTAAAGTTAAAGACTTTGCTAAGATCAGGGTAGGTGGGTAGGTAGGTATAACAGGTTTCGTAGGATTTCTTCTTTGATTTAATCCTATCGCCCTGGGAGAGGCCAATAGGCACAAAGGGACGACAAAACACAAAAAAGGCACGAAGGCTCAACTGGGAGAAGATCGCCAAGCACCACGGATCACAATTCCATCAATACCGAAGTCATTCGTTTCTACGGGTCTCTTTGAGCTTTATTGCCTTCGTGAATTTCTGGTCGCCACTGTTAATCTTGGCTTTGCAGTGGTGTGGCGGGCTTGCAGGAGACATCTGATTTGGATGTTCTAGGCACGAGTACAAGACCCTCTCGCTCTCGGAGATCAGGTCCTCGTCGTGGAAGTAGTTGTTGATTCAATCGTTTGAAAAGCTGGGGGCATAAAAGTATAATGAATCAAGTTACTTACAGGAAAATGAGACACCAGCAGTTGCCAAATTGATGAAATAATTTAGAAAAAAGAAGATACAGAGTTTTAATAGGTAGGTAAAGCAGATACTAACCTAAATTATTTAAGAATGGTTTTATTGACACGAACCATTGATATGAAGAGTTGTATCCATTTTGATTTTCTGCAAAATTGAAGATGATGAATTAAAATTAGAGTCACTGGAAATCAATGATGAAGCTGCATGAGCTTCATTTTGCATCTAGCTGATTGTCGAATTCAAACTTATAAGTAGTTCATACGCGTAAAGAAAACGTTGAGTCATTAATGAATCTGAAAGGTGATTGGTATATCTGTGGAATAATTTGCGACGCGTTTGGTCAATATTAGAGACAGTGTTGATAATTTGCGACGTGTTTGGTCAATGTCAACGTCAGTGCTGGTGGAGAACGATGAATCTCTGTTTTCATAACGCGAAGGGACTATAACCATCTTGCCGCTGGGTTTAAGCAGGCGGGTTAATTAACTGTGTGTATACTTATTCTCGCGACCATTGCCTTACCACATACATAAAAGAAACAACTA
The DNA here is from genome assembly GCA_949774945.1 of Hoplodrina ambigua. Classification (NCBI taxonomy): domain Eukaryota; kingdom Metazoa; phylum Arthropoda; class Insecta; order Lepidoptera; family Noctuidae; genus Hoplodrina; species Hoplodrina ambigua. The sequence goes on along the minus strand of OX458980.1, from coordinate 10,792,892 downwards.
ACCAATGGAATCGTTCATCGATTTAACTAATGGACGTTTATAATATTCAATGTTTACTGCTTTGGTAACATTTTGTGTAGATTCCTTTGTAGTAATATTAGAGCAGAAAGTCAGAAACTCCTGGAAGTAGTTCTTATCTTTGATTTTGCTTTCATTACGGCTTTTTGCTCTTTTATAAACAGATATTATGGTGTCATAGTATATAGTATTGAAAAGACACTCAAATATGAAGAGAACAGCCAAAACACGCAAGCATCGCATACGAGTACATCTGTGGTAACACATTGTATATCATTTAGCAATCTGTGATAGAAGTAGTGAAGAAACAAGTAGATCCCCTCATGCAAATTGGCTCCTCTTACATCGTAGGCTTGCTGGTGAGAACCTGTAGATTAAAAAGGAACGGGTCAATTAATGTTGGTGTCCTTTTTAAAGGTATAAGTAGGTATTCTGCATGTTTTTATTTCGTAATTTTTAAGGACCTATTAGTACAAAACATAAAAGCGCCGAATATTAGGTGTTAAATAATATATATATTTATTATTATGTACTACCCTTTGAACTATTGTGTAAACTGCATTTTGAAACAATTGTATAACACTGTACATAAAGTGATGGACAACTTATGGGTATTTTTTTTAAGATGGTAAAAATCATCAAATGAGTCCTTCCACCCTGGGTGGGGCGGAAGGGACAGTCAGACTTTTACTGACTGAAAAACCACCCTGTTCCTTCTGTTGCTGTTCTGTATCATTTTAAGACGTCAAGCAACCCCGGCAACTTATGGGTAACACCGGACTGGTAACGCAGTCCATGCACACGGCGTGCCTACCGGAGTTAGTCCCCTAACCGGTCCGGCATATGATGCAGCCTGGATGTACGGGGAGTGGTGTATTGGATTAGCACAATAATTATTTATTTAATAGTAAAATATTTTTAACACAAATTGTACCTTCTATATTACGAAGACCTTGGAGAGGTTTCGAACTACCAGAACTGTATTAATTTTCATAAAAAATAATAATCATCACCAACGTACTAAAAATTTATTCTAAAAAAAATAATAGTACTATGAAACGTCGGCATTAATTTTTATGCACTTAATAATAAATTGTTGTTATTCCTCGTGATCTTCATTGATAAATTTAATTTACTATACTAAATTAAAAATAGCTAAAATAAAATTGATATGCATTTGTCAATCATCTGACAATTAATGATGTGACACCCTGATACCGTCATAGAGTTTGAGAGTTTGTTTTGTATCGTGCGTCACTTTCTCGTGAATAAAAAGTTTTTCTTTCTTTCTTTCTTCTTTCTAGTTCTAAGCCTTGAGGTCTTATAGAAATAGAAGGTTCCAAGGTATTCCTAAAGATAGTCTTTGGTGACGCTTGTCAATTTTTTGGCAGTAGTTTTTCTAAACTCTTTGGTTGGCAGGTGACATTTTTCTTTTGAGCAGTGTAAATTTAATTGTCTCGCGTTTTTTGAACCTTACACAAATATTTTAATAATATCAAATGATTCGCCTCAGGAGTTGGGATATCATAAAGGTGTACAGCCTGAGACAGTGTTGCGCCTGTCTTATAGTTTCCGGGATGCATTCCCGGCATTTCTTAAATTCTCCCCCAAGAGTAGACAACACACGGGTTCAGCAAAGATTTTTTGGGATCTTTCCTATAATTCAGAGGACTGATACATCCGCCTCGCATTAAATGTACAAAATACTGATGTCGCAAAAGCTTTAAATGTTTCACAAAATATATTTTTTTAACTGATTCCGAAGGATCGCAAGGGTTTGTATTTTTATTATCATTTTAAGAAAAAAAGACTTGAAAAAATCTTATTCTTTATTTTATAATAACATACAGGGCGTAAAAACACACATTACATACACATTAACCACGCATACTGCCCATCAATCAAACTTTAAAAAAGTTATAAGAAGTATTGAACAAACAATTTTTTTGGTGAAGAAAATCTCTGTTTATACGGTACCCCGCAAAGTAAACCCAAAGGAGCAACCCAACCCTCGGTTGGTGCAGGACTATTATAGAATATGGAAAAAAATATGGGTTTGGGTTGCTAAAGTAGTCTGAACACTTGGAACTATGGCAAAAATACGGATCCTACCTATTCAATTATTACTATTTTGATAGCTATACCTAATTTACTTTTCTTTACAGTTTTCAAAATTAACAAGATCGTTAAAACGATGGCTGAGGAAAGACGAAAAGAAAATATCATCCAATCAGTTTTATCTGAAATCTCGATTGCTTTTATCTTTGAGTTTTTTTGCTCTAAGGCTTTCATTAAGAGATACACACAGCTAACAAATCACCCACATAAAGGTGCTCGTTCTTTTCAAATTTTTGAAGTTTGAGTGTTCAATAAACATGAATTGATTGCAAATAATTAAATAATTCAAAGTACACTAAACTGTAATTCAAATAATAATTGATACGAGCACTTATCGACCTGAGGTGACTCGTGAAGCTGGGAAATATTGCTATAAGTATCTGAAACATAGCTCGACGAAAGACTTCATGGGTAAGAATTTTGAATTAAGGTTTAGTACTCTATTTAGACTTTAGATACACTTCCGAACTTTTGTCTGTTTCATTCAAGTCAAAAAACATATCATCTATTAAAATAAATTAAATTCTTTAAATTAGATCATTAAACAATGTCGAAACAAAGTTACAGACATAGTCCAGCGAACTAGCAAGTTGAAGTGGCAGTGGGCAGGCCACATAGCAGGCAGAACTGGTGGCCGATGGGGCCGTAAAGTTCTCAAATGGAGACCACGCACCGGCAAGTGCAGCGTAGGACGTCCACCCACGAGGTGGACACACCATCTGATTAGGACCGCGGGATTGCGCGGGATGCAAGCCGCTTCCAACCGGTCCTATTGGACATTGATTGTCGCTGAGATGTGACTCCGATTAGATTTACTTTATAGATAACAATATTTTTTTTTTCAACAGGCATTTTACCTCGACAACTCCGAGCGTCAATACTGCAAGAAGACTTACCTCAGCCAAAACAATAATATTAAATATTGGCTGAATTTTAATTTAGAAGCCATTATTAGGGGATGGAAATGTGCAAAAATACGAACAGCTTTTATTATGGGGTCAAAGCAGATATTTTTTTTAGCCTGTTTCACTTCTGGGCAAAGGCCTACCCCCACTCTTCCCATCTACCGCAGTTTCGTGCTTTTTCCCTCCGGTATCGGAGGAATCCATCTAGTTCGCCCCTATCTCCCTATCTCCTTCGTGGTCTACCGCGGCAATTTTTACCCTGAAATATGCTAAAAAAAGCTGTCTCATATAATTTGATCGTGTTGTTTTTGTAGGGAACAGCTGTTTTCATATTTCGGAGTTACTTGTACAAAAATGTTGTTCATATTCGTGAGTTTCTTTCACCCCCTATAAGATGGCTAGTAAATTTAAATTCAGCCTGTATAAGATCACATAACAGACCCCTTTGTAATTTAGAGTCGATATACATAAAGCGGTTCGGCGCATTCGGTTTGCTATTTCCATGGCTTTTTAACAAAAGTGTGAATGCCGAACCGAATAGACTATCACTGTCATGGATAAATATGAAATGAGGTTTGTTGACAGTAAAAAGGTATTTTGCTAATCTGTAGTGCCGATAAATTCGTTTATTATAAAAGTGCCTATTATGAAGCTCACTTACCTACCCTATGTTTTTGACAATGGATATAATCTCCCAGATATGTATCTACCTACTACACTGTATACTATGTTCTAATTGAAACTGGGGGCCTACCACCATCTCTTAAAACAATCTTATTATAATATTACTTTGCCTTCCGCACTGTTGGAATTTCAACGCTCGGCTCAGCGCCGAGAGGTGACAATCCAACAACAGAAATTACAAAGTAATATTAAAATAAGATTGTTTTAAGAGATGGCGGTAGGCCCCTTGTTAAAGAAAAAGGTACCTCACGCCACTGAAAAAAGAACTCTTTCTCAATAAATAAGTATTTTTTGTTGTATTGTTTAGATGTACATTTATTTTAGTAGCTCAAAATATAAAAATAAATAAAAGTCCAAATTAATCTTCGAATAAACAAGAAAGAGGCTTTTGAAATATTTTTATTTAGCTTTGTATTAGTCTTTATGTTTACCTACGTATTTATATAGTGCATTGTTAATTTATTTATCGATAAATAAAATAAAAATTAATTGTAAACAAAAGTGTTTCTCTGTCATGATTTTATACACTGATAATCGTACTAATATTTTAATCGTGAAAGTTTCTGAAGATGTTCAGATGTACAATAAGCGGTCATAAGTGCAGTAGCATGTTAAGGTTTGAGTTACTGTGAACTAGGGGAAAAGGTCGTTCCTACATCTGTATTTATAAGTGACTGGCTTTTGCCCGCGACTTCGTCCGCGCAAATGTCGGTTATCGCGGACGCAAACGAAGTCGAAGTCCAATAAATAGTAAACTAACTTCCTTGGGTCTTAAACTATCTCCATGCCAAATTTTATCAAAATCGATTCAGCGGTTTAAGCATGAAGAGGTTACAGACAGACAGACACACTTTCGCATTTATAATATTAGTATGGATGTATTAACACAGTACATGCACACCTCAGAATAGGTACGCACACAGCGTCGAAAGGTCGTAAGTTAAACCAAAGTGACAATATTCTATTGCTCGTGAGATTGCTATTGTAAACTGGCAAAAAAACTCATCTTATTTACGGGTAAATATCTACGATAAAATATCTACGTACGTGCAAAAAAATTGAACCACGCAGAAAACTTAAATAGCAATTTCCTCGTTGAGTTCGAATTCAATATATTTAAAGTTTGCGTAAAAAGACAGGCGAATGCGCAATAAATCTATACCCGGTCAAGCCCCGGCTGACTTACCGGTAAGTCAGAACAATAGAAAATCAATTGTGTCTCATTACGCGGGACTTGGCCCATACGCCATGTACCTAAACCTTCTATAAATAATTTAGCGTATGACAAACGACGTCATAGGCCGTCAATGATCGTAACGCCACATTAGGTGGCGTCTATTGAGTGTATGGCGCTAACTGGGTGACAGAGTAAAAAGCATACTCAAATAAATTTAACCAATAGTCTACAAGAAAATTGCTGTTGAATGTTGCCACGTGGTTGATTTTTTTGCACGTAAGTGTATTATCACGCCTGTTTTCGCCGAAGAATAGGCGAAGGCCTATTTCCACCAACCTAACACAAATCCAGACTTCGAGCTGTTACAAAAAACCATTTAACACTTTGTATCGACACTTTGACTTACTTTAATTACTTTGTATCACTGTGAATCGAACCGAGAACCTCATGAGGTCGCGATCACTGGACCCGACGAAAAAAATTCACTTTTAGTACAGAGTACATATAAAGTTCAAATTGCATTTAACAATAACGGAACACAACGTCAGGTGTGCAGTTTTCATTGCAGCATTCGTCGACCAGTAATTTAAACTTCTTCAGGATTGATTTCCGACCACTCTCGGAGAGAACTGAAAGACAAGCGAAAAGAAGCATTTAAGGACAAAAATAATCAAAACATCACTTTAAAAAAAAATAGGTCTAAACGTGGCCAACTCCTGTGCCCATGTACTATAACATCACATAACATCACGCCTGTAATCCCCGAAAGGTTACACACCCACATTTCACCAGTTATGGCTTTAAATCCCATGTAATAGGGGACGAGCCTATTGTCATCAACCGGCCACAAATTCAGATTCCGAGGCTGCTGCTGTGAAATTCCTGATGAAAAAAACGCGCTTTACGAATACTAGTCCAAGGAGGCAGTCAACATAACACACAGTCACAGTCAAAGACAAAAGTTACATAGAACTGGAACTATCGATTATAAAAGAAGGTTTAAAGAAGAGAGGGAGAGTGCCCAAAGTACACCAGACAGAACTGAGCATAGTGAGGAAAAGGCTAAGAAGATGAAAGGAAAACCAAACAACTGTCATATACAGGGTAATTGAAAATGTACCCGAAACCTTAAAAGGGGTCATTGTACTCATCATTATGAACAACTTTTACAATGGGGCCAACCCTGAATACATGAAAAAAAAAACAGCTGTTCCCTTCAAAAAAGCTACACAACACGATCGTAATGAATGAAATAGCTATTTTTTTTTTTTTATAAGTTTTAGCTTGGTCCCATAGTAAAAGTTGTTCATAATGATGAGTACAATAAATTTTAAGGTATCGGGTACATTTTCAATGACCCTGTATATTTATAAACTCACCTTCTATCTTGTACTCTCTTGCGCATGAAATTATGTATAAATTTTTCAAGGTTACGGCGCAATTTCTTAGTCGCCTGCCCTCTGAATCGGATGGGTGAGCATTATTGAATGTTGCCAGTGTCACGACCACCGCGATAAGACTAAGCGTTGACTTCATGGTTCACCTGAATAAGAAGAAGAGAATCAGGATTATTTTTTACGTAACAACACGTCTGTAATCCCCGAAGGATTATGCAGAGGTGTACCCATTAGTACACCCACATTTCGCCAGTTTTGTTTAAGTCCCATGTAATAGGGGGTAGCCTAACCAGCCTATACCTAGGGTGCTATTGATAAAGTATTTTTCATACTTTCGAGTTCGAGTACGTTCCAGAACAACATAAGTTTATCAGGTACTTACCAGGGTCAGTAGAAATACAATCGTTAAAAAATTGTTTACACTTCAGTCCAATTTTAAGGAAAATATGGTAAAGAAGAATAAACTATTTGTTCTATCAAGAAGCTTTTCCAGGAGAGGAGCAGTTACGGTTTGATTCTTAGGTGATGATACCTGAAAGGCTCGTGATGAAATGGCTGCAAAGGACAACCTAAGTTAGACCACACAATGCATAATAACACTCCTATTATCGGATATACCATTTAAACAAGTCCTAAATATTGATTTGAAGTGACGTGAAACAATGAAAATAAATATTTTATATTTATAAGACTGACTTACATATGTACCAACCATTGTGGGAGATAGCGTTGTGGTCTGCGGTTTAGTTATTGTGTCTTCGTCCCACTCACATGACGCTTTGTCTCTGGGGTGGTTACGTATCTGCGAGGACTTAGTACAGCGAAAGATGAACTGGTCCCACGCGATGCAACGTGAGACAATTGGCGGGCATACTTCTCTCGTTTATGCAACTTAAATTGGCATTAGACGCTGTTGTTAAATCAAATCAAATCAAATCAAACTTTATTTGTGAACATAGGTATTACAATATGGGTTTTATACAATTTAGTCGAGCTCTATGTCCTACCAATGAAACGTTAAATTGAAACGTTAAATGTTATTCCTTAGAAGATGCACTAGTGTGTCTGAGATGCCTGGCTAAGAGCTGGTTTACAATAGGTCGGATCGAAAGCTTTACCGTTGACCGACTATCGCGTGTTGCTGTTCACACTAGAAGCTGCCGATCCGACCTAATGTGAATACCACCGTCGTTACCGTCGTTTTACCACAGCGAAGTCACAGCTGCTTTGACAACCCGGGGTCAGCCTAAACCGCTGATCGTAGAGACCTGAAACTTGGAGGGCGTGTTCTTTGTATGACGTAGGCATTCGATAAGAAAGGATTTTCCGAAATTCTATCTCTTAGGGGGAGAAAAAGGGTGCTTGTTTGTATGGCACAATGTGATTCCTTGGTCTAATCTACTTAAATTTCCATAAACATTCTTTGACAGAATTGATAGAAGACGTGCTTCGTATTTTAATGAAACTCATCCCCAACGAGGTTAAAAAAGGGGTAGAAGTTTTAAATACTATTAAAAACATTTTCGACTTCTACGCGGACGAAGTAGCGTGTAAAAGATAGTAATTAATATAAGTCGAAATCGTCAATTCACCTCGATTAAACGTGGTGCTCTGAGTCTGCCTTTTTTGTATAAGAAGAGGCTTTTACTCTGCTTTTTATCATTGCTATATTTTATAGAAATTAATTTAAACTAAAACCATAATTACGTGGAGGTCTTTATGCAAACAAATTCTTATTCAAAAATGTATATCTACGCAAACAATGCGTATACATCCTACATAACACTATGTTTAGCAAACAACGTCGGCAGTCTAAACTAGCGTCGTAATAGAACATCATTCTTGATTCAATCTTTTAACTATGAACACCTCGTACGTACCAGTCAGGAAGATTATTAAAATAGTGTCTAGTAGCCAACGGAATCCTAGTAAGTTATATTATTATTATTATTTCTCAGTAACAGCCTCGGAGTCTGGATTTGTGCCCAGTTCATGGCAATAGGCTCGCCCCCTATTACATGGGACTTAAACATAACTGGCGAAATGTGAGTGTAATAATGGGTACACCTCTGCCTAACCTTTCGAGGATTACAGATGTGATGTTATGTTTATAACTAACTGTCCCGTTGGTCGTGGTCGCAAGCGCAACTGTTGAGCTTGGGGTTCTGGGTTCGATTCCCAAGTCGGTGAGTTCGGTAGTTGGTGGTGTGACACTCCCGTGCCTCGTAAAGACTCTCTTCCGTGGCTCGTATATTGCCGTCCCATCGGACTATGAGAGTGAGGGAAGAGGGAGTGCACCTGTGTCTGCACACACTTGTGCACTATAATATCTTCTGCGTATCTAGCTAGTCTATAATATAAATATTTCCTTGATTATCTTTCCTAATTTCGATTTAGGAGTTAGTTAGTGCCTCCGCCCTGGGCGCCTACCGCCATCTCTTAAAACAATCTTATTTTAATACCTATTACTTTGTTATTTCTGTTGTTGCATTTTCAACTCTTAGTGCTGAACGGAGCATTGAAAATCCAACAGTGGGGAAGGCAAAGTAACATTAAAATGATATTGTTTTAGGAGGTAGTGGTAGGCCCCCAGATCCTGGCCTAAACATATGGTTATAAAAGTCAAATAAAGTTGCTCGGTTTGCGCCTTCAAAGTTTTTCATTTCTTTTTTGTTGATGTTCTTAACGACGAACAGAACACGATCGTCGCCCTCTGCTACAAGAATGCTCTTCCAAAGGGACACGGAGGCGCTACAAGTGGAATCCTTGGGTCATACTGTTCTGTCTGCTGGCTGCTGTGGCCTACTTGTATTGGCACAGAACTTTCATTCCGACTGTAAATAAACAGATTTTTATAAATGAAATTAATTATAACACGTCACCTCAAGGAAATATCAGTAAGTTGCTTTTTTTTACTTATTTTTAAATTGTCATAAAAAAACTTATCACTTTTGAATTTGTCCAATGTACGAAAATGTTATTTTCGTATCAAATATAGTGATTTCACATCAAATTAACTTCATTCTCAGATAGGATTTAGGGCAACCCGACTCAGACAGGTTAGGTTCAGAGGAGATGGCAGGATTTAGAGAACGAGCTAAACGAGCGAACTTAGACCGCACTATTCCCTTCGTGGATATTTCTTTCAAAGCATTACCAACCAACTGAGAATATGCGTTCGGAAAAAAGCTCCGCTTTTCCGACTTGCTGTTGGCTAGTTTTTAACCGATTTCAAAAAAGGAAGTTCTATGTTCGAAATCATGTATTTTTTAATACTTATTCACTGATTTCTACTCCAAATGTGGACAAATTTTTAAGTGTCTTGTTATAAAAGGGCCTCATTTAAGATACGGTGTTGTTACAGAATCTACTGAACATTTAACTCAAAAGAAGAAGAAAAAAGTGGATCTTAATCCTACTACCAAAGGAAAACTAGTTGGGGATTTCTACACTCTTAAAGATACACTGAGTAAGCCTTCAGCCTTAGTCTCAGGTACAATCGGCTTCCGACACCACACAAACTTAGCCAGCAGTCTGTCGAGTGATCTGATTGGCTTCAGACAGCCAATCAGAACAGTTTTTTTAATTTTTATTTTCTCGGCCAACCAACAATTGTTTACACTGTAAATAGTTAAAGTAATATCATGCATAAACTTAGGTTAGTGTAACAATTTCTAACAGGTTAGCACGAAAGGTCGTCTCTTTATTGTAATTTTTTACCAATTTGACTAACTCATGATGGTAAATCTTAAGGTTTTCTAGGTCCAAAGTTTTACCAATATACCTATGGGCTTTCACAGTAACATAAATACAACATTTTTTTTTTTTTTTTTTTTCCTTATTATTAAGAACAGATTTCTTAATAAATGATTACAATCTAGCCTAAAAGACTAATAAGCAATTTAACTCTAACTTATTATTATACGGTAAAGATTTTGTTAAAACTAAGAATAGCGTCCTTTAGCACTTTTATACAAGTCCATAGCACTTTCTTAGAGTCTGGTATTGATAAAAACACTTTGTTCATGTGTTATATGCATAGCACAGCAATGATCACTATTATACACTAACTTTAAACACTACACTAACTCAAAAGGTTTTGTTCTCTTTAGTCTACGCACTAGGTCCGTGTTGTCTAACAGCTGGATTGCCTCAACATTCACATGTCGGTGAAGTCTGTGTTCGTGGGCTTCAGCAAATTTTTGAATGATGGTGGTGACGAGCTCTATTTTAAGGTCACGGTGGAGGTCGTCATTTCTGATGTACCAAGGTGCTTTTACAGCATCCCTGAGTACTTTATTCTGGAATTGTTGTATTATTTTGAGGTTGCTCCGTTTAGTACAGCCCCAGAGTTGGATACCATACGTCCAAATTGGCATCAGAATATGCTTATAGAGTATAATCTTATTATGTATTGATAAACAGGATTTCCTTCCGAGTAACCAATACATACTTTTATAGCGTATGTCGAGTTCCTGTCTTTTCTTTTTGACATGAGCTTTCCATCGCAACTTAGCGTCGAGGGTTATGCCAAGATATTTGGCTGTATTAGCATAAGGCACTTGCGTACCGTTTATGTAGATTGGGTGGTAGTCGCACTGTTTGTTTGTGAAGTCAACGTGAATTGATTTTGACTCATTCAGTTTGATCTTCCATTTTTGTGTCCAGTCATAAACTTTGTTCACAGCAAGTTGAACTTTTTCTACTGCTTCTTTGTGATTCGATCCAGTAGCCATAATAGCAGTATCATCAGCAAAGGTCGCAATGGTGTTGTTATCTAGCTCTGGGATGTCACATGTGTACAACAAGTATAAGATTGGGCCTAGCACACTTCCTTGAGGTACCCCAGCTTTTATCGCTTTTAGCTCGGAATATGCATCTTCTTGTCTTATTCTAAACATTCTATTAGTTAAATACGACTCCAGAATATCTGCAAATTCTGGAGGCAACATACATCTAAGTTTGAATATTAGGCCATCATGCCAAACTTTGTCAAAAGCTTGCGCGACATCTAAGAATACGGTGGCGCAGACTTCCTTGTTTTCGAGCGTTTTTTCAATGACGTTTGTTATTCTGTGTACCTGGTCTACTGTAGAGTGTTTTTCTCTGAAACCAAATTGATGATTTGGGATAAGATCTTTTTCTTCTATTATTGGTTTTAATCGTTTTAGCAATAGTTTTTCAAATAGTTTTGATAACACTGGCAACAAGGAAATAGGTCTATATGATGACGCTTCATGGGGCGGTTTCCCAGGCTTCGCAATCATAATTACTTCAGCTACCTTCCACAGCTCAGGTACATATTTCAGAATAAACGCAGCATTGATAATTTTGGTCAGCTTTACTATGGCTTTGCGCGGGAGGTGTTTAAGAATTTCACCTGTTATGAGGTCATAGCCCGGCGATTTTTTTGAACTAATATTATTTTGAATTTCTCTCATAACTTCTTTAGGAGTCACAAGCTTAATTTCTTGATTTTGCACTAACTTTTCACACTCAAGTATATCTGTACAGTTATCATTGGGTTGAAAAGTATTTTGTAAGTGTTGAGCAAACCTTAACGCTTTTTGGTCATTACTTATAGCCCATTTTCCGTCAGTATCTCTAATAGGCGGTATTTGTTTAGTTGGCCTTTTTAGGTTCCTTGTCGCTTTCCAAAGAGAGTAATCCGTTGATTTGTCATTGGTTAACTGCAGAAGGTTGGTGTTTAGGGATTCATCCTCGAATTGTATAATTTTTCTCTTTAATCGCTTAGTCAGATTATTTAATAGTGTTTTTTCCCGTGGACACCTTGTTTGCTGCCACTGCTTTCTTTGTTTTCTTTTCTCAGATAGTAAATCCACAATTTCCTTAGGATAGATATAACCCTTATATTTGCGTTTTATTTGTGGTGTATTGTTCCACGCACATTGTTGGATATCAACAACATATTTGTTTACTTCTGAGTCAAGCTGATCTTGCGTTTTTATCGGAGTTCTTAGGTCGATAATATTATCTAGATCAAGTTTAAAACTTACCCAGTCTGTTGACTTATTAACCAGGGATATCTGGCTTTCTTTTAGTAAAATTTTTTGACTAAGTCTTAGTACTATCGAGGAGTGGTCAGAGTTCATATGAAAACCTTCCTCCACAGCAACGTAATTAACGGATATGTTTTTGCATATGAAAAAGTCTATAAGATCTGGTATTTTCTGGAGGTCAGAGGGCCAGTATGTTGGCTTCCCTGTGCTCATAACTTCACAATGTGTTTCTTTAACTGCACTTAAAAGCTGCCTTCCTTTTGTTGTTGTAAGTCTCGATCCCCATTGCGTGTGCTTGGCATTAAAATCACCGCCTAGGATGAATCTTTGACCTAACATTTCAAAGAAATGTAAATACCGCTCTTTTCTTATCATGTGCCTTGGAGGACAGTATACAGCAGCTATAGACACATGACAAAATTTGGTTTTAACAGACAGATAAATACAACATGTAATGGGAATAACGCACACCCTCATACACCCCAATTAGAAAATGAAGTTATAATCATAATCCAAGCTCTAAAATATTACTTTTATGCCATTTGATACAGTTTTTTTAACAAATCAATTATCCTAATTTTTGGCGATAGTATGGGCATAGACGCAGTACAATAGCACAAATCTCAAAGTACACTAACTACTTTCAGGGTGTGCGTTTAATATGTTATTAAATGTTGTATATCGTTTAAATGTGGTTTAATATTATTATTGTTAACGTTATTGTTTTATCTTGGTACCTTGGTTTTATAATGTTAATTAAAACTTTTACACTCCCGGACTTACAAATTGAGTCACCGTGCATTCCCAAAAGTAGATGACTAAAGAAATTATGAAAATAATTACAAGACAAACAAAAAAAAGTATTATTGAAGCTTCAAGCTGACGTGTGACGTATTGAACATCAATCTGTTGTAATCATTGTTCACGATTATTTAAAAGGCAGGGCCGGATTAACTGTGTCCGGGTCTCTAGGCATTATACGTCTTTGGGCTCCTTTATCCTTTTCTAACTTCCAAAAATTTGTTCTACCTCAGTGCAATTTTGTGAGATTTTTTAAAGAGATTTGTTACTTTCTACTACTTTACATTAAAAAATGAAATAAAAAGCATATAATGCTTAATGCGTACCCATTTGTCTAATTGTTTTTTATTTCTTGAGGGTTACATACAAAATAATCAAATTTAATTTTCATTAGAGAAACATTTTCATTTTTTTTTGTCGTGCTCGGTTTCCCTACGGCCTGGGGCAGGCGTGTAGCCTGCTGGATAATTCGGCCCTGGATATAAGTAGACTTTTATACAAAAAATGCAGGGTGGCTCGTGTTATGAGTCCAGGAGTGTTTTTACAGAACCCGGACGAATCGAACACTTAAGAGTCGAACTGCCCCCATGTTTTCGGAAGAAACCGTACCGTAAGAGTTGACATACTTTTCTTAGAGTAACGATATGTCTGACGCTTCCCTGCTGCGCCTGCGCAGTCAGCGCAGTTGTCATTTAAAAAAGAAAAAAAAAGAACACATAATTATTATAGCAACAAGTCTATTTTTTACCAATTTCTAATTTTTAATTTCATGTAGGTACTTTAAGATCCTGATTGCCATAAACCGGATGTTTAACTGATTTAATTAATATCGTCTTTTTAGCAAAATTTAAGATAAAGATGGAGAGTGTGGATCTAAACCTGCAAAATGTATATCCCCACGTGAAAAAGGGGGGATCATATAAACCTGTGAAATGTAAAGCACAGTTTAAAGTGGGCATCATTGTTTCGTACAGGTATGATTCTTAATTATACGTTCTAGCGCCTTGAACTAATATTTAGGCAATTATCGACACCGCCAAAATTAAGTTTCACATAGGAACTAATAAAGTTTTAAGTAATTAGTTGTGAAAGTTTATCTTAGACATTACTGACATCATTCAGTGCTTCGGAAAGCACGTTAAGCTATCAAAGCGTCAAAGTTTCACGTATGACAGCCGGGACCAACGTCCCGGCTGTCATACGTGAAACTTTGACAGTCGTTACGAGTCGTCAGAGGCTTGAAAGTCTGACAACCATTCATACCTAGGGGTATCGTACTACCCAGTTGCTGGGTTGTGGAGGTCAGATAGGCAGTCGCTCCATGTAAAATACTGGTACTCAGCTGCATCCGGTTGGACTGGAAGCCGACCTCAACATAGTTGGAAAAGGCTAAGCAGATGATGAAGTGATTAGTTATGCAAGTGGGCCCAGAGTAGATTTAAAACGTGCGCTGGCGCCGAAGTCAGAGGCTTATCAGAGACTTATCTGCCTGTTTACCAATGCTTTTTCGACTGTACCTAACACTAACAAAATTATATTAATTATTTTATTCCAGGAACCGTGAACGTAATCTCGGTACATTCTTAAACAACATTCATCCGTTTTTAATGCAGCAGAAACTGAATTATCAAATATTTGTTATCGAGCAGTATGGTAAGAACCTTCAGATGAAATTCTATTTATTTATTTCAAATTCATTTTTTGCGAATAGGTATAGGTATAAGTTTAGATGTTATACTTAGAAAAATTTCGAGCAGCTATATTCAGCTTTTCAGCATACAATAATTTTGTCATTTTAATTCTGATTTCATTCAATAAGTATATAAAGTAGGTAGTAGTAATGATTTATATAGATTTGCAAGAAAATAAGTACATTGTTATCAAGGAAATATTTTCCTACCTAAAATACTCTGTATTCTGCCTGCATTAATCAGCAAATTATTTTATATTTACGTCATAATTATTATCATAATTTATTTTGGTGAAACTGAGATTTTTTAAAAAAAATATTTTTGCATCAGAAAAAGTAGTTTACATTTTTTTAAATTATAATTTATTTCTCAAATTTCCCCAGAATTGGGGCACTTTTTGTTTTCTTAAACCACCAATCCGAGAAATTCCGGACGAAGTAGCCTTAATTTATGATTTGATAAATTCTTCATAATTATATTTTTAAGGAGACGAGTTGTTCAACAAGGGCCGCGTATACAATGCGGGCTTCAGTGAAATGATGAAGTTCAATACTTTCGACTGCATAGTCTTCCACGATCTAGACTTGTTGCCTATGGACGAGAAAATCATCTACAATTGCCCGACGTTGCCCAGACACATGTGCGCACGAGTGAACGACACGGCGATGAAGGCGTTCGAGTAAGTCTTTATGAACAGCTGTCACCACCTTTATCCACCTGGATATAATAGTAAACTAGGTATGTTATACCAGCTTTTGCCCGCGACTTTGGTCACGGTAATTACCTACTTTGCGAATCTTTTATCTCTAAATAAAATGTAGACTTTTGCACTCTGAGATAACGTAGTTTCCAATTAGAACCTAACAGACCATTCGTTTCGGAGATGAGCGTTTTCAAACAAACTTACTGTTGAGTTGTTAATTCAGGGTAATCCATAGTTGCTATGCTTGCCCAAGATTGAAATCCGGTCAAACGTTAATCCGTGGTCACAAAGGTACTTACGTACCTACTACTGTTATGGATTTAATAGTACAAGGCCCGCTTGCACCATTTAGGATTATCTTATAGGGCTTTAGTTTCTAATACGAGCCTTTACAAGTATGACATAATAATATATTTTATTTAACCACGTGGTAGCAATTAACTTTAAGTTAAGATTAAGGCGCAACGGCGCAAGTGAGCCTAAGCTTTTGGGTCGGGCAATGTAATTGGGTGTTTTCCATCTGGATCATCATCATTTCTCAGTAGCAGCTCCGGAGTCTGGATTTGTGCCCGATTGATGGCAACAGGCTCGCCCCCTATTATATGGTACATGGGACTTCGGGCGAATGTAGGTGTATTAAAAGGTACACCTCTGCCTAACCCTTCGGGGATTACGAACCGTGACGGTCAACTTTTTATCATATTTCTTTTTCTTCACAGTCCATCTTACCAGTACCAATCCCTGTTTGGTGGTGTGGTGTCGATGACAAGAGAGCAGTTCCAGAGAGCCAATGGATTCTCCAACCTATACTTCGGATGGGGGGGTGAAGATAACGACATGTTTTGGAGGTGGGTGTCTTAGGGAGGAGGGGGGTTATTTTGAAACCCCTCAATTGGTGTTACCCCTGCTCGAAAAAAATAAAATTAAATAAAAAATAAAAATAAAAATGTGAACAATAGAAGAGAATACAATATGCAGTTAAGTGTCAGAATATTGTATGTACAAAGCTTTTAAGTGGATTATGTATTACGATCGTAATATTGAACCATTATAGATGATGATTCAATAGTCTACGAGGGAATTGCTTTGGAATGTTGCCGACAGGGCCCGATCTAGCTATTTAGCCGCTCCGGGCAAAATCATATTTGCCGCCCTAAGTCATACTGCTACTCCAAAGGTAGGATCATATATTATGTGATACTGCTTTAATTGTATAATATTTAAATACGCTAGTCTACTATGGTTTCTGAACAATTGTACAAAAATTCATGAGAGTATGTTGGGACTTCGTGTAACCGCCCGGCCGACACTCAATTTTGCCGCCCCTCATATTTGCCGCTCTGGCCATTTGCCTGGCCGGCCCCTTAGATCGAGTTCTGGTTGCCGATTGACTTTTTTTACACGGGAGTATATTAGTGTATTGTTGCTGGTGGTTCATTGGTAAAGTAGTCAGCGTTGTCGGTGATAACCATTAAACCGTCCAGCTGGCCTATGTCAATGTCCCATCACTGTCTGTACTTTGTTTAAGACTGCGTGCTGCCGGGTACCCAGTAGTGCGGTACAATAGTACTATTGGCGTGTACCTGGTGCTGCCACACAAACGTGAACCAAGCAATCCTTACAGGTACCTAATTTTAACTTTTTTCTAAGCATTACTGCCTCGGTCTTGTGGTTGCTAAGCGTGATAGCTGTGCATGAGGTCTTGGGTCGATTACCAGGTATGGCAAAGTGTTATTAGGTTTCCATCAAGAATTTCTCAGTAAAAGCCTCGGAGTCTGGATTTGTGCCCGGTTGATGGCAATAGACTTAAACTTAACTGGCGAAATGGAGACGTAGGTACTGATGGGTACACCTCTGCCCATCTCATCATCTGCCTAGCCTTTTCCCAACTATGTTGGGGTCGGCTTCCAGTCTAACCGGATGCAGCTGATTACCAGTATTTTATATAGAGCGACTGCCTATCTGACCTCCACAACCCAGTAACTGGGTTATACGATACCCCTAGGTAAGACTGGTTATTAGACTTTCAAGCTCCTGAAACTCGTAACGACTGTCGAAAGATCCACGTATGACAGCCGGGACCAACAGCTTAACGTGCTTTTCGAGGCACGGAATGATCTCACCTCTGCCCATCTAAATAACTATAATTGGCTTGAGGGCGTATTTGTACACGATAAATCAATAGCACAGCGAGTCAGGTATTCAGAGAGGAATGTCTCCACTGTGTTCTGCGGTAAACCAACAATGTGGCAGGTAATTAAGCTACTGTCAGCCGGAATCTAGTAAGGCTCACTTACACTAGACACTTAACTCAAAGTTAGTTTGTAACACGAGGTTAAAATACTAATACGTCGTGTGTTTAGTAGGGGTGCCATCCATCCGTGTTTTCCCGGATTTTTTCTAGTTAAGAGGGCGTTCTGGGGTTTTTCGAAAAGTCTAGTTTTGTCAGGGAAATCCCGATTAATTAAAATAAATGTGTATAAGTAAAAATTAAATAACAAAAAAAAAAATGTAGGTAAACTATGTTTTTATTTTTATTGTAAAAATGTTTCTAAAACTCAATTTTACCTCCTCAATTGCCTCCGACCAAACCTCAATACTCAATATCTTTATTGCTTCTCCATATGTATACTTAGGTGGTAACTTAAATAATTGTGATCGTAATGGAAGGGTCCATTATGATCACAATTATTTAAGTTGGGCAGAGGCACAATTCCAGTTTATGGCGATGCGGGGGAATTTTTGACGTCATTTTGTTTTAGTTTCTTTTTATTGTGAAACAACACTTTGTCACTAAAATCGACCAGTTTGCCGTGACGGCAAACGGCATGACGGACTCTCATGCCGCCATGCTCCCCGCTGCACCATCGCTCTTGCCTCCCAGTGTGTACTGTGTGACTCGCATACTTACTCCGTTGCTTCTCTGTATGAGCTGATTAATTTGTGTTTGATTAATTAGTGATGATTAATTAATTAACTATTTGACTGCCTCGTTGGTCTAGTGATCGCAAGCGCGACTGCTGTGCATGAGGTCTTGGGTTGGATTCCCAGGTCGGGCAAAGTGTTATTGGGTTGTTCCATCAGGAATTTCTCAGTGGCAGCCTCGGAGTCTGGATTTGTGCCCGGTTGATGGCAATAGGCTCGCCCCCTATTACATGGGACTAAAAACATAACTGGAGAAAAGTGGGTGTACTAATGGGTACACCTCTGCCTAACCCTTCGGGGATTATACAGGCGTGATGTTATGTATGTATGTATGTTGATTAATTAGAAATTTGATTATTCACTAAGATGTTTCACTGCCGGGCGTCCTATGACGGCCATTTTTTTATTCACATTTTTAATTGGTTGTTTTTTATTTAGTTATTTTTATTCTTCAGGCACCATCTTCTCATCAGAGCCATGGATCGATACAAGGTAGATGGGCTATCCAATTCTGAATACTATGTCATTTCAACGAGATTTCGTCCTCTTTGCACTCATATTGTTGTCAATATTAATCCACGAGATGAAAATATAACTGAACTTAATCAAAAATGGGCTTGATAATTTAGCTTTCTTGTAATAAAGTGTTGCCAGCGAATAGTGTTTTATTTTTTTATTAACTGTACCTGCGATTTTTTCTGTGTAAATGTTGGTTGGAGAAGTGTTTTTAAGGTTTCGTACATGAAGGGTCCTAATAGGACCCTATTACAAAGCCTCCGTTGTCCAGCCGTCAAAGATAAACAATCACCAACACATGAAAGATTCAATGCAATGTAACAAACTGTAAGTTCTACAGACTACTTCTAGAGCTTTTTAATAAATCATTCAAATAATTTGCAGCAGCATTCAGTCCTTTTGAATATAAAATATAGTTTCTAATAAAAAAACGCTGCCCCAGGTTTTTTTTTCTGGTCAAAGTCAAGTTAAGGATTGTGTGTTTATACTTATTTTAGATTTTATCTTAGGGTAGTCAGTTATTCCTAATTACAAATTTAGATCAACGGGTCCTATAAGGTATCAATTCTAGCTTATCGCACAAAGACGAGACATAGCAATAATGAGGCATAGCAATAATAAGAATTGCTACTAATTTCAGATGACTATTTATATACTACTATGCCACACTGATGCCGTAAAAAAAAAACAACGAACAAAAGGGACGGATCAGTATACAAAGTAGGTAAAAGAACGCGTTGCAGGGGGTGTTTTAATTCGTCATGTCTTTAATAGATGTCGCTGTGCGCATTGCTCTATTGTGACTTTGTAACAAAACCAAGTTATAATATAAATACAGTTGATTACTTTACTAGAATTCATAATAATAAACAAAAAATCCCACAATATCTTAACTAAATAACAGGCTAATTTTTGCGCATAAAAATACACATTCTAAATTTTGCGCAAAACCGAACGCACTTCTTTGTGTTGCCATGTTTGGTTAGTTTACTACAATTCAAGGGGAATGTTTTTATTAATTGGCTTATTTTAAAACATTTTCGGAAGACTGAACAAGAAAAAGTTTTAATTGTTACGCTGCTATTGACGTTATATTTTGACAAACCAAAAATATATTACTAAAGGGAAACTACATAGTTAAGGATACTAAGCAACCATCAGAATTTTACTTTGATTCAAACTCTATGATCAAATTATATTGAAAGAAGTAACAACTCCAAACGGTTCTTTCAGTAAGAATAGTTTTGTCTAGTGGTAAAAATATTTCCCGAGCTAGTAACACCGATCTGCTTTCTCGATGGTAAAATGTCAAATAATGTCAAATTATTAAAATAATGTCAGTTGAATGAATTGCGATTTGCGGTAGGTTGTGACGGGCTCATGTGGATTTTCCGCATTGACAATATTCCAAATATTCGCACTTTCCAGTTAATTACCATCATATTGTGTAATAAATAATATTTACGTGTTAAAATAACAGTAACAACGTGTTTAAAAACCCACAATATTGTGTAGGCAGTGCTTTTTGAGACTTGTTTTTTTGTGCAATACCTAGTTCGTTCCTGATTTTTGGCGCAACTTGGTCAGAAATTTTAAGTGGACGGAATACAAGGTAAGAACTATACTTTGCTAACGTAGATTTGTGTAAGCAGTTACTATATTAAATAAAACACGTTTATTTTGAAGCGTCGTCCAATTATAGAAACCTGTTTTTAGATTCCTATGTATTTTTACTGAGATTGTTATTTTTATTTTAATATTCTCGAACACGCTGCAACATTCTTCAAGGATAATTATAAAATGATAGACACTTAGGACCGGAAAAAAAATACATTTAATGTTCAAAGAAATTATAGTGCCAAATGCATAAACATACAATGCACTTATCGACTGCTACTTTTATTACGGATATCAAAGACTAACTTACATAAAAATAACTTTGAATATTTTTTTTATATATTTTATACATGTGCAAAATCCTCAACCTAACAAATCTAAAATATTTTTTAACATAAGTATGACATACTCTACTTAACTTCCATAATATGTAAGTACCTATATAAGATATTAATTGTCTTAATCACCATTTCAAACTAACCTCAGGTGACCCTCTGACCAAAACATATAAATTATCTCCAGGAAAATTACAACTAATAAATCTTGCTACAATCTAAATTATATCAACACTGTACCATAACTTAAAAAAATATCTCTAACAAACTTTTTTTTATTGACCTTTGTACAGTTGAACAAAAAATCAAAAAGAATATTCCCAAAAGTGGTCTTGTCTATGGTTGTTACATAAGAGTACACAATTTAGCACTGTAATATTGATATGACCTCCACGAAGTCTTATTGTCTTGAGGATGTGTCCATTGTAGAGATTGCTCTTTAATTTCATTCATATCTTCCACACAGCTCTCATATTAATATTTATCCCATTTCATAAAAGCCAGAATTTATTAAACAACATGTTGTTTTAAAAAGAAAGTAAACTGCAACACAATATGTCAATATAATCTTTATTGTGTAAACAAGGGAAACGCACAAGTTAATTATTTGTTTACAAGTCTCTGATAAGAATGCATAACCCTTCAACAGTCCGGTTATTTATTGTTTAATCTGGGGTACTATTACTGTTGATTTATACTACGTTGGTACATTATCTTTTTCCTTTATTTAAAGGTAAGTATAATAAGTATATAGTAAAGTAGTGTAACTATTTAGTTTGCCAGAAAAATCTTAATTGTATGTCTGATTGTTGGTTAGTATGATAGTATTAAAACTGTAAACAATTTACTTAGTATTGTGTCAGGGATTTCAGATCTGAGTAATTATCTACCTAGGCAGTAATAGTAGCAATTATTTACTTATCAGGTGTAGGTAGTGAGGTCATAGAATATATACCTATTTATTATTAGTAAGATGATATCAAAGTTTTATACATGATTTAGTTTTCAATGACCTAAAATACAAGATTTTATAAACCCCAATAAAAAGTATCTCTACAATAAATTCTGTACTCTATTGCCAGGAAATAAAGACTAGTTTTAAATGCGTTAATCTCATTAGTGTTAGTTCATTTACATAATGATTACTTGGTCATTGTTATTAATGCGGAGTTATGTTTGACCTCATCTTAGCGTCGCGTCGCCGTGACGCAGTACCTACCTAGTCAAACAACGTTTGTATTCACATAATACTAGTTAATACATTTGGCATGCTCTGCCAGTTAAAAGGAACACAGAATTACGTAGGTACGTAGTATAATTTACATAGCTAATTGCAAACTTCGTGTCCATTTTATTTTTTCGCCAATACCTATTAATAGCGCGATGACCCGCCGCAAAAACGTGCTCAAAAGACGTTTCAAACCATGTGTAATACCGGCAGCACACCTTGGATTTAAAGCGGCAAAAGCGCTGCGTTCCGGTAATGAGAATCTGGGTTCCATGCTCCGTCATTCATTACGTAACTCTCGCGATCTGGGTTTCGCATAGATACCTACTCTCATCGGAACGTTTTGCCTCAGCGACGGCGTAAGGAGATGACGTGCTTGTTTGCTACTGGCCCTACCCTATAGAAGTATAGACTATGGTATGATTAATCAATGGCATCACAACTCCTCTGGAATATGTTGTCAAAAACGGAGACATCTATCTTATTTGAGATAAACTTTACTTGAGATATAAAAGTTAAGTGTTAAGTAGGTCCTTTCCTACGATTCGGGCAAGAATTGATCTAAGAGAGCATTTTTAAAGACCCACGGATTGAACAAAAATGAGCGATGTTTTTATTCGGTAGTGTCCTTCCTGTTCCTTCCTTGAAGTTTTCTTAGAAACCGATGGATGGTCTTCGATAGAAACTTAACTTATTTAATGAACTTTTTAAATTAAATAACATTTGGAAACATCATTGGTTTCTAAGAAAACTTCAACTAAACTGACGGCCCTGCATTCCTATATCTTTTGTTGGCTGTGCATCGATGTTTCAAACCTTGTTCGAGACCGCAGATAGGCAGGCAGCTATTACAAAAGAAACTTTTTGAGGATTTATAATTTCAATCACTAAGTCGTAATTTTTATTATTCTGTTTCTTTCCAGTGGAACTCCCTTCCTATCCTCAAGAACGAAGTTATCCATTCCTGGATCTTGTAATTCCTCAACTCTTGCAAGCAGGTTGCATGGCTGGTTTTAAGCTAAAATTATTGTCATTATTAATCGTTTTCGGTGCGAGTATTTTGACTTACACTATGTACTCTTATGTGTTTGAACGGCTTCGGCTGCGGAACAAAAATATGCTAACATTTGGAAGCATGTTCACCTACTGAATTAGTCATGTGACGAAATCATGAATTAATAAAGACATCATTTTTATTTTTGATTTTTAATTATAAGCCTTAAGGCTGTAGTGACTGTACTGAGGATCAACATGAAGAAAGAAAGAAAGATCAAATTGATGTCAAACTATTAAATATAGGATTGATGTGAATATCTTGATGAGTAACTGTAGGAGATGCACCTAGCATCTACTTAGGTCAGTTAAACTCTTTCAAGTGTACTGGTCCATGAAACAGCTTTTAAAAAATACTTATGAATGTCATTCAAACAAAAAGTTAAGGACATGTAGGTACCTACATTATTTATCTCAGACTTGAAACTTGACAATCATCCAAAAGTTCAATCTCTAGGTTTGTCATTGATGTCAAATTAATACATCACGTCCGCTCCAAAACGTAGATCACTAACGTTGCTCAAAAAGGCGTAAAATTGACGTGGAACTAGGCTGGCCACTTCGTGGACCAGAATAACCACTTTACGGAGCCCTGATATAGCCAGAAGTTGTTTTGACAAACTACTTAAAAAATAACGGAATGAGATAGATTGAAGCCCTTTTTTATCGTGGGGAAATCCTCATGGACTATCCCCTGTCTAGAGGAAGACGGGAGAGGTGTATGGGACTCATCCCGGCTAAAACCATCGCGGTGTTCCTCAACCGACCTTTGTGCGGGGGTGCAGGATTCGTTCGCGCTTTATACCGCGCCCCCGCCATAGCCCTGATTGGATACAGAGGCCTTCATTTTTAAGGCAACACAGAAAAGTCCGGTTAAGCAGTCAACAACCTCCGAGGACAACAAACGAGAGGCCATTCTGAAAAAAAAATATTAGTTTAATTTGAGAACCTATAGTTAAAGTCAAAGTCAAAACACATATTTCAATTAAACCATTTACAGGCACTTTTGAATTGTCAAATAGTCGGTCAGTTAGTCCGAAAGTTGAAGCTAGTTGCTCGTTCCAAAACTCCTCTATGGAGAAGAACGAGCAAGAAACTCCACGGCACTCTTTTAAATTAGGTTTTTACAAAATAATATAGTCCACTAAACCTGAGTCGAAGCAGGTGGAAGTCATAAGAGCAGGCCTTTGCCCACTAGTGGGATGTTGCAGGCTAACAGTAGGTGCATAGTTGTTGCAGAATTTTTATTCCTTTCATACAATCAAAGTTTATGATTATGTATGCTTGGATTTAATGGTTCTGTAATTAATTACAGTACTTGGTTACGTGTAAGAAGCAATTAATACACTAGGTACATACAATTACTAGTAAGTAATACTTTATCAATACTGTTATGTGGGTAAGAATCGTAATCGATTTAATGAAACGATGTAAGTACGTTTCATACTTGCACACAAAGAGGTATGTGGGAATAGGGGCTGAGATCAGCTAAATGATTATTCCAACGATTTTATAGTTAACCGCGTGAATTTTCATATGGCTTTCTGAATTTGAAAATATAATAGCTTACTATAAGCAGTCAGGGATAAAGTAGCTTACTATTGGTGGAATAATTTTCAAAATCGGACCAATAGTTCTTGAGAAACGAAATCAAATACTTACTCTTCAGCTTTTTAATATGTTATCTATAGTACCTATTAGAAGTAAACATGTAAACCCGGCTTCTTAAAAAAAAAAACCTATACTTTCATCCGTCACTTTCACTCCTTTCCAAATCTCCAAGACTTTTAACATACAGCATCTCTCTCACTCACACCGGAACGTCTCTGACACACAGCCTGTGTCTGTTTCAACTATCAACGTTCTATTCTTGAATATACCTACCTACAAGGTCAATACTATTTTTTCACCAATGTGCTAAAATGGATAGATGGTACGGTAACGTCGAATGTTAATAGAGGCATGCCGTCCCATGCTGCTAATCAGGGATGTTAAGGAGCTCCGTAACCGTAACCGAAACTATCGGATATCTGAAATCTGAAAAATATATCCGTAACCGTATCCGTTTCAAAAGTTTCGGATAGTTTCGAATAAAGGCAAAGTCTAAATAAAATGAAATGTTTTGAAAGGTTTTTGCGTTACCGCTCGCGCGCTATGTGAATCTTGCTCTAAATAATGACTAACCTATATGACTGATTATATACTAAATGATAACCTAGACTACTTAAAACCTATAAATAAAACCAAATTATAACATACTATTTGTTTTTATATTTTACTTCAATCTAATATCCGAAACTAACGGATAATCCGAAATAATTACAAATCTGTAACCGTATCCGAAACCGATATAATATTTTTTCTTATATCCGTATCCGAAATATCATATCCATAACATCTCTACTGCTAATGTTACTCCGTTCTCCGGTCTCCCATAACTGTTCGTGTCATTGTTTCGGAAACGTGATTTTTATCCTAATGACGCAGCAGTTTCGTGGTCGCATTCCGAATTTCGGATGCGGACGTGCTAAATGGTTCTACGTTTTATTAGCAATATGTGAACTTCGGTTTGTCGATGCTGTGGTCTCCTGTAAATAGGGTTGCCAATTCAATGTTTTTTACGGATCCGTTAGAAAAACCACGCGAAAGTCGCGCGAAGAGTGCTAGTCTATCATACTTAAACCAAGATCTTCGTCATTGGTGCCGATTCTCTTGTTCACAAACTAGACTAAATTTAGAGAATTGACATGTCTTACTAACATACAGCGAAAGGAAAGGTCAAATTAGTTTTGCCTTGAACTTCTGCGTATTTTTAATCCATACGTTTTAAGATGTCAACTATAACTGCATGGATGTGTCAGAATGACTAAATTTGATATTTCTTATTTAAATTAGTCTCTTTCTTATTTTATTGGACAGAAAAAGATGGAAATAGTCTAATTGTAGTTTAGTTTGTGACCAATGGAATCGGCACCAATGTCACCGTCCTTTCCTTTCGCTGTATGTTGGTAAGAGATGTCAATTCTCTAAATTTAGTCTACTTTGTGAACAAGGGAATTGGCACCATTATTATACAGGATGTCCTGCGACGTCGTTTGGCCTAACTTGTTATAAATTGGACGTTTATACCTTTACCTACCTCAATAATAGTTATTACACTAGCTTGCCCCTGGGGCTTCTCCCGCGTGAATTTCGGCTGTCGGCGGTGTTTTTTTTTTCAAAATAAAGCCTAAGTTTTCCTTATACATCAGCTATCTTACAGCGAAAATACCTACCGTCGAAATCAGTCCAGGCGTTTTGAAGATTAACCGGAACAAACAAACAGATAATGTATTATACAGACAGTTATTAAAAATATTCGTTTATGTACCCTTTAAACCATTTATATTAATTTTGTAGAAGCTTTTATTTTGACATAACAAACAGACATTTCAATTTGTTTATTTGTATAGATTCTTTGGGCATACTAACCCTAATTCTATTTGCGTGGTTGGTGGACTCGACAGTGGAATTTTTTGCTCCTGTTATGTTCACCTTGCTTGCACTGTGTTTGTTTACTGGGTAGGTATGCGAGGCGATCGATTACGTAGGTACTATAGGTGTCTTTGTTAAGTTCCTTTTTCGTAAATCTAAAACTTTCCATTGGATAAGTCAAATTTATTTATTTACTAGCTTCTGCTCGTGACTACGCCCGCTTAAAAAGTAGCTTTTCGTAAAGTAATTTGAACCGATCCTACGGGAACGCCTTACCGGGATAAAAAGTATCCAATATCTTAATCCAGGAAACTGTCTATCTTTGGCCATTTTTTTATCTAAATCCGTTCAACGGTTTACGCGTAATTGAGTAACAAACATTCAAACATCTAAACATCTTCGTAAACTTACACTATAATAATAAAAATACATAAAACAACAAAGCCGGACTCTACCAGTTAAAGGTGGTAATGACATAACAAGATTATAGGCTATAACAGCACGCTACAAAGACGTAACAGAACGCAGGCGAGACCACGCGGTATAGTTAGTCTAAATATATAACACCTGTGAGAGGGTTAAAACGAGCCCTACCTTACTATATCCACATAAGTAATGAACAATTAAACGTCTCGGATGAAACAGCACAAACATTGTTTAAGACATTTTGAGTTAAATAGTGAAGCTGTCTTACATACAAACTGTTGGATAATTAAATCATTACCGACGCTGAGCCTTGGGGTGTGGTTCCACTATGAAACTATGTGTTCGTATGAAACCCATTCGACTAGTGCAAAAAAACTATGGTTCGCCCCCAGTTCTACAAAGTAAAAATATCTGCGCCCGCTGCCCAGATAATATAATTTTAGGTTTCTATCAAAGATTACACAGATAGAATTATTAAAAAAAACATTAAAATTTTATATTGCGAAGATGTTTAAATGTGTATCTTTTAAACCTAAATTTTTACAAAATGCCGTAAGTAATGTTTTTACGAAATGCTGGCATAAACGCTTATAATCTGTAGATAAGGTCCTTGACTACACTGGTGGACTACGCCACCCCTTTACCGGTTTTGGCGCTCCTCATTTTGAAAACCTCTGGATTAGAGCTAAGCTGAGAAAGATGTGCGAGTGAGATGTTCTATGAAGATGTATGACGTGAGTTATGGGCGATGATCACCGGATCATACTGCGTAACTGCACGAGTAACATGTGCTATGAAAACGCGCGACGCACACATCCTTGGCACGCTTCCTTAGCACCTTATTATTAGTATAGAAAAATAATAGCTTCGCTGAACCCTGTTTCACTAGAACTATACTAAGATAAACTTTGAAAATAAAGCAGCTTTATTGGTGTAAATCAGACACCTTTTTTTAAAAGCTTTTATTTAACTTCACCCGTATGTATGTAACTTTGTATGTATGTCCTGGAATTTTGCAATCAATATTTCATCCACTTCTACTAAAGCTATCGAGCTGAAATTTGGCACACACGTTTGGTTTTGATGACAATGCATGATTATGATAAGCATGACGTGATGCTGCTGCCAGGATTGGCTCCAGATGAGGGAACTCCTCAACGGTTAACAGTAGGGACATGAAATTTTACACACTGGTCCAGTCTTATTGACAATGCATGATTATTATAAGCATAACGTTTTGCTGCTGCCAAGATTGGCTCCACATGAGGGAACTCCTCAATGGTTAACAGTAGGGACATGAAATTTTACATACTAGTCAAGTCCCAAAAACAAAGTATGTTTATGATAAGCATGATGTGATGCTGCTGCCAGGATTGGCTCCAAACCAGAGAACTCCTCAAGTGGGAGTGTACTTTTTAGTCTTTTGAAATCCATATTGATATTGATCAATATTGATTTCAAAAGACTAAAAAGTAGAAAATAAAATTATAAATAAAAAAAATATTTAAAAAAAAGCTTTTATTTAACAAAAAAATGCACTAAAAAGGAGAAAATAAGTTTTTGCTACAGTAATTTCAGGCTGTATTCGTATGACTATAAATAAAAGCTTTGGCGCTCTTTAAATATAAAATATGAAAAAAATGTTTAATCATAATTCTACTTTTCATTCTTTAAGAGCGCCAAAGCTTTTATTTATAGTCATACGAATACAGCCTGAAATTATTGTAGCAAAAACTTATTTTCTCCTTTTTAGTGCATTTTTTTGTTAAATAAAAGCTTTTTTTTAAATATTTTATTTATTTATAATTTTTATCAATGTAGCTTGGTTTAGCTTAGCTCACGTGGAACCGCAACCTTAATGGCGTCTTAATGCTCTTACGACGAACCGTGGGCATGTGGTGCGTTTGTCTTCCTGTTTCAAAGCGCTGTAATAAGATTCCCTATCTACACTTAACATATTAGAATAGCCTAACTTCTGCTCGCGACTTCGTCTGCGCTGAAATTTATTCTACCATAAAGTCTATGCCCTGTTGATTTCGTGGTCACAAGCACGACTGAAAAGTGAAGGGTCCGATTCACAGGTACAGCAAAAAGTGTTATTGGGTTTTACCGTAACGAATTCCTCAATAACAGCCTGAATTTTAGAAATTTGTAGTGTGACAGACACATAAAGCACGTAAAGCCGTTGGTACGGCACCGAATTTCCCCGGTCGTGTCGGTTTGCCGTCCCATCGGACTATGATAGTGAGGGAAGAGGAAGCATTCTGTGTTTACTCGCGTACTCGTGCACTATTATAATCTCCTGCGTAAATGGCTGGTCTCGTCTCCTGACCGAATAGGCCGGGAGGATATAATATTTTATGCCATTTGGCTAAAGTATAGCTCTCTCAGTCAAAGATTTTCTGTCAATGCTCGTTCCTTCTTTGTACGAGAAGAGGTGTTTAACCCGTTGACTGCGGGCGAACATTCGCATTAAGAAATGATAGCTAAATTAATAATAATTTAGCTATCATTTCTTAAGTTGTAGCACTTTAAATGATTTTTATTTTAGGTACATTGTCTTCACTGCCTCGTTGGTCTAGTGGTCGCAAGCGCGACTTCTGTGCATGAGGTCTTGGGTTCGATTCCCAGGTCGGGCAAAGTGTTATTGGGTTTTTCCATCACGAATTACTCAGTAGCAGCCTCGGAGTCTGGGTTGCGGGACGTCTTAACAGGATACCGTGGCCCCGGAACGTAAAGGGCAACAGAAGGAACAGGGTGGTTTTTTAGTCAGTAAAAGTCTGACAGTCCCTTCGGCCCCACCCAGGGCGGAAGGAGTCATTTGATGATTTTTACCACCTCAAAAAAAAAAAAAAAAAGCCTCGGGAGTCTGGATTTGTGCCCGGTTGATGGCAATAGGCTCGCCCCCTACTACATGGGACTAAAACATAACTGGCGAAATGTGGGTGTACTAATGGGTACACCTCTGCCTAACCCTTCGGGGATTACAGGCGTGATGTTATGTATGTATGTATATTGTCTTCACATTCGTGCAGTTATTTAATTAATGTATGTACTGGTACAAGTTAATGTAAATACGAGTATACATATAAAGAATATGTATGGAGTTTCGTGCCTATTCTTTTCCATACAAAACTGCCTTTTTTCCTTATAAATAACGTTCAAAAGTGCCTTTTAATGATCTAATTGAAATGAATGATTTGACATTGGCTTTGATTAACAATTATGATGACATAAATATTCTTGGGCTGCATATCACATTAAGTTATGTTACGGAAAAATTCTGAATAGATCATTAATCAATGTATTATAATACTAACATAATTAAGCTGAAGAGATTTTTAGTTTGTTTGTTTAAACGCGTTAATCTCTAGAACTAACAGTCGGATTGGAAAAATCTCTTTGTTTATGATAGCCAGATTCATGAAGAATATATCCTAACTAATATTATTAATGCGAAAGTAAGTTTGTTTGTTTGTTTGTTACCATTTTACACCCAAGCCACTGAACCGATCATCCTGAAATTTTGCATATACGTTGCCAGGTGTACAGAAACGAACATAGGGTACCTTTAATCCCGAACAAAAGTACTATTTCCGAGGAAAATCACAATAACGTTCTTATGATCATAGATGGCGCCACTTCCGTTTCGAATCGTGATTTTAACTAAATAATTGAAATGACAGGACATGGGTAATTTTTTCCGACTTCGTCTGTGCCCGCGATAACCGAAATTTACGCGGACGAAGTCGCGGGCAAAAGCTAGTAGACTATAAAACATTACGCTAAAATAAATACGTAACATAACACGGGTGCAAAACACCACGCAGACGAAGTCGTAGGGTGCAGCCAGTTACTAATAAATATTAACGCTGCATTGCTACAAGCGATGCATTGTGTTCATATAGGTACCTAATTTAATTAGCGTTCAGAAACTTGGATGCATATCTGTACCTGCTACTTACCTATTTGAATTTATTGAATAATATTCCTTATTTTACCTCATGTGTTCTCTGAATTAAATTTGTAATAGGAAAATGCCCTTATTTAAATGATAATGGTCGCGTTAGTAATGAAACACCGGAAATTGATTGTGCAAATAATAACTTTAATCTAATTAGTGCAATCTATAATTATTGATACCAAGAGTAATTGATGCAAATTAATTGCTTAATTTTTTGGCGGTATTGTAGATTGTGTATTTTAAATTACTTTTTCATGCTTTTTTTTAGTTTTCACCAAATAATCAATATAGGTATAATACATCATAATAGTATATGAAATTGATTTCTTTTTAAAAATATCATCCAATTCAGCGACCCTCTATACAAAATTATAGTTTATCGCTGACTTATAAAATGTCTTTATGCCACCCAGTAAAAATTTTAAATCTGGGAAATCTTCTAAGATATTAATTTAAAAGTTGATTCGGTGACTCGGTTGCAAAATATTGTGGTTTTTTTTCTACTCACATAAAAAGTTAATTAGGTTTTATTATACAAATATGTATATTGTTGAAAATCTGTAGGGGAGGCTTATGTTCAGCAGTGGACGTCATACGGCTCATATGATGATGATGATGATACATATATTATAGGCCTTTAGTAGAAAATTATCTCACTGATGGTGAAAACCGCATCCGGTTTACAGACACAAGGACGCAGAAAGCGACTTTATTCCATACTATGTAGAGATTATAATGCGTTCGATTACTCGCTAAGAAAATATTTTACCAAAAATACTTATTCTTGATAATTTATGTACCTACTAGTTAGTATCATTATAAGCAACTGTTAAAATAATTGTATACCAACTTTGCAATCTGCTACACGTAATGAATACGACACGTTATAAAATTGAAGTTTTAATGAAAATAAAATGGTGGAAAATGAAAAACGGAATGATTGTTGAGTGCTACCTACATTTCCTTGTAATTGGTTTGTAGTATTTGAATTATTTATTACCTACTAGCTTGTGCCCGCGACTTCGTCCGCGTAAATTTCTGTTATTGCGGACACAGACGAAGTTGCGGAAAAAATTACCCATGTCCTGTCATTTCAATTCGAAGCGACAGGTGGCGCCATCTATGATCATAAGAACGTTATTGTTATTTCCCTCGGAAACAGTAATTTTTCTCGGGATTAAAAGTACCCTATGTTCGTCCCTGTACACCTAGCAACGTATATCCAAAATTTTAGGATGATCGGTTCAGTGGCTTAGGCGTAAAATGGTAACAAACAAACTTACTTTCGAATTTATAATATTAGTTAGGATTGCATTTTAGTTTTAATTGCGGAAAGTCGAATCACCAGCCAATTAAGCCGGAGCTTTGGCTAAAATTAGATTATAAAAGCCGTATTTTAGGCCTTTTTTTTTGAGGTGGTAATATTCATCAAATGAGTCCATCCGCCCTTTGTGGAGTGGAAGGGACTGTCAGACATTTACTGACTAAAAAACCACCCTGTTCCTTCTTTGTGGCGCTTTAGAGACCAAACGCGTGGGCCGATTATGATGCACCGATTTCTCCGCCAATTGTCAATAGATTTTTAAAATTCTTATTTAATTGAAAGGTTCTAAAGGTACTCCTGAGTTGGTCTCATATTAATTTCGTGAAGATCTGATGTAAATCTTCAGAAATCAACAATGGTCCTCATCCATAACCATGTTATCTCTTCACCACCTTTGGTCAACTGTTAGAGAATGCCTAAGGCATTAAGTCCGCCTTTCTACTTTTGTTGCATAAAGTTTAAATAAATGACGGATTAGTAAACGTATTTTATTTGGATATTTATTTCATTATTGCTTTTTATACAAATATCCGCCACTCAGCATAATTGTAAACAACTTGTTAGAAAACAATACCATTTAATACATTATGACTTGAATAGGATGTTGTTAAGTCTCGCTTGACGCATGAATGCGACGCTTTACGACCATAGACAATAAAATGCATAATCTATCCACAATGTGCAAGGAGTTATTATGTAGTAGATACTATTATAGAACAATAATGTAATTGCATGTGTAGGTATAGACTATGTATACAATTTAGTATTGATAATACGCTTTTTAGTGTTTAGACCCGGCAATCTACGAGTAAAATATATACTATTATAATAAAGCTAAAGAGCTTTTTTGTTTATTTAAATGCAGTTATTTCTGGAACTACGCCTTTAGCAACCACGGTGGTCATTGCTCATGCCTTTTCTGTATGAGAAGAGGCCTTTGCCTTGCCGTAGGACAGTAATAGGCTGGTTTCATTTTTTCATAACATCACGCCTGTAATCCCCGAAGGGTTAGGCAGAGGTGTACCCATAAGTACACCCACATTTTGCCAGTGATTTTTAAGTTCCATGTAATAGGGGGCGAGCCTATTGCCATCAACCGGGCACAAAACCAAACTCCGAGGCTGCTACTGAGAAAGACCTGATAGAAAAAACCAATAACACTTTGCCCGACCTGGCAATCGACACTAGACCACCGAGGCATGTATCATTATTATATTACATAAAGATGTTATTGATGCTGAATCGAATAGTCCAGGGACGTACTCAATTTCCGATGTAACCACATTATACCATTGTTATATGCGAACACAACCGTTTTATGATTCACTTTCAACAAAGAATTCATTAAAAATGTCTGACGCGCCCCGCATCTTAAAAAGTTTCCTGTCTTATACATATTCTGTTTAAATCGATTAGGAGAATTGAATTTGAATATTCTTTAGGCTATGTAGGTAAATATGTGGCAGAATAATTAAAATGTAGGTACTAGAATTATGTAGGAATTTATCAGTAGCAGCCTCGGAATCTGAAGTTGTGCCCGGTTGATGGCAATAGGCTCGCCCCTTCTTATATCGTAGATAAACGTACCTGGGCCGGAACGAATAGACAGACAATTTAAAAAATAAATAGTTTTGTATAACATTCGTATAGGTAAGCATTTAGTAAAAAAGTTGTTATTTTTACAGTACAAACAGACACTGTAATTTTATTTGTTTGTATAGATGTGGCTTGGGCGAAAATACGCGAATTACACCGTACTCTACCTTCCATTTTGTTTTTTTATATCTCTCACTAATGCTCTCGAATTTACGGCTGATCATGCGACCTACCCCATGTAGGTAGTACGACATACATATTATACATAGACAGGTAAAGAGCTGTAAATCTATGCTTACTATCATATTTACTAACCCGTGTACTAATATCTACACTAATATTATAAAGGCGAAAGTAACACTGTCTGTCTGTTTGTATGTCTGTTAAGCTTAAAAGAATAACCCACTAAACCAATTTTGATTAAATATGGTACGGGGTAAGTTTGAACTCAAGGAAGAACATCGGCTACTTTTTTTTCCTCGACGTCATCTGTGTCCGTGATAACCGACATTGATGTAGACGAAGTCGCGAGCAAAACCTAGTAAATAATGCCCCTATTCTCCACCACACTGTTCGCCGTTATGTAAGTAAGTAGGTACGTATTTCACAAACGATAAAACATGAAAAATACAGCCTTTTCTATGAAAGATAGAATAATAAACAGAGCGATAAATTTTGCCAAAACTGCCATTTTCTCTTGAAACAAAACGGGAAACATTTCAAATTGAAATAAGCAGCTGTGTGTGATTGACTGCACAAAACGTTGGCACAAAATTACGAACGGACAACTTTTAAAGAAGTTTCCAATATTGCTTTCGTGTTTGAACATACCATTTCCAGTTTAGGATGCTGACAATACGCGCCACGAAAGATGACACTTGACAAGCGTCAGTAGTGGGGAGCTTGCGCAGGTATGAATGTAAGAAATAGTTTACCATAATTTGTGTATCTATTCGGGGAATTCACGTTGACATTTAGATTAAGATTCAAATTCAAATAATATATTATTTGAATATTGTTAAGAATAACATAACATAACGCCTGTAATCCTCGAAGGGTTAGGCAGAGGTGTACCAATTAGTACACCCTATTTTTGCCAGTTATGTTTAAGTCCCATGCGAGCTTATTGCCATCAACCTGCCACAAACCTGACTCCGAGGCTGCTTTTTAGAAATTACTGATGTAAAAACCGAATATCACTTTGCCCGACCTGGGAATCGAACCCAAGACCTCATGCTCAGCTGTCACGCTTTGCTACCACTAGACCAACGAGGCAATAAAATATTGAACTATTTATTTACGAAAAAATAAACTTTGTGTGGTGTGTCAAGTCTCATCTTTCGTGGCGCGTATTTTTACCATTATAATATAATATAATATCTTAGGACAACCAAGTTACCAACACATTGCCATCTGATCCCAAACTAGGCAGAGCCTGTACTATGGTAACCAGACAACTGATAAATATACTTATATATTTCTAAATACATACATATTATATATAACTTACATCCAGACATAGAACAAATCATCGTGCTCAACACACAAAGATTTGTTCTGGGTGTGAATCACGACCTCCGTCCTAGCAGTCAGGGTCACTAACTACTAGACCAATAGGCCAGTCGATTATACTAGGTAGTTACAGTTTATATTTCTCTTATTGCAAGTAATCTGAAGGAAGTGCACTGTGTAATTCGCGTCTTTTCTCCCAAGCCAAATATTAAATATTTCTGCACCTACCGTACTGTGTTCTCGAGAGAGCAGCAACGACTTTAGGTACCTATTATTGAGTGTGACGTAACTCGCACCATATGAGACGAGAATTTATCACCCTCTTGCAGAAATATGTCTCTCCCAGCGTCTTGTCGTCGAGTAGCGGCATTCGCGATTTTTTTTTTCAGGAATTTTCTTTCGATAAACCATCGGTTGGTATTTTATTTAATAACGAAAATATAAGCGTGGTTTGTTTTTCACCCGCATTGAGTTATGTCTTTGGTTACTGCTCCAATCCTCTCGGGATTGTCCTAGCGTGATGTTATAGCCTGTAGCCTTCATGAATCTAGCTAGCATATACAAGAACATTTTTTCTAATCCTACTGGTAGTTCCAGAGATAAGCGCGTTTAAACAAACAAAGAAAAGACTCATTATATTCATCATAGTTAGTATAGATAGATTTATCTACTTATTAGATATACTTACCTTACATCTATGTGAGAAAGACTAAAAAGAATCTTCACCTGTCTGCCTCGGTGGTCTTCGATTCCCAGGTCGGGCAAAGTGTTATTGGGTTTTTCCATCAGAAATTTCTCAGTAGCAGCCTCGGAGTCTGGATGTGTGCCCGATCGATGGTAATAGGTTCGCCTCGACTTAAACATAATTGGCGAAATGTACACCTCTATCGAACCTTTCGGGGATAACAGGCGTGATGTTATGATGTTACGGATCTACACCCATTACCCATTACCTAATAGCTAGAATACCTAATTTGTTGGAGTCGGAAAAAGTGCAGTAAAGTCGGAAAAAGTGCATTGAGTCGGAAGAACTGCAGTATTCATTCCTCGTCGTCCTTTTTTGTGCAGATTTCAAATGCGAACATCGGGATTTTTCATTTGGCTCTCGCTAGCTTAACTTTATCGTCGGTATTAACTACAATATTTACATAATATAATAAATATTACGATTTCTTCGTAATGAAACGACTACGTTCTTTGAATATTAAGTGTGACGTCTAGTTATGACAACTTTGTCGTTGATGGATCAATATTTTTATTTATAAATTAATATGTTCTGTCTCCGACGATCTCCGAGATCACGACAACGGTTTAAAGTAGCCTATGTGCTAATTCAGACTTTAATATATCTCTATGTCGAATTTCATACAAATCTGTCTAGTCGTTCTGGCGTGATTGAGAAAGTAGTTCGTGCATTACATAAAAAAAGAAGTTATTCCATATCTGAAATTTTTTATATGCCTTCCACCCCATTTTACAGAAAACATAACATCACGCCTGTAATCCCCGAAGGGTTAGGCAGAGTTGTACCCATTTGTATACCCACATTTCGCCAGTTACCCCAGATTATTTAAAGTTTAACAAAATAAAGAAACAAAAACAGCACCATTAAACAAAACAAAAAAAAAATTGAGAATCCACGACTTTATTAAGGCAAACGATGAGAACATCCATTTATTTCTTTATTAAAAACCTTAAAAAAACAAACTAAAAATCTCTCTTTTCTAAGTCAAAAAATCCGCTCGCGTATTGCGCAACGAGAACCAGGATTAAATTAAACTGTAGCGTGCTCAAAGCTAAAATTACCTAATAAAACGCATTTCTCCTTGTATTAAAACGACAATATGTAGATTAGGAGTCTGAGTGTCACTGTATCGCGACATTTCAAGCCAGGGTAATGACATGTGCCAGGGAACTGTAATGAGATCTCAGAACGCCTCGAGGGGAAATACCCAGGTGATATAATTAAACTGTGAACTGCTAATATGCTTCCTTCATTTCTGATATCGGAGAAATTGTAATATATTCCACGGTTTCATACACGGCTATCAAATAAAAAAACATTTTTCCAATTCGACTTGCCGTTTCAAAGATTAGCTCGTTTAAACAAAGAAAAAAACTCGTTCAGCTTTATCATATTAGTACAAGCTGTACCCCGCGGTTTAACCTGCGTTAAGTTACGTCATTGAGCTCTTCTCCCGTCGGTTATTATAGCCTATACATATTATTTCTCATGAAAATGACTATCACATACACATACAAAAATACAAAAATTACTTTTCCAGTAGTACATACTATAAACAAAGGTAGGTAAACATACAAAAAAGAAGATATTATAGAGCACGAAGTGTCTGCACAAACACTGGTGTAGTCCTTCTTCCCTCACTCTCAAAGTTCAGTAAGACGGTATTCCGTTTCCGACACGACCGGGGACAGATCAGGCGAAGGACCAACGGCTTTACTTGCTACCACCAACTTCCAAATTCCGGGATGCTATTGAAAATTTGCTAATGGAAAAACCCAATAAAACTTACGCCCGGCTCGGGAATGAAAGCTCAAAACGCCACACACAGCAGACCATGAGACCAACGGGCAGCCACCGTACATTAATGAAATGGTACCTACCTAGATGAAAATAATATCGAACATCACCGCTCGCTCATCAATCATCCCCCTTATTACAATCGGTTATATTATCACAGCGGCCATATTACGGACTTTTTCAAACAAATACAGAGAACAAACGAGAAAACTTTTATTAACATTATTAGCGAAAAGCCCCCAAGGTTGAGACTGAGATTGTTTTCGATAAAATCTCCGTGATTACTGTGTCCATGTTATAATAAGATTTATTTTAAGAAAAACGTTAAAGAAAGTTTGCATTAAATTCTTAATTAAAATTTCATCCTGATAAAATAACGGGTAATTGAATAAGTTCAGTGAAAACGCTTGTTTATTTCGTTTGGCCTGTTAAAAAGCTTTTAGTAGGGAATTAAGAAGCTTTGTACCTGTGAAGATCACTTTGGAATATAATCTTGAAATAGTACATTCTGAAAAAGGGAGATGGGTTTGTCATTATGGTCGAAATTAGATTACAGGCCGAGTCCGAGCAGTAGAGTAATGCTAAAACAGGCCAAGTGCAAGTCCAACATGCACATGGAGACTACCGTCATCTGTCTAGCCTTTTGCCAACTACATAATATAGAGGTCGTATTCTTGTCTAACCGGATGCAGCTGAATACCAATATTTTACATTGAGCGACTGC
The DNA here is from genome assembly GCA_949774945.1 of Hoplodrina ambigua. NCBI lineage: Eukaryota > Metazoa > Arthropoda > Insecta > Lepidoptera > Noctuidae > Hoplodrina > Hoplodrina ambigua. The sequence continues at coordinate 10,754,142 of OX458980.1, read as the reverse complement.
CTATCTGACCTCCACATTCCAGTAACGGGGTAATACGATACCCCTTGGTAAAACTGTTTGTCAGACTTTCGATCTTCTAACAACCCGTAACGACTGTCAAAGATCCACGTTTGATAGTCGGGACCAACGAGGTACAATGTCGGTGACGTCTTTAGATAAACATAAATACTACCACCGTACAATATTAGCGACATACAAATAACATACGTTTCTTGTTTGGGTATCGCCTTTCATTTTTACTTTTATTATTTGTTGTTTTCACAACATTAATACACACTGAAAACTCAACTATCTACCTACTACGGTTCACAAGAAACAGCCAGACAGACGGACGGACAATGGGGGCTTAGTAATAGGGTCTTGTTGGCACTCTTCGGGTCATAAAAAGCACGCGTGCGTAATTGTAACCCTAAAAGCGGTGCAATAAGATTCTATTTAAGAACAAGTGTGTTGAAAAAGCTGGTACAATGCACAGAGTAATCGAAATACAGAGGCGACAATGACGTCATGAACATAAGTTCGTAGCACAATAATTTTGCTATCGGACAATGGTTACCGTTGTAGGCGTACAATTACATACGGTTCTCATATGTACCTATTTGCTTGATTGTTTCACTTCAAATTGACGTTAATACCGATACAATCGGATCACAATTATCACCGAAGCCAAATGATTAGTGAATGGTTTCACAAAGGCTACCTATACTACTCTGTGGTAGGTCGAAGATGGAGGTTTACAGAAGTGCACAAATTAAGGTTGGAAGGGACATTGTAACGAAATCTTCGATTGTAGGCTTTATGTGCGCGTGCGCTTATCTAGGTATGTGCTTCTTCGCCATTATAGAGATAAGGAACAATTATTTTTTTTGCCGGTCACCTGTTCCATACAAAAGTACAACAACACGGTCAAAATAAATATGAAAACAGAATAAAAAGTAGCCTTTGTCCTTTATTAGGGTTCCAACTGATCATTACCAAATTTCATCAAAATCGGATCAGTGGTTTTGTCGGGAAAGCGTAACAGGCGGACAGAGTTACTTTTGCATTTATTATAGTTTAGTAAGTAGTATAAAGTATGCATAGTTTTACATAAGTACATGACATAATCAATAAAAATATTTATTATCTATAAATATATTTATAGGCTCGCCCCCTATTACATGGGACGTAAACATAACTGGCGAAATGTGTGTCTACTAATGGGCACACCTCTGCCTAACCCTTCGGGGATTACAGCCGTGATGTTTTGTATGTCATGTTTCAAGTGTAAGATCAGCACAATTCATTCAAGACTAAATTTTAAAGATCTTAATTACATAAACCGACAGCTTGCGTTCCTTTGCCGAGGAAATGAAATCGCTGCTCAATTCAATTTGAAAGGCCTACGACAAATCAACACTAAACGATGCAATGAATAATCAAGCGCTGTAACGCTGTCTGTGATGCTGGGGCTACATTAGCGGGCTACGTCGAATATTCGTGTTAACGCGATTAGTGTGGGCCGATCGCTGCAACGCGTAGTATTCGGGCGAAGAAGATGTACTATACTGATCTTTCTTCTTTATCGTGTGGGCAGTAAGGTCTTATGACTCCACATACCCTAGTGTCAGCGTTTCTAAACCGACTCAAGGACCTCTGACATGGTTTGAGTGGTACAGTAAGTCCAGATTTCCACACGATGTTTTCCTTCACCGATGCCAGTGATGTCCAAGATAAACTTTAGAAAGTATATATGAATTGAAAAAGTCACACTGATTATTACTGATGTTAACTGGTAAAATGTTGGTGTAGTAATCGATACACCTCTGCTTAACCCTTTGGGGATTACAGGCGTGACCGGGGCTCTGTTGCTATACAGTCGCAGTTCGAAGGGATTTGTCGCGAGAATATTCGCATGGGTGGCTACACCTATGTTACGCCGCACAACAGAGAACATCACATTGCGGCACGATGAATCTCGCTCGCCTAATTGAAATTGAAATTGTTTATTGAAATAATGATTTACAAAAATATTTAAAATTAGGGCATTGAAAACTATAGGTAAATAATATTCGGATTATTTATTGCCTAATGCAGACTAGTACATGATGTTTTGGCGTGCCAGTGCGAGACGAATGTTCGCCCGCTAATGTCGCCCCAGCATAAGCATATCTGCTACGTTGCAGCGCTTAATTGTTCCTAATTGCTATATTTGCCTAGTCGCGGACCCCTTCCGCAGTAATTTGTTACCCCATTTCTACTTCGTTATGGTTTTTGAAAATAACTGGTATCTGGGGGAAGAAAAACACTTATATTTTGTTTTTCGAAAATTTTCGCCATGTTTTTGGTAATGAGTTTTGCATGTTTTTGCACAAATGCATTAGTTTGTATAGGGTTGTTGTTTGGCCAAATCATTCGGTGTCCGGCCGGTTTTCCATTTACTTTACTAAAAGTTTAGTTGATTTTATGAAATATTTAAAACTAAACAGAAAAATGTTATCAATTTAAAATTCAGATGTATAATCCGGCTTTTTACCCAAAAGTCCGGCTTGACTTTCGAAAAGTTCGGCTTTCCGGATTTAGGATCACATACTTAGGTTGGCTAAATGGTAATCCTAAGTTTCTATGTGTGTTAAATTGTTAATGGTTATCAAATTATGAGCAACTAAAATGGAAAGGCGTTGCAGAAAAAATAATCTTACTTGTTTTAAAAAGGTAGGCTCGTAATTAGAAAGAAAGTGCTCACGTATTCTGACCACTGGCGAAAGGGAGGGAGGGGAAATCATGACATGATGACGCTGCTTAGGGAGAACCCAGGACACTTTGAGTGTCCTAAAAAAGGTAGAATAGCATGTGCGACAGTCATCGATAGATATATATTTTTTTTACAGAAGCAAGATGCTGTTCACTTTACAAAGAAAACAAGAACATAGACACATACCACAAACACACACACAATACACAAAATACACACACAAAACACATACACAAAATATTGTAGGTATTTTATAATGCGGTTTTACCTTCCAATGCGGTTAACTGTTCAAATTACGTGGAAATCCAGTAAGAGTCATTGCCAACTTGTTTCCTTCCGTAAACATAGATACTCGTAAGTTATAATTCTATAAGCCAGGGGCTTCCAATTTTTTTTATACTGGGACTCCCTTTAATGTTGGTAATTTTTTTTGCGATTCCCCTAAAATATTTTTATTACTAGCGAACCTAAAATAGGAATGAGGGGAGGCCTTTTCCCAAGAGTGGTAAATTGACAGCTGTTAAAAAAAATGACATAGGTGAACGCTAACGTTTACTCGATAGAACTAGGCATTCAGCGTGTTGTAACCTTGTAAGTGATTGTACTTGTTTAAATTACATGTAGTAGGTATCTACAGTACGTTTATAAAGACTAGTCGACACGCAAAAACTCAATCATCTCCCTAATCAATTATATTATACTCAATCGGATATCAGAAAATAACCCCTACGGTCTATTATTTATACCCTATGATCTAAATCTAATGAAAGGTTCGGAAATGATGCTAGTTAACGCACACCCGGCTTTTCCTAATAACTTAATCAGTGATATAATCCCCTCTAAGATTAATGATGAATGAGTCAGGTTAAGATTGTGCCAGTTCATGAAACCTTGATCTGTGTGTATGTCTATTAATCATGAGCGGCTGCAAGGATTTAGGCAGGTTACAATAATGCGATTTTACAATCTAAAGATTAGTGTACACTAGGGCAGATGTGGCTAATAGTCGAGTCGATCGCAGTCGCAATGCTCACAATAATATATGGAAGTAGTTACTAAGAATAATTTATCAATTTTGTTGTGCTTCCCCTCTCAATAAAAATAAATACTACTCGTTCCGGTCTATATGTGTTGTATACTGTTTCATTTACTTTTATATGTATTTGCATTTTAAATGTTGAATCATATTTCACTTAATTGTTATGTAACTGGTGCACTTGTAAATTATGTAACTGGTAAATCGCACAGAGTCTAGACAAAGTTGGCTACACCTGCACCATAGGATTTACTTGTGACAGAACATCGACCCGTTTTAACTAATGTGTCACTTTCTCACGAACCGAACATTAAGCACGACACTCGGAATGTTACAGGTAAAGAAAGATTTACTTGCATTAAGCATTACGTCGAACATTCGCAGGAACGTTACATTACATGTTCTCACGTCCCCGCAATGTACGAGTATCTTCACAAGTAGATTGGTACACGAACGACACTCACAACGGAACTAAAGCAATCGACATCATCACATTACATGAAAATGCTTTTTGAATTTGAGCTTTTGTTCATATTGCAACGTTCGTAAGAACGTTACGTTACATCAAGATGCTCGTGAAAATACGTAGTGTACTACTACTAATGTATATTCATCTTAATGTGAACTCGAGGTGGAAGATTATAACAATAGTGTGTGCCTAATTAGACATCGTTTACGCCGCACGCTATTCCATACAAACATTCAAGGCCGAAATCCGAGAAATAAATGAACAGATTTAAATTTAATTAAATACGTTTAAGTAAGATTAAAGATTGAGATTGGACGTGCGCATGGCTAAGTAATAACAGTCGCACGGATCGATCCATCAGGTTAAGCTACGCTTACCAGGGTTGATCCGTGGATGGGTGACCATCTTTACATACCGAGACTCCTCCGTGCCTCGGACAGCACCTTAAGTCGTTGGTCCTGACTGTCACTTGGGCTTTGACAGTTGTTACGGGTCGTCAGAAGTCCAAAAGTCTGACAACCAGTCTTATCAAGGGGTAACGTAATCCCAGTTACTGGGTTGTGGAGATCTGATAGGCAGTCGCTCCATGTAAAATACTAGTATCCAGCTGCATCTGGTTAGACTGGAAGGTGAACCCAACATAGTCGGGAAAGGCTAGGCAGATTGATGGTAAAGATAGAGTTGAGATCATTTTTGAATAAGAGTTTTGTAGGTAATATAAATGACTTTTCCAAAAACACGCAGGCGAAGTCGAGAGTGTGATTAAACGAACCACCTACAAAATAAACGCGACATTTTAAATGACCTGTTTAAACTCAACACACAAGCAAAGTGATAATGGTGCCGATTCCCTTGTTCACAAACTAGACTAAAAGAGAATTGACATCTCTTACTAACATACAGCTAAGGGAAAGGACGGTGACATTCCGTGACATTAAAGAACTAAGTTAGCGATGTCAAATTAGTTTTGCCTTGAACTTTTCCGTATTTTTAATCCATACGTTTTAAGATGTCAACTATAATAGAATGAATGTGGTGCCGATTCCCTTGTTCACAAACTAGACTAAATTTAGAGAATTGACATCTCTTACTAACATACAGCGAAAGGAAAGGACGGTGACATTCCGTGACATTAAAGAACTAAGTTAGCGATGTTAAATTAGTTTTGCCTTGAACTTTTCCGTATTTTTAATCCATACGTTTTAAGATGTCAACTATAATTGTATGGATGTGTCAGATTGACTAAATTTGACAGCTCTAATTTACACTAGTCTCTTTCTTGTTTTATTGGACAGAAAAAGATGGAAATAGTCTAATTTTAGTTTAGTTTGTGACCAAGGGAATCGGCACCAATGTTTAAAAAGAATCAAGATCGCGAAAGATTAACCTAGGATTGTGTCACCGACTTCATTTAGCAAATTCACACATTTTATGAGTCATCAAAGCGCTGATCGTTTACATTTTATCTCCATCGTGTCTGTTACTAAATTAAACATTTCCTCATTGAATTTAGAAATAAAAATCCCAGATGTAAGCTTTATTTATAAGATGGTTAGGTTCAATATCAAAGTCGCTATAGGTTCTTCTAGTAAAACTAGCTGACCCAGCGAGCTTCGTACCGCAATTTTTTTTTGTATGAATAGATGTTGGCCAATTCTCAGACTTACCCGATATGCATACAAAATTTCATAAAAATTGGCCCAGCCGTTCAGGAGGAGTTTAGTAACAAACACTGCGACACGAAAATTTTATTTAGATCAGAGGTGGCAACATACAAAAAGTAATCTTACAGGGATTTATCTAAATGGACCGAATTAATTATACTTATCGGTAGCAAAACGAATCGTTTGTTTCATGGTTAAACTTTTATTTAATATTTATTTTATATGATAAAATAGTACTTATGCTACGCTAGCTTCTGCCCGCGACTTCGTCCGCGTCATAGTTGCTATCCCACAGAAACCGTACATGTTTTCTTCAGTTCATACCTACCTACCTATTTATTTAGTTTGTAAACCTTTCATGTCTTGTCCTATTAAATTAAACCGAAGTAGGTATTTTATTTTTATTTCCAACTAGCTTATGCCTGTGACTTCGTCCGTGTGAATATCGGTTATCTGCGGGGTTTTAATTGTTTTATGCGGAACTGTAATTATTTTTCTGAATTTATAGTAGTCTAAGTTGCCCCTTATAATTTTAGTTATTGGCCAGTGATAGACCATTCAAAATTTGCCCCTGACCTGTCATTTTGACATTTGAAATAAACACATTTTTTTTATTTGTTTAGTTTAGAAAATCATCTCGAAAATATACAGGGTAATTGAAAATTTACCCGAAACCTGAAAAGGGGTCATTGTGCTCATCATTATGAACAACTTTTACTATGGGACTGACCTTGATATCAATAAAAAAAATCAGCTGTTTAATACAAAAATGCTACGCAACACGATCGTAATGTATGGATCAGCTGATTCTTTTTTTTTACAGTTGTGAGCTCGCGTTATGGTCTATTTAATAAATGGCAGGTATTACGCAAAGCTTAGATAGTGACGTCAAGGGCATTGCCCACCGCAATAATTCAGATTCATGACACATTGGATTACTATATTATTGTTTTTGTTGTTTGTCACACAGTGGGTAAACACTGACATTACTTACCAGTCAAGTAATCTTATTTGTTGGATAAAAAAAAGAGAAAAAAGTGTCGGAGTAAAAGTTTGGTCATAGTTTTTGTTCATACCGGAGACAGCCCGGCCAAACTAAACTAAACCATAGTGTCATATATTTTAAATTTCAAATCTTAAATCAATAACACGTTTGCACCTTCTTTGGCATGAAAACTAGAGAGAGTAATAGGTATTTGAAATCGTTTACTAATACTGGCGCAAATTATCGAGGTGGCCATACAAAAAAAAAAAAAATTGTTTTCTAATTTTCAAATGTAAATGTACAGCATGTTCCATTCTCAAAGTTAATAAAAACAAAAAAATGGCGGCCGTCAGTGGGACGGGCATAGGGCATGACAATGTGCGCATTCCATTGAGCGTTCCGCTCGCATTTCATTTCACATTCCTCCGATAAATCAGAGAATAGCTTGCGAATTGATTGGACGGGCTTGTCTACTTCTGTCTATGTTTCCAAATGAGAATTTCGAATTTGGAAATTCTTTGTCATTTGAAATGGATAACTTTTCAATTACAATCCCAACGATTAAAGGTTATTAAAATACCGAGATTTTAGAATTGATTGGTTTTGTTAAATTTGTAATACTGAAATAATTTATACACATAACATCACGCCTGATCCCTGAGGGGTAAGGCAGAGGTGTATCTACCTATTAGTACACCCACATTTCGCCAGTTATGTTTAAGTCCTATGCGAGCCTATTGCCATCAACCGGGCACGACTACAGACTTCGAAGCTGAAACTGAGAAATTTCTGATGGAAAATACAATAACACCGCCCGACCAACGAGGCGATATTACTACAACTCTATTGATAGGTGTCACTACTCTATTCAGGTGGCAATAATTATAGTTTAATGTTGCATGAGTAAATATTTTATTTCACATCTCACCAATTTTTGATTTTAAAATCGTGGATGCGCATGGATGTGCCAGGGTGCTAACCTCTGCCTAACCCTTCGGGGATTACAGGCGTGATATGATGCTAAAAAACAACCAGCCGCTAGCGCTCGTCAAAATACTTAATTTCGATTAAGTACCATAAAATATTTAGTCCGGAGCCAGAGCTCATGATTTTATTATCGCGTCATGTCGTAACTGGTAATACAATATTTATAATTTTATAATTATCATCATGTAACGCCTACATCGTGTCATCGTAATTATAACATCGACAACACATGGCCCACTTTTTGTTCGGAATAACTATTTTTTTCGTGAACAAATAAAACTTATACTATCTCTACATAATATGTAATAGTCGCTTCCCGCCGTCTGTACGCTTAGATCTTTAAAACTACGCAACGGATTTTAATGCGGTTTTCATCAATAGATATAGTGCTAAAAAAGCTTTTTTACAAAAAAATATGACCGCCTACAAAAACTACAAAATAAAAAATTACTTTAGCTTGAAAGTCGGCGGCTTTGGTTTTGTTTCTTGTTATGTAGGTATTGCCACCGACTTCCAAGCTAAAGTAATTTTTTATTTTGTAGTTTTTGAAGGCGGTCATATTTTTTTGTAAAAAAGCTTTTTATTTTTCACTTTTTAGTGCTTGCGTGTTAATATTTGAAATCCTTACATAAAGCCCTTTCAAACAATACCTCACACGATATATTTAATTTTGGAAAGTGGTAGGAGGGGGATTGACGTACCCCTTCCCCACTTCCTTCAGTCAGTCATCGACTACACGTATAAACAAAGCAATTTTTCTTGTTACGGCGGTTCTGCTGTGATTTTATAAGGAGTTCCATTCCATATCTCCAAAGTTCATCATCAGATCATGACAATATTCCTATGGGACCTATTCCGAACTATACTCTTTCAAACAAAAAAAGAATCATCCAAATCGATTCATAATTGGCGGAGTAATCGTAGAACAAATATACAAAAAAAAAAAAAAAAACATACGCGTCGAATTGAGAACCTCCTCCTTTTTGAAGTCGGTTGAAAAAAAAGGTTTATATCTACATTGCACCCGTACGAATACGAACGAAGCCGGGGCGGGTCGCTAGTAATATAATAAATATTATAAAGCTGATGAGTTTGTTTGGTTAAAAGCGGTACGGGTACCTAACTCCAGTAATTACTGTTCCGATAGAAAAAATCTTTTAACTTTTCCTGTGTGTTTAGGAAGGTTATAAAGCTTTATCATAACGCTACGGCCCACGAGAGCAAAATAGTAATCATAAACGTAAATGTACGCGGGTGGCACCAAGGGGTGCTGCTAGTATGTGACATAATCTTTAACACGTGTTCTAATGTTTGTTCATACATAATTATGTGGGTTTTCAATTGTTTGTTTTTTAACAAAAATTGGGAGATAGCGTTTATAAATAAACATTAGTAGGTACGCACAAAGTAATTCTGCTATCTATTCATAAAAGTAGACAATTACCTAATACATGCTCTAGTTATCTCATTTTTGTGGTTCCGTACTCATAGGGTACCGAACGGAAGCCTATTATTAAGAGATATGAGACCATGCTGTATCTTTTGTAATTGTTGTTGTGTATTGTATTTTGTGTTGTATTATACATTTGAAATTGTCAGTGTTTGTATTAATATTAGGTACTAATATTATGGCCGTTATCTATACTTTATTACAATAAAGCAGAAGAGTTTTATTATCATAAAGCAGAAGAGTTTTATTATAATAAAGCAGAGTTTTATTATCATAAAGCAGAAGAGTTTTATTATTATAAAGTAGAAGAGTTTTATTATCATAAAGCAGAAGAGTTTTATTATAATAAAGCAGAAGAGTTAAATTATCATAAAGCAGAAGAGTTTTATTATAATAAAGCAAAAGAGTTTTACTATCATAAAGCAGAAGAGGTTATTTTTGTTTGTTTAAACGCGCTAATCTCTATAACTACCAGTCGGATTGGTAAAAATCTATTTGTATATGATAGCCAGATTCTTGAGGAATTGTATAACATAAAAAACATCGCGCTACGACCCACTGGAGCAGAACAGTAACCAAAGATTTTACTTAACGCTGGTAAAAAATACATAATATTCCAGCCTTTCCCAAAGTGGGCGATTACGCCCCCTTGTGGGCGCTGCAAGCCTAAAGGGGGGACGGAAAAGACCCAGAACGAAAATAGGGACGTAGTGTAGAGGCTTGGGGAGCGATTTGTAATTTCATCTTCATCTACTTGGTGGTTTTTAAGTAGGTGAAAAAATCGGGGCGCTAGTAAATAATTTCTTATCAAAGTGGGCAGTAGACAGAATAAGTTTGGGAACCCCTCTAATATACAGACAGAGTGTGAGTTTCTCATTTCAAATTCTTTTGTGTGTTATTAACCCCTCGTTTGCGTACGTTACGAAGTTCCCCGGTTTCCATATACCAAAGGTAAACTTCAAGTACTTGGTAAACTTAATAATAAAACCGCAATCATCAGTGTACAGGTTAAAGTAAATATTTGAACGAGAGCAAACATTTTACGAGGTTATCGCGTAGGTAATTGAATGAAATATTTTCTGATAAGTCATTATTTATCGAAGAACGTTTATATAGCTTAGGCTTCACCCACACACAAATATTAAACATTCGTGGCTGCCTGGTCTAGTGGCCACAAAGCGCGACTGCTGAGTTATGGTCTTCGCTTCGATCCTCAGGTTGGGCAAAATTTTATTGGATTTTTCCATCAGGAATTTTTCAGTAGCAGCCTCGGGGTCTGGATTTGTGCCAGGTTGATGGCAATAGGCTTGCCGCCCATTACAAAGGACTTACACATATCTGGCATGGTTACACCTTTGCCTAACCCTTGGGTATTACGGGCGTGATGATATGTTATGTTATGATGAAACTTATGTATGTATAATCCCTGATTTTAATAAGCCGTAAAGCCACATGAACCAAGAATTTTTTACTCCTTTTTTAATACCCTCAATTAGACCTCTTTGATCCTTTGGAAGCATCTGCCTTTTGATATGAATATTTAAAAAGTCTCTCCCTACTTGTGTGTGCGCGTTCAAGTATGAGGACGCTCCACTCCTTTGTTTCAACTTTTGTAAAATTTCTACCAAGTTTAAGCTTTCATTTATTCAACCAAGTTACACATGCATTATCTTCACCTTTTGAGAAATGTAGGCCTCTTGCTAAGAAAAGACAAACAAATATAGTAAAATAATATATATAAATAAAAGAAAATTTAAACGCCTGTTTGTAATATCGACGTAACAGCTTTTAAATAACTGCATATGTTATGAACAAGCTTCTGCCCGCTACTTCGCCCGCGTTGTTCTTGTCACTTGCGTTAAGTTACTGGTCTTTGGTTACTGCTCTGCTCCTGTGGGTATTAGTGTCATGTTGCCTATAGCCTTCCTCGATGAAATGAAATGAACTATCCAACACATTTTTTTTTTCAATTCGAACCAGCATCTCCTGAGATTAGCGTGTTCAACCATACAAACTCTTTAGCTTTAAAATATTAGTATAGATATATACACGGTACCTATGCGGTGTTGTGTTCCATGCGCGCCTCAACGAGATCTCAGCATAGAAGACAGGGCCCACCAGGGCCAGTGCCTGCCAAAGTTTCAGATTTTGTTCGAAAGAGTTACAGCCGTCCTGGAACGCAAAGGGCATTAGGAGGAACACGGATGGGTTTTAGGGTCTCCCCACATTTTTGCGACGGATGTTGGCAAACGGCTCGTTTCGCCGTCGGCCGGCGTCGCGACGCGTCGTCCGAGCCGAGCCGATGCGAATGGTATTAATAACACCCTTATTACGTAGACATAAAGGTTTTTTTGACCGGTGTTAGCCGATTCCGCGACGATAAATGTGGGGAGACTTAGTTAGTAAGATTCTCACACTACGTCATTTGATGATTTCCAATATTTATAAAAAAAAAACAAGAAAGTAGGCACTTATGCCAAAAAGCCATTAAATTATATTTTGTCTGTAAATCTAAATGGCTGGACTGATATTGACGTGAGTGTGGCAATTCTTGGATATCAGTCTTATCAATATCAATGAATTAATTATACGTCGGCCTCCATAGCATTCCATTAAATTAAATTTAATTATATCAGCCTATTAGTGTTCCACGGCAGGGCAAAGGCCTCTTCTTATACCTACAGTGAAGGCACGTGCATTGATCACCACTCTTTCTAAAGAACTATTGGTCATTTCAGACTTGTATTGATTACTAGCAGTCTCATCACGACTTCGTTTGCGTGATTTTCTTACGGATCCCTAACTTTTTTGAAATTATAATATAGCCTATGTTATTCAGGGTGAATGTAGCTTTCTAATGGTGAAAAAATTTTCGAAATCGGCATAGTAGTTTTTGAGTTTTTTCATTACAAAGATACACCCACACAAAAATACTTAAAAATCTTTCCTCTTTATAATATTAATATTAGTGTAGACGTAGATTACTACATTTTGCCCGCGACTGCGTCCGCATGGTTTTAGTTACGTCTTTACTTACTGCTTTGCTCTCGTGGGTCGAAGAACCAACGAAGAATAGTATAGGTTATTCTACTCTTCATGAATCTAGCTAAATATCCTATGCAAAAAGATTTTTTCCAATCCGACTGTAGTTCTAGGAAATAGCGCAATTAAACAAACAAACAAACAACCAAAAATCATACACGGGCTTTATTATTATACAATAATGTACAGGTTTCCTCACGATGTCAGTGAGCATTCCATACCGAGTTAATTGCTTAAATTAAAATGGTTTCAGCATGTGACCGAGTCGTTATTTGTGTACAAAATGGTCAAACCAATTAGGTAGTTATTCAAATAATATTAATTCGTTTTGTTAATTTAACAGTTTTCATGAGCTAACCAAAGAAATTCATTAACAGATAATGAATGTTGCGGATTAAAAAATGGATGTAGTGACAAAGATAGAAAAGGGTATGTAGATTGTTCGGACATGTTGAGAGGATGAGTGAAAAACGATTAACAAAAGGTATTTATATGGCAGAGGTGAGTGGCATCACAGGGAGGGGTCGCCCTTGGAAGACCTACACTGATCTTATTGGTAAGGTTCTTCAGAAAGATTAGCTGCGGAGTACTCGTAACCAGCGTGCTTGTATGACGAGATGTATGAACGTAGATGAGGCGAAAGGAGTGCGTAATGATCGTAGCAGGTGGCGTTCTGTAGTTACTGCCTACCTATGGGAAAACGGCGTGAGTTTATGTATATATGTAAGTATGTATTATGTTTTTAGGAAAAGAAACAAATTAACTTATTATCCTATTCAATTAGCAAAACCGAAAACTTTTCTAAAGTCGTTATTAGACGTCCGATCATTTGAAATTTCCATTGTTAAATTCGTAAACGAGAAATTGGCCCCTATACACAGCAGTTGACGTGAAAAATGCCTTCAAAGCGCTTTGAATGGCCGATTTAGGACGTTTTTTTTCAACGATTTGCCACAAGGGCCGAGGCGGCCAAGCGATCAAAATGAAGTGAGCTAGTTAGTATCTCGTTGCCGCTGAACTAACGATGAGAATTTCAAGCGGCACCGCAGTTATTTTGGTTTAGAGCGTTTAAACATCAAAGTCCTTCATTTTCGAAATGAATGAACCGATTTAAATGAAATTTTCTACACATAAGCAGGATATATAGGTCTAAAAGTTAGCTGAGAACTTTTTCAAATAAAAAAGCTTTTTTTACAAAAAAAGATGACCGCCTTCAAAAACTACAAAATAAAAAATAACTTTAGCTTGGAAGTTGGCGGCTTTGGTTTTGTTTCTTGTTATGTAGGTACCCCCACTTCCTTCAGTCAGTCATCGACTACACGTATAAAACAAAGCAATTTTTCTGGTTACGGCGGTTCTGCTGTGATTTTATAAGGAGTTCCGTTCCATATCTCCAAAGTTCATCATCAGATCATGACAATATTCCTATGGGACCTATTCGGAACTATAATCTTTCAAATAAAAAAAGAATCATCCAAATCGATTCATAATTGGCGGAGTAATCGTAGAACAAATATACAAAAAAAAAAACATACGCGTCGAATTGAGAACCTCCTCCTTTTTGAAGTCGGTTGAAAAGGTAATTGGAAGTCTCTGTGTCTATGCAAACATTAAATTCCCAAGAATTTACTCGTAGTCGTTAAGGTAACAAAATTTTTTGAAAATTTGCAAAGGCACTGTCAGTCATGTGCAAAGGCAAATGGCCATCATCCTTTAAATATTTTACTGTTTATTTTTTATCGTGATGGCCCTGTAGTTTAGGCGCCCGCCTCTTATAACTGACTTTTTGTAGGTTTGCCACCAGTGACGGACAAATACTTATATGACTTTTTCTATTTCATATGTACGTTGCCACTTGTTATTCTAACATGGACATCACTGCCATCGCTGAAGGAAAACATCGCATGGATACATGAACTTGCAAAATAAAAAGTCTGAAATCGCCAATCCGCCTTAAGCAAATGTGGTAATCAATACTCGTGCCTTCTTCCGTATGAACAGCTGAGGCCTTTGTCCTGTAGTGGTACAATAACAGGCTGGTATTTTATAAGTACACAATAGCTAAAAACAAGTAAAGAACACCTGTTTAACTTTTAAGACGACACGTTCCGTAAGAACTGTTAGTTTATCTCGAAGTTACAAATGTACAGACATCTTATGCGGTTGTAATAAGAGCGATTTTACAACAAAAAGTTGCAGTCTAATGCGCTGGCAACTATAAGGGTTGCCAATCCTACTTTAAAATATAGTATCCTACTATATTAGAGGCCCGACTACCATTTTTCTGAAAAAATAAAAACTACTAAATTTTTTAAAGGCATCAATCTCAAAGCTATAATTTTTATTTTGAAATGTATAATGCGTAAAATGTATAAAGTGTCAAGAACTATGTACATTTTTATGGTAGGTATGTCAAGTTGACAGTACGTTCACTTGTTCGCTTTTATCTAACTACTTTTTTTCTTATCTTTTATTTATTTATTTAAACTTTATGCACATGTAAAAAAATACACTGTACAAAGGCGGACTTAATGCCTTGGGCATTTTCTACCAGTCTACCTTAAGGTGATGCAGAGCTTAGACAAAACATAGTAGGTGCACAGATACAGAAAATTTTCGAGAATAAAATATAATAATAAATACATACATACATACATACAAAAAATGTTAAGTTTTCGCTATCTACTATATTTTTATGGGTAATCATTTAAAAACTACTATTTTTAACAGACAAAGAGTTGGCAACCCTGTACCTACCATTCTCACAACCAATAACATCGCAGTGTTAGAGATGGCTGCAAAGATAAAGTTAGAAAGAAATGTTTGTCTCCAAGATTGTGTTGGCAAAGGAACAAAGTACCCTTTGACGAAATCTCTTAGTTCTCTCCCTTTTTCTCAACCGTCTCCGACTAATAGGAACCATTTTCTTTGTCTAGCAAACAAGCTTTGGCAGTTCTTTACTCTAAAGGTTCGTACTATGTTGTTTGGACTATGTCTCTGTTTGCGAATAATCAACAATATATTTGTGTTAGAAAATATACGTTTTTAGGGTTCCGCCCCCAAAGGGTAAAACGGGACCCTATTAATAAGAAACGGTCTGCCTGTCCGTCTGTCACCAGGCTGTCTTATGCTATCTTATGAACCATCATAGTTACACTGTTGAAATTTTCACAGATGATGTATTTCTATAACAACAAATACGAAAAAACAGAACGAGAACTTCGTGCACGAGTTCGTCTCGCACTTAGCCGGATTTTTTATTATTTTTCACCGCCTCGAGCATGAGATTGCGCTATAGAATGGTGCCTTTATAATGGTCTTATTCAAATAATTTATTTTACTTTAACTCTTAACTTTAACGTTTAGAAAAACTCGCACTTGCACTCACGCTCGCTAACCACTTTGATTAAGAGTCTTGCACAAACGAGGAAAGCCTGGCACAAAATGGAGGATGAAGCAATGAAACTGGAGAATATACTGGGCAGACGGTAATACAATATCTATAATATTTACATAAAGATAACATTGCTATCGTAAATACCAGTCGGCAATGACAAGAGCGCATCGCCTTATCTTGCTTGTAAGTAAATAGTTGTTATTGACTGTCAGATTTGTTTATATTCTATCTATCTATCTAATCTAAATTGTAAAAGCGAAAGCTGACTCACTCACTCATCACGAAATATCGAACACCGCTTGACACATATTGATAAAATTTAGCAAGGAGTTAGTTTATAGTTAGTAGACGTCCGCTAAGAATTTTCTAAAATTCATTTAAACGCAATCAGGACTATCCGTCTTAGGCAGTATTCTAAAATTCGACAAATTCGATAGTCCCACCCTACGAAACGTTTGTCGGATTACCGGGGCTCCACTGTATACATATAAATGCGAAAAGTCACTCACTTACTTACGTAGGTACTCATCACAAAAACTCGAAAACCGCTTGACGTATACAGATGAAATTTAGCAGGAAGGTAGTTTATGGTTACTAGACGTCAGCTAAGAAAGGATTTTTCAAAATTAACCCCCTAAGGGGATGAAACGGGGGTCTAAAGTTTGTATGGAGAAATTAACTTTGGCTTTGGTTTTGTTTCTTGTTATGTAGGTATTGCCACCAACTTCCAAGCTAAAGTTATTTTTTATTTTGTAGTTTTTGAAGGCGGTTGTCTTTTTTTTTTGCAAAAAAGCCTTTTATTTTTCACTTTTTAGTGCTTGTTTGTTAATGTTTGAAATTCTTACAAAAAGCCCTTTCAAACAATACCTCACACGATATATTTAATTTTGGTCCCCCACTTCCTTCAATCTGTCATCGACTACACGTATAAACAAAGCAATTTTTCTTGTTACGACGGTTCTGCTGTGATTTTATAAGGAGTTCTGTTCCATATCTCCAAAGTTCATCATCAGATCATGACAATATTCCTATGGGACCTATTCGGAACTATACTCTATCAAACAAAAAAAAGAATTATCCAAATCGATTCATAATTGGCGGAGTAATCGTAGAACATAAATACAAAAAAAAACATACGCGTCGAATTGAGAACCTCCTCCTTTTTGAAGTCGGTTGAAAAGACAAACAACTTCTGTACAAAATGTCGTCCCTTTTAACACAGTCTCAATATAACTTTAAACACTCGTGTTCGGAAAAAAGAAAAACATCTATTAAGGCCGAAAAAAACATTGGCAAGTTCTTTTCGAAGATATAAAATCGTCCCTTGGCCCCTCGGCCGAACGATTACAGCGCCCTCCAGCACAAGTTAAAACGTTATATCATTAGCCACCATTACTGTTGTCCGTTCTCTTCATTAAGGAAAACGGAATGGCCATTTTCCGCTTATTTTTGGTACGAGAAAAATAAATTCACGAGTGCTATAAAACTTTATCGTATGTTATTAATAATGTGTTAAGTTTTTAATTTACATAACGTAGCTATAAAATGGAATGACATAGTCATTATCGTGTTCATTTGAATAGTTTGGAGGTGTTATGAGATTTGTAGGTTATGATAGGAAGAATGGCTTTATTTGCGTTTTAGCATTTCCACACACGTGTGATATTATGACAGGGTAGATAATATTTCAGGTTACGTAGGTAGCCTATATGTGATGGGTTGCCAGATCCTAAATCCGGAAAGCCGTACCACAGGCCAGTGAAGCCGGACTTTTGGCTAAAATTGGTTAAAATTAAAGCCGAATTTTATGTCTGAATTTTAAAATTATAATTAGCTATCACCTACATTATTGTTTTTCTATAATTTATCATAAAATCAACTTAAACTCTAATGAATTAAATGTAAGAAGCCGGACACCGAATTATTTGACCGGACACGCATTCTAAACGCCTACCAATTCTCGTCGAGATATCATAGAAATAATTGTTCTATGGATATATCTCAATATTCTCCCTGTGATAATTATGTCCATGGTTTGATAAAATTAATCAAATAACTGACGGTTTTAATCAAATGTACCAATCTATTTAAGCAAACAGACTCATTTGTAATTCCTCTTATCTACGTACCTATCTGCAAACACAGACTTTTATAGGTAGTCGCCTAGCCAGCTTCTGCCTGCTGCTTCGCCTGCATGGTTTTTTTTTCACCCACGTTAAGCTACCTCTTTGGTTACTGCTCCGCTCCTGTGGATATTAGCGTGTTATAATAGCCTATACTATTCCTCAGGAATCTGGCTATCATCCTTGGATGTTTGTTACTCTTTTACGCAAAAACTACTGAACGGATTTTGATGAAACTTTACGGTAATATAGCTTATTCATCAGAATAACTCATTGTCAGTTTTTTATCGCGAAAAATGTATAGTACTCAAGAGATAATTTTGAACTTTTTGCTTAATTCAAAAAATTACGCAGACTTAATCGCTTGATGAAGCTAGTACGTATAATATTTTTTTACTATATACTGACTGGTAGTTAAAGAGATTAGCGCGTTTTTTTTATTACAAGCTTTAATTGCGCTTGCACTGTTCGTACTATGTGTATCTACGTAAGTAAGCTGTTCGTACCATGTGTACCTATGTAAGTTGTCCTTACATTTGAAAACCATTTTTCGATCATTTATTGGTATCCGATTGAGCTCAGATTTTGCGTACACCTTAATTAGTTCTGATGATAATACAATGTCCAATACTCAATATTGTCTAGGTCTCTACTCTCTCTAGTCTAGGTCAGAAGTGACATTGACCCAAGTCTATGATGGAGTGAGCTTTCTAACTTTAAAGAGATTTGAGTCGAATGCGTTCGGAAATACAGACGCAGGCAGAGAGTGAGTTTAAACAAACAAACACAAAAAACTGTTCAACGTCATAGATAGACAGATATAACACGACAAAATTATATAGGTCGGCACAGTGTGAAATACATAAAGGAAAATTCCACTTACTGCCATAAACGTAATGCCGTTTATATTTATCAGGGCTATAGGGGGAGGGGGAACGATACGGCAAAGCTCCACTCATGTGAAACATTATTTTTATGAACCAAACGTTCTGTTGTTAGTCTTATATTGTTATTTTATCACTTCCAGACCCAGAGATTGAAATATATTATCAAGGGGTAAAGCAAAAGTGTTATTTCATCTTGTTTCTTTTTTTTTTTTTAATTTACAAAGAGCGCAAATGCCTTCTGTGACGTCAGCCTTGGTGTCTCCGCTTTTGCGATAAATGTTAGTTGTTTTGTTTGTTTTTTTTTTCTGAAACTATCAGACTGATTGGAATAATCGGTTGGTCTTTGAAGCGGCATCACCGCCACACTAAAGGAGTTTTTTATACCTATGTAAATAATGCTGGCTGGTGAAAAGTAAGAAAATGTTTTCCTTTTTTGTTATTCTTTTGTTTATGTTATTGTCAGAAATTTTCTCTTGCCTGTATTGGTTATACTAAATTTATTACGACTTTTATTTTAACGCGACTGCTGTGCATGAGGTCTTGGGTTCGATTCCCAGGTCGGGCAAAGTGTTATTGGGGTTTTCCATTAGGAATTTATCAGTAGCAGCCTCGGAGTCTGGATTTGTGCCCGGTTGATGGCAATAGGCTCGCCCCCTATGACATGGGACTAAAAAACATAACTGGCGAAATGTGGGTGTACTAATGGGTATACCTCTGCCTAACCCTTCGGGGATTGCAGGCGTGATGTTATGATGTGTTTTATTTTATTTCACGGAAGAACACCTACAGTTTTGGTTACTCTAATAAAGAAAAAATTCTATTCTATTCTATGATTATTATTATATATAATATGATAGCCAGATTCATAAGGAGTAGTATAGGTTTTATAAGATCACGCTTCGACACACGGGAGCGGAGCAGTTACTAATTACGTTACTTATCGAGAGTTGAGGGTAAAAAAATGCTAGTAATATTATTGATAAGAAGATATTAGAAGATATTATAAAACTGAAGAGTGTTTGTTTAAACGCGCTGTTAATATAAGGATTTATTATATTACTAGCTTTTGACCGCGACTTCGTCCGCACAAAAATTAAATAAAATATAGCCTACGTTACTCGCAGATAATGTGAAAGAATTTTTAAAATCGGTTTAGTAGTTTTTGAGTTTATCCATTACAAACAAACAAAAATAAAAATTTTTCGTCTTTATAATATTATAATGTAGATTACCTGTAATTATGCTTCAGGCAAAAGTGGTACTGGTGTTTATCAATTGAAATTATCATTAAGCTAGAAAATGGATAGGTAATAATCGAAATATAACGTATTAATAAAATTGAACCAACCCATTTACATAATAAATTGATATTTCTCACCAATTACTTTATTCACGTGAGTCAGGGTTGCCAGTTACAATATGTACTTTATTTTCAAGTACGGGTGTACTTGATAATAAAGTACATATTGTACAGTCGAACAAGGTATTTGGTATACAGACAGCTAAGTTGCACCTACTTTTAAACAATGTTTCGAGTGTGACAATTATCAGACACCTCAAGCTCAAAAAATAAACACAATATTACTATTACTACAAACAGCAATGTAGCAGAAAGATAATTAATTATTGTTGTCTGTAAACTAAATAACTTGTTTGACCGTACGTTATTTTCTCTAAACGTACTTTATGTTTCATGAAGGCAATATGTGAATTTTATCTGTTTCGTCTTTTGAAGATTTTTTTGATTGTTTCGTAAAAGATATATTTTCAGGTGTTATACTTCTTTTCTACCTTTTTTTTGATGTTGTAACTCACCGGGCAAATACCTAGGGAGGTATTTACCAGGTGAGTTACAACAAAAAAAAAATAGGTAAAAAAGAAGTCGATCAGAAACGTAAAACACGGAAAAATTGGAGGGTCTCTTCTTCCATGTTTTACGTTTCTGATCATCCCTCCAGTTTTGGAAGTAGCCATCCGGTTCGTCCCGCCATCTCCTTCGTGGCTTGCTGCGACCTTGAATCGACTCGGGGCACCAGTTTTGTGCTACTTGTGCCCACAGTTTGTCCGGTATGGAGCTATCCCTGTTTTAGAGTTATATTAGTATAGTGTTTCGAATCTCGATCCATTAATTCAACACTTAGTATACTGCGAGTTATATTAGTATAGTGTTTCGAATCTCGATCCGTTAATTCAACCCCTAGTTAGTATACTGCGCTCCATTGCACGTTGGCATTTTCAACCGACTTCAAAAAGGAGGAGGTTCTCAATTCGACGCGTATGTTTTTTTTTTTTTTGTTTTTTTTTTTTTTTGTATATTTGTTCTACGATTACTCCGCCAATTATGAATCGATTTGGATGATTCTTTTTTTGTTTGAAAGAGTATAGTTCGGAATAGGTCCCATAGAAATATTGTCATGATCTGATGATGAACTTTGGAGATATGGAACGGAACTCCTTATAAAATCACAGCAGAACCGCCGTAACAAGAAAAATTGCTTTGTTTATACGTGTACTCGATGACTGACTGAAGGAAGTGGGGAGGGTACACCAACCCCCCTCCTACCACTTTCCAAAATTAAATATATCGTGTGGGGTATTGTTTGAAAGGGCTTTATGTAAGGATTTCAAACATTAACTCACAAGCACTAAAAAGTGAAAAATAAAAAGCTTTTTTACAAAAAAAGATGACCGCCTTCAAAAACTACAAAATAAAAAATAACTTTAGCTTGGAAGTCGGTGGCAATACCTATAGGTATATATAACAAGAATCAAAACCAAAGCCGCCAACTTCCAAGATAAAGTTATTTTTTATTTTGTAGTTTTTGAAGGCGGTCATCTTTTTTTGTAAAAAAGCTTTTTACCTTGGAAAGTTAATATTATTTGCTTACAAAAAGGTGGCAACCCCGACCTGTCAAATGGACACGCGAACAGTGTTCGATGCCCGCCATAATAACGGTAGTAACAGTTGATATCCCAATTACTCAATTACATTTTGTTGACGAAATTAAAAATGTACGCTAGTTTTCGTGGGTAATATTTATTCATTACTTCATTCGAGTTGTGTTCATATTGATTTTCAAGATTATTCGAAGTAGGTGCTTGTATTGTAGCTAAGGAATTGCTTGTTGTAACAACAAGAGCTCGTGGCTAAGTAATAACAACCGCATGGGTCGATCTATCAGATTAAGCTACGCTTGCCGGGATTGGTCCGTGGATGGGTGACCATCTTTACACATCCAGAACCCTCGGTGCCTTTGAAAGCACGTTCAGCTGTTGGTCCTGGCTGACATACGCGGATCTTTGACAGTCGTTACGGGTCGTCAGAAACCCGGAAGTCTGACAACCAGTCTTACTAAAAGGTATCGTCGTATTACCCAGTTACAGGGTTTGTGGAGGTCAGATAGGCAGTCGGTCCACGTAAAATACTGGTGTTTAGCTGCATCCGGTTAGACTTGAAGCCGACCCCAACATAATAATTATGTAGTTAGAAAAAAACTGGGCAGATTGATTGACTTCGTTCGAGTTGTGTTCATATTGATAATTGGAAGTAGGTGCCTATATTGTACTTGAATGTATTACTCGTTGTAATAAAAAGAATATGTTTTATTTGACGATTATGTTCATGGAATATTTTGCTTATGGTAAGTACAGTCCACGAAAGAGATAGGTATGCATAGTCGTCAGATATAGTTGATGTTTTCTTAGAAACCAATAGTTGTTTTTAAATGAAATTTAATTTTAAAAGTAGATAATAAAGATTATTTAGGTTATTATAATACATAGAGTTTGTGTGTTTTCTTTTTTGTTTGTAGTCGTTAATAACCGATACAAGTGTTCTGAATCTAAAAATTATTTTGCCAATAAGATGTTATGAAACCTATAGAATAGAAATTGGTAAGAAAATTCACGTGAACGATTCGAGGGATAGTTTTTATTGAAATAAAATTATTTTCCAGTTTTGACAAGATTTTAAATAAATATCAAAACGTTGTTGAAATGTTATGAATACTGTATTTACATCATGTCATGTAAATTGTAAACACATTTTATCCGCGGACTGTAAATAAAATCTAGCAGGTATATAAATAAACAAATAGTCAAATAATGTCTGGGCTCTGCTGGACATGCTCGAATATCTTCAGAAAGACAGCCAAACGTTTAGACGTGTCATGGCGGCGCTGCTTGTTAAGGCAGATGTCAAAAATCTGTCAGATCCAGAATATCATTTTTTTTTGCCTTTTGCCCCAGATATTTCTCCTGTATCGTGTGTGCTATTTTTTGTTTGCTTAAACGCGCTAGTTTCCAGATTCATAAGGAATAGTAAATGTTTTATAACTTTACGCTACGACCCACGGAGCGGAGCTGTAACCAAAGAAATAAATTAGCACGCGTCGCAGAGAGCGGCTAGTAATAAATACATAACATCTCGCC
Source organism: Hoplodrina ambigua (assembly GCA_949774945.1). Classification (NCBI taxonomy): domain Eukaryota; kingdom Metazoa; phylum Arthropoda; class Insecta; order Lepidoptera; family Noctuidae; genus Hoplodrina; species Hoplodrina ambigua. The sequence goes on along the minus strand of OX458980.1, from coordinate 10,730,937 downwards.
TGTAATCCTCGAAAGGTTAGGCAAAGGTGTAGGTATACATTAGTAGACCCACATTTCGCCAGAACGTTATGTTTTAAGTCCTAAGTAATAGGGGACGAGCCTATTGCTATTAAGCGGGCACAAATCCAGACTACACCTCCGTTCACGTGGACGAAGACGTTGGCAAAAGCTACTATTTTAATGAAAGAACAACAGTTTCGTTTTTCTATTAAGCTTTTACTAATATCATTTTGTTTTTTTTTCAGGTAATTTTGATCACGATGAATCGACCCGTGCAGCTGTTATTACTTAGCCACGAGCTCATAGTACAGGTATAGTCCTCGTCTACATACATAACACAACATCACGCCTGTAATCTCCGAAGGGTTAGGCAGAGGTGTACCCATTAGTACACCCACATTTTGCCAGTTACGTCTATGTCCCATGTAATAGGGGGCGAGCCTGCTATTAAGCGGCACAAATCCAGACTTCGAGGCTGCTACTGAGAAATTCCTGATGGAAAAACCCAATAACACTTTGCCCGACCTGGGAATCGAACTCAAGACGTCATGCTCAGCAGTCGCGCTTTTGCGACCAGTAGACCAACGAGGCAGATAAAAAGTAATAGACTATTGTACCTACAAAAAATCCAAACTGACTCAATTTATGTGTAAGTGTAATACCAACATAAAGAGACTTGGAACTTGCAACCCAACACCTTATGCTCAGCAGTCGCAATAAATACAGTATTATATTGTGTAAAATTTTACCTTAGAGAAAACGTACATATCTCTTTAATTACCTGAAGAATATAAGAAAGAGCAATGACTGCATTTTAATTAAGGTTCTATAAACTCAATAAACTTGTTTACTATCTAACATTTACTCGTGCAATTCCTTGTTCCAATTACTTGCTGTTTTTGTTGCATTTTTTTTACATAATCAACAGTAATTGATTCTTAATTTAACGATAACTTGAAAAGGGGTCATTGTACTCATCATTATGAACAACTTTTACAATGGAACGAATCCTGAAATCATGAAAAAAATATCAGCTGTTCGTTCATCATCTATAAGAGCCCATGTCCGGATTTTAGGATTTACTCAAGCGCGCCAGATTTATGTAGGGGGGATACCTTGCAACCTTTTAAGTACCTCCAACACATATAAGCAATATAGGGCCGCGCGTCTAGAGCAGCGGACTTTTTTTTTAAACCTTCATATTGAAGAAGTCTCTGCACATAATTGTCAGATTAAGGGTCAGGACGACAAGCTGAACTGTTTGTATATCAATCTGACGCGCTTGAGTATTTCAATGTCGTAATTTAAATTTCTATTTTCAACCCCTTTGTACGGCCACCCCCACCATGCAAACCGGCAGATTAATATTCCTCCGTTATCAGAAACACGTGGGGCGCATACACTATTAATATCTGAAACGCTCGTATTCTTCGTGACTATTTTTTATTCGTTTTTGAAAATCTGTACCTACACGCTTCGGTATCAGTAAAAGGGTCCCATCTGTAATATTTTTTTCTTTTTAGCATCTAATGTTCAAAATCTAAAAATACCCCATAACTCTCGAGTAAATCCACATCTAGCATCTTGGGCTCCCTCTAAATAAAAACAATAACTTATTTTTGCTAAATAAATAAAATAAGAATTCTGTAGAAAATATCGGCTTCAGTATGAGAAGTATCACAATAAATTGGCAATACAGAACAGTCGAACAAGAGCTAATCAACCCTCCCGCTGCCGATGCTTGTATTCTTGCCTTGCTCGCCACATTTCGCGAAACACGTCGTCGCTGTAATCTTGTGTTGAGACGAGTAGCGTGATGTAGTGCTGCAGTTAGGGTTGTTAACATTTCTACGGCTGATTTTGGTACTTTTTAAAGTTATACAAAACATATCCCACCATTAAAAAATAAAGTATTTGTTTTTCTTTTTATATTTATTACTCAAAAGTTTGTTGTTGTTTGTTGCAAAATAAAAATTTATCAGTGTCACAATTTTTTTTTAATTGCGTGCTATACGTATTTGTTCAATGGTATTTAATACCTACACATACCTACCCAAATTACAGTACAATTACGAGCCAAAACGTGGATACACATGTCACATAGCAATATTCTATAGCAATTTCCTCCTAAAAGATTGATTAAAATGTAATGGTGTTACGAATATTATTTTCCAGATTCCATATTACTATGAAGTAATTTTAATTTCAATATTGCAATCATTCTCTAACGAAAAAAATCGCTTTAGTTTTTTTGACAAGTGTATACAAATGTTTATACTAGGTTGGCAACCCTAACTGCAGTCGCCTTATTAGTTCTCCACTGTGATTGAGTAAGACCGTTTATCGAAACCGTGTTTCTGTACTGAATGACTGTCTACAATACCTACCTACTGCAATTTGTGCAAGGAAATGTTGACATGTTGTAGGAGGCAATATATTAAATCTAGTGAAATTATGTTTGAAAACCTATAACTAAAAATAAGTTCCTTTTACGTATAGGCCGCCCATTTCTTTTTTAATTTTTTTTTTTATATTTATTATTATAGCGGCAATAGAAACACATGTTTTGTGAAAATTTCAACTCTCTTTCTCTTTTTATTGTATGACGGTTCATGAAATACATGCTGTTGACAGCAGACAAACAGCGAAGGCTTAGTACGGTAACCTTGATAGGATGACAGTTATTTATAAAAATATCATGGGTAGTATTTGATTTATTTTGAAAGCTTTGTAGATAAGTAGAAAACAATATCAGATAAACTGAACCAATATTGGAATCAATCTCTCAATATTCAGTCGGTAACGCGTTGATGCTTGTAATTTATTCCATAAAGAAGAAAATCTGAAATGACAGCTATTTCCCCGCAAACTCGTAGGTGAAAATAAATCTTCGTTTCGCTAATCTGACCTCCACAACGCTCCCAGCAAATCTCAGTCCATAGAGTGCACACACTTCAAAAATAGAAAACTCCTTTCTCACGTATTGCACATAAAATACGTTTTCTATAATATTGCACTGAGATTTCTTCGAATAAAATGGCTAGTCTGTGTTGCTGAGAAATAAGCACGTTCGCAGTGGAGGGTTACGTCTGTAGTGTTGTTTTGCATACACAAATAATGAATAAAAATGTTATCAGCAATGTGGTCTTGTAGAAATAAAATCGTTGGCATTTTTTTTTTTACAATTTCCTATTTATATTTATATATATATATTTTTTTACATAATCAACAGTAATTGATTCTTAATTTACCGATAACCTGAAAAGGGGTCATTGTACTCATCATTATGAACAACTTTTACAATGGGACGAATCCAGAAATCATGAAAAAATTATCAGCTGTTCGTTCATTATCTATAAGAGCCCATGTGGGGATTTTAGGACTTACTCAAGCGCGCCAGATTAATATAGGGGGGATACCTTGCAACCTGTTAAGTACCTCCAACACATATAAGCAATATAGGGCCGCGCGTGTAGAGCAGCGGACTTTTTTTAAACCTTCGTATTGAAGAAGTTCCTACACATAATTGTCAGATTAAGGGTCAGGACGACAAGGACATCGAGCTGAACTGTTTGTATATCAATCTGACGCGCTCGAGTATTTCAATGTCGTAATTTTAATTTCTATTTTCAACCCCTTCGTAAAGCCATCCCCACCATGCAAACCGGCAGATTAATATTCCTCCGGTATCAGAAACACGTGGGGCGCATACACTATTAATATCTGACACGTTCTAATATTTTTCGTAACAATTTTTTTCCAGTTTTGAAAAATCTGTCCCTAATCGCTTCTCCCACCAGTGAAAGGTTTTTCACAATCCAAAAGGTCCCCAAGCCCACGACGCTCGAGTAAATCCACATTTAGCATCTTAGGCTCCTAAAGCATTTCTGTAGCTTAAAAGTTGTTCATAATGATGAGTACAATGACCCCTTCTTCAACTTATTTATTATTATTATTATTATAACTAGCCTGTACTGTCCCACTGCTGGGCAAAGGCCTCCCTCCATTCCTTCCATTTCTCGCGATTTTGCGCTTCGTCTTGCCAATTCTCAACTTATTTATAAAAAACAATAATCTGTTTTTGCTAAATAAATAAAATAAGAATTCTGTAGAAAATATCGGCTTCAGTATGAGAAGTATCACAATAAATTGGCAATACAGAACAGTCGAACAAGAGCTAATCAACCCTCCCGCTGCCGATGCTTGTATCCTTGCCTTGCTCGCTACATTTCGCGAAACACGTCGTCGCTGTAATCTTGTGTTGAGACGAGTAGCGTGATGTAGTGAGCGTAGTGCTGCAGTTAGGGTTGTTAACATTTCTACGGCTGATTTTGGTACTTTTTAAAGTTATACAAAAAACATCCCACCATTAAAAAATATAGTATTTGTTTTTCTTTTTATATTTATTACTCAAAAGTTTCGGTGTTGCAAAATAAAGATTTATCAGTGTCACATTTTTTTTTAAATTGCGTGCTATACATATTTGTTCAATGGTATTTAATACCTACACATACCTACCCAAATTACAGTACAATTACGAGACAAAACATGTATACACATAGCAATATTCTATAGCGATATCCTCCTAAAAGATTGATTAAAATGTAATCGTGTTACGAATATTATTTTCCAGATTCCATATTACTATGAAGTAATTCTTAATTAAATATTGCAATCATTCTCTAACGAAAAAAATCGCTTTAGTTTTTTTGCCAAGTGTATACAAATGTTTATACTAGGTTGGCAGCCCTAACTGCAGTCGCCTTATTAGTTCTCCACTGTGATTGAGTAAGACCGTTTATCGAAACCGTGTTTCTGTACTGAATGACTGTCGACAGTACCTACCTACTGCGATTTGTGCAAGGAAATGTTGACATGTTGTAGGAGGCAATATATTAAATCTAGTGAAATTATGTTTGAAAACCTATAACTAAAAATAAGTTACTTTTACGTATAGGCCGCCCATTTCTTTTTACACGACTGCCCCAAAAAAAGGAGTGTTATTTAAATTTATTTTATTATTATTATAGCGGCAATAGAAACACATATGAGATACAGGCTGCTGACAGATAGACAAACAGCGAAGGCTTAATAAGGGTCCCGTTGGCAAGCTTCGGGTACGGTTACCTTAATAGGATGACAGTTATATTATAAAAATATCACGGGTTATATTTGATTTATTTTGAAAGCTTTGTAGATAAGTAGAAAACAATATCGGATAAACTGAACCAATATTGGAATCAATCTCTCAATATTCAGTCGGTAACGCGTTGATGCTTGTAATTTATTCCATAAAGAAGAAAATCTGAAATGACAGCTATTTCCCCGCAAACTCGTAGGTGAAAATAAATCTTCGTTTCGCTAATCTGACCCCCACAACGCTCCCAGCAAATCTCAGTCCAATACAGTGCACACATTTCAAAAATAGAAAACTCCTTTCTCACGTATTGCACATAAAATACGTTTTCTATAATATTGCACTGAGATTTCTTCGAATAAAATGGCTAGTCTGTGAAGCTGAGAAATAAGCACGTTCGCAGTGGAGGGTTACGTCTGTAGTGTTGTTTTGCATACACAAATAATGAATAAAAATGTTATCAGCAATGTGGTCTTGTAGAAATAAAATCGTTGTCAATTTTTTTTTACTTCGACAAAATAATATATTTTTTAAAGTTACTCGTTATTACTAAGTCTCTGCTTCCGTCTATCTGTCAACGGACTATCTCATGAACCGTAAGACTTGAATTTTTCAGTGTCCATCTCGATTGCCACTACAACAAAAAAAAAAGTAAAAAAATGAAAGGAAGTCGTCAGGAAACGTGTTTAAAAAAAAAGTGTATGTAGTTATTATTGCATAGTTGTACAGAACCGTTCGTGTGCGAGTACAACAGGCATTTGGCCTGTTTTCATAAATAAATAATCGCAATACTAATCTAAAATGTATTTTGATGTTTTGCCAATAATTGTTTTAAATAATGGACGCAGTCATTGTCTATGTTCTAGAAATATTTGATTTTTTCCTTGTCTTATTTGCATGCTTATTATTGAATGACAACACTGGGTGGTGACAGCTTGTGATGAATGAGCGTTAATTATGATTGGGTTACATAATACATAACATCACGCCTGTAATTCCCTAAGGGTTAGGCAGAGGTGTAACCATTAGTACACCCACATTTCGCCAGTTATGTTATAAGTAGGCGAGCATATTGCCATCAACCGGACACAAATCCAGGCTGTTACTAAGAAGCTCCTGGGAATTAAACCCAAGACCTCATGCTCAGACCAACGAGGCAGTCTAATAATCTGATATTATACTATTATATCACAAAATGCATTTCTCCTAAATAATTAAATAAATAAATAAAATAAAATTGTTTATTTTCAGTCTTCAATATAAAAAATTTCTCTTAGAGTAAATACAAAAGCAAGGCAGTGAATTATTAACGCTAAGAGATTACGTTGACGACTATACTAGTATAAACTGTGACACAGTCGTCAGCGTCTTCCGCACTAATTTCAAGACAAACACAATTCATTGCTTTAAATAGGTAATCTGTAATGATGACGAAATTTATATAAGAAAATATAAAGTCGTAAATTTCCTCACCGATTCACATTAAACGTAAACATAATACAGATCTGTCCTTTTCAAATGCTTGTATGCATTTTAAAAGTCTGCTAAGCCGGTAAAATGCATACACTGCGGGTTGCCTGGAGTCGTAGTTCTTCACAAACAATAGATAAGAGCGGAGGCTCGAGTGCCCGGGGGTTTCAGGAGACGGGGGCGGGCAGGGGGGGGGATGGTTCATTCATCAGAACTCAGCCCTAAGACACGCAATATAAACGTGCAGAAGATCCGCCTTGTAACGCGTTCCACAATTTTTATGTTCTTATAAAAACTGGCTAAATACGAGTCTGACTTTCATGAAGGGTTTCGTACCTCCGTGATATATTTAACACTACATACAAAAAGAAAACATGTTTCTCATATTTTATGGGCTTCTAATTTTTAACTTTACGCATTCTGTGAATTTTGTTGGGATATTTTAAGTAGTTTGTCACCGGCCTGCTTGTAAGACGAGATGTATGAACGTGGACAAGGCGAAAGAAGTATGTAAGGATCGTAGCAGGTGGCGTTCTGTGGCTTCTGCCTACCCATATGGGAAAACGGCGTAAGTTTATGTATGTATGTATGTTTGGAAAAATCTTTGTTTCAATGTTTTTTTACACGTGCATAAAGTTTAAATTTGTTTGGATGCCCTTTTCGCTCATTCAGCTGTTCAAAGTAATGTTGATCTTCTGCCTCTGTCTGTTCTATCTTCCAACCCTAAGCTCTGACCAGCTACAGAAACCGCAGTCCGAAATTCTTCGTCAGCATTAATGCATAGCGCACCAGCGTTAGTTTTCAGAGTTAATTAAAAAGCAAGTTTCAAAGTTTAGAATATAGCACCCTATGTGTTTAAAAGCAGTTTGTTTTTCTTTTATGTAAAGAAAAGTTTTTGTATGCTGGCTGAAAATTAAAAGATATTATTTGTTTTATTACACGACTCTAATACCCTATAAAAACATTTTAAACAAAAGACAACCGCCTTCAAAAACTACAAAATAAAAAATAACTTTCCTTCCTTAAAGCTTTAAAAAAAAAGAAAGAATTTTCAAAATCACTTCAAACCTTTCGAGAATTTGGGAAATATGCATAAAAAAGGTAAAAGGTTTTAAATTGACAACCTCCTCCTTTTCTTGAAGTCGGTTAAAAATAGTAAATTTCCATCATTGCGGATTAGGTCTAAAATTCAAATTTCAAAATCTTTATCCGCACTATCGAGTTACATTACATAAAAGTCGAAAATTTGCCTAAAAATCTTCTTAGCGAAATAAAGTTAATTTTGTTAAGGGCTTTAAGTTAAAAGCCTTAAAATTAGCTACACACAGCCTTGTACAATTAACATTGATAATTAGTTCGCCTCTAATTTGCAGCCGCTTGAAAACCTAGACGGGTGGAATGAAAACCACTTGTAATCAGAGTGCGTATAAGCAAATTTTCCCTCCCTTGGAAAGTAAAATGGCGGCCTAATTTTTCGCCTTAAAGTGACTGGCCCAATATAAAAGTTTCGAAATACAAAAAACTAAATATTCAATTGTTTTTTATTTTTTTTATTTATTGGAAATGTCGTGACCTCTTTCATTGGTTAAGAGCGTTTATGCCGTACGGCATTTCATAAAAACTTACAAGTCCTCATTTTTCGAAATTAATGAATCAATTTTAGTGAAATTTCCTCCTCATCAGCAGGATGTCGAAATGTCTTATTTAAATCTGAAATGTCTGTTTCTATGGAAAACTTTAAATCGGTTGAAAGAACTAAAACACAACAAAAATAGAGTTGATAATTGCATAATAGCGTGCAAGATAATAAATGACACGGGTAATTTATACCTTGCACACAAATTTCAACTTTATTTTACATTTTATTGTAGTTCATTATCAATTAATGAATAGAAACTGCTCGAGCTCCGTCTCCGGCAACCGGTAAGGTTATTTTTAAACTTCAATATTTTTTTAATGAAATGTATGTTTTATACGACGATTATTTATTTACTGTTGTATGTTATCTTATTTTTCGCATGCCAGCAGAAGATAATAAAATTCAACACCAATAAAAATATTATTTGTTTCAAAATTATTGAGAAACCAACACGACATCGTCAGATTACGTCCGGTTGCAGTAAATCATTCTGTCCATTGACCATCTACAGAGCAATTACTTCGTCCAACCTGCACTTTACTTCTAAAGTGAAGGCGTAGGGGCACTTTGGGTCATTAAAAAACTCTAACAAAAAAATAAGAATTTGCTTAAACCATTGATTCGAAAAGAAGAAAAGTATGAGCAATATTTACAGACTGAATATTACTACTAATAAGATAATCTATAAAAAACTAATAGTTAAAAAAAGAAACTAAAAGCAAATAATTAAATCTAAATGGTATCGAAAACAATTCTCTGCACCGCCGCGGAATTGCCACGTTGGATGGCAATGTTTAGCTCTAGCCGAGGTAAAACCCAGCCCTTGGGTCACGGGAAGTATCAACCAACCAAGATATTCAAATAAGTATTATCATGAATATTTGGTAAGCAACGTGCTGGTATCATCAAATTAAATTTCAAAGATCGCTGACAACGGAAGAACTTTTTATATCAACGGAAACGTATTTCATCCCACTCTAAATATTTGCTCTCGTTTTTAGATAAAATTAGTCATGGCTGACCTTCACACTGCTCAGATTCAAATAATGTCATACTAATTGTAATTCAAGGTTTCTTAGATAACAATCTGTGTGTTTTGCATCACACAAAACGTTTGTGTTTAGTCGAACTGTCACAAGGTTGGTTTTTTGACACTAAACGTAAGTGTCAACGGATGCGCTGTTCCGTTCCTAATTCATTATCTGTGGTGGAATTATTTTTTAACAAATGCACTTTTAAATGAATGTTTTTATTTTCTTAACTTGAATATTAACATAATATCACGCCTGTAATCCCCGAAGGGTATGTCAGAGGTGTACCCCTTAGTACACCCACATTTCGCCAGTTATGTTTAAGTCCCATGTAATAGGGGGCGAGCCTATTGCCATCAACCGGACACAAAACCAGACTCCAAGACTACTACTGAGAAACTCCTGATGAAAAAACCGAATAAGACTTTGCCCGACCTGGCAATCGAAGACATCATGTCATCTTTGCGATTACTATACCAACGTGGCAGTTAGTTCATAAATCATGAATTTATCTTTTTTTTTCAATTTCCACTTTCGCCTTCTTTAAAGCCCTTCACCTCCGCAGCTGCCTCCGCTAAGAAGGCCTCCGTTATAACCTTAATCAGCACTAAATGATGAATGATTTGTAGTACAAATGGACCCTAAGTACCAGTAAGTACAGGGCGTACCTACTCGTACTTAGGGTCCTTTGTTTTTCTTGTAAGTCACATATTTTTCACAGCTATCTTCACTGCCCCATAGATTACGTTACACCGACTAACTAATGAGTTTCCGTTCCCCGCATTCTTTGTTAATTACCTCGTATTTTATGTTTAACTGCGAAAAATATTCGCTAAGTTTATTTGTTCAGAAAATTCATAAAAGAAAAGGTGGTATTGTGCTTAAATCTCTGTGAGATGCGAGTGAAACATTCTTTTGGTAGTGTAGATAGGTAGGTACTCTTCAAAAATGTGTGTTCCGGACGATACTGGCACTTCCTGTAATGTAATCAAAATTCTTTAGAACCGGAATTTACATTTTTTGTCTTCCTTATTGACTAAAAAAAGTCGAAGTTATAATCTTCTTTTTTATCGCTTGAAAAAATAAGTCTTAATTATTATCACTAATTCATATACTTCTAAATAGATAAAAACGAAAGGTCTCACTCACTCACTCACTCATCACGAAATAGCGAAAACCACTTGACGTATTAAAATTAAATTTGACAGGGAGGTAATTTATAGTTAGAAGATGTCCTTTAAGAAAAGATTTTCTAAAATTCCCCCCCTAAGGGGATGAAATGGGGGTTCGACATTTACGCGAACGAAGTCGCGGGTAAAAGCTAGTAAACTGTGTAATTTGTAAATTAATAAAATATATGACATCATCGTTATATTATTTAACCCAAAATTGTGGTAACCTTAACTTACGATAACATTGAATTGTTATAAGATATTTTGATACGGTTGTTACGATATTACATTACTCATTAGATATTTACTTAATTGAATGCTATTCATGCCAAAAAAAAAAGAAGAATTTGAAAGCTTTTGAATGTAAAAAGTCCTGGGACTTTTTACATTTGAAGCAAATAAATTATTCCTATTTTGAATTCTGGCGAAGTGAATACGATTACAAGTATCAACAGTTCGCTTCGGCATTTCACAAAGCGACCGAGCGTTTGCAATCTGACGACGCCGTTTGTGTAATGACGAATCATGAAATAAAAGCCGATATATTAACACCAACATACATGTCTTTGTCATTACAAGTCCACAATTTAATTTAACAGTACGTAGTTAAATTAATCAATGGTTTACATCAAGCAGTCCTTGAGACGTGACAAATGGTTGAAATTAATAAATTAGTATATCAACATAATTGTCGATAGCTGTATTGCCACTTTAGGAACCCTTAGAAAATTATTTATCGTAATTGCCGTATGAAATAAGGAGGTCCTTAAAGATCTTATGACGATGTAGACTCCCGTAAAAGTATGCATGACGTGCGTGAGAGTGAATATACTCGTAGAATATAGATGTTTGTTATCATTACGTCTGAACGGCTAAACGGATTTAGTTGTTTGGGTCAGAGATAGATTGTAGTCCACATTGGTTGTAGTTACATGTTTCCGTAATAAAAAATAGCCTTTTGCTATTTTTTATTCTGGAAAAACGTACGGTAGGTACTTGCAGCATAATTAATTGTCAACTTTGACGCGAACGAAGTCGTGGGCAGAAGCTAGTATAGTATTTAATAATAACACCAACCTAATATTGACCCACTGTAGGGCAAAGACCTCTTCTCATACGGAGAAGGCACGAGAATTGATCACCATGGTTACTCAAGGTGGATTGCCGAATCCAGATTTAAATTTACTATAAGTCCAGGTTTCCTCTATAACAAACTATTTTTAGAAGCTGACGTCATGAACTCATGACGGTTTCTAACGTCGCTATATTCTTGCCGACTGGCTAATCTCTTTATCACGATATTCTAGTTCAGCATAATACCCATAATAACCTCGCTTGGTATTCTTTGTGATTTAAATCAGCTTTGACCATTTTTTTTCTTTTTTTTTTTGACATTTTGTTACAATGGTATTTTGACATTGGCCGAATTGTTGACATTGGCCTTGCTTAGAAATTGAATAGAAATCTCTTTTGACGTTCTTTGACTGATCTAAAAATAGAAAAGATTTTTTTTTCATTATTATTCTTTTTAACCGATTTAAAAAAAATCTTTTATTTGAAATGATATACCTAGGTACTTTTAGATTGGTTCCATAGAAACATAATAACGTAAAAAAAAATACGTATTTTGCGTAATTTTAATTACAAATAATGATTTTTTAATTTATATTATAATAAAAATCAAGAACATAAGTCCAAACAGTAGACGGCACACACACGTTCATGCAAACATCAAAATAACCAATAAAAAATAAATTCCAATAAATATTTATTTTACCTATTAAATAAATATACTCGTGTAAACTTATGAGTTGATAATAATGTTGACACATGAATAATTTGTTTAACTTTGATAAAACGGTGCTCGGTACCTCATTGAGTTAAAGTAGGGTTGCCAGACACCCGGATAAAGACAGACATAGTCAGACTTTTGGAATGCGAGTCCGGCTTGTCCGGCTTTTTACATTTAGGACTGATTTTTTAATCGTTAGATAAAGTTTATCTGAAGATATATGGCGATCTGACATATTATCCATACAAAAGTTTGACAGCTCTCATGTTTATTTCTTCAGAAATTATAAGATTTTAGTAAAAAAATAAGCCCTTAACTTATTGAAAAAAAAAAAGAGTTTGAAACGATTTTAAGATAAAAAAAAACCAAATGCTATCATTTTAAAATACAGGCAAAAATCCAGCTTTTTTTACCCACAAGTCTTTTCGGATTTAGGATCTGGCAACCCTAACTAGATAGGCATACATAAGTAGTATAGATACAAGTCCATGTACTAGCGGTGCCTACTTCACTGTTTTTTTTTCGTATTGACATTGACTTGTTTGTAGTGTCAATAAAGTGATTGATTGATAAAAGGGCTGACGTCACAACACATGAAAAAAAAACTAATTTCTATATTTTTTCACTTTGCGGCAGCTGGTCGATATACAATCGAGCACAATGGCGTTTAACCACTTTTCAATTTTATTACTAAAAGTGCTCCGATGGTCTCGTGTTTCCAAGCGCAACTGTTGAGCGTCAGGTCCTGGGTTAAATTCCTAGGTCTTGCAAAAAGTGTTGTTGGGCTTTTTGCCATTAGGAATTTCTCAGTAGCAGCCCAGAGTTTGGATGTTGGTGGGGTGACACCCATGTGCTGCGGAAAGCACGTAAGCCACGGTCCTGCGCCTGGTCTCTCCCGGTAATGTGTTCCCTTGGGAAAATAGTTCAACTTAAAGAAAGCTACTTTTTACGAAGCCGCGAGAAGAAGCTAGTACATTATATTATTACTAAGCGTAAGGGAGAAAATCAGTTATTCACCGCAATTGTGAGCGATTGTACCTACAATGTAATTTTCTGTAAGAACCTACATGTCTCATTCAGTAAACTTCACAAAAATCACAGGTGTTCTCGCATCAATCTTACATGTTTGCTTTTCGTTATGAATATCATTTTGTAAGAGACAAATTATGTAAGTACATCGTGCGCCATTTTACTTTTTCTTTACCAAATGAATAAATTGGAAAAGTTCCTTTTGGGAGTGGGTTACCTCGTACCTACGTCTCTATATGATAGGTACCTACCTATTATATCTTCGTATTTTTATGAAAAAAAAAACTTGTTATTGGGGCCATATTTTTAGGGTTCCGTACCTCATTTGGCAAAAACGGAACCCATAGGATCACTTGTTGTCCGTCGGTTTGTCTGTCTGTCAAGACCCTTTTTCTCAAGAACGTGTCAAGGTATCAAGCTGAAATTAATATAAAATACTAAGGTCTGCTAACCCTTAGTAAAAAAAATATGGGAACATGGTTATAAGAAAATTTAAATTATATAGTATTCTGAAAAAAGGTTAGGACTACATACAATAAAAATATTTAAATGTATCGTCCTGCAGTGTTTTGGTGTTTTTGTGTTTTGAATAATAATCATCTATTACTAAAGTAAACTATCGTCAGTCTAAATTGGGTCTAGTCGCTAATCCTTTAAAGTTACTAGTTCAATGTTGGTATCTCGTGTATCGCTCAAAGTTAGTTAGCATCAATTTCAGAAGCCGTAACGCAGTTAGAACTTCTCTAAATTCACTTATTGCTACATGATTCATGCGTCGCTGGATGCAGGTACCTGTAATCTCTATACTAAACTAATATAATAAAGCTAAAGATTTTTGTTTGTTTGTTTAAAAGCGCTAATCTCTGGAACTACCAATCGGATTGGAAAAATCTTTTTGATAATGCTAAGGAATTGTATAGGTTATTTTATATCACGCTACGTCCCACAGGTTCGGAGCAGTAACCAATGACACTTACCACGGGTGAAAAAAAAAAACACGCTGCCAAAGTCGCGGGCGGTATCTAGTATAGGAAAGTCAAAGTCAATGTCTAATCATTTATTTCAATTAAACCATTAAAAGACACTAAGAACGAAAGAATGTTAATTATTGAATTCGTCATCGTGCGACAAGGAAACGCAACTTTTACTCAGCACCCAGGTCCAGTCAACAACAAAAGTCGATTAACAATGTTACTTTAATCATTTAAAGTGACACTTAATACATAATGTACTGTCGTTCAGAATTTAAGGCAATAGCTAAGGATTTATTACATTTTAATTTTATATTCATTACGTTTCACTTTTGATATTGTACTTAATAATTAGGATTTAAAAATCATAAATGTTAATCGACTTTTGTTGCTGACTGTACGTACAACATCAATACCATACTCGAACAAAGTTCTTGAGATCGCTAACGTTAACAAAACATTATCAGCACCGAACATTTCACGACCAAGTATCCAACACCGCTAGGGTCGCCACCTTTTTTATTTATAGGATATTAGGCTACGTCCCGCGACTTCGTCTGCGAAAAAAAAAATAACTCGCGGAATAGAAAGTAGCTTATGTCCTTCCTTGGGGTTGGTGTCCCCTTATCAAGTTTCATCGAAATCGGTTCAGTGTTTATTTAGTCGTCAGCGTAGCAGACAGACACACAACAAACAAATAAAAAATAATAAAGTACAACATCTAAAAATAATTATTTTTTATGTCTGAATCCTGTACCTATTTTTGTACACGGTGCACTCCCTCTTCCCTCACTCTCATAGTCCGATGGGACGGCAATCCGACACAACGCGGGAGAGATCAGGCGAAGGACCAACCGCTTTCCGTGCTTTCCGAGGCATGGGGGTGTCACTCCATCAACTTCTAAACTCCGGGCTGCAAACGAAAAATCCCTAATAGGAAAACCCAATAACACTTGCCCGACCTAGGAATCGAACCCCATGCTCAACAGCCACGCCTGCGACTACGAGGCCAACGGTGCACTTAAGTTACTTTATTATAAAGCGTAGGCGTGACAACCCTAGACTCAGCCAACACATAATTAAAACTTAAATTATGAAGTTGTTTCTCAAAAGTTTCTATGGTTCCAACTCAGTTTATTTCTAAAGTTTCACAGATAAATTAACAAAGTTCTGCTAACGTCATTATGTTTTAATTTAAAAAAAGTAATTTGTGCAGTCGAGATGGCAGCGAAAGTTATTTTTTGGACTGTTCTAATAAAAATTATATCATTTTGTTATAATGAGTTTGGGAACGACGGCCGTTGTTAGTAGAATATAAATATAAAGCGTGGCGAGTAATTAGGGTGGAAATTAAAAATCATCATTAGGAATCCGGTTTTCTGTGAATAGAAATCTGTGAATAGACTTGGCAGTCAAATATAATATTTTATATACATAATTATATGAAAATATATGAATGACAATCAAAGGTATCTTAGCTTGCAAAATAGTATCACCGTTTTAGATGACTGTAAATAAATAAATAAAACCTTTGTTCATATACTCAATCACACTTTACAAATGCCTTCAATATTTTTCGGTGAACAAAGTCGTGTTACCAATTCTTAATTTCGAAAGAAAGATCTCCTCGATAATTTACTGTTATTCACAATAAAAATAAAATCCCAAAAATAATTTATTGTTATCAAATTCTGATGCTGTAACTAATACAAGCAGTTCCCGCCAAAATTCAAATTGACAGTTGTCAAAACGAACTGTCACCGATCTAATAATGTCCTGACATTCTCGACATTATCACTAAAGGGTTGTCAAGTGCCTGAATCTGAAGAGATTGTCGGCGTTACCTAAGTGCCTCTTGGACAGAGACTCACTGTTTGAACTTAAGTAAATCAATTCTGACAAAGCAAAAAAAGAAAAGGTTTTTTTTAGACCCCATGGAATAAGACACATCTACGGGTAAGCTAAAAGGAAGGTTATGATTTTAGCAATCTACGATGAAGGTACGTCTGTATGTATTTATATCCGCCTGAGCGCCTATCTCTTACACTTATTATTGTATTTTACTTAACAAATGAAGTATCGTTTGTAACGTTGTGATGTTCCGCTAGTTAAAGATTATTATAACGTCACAAAAAACATTGCAAAATAAAAAAATCACGTGAATAGTGGATGATAGTATCATAATACAAAATTACTTACGTGCATAAAAAAAAAGCAGTCAATCGATATCGGTTTATTAGCGTGTTTGCGTGCTAAGTCGCATTAAATGAGTACGATAATACATATTTTATATTTTAAAAACAATAATTATTTCTTATCAAATTACTGGCACACAATTTTTTTGTCTAAATGGGGGATGACTATTAATGTCTCATTAGCACGTTTACTTTTAATTTTTAAAACTTTACTAGCTTCTGCACGCGGCGTCGTCCGCGCCAAAGTTTATCTCTCCAAACAAACTTTAGACCCCAGTTTATCCATCCCCTTAAGGAGTAAATATTGGAAAATCCTTTCTTAGCGGACGTCTACTAAGAAGATGTCTAAGAAAGGATTTTCCAAAAATTTTCTACTAGTTAGTAAGGAATTTTTAAATTAAAAACGGGGTTCTAAATTTTGTAAAATTTAAGATTTAAATTTAATTTTATTTCTAAGCTTGCAATGTATGTCCATGGTCGGCAAACTTGGATAAAATATGCGACTGACCTTTGTTTCCCTTTTATCGGCCAGCCACCATCCGTCCCGCGATAACATCCGTGTACGGTGTGTCCCTGTACTTAGCCATCCCTACAACTACCCAAAGGGATTCGTAGATGATGGAGATTAATTACTCGGGAGATCTCTTAAGAAGAAACGCGGGAGAAAAGAATTTTGAAAATTTGGTAGGTATTAGAAGTAACTGTCGCTCTGCTACTTGCAAAAAGGACTACTACTGACCCGACTGAATAGCCTAATTAGAAAGTCATAATTTTTGACCTATTTTTTTCTGAAATATTGAACCAATATAAAAGATATTTCATAAACTCTATACGAAAGATATACTGTATTTACTGTGTCCCTATTTTTTTGTTACTTATTTTCAAATATGCACATTAAATCTCTGTTGACAGCGGTATAAACAAGCAACTTTAAGCATTTTTAGTGCTTATAAAAATTATGTGTCATTAAAAAAGAAAACATAGCAATAGTTGCTATTTACTTTACTATAAAAAATCATTTTGTTTTGAAGTCATAAATAAGAAAGAAAAAAGACGAGAGCGTTTGTGCGGAGAGAATACCACCCGCGTTTCCTCTTAAGGCTCCCTAAAATAGTTACCTTTGCTTCAAGTTCCAGGAGACTTCAGGCGTGTATTCTCGTAATCTCGATAGACGATAATCGGTATTCACAGATTATGTTATGCGATTAGTTTGACTCGATGCTTTGTTTATTCGATTATGACAGGAATTTCTGTATAGGGAAGTTAGGATGATTTACAATAATTCGCTTGCTGTGTAGTATTAATTTCCCTGAGGGCAGGCTGCGTTTGAGAATGTTGTTCAAAGGAGATGATGTGATAATTATAATATGTAGGAATTATAATGGTGGCTGTTAACAATGTTATTATTATTTTATTGTGATGTAGCTTAAGGGACTTTCGTTACGAGTGTTTTGAAGTGAATATGTAAGTGGGTGTTCATTCAAGTATGTATGTTATAATTATTTATACTGTGTAATATTTTACTGATATGATAAGCTACGCTTACCTATCAAATTCTCAACTGTCAATAAAATATTTTAAAATAAAAATTGTTGCATATCAGGGGGAGGGGGTTATTTTACTGAAAAAAGGGAACAATCGCAAAAAAAGCAATATTATCTTTCTTTTTCATTGAGAAAGCTAATTCTCGTTATTACAAACGTTCAAAATCTAGTCTCATCGACGAAAAATTTTATGTAGAGAAACATTTGAAACCTACAGACATTTCTTGAAAATACGAGGACTTGCTTGTATTTATGGAACTAACGTATAGTAAAAATCGGCGTAGGCAAATTTTTATGAGTAAATAAATAATGTAATAAAATACACTGTTCAAAGGCTGACTTAATTAATTGATTTTAATGACCTTTTTGTTATACTTTTACATATTTGGTTTAGTCTGTAAGCCTACTATAAAATACAAAAAAAAAAACAGCCAAATCAGTAAGACATCAGTAAGATAGGTAATTAAACAAACACCTAGCGTTCCCTTGCTCTGCCAGACATTGTAGCACACAAGAACGAACTCTAACTACCAGATAACAAGTGCTATAACCAGCATTGATTCAGCGATCTTTGAGCTAGAGCATGAACAATGGCAGTGTGTGTCAATCATAATCGCATCAAGCAAGTTATCAGTAACCGCGGATGTTAACAATGAGTAGTGGGCGTACTGACACGCAGTTATCAGTAATGTGACATGTGATAGATAAGGCACAGAAATTCTACTCTGTTCTGTGAAGGTTTTATGCATTAGTAAGCATATAACCTTCAGAGTAGAAAAAAAAAACAAAAACATCAAAATCGTAACAGTAGTTCCAGAGTTTTGAGTTCAAACAAAAAAAACGTACAAATAATTTGTTTAGCTTCATAATTATGTATAGATGAAGTAATTACGGTTGTTGGCAATTGACGGTTGATGGCAATAGGCTCGCCCCCTGTTACGTGGGACTTAAAATATAACTGGCGAAATGTGGGTGTAATAGGTACACATCTGCCTAACCCTGCGGGGATTACAGGCGTGAAGTTTAGTGTTTGACCCGTTTGGGGATGAAATACTAGGGTAGGGCCATGGCGTCCGAGCACTCGCCTTGAGGGACATCGCCAAGCGACTGATCGACTCTTCACATGACCAGAGGGCTGGCCTTCTCTTAGGCTACCGAAACAGCATGGCCATACAACGTGGCAATGTGCTGTGCTTTAAGGCACTTGCCCCATTGACAGCAACGCGGGCGAATTTTTGGATACCTTATAAAGTTCCTCGTTTTTTTCTAAATTGTATATACCTACTTTATTATTTAGAAACTCTGACACTATTGTGTATTTCTTCTTTATCGTGTGGGTCGTAAGACCTTACTGCCCACACGATAAAGAAGAAAGATTGTTTTAGTATTAGTTAAAAAATTGTTATTGTTATTTTATTATTGTTGGTTTTGTGTTTAGGTTTAGTACAAAAGTGTAAGCCTTCTGCACATTATGTTGTACAGTACGTCATATATGTATAAGCCTGTTATCTGTTGTATGCTTTCTACTATTATGTCTGTTTATATTGAACATGTCACGATTTCAATTACATTATAATGTCATGTTATCAAACGTGTACTTGCCTAACTATGCGTATAGTTTTGTGCTTCATTGAGCGAAACGGACGCGCAATATTGCTCCATTTCGTGTGGGTTTATGTTTATAGAGTTTCTAGCTCGTTCTTCTCCATAGAAACCTACTGTTTGGAACGAGAAACTAGCTTGAACTTTTTGACTGACTGACGCCTTGACAATTGAATAATGCGTGTAAATGGTATATTTAAAATAAATGATTTGGTTTAGTTCTGGTAGATTTAGTAAAAGTTTCATTCAGTTTATGTTTTAATTTTTTTTTTACTTTCAGTATGAAGACACAATTTAACCACCACGCGTCGCTTTCCATTTATTGATTTCAAAGTCACAAAAAATGTACTTTAACGTGATGTTTTGGAATTAGTGGTAAATGGTGACAACTATCCAATAGTACCTTCCTTTTTGACCTTTCTGGTACGGAACCCTAAATTATTATTATTTATTAGTTAGCCTATTCTGTCCCACTCCTGGACAAAGGCCTCCCTCCACTCCTTCAACCCTAAAAATCCTACAAAATATAATACCTTATACTCAGGTATCCGTACTCTCCGTGGTGTTACGAAACTTATAAAGCCGTCTTTACATGTAGGTGCTACTAATGCTAGGTGTTACTAATACTTACGTTAATTCTTTAGCACACCGGCGTGAACCGAGCATAACCGATAACTATGAATGTTTACCGTAAGTAGTATTAAATTGACTAACTGCTCTGTTTCCGTGGGGTTTAGCGTGATGTTAAATAGATTATACTATTCCTCATGAATCTGGCTAAAATAAATATAAAACATTTTTTTCAATTGGACTGAAAATTCTAGAGATCAGCGCGTTTAAACCAACAATCTAAAACCTCTTCAGCTTTGTTAGACTGGTATAGATTTGCTGTTTCTGTTGATAATAGAATATAATGCTATTTGACGTGTCAACAGCAATCATACGAAATTGGAATTCAAATTACTGAAAATTACTCTACTTTGATGATATAGGTATATTGTATCTTTTTTGATGATCAATTTTTTATGATATTTAGTCTGTTTTCTATACGCACCAATGCATACAAAGAATAATTATGATAAGTACCTTCTTACTACTTATTTAAAATAGGTCCTAAGTCATTGACTAAAGTGTCTATGCCCATTACGACTTTACGACCAAAAACAATTTTTTCAAATTGAAAATAGAATTCGAATTTCTCTTCGAATGGCGCTATTATTTTTAAGGAGTAAGGATGTGGCGACAGAAATCGACTTTTAAATCGATTAGAGGTGATCGAAATCGACTTTTAAGTACGATTCGGGATATCGTATTACCGGATAAATGATGGTGCGCCTTTAACTGATCTCCTTTTCTGGAAGGCTTTCCGCAGCATTTGTTACGCTGTGACGTCATGGTAAGAGTATAGTAAGAGTATAGTGAGTCATAGTTGTTATATGTCTTAAAGCGGATATATGCTTATCAGATTACCTAAATAGCGTAGACTTAGTAATCTTTACAGTTTTTAACATAATAAGAAATATTTTTTAATTTCTTTCATGCAACATTATAACGTGATTTTCTAAAATCTTAATTTAAAATTTTCATTAGCACTGTTAGTAAAAGAGGTGAACATAATAATGAACATGGCAACACTATTCCCGTCAGTACCTACCTAGCTTTTAAATTAATAAAGTAATCTCAGCGGAATCTCATTTCATATTTTTTCTTACTTTTCTGTGAGACTTTCATAAAAGTCCGAAGGTATTATCCCTTATTTTAAATTTGAAAAAGCCTCCGCTCATTTCAGAATTTAATTCACCAACGTTCAGTAAATCGCTTAGGCACATTGTTCACTGCTTCATATCGCAATAGAGGCGACGTAATTTTTTAGGCATTTTTCGACTGACGTTAAGCTTGGCATTTCCTATATTACTCGTTGAAGCGGTTTTTAAAAAGTGTTCGCTTTTATATTTGCTGTTTGAGCGAATGTGCATAATCTGTGGATTATACAGTATTTTTATACTTAGTCTAGGGTTTGACTGAAAAAGAGCCTGAATGGTTGATGAAAACGTTTTGCAATGGTAGATTTCTTGATTAGGTACATATTTTTTAATGATCTAAAAATGTTTAGTGCCAATCATAAAGCAATATTCTGCGGAGAGACACGGACTATCTAAGTATGTAAAGTGTCTACATACTTAGATAGTCCGTGTCTCTCCGCAGAAAACATATGTCATAAATGACGTCTATCATCCAATGTTGCCAGCATAAAATATGAGAAGCGGACATACCATACACAAACAAACAAAACTCGTTTGCGAACTCCTCTTGAACACAGTGACAATATTGAAAGCTTTTTATATGCCAGTGGCGAGTACTCGCGTCAAGTATTTGCTCTAGTACGCGAACTTCAAAGGGCCACAGATTTCATTACGGTTGGTTGTGTTACTGGCTGGCGGAGTAAATATGAGTTTGCAGTAGGTACAGGGTATTTGAATTTTAAATAATAAATTGCATAAAGGTCCGGCGATAAATTCCGGTTTGAATATTTTGTGCGTGCTTCCGTATGAATATCTAAATTAGGATTGTATATGTATACAGATTGTTTACGGCAGACTTGTCTCGCCTTTTTTTTTTAACTATATGTTTGAGAAAAAGTATTGTTTTTTAAATAACTGTTTAGTCTTAATATAAAAATATAATTGTATGAAGAACAAAACCATTTTAGATTTTTTAAATAAATAAGTATGGGTATTCATTTTATAAATTGGGTATTTGACATTATTAAACAATAACTCCATGACACAAATTCTTTGGTAAAAAAATTATAATTAGTTATTCTACTGAGTTGGCAAAAAAGTGACACAGTTTCCTATTGCCATACAAAGTCTAGAAAATCCCGTTTTAATAGCGCATAAAAAGTTTGTCAATTGATTGGCGATATCAAGTTTCCAATTGCAGTTACTTCCTTGTAAATATCTTGGCCAAAATCACTAAAAGCCAACCACAAACCATAGACACAACAAAACCGCAACTACTAATAGATATATTAGTAAAAAGATAAGCCAAAGCCAAACAAAGGGAAGACGCCAAAGAAAATAGATCTCGTCCCGAAAATTCCCTAAATTTCCCGAAACTACTCTCCTCCCGATAAACCAATTACTTTGTGGATTTAGCTCGTCCACGAACGTCATCGTACTTTGCAAACTTGTATCAAATACTGCTATTTTTCCGCGGATTTGCCCGCTTTGAGCTGAGTGAAAAGTTTTTAAATCAATGAGAAAGTTTCGGGTTAATCCGCCGTGAGTCTGTTCTGACGGCTATTTCTATAACGGGATTAATATAAAGTATGGAGCTATTTTGTATTATCTTATTATCGCGACCTAGTTTAGCGAAAGCTGCTAATTTCAAAGATTAGCAGCGTTTAGGGTTGCCAGCCGTCTGGATAAAGCCGGAAATAGTCAGGGTTTTTTAATGTGTCCGGCCAAATTACTCGATGTCCGGGTTTTCTCAGGCTTTTTGGATGCGTATCCAGCCAAAAATTCCTGGAGTTCGGCTTTTTTTAGGCTTTTTAAATTTTATTAATTTAAAGTCGAGTTGATTTTATGTTATTGGATCAAAAAAATTAAATACAATTATGTAATTACATTTTAAAATTCAAACTACTTATTTACTGTTTTTGTTTTACCCAATTTCACTCGAAACTTCGGCTTTCTGGATTTAAGATCTGGCAACCCTAGGGTCGTTTAGCAGTAGGAAGGTAAAATTCGAGTCAGTAGCGTTAATTTTTTATTAAAATATCTTATCTAATTAGTGCCAAAAGCAGTCCACAGTATTGATCCAGGCGAGGTTGACATGACACAAGCGCCAGACGTAATACCATTGGCCTAATCTCTAATGTCGCTTAACAAAATGAAATTGTAAGTAAAATAAATCCTTTTTGCTACCGCCTTCTTATCTTGACAGGATTTTAAGCCTTTTTGCTCAGTTTCCTCTCTTTAAGTCCTCTTTTGTGCACTTTGTTCGTGATCATTTTTATGTTCTGTATGCAGAATTTTCATTTTACGAATGTAAGCACATTAATTTTATATTTTCCTTTTTGCTGTGCGACGAATTTATTCGTGCTGAATTGTAATTATTTTGGCGGCATTATTTTCGGGTGTGACGTTTGGCTGGGCCATCCAATCAGCACGCTGGGGGAATGACAGGCGTTAATCGGTAGCAGTTGACAAGGGGTAACGACAGAAAAGCTTACGTCCCTAATAGTTCTCAGATAATTTTCCAATTACAGAAGCTTTATTTAAAATCCGTTGAATATTTGAGTTGTTTCTTTAGTATAAATAATACGTAAACCCACCACCAGTAATTGACAAACTTTTTATGAGAAATTCTTTCTACTTTGATTTATTTTACACTAGCTTCTGGCCCTCTCCCTCGGGAACCGTAAATTTTTCATCAAAAGGTGTGCCAATTTCATTCAGATCCATTCCGCAGTTTTTGCGTGATTGAGTAACAAACATCCATCCATCTAAACTTTTGCATTTACAACAGCACCTAGTAAGATTGACATAATGTAGTCGAAACCACTGAACCCTAATAGTGCAACACAAACGATTCTTAACCTCACAGAACTAACACAAAATGTGCACGTTGCCACCCAAATTATTCAGCCTAACTCCACAGACGCGAGTGTAACAGTTATTTGAACTGGCAACTTCGCTCGGCGTTCGAAACTTGAAACTGTTGAGCTTTGTATAGTTTCGGGAGCTAACTGTATTGTCATGTCAATATGATTTGGCCTTTGATAGCTTTAGAGGATTAGGATAAGCGTCTTAGGAAATGGGAGATTATTTGCCTGTTTGAGAAGCGTTTATTGAAGTTCTTGGGTCAGTTGTATTTGGTTTGCTGCTTACTGTTTATGAAGATAGAGTTTAGATTTACGACGTAATCTTTATTTAGGTTGCTACTGCTTCTGTTTTTGCTATAAATACGTGGCCCTTATAGCATAAAGCTGGTGGGGTTGCGGCTGGCTGCGAATGAGATGGCGGGACGAACAGGATGGAATCCTCCAAAAAGGGAGGGATGAAGCATGAAATCGTGAAAACTAGGCCTCACTCCCCGGCCTTTATCTATGAGTAGAAAAGCACAAGCAACATAAGAAAGAATAAAAATAAATACATCCGTCAAGCGAATACCGGGCTCCCGACTCATGTTAGTAAGAGGAACCGTGGGGTCTTAGTCGGTAAAGGGTCCAACTCCCCAGACGAAGGGTATCATGAGGATTTCTGAAATTCGGTGTTCACAAAAAAGGTTCTACCTGAACTGAATAAGAAATCCATAGCGAACCATAATCACATCACTAAACCTTTGACGTTCGAATTTTAAAAGTTATTCCAAATTCAAACGCTGTTTGTCGGATTATTTCGATCTGAGTTTGAATTGGGCAGTTGACACCATTAACCGTTAGTTTCAAAACACAATTTCCAAAAATAAAAATAAAACTTTTTTTTTCAGTGGTTACTCGATTAATTTTCAATTTACCGTATTTTTACTACATACACACATAAAATCACGCCTGTAATCCCCGAAGTGTTAGGCAAAGGTGTATCCATCAGTATGTACACCCACATTTCGCTAGAATGTTTAAGTCACATGTAATAGGGGCGAGCCTATTGCCATCAACCGGGCACGAATACAGACTCCGAAGATGCTACTAAGAACACTTTGCCCGACCTGGGAATCGAACCCAGACAAACAGACCGCATGCTCAGCAGTTGCGCTTTGCGATCACTAAACCAACGAGGCAGAGATTAGATTTTAGTAGCTTTGAAATTAAAAAAATAGTAATACAATTGAGTTGGTAAATAAGTGACGTCACAGATCGATATTGCCATACAAAATCTATGGAAGAATCGCGTTTTGACAGCTCATAAAAAGTACGTCAATTGATTGGTGGTGTCAATTACCCAATTCAATCGATGGCTATGCTAACCAAAAGCAAATAAACGACCAACCTGAATGAATTAAACTTTTAATTGAACAAGTTTTCCGTTAAATATAGGTTCGTTAACACCTAATTTGTAAAACGATCATGTTCAGCTTAATTGCCATAAAACTTTCTAATTCCCGTAAAATGGAACCAAAAACCGTATTTTGTAATAGTTTTGTCCAGTTTGTAGCATCATTACTGTAACCACGGTTTAATTAAACTATGGTTTGTTCAAACTTTAATTTCAGAGTAATTAAATTCGTTTTAGTCCTACAGTTTTGTAGTTAGATTATAAATTACATAACTGTTTTAATGTCTGTTTGAAATTACACGTTTATCTGCCACAGACTATGGATTATTGTAGCAGTTTTTGCCAAATGGGTTAGGTATTAGGTACTTTTAGGTGAAGCGGATCTCATGTCGCCTTGGCCTCTAAGAAATCCGTTGATGCCCAACACATGTACACCGCCCGACCGCGCGGTCGAGCGGTGCAGTACCGCCCTCCGCGGCGGTGCGCGGTGCATTACCGCCCTCCGCGGCGGTGCGTGGTGCCGTGTGTTAATCGTCTAAGACTAGCTGCTCGCACTTCGTCCGTGGTAAATGGCTGTTTGTTTGCAGGATTTCAATTTTTATGCGCAGAACCCTAATATTTTTCTTTACCGATGTCAGTGGTGTCCAAGATATATATTTGGACATGAATACTTAATTTTATTAAAGACTAGCTTTTGGCCGTGATTTCGTCCCCTCAAATGTCAGTTATCGGTTGCAAAGGAAATCGCGGAATAAAATAAGCCTATGCCGTTTCTTGGGGTTCAAACTCACGTCGTACCAAGTTTCATCAAAATCGATACAGTGGTTTAGCCGTAACATATAGACAGACAGACTGAGTAATAATACCTAATATCACATTAATAATATGACATCATAACATCACGCCTGTAATCCCCGAAGGGTTAGGCAAAGGTGTACCCATTAAGTAGTACACCCACATTTCGCCAGTTCTGTTTTTAGTCGCATGTAATAATATGAATATAGATTAAAAATAATTAAACCCTGAATTTTCTAAATTATAATTACCATTTTTGGTGACGCGGTGTCCTGAACGTACAAAACAAAAAATGTGCGTTAAAATTCGTAACATTGTGTACGAAAAGCGAAAGAACATTTAGGAAATTCTTTAACTGTGGTTAAACACTTCAGCGTGTCAAAAAACACGTGTAACATTTACCACAAACATTGAAATACACTCCAAACACCTGTATTACGCGTAATTTAACAGTGATTTAGTAATTCAATATTTAGCTTATCAGAAAACTTGTAGCTTAGACTTAATTTAGGGGTCTTTCTACTATCGGTACTTACATAAGTAGGTACCGATGGTAAAAAGTCTAGAAATCTAAAAATGGAAAGAAGAGAAGAAGAAGAAGAAGAGAAGAAGAAGAAAAAAAAAGAAGTCTTAATATCTTCTGGTTATAAACCAGAAGTTTTTTCTCTTAAAACAATACGATATGGAAAGTATTGTGTTTAAGGAAATTCAATCTCATACAAATACGTTTTGATTTTCGCAATAATTGCATAACATGACAAAAATACCACTTTCATTGAACGACCTTCTTAAGCAAATCAAAAAAATAAAATAAAGAAAGAGGTTTTTATTACGTATACGCCCTTATTTTAAGACATCTCCCTTATTGTAGCCAAGCAGTAACATAACAATACATCATAATGTTAACATACAAAACAAAACCGTGTCGGG
This sequence comes from Hoplodrina ambigua, assembly GCA_949774945.1. Taxonomy (NCBI): domain Eukaryota; kingdom Metazoa; phylum Arthropoda; class Insecta; order Lepidoptera; family Noctuidae; genus Hoplodrina; species Hoplodrina ambigua. Next base: position 10,703,628 of record OX458980.1, on the reverse strand, counting down.
TAATTCAAGAAAATGTTTCCAAGGCAACTAGTTAATATAAATTCCGCTGTAGGTACATTTAAATCATTGATGTCGGAGCCGGAAACAAGGGGATCGATTTCCACCTTACAACACCAATTACAATTGAGGACCTCGTCAAAGGAACACTGACAATAAAGCCATTATACTCAGTCCCTTTGTAGGCATTGTTTGTTAGAAATAAAATATTACCTACAGGGGTTTACGACCCTTGTGATTCTTCTCCGTTTTCTGATCCGGGTACGGTTTAATTTGAAATTATACGTGGTGAGGATAGAAAGTAAGAAAACTAAAACCCAAGTACGACGTAAACGTTTAGTAAAAAGCTATAAACAGGATTTCAAATTGATATTTATGTGCTATTTAATAAAAATGTTTTTCAAAAACTCAAATATTTGACCACTTTACAAAAAATATTGTTTTTTGAAAGCCATACAAATGAATCTTAAAAAAATAGTTATTTGTTATACAAGAGTGCAAAGTTGCTTTTTAACCGCGTGTTCAATTTTGATGACCGAGCAAGCGAAGGATTCTAAAATTGAATCACGAGCGCAGCGAGTGATTCAAAATTAGAATCCTGAGCGTTAGCGAGGGAATCAAAAGAGCACGAGGTGAAAAATCTTTGCACTCGAGTGCAACACGTAACTTTTCATTCCACCTCAGCGAGGAAATGACTAAATGCAAAAAAAAAAACGTTTACAATCACAACATAGGTACACTTTTATTTCAGTTTAGGTATTAATTACTACATTATGACAGGTAAGTATTACAGAATAATCTTTAAAAAATGACAAAATAATACTAAGGTATAATTAAGAAAATTTTAAAGTAACGTTGCTACAGTTATTTAAATTGAGTGTAATATTTTTGTTTGGTACTGTAATATTGGTGTTAGTCACTTGTGTACTGTTTTTCGGTAAACTATCTGTCATACTTAATAGTTGTACCGATTTATCGGATTCCCTTGGCGTGAATGTTGGAGAGAGAGGGTTTTCAAGTTTCTTGTTTTTAATATAAGGTTTAACAATGACGTGAAAAAATGCCGCGTAAAGAACCGCGTACAAAGCAAATTGAAAAAAGAACACCAAGAAGGTTCCGAGTCTGAGTTTTTAACAAATTAAAAAAAAGTTGTATGATATATTCGGCACCATAGAGGTAGCAGTAAATAGGTTTAATGTTTTTTTTAATTCACAAACTTAGTGCACACGATGTTCTAAATTCAATTTACTTTATCCTCTAGAGAATAAAAACGGCTTTTCCACTCAGATATTGAAGATTAAAAATACTCTTTCCGAGATGGTGGGATGAAAAAACATAATTTCTTATCATAATTGTTTCTTACACATGTGCGTCACTTTCACTAAAAAAATCAAAAATCTAATTTTACAATTAATAAAAATTAATCAGGTTTTCCGGGCTAAAAAAACGTCAAGCTTATCAAACATTATTGAATTGTAACCATTTTAATTATTTCATTACAGTTAAAATACTAATGATGTAGCGGATATCCGGGTTGTAAACCGTATGAATGATAACGTTCTAAATTCATTATTATTGCGTAATAATATTCATTATATAGTTTTTGTTATCGCGTTTAATTAACGGACCGCGTTCGAAACACTATAAATATTGGTCGTTGATGTGGCTCAAAAGGCTGCTCGGCTTAAATGGGACTGCGCTGGACATGTCTCCCGCATCTCGACCCACCTATAGGCTCTTAGAACACAAGATTGGTGTCCCGAAATTTTGAGACGGGGCTCAGTAGACCAGGAAGAAGATGGCGGGGTAACTTGGACGGTTTCTTGATAATTAGAAAGACGTAGTGGAATGGATTGCCTTTGCCCAGCGGTGGTATAGTTTGGCTAATTATAAATATAGTTGGATTTCGGGCAAGTACCAATGTGGTTTTCAATTCAAATGTACTTTCTAAGTCTTGGTCATTACTGACATTGGTGACGGAAAACATCGTGGGGAAACACATGGACTTAAAAATAATATAAGTCAGAAATAACCATACCGCCTTGAGCAAGCGTGGTGACTAAAGCTTGTACCTTGACGGGCCTGTTGGTCTTGTGGTTAGCAGCCCTGACTGCTAAGCCGGAGGTCGTGGGTTCGATTCCCACCCAGGACAAACTTTGTGTGATGAGCATGATTGTTAGTTCTGTATCTGGGTGTGATTTATCCTAACTAATATTATAAATGTGAAAGTAAGTTTGTTTGTTTGTTTGCTACCATTTTACGCCTAAACCACTGAACCGATCATCCTGAAATTTTGCATATACGTTGCCAGGTGTACAGGGACGAACATAGGGTACCTTTAATCCCGAAAAAAAGTACTGTTCCCGAGGGAAATCACAAAAACGTCCTTATGACAGTAGATGGCGCCACATGTCTATCGGATCATGATTAAATTTTAAGTTTAAGCATGTAATACATTATGAGTCTACACTGTCGATAGACCAGTTTCAAGTAAACAACCTAGGAGTACGAAAGTTGTTTGCTTAATAATTTTTCATGCCCAAAACCGCTGAAGAGTATCCTGACATTTTGCATAAAGTGGCTTCCAGACGGACGGACTTGCGGTTACGGCAAACCGCAGGCCGCGGCTCCTAACGCTCCAAAAACACACCACCGCGGTGACAGTGGCGGCCTGAAGTGTCATTAGCGTGGTGATTGTGCTACAATCGGACGTCAGTCAATATGGCTAACCGTAACGTTGTCTTATTACTCTCATGACTCATTAGTCCTCTCAGAAGATAAGAAAAAAAGTAGGAAAACCGTTTATTTAAACACTTGAGGTGTGAGGTAGAGATAAACTACAGTAACATGACGCGCCCTTCCACAATTCAAAACGTTTGAAAGTGTTTTTAATAGTATTAAAAATACTCACAACGCATGTGTGCGTATTGAGACGGCTCTCGAGACAAAAACAAATCAGCGATTTGTTGTCCGACTAGCGGCGTCAAAAATTACTCATTATTATTAGTATGGCGCTGCACTGAAATTCTCTATGAAAATGAGAGGTACGTCGTCTTGCGCGGTCGGCTATTTATGATTAGTTGACAAAAAATATCCTAGCCTGTTACTGAAGACGATTACTCACAAAGTCTTTCATACGAATGTGACTACACACATTGAAATGGTAATATGGAGGGAAGCGTCAAGGTATAATAGTTTATCTCTACCTATATTATCATTAGCATCGCATATTACTCTTAGGAATAGAGAAGTGTGAGTTAAATTTAAATTATTATTTAAATTCAACTATTTCTATTACAATTTCCATATTTGGCGTCATTTTACAAAGCAGTACACGCGGCCGGTTGTTAAAATTTGCAATTGACGCGGCCGCCACAACATTTCGCGTTTGTCTGTGACCCACTTTATATACGTTGTCAGGGATACAGAAAAACTGCGTAACTGACACTGTCATCACTGTGTCGTCACTGACACTGACAGGTGTAAACGCATTCATAGAGGATGCATGGAAGAATAAAGGTGAACCTACGCTCTGTCAATGAAGCATACACTGCGATTACTCCGCTAATTGTAAATTGATTTGGATGATTTTTTTTTTGATATTTTTTTCGAATTGGTCCCAAATAAATACTGTCATGATCTGATGATGAACTTCGGAGATATGGAAAGGAAACTCCTCATAAGATCACAGCGCAGAACTGTCTTAACAGTAAAATTGCTTTGTTTAATGCGTGTAGTCGATGATTGACTGAAGGAAGAGGTTAGTTGCTAAACTAACCTTGACCTATGTCGATGTATGTAGACAACAGTTTTTCAACGGCAAAGTTAAGTTTGTCCCTCAGTACTGTTTATTTTTTCGTTAGAGGTATTTCCGGTGTGTTTTAATGAGGGTAGGTAGGTTACGTTTTTCAATTTTAGAATATCTCGCAGGTCCAACACGCAACCAAAAGCTCATTGCGAGCCCGAGCAAAAATTACTGCTCAATCCTCGGAATCTTCCGTTCATGCCGCATTAAGAAGGCAAGCACAACCGGAGCGACAAGTAAATTTGAGAGCTGATGAGACATTTTCTTAAAGCCAGGAAAGACTAGAGAGCCAAGCCGTTCGCCCTCCAAGCTACTCAGAGAGTGACTGAAACGCCCTTTTAAACGCAATTGCTTTTGGAGGAACAAGCCGAAAGCCAGAGAGCAACTGAGCAACTGAGACGCCTTTTCAATCAAACACAACTTCGTCTCAGAGAACAAGCTCAGCCATTACAGCGACAGAAACTCTAAAATAGTCGCAGGCGAGAAGGACCTCTCTTGCAGAAATGCAAACTGAACGCCGACGGACTTTTATGAGTCACAGTCTGTTGGTCTGTAGGTATTTAATAATTCTGGATCTGGCCGAACAACAAGCCGAGTACAGCCCGAATTGATTGTCAAAGTCTAAACAAACGCGGGCGAAGCCGCGGGTAAAAGCTAGTCTATAATAAGTATGTATTTATAAACTATATATCAGTTGTCTGGTTACCATAATACAAGCTCTGCTTAGCTTGGGATCAGATAGCCGTGTGTGAGTTGTCCCAAGATATTTATTTATTTTATTTACCTTCTTTATATGAGAAGAAGCCTTTCCTCTGCAGTGCGACCCTAATAGGCTGGTATTCTATTAGGAAGGGAAAGATCAAGTCAAACGTACTTAATTCCAGTCTTTCTAGGATCTGATTGATTTTCCTTATTTCTTAAAAAAAGGGGCAAAGTATTTTCATTTCACAAAAGCTCATTGCAGGATATAACACAGTTATACCACAAACAACGTCATCTCTATAACTCACCGGAGCTTTGCAGGAAATCCGCGAAAATAGCGTCGATTTAGCTCAACTAGAATGTGTTAAAACTTTTTCGTGCGCGCCGAGCAAGGACTTTTGAAACTAGGCTGTATGTAGTATGGAGCTGTCGCCTAAGTTGCCAGTAAAAAGAAAATTATATGGCATCCATCTTTTCTGAGGAACAGCGTAAGTTTGTTCTTACTTGGGCTCTCGGATGTAGCAATTTAAACTTAAGTTTAAAGTCTTGATAAGTTTTCTTTTCATACCTATTAAATAGACAGACAATAAAACATTCTCTAACCTCAGCAAACTACCAAGGAAAGAGATCCTTTTTAAAAACGCTCCTGACTTGGTTGTGAGCTCGAACCCAGGCAGGAACGTACTTCAGGTACTTTGTGCCGTTTATCTCAAGACTATTGCTCTCAAACTTTCCTAGCGGTGAACAAAACCATCTTGAGAAACCCTGTATATATTCTAGCTATAACTAGAAAGTCTAAGATGTGTAAAACTCAACAATCTACACTGTGCCCGCGTGGAGGATAACGGGCCGCGTGCTTTTTGTTGGTGCTCAATAAACTATCTTTCTTTCCTTATTTCTTTCTTTCATTTTTCTTTCTTTCTCTATGTTTCTTCTCCTCTCTTCTGTAAGGAGGGGTATGTCCTAGCTGTGGGAACATGTTGTGCTGATGATGTTACAAAAACAAACTGCAATGTTTTCAGTTCGTAAATGTCAAACATACCCAATTAATTATCAAAAATTAAAATTACCTGTTTAAAATTACACCATATTATCGTCCAAAAATGTCATTTTGAAATGAAACGCATTAAATGAAACCCGGAGTAATATTTCAGCGTAAAATAAACATTATCCGCGAGATTACTGAAGAGCATTCATTTCGTTAATTCTGAATACATATTTTCTCGTGTAAATTATTCTGAATGATGATTAATTAATTATTGGAAAATGTGTTATGAGCTCAGTTCAAAAGGGTGGAAAACAACCCAAATTGATCCCAGTCATGTTATTGTAAAATGGTTCTTTAACGGTAAGTATTTTTGTGAAATTAATTTTCAGTACTTATTGAACGGTTTTCGGTTGCAGTAATTTCCATTATTAAAAGCTGTACTGAATTATTATTATTTTATTTTATTATTTATTCTACGAGAAATTATAAAGTGTATATTATATCGTGAGTATCTATATTATTTATTTATTTTAACTCTGTCTACATATATTTTTTTAAATAATTATATTGTTAATCGAAGCATTGACGTTAAGCCATTGATCCCGGCTGTCAGACGTGGATCTTTGACAGTCGTTACGAGTCGACAGAAGCCCGAAAGTCTGACAACCAGTCCGGTTGAGGGTATCGTATTACCCAGTTACTGGGTTGTGGAGGTCAGATAGGCAGTCGCTCCATGTAAAATATTGGTATTCAGCTGCACTCGGTTAGACTGGGAACCGATCCCAACGTAGTCGGGAAAAGGTTAGGCAGATGATGATTATTAATCGAAGTATTGACGAGCTATCATAGGAGAACTGGAAATATATGATAGTTAAAGGATTTGTGGCGTGTCTTTACAAACAAAATTATCTATACATTTATATTTGCTTAACTCGACCAAATGTATGGGGTACGAATCGAACTCAGAACCCCACGTTAAGCAGTCGCTTTTGTGACCACAAAACTGATAGGGCAGTCAAACACATTATACAGGGTGTCCGGTTTTCAATGGATTATCTTAAAATGGGTCATGGTAGAACTAATGACTAATCTGGAAAAAAATACAAATAAAAAAAAAAACCAAGTAGTACCAAAGATATGATTCATTTAATAATATTCGTTGTTTTTTGTTACCTTATTTTACATTCTTGTACACCACGACCACGAATCAATGAATTCTGTCGGTTTTTTATTGTTAACGTAATTTACGTTAACTAAGCTGATAGATAAGTAATCAAAAATAGGACTGCTATTAAACGGTTTTGAAAAAAAACAACTTGAACTATGTTCTTTTGAAAAAAATCGTGAACAATTTTCTTTTTGAGCAAGTTTAAACGTTCGTAGCTTAAAAAAGATGTATCGAAACACAAGTGGCCAATAATTTTATAAGATTATGTGTTTATAGCCGATTTCAAAATGGTATGATTCAGTTTTGTACCTAATATAAATAGTGAATTATTGCTATTCGTTTTCAAAAGGAGCGAAATTTGGGTAAACAACAAAGTTTGAGATATTAGAATATTTATTTACATTAAATGTATCTAGTCATTGGGGTTTAATAAAAAACAGCATTTGATATTAATGACACTGTTTTTGACTGCTAAGCATGAGGTTTTGGGTTCGATTGCTAGGTCGAGCAGTGTTATTGGGTAAAGTGTTATAACTGGTGAAATGTGGCTACACCTCTGCCCTTCGGGGATTACAGGTGATGTTAAGACTGTATTCGTTGTATATTACATTCGTTGTAAATTGTCTGCCACCCACTCTGATTCAGACCCTACATTTTAGAATAAATGCTCTCCTAAGTAGTCGTGTATCAAGTCGATCGCTTATTTTTGATGTGGTTGACTGGACACGGCTACCTAAGTCTTTTAAGGATCGACTTCGCGTAATAATTTTACTTAAGACAGCCCAAATAAAAAAAAAACACGGTCACACCATATTTTCATCATATCACATCCCACAAGTCTCATTACAGGTTAACCAAGCTTTCCTATTAATTACTAACGTCTACAAATCTTTTTATTTAAACCCTGATGGTCAGGTTCATCTAATGTTCAAATTTGTTACAATATTGCAAACTTTGTTGTTTAACCAAATTCCGCTCCTTTTGAACACGAATAGCAATAATTCACTATTTACATTAGGTACAAAACTGAATCATACCATTTTGAAATCGGCTATAAACACATCAGTTTTTAAAATTATTGGCCACTCGTGTTTCCATACATTTTTTAAAAACTACGGACGCTTACAGTTTTTCAAAAAGAATTTTTTTCACAATTTTTTCCAAAAGAACATACTTTAAGTTGTTTTTTTTCAAAACCGTGTAATAGCAGTCCTACTTTTGCTTACTTATCTATCAGCTTAGTTAACGTAAATTACGTTAACAATAAAAAACCGACGGAATTCATTAATTCGTGGTCGTGGTGTACAAGAATGTAAAATAAGGTAACAAAAAACAATGAATATTATTAAATTAATCATATCTTTGGTACTACTTGTTTTTATTTTTTTATGTATTTTTTTTCTGAATCGCCATTAGTTCTACTATCACCCATTTCAAGATAATCCATTCTTTACCGGACACCCGATATATTGTAACTTGTGTGTAAACAAACGTACTAACAACCCATCCGGGAAACAATGCAATAACTTCCAGTTATCAATATTGAGCTGGAGATTAATCCCATAAATATTTAAACGTCAAGCTTATAATGCAGCGGTGGCCAACTGGTCGATCGCGGCTATAAGCCAGTCGCAGACGCAATGCTCTCACTAATATAAGATAGTAACTAAGAATAATATTCAATTTTTTTTATGACATACATAAAATACATAACATCACGCCTGTAATCCCCGAAGGGTTAGGCAGAGGTGTACCCGTTAGTACACCCACATTTCGCCAGTTATGTTTTTAGTCCCATGTAATAGGGGGCGAGCCTATTGCCATCAACCGGGCACAAATCCAGACTCCGAGGCTGCTACTGAGAAATTCCTGATGGAAAAACCCAATAACACTTTGCCCGACCTGGGAATCGAACCCAGGACCTCATGCACAGCAGTCGCGCTTGCGACCACTAGACCAACGAGGCAGTCACCAATGCCTCGTTGGGAATGTTTTTTATGAGTTATTTAAAAATAATATATTTTTTTTTATAATGAGAGGGGATCAAAAATAAAATGTACTACCCAATAGTACTTTGGCCGACCTGGGAATCGAACCCAAAATATCATGCTCAAAGTCGCGTTTTGCAACCACTAGACGAACGAGGCAGTCCACGTATATTCTTCTTCTTCATCGTGTGGGCAGTAAAGTCTTACGACCCTACACACCCTAGTGTCAGAGTTTCTAAATCGCGTCAAGGGCCTCTGACATGGTTTTGAGTGGAACAGTAAGTCCAGGTTTCCTCACGATGTTTTCCTTCACCGATGCCAGTGATGTCCAAGATAAACTGTTAGAACCAATCCACGTATATAAATATAAAATATAATAATTATGTTATTTATGAAATAGGATTCAATGTTTATAAAGAAGCACAGATATGGAATACGTATATCGCACAGAGTCTAGTCAATAAGCAGTAGATCTTGAATCTTATCAAGTTGACTTCCCCTGTCAGACTGTAACTGAAATGATTCATGAGACGATAAGAGCAATCAATACAAAACATAATTACGTTCAACTGTAATTTGAGCAGTTAAATCGACTATTTAACTGTAAAAGCGATTAATTTCATGATTGCATGATGGATGTTACTATGGTACAATTGTTTACTATAACTACTTAAAAGGAATTAAATTTTAATGGCTCATTTAAACGGTGATAGCGCTGTAAAGTGGTTTTTAATCTGGCTACGGGCATTGACTATAACGATGGAGTTGAAAACTAAGTTGTAAAATATTTTCTAATTTTACTTTTACTTTGAAGATTAAACTATCAATGTAAACTTACTATTTTTTTTTACTAATTCGAGAGGACAGGCCAGGCCAGACGTAAAAATAAAAAAATAAATAAAAAAGCTTTCAGTAATTTCTTAGTTTTACATGTTCTCTTAAAGGTGCTGCTTTAAGAGAACATGTAAAACTTAAACAATATATTATGCTAAAAATAGTGATAGAAAAAGTGCTAGTATGTTAGTTTAATTAAAATAACGAAATTAAAAAACTTATTTCTGTTTTGTTAGTGCTATGTGTTACTTTTTTTTACTCGTTCTCGATGTAAAGACCGCCTAAGGCGGTAAAACCCCCTCCAGATGCTTCCTTTCGTCGCGTCATTTTGCTGTTCTGACCCAGAGACTACCAGCTATTCTGATAATGTCATCTTTCCAGCTTTTAAATGATCTGCCCCTTTTTCATTTGTCCCTTCTGAGGGTCCAGTTGGTTACGATCTGAGCGTAGGCTAGAGGCTATCATTGCAAAAATAGAAATTAGTTATTTATCAGAGTTGTCAGTTCTTATTATTCATAATTTTGAACAAAAATGACAAGCGAGGCATTAACCATTTATGTATATTCAAACAGCTTTCAAGGTACACATTATCGCGGTAAGGGGTTGAAAGGTACCGCCCACGTTGAACTATTCTCCGCTACTTCGAACCCTTGCTTGTGCATAGTTTAAGGGTTAATAACGGCTGCAGTAGACGCTTTGTTCCTCTCCTATATTGGATTTTTAAGTGATATTAAGGTGGAAGTACGTTGTGTAATATTAAACTTGGGTATCGTTTTATTCGAGCTGGGTTTTGTATAAAATAATGTACCAAATATGTATGTATAGATACATATATATATTTTTTTACCTCGTTCGTCTACTGGTCGCAACGGGCGACTGCTGAGCTTGAGGTCTTGAGTGCGATTCCCAGGACGGCCAAAAAATTTTCCATCAGGAATTTCTCAGTAGCAGCCTCGGAGTCTGGAATTGTGCCCGGTTGATGGCAGTAAGCTCTCGCCCTATTACATGGGACTTAAACATAACTGGCGAAATGTAGGTGTACTAATGGCTACACCTCTGCTTAACCTTCGGGGATTACTGAATCTTAGTCAAAAATCCCCAATTCGTGGTGATTACTGCTCGTGCCTTGTCTCTGAAAAGAGGCCGTTGCCCTACAGTGTTACAAAAATAGGCTGGTATTATAAATTATTGAACTCTGATCGACAGTCGTAATAAAAGTAAGACTAAGTAACCTTAATAAAATAGCAAAAAAAAACAGGTATCTTCACATCAATTAGCTTAAAGACTAACTTCTTTCAACAGAAGCACTAAGAACTTATTCAGCAAGAAGTCTATAAAGTGATACCTATAAAGTCTTGGTCCCCAAAGTACTGTCAACCGCGTCTCGATCCCAACAATTTGACATTGACATAGCCTTTATGCTGTAACAGTTAGATCGATTTTCGCACTTAAAATCTCACCACAGACGTGTTTTGACCGTACTTTCAGTAATTTGATAGACTCTTAGCAAGTACTCTGCGACCTCTTGAAGTCTGAAGAGCCCTTTCTACGTTACAGAGCAGAGAGTTCTAAGATACGTAAACTTATAGGTCGTGGTTTTAACCTACTTTTTGTGGGTTGAGAGGTATTTTATTGAAGGGGTCCCTTTTTTATTGAACACTAGCACTCTCCCCCGACTTCGTTCGCATGATTTTCCTTACATAAAATTGTACACAAGTACAAAATAATACATATACGCGGCGAATTCACTGGACAACAATTCTTAAGATATATAATACATATACCTATCTTAAGAAAAATGTGCACTGGACAATTCTTAAGATATACATATATCTTAAGTATTGTCCAGTGCACATTTCGCCTCTTGTGCATAACGCTACGAGCGCCCCTATACTCCTCAGACTCAATTAAATGGATTAGCTATTCACGTTTATATCTTGGAAGTTTTTTTAGACAAAACCCTATCAAGTATTAGATCCTGTACCTAAAGCCTTGAATAATTTAGTTCATCTTTGCCAAGACAAAATGGAGACGATAAATTCAAGGACAAATTGTCTTGCTGATCTTATACGAAAATAGTCTTGTCTTTAGCTAGATGGTTATCTTTATTGCAAGCCGTTTTCTCGACAAGGATATTAAGATGATTGGCTAGGTTAGTCTGTTCTACTTCTTTCAAGGCTTAGGACACGCTTTCCCAAAGTGGGCGAAAATGCTCCCTTGTGGGCGCTGCAGGCCTAAAGGGGGCGGTAAGAGACCTAGAAAAAAAATCGGGTCGATGTCTAGAGGCTTAAGAGCGGTTTGTCATATCATCTACTAGGTGGTTTTTAAATAGGTGAAATAATGGGGGCGCTAGAAAATAATATATTCTCAAAGTGGGCAGTAGACAAAATAATTTTGGGAACCCCTGGCTTAGGATGTCAGACACACGAGCTCAATGGCTCGTTAGGCCCCATTAGGTACGATAGATTGAGAATATTAAGAAGGTCCCATTAGTGTTATTTTCTTTTTTTTTTGTTAAAATTAAGGTTTCCCCAGATTAAGAATTTCTCCTGTATCACAGGTGCGTTTACAGACATACAAACTCATAAACAAACTACCTTACCCGGAACAACTACCTTTGGGCTATACAAAAGTTTGTTTAGAGTGGGAATCGAACCCGCAACACGCAGCGCAGAACCCATTTGCTCAGCAACTGCTCCAATCGTAACAATTTATGTTAATTACTCAACTCCCACCAGCCAGTCCAGTCACTGGGTTGCGGAGGTCAGATAGGCAGTCGCTCCATGTAAAATACTGGTACTCAGCTGCATCCGGTGTGACTGGAAGCCGACCCCAACATAGTTGGAGTTTCTTGCCCATTCTTCTCCATACAAAACTACCTTTTGGACAACTAGATTCAATTCTATTTTGTTTTTTGTGTATGACGTTCAAAAGTGCCTTATTGGCCTAATTGAAATAAATGATTTGATTTTTGACTTTTTGACTTTTGTTGGGAAAAGGCTAGGCAGATGATGATGACTCAAGTCCCACATAATGAGACACAATTGATTTTCTATTGTTCTGACTTACCGGTATGATGGCCGCGCCTTGAGTGATAGCTCGTATCGGGCCCTTGAGCCTTTAGCGTTAATAAGATGTTCTTTCATATTGGCCAAATTGCCAACTAACAACCCGCCTCGGCTTTGCACGGGTTCAAAGTTCAACTATTCCGGTAGACGTTCCAAAAAAATATGTCAGACAACCAAAAAACAACCAAAAAAGTTCTTGTGTCGTCTCGTGTCGCCGCCGCCGTTATCGTTCATGCAGTAATTCTTTTTTTTTTCTTGTTATGACCTGAAACCACTTTGCTCATATCAACAACAAATCTTCGAGTTCACTTAACCGTCCCTTAAGTTTATCTGTTCCAAATAGCAGATTAACTATCAATTTGACTGACAGCTGTTCTGTTCTTGACCCAAACACGTTACTTTAGAAACAAAACTATTATACCTACAGAAACTTTGAACAATTTGTGTTCCACAGACCACTTAGGGCTGGGTCGTTTAGTACGAAGAGTCTCGGAGGTACTGTTAAGAGACATAGTTTTCGAACAACGGGCCACATTTGCCCCTAAGTACATCTTTTTATTGCCTGTAAAAAACGTTTAGGGAACTCTATTTTGTAGTGAGTGTTTGGAAGACATCAGTGTTGCTAGTGTACTAAAAAAACGGACAAACGCGAGTCGGACTCGCCCACCGAGGGTTCCGTACAAAGTAATTTGATTTTGATTCCCTTGAGAGTATCGAAATATAGGTTTTTTTGCGAATAAACGGCCGAATTTTTTTTTACGTTAACTTAGATGTTTGATTTTTTCACAGCTTCAATAGACTGTAAACCTGAGATCGTTTAAATTTTAACTGCGTTCCCGAGATAAAGGGTCTTGACATACAGACAGATGGACGGACGGACAGCAAGTGATCCTATAAGGGTTCCGATTTTTCTTTTGAGGAACGGAACTCTAAAAATAAGTACCGTTGCTTTGATGCGGCCTCCTTTTAAGCGAAATACAGGGAACGAAGTTAAAGCATTTCGTATGCAAAACGATGATAAAAACTGCCGACCCCCTTCCACCATCGGTTATCTAGCTAGACGCACTGCAAATTGCCATCCCTGCCTTGTTGCTATTCAAACGTCTTTTTTAATGCGCAAAGGAGTGAAACTCGCTACCTGCGTCTGTATTTCCGAACGCATTTGAACCCAATCTCTTTAAAGCTAAGGTGAACAGTCAATCGGTTTACGGTATTTCGTGATGAGTGAGCGAGTGACCTTTGCTTTTAAATATTTAGATAGATTAAAAACTAAAGGGAGTCGCAATATAAGAAACGTTTTTTGTTTTAAGTTTTAAAATTAAGGTACATGTTGGTAACCGACTGCACGCAGCAGCAGCAGACGACATGTCGTCGCTTCATGTCGTCGCGACACGTCGTTGCGTCATGTCGCTGCAGTCATGATTTCGAACCCGACTGCAGACGGCAACAGCAGATGGCATCCAGTTGGTTCCGAGTGCTCCGTGAAACAAAATGTCTGACGTGTTCGAGAATAGTGATCGCATCTTTTTCAGAATCGCAAAAAAACATTTTGAAAAAAAAAAACACGCTTGACGTGTCGTTGCTCCGGCGTCAGCAGCACTACTGATCTGCGGTCGGATGACACTTCCGTCTGCCGCTCGACGACGCGTCGCTAGCTTCATGTCGCTAACTACGGAAGGAATTTCATAGAAACACGTAGAAACCAGTAGTGTTGCTGCGATATGTCGTCTGCTGGTGCTGCGTGCAGTCGGCTACCAACTTGTACCTTTACGGTGTAACGGAATCTTTTGTGGGCGAGACTGACTTGAACTTGGCCAGTCTCTTTGTCCAAGTTTCAGTGGGCGCCAGACAAATTGCCGTTGTAAACTAAGAGAATGTTCTACGTGGGTAGTACCTAAGTAAAAATCACTTCAAAAGTAATTACGTACAAACGAACGTAATTGCTAAGCAACGAATTTATCAACTATTCCGTTTCTCAGTATTTCTAATTATGTAGTGTCGTTATTACTGTATTTCTCATTAATATTAATTAGAAATACAGTAATAATAGTTCTGTAGCCGAGCAGTATTGATAACTGGAAGAAATGTTTGATGAAATCGATCCGTTCAATCAAGATCTGATGGAGATTTTCGTTCAGTCGCGCCAGCTGTGCCACGGAATCTTAAAACCATTAATTTACAAGACATTTCTAAGTTCAAATTTTCATCTGAATGAAATATGAATCGGCGCAAATCTTGCTTGTTTTGAAACCTCTAAAGGTGCCAGTACTTATTTATTGTTCCGTATCCACATCTGCGTACTAAATTGGATTGTAACTTTTAGTTTTAAGGTTAAAATTTCCTTGTAGGTTTTGTGACGCAATGCTTTTAGTGCTGCCATTTTTAGAGTGAAAGATAGGGGATTTGGGGTGCGATGGAATCTGAGGGGGTCTTTCTAAGTGGTGATAAATGACAGTTGTCTTCGTTTTAGTGCAGTGATAATACACAGTGCGCATCACTTGCAAGACGATGCGGAGATAAGGAAAACTTGAATTTATGAGAGAGATGCCGACAAAAGATACACTTTATGTAACTGCCCCTTATATTCCCACATATTTCTTACTAGTTTCTGCCGGCGACTTTGTCTACGTGTTTTGTTTGTTACGTCTTTGGTTATTGCTCTGCTCCCGTGAGTCGTAGCGTGATGTTATATAGCCTATACTATTCCTTGTGAAACTGGCATCAAAAAGAAAATTTTTGAATCCGAATGGCAGGTTTAGGTGAGCGCTTTTGAACGAACAAACAAAAAATCTCTTCAGTAAATTATATTAGCATAGGAACTTAGTCGATAACACTCGATTCCTTAAAAAAAAATCGGGATTTTTACCGAACTCTGAGCTTTGATCTTCAACCTTGATTTCCGGTACTAGGTCCCTAACTCCCCAAGTATGATTCGACAAAATTTTTGCAATCGCGAAGAAGCAACTAAGAGTAAAATTACTACAAATTAAAACAAAGTACAAACCTTTAAAAGGTTCTTAACAATTTACAAATTACTATTTTGAAGGTCAAGGTGAAATCTATAAAAAACACCAATCTATTTTTAACCAAGACCAAATAAGTCGAAAACACGCTATTTCTTTCCCCTATTGAAACTAAACTAAATAGGGCTAGTTTAGCCATAATTAATGTTTGAACCACGTGTGTTTGTGGTCAATCGATGCGATTACAAGGGCGATAACAGAACTTGAACTAACACAAAGGGTTCAAGTGAAAACAGGGTCATTAGCGCCCAAGTTTATAGCTTATACCTTGTGAGGGGAATTGAGTAGTTGTTTTTTTTAATTCAATGTCAAAATCAATGAAAATGTATTTAGAAATACAAATAAATAAAGTGTGTTTTTTGAACAAATGTTTATACGGAGATACAGAAAAAAATATGTGTCTGTCTGTTTGTTCCGGCTAATTTCCAAAACGGCTGAATCGATTTTGACGGAACTTTCATAGGTAGATAGTTGTTGTTATATGGAGTACAAACTTTGATTTTAGAAAAGGATTTGGGTAACTGACACGCTAAAAAATCTTATGTAATACGATTCCGAACCATTCACGCGAACGAAATCGCGGGCATTATTCTAGTCAACAATCGGTTCCGTAGTTAAGTCTTGAAAGCGTAACAACAGACAGACAGACGGACAGAGCTACTTTCGCATTTATAATATTAGTATGAATGAGGTGAGATGTGTACAATATTTTAATTTGACCAAAAACACCTACCACATGTCCCTTTCCAATTACCCCCATATATAACACACTCTATCCTAACAACCGTAATAGATGATCCAATAAACGCGACCCCTAACATGAATTTAGAGCATCACCATCATAATGTAAACTTACTAAGAGGGATCTAAAGTCCTCTGAAGGATCCTTAGAAGCCTCCAACTGTAGTGTTCTTGTGGGCAGTCTCAGGGCTGTGTACACACAGCAAAACAGATAAGTATGCAGGGTAGTCAGGATATAGTTGAAGTTTTCTTAGAAACCGATGGATGTCTTTGACTGAAACTTAATAATTAACTGTTTATTATCTGCGTTTTATTATTGGCGTTCTGTAGTTTCTGCCTACCCCCATGGGAAAAAGGCGTGAGTTTATGTATGTGTGTATGTATGTATGTATCTACGTTTTAAATAAAATTACATTCGAAAAAATCTATCGGTTTCTTTGAAAACTTCAACTATATCTGACGACCCTGCATACCTATCTGTTTTGCTGACTGTACTTTAGATGATATAGTTTTGAGTAACCCTGAATGTATAATTTGGGCGCCGAAAATTACGACCTTAAAGGGTGCTACTATATTTTAATTGTGGACTCAGTTTAAGTTACTTAACATCTTAAGGAGTTTGTAAAGTTTTGTAACCACTCTGGGGTCTTGGAGTCAGCTAATGATGATAATACCACTCTATTATTGTCCCACATCAGGGCAAAGGCCTCTTCACGTACAGAGAAGGCACGGACATGCTTGCTTGAGTCAGATTGTGTGTAAGTTATTATGATAGGTGAATTGTCGAAATTAAAATGATGAATGACGAAATTTTGTCAGTTCCTAAAAAAAAGTCAGCTGTTCCATTCAAAAGTGCAACACCTTCACGAACGATTGAACGGCTGATTTGACGATAATTATTAGCCCTTAGGCGTCTAGTTTTATGTACTAAATCCATGGTAAATATTTTTGTTACGATTTCACTTTCAACCCTGTATAAAAACCGTCTCACTAGAACGAAAGCGAGTTAAGTAAGTTACCTTAACTTATGACCTGAAAAAAGGGCTCTACATTTAAACTAGGAAGTACGCATACACAGACCTTACAAACATATTCTTCTATCTATCTTCAAACAGCCATCCCAAAATGAGGTAGATCTGACGACTCTGAGCTCTCAGTCTATAAGGTTTTCATATGAGAGAACTTTTAGCGTTTTGGGCTTTGAATTTTGTCATGTGGAAGCGATAAACACCCGTTCCATCAGGACTAAAACGATCTCAACAAAATCAACAAACCATGAGTGTTATAAAACTTGCGATAGTTGTTTATGTAGGGTCTGACACGGAACACGTGGCGTAACGTTAGTAACGGATAACGTTAAATAACGTAGGTTTATCATTAGAGTTATTTTGATAAAAAGTAACGCTAATAATAAACCTACGTTATTTTTAAAATTAGAAATTCCTATACTCACATTTAGAATAAAGGCTTTGTTTATATAGGCCTTTTCCCGACTATATTGGAGCCGGCTTCCAGTCTAACCTGATGCAGCTGAATACCAGTGTTTTACATGGAGCGACTGCCTATCTGACCTCGACAACCTAGTAACCGGGTAATACGATACCCCTTGGTAAGACTGGTTGTCGGAGTTTCGGGCTTCTGACGAACGACTGTCAAAGATCCACATGTGATAGTCGAGACCAACAGCTTAACGTGCTTATGAGGCACAGAGGAGTCTCGGTGTGTAAAGATGGTCATCCATCCGCTGACCAATCTTGGCACGGGTAGCGTAACGTCTAAAACCACAACAAAAAACAATAAACGGTTATTTATCAAAACTAAAATAAAAGTATTTTCCCAATTTTTGCTCAATGTTACTTACATTGAGCAGAGTTTGATGGTCAGTATGCGTTGCTAACGGCTATGTGATATGTGTACGTGTAATCTCGTAACCTTTCTGACTAACTGACCAACTCCTTGACAATTCAAGAGTGCCTGTAAATAGACTAATTAAAATAATAAATGTTTTGACTTTGATTTTTGTGCCCCAAAAGTGTCTTTCAGGAAGCAGTACTGCATGTAGCAATAATTAAGCAACTGCAGACATAGTTGAGATTAATCTTGATAGCGGGTAATAAAATAAACAGTTTCGTTTATGTGGGTTTCTTTTATTGCGAGGACATTAACTAAAAGGGTCCCCAGACAGTTCTAAGAGCCGTGTGAAAGACGTCACGTCCGTCCGTGGTCGATGTTTGATGTATTTTAGTTATCGCACAAACTTTGTCCTTTTCGGGCGAATGAGAGCCGAGCAATCAGTCTGCGGAAATTGTACCCTTAACTTCGGCCTATTGCAGTTTTCGGAAGTTTCTCACCTCCTTTGATCCTTTTAACAGCCAAGGGGAAAATCTAAATTAAAGCTTAAGGAATGTTTTGATAGGTTTTTGATCGTCTGCCCCTTAATGAAAATCATTCAACTGTGAGGTCTATACGAGCATGGCGCGGTGTAAGAGTAGCCAGTAACCGTTTAGATTTAACGAATTAATTAAGTACTCACTAGCTTCTGCGCGCGGCTTCGCCTGCGTAAAAGTAACTCCGTAGAGTTGAACTATTATCCCAAGGGAACACATTACCGGAATAAAAAGTATCCTATGTGTTAATCCAGGAAATGGTCTATCTATATACCGATTTTCATAGAAATCTGTTCAACGGTTTACGCGTGATTGAATAACAAAACATCTTTACAAACTTTCACATTTATAATATTAGTAGGATAGGATAGAGAACAATACATCCTTCACTTAATGATGAGCTTAAATTAATAAATACAACATGACTTTTAATACATTATACATCTTTCAAGGGGTGTTTGCATTCATGATTATGAATGACTAATATAGCGGAACCTACTCTGAAATACTACAAAGACATCAGCTTTTCTCTACAAAAATGCACTTTAACACAGAATTGTCAAGTGAGCATTTGACTCAAATAATTAGGTAAGCCTATAAAGCACAAAAAATCCTCAAGATTAATGTTTTAGAAGATTAGGCTTGCAAATTAAATTGAACCTTAAACCTTAATAACAATTTGGTCTTATCTTGCAAGCTTCAGGCCAAAAATACAATTTCTGTCCATATATAGGCTGCTCGTCCTACACAATCAAAAGTTGGCTCCAAAATTGTCCAATTTATTCGGTTGACGTTATGACGTCTTACCGTCCGCCATCTTGGATGATGAATAAGGTCCAGACAGACGAATTACTTACCCAACATTTAGTTAACCTCGTAAGTTATTTCGTGGAGTTTTCCTTGTATTTTCTGGTGGTCCTTAACACCTAAATAGGGTTGTCCAAATTAAATTTGTGGAGGGACTTTTCTTGTGTTTTCTATGTAGGAATGTATTGTGATTTGTTGTTACCTTTGCGTAGGTATTAATCTTACGTAAAGGTCAGATAGTAACGAATGAATTATGTGTGCACTAGCATTTGCTTCGCGACTTCGTTCGCGTAAGTGTCGGTTATCGCGGACGCAGACGAAGTCGCGGTATAAAAAGGTAGCCTATGTCCATTCTTGGGGATCAAACTAATCTTGTACCAAATCTCATCAAAATCGGTTCAGTGGTTTAGACAGTGTAGTGAAAGCGTAACAGACAGACAGAGTTAGTTGCTCATTTATAATATTAGTATGGATGTATATATGTAGATATCGGATTTTTTCAAGCATGATTGGATCCCTTCTTTACTTAATAAATTACATTTTCAAATCAATTCTTCATGAACTAATAATATTCACGAAAATAACTGTCAACCCTACGTATGTATATGGACAACGGGACAATAGTTCTTTGTAGCCATCCATTTTGGGCACAGCTACAATAATAGACGAACTTTTCTCTCTATACATAAAATATTATATACGGTACATAAAATATTTCGACTCCTAATAAGAATAGCGACGAAATAATGTTATTGTGCATTACGTAGAATTTACAACAAAAAACCGTTGTTTGGCTATTGTTTGAAATTTAGAAATAAATTGGACACTGCAGGATACAGAGTGGTCAGTGCCATTCATTGCTTGTTTAGTCATGGTTTACTTTTACATAACATAAACATCACGCCTGTAATTCCTGAAGGATTAGGCAGAGGTGGACCCATTAGTTCACCCACATTTCATCAGTTACTGTTACATCTATACTATAATAAAGCTGAAGATATTTTTGTTTGTTTAAAACGCTAATCTCTGGAACTCAGTCGGAGAGGAAAATTTCTTCTTTTGCATATGATATCCAGATTCCTGATGAATGGCAAAGGCTATATAACATCACACTTCGATACACGGGAGCAGAGCAGTAGCCAAAGAAGTGACGTAAAGCTGGTGATAGAACCCACGTGGACGAAATGACGGGCAGAAACTAGTTCCACTATAAAATAAAAAAGAAACATACATAACATCACGCCTGTAATCCCCGAAGGGTTAGGCAGAGATGTACCCATTAGTACACCCACATTTCGCCAGTTATGTTTTTAGTCCCATGTAATAGGGGGCGAGCCTATTGCCATCAACCGGGCACAAATCTAGACTCCAAGGCTGCTACTGAGAAATTCCTGATGGAAAAACCCAATAACACTTTGTCCGACCTGGGAATCGAACCCAAGACCACATACGCAGCAGTCGCACTTGCGACCACTAGACCAACGAGGCAGTCAAAAAAAAAAAAAAGAAACCCGATTTTTATTATAACATAACTATTGCGGGCATATGCTAGTATTTTTTATATTCAAAACTTTACTTAAATTTATTTTTTTGTTAAATTTATTGATAAGGAATACAGGATGTGCATATTGTAGTATTATACTTCCGTATGGTTAGGACGAAGATAAGGAAAAATCGGCTAATTACGAGTAGAACTCGAACCATATAATTGACTGTAAAAGTCATGTTTTCATTATTTACAAATAATTCTAACTTTACGTGAATGATAAATCCGAGTCTACTATTTTTTAATAATACTTTTTTTTATCATGTGGGCTCTAAGGTCTTACGACCCCACACTCTCTAGTGTCAGAGTTTCTAAACCGCCTCAAGGGCCTCTAACATGGCTTCTGGCATGAGGTCTTGGGTTCGATTCCCAGGTGGGGCAAAGTAATATTGGGTATTTCCAATAAGAATTTTTCAGTAGAAGCCTCGAGTCAGAATTTGTAACCGGTTGATGGCAATAGGCTCGCCCCCAATTACATGGGCTTCAAACATAACTGGACTTCTCTGCTTAACCCTTCGGCGATTACAGGCGTGATGTTATGTGTTATAATTATTTGATTCTATTCTATGAGTTGTTCCTACAGTGTGTATGTATTGGTATATAAAATCATCGCTCTATTACCCTGTTAAATAATTATTAAATAAAATTAAATAAATAAAAGATTAAAATGTTCCTTTAAACAGTAATAAGGTAATTAATTAATTTTAATTTTTGTTTCAGGTAAGGAAAATTTGTCGTCAACAGCTGCCGGACGCCTGAAAGTGATAATTACCCATAATTAGGTAAGTAGGTAAGTGCCTAGTGTGAGTTATAGATTGGGTTATCAAACCTCCACTTATAAACTAATTGAACTAAAATAATGCTTTAGATAACTTGAAAATAATTATCTACAATACTTATTGTTGAAATAGTAAACGTTGAATGTAAATATCCGAACGAGTTTAATTATAACTAAATCGCTTCACTCAGTCCTCGGCTGCTGACACCGTTCACTGTTAACCACTGTGACGTCACATATCTTAAGAACTATCCAATGCACTTTTCGCCTCTTGTGTATCACACTACAAGCGCCCGCCGCCCGCACCTCTCCCGGTCCCCGTTCTCGTATGATGTTATATAGCCTATACTGTTCGTCATGAATTTGGCTATCAATTTAGGATGATTTTTTAAATCCGTCTTGTACTTCAATTGGTACTGGTATTTTAAGTACCTAACATTCGGACTGAAAAAAACTTTCATGAAAAATCGGTAATGCGTAATTATACAAACAAAGAAGTCTCTTGAGCTTTGTTATAATTATTAGGTATAGATTATAAAGAGGTAAAATTTGTTTGTTTAATTTAAAAACGATAATGTACTAGAAATACTGGTCTGATTTCAAAAATTATTACATTTATAGTAAGCATCGCTATTGTCAAGTATCATAGGATATATTTCATAGAGTACTTGACGAAAATAAGGACAGAGTCGCGGGCAGAAGTTATAGTTACGTAATACCTTGAATAAGGGCTTATGAAGTATGAAAATAACTTTCTGCGTGGGTTCTCTAAATCGGCTCAGAAAAATAAGTTTGATTTCCTCTGACGTCAAGTCTTTTATAATATCTGTATTTTTCCATTCGATTATATTTTCCCAACCACTAATCAATAGGCAGTTGTCGTGTATCTACTAATATTATTGTTTGTCTATATTACTCATTCATTTTTCATTCGGGAAACCAATCAATCAATCAGCCTAGTCTTTTCCCAACTATGTTGGGGTCGGCTTCCAGTGTAACCGACTGCAGCAGAATATCAGCATTTTACATGGAGCGACTGCCTATCTGGTCTCCACAACCCAGTAACTGGGTAAGATTTGCTGTCAGACTTTCGGGCTTCTGACGACTCGTAACTACTGTCAAAGATCTACGTATGACAGCCGTTACCAGCGGCACAACGTGGTGCGTACGGAGGAGTCTCGGTGTATAAAGATGGTCCCCCATCCACGGACCAACCCTGGCAAGCGTAGCTTAACCTGGTAGATCGACTCGTGAGGCTAATATTAATTAGCCACGAGCTCCTCCGAAACCGTTAGTAAGAAAAAAACAATCGACTATCACAGTTCGTGACTCGCGCTTGATATTTATAGATATCTTTTCGAGATATGTCACATAATTTTTCGTAAGAGACACCAGGGGTTAGCCAAGTACTTTATAGCTTCGAAAATTGCTTTTATACGCCTTAATAAATTACTAAAATGTTTAACTTAAATGTTTCATTTATTAACCAGAGCATAGCCACAACGTATCTTATACTGTAAGTACTTGCGGTTCCTAAGCTCTTGGTGGTAGTCATTAATGTTAATGGCTATGTACAAACTGGAACTCTAATTAATAGCCTTTAAGGTTCATCAATTAAGTTAGAAGGTAAACGTGTCTTTGTTGAAGGTTTTAGTCATTTTCACTAATCGTAAATTATCTAAATTAACCGTTCTTAATAAGGCCATTTTTTTCTGTACATTCTGTTGTAGAACATATTTTAGAATATTTCTATGAAAAATGTTTAAGTGGTTTAGTCGTGAAAGCGTATTAGACGGACAGAGTTACTTTCGCATTTATAATATTAATAAAGATTGTATGCACGTCTGCGATCGATTCGACTCACAGC
This sequence comes from Hoplodrina ambigua, assembly GCA_949774945.1. Classification (NCBI taxonomy): domain Eukaryota; kingdom Metazoa; phylum Arthropoda; class Insecta; order Lepidoptera; family Noctuidae; genus Hoplodrina; species Hoplodrina ambigua. The sequence continues at coordinate 10,679,929 of OX458980.1, read as the reverse complement.
CAAAATCAACTATAATTCTAGATCATTTATATACTTAATGATCACTAATCACATAAACTAACCAAGGGTTTCAAAAAAGTAAACACTTTTAAAAGAAGACAAAAAAAAATTACTAAAAATAAAACACAATTCCGAAACAACAAAAAAGAAGCTTTTACCCAACGTGTTATGTATTCATAACACAATATTTCATGCTTCGTGTCAACCCCTAAAAGTACACTCTCTTTCCAGTACTGAGTAACTAAAGAGGTCCTAATTCTGAGTGAGTCGGATGCAGAGGACCATGACATAACGAGGGGAGGAAATGTAAGCATGACCTTCGTGAAGGTCGAGGGTCTGAGTAAATGGTTTGGCGGGGCGAGACTGCGCCCTACTTGTGAAGGGGACTGAACGAATGACTCTTGGTGGGGCGGTGGTGGAAATTGGTGTTCACGGTTAAATGGACTATCGCTTGTCGTGTGTAAAGTAGGCTTTGAATTGAAGCTGCTAGGGCGATAACTAAATAGCCTCCCGGGCTGCTGCGTTTGGGAGTTGATGCCTGATAGCTTTATCGTCGACTAGCTTCTGCTTGCGACTTCGTTCACAAATAAGTCGAGAATTCGTCTATAGAACAGAGCATATGACATTCGGCAATACTGTAGCTTTCCATCACTGAAATCACTTTTGTAGTCGGACCAATAGTTTCGGAGATTACCTTTTACAAACAAAATCACAAACCAAGTCTTTACAGTGCTAGTCAAAAAAATAAAAAAATAAATTCTGTTTTAATTTTTTTAGTCCATTAGCGATTTTTTATTTTTAAACTTGTAAGAAGAAATCTGGTCTATACGTATGTGTATACTAAGAAGAAAAGGTGGAGAATAAAAGCAATGAAATATCGAACTTTTTTTTTGTTGTTGGAATATTGTGAACCTTTTTCTACCTCGCCTCAATATAGTCAAACGAAACTCGAATGCATGAGTCAGCCAATAAATAGTAACCGTTCGAAATTAGAATCATTCTTTCAGTCGTAAATAGCAAATGGCTTTCCCATTTGACGGTTGACAGGTTTGACATGATTTTCCTATTTAGGAATTCTATTTCGTACGACTTCATAAATCATGAAAGCTTTTCGATAATATTCGAAGATGATTGGTATGTTACGAAGGACATGTGTATATCGAAAATAGAAATTATTTGTGACCATTCTTAGGGTTCCGTAGCTGAAAGGGGCAAACGGAAGCCTATTCCGTCCATCCATTCTGGTCCATCTGTCATATCTCTTGAACAGTAAAAGTAGAATGTTGAAATTTTTGCAGTGTTTATTAGTATGGCTGCTATACCAAAAAAATAATAAAAATAAGTATAATAATATATATAGTTACCGGACATCTTAACAGTATACCGTGGCCCCGGAACGTAAAGGGCAACAGAATGAACAGGGTGGTTTTTAGTCAGTAAAAGTCTGACAGTCCCATTTCCAGCCCAGACTGATTTGATGATATTTACCACGGAAAAAAAAAGTTAATCACGCGGACAGAGTAGCGGGCAAAAGCTTCTCCATAGCCTCAAGTTACGTAGCCACAACTCCATTAAAGTTCGTTCGACTTCAAATAACGAATTGAGTATCTCAGGTATAAACCTATCATGTTATGAACTTTATACCAACTTTCTGTACTTATTTATAACTTATTTATTGAAGAGCCAATGCAATAAACATTATATTTAATGCCTTTCTCAACTTGTGGAAACTTTTAGCTGCAAGATCGCAATAAAGTATGTCAAAATATGCTGAAAATTAAGTAAAGCAGTCGGTTTATCTGCGCTTGATTCTGTTTTTACAAGTGCTCTCTCACTTGAAGCATTCGCTTGTAATGTAACGTTGCAGAGTCGAATATTGTATCGGTGAGGAGAACTGAGCATTACAGTACGCAACTTGATGATTTGTGTAATATTTTGGTACAAGTTGTAACGTCACGCGCGTCATGCTACTTCTAATTGAGCGTTTTTTTTTTCATTTATGACAATGTCGAATTAATATTACCGCGGTCAGCTCAAGACCGATTCGTCTGACATTGAGCAATCAACTGATGGACTATATCTAGAGATTAACTGAGTGCAGTATTGAGTATTGTTGTCTGTATCGTGATGAAGAGGAGATGGTCAATGTTTTGGATTGTATCAGTCTTTGTGTCATGGTTGTATCTTACTCTGCTGAGAGTATGACGGGTTATCAGATGCTAGTAAGTAAAGACTTGGTTTACGAGTAATCAACTGAAATCTCTAATAAAGAACATAGGCTACTTTTTATTCTGCGGCTTTGTCTACGTCTGCGATAACCGACATTTATGCGGACGATGCCGCAAGAAAAAGCTGTAATAAAAATGAAATTAAGTTAAGTGTACATATAAGAAACGTATATTTTTGTTGGCCTGTTATTTTTCTCAAATCTTAATTCACAGACTCTGTCTTCGAGTAAATCCTAAACGTCTCTGCCATCGTTTCTTGTCCATATTACTTCGTTGGCTACTTCCTGACACCTGATTAATGTGTCTACAGATACCGCTAATTAGTTACACCGCTAACTTTGGTGATCGCTCATGCGGTATCATTGTGGTGGGGGCGATATTAGCCCCTTTTTGTTGAGGGAACTTATGTAGGGGCGAGCTGATTATTGCTGTTGGTTTGACAAGGGGTTCTGTTTCGACGTGGGACTTGACGTTTTAGACGTCATCTTTACTGTGAGTGAGGGAGATGGAGTTATAAGGGATGTATAGTGCTATCCCTTTCTTGCAAGGTAACAATGATGGATTAGTTAGTACACGCTTCCCCGGAGTTTAGATGCCCTATTCTGTGAAAATGTCTCCGGTTAAATCAGGTGAAGTGAGTCTGTGGTGAGTTGTCAGTTCCTAGTTTTAGGAAGGACGGTAGGTCATCTTTAGCTAACTTGAGATTTGATCATGCGATTCTTTTACAGAGTTAAAAACTCATCACTATGAATAACTATTACTATGGGACCAACACTTAAATCATGAAATACCGTTCCCAAGAAAAGAACCAAATAGCTTTATAAAATTATTTTTTTGGGAGCATATCGTAAATTATGGCATAGCTGATTTTCTTTTCATGATTTTAGGGTTGGTAAAATAGTAAATTTGGTTTTGTTTAAAAGTTGTTCATAATGACGCGTACAGTGACCCCTTTTCAGGTTTTTTGTAAACTTACAAAAAACCTGAAAAGGTTTAAAAGGTTTTTATACCTTTTTTTTTTAAGGTTTTTTCCTAGGGTCATCATTATACAGGTGATTGTTAATTAACAATCACCTGTATATCAGTTCCAACACAAACTCACGCTTATCGTAAAGATCAATAAGGATTAAAACCGCATGTATTACTATTGCTTGCGAGTTTGTGCCAGGACATATTCCTGTTTAAATTATCTTCCAAAACACGACGACCGAAACAAATTATTCACAATTTTGAAGCACTCGAAATATTTTCCAACATGTCATCAAATTCTGCTTTGATTCAGTAATGAGATTTTCGGACACACACGCACCCCATCCAAGCGGTTTTAACTGCAGTATTTACATATCTCGGGGGCTTAGCTCAGAGTTATCTCGAACGACCTTCTAACATGCGACGTTAAAAGCCTTCTATACTATTGTCAAAAAACATAAACCTTCCTTTTGGGGCAGTTTTAAAAGTATTTATTTCTAACAGCACAATAACAACCTTAGGAACATATAATAGGGAAGGGATAGGGAAAGTGGTGGTTGCTTTATCTACTCAATAATTTACGAAAAGTTTAAAATAATAATTATTATGTTATCTGAGGAACTTTACTTTAGTAATTAGGTGCGCAGTAAGCCTAGCCGCACACGAGCCACCGACCTCAAAACGACGCCACTGACGTGTTTCCTGTAATTTTTATAATTTGATATGAACTCACCGCACACGTTTGACGTCGGTGGTCGCCACAACGCCGTTTCTAACTTCAGGTGGCGGCGTTTGTGGCTGTCGTGCGTGGCCCGTCTGTTACCAGGCTCTAATGGGAAATGGCGGGTCACATCAGCCGCATGCAAAGTGACCGCAGCGCAAGAGTCTCTACTGAATGGGTACCTGAAGATAGACGGTGTTGCCGAAGACCCTTAGGTCGGGAAAAATAAAAGAAAAACGATACACTGTTTAAATTCATAATTATAACTTTATTATAAAACACACAAGCATCATAATATCAAAAGTAAACTTCTTACTCCTAATCTTGAACTCAAATTAACCTGCCAAATAAACAGCCTAATAATAGCTACGTCCAAATTCCATGTCGGTAACAAACGTCTCTCCCCAACCATCTCATTACCATTGCTCGACGGTCGGCAAAACTTTTCACATGTAAATAAATGTTCAAGAAAAGGGCCTCGATAACTTGCAGAGATAACAAATATAGAGGAGACGTTGATTACACTGTGGCTTTCTGAACTTGGAGGAAACTTTAATAAACGCTCGTTTATGCAAGGGGAGTTTCTCGCTTGTGGATAGGCGAGTGTGTTTATGTGACTCTCGCCAAGCGATTATTCACTTGCGAGGTACAAAAACTCGCCTGCTAAGTCTCCGGAATTATGAATTTTCAATGATAAGCCTGCACATACAAGTTTCAACGTACTGTTCATACGAGTTAGGTTTTTATTTCCATTTAGTAATAGTTAGGGAGGCAATTCTAGTAAATTTTAGAAATGTTTGCGTTTGAAAAGCCGTATGCAAAATCTTAGCTACAATCAATGTCAAAAAGCATTTTTGAAACTGATATCAAGAGGCAATCATAATCCTAGTAACTTTTAGGAAGATCGTAATCTAATCTCAGGCTCAATCTGTAAAAATCCCTCTTATTTACCTGTATTTTTTTGTTGTTGCTGAGATGAGATTGCGACTAGTATTTGAACGTTTTTAATTACGAGAATTAAGCCTTCTGGTTAAAGCGAGAACTTTTCCACGTTTAAACAGACCATGATGAAGGAACCACAAACCATACAATTCTGTTTGAAATTAAGCAAGTTTCCCAATTGGATGAGAGGGCCTATCGTACTTGTCAATACTAACTTGAAGGGTATACCTCTGTGTAAGATGAGGGTTACTCCATAACTCTTGGCTTGATATGAAATTGTTTACACAAATAAAGAAAATTGAATTGTCTGTTTGTCATGTCAAAATAACAGCGTTTTACTAAATAAATATAAATGTTAACAAAGTTCATACAATTCGTAAACTTTTTGTCGGTGTTTGTTCAGGTAAGTCTCTGAAACGGCTGAACCGATTTTGACGTGACTTTCACTGACAGATAGCTGATGTTATGAAAATTATTACTTGTTTTTATTTTGATTTTGTGTACATTTTTTTTCTTTTTATGTTTTGTGCGTCATTTTCGCGTGAATAAACAATATTTCCAACTTTTATTTTAGAAAAATAACTTCTTAAGTTTCCTCGCCCAAAAATTAAAACCTACCAGAAAACAGACAATAACAGGAACGAAGTCGCGGGGCTAAGCTAATATTAAATATGCGTGAAAGGGTTACTCCATAACTCTCGGTTTGATATGAAATTGAAACTGGGAACTCGTAAAGTATCTGGGACGTGACTGTTCCCAGATGGTTATAAATGGCTTTATTTGGCTTTGTCCGTGGTGATAGGCTTTGATCAACAGAGCGGATTAAGGGAGTACGTAGTTACATAGTATATACTCGTAAATCTGGTAGATTAACCCGGTAAATACAGGTTTTTTTACATGCGCGTAAAGTTTAAATAAATAAATATACGACCAATTTCATAAACGGTATTGAATATATAATTTTATTATTAGGAAATTGATAACACTGACTGATTCTAGTATTATATAGGTTTGCTAAAGAGCAACATTAAGTTTGTTTATGACATAAGTCTTATTGTTTCCGTTCTTGTCTTTGTCAACGCTATGCTATGTGACGAATACATTATTGTGCAACAGAAATCTCAATTTATTTTTTCCTCAAGAATCATAAACCTTAACAAACGGAGTACGCGATTTGAACTCAAATAGAATTTACAATTCTTGGCACATTTATTTTAATACTTGTGTTTATTTATTCTCAATATTCAGATAACAGAAATCCATAGTGTTAGTAATTGACCTTATATCTAGTACTAGTACATAAAATAAACCAGTCTATTATTGTCCTACTGCAGGGCAAAGGCCTCTTCTCATACAAAGAAGGCACGGGCACTGATCACTACGCTTGATCAAGGCGGATCGGCAATTTAAACTTATGTTACGAATATTTACAAGTCCAGGTTTCTTCACGATGTTTTCCTTCATCGATGTCGATGATGTTTCTTACGGATCTCTAATTTGGAAATTAAATAAAGCCTTTGTTACGTTTTGATACCTTACCTTACCTTACCTTCCATAGTGGGACGAATTTCAAAATCGGTTAGGCAGTTTTTAAGTTTATCCATTACTCGCACTCTCCCCACGACTTCGCTCGCGTGATTTTCCTTACGGATCCCTAACTTTTTTGAAAATATAATATAGCCTGCGTTACTCAGGGTGATTGCAGGGTGAATTTAGCTATTAAATGGTCAAAAAAAACGGCACAGTAGTTTTTGAGTTTATTCATTATAAACATACACACACACACCCTCACAAAAATACAAATCTTTCCTCTTTATAATAGTAGTGAAGACAAAAAAATAATAAACATCTTTTCTCTTTTAACAATAGTTTAGATCAATAAATGAAAGCATCTCATCTTCAAATTCATTTTCCTCCTCATTGGACCCTCTTTATGCGACATTTTCTTACAACCCTCGAGGGTTTATCAATGACATTCTTACAGCTATTGAAATCAATCGATCCTGAAACAATCCGTTATTGTTTCAGGCCTGACTGTATTAATAATCCAAAGCCCTTAAGTCTGAACCCTTTCGTCGATTTAATCTCAGATAATCCATTACCCCGTCAAAACTTGTTTCAACAAGTTTCGAACTTTTTCTAACAAACCTATAGAAACATGATGAAGTTTGTTTCTTATTTGAAAAGTCAAATAAGTGCGAAAGGATTAACAAGAGAATTAATCTTGCCCAGCAAACATTTTTAGGGTACCGCACTCAAAGGTTAAAACGGAACCGTATTACTAAGACTCCGCTGTCTGTCCGTCTGTCACCAAGCTGTATCTCATGAACCGTGACAGTTGAAATTTTCACAGATAATGTATTTCTGTTGCCGAAATAACAACAAATACTAAAAAAAGGTTAGAATAAATATAATAAGGGGCTCCCATATAATAGATATGTTTTTTTTTTGCTGTTTGTATATGTATATAATGATACGGAACCCTTCGTGCGCGATTCCAACTCGCATTGTGCCGGTTTTTTATATTAAATTATTCTAAGTCTTTCTTATTTACCGACTAAATAAAGCTTAGGAAAATGTACAGGATTGTTTATTTAAAACAGATTTGGGGGTGCTTTAAGTACCTTCGGTTGAATTGTCACGGATGAAACAGGGCTTTTTCTAAAACACGAGAATTTATTGACCTGGAAACCTTCGCAAAGATAAGAATAAGAAGAATTTATTAATGATACACCTTTTTTTAACAAATATTCTTAGTTACCTAACACGTTGTTGACATCATAGTGATTAAACAGCGTTTTATTACTGAAAACAATCTGAAAAAAAATCGCGACAGCTACAATTGTTAAAAAAAAAAATACCAGAATATTACATAACATAACATACATAACATCACGCCTGTAATCCCCGAAGGGTTAGGCAGAGGTGTACCCATTAGTACACCCACATTTCGCCAGTTATGTTTTTAGTCCCATGTAATAGGGGGCGAGCCTATTGCCATCAACCGGGCACAAATCCAGTCTCCGAGGCTGCTACTGAGAAATTCCTGATGGAAAAACCCAATAACACTTTGCCTGACCTGGGACTCGAACCCAAGACCTCATGCACAGCAGTCGCGCTTGCGACCACTAGACCAACGAGGCAGTCCAGAATATTGTGAATCTGAAATAAAATATGAAAGCAAAAAGATTTTTTATTTAACTAGTCACCTTACAGATAAATTTGTTTACCTACTTTATAATTTTTTTTTATTGAAGAGCTTTTAAAAAAAACGAGACATTGAGCGGGTCATCAGATCTATGAAATCAAGACGTGTTTTGCGAATCGGGATTCCTGATAACACTGGGTTACCCCTGTACTATATTATGCCAGAGTCCTATCCTCGGCATTAAAACCAGCATCGTTATTCCCTCTGTTGCCATGATAAATGCGTTCAATATGCACAAGTACGGTCTCAAGTGATCCCGTCAGGTAATCCTCGCGAATGTGAAATTAGACAGGTCTGGTACGGTTCCAAGAGCCGTGTGAGTTATGATGCGAAGGTGGCACGAGCTTGCGCCCACTAAGCTCCTTAATAAGACTTGTAAGTCAATGAGCGACAATTGTGGTAATGAGGTAGACTGGTAGTAAATGCCCAAGGCATTAAGTCCGCCTTTGTACGGTGTATTTTTTACATGTGCATAAAGTTCAAATAAATAAATTGCAGTCTTTGTATGTGCATATATTTGGAGGAGCTTATAAGTCTTAACTACTTATTTACAGTGTAGACTATATGTCTACACTGTAAATAAGTAGTTCTGTGAATAGGTAGTCGGACAGGTTTGCCATAATATGTATTATCTCAACGTTAAGATTCATTTTAAAGTTTATCTCGATAAGGCCTGCTTTCCTATTTACCCTGTTTGATATTACATATTACACGAATAGAATGAGAAAAAATATAACAAATTGATAGATTTTTGTCTGTCTGTCTGTCTGCTTGTACCGATTAATATACGAAACCGTTGGACCGATTTTGACCGGACTTTTGATTGCACATAGCTTTTATAAGTAGTAAATTGTAGGCTACTTATTTTTATTTAGTAAAATTAGGGTTCCGCGCTAAAAATGAAAATCCATGTTAACTGACATTCACGCAGACAAAGTCGCAGGCGTTTAAAATAGTAGTAAGATTGATGTTAAACAATCACAAGGTTATTAATTAAATAGATTAATAGTATGCTAGATATCAATAATGAAACTTATCACTTGATCTTAAAGCACAATTTAGTATAAAGATTGAACTTTCCAATCCTTTGTCCTATTTCAATCCATTAGTTTTCTGTTCAAATAAGGAAATTGCATAGTTATCCTATTCTAACATTTGCCTCTTCACATTCTCTTAAACTCGATGGTATAGTAACAGCAAACCATTTGTTAGACCAGGGTTTCTCAACTGTGCGTCGCGACGCCCTGGGGCACCGTGGCGCTATTTTGAGCGCATCGTGCGATGGTAGGCACAAGTCACATTGATTGTAGTACAATCATAATACCGTTATATTTTCTACCAAAATAATAAATCTGTATCTTCTAAATATTTAAAAGCGTAAAGTCACTCACTTACTCATCACAAAATATCGAAAACAGCTTCACGAATAAAGATGAAAGGCAGGGAGGTGGTTTATAGTTAGTAGACGTTAAGAAAGGATTTTCTAAAATTTACCCCCTAAGGGGATGAATCGGGGGTCCGACATTTACGCGATAATAAATGGATAAAATAATCTTAATGTCTGTTAGCGCTACACACAAATATCCTCTTTAAGAAACGCGTCGCAAAAATAATTACCTACAATATCAAAAGGGAATCGCAATATAAAAAAGTTTGAGAACCCCTGTGTTAACCAAATACTTTCATCTCTAAACAATGTTCCGGCAGCGCAACTTGCACGTTCAGCCATTTTGATTTATGTTCCATTTTCAAATTCAACTGTAGCGAAGTTGTGCTTCTAGTTGTGAACAAAGTATTGTAGTCTTGCCTGTAGTGTAGTGTCGTTAATTAGAATATTTAAATTAAGAACGTACTCCGAGGGGAGTTCCCTGACAGCTTTCCGTATAAAAATAGTTTAGTCATATATTAGTTAATAAGTAATTTTACTCGACAAAATATACAAGGTGATTGTTAATTGAGTACCTAAAAACTTGACAAGGGGTCATTGTACTCATTATGAACAACTTTAATATGGCACCAACGCTGAAATCTTGGAGATAAAAATTAGCTATTCCGAGCATTATGATCGATTTTGTTAGGAACAGCTGAATACTTTTTAATGATTTTGGAGTTGATCCTAAAGTAAAAGTTGTTCATATATATTTTTGATTAAATAAAAATTGCCCTGTATATACATGGTGGAAACGACAACATAACGCGATATTTTACCATTGATTCCGTATAGTGAATTTAAAAATCAATAAATATTATTAAACCGTACAATTTTAACATATAATATTATTATGAATTTTGATGGTAATTAAAAAAAAGTTCTTTACAAAAAGTACACAACACAACACAATCAAAATGTATGGAACAATTTTACCGTCTTTTTTTCAAAATGATAGATTCCTAATTTAAAATCTCAGACGAGATTTAAAAATCATTATTATTTTCGGCGGAATGTTTTAACCCCTCACTTACCCTGTATAATACAAGTTGAATAAACGTTTTAGACTGCATTTCCTAAAAGGTAAGGACAATGTCCGCTTGCATGTTTCAGCAACGTGAATTCAAAGCGACAGGCCGATGGTCGCTAGATCGCGAGAGATTACTCACTCTGTTGCATAAGAAGCATTGCTAATGGTCCGCGAACACGATACCTACTGCAAAAAATGTATCAACTGGTATTTATTTTTAGAACTAACTAGTTCAAAAACTTAGTAGTTCTGAGGTGTCAATGCCGTACGGCAATTGAAATAAACTTTCAAGTCTTTATTTTTCCAAATGAATTAACCGATTTTCGCTGAACTTCTTACGCTTAAGCAGGATACCGTTACTATCATAGATAGTTATCAAAAAACATTTTCGTTATAGTCCTAGCAAATTGTCTGGTAATAAAGTTGGTTTTTAACAATTTCTCGTAAAACGTATATAAAAACCAGTCTTATTTATACCTGATACATTTTCTTTTGTTTTTTTTTTTTCGTGGGGAAGTCCTCATTGATGCCCTTCGCCTGGGTGTAACGGAGGGTTTTGTCGGACTCTTACCGACTAAAACCCCACTGTTCCTCCTGCTACCATAAGTCGGAAGCCCGGTATTCGCATGACGCATGAAAAAAATATCCCATCAGTGACCAAGTAAATATACTTTCTTAAAGGCATTTTCCTCAAAATTTCAGCCGTACAAAAATTTGGTAGCTGCACCTACGAAATTTCACTTGTGTCTGGACACTGTCAATGTAATTGGAGCTATAGCATAGTGATTCTATAACTCCAATTACATTAACAGTGTTGACAATATAGATTACAATTCAACATGCACCGTAGTCCAATGTTATCATAACTTTTTAGTTGTTTCTGCACTGGGACACGACAAATGTTATATTATGCTGTGTAATTTTTTGTAACAAAAACCTTTAGCGGATGGGTTTTAATGTAATTTTAGCAGGAGTTTGAAACTATCACTTAACAGCTGGGTCAGAAGTTATATGGTAAAGACGCTGAACCGTCAAGGATTTATAGAGTTTTCTCACCTCCGTCGGCTTGTGTCTTAGGTACAACCTTGCTGCGGGCAGTGCACTGTTTCTGTACACAATCTTTTCAATGAATTTTGTTATTTCTTCGATAAATTTGTCATTCGGGATTGACCATCTCTTAAATTTACTGTCATGGCTTATATATAATAAATAATAAATAATAAATATCTTGGGACAACTCACACACGGCTACCTGGTCCCAAGCTAAGCAAAGCTTGTGTGTTATGGTAACCAGACAACTGATATACATACTTATATAATTTATAAATACATACATATTATAGATAAATCACACCCAGACACAGAACTAACAATCATGCTCATCACACAAAGTTTGTCCTGGGTGGGAATCGAACCCACGACCTCCGGCTTAGCAGTCAGGGCGCTAACCACTAGACCAACAGGCCCGTCATACCGGGCCGTCATATTTTGTTTTACTGTTTTAAATTGCTCTTTACCTATATTGGTTATATGGTTTACATCTTTATTTTTAGTATTTTTTACAACTGTTTTATATTTATCTTCATTGTTTTCACATATAGACTCAACAAGAATATTGTAACCAGCATTTTGTAAAAACCTAATTTAAAAAGAGTGCCGTGGAGTTTCTTGCTCGTTCTTCTCCATAGAGGCCTACCTCCGTTTTGGAACGAGCAACTAGCTTCATTTTTCGGACTAACTGACCGACTCCTTGACAATTCAAAAGTGCCTGTAAATGGTCTAATTGAAATAAATGTTTTGACTTTGACTTTGACTTTGACTATTGTTTAACTAAGATTTTGCAAAAACTTAATTGAAAGGTGTGTCCGTGGAGTTTCCTGCTCGTTCTTCTCTATAGAGATCTACATTTTCGAACGAGCAACTAGCTTCAACTATCTAAGTTACTGACCGACTTCTTAACAATTCAAAAGTGCCTCTTAATGTTTTCATTACAATAAAAGCGTTGACTTTGACTTTCAAAATATGTCCTAAAGAATTCTGAGGTATTCTAATACAAACATTTTTTTTAAAAACAGTTGACTTTTTACTTTAAACCGCAATATTACCTTCAGCATTATCATGATAAAAGTAACGTACTTTGTCTAACTCTGAATATAAATAATTCTTTTTAATTTATTTAAATGTATCTCGGGGCGGACCTGGGCTTTGAATTTGAAGGACACAGAAATTATACAGAAAAGTTTACCTATAAAGGTCTCATTTTAGGACCTAAGTTGTAACTTGGCCTTGTGATATTTTAAAATGGGTTTTGTCTGACTGAATGGCTGAAATTAAGTCCATTTGGGGACAGGTGTTCTGTGTAGTTTGAAACTTTGAAAGTCCTCTTAAAAGTGCTTTGAAGCTTTATGTGGCGAGTTCAAGAACTAACAAAAGGTTTTCGGTTTTATTATACCGTGTAATGAAGACTACTGAAAATAAAGTTAAATATTATTTGTGTACCTTCTGTAACCAGGCACTATATATTTCGTCAACATGTGTGATAATCATCAGTTCATTAAAACCATGGAATTTTTGTCTTAGACATCACTGACATTGAAGGAAAAACATTGTGAGGAAACCTGGACTTACACAAGTCTGTCCCAATCCGCTTTAAGCAAGCGTGGTGATCAATGCTCATACGGTCAGTGCCCAGCATTACTTGACCCCCTCTTAGAAAGAAGATATTGGGAAGACGGGTCAGGTAATTTAGGGTACTGACTGTATCACCAGGCTTTTGCTCTGCAGTGGGACCATAACAAGCTCTTATTATATACAGAATTGTACATATATATCCCACTTTATGCAATAACAATGTCATAAGCTAGATGTGTTTCCTTCAGATGTTCGGAGTGTCTCATCTAGACATGCACTGTAGACTTTTCTAACTTAAGAATCTCAAGAACATATCTAAAGAAATCAATCTCAAAGCGAATGACGCTTGAGTAGCTCGAGAACTGTAGTTCAACAACCCTCGAGCTACTTGAAGATTGCGACCTCCTTTGTCTGCTTCCTTGCAGACTTCTATCTATGCTCTCTACCATATTGTCTATAGCGAGATAAGATATGAAATATCTAATCTCATAAAGACGTTAAATTGTTCGTTTGTTTGTAAAAAGTAATCTGTGGAAGGACTGATCCGATTACAAAAAATCTTTCAGTGATAAAAAGCTACATAATTGCTTAGTGCTAAGTATACGATATTTTTTATGGTATATTTGACTTCAACAGGGACGAAGTCGCTTGCAGAAGCTAGTCTCACTTCTTGTCTTGTTCTCTGTACACCAACCTACTGTGCAACACCTTCTTTACAAAAGAAACATCTTATTTTAAAAATGATAAATATATTATGATTTTTTATTTATTTAATTTTGGATGCAATATTTATTAAACAATGTTTAAAATTCTGATCCCGTGTCCCCGAAATTTGCACAGCACAAACCCCAAAGCAAAGCTACAAGACAGTGATCCAATAAAATAAATAGGCATGGTAGAAATAGAACGACGAATTTATGTCCCATGTAAATGAGAAGTACGAGCAATCTGGAATGAAACATCAACGCACAAGCTTCTAAAGCCAAGCGATATTAACCCATTTAACAAAATATAATTTATGTACTCTCATCATACAACACACACAACATATGTATGTACACAATTGAAACAAACACACAAGAATAACTTCTAATTTTCTACTCTATATATTTTGTGCCTTTTCTGGCTGATTTAACTGTTTGCCATGGTAATGTGGGGTGGCTCCAACCCCGCGATCTACGTACGCGTATACGCACCCGGTGCTGATTTATTACCTCATGTAAAGCTGGCTGCAGACCGGCGACATTACGATTTTTTGTATAGTTTTTTCTCTGCACTAGCTGTATACCGTGGTTTCACATGCGTTTAGTTACGTCTTTGGTTACTGCTTCGCTCTCGTCGATCGTGTGTCACCTATAGGTAATTGTCCTAAGACAAATTGACATAATAACAGCTGATATTAAAGGTCACTGACAATGGATACTGTTTAAAACAAAAAAAAACATCGTTGTACTTCATAGGAAACCTCGTAGTTCGCTGGAATTTAAAAGTAAATTAAATCATAGATTCATAGATGCAGTCTAGACTAAAGATAGAAAAAAAAAAGATTTTGCTAGTTTGGGTCACATTATTGCATAAAGCAACACGGGACACCGGCGGCGCGCCGCATTATTGTAATTTTATAAAAGATCTCTATTTTTTTGAAAATAAATGAATGCCTATATTACTTCCTGACAATTTAGCTTACTATTAGTAAAAAAATGTTAAAATCAGTATAGTAGTTTCGGTACCTATTCGGCACAAAAAAAAATCTTTCCTCTTTATACTATTAGTAGGTATAGATAGGTATACAGAAGTCGTGGGAGACTGCAGAATGCTGATTTGTTGGAAAAAGCTTTTGTTGTACAACTTTTGTATTAACGTCCATTCTAATACAGTTTCTTTGGGGTAGGTAATAAGGTTTCTTTTACCGCTTTTGTGTTTTATTTCTCTTTTATTGTAAAATATTTGCCGTGTGGCCGGCGTTAACTGAAAGAAAATCATTAGGTAACATTACATAACCGCTTTTTGTATAGAAAGTGGTCTTACTCGTGTAATAGGTAACAAATGGTTGCGGATTTTGCTCGAAAGAGTTACCGAGGCGCTGGAACGTAAAGGGCATTAGGAGGAACACGGATGGGTTCTTTCCGTAACCAAAATAACGCGTTCAGAGCGGTGTTGGGGCTGCCCCGCTTCTGCAGTGCCTCGCACATGTTTGCGGAAGCGCACACCGACTGTTTTCACACCACTATGTGCAAGCGGTGCGCGTCCTTGGTGCGCAGGGTGCGGGACAGCTCCAATACAGTGCTGGCGATGATTGCCGGGACATTTGACTGCCCGTATAACGGACATTGCTCTAGCAGGCATGTTGCTAGCTGTGTCCGATAATATGTCTGTTTTTGTGCATTGTTTATGTGTGTGTATCTGTTGTTTTATGTTTTATTCTGGTTGCAGTATGTGTGCTTTTTGGTTACCTGAAATAAATACTTTTTTTTTTCTTTTTTTTTTTAGTCAGAATCTGACACTCCTTTCCGCTCTGCTAGTTAAAAATAATAATAGATTGAAAAAACAACTGTTGCTGATCCCTAATAGACATTTAAATAAGCCAACCCACAATATTTCAATAATTCAAATACCTAATTTGGGATAAACTCCAATAACATGGCGCACCCTCCCACAATTCGAAACGTTTGAAAGTGTTCGTAAAAGTATTGAAAAGATTCACAACGTAAGTGTGCGTACTGGGACGGCTCTCGAAACAAAAACAAATCAGCGATTTGTTGCTAGACTAGCGGCGTCATTAATCACTCATTATTACTAGTATGGCGCTGCACTGACATTCTCTATGAAAATGACAGGTGGGTTGTCTTGCGCAGTCGGCTATTTATGATTAGTTGACAAACAAATTTGCCAGCCTGCTACTGCAGATGATTACTCACAATTACATACAAACTCTTTCATACGGATGTGACTACACACATTCAAATAGTATTATGGAGGGGAGCGCCATATTATAGTAGTTTATCCATACTTAAACCTAATTCATTACTATTCAGCGAAAAACAGGTCAATGTACAGTCCAAAGCACACCAAACTAAACCATTTTGTTGTAAAATCGCCCATATTACAACGGCCTAAGATGCCGCAGGCTTTACCTTAACGCGCTGTCATCCGTACATCCAAAATTTATTCTACAATAGATTTAAAATAAATCATCGTTAAAATATCCGACAAAATTACAATTTCTTTGAAGAATGGAAGAAGTTATTTCGTTGATATGTTCCGACGAATATTTATATATAGTCTTATATTATTAATTGGACAAGCCGATCTAGCGAAGCGAAGTCCAATTTAAATAAACTAGCTTTTACCTGCGACTTCGTCCGCGTATATGTTGGTTAACACGGATGCAAACGAAATAGCGGATTAAAAAGTAGCCTATGCCCTTCGTTGGGGTTCAATCCTACTCTATATCAAATTCCATCAAAATCGGTTCAGAGCTTTAGTCATAAAAGCGTAACAGACAGTTACTTTCGCATTTATAATATTAATAAGGATAGTCTAAGAATATCCTTATTAATATTAGAAGGACATTCTAAGAATATTCTTATTAATATTAGAAGAATATTCTAAGAATATCCACATTAATATTAAGAATATTATTCTTAATTGGACGATCGAATCCAATCGATTCGAGGCCAATTATTAATCAAAAGAGTATAGAAATGGACAGAAAAAAGCAATAAAAAAAGGTAATGATATCCATCAAGGTCGTCGCCGCTATCATACATTCAATTTGCCGTCGACTTGCGGGAATATGAACAGGTGACATGTCATTGATATTTTATGTTATTGTGACACAGGCTAACTTTATACAGTAGGTCAAAGCGATTGGTTTCTTAGAACGACTATGTGGGGGTTATCCATGTTTATGTGTACTGTCGTCATTATGGCGTGACGTGGTACCGAAATCGCCTCTTGGATGTATGGGGTCTTTCTCAGGGCACAAATATTAATTGAAACGAATCATTACTTTTAAACTATGTATTAAAGATAGACTTTTGACTCTACTGCTCCCTGCAGAGCGAATGACCAAACAATTGTCATCATAGAAAATATTTTATTCTAATTCTAAATAGGAATGATTTGTCATAGAGTTTAGAATATAAGTCTTCCAGCCTGCTTGCTTTAGCAAGCAACCTTCACAGTACATAACATGCCTGTAATCCCTTAAGAGTTAGGCAGAGATGCACCCATTGGTACACCTACATTTCGCCAGTTATGATTAACTGCCACGTAACAGGGGGCGAGCTTATTGCCATCAACCGCGCACTAATCCAGACTTCGAGACTGCTACGAGAAATTCCTGTTGGAAAATCCCAATAACACTGCCCGACCTGGGAATCGAACCCTTACGCTCAGCAGTCGCGCTTTGCGACCACCAGACCAAAAAGGCAGGCAAATTAAGTGATAATTGAGCTTAATTCCACAATCTTTTAAAAATTCAAAATAATTACGTAAAACTAATTTGACTATGCTAAGTGTTATAATTATGTTTCCTATTTGTAAAAAAAAAAACAACAATAAAAGGCTTCCAATATAAAAAGCGATGAATCACTAAGGTTATCGAGAATTAAGTTATTCTGTGGCAATTCTAAGGGTGTCACAACAATTCGACGTCATGCAACAAGTAAAGTATTGGTTATTATACCACTCGTGTTATTTTTTCAGTCATGCAACACTACCGGCACCTATTAAGATTAATTGGGCCATTGCCATGTAATTGTCATGTTAAAGATATTGTATTAAAGTGATATAAACGTAGCTTTTACTTTTGATAACAACAATGTATTAAATGTACTATGTATTATAACACTTATCTAATGACATACCTAACAGGTCGTAACTATATTTCTGGTTTTTCTTCAGAAATTCCAAAATGCCGTTGACAGTCCTTTCAATATCAAAACAATTAAGATTGTATAAAAGTTCTGTTTAAAGTAGAGTGTTATTATGTAGCAACAGAAGATAACGTATTAAAAAAAAACTATATTCACTAATTTGGTTCCATCCCGTTGAGTGTCCATCGCTCGTTATATGCGCTTATAATAATAATAACATAACATAACATCACGCCTGTAATCCCCGAAGGGTTAGGCAGAGGCGTACCCATTAGTACACCTACATTTCGCCAGTTATGTTTAAGTCCCATGTAATAGGGGGCGAGCCTATTGCCATCAACCGGGCAGAAATCCAGACTCCAAGGCAGCTACTGAGAAATTCCAGATGTAAAAACCCAATAACACTTTGCCTGACCTGGGAATCGAACCCAAGACCTCGTGCTCAACAGTCGCGCTTTGCGACCAGTAGACCAACGAGGCAGTCCAGTCAATAATAATAATAATTCCTTTACTTATCAGACATCAGAGGTCCATAGAGGGTTAATTACATAAAACACATATAAACTATGTTAGTAAAATACACATGAAAAATAACGCGAAATTAAAACATTAAAAATTAAAACAGAAAAAATAATTAATCATCATTTCTTTTTATTACGTAGGTACCTATGCGTCTACATGCGACACTCGATAGGTCATCTCTAAAACTAAGTAATGTAATGTGTAAGCGACTTTATACAAAACATTGTAGGTTTGTGTGTACCGAACTTTAAATATAATATTTATTATATATAAGTATATGTACCTACTGCTCTTATGTACTCTCGCGTAACCAATGCGTTTTGTTTCCCTACTGCGGTCACGGGTGGGGGGGAATAATGATTTTCACAGTTGGTTACCCCAGTAGAACATTACGTTTAGCGCGTCTTTTGTTTTTATCTTTTTTTTAAATATGGATAAAAATACCGTGGCAGCTAAATGACTCATAAAGGAAAATATAGACTGTTTATATGAAAACTGCGTATACCAAATAATTTTGTTATAATTCGTTTAATTTATTTATTTATTTAAACTTTATGCAACAAAAAAGTACAAAGGCGGACTTAATGCTTTAGGCATTCTCTACCAGTCAACCAAAGGTGGTGAAGAGATAACAAAGCAGTTAATAATTTATGGTGGGAATAATTTGGCAAAACTGATAAGGGAATAATCTTATGTTTAATAAAAAAACTTTGTTTTTCAAATTATAGTCCTCCATAATAAAAAAAAACCCCCGACGGAAACCATCTTTGACCAATTTTCATCAATCATAGCTAAGAACACTCCTGATTAATTTATCTTTCAAACAAAAAAAAAACAAAATCAAAATCGGTTCATCTCTTCGGGAGCTATGATACCACAGACAGACACATACACAGACATGTCAAACTTATAACACCCCTTAAAAAATAATGTTTTTCATTCAAAATTACAATTTATTTTTGTATTTCAATATCTTTGAAAACATAATTTTATTTGCCAAAAAGAGCATAGTGCATCACAAATACAAGTTAGCATAAGCAGCAATTTTCAAAATTCAAAATATAAACTAGAAAAATACGAAAACATTTATATTTTTCCGCGGTAGCTGGCCACGACATACAGCCAAGTTGCCAGTCATAAATTATGTATGTAGCGCTACGAAAGAGTTGGGTTATTTCCACAAAAAATAAATAACGTATATGCATCGGACATAATACGCTTTTGCAAAATAGATGTCCTAGGGAAACCTAGTTTATGCTCTCCGATAATAACATTTTTCCGACCGAGTTTTGGGCACGGTGGCCAATCTCAATGAAGAGTAGCCAGGTACCTACGCAGAAGAAATTGTACGAACTCCGTCTTCTCTCACTCTCATTGCTTAAAAAATAAAAATGATTCGTTTCAGCAAAATTTTCTAGCTTAATTAAGGTATTCTTTTTTCTTTTTATCGTGTGGGCAGTAAGGTCTTACGACCCCACACATCATAATGTCAGAGTTTCTAAACCGCCTCAAGGGCCTCTGATATGGTTTGAGTGGAATAGTAAGTCCCAGGTTTCCCATCACCGATGCCAGTGATGTCCAAGATAAACTTTAGAAAGTGCATATAAATTGAAAAAGTCACATTGGTACTTGCCCAGATTGGTGCTTGCATTGGTATTTTCTATTTGTTTTTGTAGTCATTAGTTTTCCTTAGTCTGTAATTTTTGCTAAGAAAAATATTTTTGTGTAGACAAATGTATTTTCACCGTCTGGCTACGCCGTAGCCGTAGCGAACTATCCGCTACGCACGCTACGACATATCTTTTCCTTCCTCGCTTGGTGAGAAAAAAGAGCTTTACTGCGACATAAGTATCTTTGTACATATTTTAACCTTGCTATTGTCTATTTGTAATACGTTTAACGTATACATATAATATAGTTTTCTTTTATGTAAGATACATTGCATTCATGTGTAATTCTGTATGATTTTGTAAAGTGTTTCTTTCCCATTCTTCTCCATACGAAACTAGCTATTGGAAGGGGCAACTGGATTCCATTCATTTTTTTTGCGTATATGACGTCCGAAAGTGCCTTTTAATGACCTAATTAAAATAAATGATTTGACTTTGACTTTAGTCCGCATCGGTAATACAAAGTTAATTTCATTTTTTTTACAAAGCTTTTCAATTTAAATTCAACCC
The DNA here is from genome assembly GCA_949774945.1 of Hoplodrina ambigua. Lineage (NCBI taxonomy): Eukaryota > Metazoa > Arthropoda > Insecta > Lepidoptera > Noctuidae > Hoplodrina > Hoplodrina ambigua. Next base: position 10,659,189 of record OX458980.1, on the reverse strand, counting down.
TTTACGTACTAAATTCTTTATCCTGAAATATATCTGTTAATCTGTAAACTTCAATTTTAAACTTTAATTCTGTAATACTGGATGTCGTATTAACGGAAAATTTGCAAGATTTAGAATTATTAATTAAGCAACAGTGACTGTTAATTAGAATTGCGACAGATGGATAATAGATATGATCATTTAAGAGAAGAACTTCTTCGGTACCAGAAGGTGTTATGCCATCAATTTTGGCTAAAAGTACAGTGTAACTTATGGTCTAAAATCCCAGAGTAGCTAGATTTATAATTATCATTTTAGCATGGCTAAAATTCTATGGATAGATTGATGGAGGAATATTGTACACGCCTATAATCCCCGAAGGGTTAGCCAGAGGTGTACCCATTAGTACATCCTCATTTCGCCAGTTATGTTTAAGTCCCATGTATTAGGAGGCGATCCTATTGCCATCAACCGGGTACAAATCCAGGCTCCGAGGCTGCTACTGAAAAATTCCTGATGGAAAACCCAATAACACTTTGCCCGACCCTTAAATCGAACCCAAGACTTCGTGCTCAGCAGTCACGCTTTGCGACCTCTAGACCAACGAGGCAGTTAGTATTTCAGTCCTTTTCAGAGGCGTCTTATCAGAGCTATAGTGCGTAGGGTCCCGGGGGTTGGAAGTGGGCGGAGTTAACCCTAAATATTGTATGAAAGTAAATAATGTAGATGGAATTGTAGTGCATGTCAGATTTGTGTCGGCAAACAATACTAGATTATGTACATACTTGTATGAAAATTTTGCGATACAGGAAAGATACTCCGGATTGAATTATCATGCAATGTGTTTTGCACATTAAACTAGCTTTTGTCACCTCTTCACGCTTAAACCGCTGAACCGATTTAGGTGAACCCGGGGAAGGATATCGAATAGTTTTTATCCCGGAAATCACCCCCTAAGGCGGTGAAAAGGGGAGTGGAAGTTTGTTTGCACGTACGATAAAAACAAGTTCCACGCGGACGTAGTCGCTGGCAAAAGCTAGTTTAAAATATTAGGATTTCAGCTCAATCGAATATCGAATATAGATCAAAAACTTGACTGTGATTGGCCACAGAGACCAGGATATGTGAAAGTAAATAAAAGCAAGTAAAAATAAACTCAATCACCACTAAGGCTTCTAAATCCATAATCAATTACCTAAAACACGTGGAAACTAATTTAAAAACGAAACTCACTGCTTGCGTGACTTGGCGGAGAGAAGCTTTTCTTTCTAATATAAATATTTCTTACTAACTTCTATCCGCGGCTTCGCCCGCGTAATAGTTACTACGTTAAGTAAGTTGAACTATCTGATGCCTATGAATTTTTTGATGCCATTTAGTTTTAGTTTCAGTTTCTCCCTTTTTTTTATTCTGGTTGTTTTTTTTATTTTTATTATTAAGCTTGTAAATAATGTATAAATAAATAAGAGATTGTTTGAATTCTATAAAAAAAAATTGAGAATGCCTAAGGCATTAAGTCCACCTTCGTACTTTTTTATTGCATAAAGTTTAAATACGTAAACTATTATCCCAACACACATTACCGGTATAAAAAGTATTGTATGTATCCAGGAAATGGTTTATCTATGTGTCAATTTCCATCCAAATCTGTTCAACGGTTTACGCATGATTGAGTAACAAACATCCAAACATCTAAACATCTTTACAAACTTTCACATTCATAACATTTTGTTTTTTTTTAGTTCGTAATAACCATCAAATGGCTCCTTCCGCCCTGGGTGGGGCGAAAGGGACTGACAGACTTTTACTGACTAAAAAACCACCTTGTTCCTTCTGTTGCCCTTTACGTTCCGGGGCCACAGTATCCTGTTAAGACGTCCCGCAACCCCGGCCACATTCATAACATTAAGTAGGATACCTATCGCTTTACAGTGCGCCATTACTGAAGATAAGGCGCAATAAGTAATTGAATTAATTATTCCGTTTGTTTGCTACCTATTCTACCTACTTATCAGGGAATTGTTTTAGTTAAGAAACTCTCTTTTAGAATTGCTTTAACAGTTTTTTTAAGGATCTTAGTTTTGTAGGTTCTTTTAGTTTTTGTGGATTATTGGTCTTCGTTTACTATAACGGGCATCGTTGCGACACGACAACGGCCCGGCTGGAATGGCCTGGCCAGTGCTGAAATAAATAATGAAAGTGGTAGTAAATACCTACTTCATTCATTACAAAAATGTAAAATAATTTAAACCTTAACCTCATTTTTACATTGACTAGACCGCTCGTCTTTGTGTCCGGTTGACGGCAATAGGCTCGCCTCCTATTACATGGGACTTGAATATGACTTGGCGAAATGTGGGTGAACTAATATACACCTCTGCCTAACCCTGAGGGGATTGCAGGCGTGATATTATTTAGAACAAATCTGACAATATTTACTGCCTCGTTAATCTAGTGGTTGCAAAGTGCGACTGCTGATCCACATGCTATCTTGGGTACGATTCCTGTCGGGCACGCTTTGCCCTACAGGGAAAAACAGGAACAGTTTTTCCATCAGGTATTATTCTGTACCTCGGAGTCTGCATATGTGCCCGGTTGATGGCATTAGGCTCGTCCTCTTTCACATAGGACTTTAACGTAACTGGCGAAACGTGAGTGTACTAATAGGTACACCTTTGCCTAACCCTTCGGAGATTACAGGCGTAATATCATATTATGTAGAACTTTCCTTAAGTTTTGTAAAGCTGCAACTGTTAAAGAAAGATACCTACATAGCTAAAACCGAACGTTTCATCTTCAATCTTGTCACCTACTTCTTTCCACGTATTTATTAACTTGACAATTCCGCATCTGCGCACAAAGCTACATAATAAAAATAGAAATTGAACAAGCAACTGAAAGTAATTCAGAACAGTTGTGAAAAAAAATTGTAAACCCGCGTACGTTCTTTGTGACTGTACCAAACACGGGTCTAATATTACGCTACAGTTGAGTTCGGTTGCATTACGTATGCGGACTGTGTCCGCGACCGATGGAACTTCTTTTCCACCTGACGGTACCGGTCCTGAGAGACAACCAGATTATGTACACCGAAATATCTGGAGTTCAGATCTGGAAAACATGAGTCTCCTTGTGAAAATCTGCAAAGCGAAAATTGGGTAGTTAACCATTAACCTATAATTCCAAGACATTCTCAAAATATAAAAAAGATGTTTATTTCAATTTCAATGGGTATTTGGATACATATTATTGGAGATCGCCTTTTAAGCAAGGAATTGCTTGTAAAAGGAGACTCCGCACTTCCACCAAAAATCTTAATTTATCATAATTAAAGAAACACTATTTTAGCCCTTCTCTTCTTTATCGTGTAAGCGGTAAGGTCTTACGAACCCACACACCCTAGTGTCAGAGTTTCTAAACTGCCTCAAGGGCCTCTTAAATCTCTAACACTCTTTAAACTCTTATTTTAGCCCTGAAAACCCGATTAAATTTCAATTTAATGTATAGATTTTTTGTGGCTTTGAAATCAAAAAATAGTTAGTCAATTGAATCAGAATCTTATTACTAAAATTCCGCCGTCAGTCCGTCCTGTCCTGTATGTATCTTCTTACAAGCTTTTGCTTGCAATGTTCGTATGTAAGTAAGTTGTCCTTTCAAAATTTGCAAACCATTTTTCGACCATTTGTTGGTATCCGATTGGATTGAAAATTTTCATATGCTTTTCTGATGACCATACAATGTCCAATACTCAAAATTGTAATAATTTTAAATTAAAACTTGTTTTTATTAATATTTTTTTAATTCGTCTTTTAGGAACTGTTAAAACGGTAACTGTAAAATGTAGGCACTTGAAATTTTCATAAAGTGTGTTTATAGTGGGTGTATTAATCGCTATAAAATAATAATAAAAAAGAAAATACCGTCACAACAGAAAGGTCGCCGAGGTGCAGTGTGTTACGTTACAATTTTTATTTAAAAAAAAAACTATTTTCTTCTTTGGAATTCTCACGACTTCATTCTACTACCAAAGAAAATTAACACTAACACCTGCAGCTAACTTTGCAGACACAAAGACTTGACGCGTACCTACTGTGTACAGTCAGGTACAGTACCACTCTGAATACTAATGTGTTCTGACAGTGATATAGTTGTTTCGCCCGGCAGATATTGAATTATATCATCTCTCTTCTTACAAACCTAAATTCAGTTGACACTGCGGTAACCAAATTATTTTCTATACTCTGGTCTGCTGTTGCATAAATAAGTGGCTTTAATATAAATGTAACAAAGAAAATTAGCCTCACATTTATAGGTACTAATAAAAGATTTTTTGTTTGTCTGTTTAAACGCAGAACTACTATTCGGATTGAAAAAAATATTTTTGTAGTTGTTAGCCAGATTCATGAGGAATAGTATAGGCTATATGGCATCACGCTACGCCTTATGGGAGCGGAGCAGTAATCAAAGACATACCTTAACGCGGGTGAAAACGCGGGCAGCTAGTATGAGATTAAGCCGAAGAGCAATACAAAGTCGATTTTAAAAAAGAAACGTTTTTTTTCTTTAATTACCTTAGTACATTTTTACAGAAATGCTTTTAAAACTTGACACTTATAAAATTCAAAGATATAAAACTTTTTAACAGTCCATTCGAGGGACAGATTTATATTAGAAAGAATGTTTGTTTACTGCAAAGTTCTTAAAAGAATATCTCTCTTCCGGCGTCGCGGCAGGAGGTGGGTAGCGGTAAGCAGTGAGCGAATCTCAGCTCGCGAATCGCGACGCAATGCGGTACAGCCCGTCTAGATGTGTCTTTATAGTCTGTGAATACAGAATATATCGTGTTGTATATTTTGTATCGGTTTTGTATTTTATTTTTTTGTAATATATGACTGTGTCGTTGGTGTTTCTATTTTGTTGGTTTTTTTTTTGTCATTTTTGGGGATATATTGCTATGTTTCGTCGGTGTTCTGGGAAATGCAATTTTTTGTTTTTTTTTTCGGTATCTGGCCTGTATATTTTTGAGCCGTACATTTTTCCAAGATAAAAAGTACCCTATGTGCTGTTCCAGAGTAAAATATATTTGGCATCTAGAGCAAAAACTATTGCTGGGAAACGACTTTTTTTGTGTTTTTATTTTAAACACCGCGAGGAAACCAGGACTTCCTGTTCCACTCAAAACCATGTTAGAGGCCCTTGAGGCGGTTTAGAAACTCTGACACTAGGGTGTGTAGGGTTGTAAGACCTTACTGTCCACGATAAAGAGAGAGTGTGAAAAATCTCTGTTTATGAGTGCCACGCAATATAACACACGCAAATTATTGTGCTTATGAGTGCATTCAACAGTACAGGGGAGTATTTCAAGTTTAATTAAAACATTAAAGACTTGTTTTCGTAAAAAAAATACGTAACTAAAAGTTAGAACTTTTGAAATCAGAACATTCTCAGGTATGGTACAAAACGAAATAATGATCGCAATTATTAGAAGAACATGAGACTTGGAATCCGTTAAGCGTCTTTTTACACTCGGTATAACTAATTGAATTTTCTTACGAGATTTTCTCATAATCATTTCAGAAAAAATACCTACACCCGGAAGGGGTGGAGGTATTTTCCTACACGGGACTTAAATATAACTGGCGAAATATGACTGCACTAATGGGTACACCTCTGCCTAACCCTTCAGGGATTACAGGCGTGATGTTATATGTTCAGGAAAAATAAAATCTGCTAAACAAGCATTTAAGAATGCCTCGTAATGTAATATAGTGGGTTAGAGAGGTACCTACTTATCGACAAAATGTCGGTTTACACAAGTAGGTACCTAAACCTATGCCTACCCTTTGAGGAAAGCCGTGACGCGTTCGTGTTTCGAGGATAAAAACGTGTAAGCTGGCGTAAATAAGAGGGATCGAGTGGGGATTAGAAGGTTGTAGGTACTTAGTTACAAACGTATTGTATGTACTTACCTACCTACATACGATAGTGAATGGCCACCTTTCTTTTATTTATAAAAATAGAATTCAAGGCCCACCACTTACTAAACAGATTTAGGAGTAAGAATTCATATTATTCCATTTCCCAAAAAAATCCCTTCCTAAAATATCCCTTTCCCACAACAGTAACAGCGTTTTAATTGTAAAACACATAACATCACGCCTGCAATCCCCGAAGGGTTAGGCAGAGGTGTACCCATTAGTACACCTCATGTTTTTAGTCCCATGTAATAGGGGGCGAGCCTATTGCCATCAACCGGGCACAAATCCAGACTCCGAGGCTTTTACTGAGAAATTCCTGATGGAAAAACCCAATAACACTTTGCCCGACCTGGGAATCGAACCCAAGACCTCATGCACAGCAGTCGCGCTTGCGACCACTAGACCAACGCGGCAGTCAAATTTAATTGTAAAAAAATTATTGTAAAACTTAATTGTAAAAATGATGTACAATAACTTTCACCTACCATGTTATCTCTTTACTTTTGGTTGACTGTCAGAGAATGCCTAAGGCATTAAGTCCGCCATTGTACTTTTGTTGCATAAAGTTTAAATAAATAAATAAATATTTTAAAAAAAATGTAATGTATGTAATAAATAAATGTTTGTGTGTGTATTTCATTAAAAAAAAAAAACCAGTCTTAAAAATAATATATCAGTAAAGTTTAAAGCTATTTCCACCGTTCACACAAACGGCCAATTTCACTAGTTAGGTACCTTCATAATATTATGTAAGTATTTCCTTTTTAGGGTTCCGTACCGAAAAGGTGTCGAACGAGACCCTATTACTAAGACTCCGCTGACTTTCCGTCTGTCACAGGGCTTGTATCTTTTGAACCGTAATAGGCAGACACTTGAAGTTTTCACAGAGTGTGTATCACTATGGCCGCTAAAAGAACAAGGTTAAATGACATTACCAATCAATTGACGTACTTTTTATGACCTGTCAAAACACGATTCTCCCATAGATTTTGTATGGCAAAAGATGATTGTGACGTCATTTTTATGCCGACTCAATTGACTAACTATTTATTGATTTCAAAGCCACAAAAAAAACTTATTTTAGCGTAAATTGTAAATTTTTCGGGTTTTCAGGGCTAATAGAAAGTATTTTTTTTTTATTAAAGAAGTTATCTTTTGGAATTATTGGTTAACGGTGACATCAACCCAATTGACGTACTTTTTATGACCTGTCAAAACACGATTCTTCCATTGATTTTGCATTGCAAAAGACATCTGTGACGTCACTCATGTGCCGACTCAATTGACTAACTATTTATTAATTTGAAAGCAAAATCTATTTGAAAGCAATTAAGAGCGTTTGCGCCGAACGGCATTTATACAAACTTTGGAAGTCCTTATTTTTCGAAATGAATGAACCGATTTTAATGAAACTTCGTACACGTAAGCAGCATACATAGGACTAACAATTTAATTGAGGACATTTTCGAAAATAATGGTACCTATTCCCTTGTTCACAAACTAAATTTAGTCTAATTTAGAGAATTGACATCTCTTACTAACGTACAGCGAAAGGAAAGGACGGTGACATTAAAGAACTAAGTTATCGATGTCAAATTTTTAATCCATATGTTTTAAGAACATAAACATAACATAACATCACGCCTGTAATCCCCGAAGGGTTAGGCAGAGGTGTACCCATTAGTACACCCACATTTCGCCAGTTATGTTTTTAGTCCCATGTAATAGGGGGCGAGCCTATTGCCATCAACCGGGCACAATTCCAGACTCCGAGGCTGCTCCTGAGAAATTCCTGATGTAAAAACCCAATAACACTTTGCCCGACCTGGGAATCGAACCCAAGACCTCATGCACAGCAGTCGCGCTTGCGACCACTAGACCAACGAGGCAGTCTGTTTGACAGGCGAGTCGAGGCAGGCAGTATGTTTTAAGATGTCAACTATAATTGTATGGATGTGTCAGATTGTCTAAATTCGACAGCTCTTTTTACATTAGTCTCTTTCTTGTATTAATGGACAGAAAAAGTTGGGAATAGTCTAATTTTAGTTTAGTTTGTGACCAAGAGAATCGGCACCAATATCTTATATAAAAGAAGAAAAAGAAGATGATTGTAAATCTCAGTTTCTATGTAAAACTTAAATTCGGTCGAATTTAGCTGTAGCTAGCAGCGGGTAAAACCCAGTACTGACATAATACTTTCTTGTTCCAAGTAACGAATAAAACTAAAGTCCTGCTTATTTCCTGCACCCGGAACGGCCACTCGTCCCCGAGACAGGTGAAAAGGTAAAATACGTATAAATAAAATAGGCTCTCGTAAAAGTCCGGGCCGTCAAACCGTCCGGCCAAATCATTTTTAAAACCCCACGGTCAGTCTTTTAAATATTTATACAGTTCGGACACAAAACTGACAGGGACTGAATATTTCTCGTTTTCTTTTAAAACTGTATGTCTTATTAGTAGGATTTAACTTGGGTTTTTTCTTTTATCTTTGGAAGGAGCAACTAGATTCAATTATTTTTTTCTTTTTCTTGTTTTCGACCTTTGAAAGTGCTTTTTAATGGTCTATTTTTTGTGTGACTTTGAATTTGGTTTTGAGTTGATATGATTAGGTCATAAAGCTGAAGATTATTTTTGTTTGTTTAAATGCGCAAATCTCTGTAACTACCAGTTGTATTTGAAAGATTCTTTTTGCATATGATAGCCATTTTGCATTTGCATAGATACTTTTTGGATATATCCCAGGTCTGCAGTTTCTCTAGTTAATTTGCTTCGTATGTTAAAACTGAAATCCTTAAACGACCTCTAAAGCTTTTATTGGATCCATACAATCACAGATGTAGTCACATTATCCAATACAATATAGGGGTAAAACAAGGCATTTTCCTTACCATAAAACGATACTTATGTTACCCTCTTCCCCCTTAGGGCTAATAGCCGATGAAAGTGATACGACAATACTATAAGGGTTATGGTGTCGGTTGAGAGAAAAAGTGCTCCAAAACTTGAAAAAATACATACATAACACCACGCCTGTAATCCCCGAGGGGATAGGCAGAGGTGTTCCCGCTAGGTATTTAACTTAAACTGTACTTCAAACTCGATTCAAACAATCTGCCTTTAACTTAAGTTGAGTTCGACTTCCAGTCTAACCAGATGAAGCTGAATACAAGTATTTTACGTGGAGCGATTGCTTATCTGACCTCCACAACCCAGTAATATGATACCCCTTAGAAAGACAGGTAAAAAAAACTGACTGGTTTTCGATAAAATTAATCAAATTGTCTTAAATCTATGCTCAAGATAAAATCATGCTCGAGGGTCGTTCTGAAATACGGACCTGGACTGTCTTGTGGGGAGTCAAACCCATGTAACGTGAGTTTAACCTTTCATTGGACAAATCTTTTAACGCAGGTTTTCAAGGATGGTAGGTATTGTGTCATAGAATAGAAAATCAAAAGTTGCCCTTTTAAGCTACTTGAAAAAAAGAGTAAAGTAAAGAGTTCGACTGTATGTATTTTACTATGTATGTATATCGATATTTCACCATAAGTTTAGTTTGGGAAGTCGACGGCAATACAAAGTCTAAGCCGCCGACTTCCGAAACTGAAATTACTTTTTATTTTGTAGTTTATTTTTTTTGTTGGATAAAGTTTTAAAAACATTGACAGTGGGAGTTACTTTGATAGGTATTCTATTGCGTCCCACACTGCGCACTGCACCGATAAAAGCAATCTATCTCGGGCAGTCTGTCTGCAAAATCATTTTATTTTGAAAAAAACGTCACGGCATCAGATTTTTTCGTTACCCTATACAATTTCGACGACACAATGAGCGCAGTGTGCGTGCGACGGGATTGATTCCGAAATATTTGTATGGCCTACAAATAGTTGTTCCGTGTCTGCTTGTTTGTGTATCCCATCCTACTAATATTATAAATGTGAAAGTTTGTGAAGATGTTTGGATGTTTGTTACACAATCACGCGGGAATTGTTAAACAGATTTGGATGAAAATTGGCACATAGATAGGCCATTTCCTGGACCACATAGGATAATTTCTGTCATTCAGATGTACTTTACGAATCAGTAGAATTCTGATAATGTGTTCCCTTCGGAAAAAAATTATGCGGGCGAAGCTGCGGGCGGGAGCTAGTTTTTTTATATGTTTGTAAACGCAGCAAGAATATACGAGAAATTTCTAGTGTAAGGCAAGGTTTTTTTTTTTTAAATAAGGAAAACCAAACATTTTACACAATGGACCTTCTTTATGAATTTTTATTTCGCGTTATCCGTGTGTAATTGCGGTGGCACTGGTCAGGTAAATCCACGCCTGTCAAGTAGAAGCAAACAAAAAACTTCAGTTTAAGCTTTCGCGGCGTTTCCACATTTGTGAGGGCTCCCCCTTAAATTATTCATCGCTTTTTACTCATTTCGCCTAAGCTATGAAACGGTATTTTTTATGCGCTAGTAAAAAAATGTTTACCACATTTTTATGATGCTTTTTTGGCCGTTATATGAAAATTGTAAGTAGATTGGGTGATTGAGTATGTATCAAAACAATATTTGAATTATTTGAAGATAAAAATATAATCTTTTTATTTATTTATTAAAAATGGCACTTCAACAATATAGTCATGAAAGTATTAACATTGTAGTGGACTCAGGTTAGTGTTTACATCTATTAATTTACAGACATGCACAACATTTGCTTATTGCAGTCTCTTCCCGAAAATAATGTTATAAGTAAAACGCATGGAAAAAAAAGAGTTATGATTAAAATTAAAAAATAAAATAATAAACTTTTACACAAAACTTACAATTCATAATAAAATTACAAACTATTGGCAGGTGGGGAGTTTTGTTATTATGTCGCTTGTTATACTTTAGCCAGAATGTTTCTTGTTATTCTGTCGGGCGTCAAAAGATCTCATTTGCTTCGCTGTCAATGAAGCAAACGCCCAAATAGTTGGCAATTGGCAACGTTGCCACGTTGTATGGCAATACTGATTCTTTGGCCCAAGTTTAGTGAAGTGGCTGTAAATGGTCTAATTGAAACAAATGTTTTGAACTTTTGACTTTGAATTTTGACAAGAATAAATAATATAGAATGGATAATATAAATATCTAGTTAAAAAAAAAACTCTAATTTCTGTAATTAATAATGTTTTTGTAATCGTCTTTCAAAGTACGCCCACATAAACAGACAGCGTCTTGAAAGGTCAAAAAGCCTTATTACCCGTCTAAATACTTTTCCTTAAGCAACATTACACGAGTATTACACGACGTAAGAAGTGGGGTAATAAGGACCAGAATATCTGAGCACCAGTGCTTGTATGAAAGCACTTAACATACGACGGGAATTTTAATAGAATATCGAGGTAATGTAATGTAGCAAGTTTCAAACTCCTGCGGTTTTGGTCCTTCTACCACTAAGAATACTAATTTTGGAGCCGGGTTAGTGACATTTACGGAGAACAGAGTTATTTAATTAGTCGTACATTTGAAACTTGATTTTTGTACCAGAACTAGCTTAAGCTCGCGGCTTGGTCCGCGTGAATTTACGGTTATTTGCAGGGTTTACGTCTTGCACGAAAATGATAATGTTACTCCTTAAAATATTAGCTATCTGTCAGTAAAAGCCTCGTAGAAACCGGCCGAGCCGTTTCAAAGATTAGCCGATACAAACAGACAGTACCTATAAAACATTAATTGAAATGTATTGTTTAGGAAAACATAACATCACGCCTGTAAGTAATCCCCGAAGGGTTAGGCAGAGGTGTACCCATTAGTACACCCACATTTCGCCAGTTATGTTTTTAGTCCCATGTAATAGGGGGCGAGCCTATTGCCATCAACCTCCAACTCCTGATGGAAAAACCCAACAACATTTTTGCCCGACCTGGGAATCGAACCCAAGACTTCATGCACAGTCGCGCATGCGACCACTAGACCAACGAGGCAGTCAGGCGAAAGCAGGGCGTTGTTTAGGAAAAATATAAAATAATTAAAATATAAAATTTATTTATAAAATTATAATAAATTGTTGGACGTCGTAAACTGCGTGTTTGATCTAAAAATGTGACAAACTTTGAACTAAGCTTGAAAAGGTATACGCACTTACTAGTTCAGCCAACCACAAAGAAGAAAGAAAACCAAAGTGCCATCTTTTCATAAACCAGTTTCAGGTGACCGATGTAACCACCGCGCCGGTGAAAGGCAGTAACTCACTGCGAACGGTCTCATATGGCGCTCCGAAAGCCCCCATTTTCATATGAAACTGCTGTAAATCTCAAATATTATTTATAGCTTACAGAAACTGAATGGTGTTGAAACACTAGCGTTTTGTGGTGATGCTGTAATTAATTTTGCTACAAAATGAAACAAGTTTGCGTGTTCCTTCGTTCTCTTTTGTAGGTACGAGTATGATCACTATCATCACACTAAATTAAAAAGACACTAATCAAATTATGCTAAAAAAAATAAAAATAAAATCAAATTAATTATTATTTATTATTATTATTATTATTATTATTTTTTTTTTTTTTTATTTTTTTATATATTTTTTATTTTTTTATTATTTATTTTTTTTAGTTATTATTTTCTTTTTTTCTAATTATGTTATTATTATGCTGCTTATTTGCATAATTTTTATAAATCGTTTTTTTTTGTCCTGGTTGGATAAATGTTTAGTTTAGTTTCTCACATGTTTACCGCGTTGCGTGAATTTTCGGAACCCTAATTTTGTATTGAAACAATATAGCCTCTAGTACACGGGAGTAACGTAGCTTACTATTAGTCGAAAAAATAGTATCGGACGAGTAGTTTTGGTGATTTGCGCATTCAAACAAACAAAGATTGCTGGGTGCTGGCAGCGCAGGACCGGTCAATTTTGTTATCTTTATGGGAGAAGGTAGACGTTTGGCTGATATGATGAAGCAAACAAACTCTTCATCTTCAGAATATTAGTACCAATGACTATTTGTCAAGTAATTTTCCGTTAAATTTTCTTCAATACCAAATCAAACGTGAAAATGCATTTCAAAGCTTTAAATAGGACAAATCTTGGACAATTTGGCAAACCTCACCGGAACTTTATAACAAAGCAGTAAGGTAAGGTCGTTAGTACCAGGACCGCCATATTAGAAGTTTGCCGACCACCGCTTAGTGCCTTTCGAAGTCACATTAGGCCAAAAATCACCGCATTTATCACCATAACGGCCTCCACAACGCTTAAATTGATACTTATTTTCGTAAAGATGTTAAGATGTCATAAATGTCTTGTGGAAATATGGTTTTGGCTACTTATTTTCAGCTTTTATTTTGAGAGGAGCTCGTGGCTAAGTAATAATAGCCGCACGGGTCGATCCATCAGGCTAAGCTACGCTTGCCGGGGTTAGACCGTGATGGGTAACCATCTTTACACACCAAGACTCCTCCGTGCCGAAAGCACGTTAAGCCGTTGGTACCGTCTGTCATACATAGATCTTTGACAGCCGTTACGGGCCGTTAGAAGCTCGAAAGTCAGACAATCAGTCTTACCAAGGAGTATCGTATTACCCAGTTACTACTGAGTTGCGGAAGTCAGATAGGCAGTTGCTCCATGTAAAATAATGGTATTTAGCTGTATCCGGTTAGACTGGAATCCGACCCCAATATAGTTGGGAAAAGGCTCCTTTATAATAGTTTTTTTTTTGTTAGCCGTTAACGTCCCAGTCCTGGGCAAATACCTCCCCTCCATTCCTTCCACTTTCCTCTGTGGTGTGCCTCCTCTCGCCAGTTCAAGTTCTAGTTCGCCGAATATAAATTAAAAAGCAGTAAGTAGATACACGTTGCGTTGTAAAAACACTCACGCAAGTAATTAGAATATCTAGCAGCACTTGTTAGTACATAACGTTTGCAAAATTGTAGATTAATTATACTTTACTACCACGCAATACGGACGCTTTTAGTTTGAAAGCCAATTAAAAACGGCTTATGTACCGTTTGGGCTCTCTCAAAAAAGAATGGTTGATTTATTTCGCTCCTTGGTTTTAGGGCTGATATTTTAAACTGTCAGAATTGTTACTTTTATCAAAGAAAAACATTTTTATAACCTAACATCATAATATCACGTCTTTCATCCCTGAAGGGTTAGGCAGAGGTGTTCTCATTAGTACTCCTACATTTCGCCAGTTATGTTCAAGTCCCATTTAATAGGGGGCTGAGAGGGGTGAAAAACCTTAATTTATTAATAATATAAGTCTGAAATCGCCAATCTGTCTTGAGCAAGCGTGGTGATAAGTTGTCGTTATTTCATTAGATTCATTTATGTCTTTTACGACAACCTCCTGAAATTTGAGGAAGACATGCAAAAGTGGTCCTTGTGTAGTGTAATAATTAAGTCTAGAATTAGCTACTCGTATATTTTAGTATAAAATCAGTCCGAAATTTCATTCAAATTTCGTATTAGCGGGTTTTCGTCAACTTTCCTCAGTTTAGTTGTTTCCACATTAGTTTCGAACAAACTGTGAACTGTGTCCGTTTTGTTACCGAGCTTTAGTTGTTTAAATGTTTGCTTTTATTATTTTATTCACGTTTCGTCTGGTCCAGAGCTAACGAGTGGTCTTCTGTCTGGTCTACAGTCAACTAAATAGATAGGTATCCAGGTTCGTCAGATATAGTTGAAGATTTCATAGAAACCGATAGATGTCTTCGATTGAAACATAACTTAATTAATGAACTAAATATATTAAATTACATTTGAAGACATCCATTTCCCTTTTGTTGACTGAACACTACTAACTGCCCCGTTGGTCTTTTTTTTTACACATAACATAACATCACGCCTGTAATCCCCGAAGGGTTAGGCAGAGGTGTGCCCATTAGTACACCCACAATACTGTACTTTTTTTTTTAAGGTGGTAAAAATCATCAAATTTGTCCTTCCGCCCTGGGTGGGCCTGGGAGGGACTGTCAGACTTTTACTGACTAAAAAACCACCCTGTTCCTTCTATTGCCCTCTACGTTCCGGGGCTACGATATCCTGTTAAGACGTCCCGCAACTTTGGGCCCCGTTGGTCTTGTGGTCACAAAGGCGACTTTTGGGCATATAATAAAATGCTCAAAAGTTTTTTAATTTTGTTCATTACTAGTCGGCTTGGAAACAAATATTAGGTATTGTAAACCGTTCAGAAAACTATTTGTCAAACAAAAACCAGCAAAATAAAACTACAAGCACTTTAATCCAACAGAAAATAGAAAACAAATTCTGCCGAAACTGAGCAAAGCCGTACTCCTCCAATAACAATGGGTCATTTGAATCTCAAACGTACGAAGAGCCGGGTATTACGACAATGTCCCAAACTAGTCCAAGTAATTGCATTTTATCTAATAAAACCCATTGTTGGGCCAATGTTTGTTTGTTGAAGACGTGGGGGGCCTTATCTAGCGGCAAATGGTCTAGTAGAGGGATACTTTGCCTGCCTTCTTTTTATTTTCGTGTTTTTGTTGTAAAACTTTTTGTTACGCACAGTCTGGTTTAGAAATTTTTGTTATACAGACTATTGCTCTATGAAAACTGTTTGATATAGGTAGAGGTAAAAATAAATATAAAGTATTTATCTTTCTAGTACGCTGCCACTATTCTATTATTAAATACTAGCTTATGGCCGTGACTTCGTTTGCGTAAATTACGGTGATCTCGGACGCAGACGAAGTCAAAATCGAATAAAAACTAGCCTGTCTTTTATTTTAGGTTCAGTTGTTTAGTCGTGTAAGTGTAACAGGCAGACAGACAGAGATACTGTCGCATGTATAATATTAATTACACAAGTTCTCCAAAAAAAAATATTTTTGCCCTTAAATCCTGATCCTGATTGGGGGCTCGCCCCCTATTACATGACACTAAAAACATAACTGGCGAAATGTGGGTGTACTACTAATGGGTACACCTCTGCCTAACCCGTCGGGGATTACAGGCGTGATGTTATGTTGTTGTTAAATCCTGTTTTTTTTTTCCTGTTAAATAAGTAGGTTTTAAGTTGTTTTACAGCAATAAATCAATTAGGTTGACTAAAAAGTGACGTCACAGTTTGCTATTGCCATACAACATCAATAGGGTCATCAAGTTTTGACAGATCTTGAAAAGTACGTCAATTGATTACTGGTGCGTTACACCCAATTGATATTAAGTTTGGCTCGTTTTGTCTTAGCCTATTTTATTTTCCGTGTCTTGTTAAAACCATTGTTGGGCCAGTGTTTGTGTTTGTCCAATACAGCTGAATTGAACTCTCGGGCTCTATTGAGCGGTAAACGAGTCGTGAACCGCGGATGATGTTGCAATTGTTCGAAAGCGATTGGTTGTTCTTCAGATGTTGAAATTTTTCAAAAGAATCTTTGTTTTGTTTGTTTTCTTTTCGACGCAAAACGACGGGGTGTTATATGTTTGACGTGTCTGTATGTGCGTCTGTCTGTGGCATCGTAGCTCCCGAACGGATGAACCAATTTTGATTTTGTTTAAATTTTTTGTTTGAAAGGTGAATAAGTCGTTTGGAAAAAACGTTGCTCTGCACTATGAATTTCTCCTGTATTGTTGGTGCGTTTACAAATATTATTAACTCACATACATAAGAAGGCAGACTCGGATCTGTAGGCCATTGCTGTAGGCTATTAGTTCCATGAGGTATTCGATCCCGCGACACTCAGCGCAGCAGTCAATCGTTTTGCCACTGTACCAACCGTGTCATCAAAATAAATATAAATTTATTTATTTATTTATTATTTATTTATTTATTTATTTAACTAACACACACTATTTTACAGGTGGAACCCAAAACAATAGAGTGTTTCCAAAAAAATAATTAAATCTAGACTTATCTACTACATACTAATACTAAAAAACATAAACAAAAAATTTAAATCAATAAACTAAAACCTATTAAAAATTTGACATTGTAAATAAATAATCTAAACTAATATAATTTCTAACTTCAGATAACTTATCTTACCTATATTATTATTATTAATTCTAATTATCACTAACAAAATTTAACAAAACTCTTGCGAATTCACTCATATTGCACGAAAATATGTCGACCCGCTCATGCAATTCGTTGAGCACACGGATTGTGCGATAAATGATTGAATATTATTTTAAATTGTGTACAGAATTAGAAGACAGACATTATTTGAGGCGACGCTGATTTTTTTTTGTCTGATTTGTGTATTAAATATTCTTGTAAATCTTTAACACAGCCCAACATATTAAATTACGATACGATTCGTTACACTTTCAGCTTGCCTTTTTCTTTCGCGAGATTAAAAAGAAAAACCAGCCAAGTCTCGCATTCGAAAGGTTCCGTAGGTATGTACCACCCGACAATATCAAGATCGATCAAAAAACGCCGAAATAACCCGTTAAATATTTAACTTTATTTTATTTATCGTTTTAAGCCGCTATTGTGAACATTACAACTGACTGCCTATGTATGACTACAGTTCAAAAGATATAAGCCCTGATGGGCAGACAGTGGAGTTTTAATAATAGGTTCCGTTTGCCACCATTAGAGTATGGAACCCTTCTGCCGGAGGAGCGGTGAATGCGAATCCCGCACTACCGGCTATAGGCAGACTGCGGTGGTTTTACCCGGTAAGAGTCCGGCATGCTCCTCCGTCACCCCCACAACGGAGGAAGTCCATGAGGATAAGGAACCCCAAAAAATTACACATCGAAACAAAAGAACACAGGAATTTCTTCATACATATCCAAATCAAACACAATTTAGCAATGCCATGTGTCGCAAACGCGAATCGAAAATCTTAGCAACAGGCTTGATTGGTAATTGTGTTCCGATCGAATGCCGGGAGATAATCAATTCTCGATGAATTATTCGAATTATTCGATACCGCACCAGATAACTGGTCTCCGATTGACTTGCTAATGAATCGATCGCCCTCTGTTTGCGTGGTTCATGTTCCAATTTGGATGTTAAAGTGAGCTGTTTGCGTTTTTGCTTGACCAGTAGAAATAAATTAATGTAGAAGTACCTTTGTCGGATGTTCAGAAACAGGGAGTCGGGGCCGCGGCAGGCACGAAGGAGATGGCGGGACGAACTGGATGGATTTCTCCAAAACTGGAGGGATGAGGCACTGAATCGTGAAGGATGGAAGGAGTGGAGGGAGGCCTTTGCCCAGGAGTGGGACAGAATAGGCTAACAAAAAAAAAATTGATAACAATAAAAGGGGGCCTTTAATTTATATCTTTATTTTTTATTATTATTATTTATTATATTATAGCGATCACGTGGTTTTTTTTTTCATCCCCACGTTAAGTTACATCTTTCGTTACTGCTCCGCTCCCGTAGATTGAGCGTAATGCCACGTAGTCTATTCTATTATTCATGTATCTGGCAATCATATACATACAAAAAAAAAACCTGTCCGACTGGCAGTTTCAGAGATTACCGCGTTAAAACAAACACCAAAAATCTCTTCAGTTTTATCATATTAGTATAGATTTTCACAATTTCAGCCATACTTAATGACGTTGTCTGGCGCCGAGTCTGGGCTCTCAATCCACTATGATGTCATAGAAAATTCAATATGGCGGGCACCGCAATAAACATAATTATTTCTATACATTTCATTTCTTCGTATTTCTAATTATGTCTTGTTTACTTAAGCTTCTTGGGAGTACAAATAACATATAATAATATATTTTGTATTATTAATGCCCTGAGCAATATTTGAAAGCTATTTTTGTATCGTAATGAGTATAAGCCTCTTTGGTGACAGTATTGTAAGTTATCGACATACTGCTGTGGACGGGATTGTTTGGTTTGAATGTATGTATCGGTTGTATAAATACGCTTAACGTTACCGAAAGTTAAGTTGGTCTTCTAATAATTGTGATCTTTTTTTTTTGTTGTCTCTGACCTGGATCTCTAAATGGCGAACTTCGAACTTTCGAACTTCGAACTTTCGAACTTCGAACTTTCGTCACGAAGATATTGATGGTCCATTTCAAAGTTCCAATTTTAAATTAGGTACGGTTTTTTTTACGAAAAATAAATTTAAATGCCTCTTTAGTCTAGTGGTCGCAAAGCGCAACTGCTGAGCATGAGGTTGTGGGTTCGATTCCCAGGTCGAGCAAAGTGTTATTGGGTTTTTCCACAAGGATTTTCTCATTAGCAGCCTCGGAGTCTGGATTTGTGCCCGGTTATGGCAATGGCTCACCCCCTGTTACATGGGACTTAAACATAACTGGCGAAATGTGGGTGTACTAATGGATACACCTCTGCCTAACCCTTCGGGAATTTCAGGCGTGGGGTTATGTTATGTAGATTTAAATGTTCCAACTAAACTTTGAATTCTCCCACGATCCTTGTACTGTAGTATGCACAAACACAATCATTTGTGTGATGGTATAGTTAATAGCGATATTTATTTCAAACCAAATAAAAAAAAAAGGTGGTTTCCCAGTAATAATTTTTGATCAATGTTATGTAGTCCTATAGGCATTGGGCAGTATGCCTAATTAACACGGGTATGTGTCTCCTTACACCCCACAAAATATTGAAATCTTAAAGCTACTTTGTTCCATCAAAACTTTCACACTATTTACTTACATTATAAAAATATATATATTTTTGTTAAGGTTTATAGAATAGGGACTCTTTGCTACCTTTAAGATATTCTCATAAAATGATGATTACATTTTTATAAGGAAACCACAGCTTGCGGCTTTGTGTTCAAAATAGAATAAATATACACAACAATAACATATTCTTGGGATACTAAACAGAGAAGCAATTCTCATAATTTTAGGAGTAACATTAGTCGCAATCTGTCAAAGTCAAAAGTGACTCTAATGTGACAAAATATTTGACACTGATTATCGCTTAGGCGAGATTGCGACTAGTTATGTTAAAGTGGCCATGGGGATTAGGGGCCAACCACCTATAAAAACAATGTTATTTTAATATTGCTTTGCCCTACGCACTGTTGGATTTTCAGCGCTCTGCTCAGCGCCCATAGTTGAAAATTCAACAACTAAAATTACAAAATAATACAAAAATAATATTGTTTTAAGCAATGGGGGTAGGTTCTTCATTAATATTTGCCGCCAAGAAATATGATAAGAACCTATTTTAATGTAACATCGATTTTAAACAAAGTCTTAAACAATCTCGATACTTGGATACCACAACTTATCTCCAAGCTGCTCAGAATATCAGATGTTGGAATTATGTTAATACATCCGTGTCTGGCACAGATTATTAATATTTATAGTCTGTCATTCAGTACGTTATCCATAGCGTAGCGCGGCAAATGAAGCGGGAACCCGGGAGTTTCCACAAGTCACGTCGGCGGCGCCGCGTCGTGAACGTTACGCGTCGGTGAACATATCGTCTGAATGGTCTTTAAACGTACACGATTTTAATATTATATCAACTCGATAGTGTAGTAAGAAACATATGGGATCTTGTAAAGTGGTTTTCTTTTCTGGTTATCTAACGAATAAACACAGGGGGGAGGGGGGTTGTAAAATAAAAATACCGGCTAAGCGAGAGTTGGACTCGCTTACGATGGGTTCCGGACAATTGTATTATAATATTTAACACTACAGATAGAAAAATATGTACGTAAGGATCGTAGCAGTTGGTGTTCTGTAGTTTTTATACTAGCTTTTGTCCGCGATTTCCTCCGCGTAAATGTCAGTTATTGCGGACGCAGACGCATTCGCGGAATGAAAAGTAGCCTATGTCTTTTCTTGGGGTTCAAACTTATCCGTTCACAATATACAGCCTTGTGACAGACTACGGACAGACAGACAGCAGAGTTGTAGCAATAGGGTCCTTTGTGTACGGGACCTCTTTTTTTTTCGTGGGGTTAATCCTCATGGATGCCCTTTTTTTTTAGGTGGTAAAAATCATCAGATGACTCCTTCCGCTCTGGGTGGGGCGGAAGGGACTGTCAGACTTTTACTGACTAAAAAACCACCCTGTTCCTTCTGTTGCCCTTTACGTTCCGGGGCCACGGTATCCTGTTAAGACGTCCCGCAACCCCTACGTTTGGAGATAACGAAGTGTTATGTCGGACTCTTACCGACTAAAACCACACGGTTCGTCCTGCTACCGAAAGTCAGGAGCCTGATATTTATACTACGCATAATCCGCGCCCCAAACTTTGAAAAAGCTTATTTAAATTTTTCTGACTTTTGCTTTTCATTTCCTTAAACAGCCCATTACACGCAAAAAATAAACACTAAACTTGTAGTAAACGAGAAGAAAACCTCTTTACTACTAAAAAGCAATTTTTTCGCTCCATATACCCTCCTTAACGTGCCGTTTGTGCTTAATTATATCGTGTTAGCGTAAACGAAACGCACCTTTACATAGCCGATGTGATTCCTTACGATGTCAAGCATCATTGATCTTAATAGCCATGACATAACTGCTTTTATACCGACTTCTCGGTAAGTTAGGATACGTTATTAAGATCAGCGTAAACGGAATAGCATTATAGTCGAGCATTTTTCATTTGTTAACTGACAAGCTTAGCCTGCGACTTTGTTCGCGAAAATGACGGTTTTTATTTTTCTTTTTGAACTGGCGCAATGTGGGTGTACTAATGGGTACATCTCTACCTAACTCTTCGAGGATTACCGGCGTGATGTTTTGTTATTTTTTTTGTACAAAACTCTAATTCTTTGTCTTAAATAAATGCGTTAGTTACTCCTTATAACATTAGCCATCTGCCAGTGAAAGTCTTGTCAAAATCGGTCCAGACGTTTCGGAGATTAGCATACACAGCCTTTTCGTGTTATTAGGTATCGTGTAAACATTCTTATTTGATTCGTAAAGGACTGCTTGAGAGCTATCTGACTTTAACAAAGCAAAAGCTAGCAAGGACCTGAATTTCAGGGAGATAACAAGCTTACACTTAGCCACTCATTAAAAACACAATTTTCAAAATTTTTGATTTAACCAAACGAATCGATTCGACACAAAAAGCAATTTAACTTTGGAAGGAAGCCATTTTGGAATTTCATTAACAGAAGACGGTTTAATCAATAGTTTTGATTGAAGATACCGACAGATACAGACTTCCTGTGATAATTTCTAATTAATATTCGTATATTAGGTTTTGTGTTAAGTAATAACAGCTTCCAAGTTCAACACAATCTTTCAAATATTTTGATATAAAATAATATTCATGTATTCAACATAATAATTGAATACATATAATAAAGCTGAAGAGTTTTGTTCGTTTGTTTATTTGTACAGAAAGTGCTAGTTGGATATAAAGCCTGCAAAGAATTATTTTTGAATTTTGCCGAGTGTCCTAATTTTTTGTCACGTGACTGTGTTACAAGCCCTCTCTACAAATACATTAGAAAGTATACTAGGGAGGTAGGGAGGGGGGTACTTGTATTTCGCTTAGCTCATGTCAAAAGAAGACTATTTCACATGTATATGCTGCATCTCACCTAAAACCTAGAAAAACATTACGTACACATAACATAACATCACGCCTGTAATCCTCGAAGGGTTAGGCACAGGTGTAGTACACTCAGATTTCGCCAGTTATTTTTAAGTCCTATGTAATAGGGGGCGAGCCTATTGCCGTCAACCGAGCACAAATTTAGACTTCGAGGCTGCTACTAAAGAAATTCCTGATGGAAAAACCCAATAACATTAAAAACTTAGTATATCTGGTCGTATCTTGGACGAACTCGCACTCTTTCCAAACTTCAGTACCTACTTCTCAAAACATCGCTTCGCTCATCTCCGTTCCGCTCACCGTATCTCACCCTTTATGTTAACTTGGCCTAATCAATTGTAAGAACGACCTCGTAACATTATATCTCCATGGTGTTCGATAAAAAGGTCTATTTAGTATAATAATAATTTATAACTCAATCCTATCTCTTTGTGCTCAATATTGATAGTAACCTTAGTTTGCTGTGTTGGGCCGCGTTATTGTAGTTTGAACCTTATTTCTATAGTGATGTGAAAGTCAGGCATGTTAGGAGTTTGTGGGTCCTTTTATCCCTTTAATCAGAGCTATTAGTTTGCGGATCTAAATCAATACTCTCCATGTACTGTTTAGTTGTTTAGGCTGCCGTAAATCTTACATCAATAAGTAAGAGAAATTACATTACAGTTATGTAAATAGTAAAGCTTCCTAATTATTTGATACTAGCTTTGCCCGCGACTTCGTCCGTATGGAATTAAACAAAATATGTGGGTGGTTCCCCAAATCTTTTTCTGAAAGGAAAAGCAGTCCAAGTTACTCATCAAGGAGGCGACTCTTCTAACTTTTATGAACGAACGCAAACAAATGTCAGTTCCAATCTGTCAAAAATACCCACATTTTTTGTCACTGAGATGACATTTTTAATTAGTACATTTTTTTATTTATTTATTTGTGGTCTTTGGTATGTACTGTATAAACACAGGTGTATTTAAGAAAAAGCTGTTTTATTTGACATTACAAAAATACATTTTAATTTTATTTATTTCTATAGAATTCGGTACTCATTCAGCACTCATTCAGACTGTGATTGGGTTTAGACTCTTTTCATGTTCCTCGTCAATGAAATTAAGATAGTTTTGCTGAAACTTTCGCGTTTTCAGTGTAAAGTTTCTTGATGATAACGATGGATGCAGCTAGTTGAATGAAGTTTCAATCTTCAAGTTTATTTCTAAGCGAAAATCGAAGATTTCTTTTCTGCTGCGAGATGTTACAATCCCACTTTTTTTAAGTTTCCGTGCCCGAAGTTACCAATGGGGCCCTGTTTCTAAGCTTCCCCTGTCCGTCAGTGTGTCTGTATGACATGAACCCTTTGTTTTTTTTTAGGTGGTAAAAATCATCAAATGACTCCTTCCGCCCTGGGTGGGCCTGGAAGGGACTGTCAGACTTTTACTGACTAAAAAACCACCATGTTCCTTCTGTTGCCCTTTACGTTCCGGGGCCACGGTATCCTGTTAAGACGTCCCGCAACCCCGGCATGTCATGAACCCTAATTGGAAAAGAGTTGAAAGAACAAAGTGTGTATTTTTATAGTTGTTTTTTGAGAAAAAAAAATTAAAGCGTACAAGAAACGTATTTTTCACATTATTATTATTGATACTTTACGTTCTTTCAAGACCTTACGAGGTTTCTTTTTTTGCGTCAAGTCTTGTATTATTATACAATAAAGTGGCTAGGTTATCACTTAGCCCCAGAAGGGTTGTTCACAAGTTATATCCTGTGTCCGTCCAATCTGAATACCAAATAGGCTGGCTCATTTACAGTTTCTAAGTTATAAGTGGATTTAGGCTATAGGCAAGGATAAAATATCGGTGTGATGTTAAACAATTTTTATTTGAGATCTTAAAAGATGACTTCGATTATCTTTATCGTAACTCCACGTGCATGTCCTTTCGTAAAGGTCAGTGCAAAGAAAGCAACGATTTGTTTTACTCTCGTACAATAATTGGCACCTGCCTTTTTCGTATGGAAAAGAAAGGACAAAAAACTCCATACATACTTTTTTACAATCAATGTTTTACAATATTTGAAAACAGAATCATACAGAATTACACGTGAATGCACATATAAAAACTACTATATCATAATACGTAAAAAGTATAACAAATTCAGAATTGACAGTTAACAAACCACAGTATACAAACACAATAACGTCATCAAAATTAAATTACAAAAATAAACAATGGACGACAATTTGTCTCAAATGCCAAGCAATGTTAATGTAAAACCATTTTAGGGAAATGAAAAATGGCGATGCAAATCGACGCAACACCGGCCAAACCAATTTGCATGAAGAAATTCGAAAAGTTGCCATTGACCGCTTTGTGGAAAGTTTTATTACAAATGGCAAACATTTTAGGTAAGCCACGTTCAAAATGGACGATTTCCCATTTTCTTTTATTCTGTAATCTGTAATTACGTTTGTTATAAATTTTGTAAACCTAATTTGAGAACGTTTTAATTTCAGCAGGAAATGTTCTGGCTGAATTACGTGGCGCAGGTGTGCCAAAATATGGGGGAATTAATATGGTTTTAATTATTGCAGTTTAATTATGGTAACTCATATTCGTAAATGGTAATGGTAGAAGGTAACAATTTAATAAAATGTCTAGAATTTTTAAATACTTATCTTTTGCTTATCTACCATTTCTTTTAAAAAATATTTGAAGGATAGGTCATCTTTTAATTTTATTTTTTTTAGAGATGACCGACCTTCCGCTTTATTGTCTGTGTCAGGTCTATAGCTGTCATTCATTGTTACTATGATAACAGTACATACTATTTCCATGCTCGAAGTCATTAGCAGTAAGTGAGCTTATAGTTACCCTTCCGCTACAGTTAGGAGAGTTTGGGTGAAATTAGTTTAACTGTACATAATAATAATGTTTACTTACTAACCAACCATACTTGGGATATTGTCCCTTCCTTAATGGACTACGAAATTACCAAGACACCAAAAGTGTTTACAAATCTATGGGCTGCTGTCAATATGACAAAGACGAGAGTGCCATAGACTAGTCGATTTGACATTGACAGCAAAGGAGCGGCTAATTAAGAAGCTGTCAAACCCTCTTTTGTTTTTGGTTGTGTTGCCATTTGATGTTTTTACTTGTATTTTGAAAACTTTAACATTCAATATTTTTAATTTAACTTTGTTGGTTATTTTTATACTAATTAGTTGTTATTATTATTAATATAACGTTTAGATTTTTAGATCCAAATATAGGAAATTGGTTGGTGACAATACATGGTTTAACACTGTGCGTGTTCCCTCAAAAATCAAAATGCTCTTAATTAGAAATAAGGAAACAGTTTACAGTTGTTTTTCCTATGGATATGCACTTTAATAAAATGACTGATTAGCTACATGAAATAATAATTAACAGAAAGTATCACATAACATCACGCCTGTAATCCCCGAAGGGTTAGGCAGAGGTGTACCATTAGTACACCCACATTTCGCCAGTTATGTTTTTTAGTCCCATGTAATAGGGGGCGAGCCTATTGCCATCAACCGGGCACAAATCCAGACTCCGAGTCTGCTACTGAGAAATTCCTGATGGAAAAACCCAATAACACTTTGCCCGACCTGGGAATCGAACCCAAGACCTCATGCACAGCAGTCGCGCTTGCGACCACTAGACCAACGAGGCAGTCCAAAAGAGAAAGTATCAATAAAATATAAATATAATGCTTTCCACAAAACGCTCTATTATTCTACATGTAACTACAATAAATACTCATCAGTTTTCCTGATCGTTTTATTGCTATAAGTTACGTAACAAACTCTGCCAATAATAACAAATATGGCCGGTCGCCAAGTATTGCACGACATTTTCGGAATTACAATGCAGGGCTCAAATGAACGAATCAATTTATTTTCGACGATAAACGATTTACGATTTTATGTCATTACTACGAAACGGACGCCTTTCAATGAGTCTTTCCCCCTTTTACTAACTTCAATCATTTAATATTATCGTTTATCAGAGTTATTTCTGTTTAATTAGTGATTGACTCTTGAATGGGAATATTTCGTTACACAAAATGGCGTAAAAATCTATTTCGTCTATGCCCTGCATTCGCGCCAAAATGTGTGTTTTTTATTTTTCGAATCAATACCTAGTCTCTTTAGTAATTTATTAATCTTTTACAAATCTCTTTTTTTAGATTACTTGGCAGAGTAGGTTGAATCTACACCAATAAAATCTAATTATTTATGATTCTTGGTAATATTTTCATTAAGTATACACAAAATGTATATTATCCATTCATAAACAAACATTCATAGATTAACAGAATAATTGGGTCCGACAAAATTTCAATACAAAATGTAGATTTATTTTACTATCATTACGGTAATATAAATCAACATTTTGTATTGAAATAATTGAACAATTTCGACATTGGGTTTCGACCAATGTTTTTAATATGAAACAAATCCGTCAACATGGAATAAGCCGGCTTAAATACAGTGATTTTAACGTTTTGGTTAACATTCGGGTTAAGTGCGTTTTATTTATTACATATTATCAATGCAAATGATATCGACAATAATTGCAGACGGGTTTAATATCAAATTCGCGCCCGTCCAATCTGTTAGCGCGATCGAAGTTTTATTAAATTTCGCCAGAACATAATTTATGCGAAACTTGCTCGGAATGGATGTTTGCCTAATAAATTGGGCCAGATCCAATAAACAGAAAATTAGGAATTAAATTACGCTGTTAACGGTTTAGGTAAAATGTTGCTTTAATATTAATAAGGAGGATTAATTTTATGTAGAATAATAATAATTACATTTGAAAGCTTGCTTGAAATATAGGATCAAAATTACCGTATTATGGGTTTTATTTGGTGTTATAATAAAAACTACCTATTAAGATTGAGATAAGATTGTACTTTCCAAATTCAAAATCACAACTTCAACACAGAAGATAAAAATTAAAAACGAACCATAGACAATTTCAATCTGCTATACAAACTCGTTACTCGACAATGTCCTGTCAATAATAGGGCAACTTTTTCTGTTTTGTGCGCTGGCAATTCTGCCGCTGTCGACAGGCTTAGATTTGATTTCCCAGGATATTGGTCCTGATGACATGTGAGGGTTAGGACAACATGTAGATTAGCGGCGAATAATGCGGGACCAGATACGTGGTAAATGTTGAGCTTGTGTTTGTATTCACGATTGGTATTGGCGCTTCTGATTAGAG
This sequence comes from Hoplodrina ambigua, assembly GCA_949774945.1. Classification (NCBI taxonomy): domain Eukaryota; kingdom Metazoa; phylum Arthropoda; class Insecta; order Lepidoptera; family Noctuidae; genus Hoplodrina; species Hoplodrina ambigua. The sequence goes on along the minus strand of OX458980.1, from coordinate 10,631,504 downwards.
TTGTGTATCTTTGTATAGTTTGCAGATAGTGGTAGTAATCGAGTTTCGGGGGATAACCAAATACAGACCTGCCATAGTAAATAGATCTCAACATAAATACGGGGTTTGACAAGACACACGTATCCGTAAACTACCTATGCTGCTTATCAAACTAAGTAGGTAAAATTTAGTGGAAACATTGCTAGGAAAATTATTTTTATTTCTGATGTGATTAGGGTTGCCATGCTCTTTGTCTGTCAAAAATAGTATCTTGTTCTAAAATGATTAGCCATAAAAATAAGGTACTTAGATAGCTAAAAAAGGAACAAAATAGTAGCTAGGTAAAAAATGAACAAAGTGAACGTACTGGTAACTTGATATACCAAAATAATGTCTACGCGACTGCTACTAAGCACGAGGTCTTGCGTTCGATTCTCAGGTCAGGCAAAGTGTTATTGGGTTTTTCCATCAGAAACTTAACAGCAGCCTTGGAGTCCGGATTTGTGCCTGGTAGATGGCAATAAGCCCCATACTACATGGGACTTAAACATAACTGGCGGAATGTCGGTGTACTAATGGACATACCTCTGCTTAACCCTTCGAGGATTACAGGCGTGATGTTATGTTATGCTTTCCTTCACTGTCGTTAGTGATGTTCAAGATCAAACTTAGAAAAACTTACCTACCAAAACTAGTTTCATAATTCTCAACAAACTGTCGTTCAGTGTAAACTCCCAACTCTTGAATAAGTAGGTGTCTCAATTCCTGCTACTTAAACCAAGGGACAAAGAGCTAATTAACATTTCACATCCTCAACGGTTCCTTGAACCCGCTGTCAGACTTAACATTAAAATGCAGACGCCTAACCCACGACGTGGTTGCTGAAAGACTTATGGAGCCCGAGCTATCGAAGGGTTGACGGTAATATTAAGTGGACGGATACTGTTGTAAGAGGGTAGTTTATTATTAAACTGTTTGAGATTCATAGTGTCGCGATGGCCAAGTGGTTAAAGCGCACGCTTTTTATGTATGAGGTTGCGGGTACTAATGTGACTTTTTCAATTAATATGTATTTTTTTGGATATTATATCATTGTCATCGGTAAAGGAAAGCATCTTGAGGAAACCAGAAATTATACATAACATAACATCACGCCTGTAATCCCCGAAGGGTTAGGCAGAGGTGTACCCATTAGTACACCCACATTTCGCCAGTTATGTTTACGTCCCATGTAATAGGGGGCGAGCCTATTGCCACCAACCGGGCACAAATCCAGACTCCGAAGCTGCTACTGAGAAATTCCTGATGGAAAAACCCAATAACACTTTGCCTGACCTGGGAATCGAACCCAAGACCTCATGCTCAGCAGTCGCGTTTTGCGACCACTAGACCAACGAGGCAGTCCACCAGTTACCAGAAATTATAATTAAAATAAATCACCGTACATATATATTTTTTTACGTATTTTCAAAATAGGACCAGTTCCATATACTAGCGCGTTAAAACAAAATTAAACTTCTTTAGCTTTATAATACTGTAATAGTATAGAGTAGCTATACGTGTGGCTATATTAAAATTAATGTCAAAAATAGCAAAAAAAAAATTAACAATTGGCTTTCTGATTCATGATCAAGCATCTTTTTCTTTACGAGTCGATGATTTAAAAAAAATCCCATTTTTTTTCTACAGTTTTCTGGATCCAGTTAGTGGCCACGTTTATCGGGGCATCAGAAACGTTGTTAACATCCTCTAAAGTGCAGGTGTATGGACACTTAAAGCAATGTAAGTTAGCCATCGTCTGATCAGGAGCCGGCTGAAATTTTATTTTAAATTTTCTGGAATCGAATTTGATTAAAATTAATATTTTGTTACTGGCACTAAATTGACACCGATATCTAATCAAATCAAATTCAATTTGCTTCAAATTTGACGGTATCGGGATTGTGTCAGCAAGGCTGTATCAAATTAATAAGATCCTTTAGTTAGTGTTTACACACAATGGTGCCGATTCCCTTGGTCACAAACTAAACTAAAATTAGACTATTTCCATCTTTTTCTGTCCAATAAAATAAGAAAGAGACTAATGTAAATAAGAGCTGTCAAATTTAGTCCATCTGACACATCCATACAGTTATAGTTGACATCTTAAAACGTGTGGATTAAAAATACGGAGAAGTACAAGGCAAAACTATTTTGACATCTCTAACTTAGTTCTTTAATGTCACGGAATGTCACCGTCCTTTCCTTTCGCCGTATGTTAGTAAGAGATGTCAATTCTCTAAATTTAGTCTAGTTTGTGAACAAGGGAATCGGCACCAATATCTCACACAAACTTTGAAGCCTAAACACTTGGAAATTCATAAACTGATTTTAATCAAAATTGATTTGTATACGCAAGATTATAATAAATAATACCAGCCTACTGTTTGCTCCACGACTGCGCAAAGGCCTCTTCTCAAACAGAGAAGGAACGAGCATTGATTACTGCGCTTGCTCAAAGCGAATTAGCTATTTCAGAAATATAATAATTATTAATTTTGATTTCCTCAGGATGTGTTCCCTTTAGCGATGTCAAGGATGTCGAAGATAAACTTAGAAAGTACGTTATGAATTGAAAAAATCTTATTGGTACTTGCCCGAAATCGAACTCAGAAGAACCTCATGCATGAGAGGCGGGCACCTTAGCCAGTGGGCCATCATGACTTTCTGAATTATAAGAAAGATTTCTATAATATACTTTAAATCGGACAAGACTATCTATTCAACTCAGTTTTCAATGATGAAATGTCTTCTATTAATTCTTATCATTAAAATTAATTTACAGAAATTATGTTATTGTTATTACTAACCAAAATAATTACAGTAAAGTCGCAGCGTTAAATAAAGCTAATAAATAAATGTTAACAATGCTAATAAAGATGAAAATAAACCTTTAAGCTCGTCTACTAAATCTTACTGGCACTAAACTTTACAACTTCGAGATGTCCGAGAAATACAACCACATTTTAAAATGTATTCTTACCTATCTGTGTCTCTTTCTCTCTTATATTGTTTGTCTCTGTCTGTACTGTTACACTTAGGATATTACGGTAACGTTGCAATTTCTCAAATTAATATTGTACAATGGAAATATTCAATTAGTAGGTACCTGTTTGTTTTAAGTAAATTGTTAGGGTTAATTGTTACGCGCACTTGCTAATGGCAATCTATACCCATCTATTTATTTTATTAGGACTACATTTACACATTATAAAGTAATTCTTTAAAGTAAATAAAGTATATTCTAAGTAGATAAATAAAAAATAAATAGAGTATATTAATTAATTAATAATAATTAATTGTAGTAAATAGAGTATATTTCGTAAGAAAGAATTACTCTATTTACTTAAAATTAGCTTATATTTTATTATTTAAAAAAATAGGGATCCGTAAGAAAAATCACGCAAACTAAGTCGCAGGGAGAGTGCTAGTTTTTTATACTTTTAGATAGGCGGCCTTGTGCCGACTATTGGGCCCAATGACAAGCGATGACGCGGCCAAACACCGTGCGCAATCGCAAAGACGTGACGTATGCCATAACCTTTACTAAAAATTAAATTGAAACCTAGGAAAATGTAATTTCAAACTTACTAATAATAAATGAGACGCGGCATTGAAGGCTGAAAATCTAAAATCTCTATTATCGTTAACCTTTGCGTGTGGTTCGACATCGCATTAATAGTGAGTCGTTGCAGGAAGCCAGACAGACTGACAGACAATCCAATTGGCCTATATACATTATTTACAAGCGCACTTCTGTATTGTAGGCAACTAGATTACTGGGTGAGAGCTCGTTAGTAGTTTACAGGTTAAGTTTTATTGTGGCGGGTTCATAGAGTGGTGGCTGAAAGTGTCGGATTGTAGTTCTGTGTTTGTGATTTTAACAAAGACTGTCTGAATAAAAGGAGAGACTTATTCTAGGTAAGGCAGGTTTTAGTGCCAATGGATTTTTAGTTATTCATAACCTGATTGTGACGAAGCCCAAATGATAGTATGCATGTTTAAAATTATGTCCACTCATAAGTACTTAACGACTGAACCGATTTTGATAAATTATACGTCATTAGACTCGTATGTATATTAGGTACCTATTATTTAAAAAAAAAGTTTTTACAGAAAAGAACCGCCTTCCAAAAAATCCAAAGTGAAACATAACTGTACATAAATAATATGTTACTAGGAAGCGATACACTCAATTTCTATTATGGATGACATGTTTTGATTTAAAAACCATACTATTAAACCGATTTATTCTTTCAAATAACAAATGAAGAGAATTTTCAAGAATTTTCCTAATCGGTGGATTTTTGACGGAAGTCTGTGGTAACGAATATTAAAAAAAAACTCAACCGAATATTGAGAAACTTTTCCTTTTTCGGAGGCGGTTAGAAAGAATGAAAGTTAATAATTATGTCTAATGAACACACCTTCTCATAATACACGTACAACATACAAGTTACAAGTTTTGCAAAACAACATAACACGTTGTTATGCAACAAAAATCATTTGTCGCCTTTTTTTTCTAAACAATCACTCGTGAAAGCCTGTCGTCTAAACGTGAAAGAAAGAAAAACTTCAACAGTCCACTGTTTCATTTTAAAACAAGGGAGAAACACGTTATTTCCCCCCCATTGTGCCCTGCCCGCCCGAGGTCTTGTGCCTGACATTCATTGTGCACTATGAATAGTCTTATCGTTAAAAATAGTAAGTTTTAAGGGACCCGTTCTGTTTTTTATTGTTGAGAAGAAAACTTGGGTTTGTTTTGTTGTAAATTATACGGTTTCTATGAAAGATACGAGTTGTTTTTCTTTTTAACAAAATATTTTTACATAACATCACGCCTGTAATCCCCGAGAGCTTAGGCAGAGGTGTACCCATTAGTACACACACATTTTGCCAGTTATGTTTAAGTCCCATGTAATAGGTGGCAAGCCTTTTGCGATCAACCGGGCACAAATCCGGACTCGGAGGCGGCTACTGAAAAATTCGTGATGGAAAATCCCAATAACACTTTGCCCGACCTGGGAATCGAACCCAAGACCTCATGCTCATGCTCAGCAGTCGCGTTTTGCGACCACTAGACCAACAAGGCAGTCAACAAAATAATTTCAAGAATAATGTTCAACATTTTAATTTTTTATTATAAAATGTAGTTCACATACGCATGGGAGTCGGTTTCCTCTTTGTTGTTATATAAAAGCGACGTTTTTTTTTTACAACCATATCTACAAAATATAAAAGATATGTCTCTACAATAGAATTACCCCACAAATTCTAATTCTAATACAGTTTGGCGTTCCACAATTGAATAATAGACAGGGATCGTTTCTATGTAGCACCTTATGAATGGCGCAGGTGGCGCCATCTGTCACCTTACCCGTAAACTGTTCGTCCAATATTCATTATTGAAACAGGTACCTAAAATGTGCTAAGTATCTATATCACGGCTGCCAGAGCATAAAGGCTGGCAGTATATGAAAGAATAAATTAATCACTGATACGGGACGGTGCCGAGACTGTGACTTCACTGATGTATGTGAATCAAGCTTAAATACGGAAAATCGAGCTACCAACTGGTTTTGCCGGACTATTGGGTAAAAAAAACCGGATGTTGTACATACATACATAAACTCACGTTGTTTTCCTATGGGGGTAGGCAGAAACCACAGAACGCCACCTGCTATGATCCTTACATGTTCCTTTCTTCCGGAATTTTTTGCCTGAATTTAAAAACAATTAAAGTATTATATTTCTTTCCGAAAATAATTATTGGAAGTGAAATATCGATTGCTAATTCCATTACATACATACAGGATAAATGAAAGCTTTTTAAAAAGAAATTAATCTAATTGGTCCTTCCGCAAGGTTTCATTTGGAAAAGAATGGGCAAGAAGCTCCATACGTCCTCTTAAAATACATTATTGAAATCAATTGTCGCTGAGATAAGATGACGACTAGATATAGCAAAGAATATATTCAGTAAAAAACCACCACGTACGGAACAAAAAAAAAATAAGAATTCAAACTTATGATTATAGTAGAAATGAAACTGGGCAGGTATACCTAACCCAATTAGACTAGGAAAATTACATGCTATGTTTTCTTACCATATCAAGATACACCCACCTATATGATTACGAGAAATAATATTGTAAAATTTAATATTCATGTAATTACACACGTAAGAAAAGTTTGACATTCTGTAGGCCTAACACGAGCGGGCTAACGTAAACGTAAAAGCATTCGTTACGAGTCGATTTTCGAATTGCAAATATACGACTATACAATAATGATGTTTCATTTTTAGTTTTTTATTATTTTTATTTGGTCACAGTTTATTTAAGAACAGTTTTCCATTTATTTAAATTGACAATACTTTAATCAAATTATTCACTGTGGATTTTTAACTGAAATAAATGTTTTGATTTGATTAGTGGGTATCGCTTAATGTTAATAATATAATCAAAACCGTCAAACACAGTAAATATTATGTGCGAAATCGCTATTTCCAATTTTAAAATCGCTCGAATCGAACGATTATTCCGCGCGTTCGAGCTAGGCCCTCTATGTCGAAACTCACACGAAAACGTAGACATGTATTTACTCTAGTTATTAATTTTAATTACTTTGAAATAACCTCTCTTAAGTGGTTGACGAAGTTTTAATTAAGACAGATGAATCATGACTTAGTAATGTCATAATATTTGACATGTCATGACAGGGCTTGAATCAGATATTTAACACAATTAACCAATCATTTCAAGACTTACCTTAACCTTTAAAAGAGCACTTAATTTTAACCATGAAAATCACATTAATATGTCGATTGTCACGATTTTTAGATGCTATGAAATCACTAAATAGTTAGTCAATTGAGTTAGAATATTAGTGACGGCACTTTTTACTACTGCCATTCAAGATAATGGAGGGTGGTCGCGGTGTGACAGCTAAAAAAAAAATGACAATTGAGTGGTGTCAAATAATCATAATATAAAAAAAGAAACTACAATAAAACGTCATGAAAATATCATCCGCATCACCGTCAACTGAAAATATCCAAAAGACTGGCCGCGTTACCAGGTTGGATTGCAATGCTTAGCTTGGCCACGGTAATAGCCAAAACTCGTACTTATTAAAATACCTAACGTAATTAATTTTGATGACAAAATACTTTCAGGCGTATTTTTGCTCGCAGGAATGCACCCTCAAACCCAAAAAAAATACCATCGTACTCAATACTATTTTAATGAAATACCAATCTTTATTGGTCCTTATTGAGAAAGACCACATGAAACTCTTGCTACAAACAAGACATAAAAAATATACCCTGTCAACTTCGTATAAAGTTTAATTTCCCTTGTCTGTTGTCTTCGCCATAATGAAACTTTTAATACAACATGCCATAAGAAAGTAAACTCTGACGTCTTGGTATAAAGTTTAATTTGCCTTGTCAGTTATCTGAAGTGTTTCGGACATTTTCATTTGCGAATTCCATGTGTATCTTTTTTTTTGTTGGGGGTTGATTGATAGGGTACTTTAATGTTTTAATGAGATTCCTCTGTTGTTGAAAGAAATGTATCCCATATGTTTTCTGTTACTTTTAACGATTAGGTACTTGAGTTGTTGAGTTAACAACTGTCCGAGTTCCTCGGTAGTTCAAAGTCCGATCATTTTTCTTTTGCAACGAAAACAGTATGAACGTTCTATTAATTTTGTTTGATCTATTTGTAAGAAGACGAAAATCTTATGAAAGGTATTTTTTTAATGGTTCAAACTTTTATGCCTTTGGGCTAGGTAAGACAAACATAAGCTTGAAATCTTATTTCCATCTGGAGAAAACGGGGCGTTTCTCCACGCAAAAAAAGGTTTGACTACCTCGTTGGCCTAGTGATCGCAAAGCGCAATTGCTTAACATGAGGTCTTGGGATTGATTCCCAGGTCGGGCAAAGTGTTATTGGGTTTTTCCGTCAGGAATTTCTTAGGAGCAGCCTCGGAGTTTGGAATTGTGCGCGTTTCATGGCAATAGGCCCGCCCTCGTATTACATGGGACTTCAAAAAACATAACGAGCGAAATGTGCGTTCTCTGCCTAACTCTTTTAGAGATTACAGGCGTGATGTTATGTTAAAAGAAACCGGTTACGGTGGACTCTTATCAACTAAAACCTAAAGGTTCCTTCTACCACCATGACTTGGGACACACAAATGACACATGATCCGCGCCCGAAGAGGCGTGTGCACCTGCCTTTACATTAATGAGATGCGTGCGCACGTAAAGTATCGTGTTTCCAGAATAATATTAAGGCGAGCACCTGAAATATATAAAACAATCTATACAAATAAATAAAATTGAAGTGTCTGTTTGTAACGTGAAAACATAAAATGCATAATTATGTGTACACTATACTACTATAAGGAAATAAAATCTGTCTGTCTATTTGCTCTGGGTCGTCTTCAAAATGAGTGGTCCAATTTTGACGCGATTTTACATTAGAAAAATTATTAGGGTTCCACAAAAAAAATGACCCCGTGATAACCAACATTATCGCGGCCATAAGCTTTATAGTAATAGACATAATTTTATTTTATTTGACTTGACTGCCTCGTTGGTCTAGCGGTCGCAAACGCGACTGCTGTGCACGAGGTCTTGGGTTCGATTCCCAGGTCGGGCAAAGTGTTATTGGGTTTTTCCATCAGGAATTTCTCAGTAGCCTCGGAGTCTGGATTTGTGCCCGGTTGATGGCAATAGGCTCGCCCCCTATTACATGAGACTAAAAACATAACTGGCGAAATGTGGGTGTACTAATGGGTACACCTCTGCCTAACCCTTCGGGGATTACAGGCGTGATGTTATGTTATGTTTATTTTACTTTAGCCATTAAAATTCGTAAGCTTTTAAAACGTTTCAGAGCATCGCAGCTGTAGTATAAGTTCTTTATGAACCATAGAGTTGCTTGTTTGGCTCTGAACTAAAACTTCCGCTTCGTGTTTGCTGCGTGCTTTATGACTTCGTATTTGTAGAACAAAATAATACAGAGTGAAAGGGACACGCGAGCACCATAGATTTTGAACAATATTTTAAGCGACAAAATGTTTTAAATCTCTGTTCCATACATTTAGATCTTGTATGTGTTGCATATTTATTTGGAAGAGCTATTTTTGTTGATAAGCTACAAACAATTTTAACGCTTGTGTCTTTAGAATCATATTATAAAGTATCTATGGTGAAAGATTGCGTGTCTATGTCACTTACGGTCAGTTTGCGACTGGAATGCATAGTGCATTCCAGTCTCGATCCCTATTCTCCATAACATACCTAATTTTTACGATAACTAGACACTCTTTTTAACCCACGACGCAAAAACGGCGGGGTGTTTTAAGTTTCACTGTCTGTTTGTGTGTCTGTCTGTGGCATCGTAGGTTCCGAACGGATGAACCGATTATGATTTAGTTTTTTTGTTTCAAGGGTAAATTAGTCGGGAGTGTTCTTAGCTATGTTTGATGAAAATCGAACCAAGATGGCCGCCGTTGAGGGATTTCAAATTTAATTTTTCTTTAAACTTATCAACCATCCCTGCCAGCCTCCATAAACTACCGCAATCTGCAATAAAAGACATTAACTTTTACACAGCAAACAGTACTTATCATAACTATTTAATAAATATTTATGCGAATGCGGGCGAATTATATCAGTCGGTGTAGTTATGGTGACCGCAGCACTGATTAACGTAAATTATGTTATAAAACGGACTGCCGTCCGCCATTGTATTATTATTTATCTCGTTTACATGAAGTAGTTTATTAATATTGACAAACTATTTGATAGAAAATTCACTGTTTTAAAACCAGACTATGAACATGTCATGAATTTATGTGATAGGTAGGTATGTTAAATAAAAAAAAAAATGATTTTAGACTGACAGCATTACTTAGTTATGTCTTTTAAAAAAGGAACGCTAAATGTCTGTTTAATTCACCTATAGCATTTATAACAATGCAACGTTAAATTGAAAACTACTACAAAGATTAGGCACTACAAACGACCTACATAAATTGTATTCGTGGTTTCATTGCATTTTTAATTCTAAAATCCATTTGCGACTTTTAAAACGATTTCAAAATTTAAACCTCACGTCAAAGTAACACCATCTATTGTTTGAAAAAGGAACTAAATTCTCAAACGTTGCAGTTTTCCGCTGTAAGGAGGTCGATTGTCCTTCAGACCGGAACATTGTAATACAGTTTTATTTGTCTGTGGACTTGCAGACGTAATCCCAGCAGCGTCGCCAGCCAGCTGAATCTGATCTCATTTTACTGCTTGCTGTGTCCAACTGCTCAAAGGATTCCGTTTTTAGTTTTAAAATGTGATTTAAGTTTGGAAATGTTGTTATTTTAACATATTTGGAACATTACGAAATTGTACGACTCTTTGAGAGCAGAACTGGTGACTACAAAATTCTTATTAACAAGATAATGGCATTCATTTACTTTTTAGTGTTTGTTTTTATTCGCACTCTAGGGCGAATTTTTTAACTAAGAAATAAAAAGTTTTTTCATAGAAATTTTAAAACTAATCATAATATTGAGATATTTACACAACGTATTTAGCCCTAGGCGTAATAAAAAAAAGTCAAACGTTCAAAGACAAAAATCTCTGAGTACTTCCTAAAAAGTGGTTTTAGAAAAAAAAACGCGTATCAGCAAAAGTGACATCATTCCAAATTTAAAAACGTCGTCGAGCTCAATTATTTTGGCGCCCTTTCAACGTTTTTCACGTGTCAAGGGAAATAAGGCCGCTCAACCAGCAAGTTGGCAAAACGTGACCTCCGTCGCCTTACCTGGAATTGTGATATACCTATAACTTTGTCAAGTTCGCTATAATGATGGGTTCCCTTCCTAATTGGAGTTCCTTGTTTCTCGACTTTCGATTGTTATTTATTGTTAAGTTACTAAGCTGTCCTAAAAAGGTTTTGTTTGATTTCTCGCCTTTGTCTCTGGTTTGAGAGTATTATTTACATTAATGTACTTATTAGTCTTTGTTGTTTGTTTCAGGTAAGGAATTGGTGAAATTTTGGCGGGAGAAGAAGAATTTAATACAATAATTAGGAGAGGTACTGTTAAAAAAGAAATGGAATAAAAAGGACTTTTTAATAATAAACTGGCAACACGGTATTTGAGTAATTTGGGAGCCATTCAGCAAACGAAGGCAACAGATGATAATCTGTGGGCACGGCATTATGCCGGGGGCGCGAAAAATATAGGGGACATTGCATAATATTAAAGATTTTAATAACAGGAATTATTCATAATCTAAATTGTAACCAAGATTGGAACCACGTGACCAGCGGAGCTAGTACGGTCGATCAAGCTATTTGGTTTATAAACAACAATAGTTATATTTTTGGTACATTGCGATTCATTGTTATTTTGTATTCAGATTATAAGCTTGTCTTGTGGTGACTAATAATTTTGAAACCTATTTATAACATAACATAACATCACGCCTGTAACCCCCGAAGGGTTAGGCAGAGGTGTACCCATTAGTACACTCACATTTCGCCAGTTATGTTTTTTAGTCCCATGTAATAGTGGGCGAGCCTACCATTCACCGTGCCATCAACTGGACACAAATCTAGACTCCAAGGCTGCTACTGAGAAATTCCTGATGGAAAAACCCAATAAAACTTTGCCCGACCTGGGAATCCAATTCTAGACCTCATGCACAGCAGTCGCGCTTGCGACCACTAGACCAACGAGGCAGTCAACCCAACCACCAATCAACCTATTTAGAATTATTTAAAATAATTAACAAACTTGAAACATTGTTTACAAGTAGTTGCAAGTTACCAAATGGCTTGTTCCATGTGTTTGTTGCAATGTTGAAGACAGTTCTATTTCTAATATCACGAACTCATCGAGTTTCGCAACAACAGAATATCAACCTTATTATCACATAATACAGTGCACATGAACATCAAAGCCGGAGCTCACCGGATTTCTCACGAGCCATAAGATCTGCCAAGTACTAGAACGTATTAAAGTTATTAGTGAAGTTTAGAGGGTTTCACAGAAGCGGACGGTACAATTAGGTGGGAAACGCACAAGTATCTCTAGGTACTTAGGTACCTAATGTGTAAGGTAAGCTTGCTTCACAGCGTATTCATTGTCTGTTTCCACTTTGAACATTTGGGACGTGGAAGCGCTATTATACGTCGGCAGCGTTATTTTAGTTTTAGTTACCATTTGTTATCTTCATCTGTTTGAGTGTCGTTTTAAATTGAATGGATAGGTACTTTGACTGCCTCGTTGGTCTAGTGGTAGCTAAGCGCAATTGCTGAGTATGACGTTTCGGGTTCGGTTCCCAAGTCGGGAGAGTCGTATTTGGTTTTTCCATCAGTAATTTCAGTAGCACACTCGGAGTCTGGATTTTTGCCCGGTTGATGGCAATATGCTTGCCTTCTATTACGTGGGACTTAAACATAACTAGCGAAATGTGGGAGTACACTTGTGCCTAACCGTTCGGGGATTACAGGCGTGATATTATGTGTTATGTTATGAATCTGGCTATCATATACAAAAAGAATTTTTTTGAATTCGACTGGTAGTTTTAGAGATAAGCTCCTGTAAACAAACAAATAATATTTCCAGCTTTATTTCTAGTATAGATTATTTTTTAGAGCTCTGGGGGCCTACCGCCACCTCTTAAAACAATACTATACTTATTTTAATATTACTTTGTAATTTCTGTTGTTGGATTTTTAACTCTCGGCGCTTAGCCGAGCTTTGAATTCCACCTGAGCGGAAGGCAAAGTAATATTAAAATAAGATTGTGTTAAGAGATGCGGCTGTAGGCCCGCTGATCACGCTTCACCCAGCGCTAATATCAACACAGATCGCCCTATACACAACGTTTACCTCAAGTAAATATCACAAAGCGTAAACCAAACAATTATGTGCCTAATGTGCCATAATGACGTAAGCAAGGCGTACTGTAGCGTTAACGAGTGTGTTGCCATGTTCCTTCAGCGAAATCCTTCATTGTACCTACTCAGTTAAATACCCCTTTATGTTGTACGTACTGTGGGTTACAGGTAGGAGTTTTGGAGGTAGAATGATAATTAATTTAACATCGCTGGTTACTTATTGTTTATTTGGTCTTTGTAATTTATAGAATAACATTAGTATCAATAATTACATTATAGTAATGCCATAATTGAATAAAAAATATTGAAATCTGTGTTTCTACGGAAAACTGAAAATTGGTTGTATTAAGTAGTAAAACGATTTTACGAAAATTTTCTGTGCTAATTTTTTAGACTCATGTATCTTGCTTGAGCGTAGGAAGTTTCATCAAATAAGGAATCGGAAGTTTGTATGAAATGCCTTATGGCGTATACGCTCTTAAGGGTAGCAAGCAGCCTCAAAGAGCTGTCAGCACAGGGACGGGGCCCCCAACGGAGCCAACGCCTGCCGAGGTTGCGGGACGTCTTAACAGGATACCGTGGCGTAAAGGGCAACAAAAGGAACAGGGTGGTTTTTTAGTCCGTAAAAGTCTGACAGTCCGAGGGTCCGAAGTTACAAGGAGTCATCTGATGATTTTGACCACCTAAAAAAAAAATATTTTGTTGTTCATAATGATAAGTACAATGACCCCCTTTCGGGTTTCGGGTAAATTTTCAATTACCCTGTATACATATCATTGGATTGGGACGTCTTAGCCACATTACTATTGTTTACATAAGAAATGATATGTCCACCAATAAAGGTTTACCATTCCTGCCGTAGTAATTAGGTAAAACGTAAAGATTCAGAACATTTAATTACGTTAATTGATCAATCATAAAGTAAAGATTGCTAACTCGACACAAATAGAGCACAACGACGAGACATGTAGCCGGGCTTTAAAGTCAGTTTTGTTCGTTAATTAATACAATACAAACATAATTAGGACAATATTTGCGTCGCCATTGTGAGTGTTTGCTAACTAAGTAATTGGACTATTACGGTTAAATGGCTATTAGATTGCTTTAAACTCATATTTATTCTAAAAATGGAACGTAACGTCTTTCTTTTTGAAAAAAAAATTACCCACCCTAGGACTTTTTCCTGTATCGTGGGTGCGTTTAACATATAAACTCACATACATACATAACCAGACCCAGATTAACTAACTGTACGCCATACAAATATTCGTTCCTTGTGCAGTCACCGCTCCAATCGTGTCGTGACAATATCGATTGTGTCTTCTATGACATTTGGTGGAACCGACACATCAAATTTTTGTGTCAAATCTCATCGTTTAATTCTTCTTTCTGGAAAAGACGCTGGTGTTGGCGGGTCTACCGTCAGTTGTACATAATTGTGTATCTCTTATCCGTGTAAAGTTTATCTTGGACATCACTGGCATCGGTGAGGGAAAACACCGTGAGGAAACCTGGGACTTACTGTTCCACTCAAAACCATGTCAGAGGCCCTTGAGGCGGTTAAGAAACTTTGACACTAGGATGTGTGGGGTCGTAAGACCTTACTGCCCACACGATAAAGAAAGAAAAAGTTATATTATAGGCATTTTTGATAGAAGAAAGTGTAGTAATTATTTTTGTTCTGTTTATGATAGTGCGCAAAGAAACACACACAAAACAACGTGCTTATGGTATTCAAAGTTTAGTTATAAACTTTCAGTTTTGTTTTTTTTGGTCAGATTAGTATTAATTTGTCTAACTATCAGTATTCTACTATCGCCAACATGCCTGTCAGACAGGCCCAGCATGTCACAAGGGGATTTTCACCAATTTTCAGAGGCGGGACACAATATCATTTCTAAACATGCACTTGCTAACAACCCTTTGTTATAAACATAACCTACCTACCTACCTATACGTACCTACTTATTTATTTTTGTCCTGAAAGCACTCAACGCTCAAAGTATATCCCTTCAAAAGCGCAACGATAAAAACCCATTTAATATCCTCATACCTACGAAACTTACGATCGCAACAGCGGGTACCAGCAGCAAATTGCTGAATTCTTCCAATGCATACGGGTAGGTAGTTGGTAAGCGACAGCTGTGACTTTTAATATATACTAGCGATCCGCTCCGGCTTCGCACGGGTGCAACCGTCGTTGAAAGCTCCCGGCGGCTTGACTTTTTCCGAAACTTTCATCAATTATCGTTATATTTCAACCAATTAACTCAAAACCTTGATAAATTATATACCTACCTCTTCCTCATGAATCATTATATCTATTGGTGAAAACGATATAAAAATCCGTTAAGTAGTTTTTGAGTTTATCCCGAACAGACTAACGGTTTTAATATAATGCTAGCCACTTCATCCGCGTAAATGTTGTGATGATTTTTTTTAAATCCTTTCGTTGTCTTCATCACCTAACTACAAACAACCTCCTCGCCAAGTTTTATCTTTATAAGTCAAGTGGTTTTCGATAATTCGTGATGAGTGAGTGACCTTTCGCTTTTAGATGTAGTAATAACTTAGTGCATTGAAAACTGAGTTTTTCGTTTTGATACTGCGCTGTGATCCTTTTGTAGATGTCTAGTGGCTTGAACAAACTGGACTGTGCTTTTTTGGCTGTATTGGCAGATTTAACGCTGGTTTTTTTAAACCTTTTGTGCAGTTTTTTGGGGAGCTTTTATACCGTTTTGTTTGCCGTTAGGCAACATAGTTGGTGTAGCGTTATCGTGCCGCTGAATTTGACGAGAAATTTCAGTGCAAGGCAAAAACTTTCAAATGGGAAACCTGCTATAAAATGAGTACTTGCAATTCAATTAAATGTTATGAGTGCAATGTATGTCAAAAGTTTATTTAAACACACCAACTAAAACTCCATAAAGTCTTTCAAGAACATCAGAATATATCATACGGCCTATCAAAAGCCACCAAAGTGACATTGCAAAAGCTACCAAACTGACTTGATAAAAGTCACTAAACTGATATAGGTAAGTCGCTAAATTTACCGTATAAGTAAGGGTAATAAGTAATTAGATTAGGGTATGATAAGGCTGACATACCTTTGTAAAGTAAAAGCCTCTAATTAAATCAAGATAAAAAAAAATTGACAGTAAAAGATACCAAACTGACATAGTAAAGATCACGAAACCATCATAGCAAAAGTCACAAAACTGACATAGTAAAAATCGCCAAACTTACTACTATAATATACTGACGTAATAAAAGTCACCAGGCTGTATGACATATAAAGCCAAAAGACACATCAGCGAATATAATTACACTCAACGTGCTAATTATCCCTTCAAGAGCTTCTTACTTAGTTTGAGACAAAGCAAACGTTGTCGAAAGTCAACAAACTAACCTAACTTGTAACAAACTTAAACTTGATTCTGAACTTACAAAGCTATGCTAATGTGCTGACGCAGCTCTTCTTCTTTCGTAGTTTTACGCGTTTCCTTTTTAGAGTTCCGTGAGTTCATAAGAAAAATATAGTAAAAAAGAAATAAGAATTGATTAATTTATGATATTGTACACATAACATCACGCCTGTAATCCCCGAAGGGCTAGGCAGACGCGAACCTATTTGTACACCCACATTTCGCCAGTTATGTTTTTAGTCCCATGTAATAGGGGGCGAGCCTATTGCCATCAACCGGGCACAAATCCAGACTCCGAGGCTGCTACTGAGAAATTCCTGATGGAAAAACCCAATAACACTTAGCCCAACCTGGGAATCGAACCCAAGACCTCATGCACAGCAGTCGCGCATGCAACCACTAGACCAACGAGGCAGTCCAAAGTATGATATTGTAAAATATTAAAAAAATATTGCATGGGTCTTTGTAAACTGAAAATTTATTTATTATGTATTAGAAGGCAGAACTTTTATACGATTACTCGATTATTCGGCTTTTACAAAGAAGATTTCTACATTTACATAACATAACATCACGCTAATTCCCGAAAGGTTAGGCAGAGGTGTTCGGTTGATGGCAATAGGCTCGCCCAATTTACTTAGGACTGAAACATAACTGGCGAAATGTGGGTTTACCAATGGGTACGCGTCTGCCTAACCCTTTGGGGATTACCGGCGTGATGTTACGTTGATGTTTACTTCTGCTTACTCCCCCAGCACAACGTTAATGTTACGTGAAACATGATAGAGTGGAAACACGACGTCCGTTTTCATACATTTCTGTAAAAATAATATTTTGATACATTTTCAGCAAAAATATTTTTGTACAAAGTATAAGACTCAAGTTTCAAGCCCTTGAAACTTTGTCTTTGAAAGACGTTTTTTTTTAATGAAAGCCTCTTTTTGCGAACCTCTTATAAACACTTATATGGGTTGATAAATTACTTTTTCTTTGTGGTCGCCATGTGCTTCGGGAAAGTGGATTGAAATCCTTTCGAGATGTTGTTTTTTGAGTTTTGATCAATGAGTTTTTTTTAAATATTGTGATGTTCGTTTTAAGGTTATGGCAACGCTTAGATGAAAATTATGAAAATTAATAATAAAATTAATAAATTAATTTTTTTTTATAGGGTAACTAGTAATTAGTGTACGATATTTATACACCTGATTATACTTAGTAATTAATGTTAAAAGTGCCAAATTTTATCCAGATCCGTTCAGCCGTTCTGGCATGATAGAGTAACAAGTACCTACATAATTGAATAAATCACATTGCTACTTTTCCGTTATTGAATCCACAACCTCATGCATGAGAAGCGGTCGTCTTAACAGCTGGGCCAACGAGGCTTACTGAAAATCACAAAACCAATCAAATTAGACCGTGCCGTAAAATTTTATTAAACGTCTCTTAGTATCTCTCCGTGTGGTTTTAAGAAGCAATGAAAATAGAATACTAAGCGTTCTCATTTACGAGATGAGTTTCAAGAAGTAATAATGTGAAATGTGTGGAAACTTTGCTGACTACCTATGTATGTTAGGTACATTTGTCTCGTCTGCTCGACGTCTGTATGCCACTGAGATCCAGCAGAATATCAGCTTTTCCCCCCTTCCCCCAAAGCATCTGAATTGGGTAAGTTTCATTGGGATGTTCGTGTTAATTTCACTCATTACTGGACCAAGGTCATTGAGTTCTACACTATGAAAGAATGTTGCTTTTTTATTATGTTAAACCGTACTAATATTATAAAGCGAAAGTAACTGTCTTTCCATCTGTTACGCTTTCACGACTAAACTACTGAACTGATTTTCATGAAATTTTGTACGGCGTAAGGTTGAACCCAAAGACAAAAGCACATAGGCTGCTTTTTATTCCGCGACTTTGTCTGACATTTACGCAGACTAACTCGCAGGTAAAAGCTAGTATCATATAAATGTCTAGTTACTTTAAATCACAACGGGTATCTGATAAATTATAGTAAAATCGTAGGCGTAGCGTGGGCCTAGAGTCCTTAGGCGGGATCGATTTTACTGCTGCCGCTTTGGGAAACTATAAAATCGTTGCTAAAGTGCGTCGATAAAATATTATGCTGCGCCTTAAATCCTTTGATAGGCACATCTGTATTTGTATATTAGATTCTGGACGTATATATTGGGTCCTCAATATAACATATACATTCCGATAATTTACCTTATATCATAACTAAAGGTAAGGTCAGTCACAGAAATCTGTAAACACTATTGCATTTTTTAATTAAAACGAAATCTTCGTCCATATTTTTCTAAGTCTGAAGTTTGAATGTTTTTATTTTTGTTTGAATGCGCTTATCTCCTTAACTACTGTTCTGATTATGAAAACTTATATAATCAGTATCATGTTACCCTATCGTTAAGACAAATCTAACCTCAAAACATACAGATACTAAACTCCTATCAACAATAATTTCTACCAAATCCTACCAACAAACAATTGACGACGTATATTAAATCAGTTCGTATTTATAGTGTTCCCGCACACGGGCCACGCGTCAGCCACAGAACGCTGCCATTTGTTGCTGGAAGCGGCCACTAAGCAGCGGGAGCGGCAACAGCCACTTGTCGTCAGTGGTGGATGGCTGTAACTTTTATTGACGCAGAACCGCATTGCCACAAGTCCCGATTTTGGAAAGATGTCCAGATTTCTTACGTAAAACTCTAATGACAGGCACTTTAACGTTTTTTGTGGCTATTTGACAGTGCTTGGGAATTTACAGTTTTCATGTGCGTCCTCAATATACCACAGATGAGATTTACGACTTCATAAAAGAAACGTAGGAATCTTTAAAATCAGGAAAACTATAAATAATAAATAAAAGCATAATAAGCTTCTTATATTAGTGTGTCGCGCTTTTAAAGAGTGCATCCAGATGTATAATATTTACTCAAAATGGTTCAACATCCCGATTTGCCGAAAAAGAATTTACGCAGAAAGTTGGAGTATCTCGCGAGTGCCAAGTTTCGGCGTTTTGTGGACGGTGACAGCCATAGTGAGCGAGAATCGACGTCTCATTATAAGTAGCGAGCACCAGTGTCTTCCGCGTGTGGCGAGTTCGTATAAACTGTATGAAAACTGTAGTTGGCAGTTCGGCGGCATCGTTTTGTGGCTGTAGCGTGTGGCCCGTTTGCAACATGCCTTATACCCACAGTTATATGTATAGCTCTGCAGTAGTTTCGAAGTCTGCTATCAATACTACTTCCAAACTATTCAGAGTAAGCCCCGGTTTGATTGTATACTATTCATACTAACTGCCCTCTGTTGGAATTTGCTGAATCAATTTTATTATAATTATCCAAATGGCGTGGTAATGGAACTTAGTCTGTGATGACGGAGAAAGTTTCTGAAACAAAGATGGCTGTAGGCGATAAGTGGACTGAAGTAAATGGTTGAAAATGAAAAACTCAATAACATAACATCACGCATGTAACCCCCAAAGGGTTAGGCAGAGGTGTACCCATAAATACACCCACATTTCGCCAGTTATGTTTAAGTCCCATTTAATAGGGGGCGAGCCATTCAGACTCCGAGGCTGCTACTGAGACATTCCTGATGGAAAAATCTAAAGACACTGTGTCGCGCTTTGCGACCACTAGACCACTAAGGCAGTAAAAAGCAAAAGTAACAGCAAGGTGGTAGCAAATATTTGTATAGCCTACAGATACTTGTTTCGTGTCTGGCCGTTTGTCAAAGTGAATTTATATGTTTATAAACGCACCCACGATACGAGGAATTCCTAGTGTTGGGAAACATTTCAAAACAAAAAAAAAATGTCATGTACGTTTGGCTTGTAATAGATCTGTAGATGACTACGTTTGTATAGAGCGCGCTGTCGAGTAAGTCCACTTAATTACTAATTAAATAGTTACACTTGTTTTAGTTTCACAAACGTCTCAGTAATCCACTTCTCACAAATTGCAACCAGCTATTTGTTTAGGAACTTGTTTTCCGTGTCGACATTTGTGAACGTAGTGTAGTTTAAAACTACTAAATTTTAACTACAAAGGAATTAGCTCGACACCATCACCACGCCTCGTTTTCCAGCTACACACTCAAAAACAAGAGTACTTAATAACCAAGTTTAATATACACAAATGTGAAACACACAAAACATTAACGTTAATAGGTCCCCCACACTCAAAGCGGTCTAGTTATTTTAACACTGCGAACGTCCGCAGCGAATCGCGGTGCACCGATGCGAATCGCAGTGAGTCGTACGGGATCGCAGCGACTGCAGTTGTGACGTCACCGTTGGCGCGCGCTGCAGTTTGGCTAATCTCTAGTGTATTGTTTTACATAAATTGGAATATGTGTAAAAGATTTTTCATTTCGGAAAGAAACTCGAAAATGCCTCGTTAGTCTAGTGGTCGCAAAGCGCGACTGCTGAGCCTGAGGTCTTGGGTTCGATTTCCAGATCGGGCAGAGTGTTATTGAGTTTTTCCATTAAGAATTTTTCAGTAACAGCCTCAGAGTTTGGATTTGTGCCCGTATGATGACAATAGGCTCGCCTGCTATTACATGACACTTAAACATAACTGGCAAAATGTGGGGTGTACACCTCTGCCTAATCCTTCGGGAATTACAGGCATAATGTTATGTGTATTTTTCTTTTACGATTATGTAAGAAAATCTTCAGTTTTCAGCATGCCATAAAATATTTTATTACTTTCGTAAAAGTGTTTTTCTTTCTTAGACCTTGATACTAACGGCCTAAAATGAAGATAAAAATTCTCTCGCTATTTTTAGAATTCCAGACTTATTTTCGCGTTCACAATGCCCAGGCGTCTGGCCTTGTGAGGCGTCGCTGTCTGAGTAGCAAAACTTTTAAAGGCAACTTTTCCCTACTACCTACGTAAAGTATCGAATACAGTTTTTTTACTTTTAAGTAACTGCTACTTACTTTTCTAATAACGTATTAACAAAACAGACAGCCTACACGTATAGTCGTGTGTATATCAACGTATACAGTTAGCAACATTCTAAAGCGATTTTTTTCTAAAGTATTTATTGAAATGATAATATGGTATTACGAATATACGAAACGTGATTAATTTTTGGGTCAAATCTTGCAGCTGAATTTTAAAGCAGTTGTTCTCAATCGATTTAATTGAAGTTTTGGATGCACATTAAGCTTGGATGTACGGTGAGTTAAGTGACGTCATCTAAATCTAATATGGCGAATCAGCCAAGATGGTGGACTAGTTATTTTGTGCACTACAATGATATGGGTATCAAATGAAAGGGTTTGCTGATCGGTATGGGTCACACTAAATTATTTAGGCTTGTTTTTAAAAAAATATTTTCTAATATCTAAGTAAATAGATAACCAACGAAAAATATTCCACCTTCTGGTATGTTCATGCTTATGACTGTACTCCACAAAGCCATCTTCAATTGACTTATAGGATAAGATAAGATTTATTTATATGTGTAAACATGTGTGTAACATACATATAAGAGTAGGCAAGATATTACATCAGTTAAAGTCCAGTCATGTTTAAGCCTTATTTATCGGCGTTCAAATATTTACATTGTTTCATTATATTAATAAGAGTCATATTCTTTCATTCACTTTTACTCAACCCCCCCCCCCCCTTTTTATAACCTGAATCGACACAGATACCCAGATTACAAGACATAACAGACAATATTACGGTATTTGAAGCTTAGTAATCCCGATATGAAATCCACAGAGATCTGGCACAGCGCCAATAGAAAATACTATACGAATTAAATTACTTACATATTTTTTGTGTAGCTAGCCAAGTCTAACCAGTTCTTAGATAAATATTTGCTATGTAAGCGTACTTTGTTGGTTTGTGTGTCATATAATAAAATATGGCGTCTATTTCGCTGTGTAGTTATTATGGCGACCAAAATACAGTACCTAAAGATTCTGAGATAGAATTTATTTTTGACTAGCATAAGCTCGCAGCTTCGTTTGCTTCGTTTTTTTTACGCGGAACTCTTTTTCTTACTATAAGTACTCCTTATAACATGAGCTATATAATATGCCAGTGAAAGTACCGTCCAAATTGGTCCAGCCGTTTCGGAGATTAGCCGAACAAACAGACAAAAATTTTAAAAATACTTATGTAGTACAGTACCGGTCGTAAGTGGAGTAGCAATAACAATCTCACAAAGCAATAGATTGTCATTTTTTTATTACTTACGACCTTTTGAAACCGTGTGCGTATTCTGAGGTGTTCGTCGGCATTGTGGTAATACGTAATCGAACTTTAGCATGCTAATGCACTTACGACCGCTTACTGTACCTACCCATAAACATCGTCTACAATCATAAACTGAATCCATAGTAAAAGTCTGCGTTACTATGTATGTCACCGTGTATTTTCTATGCACAACACATCGCCTCACCAATTTTCTAACCCGCCTGCATTAATTTCCTCACGTCTATTATAGTAGGTCTCCATCTTTGGCGGCCGACGAACCAATCGGAACTGTTAGCGATGACGGCCGCCGAAAAACAACCGGATATGAAGTTTTGGCCGCATCGATAGCACGACGAACTTGCAAAGTGCTACCAATATGCCGCAGTGTGTGATGTAACTTATCCCAAGTTACGTTCAAGTTACGTTACATGCTGGGAATCGGTAAACGTTGTGTGGTTACGGTCTACAGTTCAGCTGATTCGCTGGACTGCGACTGTTGGGCGTTTGGCATCAGTTCTATTCAATTTAAGGTCTTGTAATGTCGAGTGTCACAAGTGTACATAGTAGTGTTGCCAACCGGACCATAACATATAATATTGTACAGTCTGTTGTCAACATTAGCTGACCCTTAACGTTACGTGTTAAAGATCAAAGTCGGTCAGATAATGTTGTTACAATATTTCGGGTAAATAGGGGTGACTGGTAATTAGTGTACGATATTTACACACATGATTGTACTCATGATAACAAACAACTGACTTTTGACTGCCTCGTTGGTCTAGTGGTCGCAAGCACGACTGCTGTGCACGAGGCCTCGGGTTCTATTCCCAGGTCGGGCAAAGTGTTATTGGGTTTTTCCATCAGGAATTTCTCAGTAGCAGCCTTGGAGTCTGGATTTGTGCCCGCTTGATGGCAATAGGCTCGCCCCCTATTACATGGGACTAAAAACATAACTGGCGAAATGTGGGTGTACTAATGCGTACACCTCTGCCTAACCCTTCGGGGATAACAGGCGTGATGTTATGTTATGTTATGGTAATTAGTGTACGATATTTATACACATGATTGTACTCATGATAACAAACAACTGGCGAAAAAAAATATTCATAAAACGAAAAAAAAAGTACTGCCTCGTTGGACTAGTGGTCGCAAGCGCGACTGCTGTGCATGAGGTCTTAGGTTCGATTCCCAGGTCGGGCAAAGTGTTATTGGGTTTTTCCATCAGGAATTTCTCAGTAGCAGCCTCGGAGTCTGGATTTGTGCCCGGTTGATGGCAATAGGCTCGCCCCCTATTACATGGGACTAAAAACATAACTGGCGAAATGTGGGTGTACTAATGGGTACACCTCTGCCTAACCCTTCGAGGATTACAGGCGTGATGTTATGTGATGTTATGTGAAGAGATAATAAACAACATACCGAAAAAAAAATTAAAAAAAAAAAACAAGAAAAAAAGACCTACAGCCATGTAAAGGCCTGCCTCCTTTTTAGAACGCGAAACTAGCTTCAACTTTCTGACTAACTGACCAACTCGTTGACAATTCAAAAGTGCCTGTAGATGGTGCCTGTGCCTGGTCTAATGCAGGAGGCGGAGGAATTATTTCTTGCGTAAGTTCCGCACTTGCGGAGACGGAGGCGAGGTTCCGTTACAATCCTAATATCTACCTCAGCACAGTTCTTCTAACAATAAAAATAAAATTCTTTAATCTAATTCCTTGACGATGAATATAAATTTTTTATGACCGAATGTGTGTAACTACTTAACCAGACAAGCCATAAATTCATAAATAAACCTGTGATTTGTGTTCTGCGGTAGTTAATAACAAGATCATAGAGATCGTAACCAAAGTTTGGTTAGGTTTTAACGAAGGATACTATATTTTATGGTGTGCGAAGTTTTCTCTTAAAAACCACAGTTCATTTATTTTTTTATGAGTACTTATACTAGCTTTTGCCCGTGTCTTCTGCGTAAATTTTCTTAGGGATTCCTATATTTTTTTTATTTACAAAAATATAGCTTTATAGCACTCAAGGATAACGTCGTAGTGGTAGTCGTTCCGGAAACAAGCGCGTTTAAACAAACAAACTCAGTATTCAGCTTTGTAATAATATATTAGTATAGATAGATTTTTTACTTATAATATTTAGCCTAACACATTTTTGAAAATAAAACATTATTAGAAGAACGACGACATCAAATAGTGTAGGTAAAGTTTAATTTAACAAAGCAATGTAGACTAAGTAAAGTACCTACCTATACGGAACGAAAACTTCACTTTGCTCGCAGCAGAACATGACGAACAAACATTCACCATGTTCTGAGTGCCTAGGCCAACATGGAGGTCAATTTGGAAAATTGAAATACGTACTTACGTAGCTTTCAATTTATTTCATTTTTTACTATCTCTTATACAGAATTATTCTTAAAACATCAGCTACCTGAAAAGGGGTCGTTGTTACTCATCATTATGAACAACTTTTTCTATGGGACCAATCCTGAAATCATGAAAAAAAAAACAAAAATCCCTACAAAAATGCCATACGTCATAATCATAATGTATGAAACATGGTATTTTAAAAATAACCCTGTACATAAAAGGTAATCGTTACTGTCTGACCGATATATCAACACAGCTTAACCCACTGAACGGATTGCAGTGAATTTGGCAAGAAGATAGTTATAATGACGTAGGAACGCGCTATGGATTTTTTAAAATTCACCCCAAGGGGATGAAACAGCTTAGATTGCCAGTATCCGACATTTACGTGGACGAAGTCGCGGGCAAAAGTTGGTTTAAGGCCAATTGGAGTATCGAGTAAGCTGTTTTTTTTAAGGATGAGTAATCATCAAATGACTTCTTCTGGGCGGAGCGGAAGAAGTCATGTCTCTTACTGACTAAATCCGTGTTCCTCCTAAAGCCCTTTGCGTTCCAGGGCCGCGGTGACTCTTTCGAACAAACTCACAGATCGAGTAGGTACATCTTAAACTACAACAAAAGCGTGTTGTAAACTACTGGGAATTCAGTGCAAATCCCGATAATGTATAGCCGCAGTGCTTTCGAACAAGTATAATTATTGTGGGCCACGATTTGGCAGGCTGCCAGCGAAACTTGCGCTGAAAACTGTCCCGGTGGTGGTAAACGAGGAAAGATAAAGGTCTTGTCACCGCCTACCCGTAGACATTGACAGAACTCAATAGTTTTGAGTTGTGGAGCTGAAACTTCTGTCGGCGCTTTGATACAAATTTTGTTGATTTAGAAATCTTGACTGTGGTTTTTGATGGAGCGTGACAAAATTAGAACGAACTTCTCATTACTACGTCTTTTGAGACAACATTTGATGAAGATCCTGCTTTCCAGATTTTACTAAATCCAGGAACATTTTCGTAACATTCCATCACTTCAAAAAAAAATATAATAAAAGTCCAAAGGACACTAAACAATTAAATGTGTATTTCAATTAAGATAACATTGAAAAAAAAAATGGTTTACCATGAAATATTACTATAGCTTTACTGACTTCCTACCCGATAAATGTTGACTTTTAAAATTTGTGACTATATCTTTGGTACTTAGGTACAAATTATTAAAAAATATATAATTTTAATGACTATTTGAAAACCTGTAAGATTTCCATACCTTCTATGGTATAACATGTAGCACATACTTATTATATTAAAAACAATTGCATGTACCATTAGTATTATAATCACACGATAAACAAATGAATCTCTAATCTTTATAGTCTAACACAAGCTTTGTATTCTAAAAGCACAAAGAAATACTTTTCATATTTTTAGTGACTTCTACGGTACTGTGTGCGTAAACCCTTACTCTATAAAATCCTCAGCTTGATCTGGTTAGGAATTGCTTACTTTTATGAAAACCTTGTCGTCAAGTTCTGATACTCTGAATAGTGTGGCCTATAAAATGGAGAATATAAATAATCTTTGAAAACACAGTAAAAGTTTGAGTATTTATTTCTTTGTTTCTTTTCTGTGCACTGAGAAGATTGCACAGGGAACATTATTCAGTATTTAAGATATTTAGGGGTGTTTCACCACCTTTCAATGAGTTCCCGTTAAACTTGTTAATATTACTACTATTATTTATAAATCGAAAGTTTGGATGGTTGGATGTCTGTAATACTCAATCAAGCCAGAACGGCTGTAAGGATCTGAATAAAATTTGGCACAGAGATAGTTTTTAATCTCGAAGAAATATTCAGTTACTCTGGGATAATATATTAACTTTGACGCGGGCGAAGTCGCGGGCGGAAGGTAGTAATTTTTTTTAAAAGACTGTTCCATTTTCGAATTTATCTGGTTAATAATATTTATTTAAAGATGATGGAACAAGCCCCATATTTAAAATTGCAAATGGCGGCTTGTTGTATTTCAAGGCATTTTGTCGTAGTACACAAATATTATTATCTACGTCTAAATAAAATTTTAACGTCAAAAATAGATATTTCTTGCGACTCCATTCAAAAGTACTCTGTGATTCAAGGATAGAGTACTTCATCATTACAAATTGACAGCTGACATTTTGACCTGTGTGAATTATTTCAACAGATGAGCAGCTTTTTGTTAGAATAGCAAATGAAATTCTAAAGGTCAATGTTATCTATCAAAATAAATTCTTTTATAATACTAATAAGGAAAGACCATTCCGTCCCTCCTTTTTTCGCTCGAATAAATCCTTATAACGGATGACATAAAATCTTGACTATCGGATTTAGTAACAGCCTATAGATTCTTCATCTTCGTTTTTTCGGGGTTACCATTGCAAAAATAGAAATCTTACTACTTTTATAAATGCGAAAGTTTTGGTGGATGTTTTTTAGTCAATCACGCCAAAACGGCTGAACCGGTCTGGATGAAGTCTGGCACAGAGATAGATTATAGTCTGGAATAACATACGGTAATAGTTATATAATTGAGTTTGCAAATAAGTGACGTCACAGTTGACTATTCCCATAAAAACTATAGAGGAATAATTGCGTATTGGCAACTCATACAAAAAAATCAATTGATTGGTAGGTGTCTTCTACCCAATTAGCTAAACTTCTGTAATGAAATTCAAGTCATAATATTAATCCATTTATTTTGTCAGAATATGAGCTCGTGGGAGCTCGTGGCTAAGTAATAACAGCCGCATGGGTCGATCCGTCAGGTTAAGCTACGCTTGCCGGGGTTGGTCCGTGGATGGGTGACCATTTTTACACACCGAGACTCCTCCGTGCCTCGGAAAGCACGTTAAGCCGTTGGTCCCGGCTGTCATATGTGGATCTTTGACAGTCGTTACGAGTCGTCAGAAGCCCGAAAATCTGACAACTAGTCTCACCAAGGGGTATCGTATTACCCAGTTACTGGGTCGTGGAGGTCAGATAGGCAGTCGCTCCATGTAAAATACTGGTATTCAGCTGCATCCAGTTAGACTGGAAGCCGACCCCAACATAGTTGAGAAAAGGCTGGACAGATGATGATTTTGTCAGAATATTGTTACAAATATTTCATAAATATTCTGCCGTTTCTGGCGTAAAAATACATTTTAGGGGTTTTGTTTAGTGTATTGGATATAACATATGAATTAAAAAGTCAGGATTACATTCAAATTAAGTCAAATATGAGGTTTTGAAATGTCAAAAAGATTAAATTAAATTAATTGCTCTTCACATGACCTGCTCTCTCCTCTCTCTTTGCTCATCTGGCCTTTTCTTAGGCCGAACAATCAGCATTGCCATACAACGTGGCAATGCTGGCAGCCTTTTGGACACTTGCCCCATTGACAGCGACGCGGACAAATTTTTTGATTCCCTATGAAGTTCCTCCTTTCTGTCTATTTTTTATAAATTGTTCTATATTTTAGAATTACTCTTAGATTTTATGTTTAGTTTAATTATTGTATAATACACTAATATTTTTTAAATGGCATCTTCCCAGAATCAATTAAATTAAGGAGATAGAAGATAAAGTCACTTTACATTCATTAAATCATTAGTCGAGTCGTCAATAGCGACCGACATTGATTAGTCCCATACTAGCATTGCATACAAGCATTATCGAAGCTATATCGTCTTCATTTCCCGTTATTTCCTGCACTATTAATATCCTCAATGCATTGACTGTTCTAATGGATCACCTGCGGAATCGGAACCATTCGCACGTGATCGATGGAGTTCGGAATAGCCTCAAAGTCCTACACAATCTATTCGAAACCGATGGACTCATAGATTAGTGTTTGATCGCTCGTCCGAAACTGCGAATTAATAAATTGATGTCGAAATATTGAGAGAGATTTGATGAATGTTCGAAATTCGAAGTGATTGTTTGTCAATAAAAAGCTGATGGAGTTTTTAATCTATGGTACGTTTGATGACATGACGTTTTAATAAAAAAAGGTTAGAGCTTTGACAGGAATTAAAAGATTCAAAATTATTGGCTTTGGTTATTTTGTAGAATAAATGTTTTTTTTTATGTGTTTTTGTTCAATATTTTTTACGATTACCAACTATCAGAGAGTGAGTTGAGTGAGTGAGTCAAGACACTGACAAGATGCTGAACTTGCTGAACGATTGGATGCTGTGCTGCATGTCACAGGGTTCGATTCCCGCACGTAACAAATATTTATATAGCCTACAGCTAGTTAATCCGAGTCTAGCTGTTTGTACATGTGAGTAAATATGTTTGTAAACACACCCACGATAGAGGAAAATTTTTCAGTGTGGAGCAACGAATTTATTAAAAAGAAAAGAACTTGTAAGTGCCTTTAATACAGATCACGTGTATTTTATTCCACCTCTCTGTCACTAAATCATTTACGGACACGTAATTAACAACAGAAATGATCGAAATCTTAATTTCCTAGGACGAAAACATACAAAATAATTGTCAATTGTTAAAACAAAAATTATGGGAAGGGCGCCGTTCCAGTAATTAGACAATTAATTACAATCGTACCAAGATCCGTTATTTGGGGGCGACACGACTGGTAATTAAAGCAAACCAAAACACTGCAATTTATGGCAACACCGACACATAAATTAACGCGAACGACCGCCCGCGACCTTTGTCAATGATGAAATGTTGCCACATTTTAAATCCCAAATTCCCGAAATTGAGGCTTTATTTCCTTTATTATGTCCTATGCACGTTTTAATTGGTCAGGTTGCTTTAAAATGAAGTGTTTGGTTTTAGGGAAATAAATAGAAAACCAACGCTTTTATGAAGTTTACCCGCGGTTTTATTTTTATTAATTGTTTGGAAAAATACAATAGAATTTTTATCGTTACAGAGAACGCCGCTTTTATTTCCCGTTTAAATATGAAATTTCCAGTAAAATGATCGCATTTCCTAATTGATATAAAATTTTGGATGTATCTGGTAACATTTTAAGACCATGGACGACAGTGCTCTTTTGGGTTATAATGTAGTTGTTTGTGTATTGAAGTTTATAATAATGTATGTTATAAATGCACCTACGATACAGGATAAATTCAATGTGGGTGTCAAAAAATATTATGAAAAAATAAAAAAAAATGAAATAAACAATATCACACTATAATCACCAATCCGAGTTTTCTTATAAGTAAGGTTAGCCTTATGATCACCGCACTTGTTACTCAGATTGGTGATTTCACACATTAAAATTTCATAATCACAAACTACCTTTTGGAAGGGGCAACTAAATTAATTTCTATATGACTTTCAAAAGTGCATTTTAGTGGACTAACAAATGATTTGACTTTGACTTGACATACTTCAATCAATGTATTACATAAGTTGTGTACATACTGATAAACAATGACAAGACAAACGAAACTGTATGATTGTTTTTATAGTCATACGCTAAACACTTAGGTAAAGCTGTAGTGTGTTAATTTACAACACACTCGTGTCCTTGTTGTGACCAAAGCCAGCCGCGTACGTGAAGTAGACATAGAATATCCACTTCGTTTAAGGAGCGCTAAACAGTAGTACAGGGGCGGATCGGGATTTTATTGGGCCCCTGCGCGAACACTTCTTGGGGGCCTACCTAAAAATAAAACTAATTGCCTTTTCGCCAAATAAAAACACTGTTAGTATCTTATAGGAAACTATGCCATAATATTTTTATAAATGCGAAAGTAACTCTGTCTTTTTTTGACGTTTTCAGTAATAAACCACAGAACCGATTTTGATGAAATTTTGTACGAGGTAAATTTGAACCCCAATAAAAGACATAGGCTACTTTTTATCGGCCTTCGACTTCGTTTGCATCTGCGATAACCGGCTTTTAGACGGACGAAGTCGCGGCCAAAAACTAGTTAGGGTAAGTCACGTAACTGAACTATTCATGCAAACACAAAAAAGTTTAACGATTGTTCAGCTTTTCTAACGATCCAATCGCTTGACCGTCAATATTTCATACTATATCGGTACTTGTACACCCATCTATGCAACGTTCATATTGGCTTCAAAATTGCATTCAATTTGACGAGGCTGCAATATACAATGTCCAATAACAATGGATCGGATAGATCTCTATACGAATTGACCTCATATCGTCCCTACACTACGGATGTTGCAGATGTAATTTTTTTTTTCACATCTGCGGGTGCGGATCTTATCATCTTTTGTTAGAAACTATAAGGGAGTTGGGTGTAGAATTAAAATAGTAAGATAGAATTAATTAATAAAAAGTGCGAGTAATATTGCTGCATTTTTGGGGCCAAGTCCGTTACAAAGAGGTTTGTAAATTAAAAGAACTCTTTCAATAATTTTTAACTTATAATTAAGTGTCCTTGTTAGCAACAAACTAGATTATTTCAACGTTAAAATCACTTTTAAAGTTTCGTCCTGATTCATCCCTGCGTTTCTATTCACGGCGTTTGACTGTACCTACTTACTAATGAATTTAAAACATCAAGATGTATAACAAGAATTCCTATTTCAAATTAGGTATATTTTCGCGGCGATTCCTATTTCCAATTCTATTTTCGCGGCATAATTGGAATGTCTTCTCTTTTAATTATCGAACACGACTCCCGACACAATGTCTACAAATGCTATCTAACCTGCAGCTAATAGGGTTACCACAAAATTGTGTTTTATCAGCGCGGAAGTCCGCAGTAATTACTCAGGGAGCTCCGATAGCGTTTAACTTAATAAATCTTCTAAAACCTCGCCACCCTTTTTGAAACCAAACAAAGCAGAAAGATCATAAGTGAACACTTCATTGTGCACCCTATTGACTGAGCATTAAAGATCGTTTTATTTTTTGGTATGGTTGAGTTGTAAAATTACGACTTTTAGCAATGTGGTAGCCCTGGTTAAACGTGGCGGGGAGAACGAAAGTACCAATAGATTCATGTTTGCTTTTTGAAAAGGTTTTCTCTTGATCAAAATTAAATATTTTTTCAGCAAATGTACCTAATCTAACTTATTTCTCTTTAATTATTATTTTATTTGTGGGTGTGCTAATGGGTACACCTCTGCCTCACCCTTCGGGGATTACTGGCGTGATGTTATGTTATGTTCTCTTTCATCACACACCTAGGTAGACATGACAATGTGACTTTTTCAATTTTCAATTCATAATGTATTTTTTACGTTGGTCTTGAACATCACAGATATCGGTAAAGGAAAACATCGTGACGAAACCTGGGCTTATATCTAATTGATATAAGTCCTGAAATCGCTAAACCGCCTTGAGCAAACGTGGTGAACAATGCTCGTGCCTTCTCTATGGGATCTGGGCACTAATGGGCTTATATATTGTTAGAACTCTTAGCAACGCAAAACGTAGTACATAAAACACACGTTTTAAATCAGTTCAGTAGTTTACAATTAATTAATAGGACATATATGGAGATTAACAGCTTACAAACCTTGTCAAATGATCATTGAAAATCTCATTTGTCATCATAAAATATGATGCGTTTATGTCATTAACTATGTATTCAGCTTGCATTATTGTTAATGTATCTAATCACGGACAACCGGCGGTTAACCACTTTGGATCCTTACGACCTATGTATAATTATGTGTATATCCTATATCTGTGAGAGGTATAGTTTGAGCCCGCTTTATTCTTTTTCAATAGTCAGATAAGTAACTTTTATCTAATTATAATAACATCTGAGGAGACTCTCGTTAGGCGGCAGGATCGAGGGCTTGATCCAGAAAGCAGTACTACTAGACACGGCCCGCATAGTTAGGAGGTTTCTCTCTTTGAGCCCTGTATACAATATTAAAAAAAAAATTGTATATGTAATGATTAAGGGAGAAAATAATAATAAGACCAGCTTATTTTTGTCCCACTGCTGGGCAAGGGCTTCTTTCAAGGGCCCTTAGAATAGTTATTTTTTTATTTCACTTTTCACAAGACACTAAAACCATTTATTATTCTGACAAATTAAAAATAAGCTCTAAACTTAATAAAGCTTGCTCTAACACCATAACTTATAAGTACTTAATCCGTACCACTCAATCAACAGCCACAACGTGGCTCAAATGATAACCAACCGATCTCTATTCACCCTCCATCCTCCATTTCATCCCCACTGGGATGCCACAACAAATAATAAACGAAACAATAAAAACGAACATTATTATATTATTGCTGAAGCAATCAGGAAGTGAATGCTTACGTAGCAATACTATTAATAATAATTAACAATACTTGTTGATATCATTCTATATTTCTATCATGTTACATCTATTCCCCATGATGAGAACCTCGTAAAAGCTGTAAAAGAAAAGATCGTAAAATATCTCGATCTAGCTCACCAGGTTACCAGCATGTGGTATGTGGGCTCAACAATTGTGCCGATAGTACCTACTGAAACATAAACTCACGCTTTTTTCCCATGGGGTAAGCAGAACACCTCATCCTACGATCCTTACATACTTCTTTCGCCTCGTCCACGTTCATACATCATTCATGTGCTAGTAATGTCAGTAAATAGTTTAATGGCGAAAAGTTTCAACCAATTCAAGAAACTATCGCTCAACAGCTGGGTCAAGAATCAGACGCAGAAGGCGGTCGTCTTGGACACGGCACGCATAATAATAATAATAATAATAATAATAAACCTTTATTTCAGGCAACTAAAGCCCATAAAACACAAATACATAAATAAGTACAATAACTATAAACTAATACATATTTTAACAATAAACTTATAAACTACTGAACACGCAGTGTCGGCGTCGTGTTACGCATCAGTGAGGAGGTTTCTCTCTCTGGATCTCTAACCGCCGTTAGCTTAGGTCTTACAACCTCGTTGCGGGCTATTTTCAACCGACTTCAAAAAGGAGGAGGTTCTCAATTCTACGCGTATGTTTTTTTTTTGTGTATTTGTTCTACGATTACTCCGCCAATTATGAATCGATTTGGATGATTCTTTTTTTGTTTGAAAGAGTGTAGTTCCGAATAGGTCCCATAGGAATATTGTCATGATCTGATGATGAACTTTGGAGATATGGAACGGAACTCCTTATAAAATCACAGCAGAACCGCCGTAACAAGAAAAATTGCTTTGTTTATATGTGTAGTCGATGACTGACTGAAGGAAGTGGGGAGGGGGTACGTCAACCCCCCTCCTACCACTTTCCAAAATTAAATATATCGGTGAGGTATTGTTTGAAAGGGCTTTATGTAAGGATTTCAAACATTAACACACAAGCACTAAAAAGTGAAAAATAAAAAGCTTTTTTACAAAAAAATATGACCGCCTTCAAAAACTACAAAATAAAAAATAACTAACTACTAACTTTTTATTATACATACGAGTATTTTAAAAAATGTATTATATGTAATTGCTTTTTTAAAATATGTAATTATTGTGAAGAATAAATTAATCATAATTAATTTACTAATAAAACAATTAACTGTTAATACATTGTGTCTCGATTCAGTGAGCTTTAATTGAGTTTGATAAAAGTCACAAAAGCAAATCGGTTTTGTTTCAACTGAACTGGAAATTGCGTAGGATTCATGCTGAATGAATAGGTAGCTATTGTTCTTAATTTAAACGAGCGGCCATTTTGTGGCGGCCATTTTGACAGGTGATCACATCAATCATACAAAAATTAAAAATGTTTTGTGTCGAGGGATAAATATTTAAAAAAATATTTGGATATCGTTAATAATATTATTTATTTATATAAATAATTATACCTTGTCACTGTTGACCTTTAGCAAATTCTTTGTTAAGGAATCTGTCCACTACTGTGAACGTGGACAAGGAACGTGTCAGATAAAAGAAAGATTCTTTGTATTGAAAAGTATGACACTAGGCCCACCGACCAACACCGTCCTCCATAATTGGGTACTTGACACTACCAATCAATTGACATAAGTACTTTTTATGGACTGTCAAAACGCGATTTCCTTATAGACTTACTTTAAAATGGCAATATCGAACTGTGTCGTCACTCATTTGCCAACTCAATTGACTTGAACCACAAAAAAAAAAAATTATAGTAAACTAGCTTTTGCCAGTGATTTTGTCTGCCCAAAAATAAAATAAAATATAGCCTATGTTACTCGCACATTATGTAGCTTTCTAATGGTGAAAGAATTTTTAAAATCGGTCCTGTAGTTTTTGTTTATCCATTACAAACAAACAAAAGTACAATTTTTTTCTCTTTATAATATTAGTGTAGATTTAAAATTAAACGGGTTTCTGTTGAAATTAAGTGTGTTTTTTTAGAAGTTGTTTCTTGAACTTGATAGTTAATGGTGTCAATATCAAATAATCAATAATCAAATAAATTGTCTTCGTGCCTGATACGTTCATAGCACCGTCATGGTATAGAATGGTGCTGTGGGCAGACTCCTTTAACCAAATAAACAAACGCATGAAATCCTCTCCCGAACTCAATTATCTTCATAATTATTTTCCGATTCTTCTCTAAGCTAAACAAACACACGATCAAATTACTAACTCATTATCGCTTCTCACAATATATCAATAATAAACACGCTTGAGAACATTGTTATTGCTACAATTTCTTTGTTTTTCTTGAAAAACGTTGTTCCACATAATAGGAATTTCTCCTGTATCGTGTGTGTTTACAAACATCTCTACACTAGCACTCTCTCTGTGACTTCGTTTGCGTATTTTTTCTTACGGATCCCTTTTTTGAAAATAAAATATAGCTTATAGCGCTCAATGATAATATAGGTTCCAATTTGCGTAAGTATTTAAAAATCGGTTTAGTAGATCCTGAGATTACTCCCTACAACCTCACAAACTTAATCTCTTTACAATATTAGTATAAGTAGATGGTATGAAACAGTAGCTTCCTGCCGTCTGTACGTTCAGATCTTTTAATCTACGCAACGGATTTTAATGCGGTTTTCATCAATAGATGGAGTGATTCACCAGGATTTATACAGTTAGTATCTACATTGCAACCGTGCGAAACCAGGTCGCATCGCTAGTAAATTCAGACAAATAACCAGATCCGAAACTACACGTAGACCATACAAAATATTTTCGTGCAACAAAATCAATGGCGCAGGCTGGCTCAAGCGAGTAACGGGGCGAGACATTTTTTTTTTTACACATTAAATACATTTTCAATTCAAAGATTTTCTTTCAATTTACGCTTCTAATGACATCTCTCTGTTGTCAAGTCAAAGAAGCGACCGCCCTGTGAGTTCATTGTCAGGTTTTATACCCTCGTTTGCTTTACGAGTCTCATTTACGACACAAAGCCCTGTCGTACACGTGTATGTCATGTACTGATCACATCGATTTTTATGGTGACACGAAAATTTGGTGTCTTGGTATTACGTTTTCATAAAGAGGCGACATGTTTCTATTTATCAGGAATTTCTCAGTAGCAGCCTCGGAGTCTGGATTTTTGCACAGTTGGTGGCAATAATAGGCTATTTATTATCTTTGCTTTTTAACGCCTCAATGGTCTAGAGTCGCCGATGGTGGTCAATGCTCGAACAGGGTGGTTTTTTAGTCAGTAAAAGTCTGACAGTCCCTTCCATCCCACCCAGGGCGGAAGTAGTAATTTGATGATTTTTACCCCCCTAAAAAAAATGCTCTTACTCAGGATGAGAAGAGGCCTTTGATTGTAGTGGCACAGGGGCTGGTATTTTTTTTGACGTTACTTGTGCCTTGTTTTTGTGTGCGCATGGAACGTGTTTCACAAACCTCGAAGTATAATTATAAAACCGCAAGCTCCCCTGTGGTTGACTTTGCCTAATCGTGTGGAATGACCTTTCCTACAGTATTTTTTCCTTCCTTTCTATCTAATAAATAAATAGAAGTGCCTGTATGTGAAGTCAAAATCACAGCTTTTTATTAAAAGCTCAATTGAATGTTTACTCAGTTCAAATATTTCTTTTTTTGGCTGTTTGTTCAAGCTTATCTCCGAAACGGCTGGACTGATTTTGACGGGACTTGAACTGGCATATAAATAAGTATACTGCCATATAAACTACAGAGTCATTTATTTTACTTATATTTTCATATACAATGAAGATTTCGATAAAAAAAAACAGATAATAAATATTTACACATATAACGTCGTGGACACAAGTTAGTGAAAAAATAAATACTTTGATACCTTCTTAGAAACCTACTCAGTATAAAGGACTACCCAATCCGTACCGTTTCTCCCACGAATATCTACACCGGAATCCGACAGTAAGGGAAGATAACACTTATAAAGACTGCCTACAACTTAATCGGAGAAAAAATTAGGATAAAATATCCGCATTCCAAATATAGGGGGCGTTTTTATCCGATAATGGCTTCCTGTTGACGCCAAATTGAATAGTAATCCAAGTTATTTTGGCGCGAAAATATTTTCACAGTTTTGTTTTGGCGATGTTTTTCAACCGTTGTTTATACTAACTTGTTCGTGGCAATACGAGTACTTGTTATTCTACGGGATAGAATATGGAATAATATTTTGGTAGACAACAGGCTTTTTTTTCGGATATTTTACCGCTAAATCTTTGACAGATCTGTCAAAGCTTAAATTCTGACAGAATTTACTAACCTACAAATAAAATGTTGACTTCTATAATAATAGTTCAGTGTTTATCCCAATCTTATGCTTAGAACAGATTCAAGTTTACCAAAATTCTATTTTTTTTTAAATAGGTTTAATTTTGGCGTAGTTCAGTTCGTTTGGGTAGAATTAAAACCGATTGGTAAATACACTTGTCACTTTAGTCAACACTTCAGTTAATCTAAAATACACAGTAGATCAAAGGGCGAACCGGATTAATAACTTACCTTCCATTCCGCGACTCCATTTTAATTATTACGGAGAACTTTTAACAGTACCTCGTTGATCTTCCTCGAATTTGATGTAAATATGTATAGCAATACAAATAAATAATTACAATGTCTGTTTGTAAAGTCAAAACAGCCTTTTACTAAAAGCATTTGAATGTTTTATATGGCAGGCACTTACACCAAAAATTCAATATTTAAAATTTTTGTGTCTCTCTGTTTGTTCCGGTTAATCTCCGAAAAGGCTCAACCGATTTTTACGGAACTGTAACTGACATATAGCTAATGATATAAGGAATAATTCAGGCTTTTACTTTAGAAAATAAATGAGGGAATCACGCAAAATCGCAAAAAAAAAGCCCGTAGGTAACCGACATTTATGCGGACGAATTCACGGCGATTAGCTTGTATAATAAAACCAATTCAACAGCATTATAAATTGAAAAGTTTACTTCTAATCTGTATCCTGATTGAGTTCATGAATTTTTGTCCCAGTTCTCATAGACTTAGCGACTCAGTCGCAAATCGTGTCCTAATTGCCAACTTGGCCATTGCCAATTAGGACAACGATTTAGGCATCATGCCAAAGGCTGCAGAGAATGAATGCGATTCTTTATGTTCCCGTATGTCAGCAGTTTAGGTCGCTGGAAATATATGAAGCCGTTATGTAAATTGATGTCCTATTCGGTTAAACTTAGGTCGTTAATTCTTTGTCCCAGGCATAAGCATTGTACTAAACCTAGACCGGGTTAGGTTAGAGTATTAATTCGTATTGATTAAAACAACAGGGTAGGTCAGGATATTAATTTGTATTAATTTAAAAATGACAGGCTACTTTTTATTTCGCGACTTCGTCTGCGTCCGGACGAAGTCGCGGACAAAAGCTAGCGTTAAATAACTTTTAAAGCTTAAACTAACTTCCATAACACAGCGCTACTGAAAACACAAACACAAATTTTATATGCTACCAGACTATAAAACTCCCATTTGACAACCACAATTTTTAAGCTGGCAACATAATAATGTCTGCCCTAATAAAGTCTCCAAGGAGGTGCATTAATGAGTTGGGACAAGTCTGTAGAAAGCCTTCCCAGTCAACTTGAACTACTTAGTAAGGCTGGCAGCCTGCCCAGTAAAAGAGGAGATTTAAAAGATGTCTGAAACTACTAATAATTCATTGCTGAATCAATACCCTTTTGAAAGAGGCTTAGTTCCTTTTATTTATATTTCATGCTGCTGGGTCTCGTTTTCCGTACTGTGATTGCTTTTGACTCGATCCTTCTATTGGGTAGAGTTTATTAATGTTTTATGTAAAACTAGCTTTCGTCCATGACTTTGTCCGCGTAGAAATCGAAAATGGTTTTAATAGGATTTGTAATTGTTTTTTTACTTTGAACTTTGCCCCCTTTTTTGATCCCCTAAGTGTTAGAA
The DNA here is from genome assembly GCA_949774945.1 of Hoplodrina ambigua. Lineage (NCBI taxonomy): Eukaryota > Metazoa > Arthropoda > Insecta > Lepidoptera > Noctuidae > Hoplodrina > Hoplodrina ambigua. Next base: position 10,592,216 of record OX458980.1, on the reverse strand, counting down.
TTTCGGAATATCCTTTCTTGTTGCAAGCCTACGTCATACAAAGAACACACCCTCCAAGTTTTAGGTCTCCACGATCAGTGGTTTGGGCTGTGCGTTTATTCTTCAGTCAGTCAGTCGTTCAGGACAACGTTGTTCGGCCTGTAAGGCAAACAAATATTTGTTCTGTGCGGGAATCGAGCCGGTGTCACGTACCGCAGCAGCCAATCACTGAGCCATTGCGCTAACCGTGCCAATAATACGAAGTGTACAAAATGTGGCAGCGCCAGATAGACACACTGCAGAGTGTGTGTCAAGTTCGCAATATGAATTGCAGCCTAATGATCTATGATTACTTTATTACTACAAACTATCTAATTTGTCTGTTCTTTCACGTTTAAATTAATATGCAAACCAAATAATATATTTGGAACGTTCTAAATCATTTAACATCAATGCAATTAGATCGAACATTCAATGAGGCATTTTGTGGGACATTAGCGAATATAATGTCGGAAACCATAAATTGAGCTAAACGACGCAAATACTGCCAATGCTTTGTCGAAATAATATGAAATTCGAAACTTGCCGATAATGCGTATCGGCCGCTGTATTTACCCATAAACTGGCGCGTTCAAATCGTGCGAAATGTACGCTTTTGTGAGAAAATCAGACAGATTAAATTAGAATCATTTCGAACGCTATTTCGAATTCGAAATTTGAACTGGTCGTTGTTTGAATTTAGAACAGTAACTTGGTATCTACTGATTCCATTTTGATTTTGTGCAGTCCATCGAATATGACCCCTATGACAAACACGATCGTGTTATTGCCGATTGCCCCCATAGGTCATATTATTTTAGGCCAAAGCCAATCTCAATAATATTATTATTTTTTCAAGAGGCCTTCCTCATATTCAGCCTTACGAACCTTTTTTTTAAACAAATAAATACAACTGAAGAGTTTGTTAGTAAAATCAAAATAGCTTTTTACTACAGGTAGGTACTAAATTGAAAGTTAAAAAAAAAATCTTTTGTCTGTTGTGTTTATTCCAGCAATTCTGCGAAACGGCTAGACCGATTTTGACGGGACTTTCACTGGTAGATAGATGATGTTATAACTTAGGCTACTTTTAACACTAGTTCCATGCAAAAATATTAAAACTCCAGAGGAAACCGACAGTCACGCGAACGAAGTCACAGGCAGAGCCTAGTCGTAAATAAATGACGTTTATAAAAATAGCCTGTCAGAATAAATAAACAAACAGGATCACTTGAAACGTGTTTGTAAATGTAACAAAGACTATAATTGAGTATTCCAGATATATTCCCGCGCACGGCACATTCAAACATGGCGGGTTGCATACACGAACGCACCTGGGACTCTGGCTGGATTGCCGCCAAAACTAATCCCTCTACAAAGATATAGCTCCATTAAATGCGGCTCAGATTAGTTTTATTGTTACATCTCTATTGATTTTGAATATATTATTACCAGATGCTCCCTTTTAAGAGAAGTATTCCAATGACTTTTCCGCTCGGGGCGAAAAGAAGGGAGTGTCAGACTCTGACTGACTAAAACCCGTCCGTGTTTTTTCTAATGCCCTTGCGTTCCAGAGCCGCAGTAACTCTTTCGATAATAGTATAGGCTATATAACATTATGCTACGACCCGCAGGAGCGGAGCAGTAACCAAATACTAAAGTAACTTAACACGGGCGAAAAAAAAAACTACGCGTGTGAAATTGATGGGAGCAACTAAGTCTTAAATATTACAAGCCCAATTTCTCCTCACCTCATTGCAGTAACAAATATAACGTATATATACACGGTTACTTTTAGGTCGTCCTGGAACCGAAAGCCATAAACTCGATCATCAAACTCGAAACGATTGGAATAATTTTTTTCAAAAAGTAACAATTAAAAAAATCAGCTGTTCAGTACATTTATGTTCGTCTAACTCGTCAAAGTGTACTAAACAGCTGATTTTTTTACTGTTACTTGTTGAAAAAAATGATCCCAATCGTTTCGAGTTGATGGCTTTCGGTTCCAGGACGACTTGAAAGTAACCGTATATACTGTACAATATTAATATTGGCGTTCGGCACTGCATTTAGTAGACATGTCGGCAAAGTGATTACATTAATTCCTTATAATACCATATAAGAACCCCTTAGAGGATTGCACGCGGTAGTGGGGGGTTAATAGGCTAACGGCCTGACTCCCTTGTGTTATTACTGGCATGAAATAAGAAAGTGATGTAAACGCTGGCTGGTAAGACTATGTCGTAGTTTTATGGTGAAAAAAAAAGGAAAATAAACATACATTTACACTTCTGTTTGAAGTAAGTTACAAAGGAAAGAAAGAAAGGGAATAGTAACACCTAAGCTGTCGATAGATGTAACATGACTTTAAATTCAATACCGAATTTTTAGGAAGAGAATTACTTACATACCATGACCATGATAACATTTTCATTTTGACACCTATACATATATGAAAAAAAATGTCGTGATGTCGTGATGGCCCAGCGGTTAAGGCGCCCGCCTCTCATGCTTGAGGTTGTGGGTTCGAATCCGGGCAAGTACCAATGTGACTTTTTCAATTCATATTTACTTTCTAAAAAAGTTTATCTTAGACATTACTGACATCATTCCGTGCCTCGGAAAGCACGTTAAGCTGTTGGTCCCGGCTGTCATACGTGGATCTTTGACAGTCGTTGCGAGTCGTCAGTAACTTGAAAGTAAGTCTGACAACCAGTCTTACCTAGGGGTATCGTATTACCCAGTTACTGGGTTGTGGAGGTCAGATAGGCAGTCGCTCCATGTAAAATACTGGTATTCAGCTGCATCCGGTTAGACTGGAAGCCGACCCCAACATTGAGAAAAGGCTAGGCAGATGATGATGACATATATGAAAAAAAAATGTAAACAGCTGTTCCATTCATAAATGTTGTTGAATTAATAGGTTAGGTACCAATAGGTGTTTAAGTTATAGAAAAATGTCGTAGATAAAATAATAAAAACACTAACATAAGTCATCATTTATCTTAATTCACAAAATCAAATCAAAAAGCCAATGACTAAAACAAACCAACATCTGATTATTATTACTATACTACGAATTGGCACTTCTAGTTACATTAATTCTCTAAGAGAATGTCCACCTGCAATGCGTTATCGTGAACTAGTATCAGAGTACATATCTACTTAGTATAACACCTCGCCATTGCCATTTCAATAATAGGAAGTAGTTCTACAAATCATTCTTGAAAGGTCTTCTTAGTTCAACGTCTAATGCTGCATTAGTACGTAAGGACTTATATACATAAACATAACATCACGCCTGTAATCCCCGAAGGGTTAGGCAGCGGTGTACCCATTAGTACACCCACATTTCGCCAGTTATGTTTTTAGTCCCATGTAATAGGGGGCGAGCCTATTGCCATCAACCGGGCACAAATCCAGACTCCGAGGCTGCTACTGAGAAATTCTTGATGTAAAAACCCAATAACACTGCCCGACCTGGGAATCGAACCCAAGACCTCATGCACAGCAGTCGCGCTTGTATAACATTATATATGTACAACATTATATAAAACTGAAGAGTTTTTGCTAAGAAACTGCTATTGGCGCACTTTGGCAATAAATTGGATAAGATAGCCGTGATGGGAAACTGCATGACGCTCTTTCATGCCACATTTTATTGGTTTTTAATAATTTACTATTTACTGATATGATTCACATCTGCCGGGCGTTCCGTCTTAGCCAACTTTTTTCATTTGTTTAAACGAGCTAATCTCTGGAACTGCCAGTCGGATTGGAATGATTGAAGAAAGAATTGAAGGATTTAATGAATGGGCAAGTAGATTCAATATTATAAAAAAATAATTATCTTTTAAATGACCTTCAAAAGTGCCTTTTAATGGTCTAATTCAAATAAAAGGATTTGACTTTGAAATAATTCTCTTTGTATATGATAGCCAGATACTTACATGATGAATAATATAGGCTATATAACATCACGCCTCGACCCACAGGAGCGAAGCAATAACCAAAGACGTTACTTAACGCGGGTTAAAACGACCATGCGGGCGAAATCGCGGGCAGAAGCTAATCGTATCGTATGTAAATGAAGCGATGCACGAGTAGACGAAGTTCAGCTAACTTCCTTTGTTTGAAGTGCTTCAATGGTTTAGGAGAATTTAGAAGTTGCTGATTAGTTTTATATGACGTGTGCGTTGCGTTCTATGGCGTTGTCTGTAAAAAGAATAGGCAGTCATGGTGACTGTTGACAGAAGTAAAAACACAACGTCACATAAGGATGTCGGTGACGCAAACTGACAGCAACGAATATTGATTTCTTACTGTGTCTTGTAAAACATGTACTTATATAAAACCTCAGAACGTAGTGAACAGCCGTGTTAAACGTAATGGATCGGTATGGGGCTATTTAATCGGAATACCTTTAAAAAAGTTCCGGCATCAGAACTATAGTTAAATCGCTTGAGTCCTCGTTTACTGACACTATTCACCGTTCCGTACAGTTCTTAAGATATGTGACGTCACAGTGGTTCAACTGTGACGTCACATATTGTTAAGAACTGTCCAGTGCACATTTCGCCTCTTGTGTATCGCGCCACGAGCGCCCGACCTATCCTCATTTCGTCATGACGTGTCGTAATGGATCAGTGGTTAAAACACACGCCTCTCTTGCATGAGATTGTGGTTTCAAATCCCAGTAAGCATCAACATGCATTTTTAAATTCATTTGTACCTACTTAATAAAAATATCTTGGACATCGCTGACATTGGTGAAGGAAAACACCGTGAGGAAATCTTGACTTGTAATTAACATAAGTCGTGAATCGCCAATCTGCCTTGAGCAAGCGTGGTGATCAATGCTCATTCCTTCTCTTTAAAAGAAGAGGCCTGTATCCTACAATGGGACAGTAATAGGCTGGTTTATTTTATATTATCATCCTCATTTCAACCGTACTAAATTAACGTAATTCAGGTAAATCCAGGATCTTGGACTAATAACGAAAACCCCAAACAACCCACTTACCTTTGTTACAAGATTAACCCACTTCTAAAACAAATGAATAAGTTAACATTTCCTACCCCAGGAGATGGTCCTCAAATGTCTTCACCCCCATTTCTAATGCAATTAATCTGAATTCAAAATCTAATTAGTGAAACTACCCTATGTAAATTTTTCAACCGTGTTGAATTATAAATGGCGGTATGCTTACCTATTTTAAAATTATTCTTTAATAGGTACAGTCAACAAAACAGATAGGTATCCAGGGTGGTCGGATATAGTTTAAGTTTTCTTAGAAACCGATGGATGTCTTCGATTGAAACTTAACTTAATTATGAATAATAATTATCTACTTTTTAAATAAAGTTACATTTGAAAACATCCATCGGTTTCTAAAGAAAACGCCAACAAAATTTACAGACCCTGCAATACCTATTTCTTTTGTTGACTGTACCTATTCATGATGGAATTCAGGCGTATTACGACTTTTAAATTTAAAATTAAATTGAATTAGCTTGTTCCTGTTGTTCATTACGAGAAGAATATTCTTTGCTTTTTTGGTTTAGTTTTCCAGCATAATGGTGCCGATTATCTTGGCACAAAATTCTCTAAACTAGAATAAAAATTACCAAAATTGTTAAACTCGTTTATAATTGTGTCAAAATTGTTTTTAAATTTAGAAATCTTGTTTGCAGAATAGCTTTTACGATTCTAAGAAATTTTAGAGATAGTTTAGTTTAGTTCGGTGTACAAGAGAATCGGCTCCATTATTGGTATTTTTAGTGTACTTTTTATTTACGTTATTGATTAGAAAAAGAAAGGCAAGGTATTCTCCCGATGAAGGAGCTTTTCAAGTGCACCAGTGTGTGCGCAAACACAGGTGCACTCTCTCTCTCTTCCCTCACTTCCTTTCACACCTCATAAATGGCAAAAAAATGGTAAAACGAATACGACAATAAAATAAAAAAAATATCTTTAGAATATCACTCAAGTCCACTCAAATCGCGGAATAAAAAGTAGCATATGTACTTTCTTGAGGTTCAACCTTAAACAGTACAATTTTTTTTTAATTTTTCTTGATTTTTGGCCATGTTTCTTAATTAGTTTCTAAATTGCTAAACTATTTTGTACTGCTGAGGGGAGGCCCTGGTGACCTGTACCACAGGTTTTGTTTCAAACACCTATTTCAGGCACCAGTCTCTTACAATGATGAAATATAGTCACGTAATTTGAACAATTTTAACCAACCAATGTGAAGAGAGAATAAAAGACTCTTGACTTATGAGTGGTTTAGTCGTGAAAGCAGACAAACAAACAGAGTTACTTTCGCATTTATAATATTAGGACGGATTAATTTAATAAAAAAACAACATTCCTTCATAGTGTAGGACCCAATGACTACTGACCTTGGTCCAGTAATGAGTGAAATTAACGCGAGCATCCCAATTAATGACACGTAACGTTCAAATTAAATATAAATTGTTATAAATTATATAAAAATGTTGCAATAAATAACGGTTGTAAAAAATATATAACGAACCCAAAAGTTACATATGTTGTTGCCACCATTGCGATCACTTTTTGGTTCTGGGAACCTGCTGTGTACGAAGATATTGAAGGTCAAAATTTCAAATTTTTTATATATATTTTATTTTTGCTTGCTGTTATAGATATACTACGGCGATGTGTCATTTTCATTCATATAAAACATCGAGCTAAGAAAACTATAGTAAAGCAAAGCCTAGTGTTTAGAATATACTCGTTTTACCGACACAGCCCGTTAAAACGAGGTAGTCCTGAAAAATTCTAAAACTCCAACATAGCTTGATGAAAATTCCAATACAAAATTAAATAGCTACGACTCCGGGCTTGATTGGTGGTTTATTAACTTGAAATTTTAAGCTTTTAGTAACAAAGTTTAATATTCTGTGACAAGCAATCAAGGGTAAAAGTTCAGACCCTTTTGTGAAGGTTGCGAGAGGATCGAAAATACATTTTTGGAATGAACAGTATCACAAGTAATTACTGACAGAATTTCATTTCATTTAAAAACGAATGAAATGGAGTATTGAATATGGGATTGTTGTATTTTAGAATTGGCAAAAACTGTGACCGAAACTCTTTTGTATTGTCATATTATTGTTAATATTGAGAATCGTTTGAATTTTTAGTGATTTTCGACGTTTGCGATGTAAAAAAAAAATCATATAAAAAATTGCAAGTAACCACTGCTGGCCTAGTAAAACTTTAAAAATGATCTAAAATAGATATTTGTAATTTAAATATGACTTCTTCAAAATTGCCAACACTGAAAATAATAATAAACTTTATTTTTAATCATGATATTAAGTCATACCGACCAGTAAGCGCAGGTTCGTAGGAGTATCCTATGAACCTGCGCTTACTGGCCGAGTTTAAAACTATCGAAGACAATTTAGACTATGACATTAATGGCCGCTTTCTATAATGCGATCTGTTTATCAATCCCTGTCCGGATTGCCAAACTAGCCTCTTGTTTGGTTGCGGCCGTGAATTCACTATAACTACAAAACCCATTTACTTTAATGACGAGTTATAACGACTATTAGAACCCTCATAAAGTTTCATTATTTTTAATACTTTACGTAATTTCCTAAAGGATGTTAACCCTTAACTGAGGGTCGACAATCGAAAAGCGGTGTTGCCAGTCGTAACTAATACTTACTAAAAGGGATATAACTTTTACGGTCTCATAAATTACCTATGTCAGATTTTATGGTTTAATCATATCTTTACTAATTTATGTCTTTTTCTTATTACAGGTAAGGATTTTTGTGATAAATAGATGCTCCAATTTTGGCAGTAAGTGATAATGTTTATTATTTTTATTTTTACCTAACATCGCCTGCGTGAAAGTAGGTATTTATTCTGATATGTAAAAACTGTTGTATAAAAAGTATTCTATGACCTAAATCAGGTCATGGTCTACCCGTATGTCAAACATTCAAATCCATTCAACTGTAAACTCGTGACGTAATTGATCAACAATCATCCAAACATACAAACTTTCACGTTTGTAGTATTGTAAGTAGGATAAGATAATTTACTCCATATCTGGGTAAACTAAGCTATATGTAACATATTTTATACACAATATGAAATGCAAATAAATGAATATGAATATGACAGACGGTTGTAATCCTTGAATTTTAATAATACTTAAATAAAACATGACTTAGGTTTGTTTTTTATTCTAATATTACTTTTAAAGTGTACATTTATATTTAGAATTCAAACACTGGTCCAAAATGATTAAGTACTTTTAATGTATGTAATTCTCTTTTTATAAAAAATGTATTCGTTACTTTTCTTAAGTAGAATTTTAGTAACTAACAACATTATTTGAAATACCAAAATGGCGGCTGTCAAATGTGACATTTTTATGCGCGCCAAAGTTTCGCCCCAGTTATAACAATATCGCGACATAGAGATACCTGCACGCATAGTTAGTTTTAATTAAAGCCCTTTGTCGTGTGCCAGCGCTTTAATCATTTAACTGAGCGTTATAAACGGCTTTTCATTTACGACGGACAACACACGTGATGGGATTATCAAAATTTTACTTTGTTTTATTATGCATTGTTCGCGTGCATATTTTTTATTTTATGAGGTATGGATTAGAGTACATTTTTGTGTATATAACGTAGGTTCTAGTAGTATCACACTGCAGCCAATCTTAATGGAGACTAGGCAAGTACGCAGAAGATTTTATAGTGCACAAGTGTGTGCACAAACACAGGCGCTCTCCTCCTTCCTTATCTCTTATAGTCATCCGACACAACCAGGAGAGGGTCAGGTGCAGAACCAACGGCTTTAAGTGCTTTCCGAGGCACGGGGGTGTCACACCAACTACTTCCAAACTCCAGCTGGTACTGAAAAATTCCTAATGGAAAAGGCCAGTAACACTTTTTGCCCGACCTGGAAACCGAATCTCGTACCCTGCTGATGAGACGAACAGGGCAGTTATTGTAAGTTGATCAAAATTAAATGATGAATGCAGTAGAACTCAAAAGCTTTCGAAACTTTACTACAGAAGGCTTATAAACCGTTGAAATAATTTGGGTCAATTTGCATTCACAGCCGCTTTCCGATAAAAAGCCGTTTCTTTTCCGGGGAAAGTTTCGAAATTTGAAATTTACTGGTAGATTAAATCCTCCTTCATTAAACTTGGAGAAGCTCTTACTAACTTTCGCGGCCATTTTTTTCGCTCATAGTCGTAATGAAACACCACATAAATTAGTATTAAATACTAGCGAACCGCCCCGGTTTCGCACGGGTGCAAATTTCCGGCATATTCGATAGATTGTCCAAAAATTTTTTTCATATAATTTTTGTTCGAGAAATTACGAACACAACGGAAATAGTACCAGTCAAATCGGTCCAGCAGTTCTCGAGTTTTGCGCTTAGCAACACATTTAGCCAATAATTTTATTTTATAGAAGATATATCACAAATGTGGGTAGCATAAAAAGACTCTTTGGTAGAAGTACGTAAGTTTCTGAACGGTTGTGTAAAGTTTTCTTCCGAAATCTTTTATTCAGACCTTCAGCCTTCCAGATACTATAAATTCTAATATGTCGAAATACGTAGTATTTACAATATAGACGGCTTCTTTGTGGCCAGTCTAAGGAGTTATTGAGGCATTTCTATTCCGAGCTAGTCTCAGTCTGAGAGAATTCCTTATTTTTTGTAAGAAAATATCAACTTCCATGTTTTAGAACTTGGCTACATGTAATAGATAAAGCTGTCATAAGAGATTTAAATGTACCGTATCAAGACTTCTGTCTCAAATTCCAGACGAATTTCAAGATAGTGCGCAAATTAAAGTGAAATTAACGACAAAACAGTTTTTACTGGCGAAATGTGGGTGTACTGGGTACACCTCTGCCTAACCCTTTGGGAATATTTAATATTACAATTTTGTCTTAAATACTATGACAACTTTCAAAGACAGTCTTGATTCAAGTCTGCGCTCAGCCGAATGAAATCATATTCTAAACTGCTTAAACACATTTCAACCAACTGTATAAACACTACTATAAAGCGTTTAACACGGGGTGAAAATAAGATCAACTAAAACCTTACAAGTTATTGAAATACGTCATTTTGAATGCTTCCAATACTCGAGCAATATCACCATTTTGTCCCGAGCTCTTTTCAACCCGTGTGAATAGAGATCGTGCCTTCGAATTCGATTTGATAATTGTTTGAAAACATCGATCATCGGTGTGGAGAAATATTATTATGTAGTTATAGTATTCAATAGAAGAACCTAAGATGGGAATTGCTTATTGAGACACTTACTTATGGCCAGTTAAATCAGCACCGAAGCATTCCTGGCAATCTAATCGCGTAGATAATATTTGTAGAAAGTATTTAATATAAACAACTATGAGAAGCTCCAAGTATACAAACATATTTCAGTTATATTCAAAGTGTGATGTTTTCGAGACCTAAATCTGTCTATCTATAGGTCTGTGTTACTCTCTGATATCTTATAACGTAGCTTTCCATAGGTGTTAATAATTTTTAAAATCTGCTATGTATTTTTTGAAATTATCCATTACAAACAATACCCGCCCGCCTACCCGCCCGACTTTGTGCTTTCGTTGCATAACATTTAAATGAATAAAAATCGAATAGATCTTATCTCTTTACCATATTAGTTTAGATTACTACATACTAAATTCACACATATTTACGGTTACTTAGTAGTCATTAATTATAAAACAATTGCACAACTAACATTATAATAGCAACAACGTTGTACAAAGCCCGTTTGTTCTTGGCTCAACGGCTGTTTGCCCGTAACACCTACCTCTGAATTAATTGTGCCACAAACTAGTCGTTACGGCTAGCCGGTCGCAGCTGCATCTCTTTTATTAAACCCAAGTTCCATGTTTTTTGCTTATTTTGCTTGCTTTGTGGTTATTGTATACAATTTTTAATGCGAACAAAGGATTTAACAGAATTGTATACTTTCAAATAAAACTCGGGTAGATATCTAAAGGAGTCTGAGAGCATTTTCCAAATTCAAAATGTAACGTTTTCCATTTAAATTCTCTTGAGGAATTTTTAATTAAATTCTTTCCTTTTTCAAATTCAAACTCAAATCATTTATTTCAATTAGACCATTAAAAGGCACTTTTAAACGTCATTAACAATAAAGAGAAAAAAAAAGATAGTTTCGTATAAACAAGAATGGGCAAGAAACACTACACATCGATTAAAAAAAAACACATATTTTTTACAATAAATAATAGGTACCTACATTAATCAATTATAATACGAATGAGAAGACGATGTACCTAAAATAAAAGTCATTTGAAGTACTACAATACGTACCAAGCCCTATTCATTTAGAAATGAGAGTTCATAAATTGTTATGTTTATAAAAACACAGTGCTCACATGTTTACAATATCGTGATCGCAGACGATCACTCCAAACATTTCAAAAGGCAACGAATCAGTGTGTGCGCTATAGTAAATTTCATTCGATGTCAACTGTTATTTTCAGCCAGTATTGACGAAAACCAGAGACATTAGCATTCGTTTTCCAAACTCATTGGAAACAGGCTAATTTGTGTATCTGTACAAATTCTCATGGGGGCCGTTGGAAACGTTACGTAACGTTAACGTAAAGTTTGCACATAATTTTTTTCCTCTCGTCCCTAGGGTCCCACTGGTCTTGCCCTCGGAATTCGCTGCTTGCAATTAAACTTTTTGCAGGCGATAACTTCATTCGAGGAAGAATACAAGAAGGGTGGGATAAAAGAATGTCAGTAGAAACATTCCAAATAAACAAAAAAAAAACACATAACATGACATCACGCCTGTAATCCCCGAAGGGAAGGCAGAGGTGTAGTAGTACACGCACATTTCGCCAGATTTGACCATCTGTAAAAACAGTACCATTTTAATATTATTTTGTAATTTCTGTTGTTGGATTTTGAACTCACACCGCTGAACCGAGCGTTGAAAATGGGCAAGGTACTTAATATTAAAATAATACTGTTTTAAGAGATAGGGGTACGACCCCTGGTGTGGTAGTTTGTGCATGTAAGTTTATATGTTTGTAAACGCACCCGCGAAACAGGAGAAAAACATTGAACGAGGCAACATTTCACAAAAAAAAAAATATGTAAAATTCCTTTTTTAAATTTATTCAGTCATTGTGTCTGCTTATCCTTAAGGGCGAACTCAAGAAGTATAAGAATCCTTTAATCTAAAGTAACCGCTAAAAATAGACCTCTTTGAAATCACGAGAATCCAATAATTGCCCGCCTTTCTACCGTATAAAATAAAAAACCACATTTCAGTAAATCCTGGGCTAGCGTTGTACTTCGAACGAAGTACATTTTGTTTTATATGGTTCCGTTTTATTTCAGTGTTATTGTCTAACTTAACTACTTACTGCTATTTATATTTAAATACTAGTTTATGCCCTCGATTTCGTTCGCGTGAAAATCGGTTATCAAGAGGTTTTTATTTTTTTTGCGCTGACCCTTTTTTATGTTTCTAAAAACGTTTATCCTTAAACTCGTACCATACACCACTGAAAATTGAAAATCGATTTAGCCGTTTCGGAGATAAGTCGGAACAATCAGAGACAGACAAAGATTTTAAACATTGTTTTTTTCTTGCAGGTACCATGTAAATATTCATAGGTATTTTATTTTGTAAAATACTGTTATTTTGACATAACAAACAGACACAGCGATTTTATTTATCTGTATAGATGGTCCAGTTTTATTTTACTGTTATTGCCTAACTTAACTACTTACAGCAATTTATATTTAAATATTTACGAAGTTTTATTTACTCTTTTTGATTAATGGAACATTAAGTGCGAAATTTATTTCTAGAGCTTACTTTTACGGCTATATTTAAGAGATTTTATGTACAATTTTGGAAGGAATCTCTACGTAAGGTACAAAGTTGCGTTTGAACGTATCTGGAGACGTAATTGTTGTGGTGGATAGTTGCTGGTGATAAATGTGGGTTTGATAGCGTAACTTTTAAATATGGACACAATAAATGAACTTACTTACATAACATTACGCCTGTAATCCCCGAAGGGTTAGGCAGAGGTGTTTTCATTAGTACACCCACATTTCGCCAGTTATGTTTAAGTCCCACGTAACAGAGGGCGAGCTTATTGCCTACCTGGGCACAAATCCAGACTCCGAAGCTGCTGCTGACAAATTCCTCATAGAAGAACCCAATAACACTTTGCCCGACCTTGGAATCGAACCCAAGACACAATGAGGCAGTCAAAAATCTACTATTTTGTATCAAATGATAGCGCTTCCCACCACTGCATAAGGAAGCGTCTCCTCAAAACTAAAAGCTAGAAATATTCTAAAAACCTGAACCTTTAAATATCTTCAAGAACACGTTTTATCTCCCTCTCCATTTTAAAATAAACTTCGTGGAACCAATTTTCTATCAGCGACTCATCCAATCACTTCAGCGATAGGCTGCCAATCGATCACACGTCAACGACCCTCCTACCTTATTATCATAAAAAACCTTCGTACAAACCTACTTAACCTTTTTAAGTATTCATGGTTGAAGCCTACACGGTCCATTTTCATTAGCGTCTAATAAATATGTACGAAATCTTAAGGTCGAGAAAGTACGAATGAAAGTTTTGAGGTTTCCGAGAAATTAGGGAAAGTCTTCAGTGTTTGTATAGCTTTATATGTATGGTGGTGTCAATGGTCGATTGTTTGAGGTCTTGTAATAAAGACGACATGACGCCTCGACCCTCTAATGGCTGTCATATAAGCAAGTGATGTGTGTTATAAGTTAGGAACGGCTAACGTTTTGTTTCATTTCGTACTTGTTTGTAGTATAACTTGAAACAATTCAACGTAATGTATGGTCGTAACACATTTAGATAATGGCGCCCAACATGGTACTAAAGTTTGTATAAAACATTAATGAAATACGGAAGTTACATCACTGTATTTAAAAAAAATCAATATAATTTTAAGTAATAAACACATAAGAAGAAATTTGATGTTGCAATATTACAAATCGCACATCCAGATCTAAAGGGAACCAACTCAAAAAAATGTATTTTTGAGTTGTGCGCAACATTTAATTCCTCATTTTATTACCTATCGACCAACAAAACAGATTTAAAGATATCTCCACTACTCGACGCCAGATGTCGTCCGAAGTCTCTGTTGATGAACGAGCGGGCCCCCCGCGTACCCCACCAAAACAGATACATCGCTAGTTGCCATCGTTATTGCAAGCGGAGCTCACGTATCTCCCGTTAAAAAAAAGGATTTATTTTGAGTTGCGTCCATATTGGTGCAAATATAAGCAGTAATATTTTGAGTTGTTGCCGTTTTCTTGGATAACGCTGACAAAATTCAAAACACATTTTGAGTTGGACCTGTATTGCTGGCTAGGTAAGTAATTTTTAGTTTGTTATTTAGAGTTGTTTCCGTATTATTTGTTTTTTTTTTAGATTTTGAGTTGTGTCTGTTTAATTGAGTCATTTTTACAATTCAAATATTTCATTAAAATGCAAGTGAAATTGAACTTTTTTGTTAGTAACGTAAAGCGTCTTTTCATGTCAATACGATTTTTTAGCTATCTTAGCAACCACACTTTAAGTTCCGTTTTGATAATAAAATTTTGAGTTAAGTCCCTTTAGATGGGCTCTGTGAAACAAAATTTTGTGTTACTTCATGAAAATCAAAAATATTTAATCGATTGCTTATTAAGTCGTTTTGTATCTCAACTAAGACAAATTACATTTTCTATTTCAGTCAGACAATGAAACGTGGACGGTGTTTAGTGAATATGATTCAAGACAGGGACAAAGAAAATGTTTCTAATTCTATTAATATTACGCAACCTCTAACTTCAGAAGATAGTCTTAAGATTTCTCACGCTCCCTTGCCTGTAGTTGACGAACCTATTCCAAGTACGTCTAGACAACAGAACCTTGACACTCCAAACTATTACGTTTCGCCAATCCGGAGTGACGAAAGTGACATTGACGACTCCGATGCGGATCCTAATTTCCGATTGGATCCCAAAAGTACGGCATTATCTAAGGTGGTACCGACTAGGTCTTTGTCTTCATCTAGCACAAGTAGCAGCAGCAGCTCGAGTTCTAGTTCGTCAGACACCGAAGATGATAGAGAGCAAGTAGAGAAAAAGAGTAAGAAGAGAATACGCCAACCTGCGAAGTGGAAATCGAAAGTGGCAAAAGTGCTTAGAAATTCTGGCAAATCATACCAATCTTTGTCCAAATCAAAAAAACAAATACCAGCGAGAAAAGTTGGCCCTCCTTGTGGAGAAAAATGTCGCTTTAAATGCAAAGATGCAATCGATGAAATATTAAGGCAGCAGCTGTTCGATGCCTATTGGGGACTCGGCAATCTTGAGAGGCAAAGAGAATTCATAGTGCGACATACACACGAAATAAAGCCTAAATATCGATACTCAACTACACAAGATTTTAGAGCTCTTAACACCGCCTTTTATTTTGAAGTTAGTGGATCCAAAATAAGGACATGCAAACTTTTTTTCAAATCTACTCTTAGCTTGAGCGACAAAGCAATAAAAACCGCACTTTTGAAAAAATCAGAATCAGGTGTTATTCAAACTGATTTGAGAGGAAAACACGACCATCATCCAACTATTGACCCAGAAGTTAAACAGAGCGTTATAAATTATATAAATTCTATTCCAAGGGTTGAGTCCCACTACTTAAGATCGCAAACCACGAGAGAATATATTTCAAGTGAAAAATCATTGGCCGATATCTATAGAGACTACAAATTATACCGTGAAACGAATGGTTTACCTGTTGCCACGCCTTCCACATTTAATAGGATATTCAATACCGAATTCAACATTTCATTTTTCATACCGAAAAAAGATCAGTGTGATCTGTGCGAAAGGTATAAGAACTCAGACGGAGAAGAAAAGCAAAAGTTAAGCCAAGAATATGAACAACACCAGCGAGAAAAGACTTTAGCAAGAACTGAAAAAGAGTTTGATAAACAAAGGAACGATGGTACCATCGTAGCAGTTTACGACCTGCAAGCAGTTATGCAGATTCCAAAAGGACAAGTATCCCTGTTCTATTATAAATCTAGGATCAACTGCCTCAATTTTACTGTTAGTGATCTAAGGGCAAGAGACGTCGTGTGCTACTTTTGGGACGAAACAGAAGGAAACAGAGGAGCGATTGAAATTGGGAGCTGCATACTTGAATTTATTAAATCTCACATAGACCAGAATTCAAATAAAGACATTAACGTAATTTTTTACTCTGATAATTGTGGCGGTCAACAAAAAAATAAGTTTTTGTTGTCTGCCTATGCCTATGCTGTAAACAAGTTGTCGGTTAAGTCGATTACCCACAAATTTTTAATACGCGGTCATTCCCAAAATGAGGGTGACAACGTTCATAGTGTGATCGAGAAACAAATTAAAAGATATTTGCTGTCGAGCCCAATCTACATACCAGAACAGTATAAAACATTGATTGGCACCGCAAAAAAGACTGGAAAACCTTACCGAGTCGTAGAAATGACTCACAATAACTTTTATGACGTAAAAGCTCTACAAGAATCATGGGGTACAAATTTCAACATAGACGAAGAGAAAAATCAAATCAAGTGGCATGACATTAAGGTTTTACGTGTTGAAAAAGAGCACCCTGATTTTTTTTTCTACAAAACGTCATTTTCAGACGAAGTTTACAAGAAATCTTGCGTACGAAAGAGAGGTCTCCGTGCAAGGGGCAACGGATCAGCAACAGATTCGATATTTTCAGTTGGCTTAATTCAGGCATATACTGAAAAACTTGCACTATCGGAAGCAAAAAAAAAAGACATAAAAGAATTGATTGATAAGAATGTTATTCCAAAGTCCTATTATGATGTGTATTATAAAGACGTTCTGGGTGGTAATAACAATTGATTAAGTAGGTATATTATTGTTACTAAAATATTTGGTTACATTAGATTAACAAATTCCCTAAATGTTCCTGATGCAAGACTGAAGTTTCTTTTAAGACTGAAATTTCTTTTACCTTTGTTTATTTCTTTTACGGTAGGTATACTATAAGTTTAATATGTTTAATTATAATCTCAAAGTGCCAATACTACTTCAGAAGTTGTAGAGACAGGTCATAGGTAAGTACTTAAATGTGATTATACATGTGCCAAGAAATTATTTTCCAAAGAATGTAAGACAGGTTTATTATTTTTTTGTTAAACTTTATAAGAATATTTTATTTTGTTTATAGATATAAGACTGTCAAGAGACAAAAGACTCACTAATTATTTTCAAAGTATCTATCATTAATAAAAATATATTTGATTGGAGTAAACATAGTATTTCATTTCCAGTCCATTAACTAATATTCCCTTACTGTTGGTCATATTATTACTCCTTGTTAGAGTAATTATAAATAATACGAAATAGTTTTAAATTAAACATCTAGATTTCTTCTTTAAAAGAGAGCTAACTCAAAACTTAATTCATGAACACAGACCCAACTCAAAATAATTAAAGAAAATACACTAATCTGTTAAGCGATAGGGAAGTAACTAAAAAAAACTTGTTTTTACCCCCATTACTTGACTAAAACACAAAATTTCAAAAACATCTTTCTTTTAATTTTATAAAAAAAGCGTTGATCTTTACAGAAACCTCATACAGTCTACTAGGACATGGTCAATAGTTTTTTTCATTTTCTCAAAAAAGTCCTTTTTTGAGTTAGTTCCCTTTAGATCTGGGTGTGCGAAATTATCATTATGGAAGCTTATTGGCGCCCAGCATGGGACCTCATCCGCCTATAATTTACACCAGACAGCCTCAATCCATTGTCAAGGGAAATTACCTAGACGTCGTCCGGTCACATCCACTCTGTCATGCGTCACGAAGCTCGAGCCTTGCGGACACAGAATCAGATTGACTCGACAAACCTCAACTGATCGATCAACCTAACGACTTGCTACGCCACGTTATCATTGGAGATGGATATAAACAGATTAATTTATGATGTGTTAAGCTTTGTGTGGGCATATGCTAAGCTTCAGTCTCGGGATTTGTATAAATGGAATCTTATTCCAATAAACGGGCAGGGCGTCGACACCCGACGCCCGTGTGTGTGTAGCTTCTTTAATTCTTGGCATATTTTTACAGAATACGGATGAACGTGAAATCATAAAATTTTCATTTATTTCGTCATTATCATTTTGTGCCCGGTTGATGGCAATAGGCTCGCCCCCTTACATGGGACTAAAAAACATAACTGGCGAAATGTGGGTGTACTAATGGGTACACCTCTGCCTAACCCTTCGGGGATTACAGGCGCGGTGTTTTATGCTATCGTTTTAGCCAAACGAGGTCCACTGCTAGACATAGCCCTCTTCTAAAGATCGCCACAATGACCGGTCCTGCACTGCCCGCATCCATACCGGTTTCCCGGGATCTTTTCCTTTATTTGTTAACTTGAAAATGCTTACATATTTCTCAAAATAGCGTTCCATAATTTAAATGCTCAATTCGATAAGGGGCTGCCGTTCGATAAAATAAATTTTCCGCTTTATTCAGGTAGGGCGGGTAGTTTTGTATAAATTGTCCGTCAACAGCGCCCGAAGGATACCCTCCTGTTGTGATTACACGTCCAAACCCGTTTCTATTATTATGTACTTTACTATCAAGGATATTTGTAGCCGAAAGGTTTTCGGTGAAGGTCGGAGTTTAACTAAAAGCACTTGTGTGTTGTTAGAAGTTTGGAAACAGTTTTTGTTGAATGATAGTTTCGCTCACCGCTGATTGGGCAAAGTTTGAAGGGATCAGTTTGTTTTTGTTATCGAGACGAATAGTACGTTTCCATCGACAAGCTTCAAGGACGATTACATTAAACTAGGTTCTGCCTGCGGCTTCGACTAAGTTGAGTTAATATATCACGAAACAGGTCCTATGCTCGCGGATATAGTGTTACTTTCTATCAGTGAAAGATTTTTGTAATCGGATCAGCATTTCCAAAAACTACATCTTGCTCTTGACTGCTTCGTTGGTCTAGTGGTCGCAAAGCGCGACTGCGTAGCATAAGGTCTTGGATTTGATTCTCAGCTCGGGCAAAGTGTTATTTGGGTTTTTCCATCAGGAATTTCTCAGTAATAGCCTCGGAGTCTGGATTTGTGCCGGTTAATGGCAATAGGCTCGCCCCCTATTACACGGCACTTAAACTGTGGGTGTACTAATCCGTACACCTTTGCCTAACCCTTTAAGGATTACAGGCGTGATAGTTATGTTACATCTTACAAATAAATACCTATAGATTAATTTTATAACATAAATATAGAATTTAATAAACCGTTGACTGGCAACACCGAAGCTCTCATTGCCGTGTTGATTACATGTGTCGAGTGGCTCGGTTTAGGGTCGAAGTAAATCAAAACAGGAATGAACAGATATCAATCTAATCCCCTAGGCCGCCCACAATACCGTACGGCGGGAATTTCAGAGAATTCCCGCTCAATTTTGATAAAATAAATGTACTCTACCGTTGCGTAGAATATTTGGATTAGGAAATTGTGGTGGATTATTAAAAAACAATATTAAGTAAACTCACAGAAATTATTGAAAAAAAAGCGCTTTTTAATAAAAGCTTTGTATAAAAACGCAATTAAAATGAGTTCTTTGTTTCGTCCATACAATTTGCGTTTAGCAAACACTTTGAGTCCGGCTATGAACAGCAGCGTAGCGATTGTTTACAATAAATCCCTACAATAATGGTGCTATACGGGCGGAATAAGGGCCTCTGCACACTACGTTTTTCAAACGCGCCGTTGATGCGCGTTCGTAGCGATACAGACTTCGATACGCACGCGACTCTAACTACTCTGTAGGATAAAAGCGCGCTGTCGACGCACGTTTCTAAATTGCGCGTCAAGGGCGCCTTTATAAAACGTGGTGTACACGGGCCCTCAGTAAAAGTTACTTTTCCGTTGCTGTGACCTAATCTATACTATAATACGAGTGTAATAAAGCTGAAGAGATTTTATGTCTTTGTTTTAATGCGCTAATGTTTGAAATGAAAAATTTTTTTTTAAATAATAGCCAGATTCATGAGGAATATTAAAGGTCATTAACACAATCTACAAAAACGGAGCAATAGCCAAAGACATAACTTAACCCGTGTGAAAAAAAACCGCGCGGTCAAAGTCGTGAACAAAAACTAGTCCTTGATAAACTCTCAGTGTGGATTAGAGAAAGTTCTGGCGTTCTACCATGATTGACCGTTTTTCATTCCACGGTTCTGTTCAACTCTTGTAATAAAAGCCCTTAGCAGCGAAATTTTTGTTACCCCACTTTGAAATTCAAAGGCTGGCAACGAAGGCCCGCGTCCACACATGCAGATAGGTAGGGGGGTCTTTGTAATGGAAAAATGTTTAATTATCGCTTCTGATCGTCGCAGTGAAGTCGGAACTAGATAATGGACTACCGGGAGCAGTTATTGGAAGATTGGTTTTAGATGATGTTGCCATCGGATTGTTTGCATGTCTCTTTTTTTTAAATCCTTTTATGGAACACTTTTAGTGCCGCTAGGCGCCCGGATAAAGGTGGACATAGTCAGGATTTTTGAGTGTATGTCTAGCCAAATTATTCAGTGTTCGGCTTGTCACACTATTCTTTAGAAGTTGAGTCGTCTCATGATAAAGTATCGAAAAACAAAACACAAAATGTATAATTTTAAAATTCGAAAATAAAATCTTGCTTACCGAATTTTACCCAAAAGTCCGGTTTAATTGGCTGGTGGTTCGGCTTTCCGGGTTTAGGATTCGGCAACCCTAAACACGTTTAGTACTATATTTCAAGAGGCCGATAAAGAAACGTTCTTTTTTTGAGTGAATAACAGTGCTATTTCTGTTTTCTTTCGGTTAATTTAAGTGAAGTGAACGTGAGGTGAGCTGTCAATCAAGCTCCTAAATTCACTGATGTATATTTTTGTGGATCAGTGGAACTCTTTTATTTATATACTTTGAACAAAACTACAAAAGTGTTCAAATATTTTCAAGTAGAAAAGTACGTGCAAATACTTCGAAATAGCTTTAATATATCAGCGTCATAGAAATTCAGAACATTCGGGATAACTTGAAAACATAGGTACCTACCTTATTTATTGTTACTTCTGTTATGCAAGACTCAATATATTTTTCAATAGTCAACGTGACATAAAGCCTGTAATTCTCGAAGGGTTAGGCAGAGTTGTACCTAATAGTACACCCCCATTATGCCACATATTTTTTAAGTGCCATGTAATAGGGGACGAGCTTATCGTCATGAACTGGGCACAAATCTAGACTCCGAGGCTGCTACTGAGACATTCTTATGAAAAACCCCAATCACACTTTGCCCGACCTGGGAATCGAACCCAAGAACTCATGCTCGGTAGTCGCGCTTGAGACCACTAGACCAACGAGGAAGTGTAATGTTATAAACTTAATATGCTTATTTATATAATCTGTATGAGAGATACACGTTAGTCAGTAAACTATTATCAGTTTTCTCCTGTTTGCCAATTAGTCACATTATTTTATCGTTCGAGAAAAAGTTGGTTAGATTTTTTATTCGTACAGTCGTGAGCAAAAACAAGTATACACGAATCAAAAAGCCAAAGGGATTTTCTCGTGAAATAATGGCTGTAACTTTGATATGACATATTTCAGTAGTATTGAATTCAAAATACTATATTCCTAAAAACAAGACATTTTAATAAATATATTTGAAGGAAATAACTTCGTAATGTTGCTAAGTGTATACATGTTTTTGCTCATGACTGTACCTACGAATAAAAAAATCAAGTTGTTATTTAGGAACCTAACAAAACAGATTTCACAACCAAAGAACAAAAATAACGATCATAAACCTAAATGAGATGAAAACATTTCGCTTTCACAAATAACAGTAACAAATTCGTATTGTTATGGGAATGTTATACAAAAGGGCTGGATTGCCATAAAATATTCCTACCATACGTTGTTTTTCCTTACTGAATGATTTATCAATGTTAAATGTTTTCATTTTTCAACATTTGTGTGAATACACAACGTGAAGTTCATTATAATAACGAGCTTATAACCGCGTCTTTCATCGCGTGGTTTTTTTTACCCGCGTTAAGTCTGTACTGCCCTGTTCTCGTGGGTTGTAGCGTTATGTTATATAGCTTACGATATACATCATGAATCTGGCTATCATATACGAAAATATTTTTACAATCTGACTGGTAGTTTAGAGATAAGCGCGTTCAAAGTCAAAGTCAAATAATTTATTACAACTAGACCATTAAAGGCACTTTTGAACGTCATTTACAAGAGAAAAGAAAAATTATCATATTGAATCTTTTTGCCCACTTGTTTTGTTGCGTTTAAACAAACGAATAAAAAAAAAACAGCTTTACTTTAATAGTAGGTACATTTTTTACAATATGACTGGTAGTTTTAGATGAGCGCGTTTGAACAAACAATCAAAAAACTTGTCAACTTTACTATATTAGTGTAGGGTACACCTCTTCCCAAACATCCATTGCTTAGTTACATTCTTCTTCTTCTTCTTTCGACTCGTTGATTCTATGTAGATAATCCTTTTTTTTTTCTTTCTTAAAGTGCTCCCAGGAACTGGGAGGCAGAGGCTTTAGTTAGTAGCTTTTAATTACATTAAAACCTTATCTTTGTCTGTACACACAAAAGAGGAAAGTAATTAGTTGAGCGAGCAAGCCGATACGATTGACCTCGCACTTCAATAGTCCACGGGCCAATAAATTAACACCACCAAATTACTCGATTACGCGATAGACAAACATGCGATATTGGGGAGCGCCTTGTTTAGGCTTGCCTTGAGCCCTTCACACAATGGCGTTTGCTGGCTTAGTGGTCGCTCGTAGTAGCTAGTATCCTGATGAATTTTGTACAATGCTAAAAGTACCTATGTATGAAAACAGCTGTTCTGAAAAATTAAGAAAATTTTTACCTCCCCTTCCTGGGCAAAAGGGATCCAAGATTTTGGGTTTTATAAACATGTTGACCACGTTAGGTATTCCTCCTGTATTGTGGGTTCGTTTACAAATATAAAATTCACATACACAAACAACCAGACCCGGAACAACTACCTGAAGGCCCGCAGCGCTGCAGTCTATCGTTCAACAACTGCTCCAACCGTGACCTAAAGTAGGAATAAGTACTTACAAAATGTACTCGACCTAATTTCAGTGACAAGGACCTTTTCTCGCACACGTGGACTGACATATCGAGCCGTCGAAGAATTTAAGATGAAATTGAAAATAGAATAGAATATCCAGGGCCGAATTAGCCATGTGTAGGTAATTGCCTAGAGGCCCCACATCGGGAGCAAAAGAAATAGAAACGATTCTTCGAATAAAAAATAACTTTTTATGTAAACCCTCAACGAAAAAACAATTATATATTATTTTATTGTACAGGGTGATGAGTATGACATACCTTCGTAATGAACAAAAAAACAGCATATATCGTATCTATCCATCTATATAAATCAAAATGTATGGCTGAATGTGTTGCTAAGCTCAGGACGCGACCGATTTGGATGATTCTTTTTTTGTTGTTGTATTTTTAATTTTCCGTACAAGGTTTATACGAAATACTTTTTGGAAAATCCACCGAAAATGTCGAATATCCGAGTCGCGAAGTCGGTTCTCTAGATGTGAATAAAATCCATTGTGGTAAAAAAAAAATATTTTTGGAAGTTAAAGTAAGAAGAAAAGGCTTGACAATACATGTCTCAAGGGCCCCTCGAGACATGTATTGCCAAGGGGCCCCGACAAGGTTAATCCGGCCCTGGTGATATTAGACACAATGACAAGTAACGGATCATTAAGCATCGGTTTTTCCTGTATCAGGGCATCCAGCCCACGAGACGTCAGGCACATCCCCAGGGATAGATTACATAAGACTGATGTCTTCACGTAGACACCCACTTGACAAATATCTTTATTTGACGTCAGACTATTATTCATCTGTACCATTGTACATCTGTCTACAGACGTGGGTGTGAACTTTTCAGATTTATTCAGTTTGTTATTGAAGTTTTGGAAATGTTGTATTGTTTTTCTTTCCAGCAACTCATTTATACTCACGTGCAGAAAAATTGCCTCGTTGAGTTCTCGATTCACACATGACATCACGCCTGAAATCCCCGAAAGGTTAGGCAGAGGTGTACTTATGTTTAAGTCCCATGTAAGAGAGTGCGAGCCTATTGCCATCAACCGGGCACAAATCCAGGCTCCTACCTGGGAATCGAACCAAACACTCAGCAGTCGCGGTAAGACCCCTCTTTGAGGAATGGCTGGAGAGGCGCTACGGCGTCCTCACCTACCGCCTGACGCAGGTCCTCACCGGACACTGTTGTTTCGGAAGGTTCCTGTGTCGGATAGGGCGGGAGGAAACTCCCGGGTATCACGACTGTGTGGATCGCCCGGAGGACACGGTGGAGCATACGGGGCAGGACTGCCCCGCTTGGGCAGAGCACCGCCGTGGAGGCGATAGGCGGCGGCGGCCTTTCGCGTCCGGTACACCGCACTAGTGTAATAATGTAACGTAATAATCACGTGTGCGTAATACCTACGCTACATTATGACCCTAAAAGTAATGCAATAAGAGCCAGTTTACGTGAAAATAATAATTTCTATAACTCAAAATCGGCAACAAACATATATTATGTCAAATGAAATTGAACTTTAAAGAAACTAGGATCTAGTTTCGTTTTCATTTTCCAATCACATAAATACGACATCTTAGTACCTACTTACCGTAGAGTTTTCTCAAGCTTTTCCTAGAGAAACGATTTTCTTATCGGAACTGATTGGCAAGCGATTCTATTATCGACAACACCGCAAATCTCGACTTAATCTCTTTGGAAATAGGAGTTTGCTTTTCCAATCAGAATTAAGACAACAAAAGGCCTATCTAATATCCTCGCTGTTTTTAAAACGCAAAGAACGAAGGTTGGTAGGTAATATCCTGAAGGCAATACGGACTACGGAACCCAGGTACAATTCCGCTCTATTGGGGCAATCTCGAATGTTCCAATTTCAACTTTCCAGAAATTGGACTCGCCTAACGTGCAAAAAACATTTCGTTTAATATTTCCATGACGCGTAATGGCAAGCGACATAACATCACGCCTGTAATCCCCGAAGGGTTAGGCAGAGGTGTACCTATTAGTACACCCATATTTCGCCAGTACCATGTAATAGGGGGCGAGCCTATTGCCATCAACCGGGCATAAATCCTGACTACTGACAAATTCCTGATAGAAAATCCCAATGACACTTTACCCGACAAAAAATCGAACAAAAGACCTCATGCTCAGCAGTCGCGCTTTGCAACCACTAGATCAACGAGGCAGTAATGGCAAGCACTAGTGAAATTAAGTTATTTCTGGACATAATCGTCGACATTAACCTGAATGGCTGGAGAGACAATGATTTATTGTTTTCACGGACAATAACTTTTACTATTCGTTGACGTATGGAAGCTATTTTCGTTTAAAATAGAGCTCACCGATCATTTTAAAATTGAGAACACACTTCGATGTCCATTAATGAGTTGCAAAGTCATTAAATAGAACTTTTAAATTATATTAATGGAGGTTCCATTAACATTGGCCGATTTGGGAATGGAACCCTGAACCTCCGGCTCGACAGTTGCGCTTGCAAACGCGAGAGCATCAAGGCAGTCACCGTGTGAGTTCCATAATTATGAGGTCTTGGGTTCGATTCCCAGGTCAGGCAAAGTGTTATTGGGTTTTTCCTTCAGTAATTTCTTAGTAGCAGTCTCGGCGTCTGGATTTGTGCCCTGTTAATGGCAGTAGGCTCGCCCCCTACTACAAAGTACTTAAACATAACTGGTGAAATATGGGTTTAGTAATGTGTACACCTCTCTGCCTAACCCTTAGGCGATTACGTCATGTTATGAACAAAATGAATGGTGCCATACAAAAACGAAATTACATAGATACGTGTCGAAATAAAATCAAATTATACAATACAATACAATACAAAGATAGACCAAATAATAGGATAATATTTAATACATCAAAGGCTGAAAGAATTTCCTTCGTTTCTCGCAGATTGAGTTCAGCAATGGCTAGCAATAAAGTCGAACATTTAATATACAATATATTCCATTTTATTTGTTTCGGATTAAACGATTCAGAACCCTTGGGCGTACCTATGTAGTCTTTCATCGTAGGTATACAATATAGGTACAGTCAACCAAACGGATAGGTATGCAGAGTCGTCAGATATAGTTGAAGTTTTCTTAATAGCGGATGGATGTGTTCATATGTATGTTTGCATATACAATAGGCACAAATACCACAGTTTATACTTATTATATTCTTATTTAACTGATCATTGAAGTTAGTAATGTTTTTCTATTTAATTTTTCGTGATTTTTTCAACTTTTTGTAAACGAAAATATTCGTATTCGACTTACATCGTATGTTTTAAATAATATAAGAAGTAAATAACAGAATTTCTTCGATGAAACATTTTCACTCGTATCTGTTCAATATTGTCCTTAAAAAAGCTAATAAAATGTTGACACCGAAAAATATTACGGAACGCAATATTTGCAGAAATGCCCTCATTTCGACTTCGCGCGAAAATATTACGCCGACAAAAAAATCGGGGCAGCCGAATACTCATTTCTCGCTTTAAGTGTTGCCGTTAACATAAATTAATTAACGTGGCAAAAAGGCAGGTAGTTACATACGTAGAAAAATAACGTTTGTTTATTTTACGTACCTTTTTATGTTTTTATTAGATTAGATAGTAGCGACTTCGTGCGCGTGCTTTTTTTTTTACATGTGTTAAGTTACATCTTTGGTTAGTACTCCGCTCCCGTTGGTTGTAGCGTGATGTTATATAGCGTATACTATTCCTTATGAATCCAGCTATCGTATAATATAAGATTTCTATCCAACCCGGTTGGTAGATTCAAAAATTAGCGCGTTTAAACAAACAAACAAAAGAACGCATCTGAATACACTTCACGCCGGGGGGCATGTTTGCACCTAGGCGCTTACGGGGGGCTCCTGCCCCCGGCGCCCGTCAGTGTCTGTGGTGTGTGATCGTGGGAGCGCCCTAAGTTCTTCACGGCGCCCGTGCGACCAGACCCCTGCCGGGTGAGATCCCTGGTGACCCAGGGAAGGCCCAGCAAAGGTCGATCTAGCAACAAGGGCGCCGGTTTTGGTTGGCGCTCACCCACGATGGAAGCTGACCGCGCCCCGCTACTACGTATGTCAGGCAGGGGCATGGCGTGTATGCGGCCTCCTCGTGAGGTCAAGTCCGGGGGGTGGAGGAGCTTGTGTCCGGCAGCAGGTCGCGCGGCAGAGGACGTCTGTCGGGCGGGCGAGTCTGCCAGGGGGCTATCTCATTGAGATGCGCCCAGGCAGATTTATCCGCACGCGCGAACATGGTGGCCGCCAGGCGGGCGACGAAGTCATCCAGGCTCTCGATTCGCAGGTCGCGTTGTATTACGCGGTTCCTCACGAAGCGAGGGGCGTCGACGATTCTCCGCAGCGCAAGGCTTTGCTGCGCGCGGAGAGGCTTGCGAGATGACTCGCTCGTGAGGGCGAACCAGGCCGGGGCGGCGTACGTCAGCAAGGAGCGGACGTACAGCTTGTACACCCCCAGCTTGGCTCGCAGCGGGAGGCGTGACGAGAGCACTGGATAAAGCTGCGCGCGGGCAGCCCTGCACCTAGCGGAAACTTGCCGGACATGGCTCCTCATACAGAGCCGACGATCGATGGTCACGCCCAAGTATTTCACCTGGGAGGACCACGCGATGTCGACTCCGTGTAGAGTCAGGGGTGGTGGGTGCATCCGGAGAGGAGCGCCTGCGTCTTACCCACGTTCACCGACAACCGCCATTTCGACAGCCACTCGGGGAGGAGGTCGAGGGTGCGCTGCATTTTGACGGCCGCGTGTCTCGCGTTCAGCGAGGTGGTGATGTACGCGGCGTCGTCAGCATACAGCGCGAGCGTCGAGTTTTTTGTCGTGGGGATGTCGTCGGTGTAACATGAGTAACACAGGGGCGAGAGGCAGCTGCCCTGCGGCACTCCTGCTCTCACCGGGCGCGCACTAGAGAACCCGAACTGGTCCGGTCGGAGCTTCACGTGGGGCGTGAGGTGTCGCAGCAGGAGTTTTTCAAACACCTTGGAGATGGTTGGCAGCAGGGTGATCGGCCGATAGCTCTCCGGCTTCAGCACGTTCTTCCCCGCCTTGGGCAGCATTATGACGCGCCCTTCCTTCCAGCGGTTTGGGAAGGCCCCCGTGCGCAGGATCCCCGTGAACAGGCGCGCCAGCGCCGCGACCGTACGGAACGGTAGGTGGCGCAGCACTGTGTTGGTGATCCCGTCGGCACCGGGGGCCTTCCTGGGCTTCGTGTTGAGGATGGCGCGTCTGACTGCGCAGGGCGAGAAAAATATGGGGTCTTCCTCGGGAGCCATCGGCATTGCGAAGTATGCTCCAAGGTGCCTCTCCACTGCCGCGACGTGATCCACGTCGTCAGTCGGGTTCGGCTGGAATTGACGCTCCAGGTGCTCGGCGAAGATCTCCGCTCGGTCAGCAGCGGAGTATCTTATTTCCCCGTCGGCGTGTATCAACGGTCGAACCGGAGCTGGGGTATTCGAGAGGCGCCGGCACAGTCTGTGTATTGCCGGCCAGTCGCCTTCTGCGGCATCGATGTTTGACTCCCAGCTCGCGGTATCGAGCGCGAGCAGCTCGGCCTTCACCTTCTCCGCGAGACGGTTCAGCTCTGCTTTCTGGGACGGGCATCTTGTTACTTGCCACCGCTTGCGTAGGCGCCGCTTCTCGGCTACCATTTGCTTGAGGTGGCGGGGCAGGGGAGGCAGGATCCCCTGATGGTGCACGGTGGTAGTAGCCTTTTCGAAGGCACGCTGGATGCAAGCGGTGATCTCGCCCGTCAGTTCGTCGACGTCTGCGGCGGTGGCGACTGGCCGAGTCGGTGTCGTGGTCGCCATCTCCTCTCCGAACTGCTTCCAGTTCGTGTGGCGACGTGGCGCTGGAGGGACCTGTCGGGTAGGAATCCCCGACAGGGTCACGAGCACAGGGAGGTGATCGGAGCGTAGCTCATCTACGATCACCTCCTGCGAGATCTGGCAGCTGAGGCCGGAGTGGACTATGATGTCCAGTACGTCCGGAGCCGCAGCGTTGTTGTCTGGGTAGTGGGTCCGGCCTCTGAGTCGGCAAAAAGGCGTCTCCCCCCCGTGTTTGTCACGTTTGCATTCCATGCCGGGTGCTTGCAGTTCAGGTCGCCGGCAATGAGCGTAGGGCAGCCCGCTTGTAGTTGGAGGACCCGCCGCAGCTCTGCGTGATCTATCGCGGCATTCGGCGGGGCGTAGCAGGCGTACATGTTGAGGTCATTGCCGGCCACATGCACCTGGACACCCAGCACGTAGAATGACGTGACCGGTGGGGAGGGGAGAGGCTGGTGGACCGTTTTTCTCCTTACTAGTACCGCCAGACCTCGGTAGGCTATTCCGAGCGTGGACTTTTCGTCCCTCCTGTAGACTCGGTACCCCGGGAACTTGACCTTGTCCCCGGGCCCCAGGAAGGTTTCACTGATCAGCGCCACGTCGATGTCCTGATCCGATAGGAGGAGTCGGAGGAGGGGGGCCTTGTCCCTGAGGCCCCGGGCATTCCAGTGAATGACCCTCAACGACCCGCTATCCATGGTACAGGGACAACAGCTCCGTCAGGCCGTCGAGGATCACTCGCTCCGTGTCCTGCCCCTCTCTGATGGACCTCAGGAGGTCTGTCAGTAGACGGATGGCGCAGGCGGTGAAGTCCTTTTTGCGGTCCGCTTGTGGACCGGGCTTATGCGTCTGTAGGGGCGGCTGCTGCTGACGCCGAGCTTGGGTCCTCCTTTCTTGGTCCCTTTTCTCGGAGACACTGGCGCCAGTCGCCGCCGCGCCCTGTGTCTTCGTCTCACCGCCTTGCACCACCGCACTGTGGGCAGGGGGGGCCTCTTTTCTTCTATTCGTTAGGGCCACCGTCCCTGCGCGCCTGTTTTTGGTTTCCCGAAGGAAGACCGGGCACTTTGCGTTGTTCGCCGGGTGGGCGCCCTCGCAATTCACGCAAGTGGCCGGCTCCTCCCTCGGGCGCGGACAGTCGCGCGCCGCGTGCCCTTCTCCGCAACGCACGCAGGCGAGCGGACGGTGGCATTGGTGCGAGCTGTGGCGGAATTTTTGGCACCGGTGGCATTGCGCCGGCCTACGTTTTCCACGCCACGCCTCTATCTTGACACCCCGCATGCATAGAAGCACCGAGGTGTCGTAGATGCGCCGCACGTGAGGCGTCTTCTTGATGACTGCATGAAATATGCAGCCAGGTCTGCCCTGACGTGCGTTTATGTGGCGCACGTACTCTGGCTCGAAGCCGAGGGTCTTCAACTCCTCCTTGATCTCTTCGGGGTCCGTGTCCGCCGGTAGCCCCCTGATGGCCACCTTCAGGTTGACCTCCGCTGGCAGTGAGTAGGCGAACCAGCCGATAGCATGGCGGGCGAGTCGCAGGCGGAGTGGCGGGGGGGGGCCGGAGAGGCGGGGTGGTCGAACAACGGCCCCGCGCCGCCAGCTGCAACCTGACCCACGGGGCTGTGGCCACGGCGGAACGCGGGGGCGGAGGGGGGTGGGTGTCCACTCTCTGTTTCGGGCAGACTGGGGGCTCTTCTCACCTCTCGTTCTTCTCCTGCGTCCGGGGGCGCACCGGTCGTCGCGGCGCGGATGTTCGGCATCGACGTCGCCCGGTCCAACCCCGTCCGCAGGTTGCCTGGTGAGCCGGCGTCTCCGCGGCCCAGAGAGCCGCGGGCGCCTGGCTTTTGGAGTAAATAAACTGATAATTAATTGAACCATGCAATTATAATTAATTATCTTCACTTCGAATAACTTTTATTTAGTGACGTAACAATCAGTATAACGACGACAGTATAAATATGACTCACAGAGATGTGTTCCGTCCGACGGCTCGTGCGCAACTGAGCCGCTCTGTGGCCGTCGCCTGTATTTATAGACACTAACCACGTGCTCGGCGCACGTGTTTGAGTTTTTAGGTTAGGATTCAAACTTTGTAAATAAATTATTATTTTTACAATCTTCTGGAGTAAATAAACTGATAATTAATTGAACCATGCAATTATAATTAATTATCTTCACTTCGAATAACTTTTATTTAGTGACGTAACAATCAGTATAACGACGACAGTATAAATATGACTCACAGAGATGTGTTCCGTCCGACGGCTCGTGCGCAACTGAGCCGCTCGGTAACTAGTAGTCGCTGTGTCCCCTTACGGGGGCACGGCAAGCGGGATCGGGGCGAGGCCCCCTGCCCGCGGAAGCTATACCGTGGCCCGTAACAACGGGCCCGTCATTGAGTTGCCTTATAGGCATATTTGTGTGGATGCTAGGTGTGTCTGGGGGAGCGCCGGCGCGTTGTGCCTCGTCGCACAACGCCGCCTGCTTCACGGCTCTCCGGCGGTCCGCCTCCGCCGGATGAGACCCCCAGTTACCTGGGGGAGGTCCAGCAGAAGGCGACCAGCGGCAGGAGAGTCGGCTTTAGTGGCGCGCCCTCAGATGATTTAGGGAGGTCCCCCGCCATCCCGCTTCCAGGTCTAGCCGGTTACGTTCAGGCAGGGGGGCCGGAGTGTGTGTGGGGGCGGTATTGTGCTGTGTGACACCGCCCAGTGAGCACGAGTACAGAGCGCGTCCGCGCTGCGCCTGTATCGTGTGATGCTTGCGTAGTGGAGTCTGTGCATGTGTGCTGGTCGGCGCGCGTCGCGCCTATATTAACTTAGAGCGCGGCGCACGTCGGGCGTATGTAGTGCGTGTGGAGTGTCACTGAGTGAGAGGGCCGCGTGTAGGTGTATGCGGCCTCCTCGTGAGGTCAAGTCCGGGGGGTGGAGGAGCTTGAGTCCGGCAGCAGGTCGCGCGGCAGAGGACGTCTGTCGGGCGGGCGAGTCTGCCAGGGGGCTATCTCGTTGAGATGCGCCCAGGCAGATTTATCCGCACGCGCGAACATGGTGGCCGCCAGGCGGGCGACGAAGTCATCCAGGCTCTCGATCCGCAGGTCGCGCTGTATTACGCGGTTCCTCACGAAGCGAGGGGCGTCGACGATTCTCCGCAGCGCAAGGCTTTGCTGCGCGCGGAGAGGCTTGCGAGATGACTCGCTCGTGAGGGCGAACCAGGCCGGGGCGGCGTACGTCAGCAAGGAGCGGACGTACAGCTTGTACACCCCAAGCTTGGCTCGCAGCGGGAGGCGTGACGAGAGCACTGGATAAAGCTGCGCGCGGGCAGCCCTGCACCTAGCGGAAACTTGCCGGACATGGCTCCTCATACAGAGCCGACGATCGATGGTCACCCCCAAGTATTTCACCTGGGGGGACCACGCGATGTCGACTCCGTGTAGAGTCAGGGGTGGTGGGTAGTGGGCGCTTCCGGAGAGGAGCGCCTGCGTCTTACCCACGTTCACCGACAACCGCCATTTCGACAGCCACTCGGGGAGGAGGTCGAGGGCGCGCTGCATTTTGACGGCCGCGTGCCTCGCGTTCAGCGAGGTGGTGATGTACGCGGCGTCGTCAGCATACAGCGCGAGCGTCGAGTCCTTAGTCGTGGGGATGTCGTCGGTGTAACATGAGTAACACAGGGGCGAGAGGCAGCTGCCCTGCGGCACTCCTGCTCTCACCGGGCGCGCACTCGAGAGCGCGCCGTCGACCACCACCCTGACGGTCCTGTTTTGGAGAAAAGAGGCAACCACGTTAATCACGCGACGGGGCGCGTCCGACAGCGATAGCTTGTAGACAAGCCCCTCGTGCCAGACGCGGTCGAACGCCTTTTCCATGTCGAGGAGTACTGCAACTGCGTCCTCCTTCTTGTTCAACGACGATGCTAGCAGGTGCAGTACTCTCGACAGCTGGAGCGTCGTGCTGTGTTCCGAGCGGAACCCGAACTGGTCCGGGCGGAGCTTCACGTGGGGCGTGAGGTGTCGCAGCAGGAGTTTTTCAAACACCTTGGAGATGGTTGGCAGCAGGGTGATCGGCCGATAGCTCTCCGGCTTCAGCACGTTCTTCCCCGCCTTGGGCAGCATTATGACGCGCCCTTCCTTCCAGGGGTTTGGGAAGGCCCCCGTGCGCAGGATCCCCGTGAACAGGCGCGCCAGCGCCGCGACCGTACGGAACGGTAGGTGCTGAGCCGCTCTGTGGCCGTCGCCTGTATTTGTAGACACTAACCACGTGCTCGGCGCACGTGTTTGAGTTTTTAGGTTAGGATTCAAACTTTGTAAATAAATTATTATTTTTACAATCTTTTGGAGTAAATAAACTGATAATTAATTGAACCATGCAATTATAATTAATTATCTTCACTTCGAATAACTTTTATTTAGTGACGTAACAATCAGTATAACGACGACAGAATAAATATGACTCACAGAGATGCGTTCCGTCCGATGGCTCGTGCGCAACTGAGCCGCTCGGTCGGTGGACATCTCATCGCCCCAGAGTGGGGCGCGAGGAATCGGTTACGGGGCTGTTTGCCCCTCGCCCGAGGTATCGGGTTCGCGGTCCCTAGAAATAGGGACCGGGCGTTGGGTTTGCCTCCCCTCTCCCGGTGAGGAGGGGGGGGGCATGTTTGCACCTAGGCGCTTACGGGGGGCTCCTGCCCCCGGCGCCCGTCAGTGTCTGTGGTGTGTGATCGTGGGAGCGCCCTAAGTTCTTCACGGCGCCCGTGCGACCAGACCCCTGCCGGGTGAGATCCCTGGTGACCCAGGGAAGGCCCAGCAAAGGTCGATCTAGCAACAAGGGCGCCGGTTTTGGTTGGCGCTCACCCACGATGGAAGCTGACCGCGCCCCGCTACTACGTAATCAGGTCTGGCCGATAGCGCAGCAGGGGGCGGGACGTCGTAGTGTGTGGCGAGCGATTTGATGGTGTGTGTACGTCGCTCGATGGGTTTGCATATGTGTGTTTGTATGCGTGTGGAGTTCTCGAGTGTGTGCGCTGCGGTCGTGCGACGCCCGTGTTAACTCGGCGCGCCGCTTACGCAGTGTGGCGTGGTGTGGAGTTCAGATGTTTGAGTGAGCGGCGTGTAGGGTGATTCGAGGCTTTATTATATTAAGAGCGTTTATGCCGTACGGCATTTTATATACAAACTTTCAAGACCTTATTTTACGAAATCCCTGAACCGATTTTAATGAAACTTTCTACACAGCAAAATACATAGGTCTAAAAAGTTAGTCCAGAACATTCTTTAAATGTCTTATTTAAATAAAGATTTGGAAATTTTTGTTTTTGTGGAGAACTTAAATTCGGTTGAAGCTGTAATACAAAAAATTTAAAATGTTCTCAGCTAACGTTTTAAACCTATATGTATCCTACTTAAGTGTATAAAGTTTCATCAAAATTGGTTAAATCATTACGAAAAATAAGTATTTGAAAGTTTTTTATAAAACGTCGTAGAGCGTAAACGCTCTTAAGTATAGGTTCATACGAACATTTCGTCGAAATTCACTGAATTATTCTATTCCGTAGCACACTCGTAGATTTTCTCGTAAATGCCTTGATTTAATCAAAGATTCTCACTTTATTTGCTCTTGTCCTTCCAAGATTTTCTGATTGGTATTATTCTTGGATGGCCGTGATCTTATTTGTTCGTTAGACTTCTTTTGGGTTCCCTCTGCCTTTGATCCTGTTACTGACCTTTCATTAAGATTAAAGAGGCGTGTACTTTGAGTTGTCGTTGCCATAGTAACCTACATTATATTCATGAATGGGAATTTATGAACTATAAGGGCTCGTTTACGGAGACGCGGGGCGTCGCGCGTCGCGTGCTGCGTGGCGTTTTGCGGCGCGAAAATTAGTACGTCTAAAATCGCTTCTCCGCAAACGCTCTCATATAACGCCATATGTTTGAATTCAGTGCGGGCCGCGCCGCACAACGCGACGCCCCGCGTCCTCGTAAACGAGGCCTAAGGGTCAGCTCAGACGTAGCAACAATATTCTCTAGCAGTTTTTATTTATTAATTGAAACAGTTTCGGTGCCAATCACCCAGCATGTGCTGGATGCTGGGCACCTAAAGTTTTCAAATCAATTCGCCTTGCCTTTTCCCGATTATGTTGGGGTCGGCTTCCAGTCTAACCAGATGCAGCTGGATACTAGTATTTTACATGGAGCTACTGCCTATCTGACCTCCACAACCCAGTAACTGGGTATTATATGATACTCTTTAGGTGGGAAACTAACCAATTCTGCCTATTTTTCGGAGAATACAAGCGCCATGGTATCTTATGTGAGATTAACAGATTTTTCGCGTCCACACAATTAGTGGTTCAAATTGAGTTAATTCGAGTTATGTATGGACTCAGATGTTTCTCAGTAGCAGCCTCGGAGTCTGGATTTGAACCCCGTTTATGGCAAAAGGCTCACCCCCTTTTACCTATTTATCCTGTTTAAGTCCCATCTAAAACATAACTGACGAAATGTTTGTGTACTAATGGGTACACGTCTGCTTAACCCTTCGGGGATTACATGCGTGACGTATGTACCTATGGGCTATACATGAATTCGAGTTAGTGAGAATGAGAACCCAATTCGAGTTGACAATCACTACACACGATTCCAAATTATACGGTCAGTGTTAGTGAATCAGTGGTCAAATACCAATTGACACGCTCAATCGCTGTGTATGACCTATTGCGGGTTTTTTTTGACAATTGACCGACTGCTCAAATGTAATTGAGTGTCGAGTTGGAGTTTGAACGATTCACTTGTAGCCTAGCGATTGACAGTTCCCAAATATGACAAAGGTTTAATTTATTCTTTTTTTTTTTTAATGGTACCTTACCACATTGCTAAAAGGGCTCAAAAAAAAAATTTGCAACTTCGTACGTTTGGTTTTTTTTTAAGTTACGTCTTTGGTTACTACTCCGCTCCCGTGGGTCGTAGCGGGATGTTATATAGCCTATACTATTCCACATGAACCTAGCTATCATATATAAAAAGATTCTCTGCAATCGGACTAGCTGTTCTAGAGTTTCGCACGTTTAAAAAAACACACAAAAAACAATTCAACTTTATTATGTTAACATAGATATTGATTAATATACATAAGAATAACATCGTTTATTTTAATTAACTTTCCTTTAATCTACAAAGAATGTAGTTTGGAATTTAGTGAAATTACTAAAACAAAATATTCTACGGTATTTCAGCGTTCCATGTCATAAAATTAAATGTAAATGTACATCGTAGCGAAATACTTAGAATTCTCTTAACATAATCCCGCGAGTTGGAAAATTAACATATTCTAGTAAAGAACCCATACTATTATTATAAATGCGAATGTAACTCTATCTGTCCGTCTGTCTGTTAGGCTATGTCCACACCAGGGGGCTTAGACAAAATAACATCGTTTCGTCGATTGACCACGTGATTTAACGCGGCTTATGTTCCCATACATTTTAGTCTTTCATGTGGACATCGCTTCGTCGATTGACCACGTGACTTAACGCGGCTTATGTCA
This sequence comes from Hoplodrina ambigua, assembly GCA_949774945.1. NCBI lineage: Eukaryota > Metazoa > Arthropoda > Insecta > Lepidoptera > Noctuidae > Hoplodrina > Hoplodrina ambigua. Next base: position 10,555,531 of record OX458980.1, on the reverse strand, counting down.
ATCCCATACATTTTAGTCTTTCATGTGGTCATCGCTTCGTCGATTAACCACGTGACTTAACGCGGCTTATGTCAATCCCATACATTTTAGTCTTTCATGTGGACATCGCTTTGTCGATTGACCACGTGACTTAACGCGGCTTATGTCAATCCCATACATTTTAGTCTTTCATGTGGACATCGCTTCGTCGATTGACCACGTGACTCAACGCGGCTTATATCAATCCCATACATTTTAGTATTTTTTAACTTCGTTATCGTTTTGAAATTGTTACTTTGTCTAAGCCCCCAGTGCGCTTTCACGTTTGTCTTGCGTCTTCAATTTTCAATTCATCTCGCATCAAGCGCATGCAATATTGATTGCTACAAAATATCGTCTATTTTGAACTAGAGCGCATGCCTTATTGCATGCGCTATTGCTTTTCATGCATGCGTCGAACAAAAAAGCAAGATGAACGTGAAAGCGCAACGGTGTGGACATAGCTTTACGCTTTCACTAACAAATATTATATTACTTTACTATAATACTACTTACTATAATACTTACTATAATATTACTTTCACTAATAATAACAAATATTATCAAAATCGGTTCAATGGTTAAGCACCATTGAACCGATTTTGATAATGTTTGGTACGGAGTAAAGTTTGGACCCCAAGAAAGGACATATTTCCCTATTTTCTTTAGTAGAAAGTTAGATACAAAATAGAGACTGTCAATGTAATTCTTTGTAACTTTTTTTTAAATCTGATGGAAATGCCGCCTTTTTTTAGAAAAAAAAACAGAATACTAACTTAATTTGTTATTTAAATATAAAATAAACACATCCTATAGAGCGTTATTAAATAGTTTAAAATTAAAATACACGATCCATAAAATAATTTTCGTATCGATACTTGATACAAAAGTATTTTTCTTTTCTTTCAATTTTTCCCGAGGTTCCCTGGGGACTTCATAAAAACGTTACTCGCCACTAAACCCTTATGATATAGCTCTCTTATATAAATCAAGCTTCAATTGCCTTTCTTATGACGTCATTCTTTAGGTACTATATCGGATTTTTATTGAATACCATCGTCGATCCGAACGTTTTTAAAATGTATCATTCTATAACAAATCTAATTATTTATAGGTACCTACTTATATTATATTTATTAATATATAGTTATTTATTTATAAATTACACATAACATCACGCCAGTATTCCCTGCAGGGTTAGGCAGAGGTACCCCTTGGTACACTCACATTTCGCCAGTAATGTTTAAGTCCCATGTAATAGGAGGCGAGCCTGTTGCCATCGACTGGACACAAATCCAGACTCCGAGGCTGCTACTGAAATATTCCTCATGGAAAAACCTAATATTTTTTGTTTGTTTAACGCGCTAATCTTAGGAACTAAGATACCGGGACAAATCTTTTATATATGATAGCCAGATTCATAAGGTATAATATAGGCTATATAATATCACACTACAACCAAAGATGCTTAAACGCGGATAAAATCGCCAATAAAAACAGCTTTCCTATATTTTATCAAAGTACTTTCAATGAAAAACAACATTTTCTTTTGTTAGATAAGAAATAATGTTTTAAAATACATTTTCGATTGAAAAAGAACGAGCCGTCACAACTGCTGTGTTAAATAAATACACAAATGAGCAAAAGCAACGACAAGAACGCTTCAGAACAAAGCTTCTTACTCAAAGAAATATAAACTCAGCATACAATAGAAGAAAATGTAATACTTATTGCATCTCACTTACCTTTTTACATTTCACAGCTAAATTCGTCATCTATTCTTTCCAGCCTTAATAAAGATAAAATCTAAAAGATAAGGGTAAAAGAAAAAAGGTACGGTCCGAAAGATATACGGATTGTTGGCCGTAAACAATCGGGGTGGCTGGCCATTTAATGTTTCAGATTTGTGTAAAGGAAACATTTGTGTGGGGGAAAATTGTAGGAAAAGAGTTCGTATAATGTTTGTTTGAATTTACCGGACTGTGCAGAATATAATGTATTCTTGTTATAATTTCTGCTTGAACTCGTATCTATATTTTACTATTAAAATAAAGCTGAAAAGTTTTTTTTGTTTGTTTATTTGTTTAAACGTGCTATAATTTATAGTCTAGTTGGATTTGAAAAAATCTTTTTGTGTAATTTGGCCACATTCATGAGAAATAAAGTATATTCTTTTTTTAACGAAATATTGATCAAGAAAGAAATAAAAAATGTTTATTGACACAGTCCATGTGCACACAAAAATAATAATAAAAAGGCATTAAAAATAAATTACACATTAATGCGTGCCCCACAGCTGCGCCAAACAGGCCCAGTTCAGCATAAAATGCCAGACCACTTGTACCTGGCGCTGGTTTTCATCTGGACCTTAGTATGTGACGTATTACGTATGTAAACCAGTTTTATATCGTATCTATATTTTATACCGTTTTATCTTATTCTCCATTCCAAACCATGTCAAAGGCCTTTGAGGCGGTTTAGAAACGCTGACACTGAGTGACTCGTATGACTTTACTGCCCACACGATAAAGAAAGAGAAGATTCTCCATTTTCAAAATGTTGAAAAGCTTTAATTTAGTTAAAATTCTCATCTCTTTTAGTTCAAGAATACTAATTAGAGCGAATTCTAACATTCGTATGTCATCCAACTACGAGTGCAGCAAACTTTCACGCGAGCAGCTTGAAGTCACGCTTCACTCACTTTAATCTCATAAACTTGAAGTTTTAATTGAACCTCGTGAGTTGTATGGTATGTTCGCAATCGTATGTAGATAACTAAGTACTTATTACATGTTAGTTGAACTTTATTTCTAAAGTATATACAACATTAACACTCTTAGTTAATAAGATAATTTATAAAATATAAATAGTAATAAATAAAAAGAAAATTAAAACAAGTGGCATCAACAAATTTTTGGGCATCGCCGTAAACTCGAAATGTGCCCAAAAGACTAGCGGCATTGCCACGTTGGATGGCAATACTTAGCCTCTGGCCAAACTAAAAATTAGACTATTTCGCTAGAACGTTTTCCTGAAAAAGGCTATGGGCACTCGGATCCCTGACCCGATAGATTCCACCCCCAAACAGCTCAAATATATAGTTACCTACAAGGTTAAAGCAGATGACAGAACAGAACTAGGCCAAGATAGTTATATAGAATAAGCAAAAGATCCAATTGCTTTAAAAAGATTCTCTATTTCCCTTCCAAAAATTCTTCCCAACCCAACCCTTCAATACCCAATTTAATTGAAAACCAAAGCACAACCCTACAGGAAAGGATAAACCAGTTCCCGAATTAAATTAACGTAACAATTTAATATTCCAAGCCGTTGACGCGAAAGGAATTTCATTATCCGACTGAGAAAACTGAAAGTGTTGAAAAAATGAGGTTAAAAATTAAAACAAAAGAGAGCCGCAAAATTAAAATTCCATTTCAGTAGCTAGTGAACGATAACCAGAAAAATACTATAACCACGCCTGTCTCAACCAGTTACTTATTATAATTCCTAAACTTGTTCAAACTATTTACAAACAAGGTAACTACTGTTGATTCACATATTATGCTCATACAGTCAAACGTGAATAGGAATGCAGGGATGAATCGGGACGAAACTTTAAAGAGGATTTTAACGTTGAAATAATATAGTTTGTTGCTCAACAAGGACACTAAATTAAATAAATAAATAAATATCTTGGGACAACTCACACACGGCTATCTGATCCCAAGCTAAGCAGAGCTTGTGTTATGGTAACCAGACAACTGATATACATACTTATATAATTTATAAATACATACATATTATAGTTACATCACACCCAGACACAGAACTAACAATCATGCTCATCACACAAAGTTTGTCCTGGGTGGGAATCGAACCCACGACCTCCGGCTTAGCAGTCAGGGCCACTAACCACTAAACCAACAGGCCCGCCGGTACGGTAAATTATAATTCAATAATTGACGTAAAGCGTAAGAGTCATTTTAGCAATAAACTTCGCTATATTATTGCAAAGTTAAGGCTTCATAAAACTGTGTTATTGCAATTTTAGAGTAGCAAAAAAAAAATTAATATCTTGATCAAATGGACCCTCAAGAGGACCCTTGCGTTCCAAACAAGTTTTCGGTAAATTTTCTCGATAAAGAAAATCATGTAGTAACCATTATAATTAAAATTCTAGCCTTGGTAACTGTATTATTTATAAAAGATCTTAATAAAATTATAATCAAAGTGATGTAATGTGTAATTACAAAAAGAACCTCTTTATTTATTTTTATCGATTGAAATAAGATATTTGTAACTTATTTAATGAAAAATAACTCGAAATCGTCGAACGAAACAAATTTTTTTTTAATGTGTTACAAAATGGTACTGCTAATGGTAATGCTCTTGCGATTTTGGGTCGTTTTTTGATATGAGTAGTTTGTTAAAAAAGGTTACGATAGAAAACTTAACTTCAAGAGGAGCTCTATGCAAACCTCGTGTTTTCCATTACATAGCTATGGTCCCTAATAACCCAATAACTGGATATATCCGGATATCTATTTGATACGAACAATGTATTCAATTTGAAGGGAAGTGTATGGGGGAACGGGAATACCTATTCTATAGACGCTTCCACAATTTAGATACTATTAGCTATCTTCTTCGTAAGGTCTTACGACCCCACACACTCTAGTGTCAGAGTTTTTAAACCGCCTCAATAGCTTCTGACATGGTTTGAGTGGGACAGTAATATGCTGGTATAAGTCCAGGTTTCCTCACGATGTACAGAGCATACGAACATATGAACTGTTATTAGTATGGACTTTGAAAAGAAAGAACGTCCGTGTTTGTTGTTTATTTTTCTTCGTTTTACAATAAGCGGCTTGTCGCGGATGGCTGGCCGCGTTTGACAAGCTCACCGGCAACAATTCCTGACTTCGGACTTAACGGCAAAGTTTATTTATTTATATTTATTTAAAAGCCTTATAAACTACAATTATAGATCTCTTAACCTAATGCGAAAGCCTGGTGGCACACACAGAACACAATTGTATATTATATCTATGCTAATAGGTATTAAGCTAAAGAGATTTTTGTACTTATCTCTAGAACCAGTCGAATTACAGAAATTCGTTTTGTATATCATAGCCGAATTCATGAGGTATTCAATAGTAAAGGATAGGTATATAACATCACGCTGCGACCCACGGGAGGAGAGTAATAACCAAAGACGTTATTTAAAACGGGTGAATGAAACTACGCGGACAAAGTCGCAGGGAGCAGCTTGTATTATATAAACAACAAAACAAAACTCTAAACTCATAAAAGTTGTTAAAACCAGTATGAGAACTAATAAACCGTTTCCGTGGTACTAGGCAGTTTGGCTTTTCCTAGTTGTAAACGTCCGTTTGGACGTTTGTCTCATCAAGGGATATCGTGTCACCCAGTTACTGGGTTGTGGAGGTCAGATAGGCAGTCGCTCCATGCAAAATACTAGTATTCAGCTGCATCTGGTTAGACTGGAATCCGACCTCAACATAATTGGGAAAAGGCTAGGCAGATTGATTGATACGTAGAATTTTTGTGGAAAAATACAAAGGGGAATGAACGTGGAATCGAATACCCCATTCTGTAGCCACCATGACGATCGATTTCCTTTTAACCCTAATTGATAAGTGGAGTGCTTTTCCGGCTCGATATGGGTAGGATGTAGGTAATCGATTAAAAATGTATTGTGAAAGTTTTAATGGACATAAAATATTCGTTGTTTCCGGCTCGATTGGCACTTATATTCGCTATCTACCTACTGGCAATTTTATACAAAACAAAACTTAAAAATTAAATCGACCACTATCCACCTATCTATATACCTTCTTGCTATTGTTATATGATAAAAAAACTTTGATACTTCTTACTTTTCCGTGCCTCGGAAAGCACGTTAAGGCGTTAGTCGTGGGTGACATACGTGGATCTTTGTAAGTCGTTACGGGTCGTCAGAAGCCCGAATGTCTGAGAACCAGTCTTACCAAAAGATGTCTTACACAGATACTGGGTTGTGAAGGACAGATAGGCAATCGCTCTGTGTAAAATACTGGGATTCAGCTGCCAGACTTGTAGTTCTATGAATGCGTTTCAACAAAAAAATAATAAAAAAGTTCTAAAGCTTTATTATGTTATATTATATTTTAAGAAAATGAAATTTAGACAAAAAAAAATTAAAAATGAATTTGAATTTATGAGGTCTTGGGTTCGATTCCAAGGTCGGGCAAAGTGTTATTGGATTTTTCCATCGGGAATTTCTCAGTAGCAGCCTCGGAGTCTGGATCTGTGCCCGGTTGATGGCAATAGGCTCGCCCCCTATAGGACTTAAAACATAACTGGCGAAATGTGGGTGTACTAGGCACACCTCTGCCTAACCCTTCGGGGATTACAGGCGTGATGTTATGTTATGTGTCACTTTAAACTATTTCACAGAACTAATCCTCAAATAGTTAACAAACGCAACAAATTCGACCATTATTCTGTAATATTTAGCAGCTGTTATAACACAAAATAAAATAGGAACTACCTATGCATGTGAGGGTACATACAAGTAATTTATTTTGCGATTCTCAAACCCACGCATGTAAATTATTTTGTTATGCGTACCCGCCGCCCACGGTTCGTTGCGGTCTCTATATTTTAAGGCCTTTTGCTAAAAATAGATTGTTTGTTATCGCTTCCTGTGGGCGACTGAAGTTCGGTATTGTTTTGGAAGGTACTTACATTGGTGACGTCATGTTGAAAGCTGGCCTTTTTTTGTAGGTGAAGGTTATATAAGCAGTAATAATATGTGTTAGAGACCTAGAACTTGTCACGTTTTTTAATTAATGATTCGACTGTTTTAACGTCACTCCTGTAATCCCTGAAGGGTTAGGTTATCAACATTTTGCCAGTTATGTTTAGGACCCATGAAATAGGGGCAAGCCTATTGCCATCAACCGGGCACAAATCCATACTCCGAAGCTGCTACTGAGAAATTCCTGATGAAAAAACCCAACAACACTTTCTCCGAGCTAGGAATGAAAGCCAAGACCTCATGCTCAGCGCTCGCGCTTTGCAACTACCAGACCAACGTGACAGTTAGCTAGTAAGTGAGAAATTTTCAACATTTACCCTCGTGTTAGCAACTAACGGACAGTTGAACCACCAGCCAATTAAGCCGGACTTTAGGATGACATGAAATCAACTCAACTAATAATTAATAAAATTTTAAAAGCTTAAGAAAAACCCGGACACTCGTGCAAAATGTCTGACTCTGTCCGATTTCATCCGGACATCTGGCTACCCTATTTGAGTTAGGTTTCTGGCGCAAATGATCCTGAGAGCAACATTATTAATATCCAGTAAAAGAAATATTTTTCACAAAAACCATCAAACCTTCATTACAATCGAGATATCGCGGACCGATTAATCGATTCCTGTCCAGTACATTTAGTCGATTTTTCAGCAAACACCCGGTAGAGTAATGAATCGTTAAGGCGAGTGCGAATGGCAGCCTTTGACGGGGTACAACATTAATCAGGGAGGTACCTACTGCGAAGGTTGGAAGTGATACGGGTTGGTATCACATCCGATCCGTTTCCTACATAAATTCTTTGGACGTGAATTGTAGGTTAGTTATTCTTTAAGGTAGATTCGATCTTCTTTTGTTTATTTTTTTTTGAAGGAGGGCGTTCTAAATTCGACTTTATTTTTCTAACCTTGAGTGCCATTTTGGATCTTATCGTGTGAAATATTGTTTTTTTTTGAAGAGAGGAAAAGATTTTTATTTGAAAAATTCACATGAAATGTTTAAAATTTGCTCCCGTGTAAAACCGGAGCGGTTCCCTAGTAAATAAATCCTTTAATGATGATCCTAAATAAATAAGAACTCATAATTGCGAATAATCGATCAATGTTTGGTTACGTCTTTGGCTACTACTCTGCTTCCATAGGCCATAGTGTGAAGTTATACAGTATTCTATTCCTCATGAATCTGGCTATCGTATATAATAAGATTTCTTTGAATTCAACGGGTAGTTCCAGAGATAAGCTCATTTATACAAACAAAACAATTATTCAGCTTTTTATCATTGGTATAGATAATAATCTATCAATCGGAATGACAGACTGACTGACGGATCAACGCACAGCCGAAACCGCTGATCGTAGAGACCTGAAACTGGGAGGGCGTGTTCTTTGTATGACGTAGGCATTCTATAAGAAAGGATTATCCAAAACTTACCCCCTAAGGGGATAAAATGGGCGTCCGACATTTACGCGGACGAAGTCACGGGCAAAAGCTAATGTAGTAATAAAACCTGACTGCAACTTACTTTTCATTGAGTACATAGCAATTTGTTTCAACGTAGTCACCAGCAATCTTTATCAAGCGTACAATAGAATCGCTGAAAAAGATTTGCCGACTTATGTTTATTACCATTTGCGGTAATAACGTCTTATTGAATATAATTCAGCCGCTGTCCGGATAAACCCGACGTATACATACCTTTTTATATTCATGCCGGAATTATACGGGAATCATTCAAAGCCGGGCTTGCTCCGGTTATCAGGGCTATGTTTGGATTACATTTCAACCATTACGGCATGAATTCGGACCCGAGGGGTTTTGTTTGTTAGATATATTTGCTTTTAAAAATCTTATCTATATACTAATATAATAAAGCTGTAGAGATTTGTTTGTTTGTTTGGTTCGTTTATACGTAACGCGTATAAACAAACAAAAAATCTTTTTTTACATATACCGTTCTGTTTTAAATGTTATAACTCTGTGCCTTTTGTGATAAGTTATAGAAGTAAAAAATCAACACTTACAGGAGAACAAAAATAAGATATAACAAACATTTATTTCGTGAAATAAATGGGCTAGGTAAGTACCTTGTACCTTCCTACCTTCTTCCGTAGGAAAAACATTTGATTTCAAAGGAGACTTATTTTTCACATAACATAACATCACGCCTGTAATCCCCGAAGGGTTAGGCAGAGGTGTACCCATTAGTACACCCACATTTCGCCAGTTATGTTTTTAGTCCCATGTAATAGGGGGCGAGCCTATTGCCACCAACCGGGCACAAATCCAGACTCCGAGGCTGCTACTGAGAAATTCCTGATGGAAAAACTCAATAACACTTTGCCCGACGTGGGAATCGAACCCAAGACCTCATGCACTGCAGTCGCGCTTGCGGCCACTAGACCAACGAGGCAGTCTTACTCATTTTACTTATTTTTCAAACCAAAAAAAAAGTAGTTTTCCAGCAAAAAAAAATGCTAGAAGTTCAATAAATTTATGGACAGTATGCGTAGTTAACCGCTATGTTTTGTGTATTTTTTACACAGAATAACACGTAATTATTTTTATCCCGTTTACTTTGAAATTAAACGGAACTTACAGAAAACGTATTACACAATTATTGACTTCCTTAATTATAATTTAGTTGGCAATTTGACTGTATTAGATTATTATGTTGAGTTTCCTGTTATTTTATTTTATGTACAGTAAATTACAGTTAATTAGTTTTTGACATTCAATAATTCCATTTTTTTATAATGAATTCCGTCGGTTTTTTATTGTTATCGTAATTTACGTTAACTAAGCTGATAGATAAGTAATCAAAAGTAGGACTGCTATTAAACGATTTAAAAAAAAAAAAACAACTACTGTTTGTTGTTTTGAGTGGAATTGTAACAATTTAAACTAAATGAATATAGTCTACTAATCTAGAATTTTTATCCCGTTTTGTATCCAATACTTAATATTCAACATCTTTATTGGATTTCCATATGTATGCTTGGATGATAACTTATATAATTTATCATTCCCTCTCTCTCTTCCTTTCTTATTCTTTTATTTTCTCTTTTAACTTTATTCTCGTGGAATCATTAAGGACTGCTTAATTCTGAAGTGAACGCACACGGAAACGCGAGCAGGACGTAGTTAGATATAATTTAACAAGAATTTACGGTATTTTAATTACTCGACATACAATGGGAGCTCGCCCACATCCATAGCATCGCACATTACTCTTTAATGAATAATTAGAAATAACTGGGGACATTTTCCGATATACGTTGCATGCTTGTTGACCCGATGCTATTCAATTTATTCAAGGGATTAATTAAATTAGTGCCGATACCTGCTGAAAATTCAACGTTCATTGGCTAAACTGAAATTGAACTGAATTAATTTTAAATGAACTAACGTAGGTACATTTAAAATTAACTAGCGATCCGCCCCGGCTTCGCATGGGGTGTTTGTGACGGAGGTCGTATAGCTATAGAATGTATTTACGGCGGCTGACCGCCCGTTTCCGCTTAAAATTTTTAAATTTGTGATATCTTCTAAGATATTCATTATGCTGTAAAGGGAAGTTTTGAATTTTATTAAATGCGCACCGTATCTAACGTATTTAATTGGCAAAAGGATCAATATTAGCATAAATTCATTAAATCACAAAATCTTTTTCTGTTTTTATAATTTAGAAACGTGGTCTTTCAGAGGAACTTCCCGTTTTTGCATTAACATTGCCATCCAACGTGGCAATGCCGCCAGTCTTTTGGCACATTTCCTGCCATCCAACGTGGCAATACCGCCAGTCTTTCGGGCACATTTCCTGCCATCCAACGTGGCAATACCGCCAGTCTTTTGGGCACATTTCCTGCCATCCAACGTGGCAATACCGCCAGTCTTTTGGGCACATTTCCAGTTCACGGCGATACGAAAGAATTTTTTAATGCCATTTAGTTTTAGTTTATTTTCTACTATGTTTGTTTTTATCATTATGTCTGTAAATATTGTACACATAATTCATTAAAACATAAATAGATATAATATATGTACAACGGCAACAAAGTTATGTGCTAGAAGCTTCTGTCAAGCTTGCCTGGTAAGTGAACTAAGTTTATACAGTAAATAACGTACCTAAGTGCAACACTTAAGCCGCAGTACTTACCTACTTGTAAGTCCCAGTATTTTGTCGAATAGTTTTCGCACCGAAACATGTTTACTCTTCCAACTTACAGAGAAATCCGCCATATTTTTTGTTTTATTTATTGTCTAGCATATGCCCATAACCTCGTTCGTAGGAACATCCTTATGACATCAGCTATCTGCCAGTCAAAGTCTCGTCGTAATCGGTCCAGCCGTTTCGGATATAGCCGGAATAAACAGACAGACAGACACATAAAATGTTTTGTTTTTTTGTTTATGTACTGTGTGTTCATATTTATCTCGTAAAAAGCTGTTATTTTAGTATTAAAAACACACACACAATTTTATTTATTTGTATGTATGTATCAACCAATTAATTGTAATTGGCGAAATGTGGGTGTACTAATGGGTACACCTCTGCCTAACCCTTCGGGGATTACAGGCGTGATGTTATGTATGTATGTATGTATGTATGTATCACCCTTATATCACCCTTATCACACCATTTCATTTCGCCCGACCACGATTTGTTAATTTAGTGCTCCATATTTCGTAGGTGGCGCGCTACGATCATAGGCTACGGCGTAGCACGCATTGTGCTACGATTTGTGGTCGACGCTACGACCCGCCTACGAAAATTTTTGAACGCTGGCTTTTATGGAATACTAGTTTTTGCCCGCGAATTCTTTGTGTAAATGTTGGTAATTGGCGATCTAATCTTGTTTCTCTATACAACGTTAGACCCTCGTTTCATCCCCTTAGGGGGTGAATTATGGAAAATCCTTTCTTAGCGCTTGCCTACGTCATAATAACTATCTGCATACTTTTAGTGTTCAGTGGTTTGAGCTTTGTGTTGATGGGTTAGTCAGTCAGACGGTTGCCTTTTGTATAGAAGACTTCGGCTGCTTAAATGTCCATTCTCGTTATTATTTTGTCTAAGTATTTAAAAAAATAACGAACTAACGTACCTGCCCTGGCTATCAAAAAGTACTTGCAGTTCCTATTACTTTTAAATTACTGCACATTGGATCCCAAAAACATGTAAAAGGTAAGGCATACAAATATTCGAATACCGTTTTTAAATGTACAGTCATGCCAGGTCGTCAAAAATAGTTGAAGTTTTCTTAGAAACCGATAGATGTCTTTAATTGAACTGTTTATTATTTAATTTTTAAATTCAATTACACTTGAAAACATCTATCGATTTCTAAGAAAATTTCAACTATATTTGACGACCCTGCATACCTTCTTTTGTTGACTGTACAAGCATTTTTTTTTTAAGGTGGTAAAAATCATCAAAGGACTCCTTCCGCGGAAGGGACTGTCAGACTTTTACTGACTTAAAAACCACCCTGTTCCTTCTGTTGCCCTTAACGTTCCGAGGCCACGGTATACTGTACAAGCATTAGAATTAATTTCCTATCCTGACAGAACCCAATTGACTCTTTACGTACCTGGCATTTCAACTAAGCACCCCTTTTGTAAACTTTTACGACTACGGAACCAACAAATCGACTAACATTAATCTTCTTAAATAAAACCATTTTGTCAATTTATTCACCTCTATCAACTTCTTCCATTAAATAAGTATCAATAACACTTTATGCACCCTTTCTACCCTTTTCTTGGGGGATAGTGACGTCACATACCATCCCACATGACTTATCACCTGGGTTTAACCCCCAGGAGGTTATTTATAGGGAGTCTTGCGCCGCAAAATTGCTGATTTAATATTGTTTTAGCGTGTAGTCATATCTTTGGTTGGTAGGTTACAGCCCAGGCCATCAGCTTAGCCAAGTTTTGATTTTGGGTGGGGTAATACTGATAAATATTTATAAAGTTTTACATATAATGTACTTAAATGTACAAAACTATGGTATAATTTCTGGATTGTAAAACGGTGTAATTAATTATACATTTTTTTGCCTATATTTCTATATGAAACTACCTTTTGAAAGCAGCAATTATACACCCATGAGCCAGTCAGGGTGGGGAAAGTGCCCCACTCTGCCTCACCTTGGCTACGCCCATGGCCCAGGCATAGTCTAGACGAAAGAAAAGAGTACAGTCTCGTCGATTTGTGACCGGTTGATGGCAATAGGCTCGCTCCCTATTACACGGGACCTAAACATAACTGGTGAAATGTGGGTGTACTAATGGGTACACCTCTGCCTAACCCTGCGGAGATTGCAGGTGTGATGTTCTCTATCGAGAAGCTACTTACTTAAGTCTATAAAGCGTTGTCTTCTTTTTCTAATTTTTTAGGGTAATAAAGTAAATTATTGAGCCTCCGCTGTCCGTCCGTCAGCTCATCCGTCTGTACGTTTGTCAACGGGCTGTATCTTATGAACCGTAATAGCTAGAGATTTTAATAAATAAAAGGGGGTCCCCATACAAGAGACCAATTTTTTTTGCGTATTTTTTTGATTATTTAGTATATTGTACGTTGGAACTGTAACAACCCAGACGTGGGTTTGTTATTTGTACCGGGATATATTTATCAATCTACTTGATTGAAACACGTGTTTATCTTTAAAACTCTGTATTCACTTTTAAATATATGTTCTTTGCTTAGGCTTGACAGCCGCTGACACACGGTATGTTTCTATTCTAAATATAAAAGTTATATTTATCTCATAACAAATAGTTTGCATATAGCTCAAACAGCCAGGATCTATACAGTACGTAACCCATTGTGATTAAATTCACAAACAATCATCTTTCTTTTACACATTAAAAGCCAACGTTTAAAACTGCGGGTTTTAAATGACTACACAAATATGCATAATCTACTCTTTGATACTTTTATCTACATAAAACACACTCCTGAATATAATCCTATTACAAGCAAAGAAGATTAAATTATTACATTTACGTTACAAACCGCAGCGCATGAGTTTCGTAGCCGCAAACACTTGACTGTTGGTTTGTGGTCAATATTAAACTTGGTTACGTCCTTTTTGCATATTATTTTTTGAACTACTTATGTCCTGCGACTTCGTCTGTGTGGTTTTTTTCACCCGTGTTAAGTTATGTCTTTAGTAACTGCTCCGGTCCCGTGCGTCGGCCGTAGCGTGATGTTATATACCCTTTACTATTTCTCAGGAATCTAGTTATTGGTGCCGATTCCCTTGTTCACAAACTAGACTAAAATTTAGAGAATTGACATCTCTTGCTAACGTACAGCGAAAGGAAAGGACGGTGACATTCCGTGACATTAAAAAACTAAGTTAGCGATGTCAAATTAGTTTTGCCTTGAACTTATCCGTATTTTTAATCCATACGTTTTAAGATATCAACTATAAATGTATAAATGTGTCAGATTGACTAACGTTGACTAACGACTAACTTGACAGCTCTTATTTACATTAGTGTCTTTCTGGTTATATTGGACAGGAAAAGATGGAAATAGTCTAATTTTAGTTTAGTTTGTGACCAAGAGAATCGGCACCATTATCCTACTAAAAGATTTTTTTTATCCAAGTGATTAGCGCGTTAATCAAATAAGTCTTCACTTCTTTAGCTAATTATTATATTAACAAAGATTAGGGGTGGCCAATCTGATTAGATCCAAGATCGACTTTTTGCCAAAGAAACCCTGCGCGATCTACCGATTACATACTTCTTAAAATTTTAAATAAAACAGTATATTTTTCGGAATACAAATATGTAGAATTTTTTATTTTATTAAGAGGAAAGCATAAAATTATGCATTACGTTGCACAGTCTGTTATACTTATTATTATTTGACTGTCGCGATCGACTGGATTAATAACCGCGATTGACCACTGGCCATCCCTGGTACACATAATTTAATTGATAAACAAATAAACACATTTATTGTAAATTAATTACAAGTCAAGATTCTAAAGTTCATTTAAAACTTAGGCGCACATAACATTTGCATAAATCATATTATAACAATTAAATTAAAAGCTAAACTTAATAGTAGCAAATAGAGCTCGACGAGGGAACGTATTACATTCCTATTCTCCCTCTCCGTCCGCTCAAAAGAGTGGCAGCGAGACCCCGGCACGGAACCCTGAAACGGAATACAAATTAGATTCATGCTATCTTTAATGTAATTAGAATTTAGGAGCACAATTATCTTCCCTAAACCCAAAAGACTAGCTAATGAAAAAATCCATCTAACCGTTAAAAGGTATTTGATTACCATAATAATTGCTTTGACAACAAAAGGGTAAACCCTTTTAACTGATATCCCTTTGTAAAGAGCTCTTCATGGTTAAAAACACCTATCTCTTGCTACTTTCCCGACGACGTTATCCGTACAATAGTAGTAATAAAGTTTATTACACATCATTACATATAATTGCCTTATAATTTAGTTCAAGGGTCGCGACAGCGCCCACTGCAAAAATATATTTTTATACCTCTACTACCTCGTTGATGCAGTGGGCGCAAAGCGCGACTGTTGAGCATGAGGTCTTGGGTTCGATACCCAGTTCGGGCAAAGTGTGATTGAATTTTTTCAATCACACTTACATCACACACAATAGCAGCCTTGAAGTCTGGATTTGTGCCCGTTGAATGGCAATAGGCTCGCTTCCTATTTCATAGGACAAATATAACTGGCGAAATGTGGGTTTACTAATGGGTAAACCTCTGCCTTACCCTTCAAGGATTACAGGCGTGATGCGCGTTATGTATATTTCATTACAAATTTTTAAACCTTTATAAATGACATATCGATGTTTTCACTAATAAATTCACGGACTAACTTACCTGGGTCTATGTAAAAATATAACGCTGAATTTTCTGACCCTTCCTCCGTAAAATGAAGCTGACCCTTTCGCATGTGAATTTTTGACCCTTCCGGGTAGTCGGCAACATTTTTAGGGTTCCGTTACATTTTCCGCCGGAAATCAATTATTGTTTGCTTTTAAAATGGTTTTGTTTTTTGCCTTTTTTGTGGTCACACTTAATGAAACTCAAACTACGTCCATTCTAATGATATAAATGCGAAAGTATCTTTGTCTGTATGTCTGTTAGGCTTTCACGACTAAACCACTGAACTGGTTTTGATGAAAGGTAAGTTCGGGTTGAGTTTGAGCCCCAAGAATGGACATAGGCTATTTTTAATTCCCCGACTTTTTCTGCGTCAGAGATAACCGACATTTACGCGGACGAAATCACGTGCAAAAGTTAGTACAGATATCGTCTTTCACTCATCTTCAAAAGTAGATAACATCCTAATTTTTTTTCTACTTAATTCTATGTAGAATATTCACAGAAAAATAAAATACACGAAATAAAAGTGCCACATTTCGAATACAAGTCTTAAAATGGCATCATGGTGACGTCACTAGAATATCTACGTCTGCTTATACCAGCGCGCCAAATATCGTCATTAAGCCAGCGACTCACGTACCGGACCATTTTTTTCTCATCAAAAATAATGGCGCTTTTTAAAAACGTTAATTATTATACTTATACCTCTTTGTTCTTACCGCTTTTTTGTTTTTACTAAAAGTTCGCGCTTTATCCGTAATTTCCTTTTAATAAACATTAGGTACGATGGTATGATAGTGGCGTAAGGTATGTCAGCGTTATTCAAATACTATATTTCTCACGCTCTAGGATGGTGACGGTGACATTTGTCAAACTGATGCTTTTCACTCTTGAACGTTACGGGTATTTACAATCATGCCTGAATATTTTAACGGCACACTAATATCACAGTCGAAAATACGGAATCAGTGATCAGTAAGTAAATAACTACTAAATTAAATAATGTCACTGACATAATTATGCGATTCTGACATCCTTAGATGAATTGCTGACATGTGTCATCCGCACCATCATTGAGCGTGAGAAATATAGGTGCTTCCTGCAACTTTGTACTATAGTCAATCCTACTTATGAATTTTACCATAAACAGGTCATAAACTACCTAAATCGGACGCATTTATTTCGACTCATAACGTTCAAAAATTATAAAAAATATATATTCCCCGATGGCGGCCATCTTTGACCGATTTTCACCAAACATAGCTAAGAACACTCCCAACTAATTCACTTTCAAACAAAAAACAAAATCAAAATCGGTTCATCCGTTTGGGAGCTACGATGCCATAGGCAGACACACTCAGACTCAGATTCAAAAAGAAACAAACGCTTTTTTACCTATTGTTTATGCTCAGCCGTTCTTGTATTTTTCTTTCATAAACAAGGGGGTCGCTAAAACTATAAAAAAAATAATTTCTACGTATTGTCAAGATAAGTCAGGTTAAGTGGTACAACAACTTCAATAAATAATATTGATAAAGCAAATGTAGGTAATGTTATTATTATCGAACTACAGGGCAAAGGCCTCTTTTCTACATAGTATAAAACAAAGTCGTCTGTTAGCTTAGATCTTTTACTGGTTCTCCATCTACTCTTGTGGCTATTCCACCTAATAATGCGCACAGCAAAGGAGTGGAACTCTACCTGAGTCTGTATTTCCGAACGCATTTGACCCTAATCCCTTTTAAGTAACAGTAGCTAAACAGGCTTCCTCTGGGTAAACCCACTCCAAAAAAAAAAGTTTAGATTAATTTATCGCTAAACCGCTTAATCGGTATCCTAGCTGGAAATATATAGTATATACCACTGTGACGTCACATATCTTAAGAACTGTCCAGTGCACATTTCGCCTCTTGTGTACCACGCTACGAGCGGCCGCCGCCTGCTCCTCTCCCTGCCCCGTTCTCGTCCTACCCCCGCGCCCCTGTACCCCGCAGGCGAGTACTCAATAGAGCGATTTAGCTGTAATAATTAATCTCAAACATACAAAGCGTGTGTACATTTTACAAGTTAAACATGTACCGATTCATTGTTGTTTTAACGAATTACTTTATTTGTTTCAGAAAGGACTGGTGTAATGGGGTATCATACAAGAAGGCAGTGAAAAGAATGGGACAATTTCACCGGGCGCCTTCTCTGAATACCACTTTCTCCGAGGTTAGTACCTTTTTTGACCAATAAGTACCTTTATTTCTATCGTAGGGAAGCGTATCCCCTTGCTTGTTTGAAAGGAAGTGGAAATTATTTTTTTTCTTTTTTTTTTTGTTAGCCTGTTCTGTCCCACTCCTGGGCAAAGGCCTCCCTCCACTCCTTCCATCTTTCCCTATTCAGCGCCTCATCCCTCCAGTTTTGGAGAAATCCATCCAGTTCGTCCCGCCATCTCCTTCGTGGCCTGCCGCGGCCCCGACTCCCTGTTTCAGGGCACCAGTTTTGCGCTATTTGGGCCCACCGTTTGTCTGACATGCGGCAGACATGTCCTTACTCCTTATTTTTTCTTACTCCTCCGCTATTCTTTTCTGATTAATTTCGTTGCGGGACCCAATTCAGTTAAATCGTTTCTCCGGGACTCGTCGAGCTTCATTGCTTCGGCGCTTTTTTGGTGGCGTCCACTGTTGCTTCTGGCTTTTAGGAGTATCAGTGGGTGGGTACAGTGTGGATGGCTTGTCCCAATAAAAAAGAGGACTATCCCCCGTCTAGTGGAAGACGGTAGGGTGTGCGGATTCTTACCAGATAAAACCACCACGGTCTTCCTCTTCAGACCTTTAGACGGGGAAACGGGATTCGCTAGCGCATTTTACCGCGCCCCGCCTGACTATAACCCGCCAGTGATGTAGGCGGGTCCCATCAACGTATTTTCGGCCACCTGACATACGAATGCGAGTTCACGATTTTTTATTTTGTTATTTTCGCTGCCGCCAAATCCGATTCGTCCGCGTCCCGTTGGGAAATGTAAAAAAAATGTTTAATGTTCCCCTCGACGTACAGTGCAAGGCCTTTTAATTATATTTTTGTGTGTTCTGTGAGCTTTGTGTTTTGCATTGAGAGGAGCTCGGGGCTAAGTAATAACAGACGTACGATCAATCTGATTAAGCTACATCATAATCATATTAACCGCAGAACGCCCACAACTAAACAGGATGATTTTTACAACCTAGAGAAAAAAAAAAAAACAAAAAAAAAGGGCCTCCCCATAGATTTCCAATGAACCGGTTGGAAGCGGTTAAGCTACGCTTAAGACTCCTCCGTGCCTCGGAAAGCACGTTAAGCCGTTGGTCCCAGCTGTTATACATGAATCCTTGACAGTCGTTACAAGTCATCAGAAGCCCGAAAGTCTGACACATAATAATATAGCACAACTTAAAAATAAAACGATTAAAAAGTTAACACTTTGATGTTTAATATCTCTGTAACTAGGAGGATTAAGGCTGGAGTGTGGTCTTTTTCGAATCTAGTGATTTTTGGTAATGAAAAAGTTTTTTGTTCCACAGGGGTCTATGATCACGCGCTTGCATCGCATGCGTTGATGGGCGACGGCGCGAGCGCGGGCGGCGGGCGGGCGACTCGCGCCCTGCGCCTGCTGCTTCTGCTCGTGCTGGCCCTAGCGGCCGTAGAGTACCTGTTCGGCTCCATCCTGGAAGCGTCACCCCTCAGGACCTATCTCTACACCCCGCTATATAACGCCACACAGCCTACACTCAGGTAATTCGTATGTTATATTTTGATGCAAGTTCGAACACTGTTGAATTTTCCGGGACAGCATGATTTTGACTTTAATACTAACGACGATAAGTCTGACGCATCATCCGTCAGAAATACGTCCATTCTTACTACGTTAATAGTGGGGCTATGACACCAAAAATTCGAAGTTTTCGCGGAACTAGTTTTCTTTGCTTTGTCACTGAAATCATGATAGCAATATCCTGCCCAAAATGTGGCTTGATCATGTGGGGTGTTGGATGTATACAATCTTTTTCGCCACAATTTCCGTTACCTATATCGTAATACATAACATGTATCAGATGTAGCATTTGTTAACTCGATATTACCATTTCCAGAAACGCCGAAAGAACACCAGCCTCATTGAAAAGGTTCCCCTCGACAAGTTCCTTGCCTCAAGCTCAGAATTTTACTGCAAGTAACCACACTATGATAAACAACATTTTGCGATATCCCGTCGAATTCAACGTGACAAAAGAGAAGACTTCGGATATGGACATAAACGTTTCTGCATCAAATGAGCCTACCCCGACTTCCATGCTGATCTCGAAGATCGTGGAAGGTATGAAGAATGGCAGTGAAGTTGTGAATAAGAGTGACTCCGCGTTAGTGAGTCTACCGATGTGTGAAAACATGAGTGATTTAGGTAAGCACAGAGTATTATTTAAACTCCATTGTTGAGCTTGTCAACTGCTTTGAATTCCGAATTGTTTTATTCTTATCCCTAAATGATAATTTCCTACAGGTCCCGTACCAGCCAACACAACCGATATGGAACTGGATGAAGTTGAGAAGAAGTTCCCAGAGGTCCAGTGGGGGGGTCGGTATTCCCCGCCTAACTGCACTGCCAAACATAAAGTTGCTATTATTGTGCCATTCAGGTATGAACAATTTATTTTTACGGACCCAACATTGAGCCCTGCGGTACCCCCCATTTCTTACTTTTGAATCCGATCAATTTACATCGATTATTTGAACTTACTCTAGTGTCATTCAATTATAATTTTACGTATTAAAGCGCTAATTTACAGAGTCCAAAATGCTCAAAAAGTCATGATCAAAGAGTAGTGTTTTTGGATTCACGCAATCAAATGCTTCAGAGCTGTCGCAAAAAAATGCAAATGACATCTTGTTCCTTGTACTTGACCCGCGGTCCTTGACTCCTGCTTAAGTTCACCTTATTAAGATTAGAGAGAGGCAGTTATAGGCTTCCAATTAAGTAAATTTTTGATTACATTAATTTTCGCTGAGATGAGATTGCGACAACATTTTGAACGTTTTAAATTGGTAAAATTCTTCAGTTTGCTAACTCGGCCATTGATTGCAAGCCAAGATCAGGATTAATATCAATATTATTGAAGTAATGGAAAGATTCAAAAGGATGCTAGATAGAGATGACTAATGAATGAAAAGACGGTTAATAAAGTAAATATTTAATTTATTTTCAGAGACAGACAGCAGCATTTAGCCATTTTCTTAAATCATATGCATCCGTTCTTGATGAAGCAACAGATTGAGTACGGAATATACATTGTTGAGCAAAAAGGTAATGTAATTTATTTATCTTTGTACAATTTCTTGGTTTTAGAAGCTACATACTTATTTTGCTACTCAAATCTTTAACCTCAAACATTTATTCGACAGCTTTGTACTACCAATTACAAAGCTATAAAATATAGGTTTTATACAAAAAAAAAACTAGTAGGTATGGTCGAAGAAGCTATTTGGTTTCCAGACAACAATAATTATGTTTCTGCTAAATTACCATTCATTGTTATTTTGTGTTCACTTTTAAGCTTGTGGTGTCTAATAATTTTGAAATCTATTTAGAGTGATTTAAAAGAATTGACGCACTCGAAACATTGTTTAAAAGTACTTACAAAATAGCTGACTTGTTTGACCGTACTACCTTCTTACACTATTAGCAACGCTTTGTTACAGTGTTTAGAGTATAGTTTTCATCGTACCTAATTCAGGCACTTGTGATGTTACAGCTTTGTCTCTGAGATGACAACGTACCTGCATACCTTTAGTATCCATGAGATGGGTATGTTGCTGTTACTCGAAAACTTTAAAGTAACAAATATTTAAAAAACTATGTTACTGTTCTTAGGTCAGAAACAGTTCAATCGTGCAAAGCTGATGAACGTGGGTTTCATGGAGAGTCAGAAGCTGGAGCCTGGAGGTTTCCAGTGCTTCATCTTCCACGACATTGACCTGCTGCCGCTTGATACCAGGAACCTGTACTCCTGCACGCGACAGCCGAGGCATATGTCCGCTTCTATAGATAGGTTTAAATTCAAGTAAGTTTTGCTTTTGAATACTTTTAGATTGTGTGTCTCGATATAAACTAAAATAACCTTATTTTGTAGACTTAGACGTAGAATAGTCTAAGGCGATCCAACCCCTGGGAAGCTCTTAATACAAAAACTGACTTTAACAAAGTCTAAATAAAGCTCATTATTTAAACTGACTCGCTTCATGCTTGGAACAAAGTATTTTCCTTATAAAAGTCTAGGATAAAATAAACAGATTTGACGGTAACATTTGTTTTCAGACACAACTTCTAAAGGCACTTTTCATATTGTTACTATTTTATTTATAAACATAATAAATAAACCAAGTTTTACTAATTTGGCACTAGTTTTTGCCCGCAACTTCGTCCGCATATATGTCGGTTATCGCGGAATAAAACTGCCTATGTCCTTTCTTAGGGTTCAAACTAACCCCGTACCACATTTCATTAAAATCGGTTCAGTGGTTTAGTCGTGAAGGCGTAACGAACAGACAGACTGACAAACAGAGTTACTTTCACATTTATAATATTAGTATGAATATTCGCGTACAAAGGAAACTACATAATTAAAAACTCTTTGTAATTACTAAACACATGAACTTTTCCAGGTTACCATACAACGCTATATTTGGCGGAGTATCAGCCATGACCTTGGAACAGATCCAGACGGTCAACGGGTTCTCCAACAAGTACTGGGGGTGGGGGGGCGAGGACGATGATATGTACTATAGGTAAGCACTACTACTGGCTTTGGTTTTGCTTCTGGTTTTTTACTACCACCGGCTTCCAAAACTAAAGTTATTTTTTTACTTTGTCGTTTTTAAAGGCGGTTGTCTTTTTATAAATATTTATTTTTATAATAATTTGATAATACCTTTCGACTTCCTATTATTCATCCAACTCAATAAAGAAACGGTTTCACTAAATAAAATTAAGTAATTAAATTAATCGTTTCTTAGAGATATAAGAAACAGGGTGTTAAGTTTTTTTATTCTCCGTTTGAAAAGGATCCTCCCTTTTCAAACGGAGAATGAAAATCTCCGACCAGACGAGTGTTGTGTCTAGGGGGCTACTGCCCGACAGTTGTATTAAGCTAACGTAGCGCCTAATGTTAATAGCACGACGTAGTAATTGTCAGTTGTAGTTCACACGCTGTGCGATAGATGTCGCTATATTTTATACTAGCTTTTTCACGCGACTTGGTAAGCGCAAAAATAAAATAAAATATAGCATATGTTACTCACAGATAATGTAGCTTTGTAATGGTGAAAGAATTTTTAAAAATCAGTCCAGTAGTTTTGAGTTTATCCATTACAAACAAATAAACAAAAATAAAAAAAAATCCTCTTTATTTATTTATTTATTTATTAAACATATTGTAGACTTAACAGGTCAACCCAAGGCGTCTACAAACAAGTTACATTGAAAATATACGCGTACAGTTATTTGTTGTTCACATAAGTAATATTATTAGGTATTAATTACTAATGCTTGACTGCTAATGACTACTTGACTAGTAACTAAAATGTGTGAGGTAGATATTTGCCGCGGATATAATTTTGTTTAGCTTATCAGTGAACAGGTCCACATCTTGAGTTAATAAGATCGAGTTGAGTGTCGAGATTAGTGTGGATAGTATAGACAATACCTCATCACACGATATATTTAAAGTTTGAAAGTGGTAGAATGTAACCTCTCCCCCTCCGTTCATCCCATTTCAGAATTCAATTTAATTATTTTGTTTGTGCTGTTTCAGATTACTCAAAAAGAATTATCACATAGCAAGGTATAAGATGTCTATTGCCCGCTACGCCAGTCTAGAACATAAGAGGTCAACGCCTAATCCGAAGAGGTCAGTTTTTATTATTTACACACACATAACATCACGCCTGTAATCCCCGAAGGGTTAGGCAGAGGTGTACCCATTAGTACACCCACATTTCGCCAGTTATGTTTTTAGTCCCATGTAATAGGGGGCGAGCCTATTACCATCAACCGGGCACAAATCCAGACTCCGAGGCTGCTACTGAGAAATTTCTGATGGAAAAACCCAATAACACTTTGCCCGACCTGGGAATTGAACCCAAGACCTCATGCTCAGCAGTCGCGCTTGCGACCACTAGACCAACGAGGCAGTCGGTTTTTATTATTTCGTAACACAATTATACATACTAAAGATGAAACTTGACACATCACACAAACTTTATTATTCCGTATTAAATATCATATTGTTAAAAAAATAATCTAAATGCCATCAAAAACTCCCTGAATAGATACACAAATTATGGATAACTATTTCGTACATCCATACCTGCACAAGCTCCCCGCAACTGACGCTTGTCAAGTGTCATATTTCGTGGCGCGAATTGTACTTTTTAGAAATGCTTAAATGCACCAGTTTCTTTTTCATAATTACTGATAGATAATACATTCTTCATCCCAAAGTGAAAACATTTGTAGACCTAGACATTAAAAAATTACAAAAAGTCAAGTCAAATCATTGATTTCAATTAGACTAATAATAAAAGAATAGTTTTTGCTTTGGGTTCTAAAAAGTAGTTTCGTATGGAGAAGAACGGGCAAAAAAACTCCATACATATGCTTTAAAAAATATATATTTTGTTTCACAATAAATAGTACTTAATTTCATAATTATACGAATGTGAAGGCGGTGTAGCTAAAATAAAAGTCATAAAAAGTTTTTATAATTTTATTTCATTTAATTTTCGATCATTTTTTTCCAGGTACCAGCTGCTGTCGCAAAAAGGAAAAACGTTCGGTAGGGACGGTCTGTCTACCCTCAAGTACGAAATAGCGCAAGTGATGCAATACCACTTGTACACTCACATCCTAGCCAATATAGACGAGCGCAGCTGATGGGCATATTTCGCCAAACTCTTGTTTGGCGATGACCGGTAACGCTAAAGTTTAGTGCAGAGACGCTACTCAAACTACTCAAACAAAATACGATCGTTACCCAGTGTTGTTGATCTCTTACGCATTATTACCGACTGACAGTTATACCCTAGTGTTGCCAGTGTAGAATAACGAATGTGTATGTTCGAAACTGTGTCATAACTACTGGGTGATTTTTGTACGGTTTTTAAATGTGTGAGAAAGCTGCGGATGTTATGTAAGTCTTGTTAGTAGTCAATTGTAATGTGCGACAATTATTACGCTGTTATTAAATGTAAAACTATAACGTAGGTGTCGACTGTTAGTCAAAATTGTCTAATCATTCCACGATTATTATTATGTCATAACTTGACTTGAACTTTGACCCCATTTTTTATGTATGGCAGCACTAGGGGTTTGTCAGAACTATAAAATATAGGTGCATGCATAGGTACTATAAAATAAAAAATAGGCCTTTTATCTACCTGTTAAATATTTTATAAATATCTGTATTAATTTATTTATGCAAATAACTATAAAAGCTTTAAATGTTTTGAGAAATTACTTTATGTATGTTTAAATAAAGCATAATGGTGTTTTGTTGATATTAATATACTTATATCTGTTATGATACTTTATTACTTTAATTTGCATATTATTATTACCAATTATTATGTATGATGTCTATATTAATGTACCTAGATATCGCTTGTAGGTTTTTATGATCATTATTCTTGTACTTTTTTCTCAAGGTTTTTTATGTTTTTGACATTTTGCTTTGATCATTACCGATCATGTAAAATTAAGAACAATTTGACCGTATTTTTATTTATATATTTTATTTAAAAAAGGAATGTATAAAATGTAAATTATGGAATATTGCAGATAAAATGTACAGTCACGAGAATAATTATGTTAAAATTATACAAAATTCAAATTTTGCGTTATTGTAACATATTTATGGTCGTGACTGTATAGACGGCCATTTTATTATTAATTATTAATAATATAATATAAAGTACATAATGACAATATAGTACATAAAAATCCAATTTTAGCGTTATTGTTGCGCTAAGAGCGTTTATGAATAAAGTACAGTAAATACTGATTATTAAATTATAATAGTAGAATAATAAATAATTGTCATCAGCATGCATTAGAAATACATGTAGATCAGTTACCTATTAAATGAAATAAAAGCTAATTAAGGTTTTATATGAAGAATTCGCGGCCTAAGCATCAAACATGTAAAAGAAAACAATAAGATAAGTTTTTCAACATTTGACAAGGATAAATTGATAAGTATTTTTAACTGAATAAAAAAAAATGGAGGAGGTTCTCAATTTGAACTGTGCATTGTTTTATGTATGTTCTCATTTCTCAACTGAATTTGATGATTATCTTTTTTATTTAACATTAAATTTATCTAAAAGTGCCACGTGGCCTTTGAATATTATATGTGATTTTACTGACATTACTTGACTTAAAAAGTGAAAAAGAATTTTAGTTTCAAAGCTCGATGCCAATACAGAAAAACCAAACAAAAAAAAAATAAAGCTACTGTTTTTCGTTTTTTGCAGTAAGTTTTAGTTTTTTATTTTTAATTTCTAAGAATTTGTTTAATACTTTTCCAATCCGCTAAGGATTATTTTACGAATATTTTTTTTAATTATTTTTAACTAAAATTATTTTTGCGTTTTGGAGCTGATTGTTCATTTTGAATCCTTCAATATTTTTTCTAATCCGATAAGGATTATTTTATGAATATTTTTCTATATTTATTAAACATGTTTGTCATTTTAATTTTAAGATCATAAAATTAACATTTTTATTGCAATTCAGATCGCTGAAGAATTTATTTAATTTTTAAATAAGAATCTCCAAAACTATTTTGTATAAAATAACAATTAAAAACTGACTACCTAGTATCTATGCACTCAAGTGCTAAATAATATTCCACATGGTGTATAAATATTTTAATAAACCTAACCTAAAATAATAATTATGTACTTACCTACTCACTAAATAATTAATATTGTAAATAGCTTTTGTAGTTAGATAGGTAGAAAAACTTATATACATACCTATACATATACTTTTAGAAATTAATGTCTATACTGTTCAATGTTTTTGTTTAAAGATCTGTAATGTAACTCGTAAGATAGTTTATTTGTCTCTTATACTACCTAGGTAAATATATCCTTCACCATAATATGAATACTAAAGTGCCCGCCACGAGAAGCTTTAAATTATCTAAATAAAGAACTTCTACTACCTACGTTACGTAGCGACAATTCAATCGACAACAAATAATCCCAAATTCAATCAACTCAAAGTATCATACACGAAATTAACGAGCAATTTACTTGGTCGGGTTGGTTTTGTGGTACTGATACGCGTCTGGCACATGGAACGTAAACATTTTGACTTACTTACTTCAAAATGTTGTTGTTTAATCTAAGAGTTGCGAACCCCTGAATGTGTGTTTACAAATTGTATAGCTTCTCGTGACGGGGACTTTACGTATCTATAATATTTTTAAATTGTCTTTTCAGTTTTGTATATTTATAATTTAATAATGACCCGACCCGGCTTCTGACGGGTGATGTAGATACCTACTAACATTTAAACTTTCCTCTTGAATCATTCTATCTATTGATGAACCGCGTTAAAAGCCGTTGCGTAGTTTATAGATCTACAGACAGACGGCGGGAAGTGACTTTGTTTTATACTATGTAGAGATGGTTATTGCTTCCGTACGAAGTACATAGCTTTATTTGTGCATCAGTTATCGATACAGGAGGAATGTTGTGATGAAGATGGCAATGTACGCTCAAATGCGGCCAAATTGACTGCATGGATCTTAGACTTTGGAATGAATACTCGACTTCAAAACAATATTGATGCCAAAAACAATGATTCAATAAAACATATTTATTTTCTTTTAAAAGATTTTTAATACAACGTTTTAACAGAATTCAGTTCATTAATGAGTGACATGATTCTTCGATACTGGAAGTGGTTCAAGACCCATAATTTATTAACTTTTTTCCGGGTGGATCCTCATGAGGGATGATTCTCATTAGAGCGGGCCGGGGCGTGGACGAGCCGACGTGGTATTGAAGTGCGTCGAGAGGGCCCGGACGGGACACGGATAATGCACTGTGTAATATAAATTGATTCATACAAAATATATGTAACAGATTAAAACCGTGCCCCTTCCGGGCCCCGACCCGGGCACGGCCCGCTCTAATGAGAATCATCCCTGAATGTGAATAGCCCCCTTTCCCTTCCCCCGCCCTGAGCGGGTGGAGGGGTCTGCCAAACTCTAACTGACTAAAAAGAACCCGCTGTTCCCTTCCCACGCTAACGACGGTAATCCCGCGAATCAGAACCCTGTCTTAGCATTTTATTTCTTTTATAATTTAACTTTTTAAATTTAGTTTTAAGGATACAATGTGATACCTACATCTGTTTATGAGCGAAAGATTATAAATGATTGCTCTGTTGCAGTTAGTTGCTCAAAGTCAAAACTACTAATGAAATGTTGAATAATTTATAAATGTATATGATCACTTCTTATTTTCTTATTGTTTATATTCTGCTCTGTGATAGTGGCGAGTAAGAATAGGTTTGTTTTTATCTGAGCAATAGCTTTCTTCCGTTAGGCCTAAAGATAACCGAATAGTTTAAACTAAAATAGCTATCCTATATGTTAAACCTAAATCTATATTTTGTTTTTAATATTACGTATCTTTATTTTTGGAAAAATCTTTGAATTACGTACATATTCTTATTATAATAAATTCTAACATTGTCTAAAAACCCGTTTTTTTAAAGAAATTATTAACATAAGTACCTATCTATGTTTAAAAATAATGCTTTCCATAAGTTCATAATTATGTAATGTACTTGTTTAATATTTGTACGCTCGAACAAACTATTTGGTTTACAGACAATAATAATTATATTTCTGCTACATTGCCATTCATTGTTGTTTTGTTATTTTGCAACATATTCAGAGTGATTTAAAGAAAATGATACACTCGAAACATTGTTCAAAAGTAGTTGCAAGTTAGCTGCCTGTATACCAAATGGCTTGTTCTACTGTACCACTCATAGATTTTGTTTAGTCGATTAGAAAATTGGAAGTCAATACTTTTGCTAATTTGTATGTTAAGAAGTAGACTTTGTATGCCTTATTACTGGATATGCGCGAGATACCGAGGCCTACTCACATCACAATATATAACGTAATGTATTAATGCTTAAGAATTTCAGTACTCGCGTATATAAAGGTCATTTCTTATAAGCAACATAGAATTTTTAGTATGAAAATCCGCTTTGACATCAAAGGTAGAGATATAAATACCTGTCTACGTTTAGATAATTATAGCTTAGACCGTGAGTTACTTAAAGAAAAGTGATACGTATATTTATTAGTGTTTCTTTTGTCAAAATTGTTTTGAATAAATAAAATATGGTTTGTTTATATAAAATAGGTTGTTTGATTTTAATAATTTTATCCTGCTCCAAAAATATAGGTAGATCTTCGTTATCGTGTGGGCAGTAAGGTCTTACGTCACCACGCACCCTATTGTTAGTATTTCTAAACCGCCTCAAGGGCCTCTGACATCCAAAAAACCTTAATAATCGAGATAAAAATTAACCTATCTTCACGGAATACTAATTTTGGTCTGTGGTTGGGTGATCATTCTTTACACACCGAGACTGCTCCGTGCCTCTAAAAGCACGTTAGTTGCCCAACAAATCTGCCGGCCTGCTACTGAAGACGAATACTTACAACTACATAGAAACTCTTTCATATGGATATGACTACACACATTGAAATAGTTATATGGAGGGGCGCGCCATGTTATAGTAGTTTATCCATACGGATCGCCAGAAAGCCGACAACCAGTCTTACCAAGGGGTATCGTATTACCAATTTACTGGGTTGTGGAGGTCAGATAGGCACTCCATGTAAAATAGGCATATAGGCATCCGGTTAGACTGGAAGCCGACATCAACATAGTTGGAAAAAGGATATTCAGAATGATTGACTTAAGCCAAGTTTTTTAGTTCTGGAGTTTTTTCTGAACAAACCGAAATAAATAATGTAAACCTTTAAGCTAGTTGCAAACTTTTTGCACAAAATCATGTTTGTAAACGCATATTGTTTCTGAACGACCTCTACTACTGTCACTAAATTGTTCGAGTTTAACGATTAAATATTTATTATTTATTTGTTAATTTACAACGGACAAACCAATTTATAGTTAATCAATTTGACAACATAGTTATATGAATTTAATAAAATACATGTGCTTGGACAAAATAAAGGTACGTAAAAAGTATTAAGTACCTTATTAAGTACATAAGTACCTTTAGTTACTAAAGAGTAGGTAGGTATTTCAAGCATTCTGACAAGATCACCTTCCATCCACCCGCAAACACATCGAAGTCCGGTCTGGTGTCCAGGAGAGTATTGAGCGTGGTGAGGGTCCGTGATATGGGCGTTCTAGTCCGAACATCAGTCCTACATATCGAAACATCAATCAGAGGTAATAAAGTAATAGGAGAAGTAAAGGGGTTAATAGCAGTAGGTAAAACTCCTCAATATCGGTCTACCTACACATAATATCCTTGCTGGGTCAGGGAGGGATTTGGGCTGTGGTCTTTTTCATATTTACTGATCTTTGGAATAAAAAAAAAACAATATTGGACAGGGATTTATGATCACGCGTTTGCATCGCAAGCGTTGATGGGTGAAGTCGCGAGCGCAGGCGGCGGGCGGGCGACTCGCGCCCTGCGCCTGCTGCTTCTGTTCGTTCTGGCCCTAGCGGCCGTAGAGTACCTGTTCGGCTCCATCTTGGAAGCGTCATCCCTCAGGACCTATCTCTACTCCCCGATGTATAACGCCACGCAGACTACACTCAGGTATTTCATATATTTTATTTCGTTTCAAGTTCGAATACAGTTGAATATTTTTCCGGGACCCGTCTAACTTCATTGTCGCCGTAGATACCTACTGACGGAAGATCCGGTAGACATTGCCGGTGATGTACCGCCTGAACACTCAAAAAAATAATAAAACATCCAACCAATGAACATACATCACACATAAGCGTTATTACAAAGAGCATACTTACTAACGCTCCTTCTGATGCATCATCCGTCAGATATGCGTACATCCATATACGTAATAGTGTGGCTATGACACCAAAAAGTCGTAGTTTTCGCTGAACTAGTTTTCTTTGCCTTGTAACTGATTAAATCATGGTAGCAGTATCCTGCCCAAACATAGCTCGTTATTGGAGATATACAAATCTTTTTAGCTACAATTCCCGTTACCTATAATAAGAACACGAAGTAGTATAGAACCATTTTCTAACTCAATATTAATATTTTCAGAAACGCCGAAAGATCACCAGATTCTTTCAAAATGTTCCCCGCGACAAATGCCTTGTCTCAAGCTCAGAATGTTACTAAAAAAAACCACACTATGATAAACAACGTTTTGCGATATCCCATCAAATTCAACGTGACAAAAGAGAAGCATTCGGATATGGATATAAACGTTTCTGCATCAAATGAGTCTACCCCGATTTCCATGCTGATTTCGAAGATCGTGGAAGGTATAAAGAGCGGCAGTAACGTCGAGATTATGAGTGACTCGACTTCAGCAATTTTACCGTTGTGTGAGAGTATGAGTGATTTAGGTAAGTACAAAAGTATTTTGTAAAGTAATAATAAATAACAATACCAGCCTATTACCGTCCCTCTGCAGGGCAAAGATCTCTTCTGATACACAGAAGACATAAGCATTGATACCCACGCAAGCTCAAGGCGAATATGTTAAGTATAAAAAAATATTCAATACTAATAACTATTCCGAAATGGTTATTTTTATAAATAACCATACCAGGTCCCGCACCAGCCAACACAACCGATATAGAGCTAGATGAAGTTGAAAAGAAGTTCCCAGAGGTCCAGTGGGGGGGTCGGTATACCCCGCCTAACTGCACTGCCAAACATAAAGTTGCTATTATCGTGCCATTCAGGTATAAACAAATTTTGCATTTTTTTTTACCGAGTACTTGTTGGTCTAGCTTGAGAGACTCATGGTTGATGAACCGGTCGCGGAATACTCTGAATTCGAAAGGCTTGTGCTGGTCACTATGTTAATTTAATACTTGTGATAGATAGGTATATATTCAGAAGTGGACATCTTTCGGCTGAATGATGATAACGAATTTATTTTTATGGTGTTCGGTAACAAAGCTAAAGAATTTGTAGAACAGTTAAAATTAAGTGTGATCCTCAGGAAAATATTCTTTTAACGAATTCTAGTAACTCTTTCCATTTTCCCTGTAGTATTAGGCAAAGCTTTTCCTGTCATATAAAAGTAGAATGTTATTTACGTTATCAAGTTGCTATGTCCGTCTAAAAATCAGCGAATTATCAGCGAACGATATCATTGGGTGCGAGTTTTAGGTACGAACCCTGCGGTATCCCTAATTTTTCTTTTCAACCCAATCATAATCAATAAACATTGGGAATGATATACATTATTAATTTCGGGCTTTAGTCAATAGTTGAGTTATTAGTCGTTATTATTAGTAATTAAGTAAATATTTAATTTATTTTCAGAGACCGCCAGCGACATTTAGCTATTTTCTTAAATCACATGCATCCATTCTTGATGAAGCAACAACTTGATTATGGAATATACATTATTGAGCAAAAAGGTAATGTATGTTCTGGTCTTTTTGCTTTCAAAATACAAAGTTGTGTCAGAAGGAAACTTTTATTTCATAGCTTTGTGCAGTAGATTCTACCTCCTTACACTATTTCTGCCGCCAAGCACCGTTGCTGTGTTCCCAATTTAAGGGTGTGGTTCTTACTGTTCTTAATTATGCACGTGACATGACAACGCTATCATCATGCCATAAAATGAATGACTTGTCTATAACCCAAAAACTTAGTAACAAATATTTAAAAACCATGTTATCGTTCTTAGGTCAGAAACAGTTCAATCGTGCAAAGCTGATGAATGTGGGTTTCATGGAGAGTCAGAAGTTAGAGCCTGGTGGGTTCCAGTGCTTCATTTTCCACGACGTTGACCTGCTGCCGCTTGATGCTAGAAATCTTTACTCCTGCACGCGACAGCCGAGGCATATGTCCGCCTCTATAGATAGGTTTAAATACAAGTAAGTTTTGCTTTGAGTAAGAAGGAAGGAGAAGACAGAATTTTACTTTCAACTACAGGTTGAATAGTGACGAAATCAACTTACTTTAATCCTTGAAACAAGTTAGTATACACCTTTTTGATTTATGTAATACAAGACCTGTACTAATGAATGACTGACACTTTATATGACTATCTGTACAAGCCCATATAATCCTGGGGTACAGGCCCGTATAATTTTTGACCATCTCTTTTATTTTGGCAGACTATTTCTCTATTGGTGTTTTATAGGATGTTTGTGAACAAATAAAAATACATAACAAAAAAAAACTCTGTGTATTTACTGTACCAGGTTACCATACAGCGAAATATTTGGCGGAGTATCAGCCTTAACCTTGGAACAGATGCAAGCGGTCAACGGGTTCTCCAACAACTACTGGGGGTGGGGGGGCGAGGACGATGATATGTATTATAGGTAAGCACTCTTGCGTCTTCTTGCGTGTCAAAAAAGATACCCACATTTTCCTACTAGCATGTACTATCGGCAAAACTTAAGCATGCTCAGTTAAGAAAATAGTCCTGCGGAAGCGCAGATAGTGACAGACCACGCCCCTTCCTTGCTCCACCCAATTAGAGACAATACATATTTGTGTGAGTGCAGTAAGTGCGTGCGGCAAAAAATGTCAACAAACATTAGCCAGTGCCGATTTGCATCTCGCTAATTGTTCACGCTTCCCGTTTTCATCCCAATTTTATTTTACGACCTGTTTATTTCTATCGGACTTATTGCCTGCCCAACTGTGACCGTTGCTTTGTATACCGGACTGTGATCGTGGAACTCTTTTTGACCGTTGCTCGTATCCTGGACTGTGTATCGTGACTACCTGAGGGCTGTGTTTTGTCATTAACGATGACAACCCGAAACCTCGATCAGGAAGAAAGAAATGAAATCATTGTCTTGCATAGACAAGGATTGAATATATCCCAAATTGCGCTGGAGTTAAATCTACAAGTAAGTCATTTTTTTTATCTAGAGATAGAAATAAATTAAGTTCATGTTGGTTTCCTGTACTGAGCTATATATTTATTGTTTGCATTATTATATAGATCTCATTTTTTTTCTTCTGTTACCGTTAAAAGTTATTGTTTCGCGAGCCGACGCCGACGTCGCCGTCGGCCCGACAAAAGAGTTTTATAGATTAAATCGTATGTTACAAACAAATTTTTAATAATCCATATTATATTTGAATGCCTAAAAGAAACCTACATGCATTTTTTATATTTCGAATATTTGTTGTAGTTATTAGAAATTTTATTCTAAGGAAATCGTGTGTTATGCGTTTCTGTGTAAAAGAAATAATGTAGTATAAGCAAAGTCACTGTTTCTGTCTGTCTGTCTGATTCTCCGCTATTTTTTTCTAATCAATGCAACGGATTTTGATATTGGTTCTCTCTCTCATTTAGAGAATTTTTTTGGAAGGTTTTTATGCGCATGCAAATTATTAAAGAGCAAAGCCGAGCATGTTAGTGATTTGTAAGACCGGTGCGAAGTCGAGGTAGACCGCTTATTTGCGATAAATATTAATAAAATACATAACTTAGAATTTTGCAAAAATAAAATAAGAAATTACGTTCACATAATATTTAAAATAGTAATTTAAAAAAGAGGTTTGTTTTTTTCTTTCTTTTTTTAATATCGGCGCGTTCAAAGACATTGTTTGGACATTTTATGACCCGATAACAAATCTTTCAACACCTGCTTATTAAACAATGGCCCTTCATTTTAAGTCATCAATGTATTTTGAAATTGAGTTACCGCACTTATGTCGTTAACAATAATGCACAAATTTGCTTGGGAGAGTTTTACACAATGTTGGAATTTACTACAATGCCATTGTTAAATATCTATTTGTGGTCTACTATCCGTATAAAATACAGATAACAATGTTAATAACTAAAATAGATATTTAAAAAGTTAGGGTTTATTTGTTAATAACTTAATCCTTTTGCATACTGCTAGTAATGTATTGTTTAATTCCAATATTATGTGACAAATCGATGCTAACAGGGAATTTTGAAAAAAAATATATTGGTATTTAATACATAGTATTTAATTTATTATTAATAATGTTGCTATTTAATACAACAAACGTTAAGAAAATTATTTCAATTTATTACAAACAATTAAAAATTGTCAATATTTTAAAAAATATCACATGACTATAGTTGTGACTTCATAATTTTTACTTGCTTCATCTGGCAGTTAAACGTATGACGTCACACGCGCTCATGTTTATTCGGGGGTTTTCGGTACTGGATTCAAAAGTAAATTTTTATTTTAAAATAACTTTTGACTATAACGAAAATAAAAAATTAAAAAATAGTTTTGCAATAAAATTTATATTGTATATCTTTTAAGTTATCACAAAAAAAAAATGATCAAAAACCTAATTGTTACTTTTTTTTACAGAGAACCACAGTGCGCCGTTGGGTGCGCAGATATGAAGAAGAAGATCTAACTCAGCGTGGTTGTAGAGTCAAAAAAATATTTTGACTCTACAACCAAAAAGCTGCTCGCGTACGATTCGCTCGGGACTACAGAGACTTCGACTCTAGCCAACAAGGTCGTCGGAATTTATGGCGTATAGATAACACAAGATACTAATCTCGAAATGTTATCCCAAATGCAGAATCAGGACGAGTTGTCGTGAATATGTGGGGCTGTATGAGTGCTGCTGGACCAGGCGAACTGGCTTTTATACCGGGGAGCGCAAATGGCCACACATATAAAGATGTGCTTGAACATATTATGTTACCGACTATGCGCACGGTGTTTCCAGAAATGCAGGTGCCAGAGTTTCATTTTTTCCAAGATAATTGCCCGATACACCGTGCGCTAGTTGTTCGAGAGTGGTTGCGATAGCAACCACAAATTAAAACAGTGCCATGGCCCTCCCGATCGCCAGACTTAAACCCCATTAAAAATTTATGGGGTTTTATGGTTTAGAAATGGGTTAATAGGACAGAAAGAACCAAGGAAGCACTTGTCACCCATTGCGAAGAAGCTTGGGATACATTAAGGGTTCAAACTTGTGCGAAGTCTTGGTTAGGTCCATGCGTAGCCGGTGCGATGCAGTTATAGACGCGGGAGGAGCAGCGACAAAGTATTAGTTTTTTAATAATGTATAATTTAATTTTAACATTCAGGTGGCCCAAATAGTGACGTTAAAAATATTGATTTGCGATTATTGACAGGTTTATTGTTATATTTAATTTAAATTTCTTGAAATTGATATGAGATCCTCTTTGAAAAACTTTACTTTCTATTATGCGATTTTTTAACATAATATATTTTTGCAATTTGTATTATTTTAAAGAATCCTTAAAAATGTTGTTTTCAAAAATAATAAAAAATATTAATTTTAATACCTATTAATTGTTTCGAAATAGATCAGTTTTGAGATTTTTTCATCACATTTTTTTATGGTGTTTACTACCACGATAAATCATTTCATTGCAGGAAAAAATCATTTAAATTTCAGGGTGGTGTCAGTTTGATGTGTTTTCTTACAACCTTTATTTTGGTATATTATTTCAATCATTCTAACAGTTATTATTCTAATTCTTTAATATTATTAGTTTAATGTTATTTTGTCCAATGATTGTGTCAGTTATTTTAAAGTCGTCCTGTTTAATCAATGTAAATAAATGTGTACTAATAATATAGTAAATCTGAATATTTGTTTGTTTAATCGCGCTAATGTCTGAAACTACCAGTGTTATTGTATATGATATTATCATCTAGTAATTATTTTTGTATGATAGCCAGATTTAGGAAAAATATTATAAACAACGTGTTCCATGAATGCCTGCTCATATTTAACACATACACACACGTCTATACACATATATAACAAAATAAACTAAGTAGATAAAAACTAAATAACTAACAAAAAAAAAATAACAAAAAAGGTGGATGAGGCAAAGAAACACCAAGACTCAGTATAGTATGATATGGGAATAAGCCACGCGTTTCTGGAACACGTAAATATCACGCTCATCACGGAGCAATAACTTTTTAAAGACGCGTGGAAACCGCGCGAGGCAGCTAGTATTTGATAAATAATGTATTAAAGTAAGTGTAATGTATAATATTATGTGGTATGCTAAAATAACGTGTGTTATAATTATTATAAGATATGTATACCTAGTTTAAAAAAAAAATGTTTCTTATGTTAATAATTAGGTAATAATATTATTGTATTATTTATTTTTACCTATAAATATGAACAACCTGCTAGGCTGATTGCCTGACAAGACAATTATGCTATTAATGCTATTTCGCGCTGTAGTGGCGCATATTTCTTATTTGTATTTTTTTTTGCCTTTAATTTTTTAGACTTAATACTAACTTGTTTTTATTTTTCTTTTTCTTACATGTTTTCTTATGTAATGTGCGTCATTTTTGTGTAAATTAACAGTTTTTCTTTCTTTCTATGTAATTTTTTCAAGAAAAGATGCATAAAAATAAATTATAATTTAAATTGTTGTTTTATTTTCCTGAAAAAATTGGCAAGTCATAAGTGAATTATAAAGAACCCAGTGCATATTTCACACTAAGAGTTATTTTAAAGCAAAAATCTCTTACCTACTACACATGAGATGAAAATATTTAATAACTACCCAAAATTAACAAAAATTAAAAAAAAAAATAAGCACTTTACTACCCATAGAGGTAGGATTTCCAATATTTTATAATAGAGTTAGTTACAGATGAAACTAATGAAAGCGTGCTAATAAAAATATTCTAAACAGTTTTTTATTGAATTAATATAAACTAAAAATGTGCATTTTATTAGTCAATATCTGTTTTCAATTCTCCAGTATAAAATGCTCTGTAAGAATAGAATTTTCAAGCGGATAAAATTCTTATCCCTACATATAATAAAAAAGTCTCAAATACTGCAGTACTGATTTTCGTAGGATTTTACCAATATACAGAATTCATAGAAATTTAGGTGTATAAATTATATTAGAGAAAAACTTAACGTTTCAGTGATTTGTAACACCCGTGCAAAGCTGGAGCGAGTCACTAGTAGTTGTTTACATGTTATCTTAATACGAAATATAATTTTTTGTGGAAGGTTGATAGGTACTTATTAAATAATACCAATAACACATTTTCTAAATCAAACATGATTTATTATAATGAGTACGAAATAACTTCTTGTCAACAATGATTTATAAAAGAGCTCACGCGGGCCATAATATCATAGTTTGAAACCGAAACGACAATTAGAATTTGTGAACATTGAAAAAACATTTAACAAACGAGGGAAACAGGTTACTAATGTGCGCCCGCACACTACTGTGAGTGTCCGCTTCTACACGTCATTGTATTATGACGAACACAACTAAAATTCGCTTCCTATTGGTCAAAACGCATGCATACGGTGACCGAGTCGACAGCGGTGCTATGCGATAATCGCCTTAAAGGTGAGCATGCGGAACTTTTGCCGATAGTACCTACCGACCGATTATGGCCAACTGGAGATAAACAGCGTCGCCGAGGCTAGCGTAGAAAGGGGCAATCCATAAACGTCATAAGGTAAGGGAGGGAGGGGGTCAATGAAGTGTGACATTTTGTAACAAGAGGTGGAAGGTGTCATAAACTTCAATTTCATCTTTTTGTTGGTGCTGTTTCAGATTAAGCAACAAGAATTATCATGTAGCAAGGTATAAGATGCCAATCGCACGCTACGCCACTCTAGATCATAGGAAGCCAAGGCCTAATTCAAAGAGGTCAGCCATTTTTATTTATTAACACAAATCTTATGCTATCGTAAGGATCGCAGCAAGTGGCGTTCTGTGGTTTCTGCCTACCCCCATGGGAAAAAGGCGTGAGTTTATGTATGTATGTCTTATTCTATAGGTAAGTACTTAATTATAAAACAGCATTCTAAAATGTTATTTGGTTTTTTTATAACGCGCTAATTTCCCAGACTTCTTGTCCAATTTTAAAAATTGAGCGTTAAAGCGCTATATTTTACTACCAATACCTAGTACCTATTATTCATTGATTTTTGATTTTCTTTTTTCCAGATACAACCTGCTGTCGTACGAAGGAAATACGTTTGACAGGGACGGTCTGTCTACCCTCAAGTACGAAATAACGCAAGTGACGAAACACCACTTGTATACAAACATCATAACCAATATAGACGAGTGCAGCTGCTGGGCATATTTCTGCAAACTCTTTTTTGGCGATGACTTGTAATTGTAACGCAAGTTTAGTGCAGAGACGCTACTCAAACAAAATACGATCGCTACCCAGTGTTGTTGATCTCTGTCGCATTATTACCGAGTGACAGTTATATCCTAATGTTGCCAGTGTAGAATAACAAATGTGTATGTTTGAAACTGTGTCATAACATAACAAGTGGGTGATTTTTTGTACGGTTTTCATGAAATCTATGAGAAAGCTACAGATGTTACCTATGTAAGTCTTGTTATTAGTCAATCCTAATGTACGACCATTATTAAAAAATAAAATAAAATTTGCCAATTTACTACAGTACTACATTGTTCTACTACATATTCAAAACTTGAAATAAGTTATTCTAGTTTATAATAACATTATGGATATTTATGATTCCATGTATAATTATGGGCTGCCTCGTTGGTCTAGTGGTCGCAAAGAGTGACTGCTGAGCATAAGGTCTTGGATTTGATTCCTAAGTCGGGCAAAGTGTTATTCGGTCATGTGATCTAGACAAATACCTGTCCTCCACATTTAGGTATATGAAGCTAGATTGTGATTTACTCAATGAAAAGTGAGTAGTAGCGAGTTAGTTTTTTTTTCTTTTGTCACAATTGTTTTAATGAAATAAAATATGGTTTGTTTATAAACATTAGGTGGGTTGTTTGATTTACAGAATTCTTACCTTGCTAGAGCCAAAAGAAAGGTAGATAATATTCATAACTATGAAATAGGTATAATGAAAGATACTTTGTGCTTTAACGTCAATTTATTATCCATCACAATAAAAGGATGGGAAGATAACTGTCACACGAAAAAAAACTCGCACTTGACCACAAAGAAAAAAAATGCGTTCACAAATCACTGTTAAGTTTACAAGCTGAATGAATAAAAACGCGGGAAAATTTATACATAACATTGTAAAAAATTAAAATGGACGCATGACATCCTGGGAGCGAACGGCTGGGATTTTAAACACAAAGATGGGTCGATTGCTGAGCTGGAGCGAGGCTCGGAGGCCGGCAGCCAGTTGTCGCGGCAAGCCCATCAGTGGCGGGCTTTCGCGCCATGACGTGCGCCGTAAATACCAAGATGGCGCCGGTGTGCACGCTAATGTCAAGTCCAACCAACTTCTTTCAGCTTCAAACTTGGTCCTAAACAGTTAAATTAATGCTGTAGAAGGTACTGTAATGGTTCCGCAAAGTCACGTCGTTATAAAAGAGCCTTGCGAGGGCCAGTGACTTCATTTCCACATTTCCAGGTAGGTAATTGTACATCTGTCAACGGATAATTGCAAAAACCGTTAGATTATAATAAATGGCGCGATACTATACAGGGTAATTGAAAACATAGGTACCCGAAACCTGAAAAGGGGTCACTGTACTCATCATTATGAACAACTTTTACAATGGGGCCAACCGTGAAATCATGAAAAAAAAAATCAGCTGTTCCCTACAAAAATGCTACACAAGAAGATCGTAAACGTAATGTATGGATCAGTTGATTTTTTTTTCCATGATTTCAAGGTTGGTCCCATAGTAAAAGTTGTTCATAATGATGAGTACAATGACCCCTTGTCAGGTTTCGGGTATTTTTTCAATTACCCTGTATAGACTGACGAAATATAATATTGCGAAAAAATCATTAATCATGATTGTGTGTTTACAATAAAACCCATTAAAATTTTAAAGTTTATAATCTACGTGTTTATTTGTAACTTGGGGCGGATGGATGGAATAGATCGAACAAGCCATTTGGTATACAGGCACCTAACTTGCAACTAATTTTAAACAATGTTATGTTGGTATGTCAATAAATCACTAGCTTTTAAAATTATTAGACACCACAAGCTTAAAAATTGAATAAGTACGTTATAATATGCTAATCCCTAATAATTTACTATCATTACCAAGGGGTTAGCATACAATTACTGTAAGAACGCCTTAAAATGCAGTACATTAAATGAAAAGGCTCTATGTAAGTACGCTCGTACAAACTAAGTTTCTGCTACATTATCAGTCAGCGTCTAATAATTTTAAAACCTATTCAGAGTGATTGTGACTTTCGATACATTGTTCAAAATTATTTGCAAGTTAGCTGTCTGTATACCAAATGGCTTGTTCGACTGTACCTATTATCACTTAGGGATTAGCTTATAACTATAGGTACGCCTTTCTATGCCATACATTGAATGAATACTTGGCTCTATGTAGCAGAGCCAGTATCCTCACCTACTTACAGTTCACCCATGGAATAACGACTCACTTTTCAATTTCTCTCTCCTTTTCTTTATCCCTGCTCCGCTTTGGTTTCCGAGTCGGCGTTGTCGCTCTAAACCTATAGTATTTCGGCATCTTACAATATAAATTTTGCAAAAAAATGTTACGCGAACATCATACCACGATGATCCCAAAATGACATTGCAATAATGACATTTAACCGTCTAAAAAGTTTTTAAACTGTGGCCAGGATGCATTTAAAAGTTTCTGGCACCTTAAAAAAGAATTAAAGAGTTCTGTCACGTTATGTACTATTCTGTCATTGTACAGAAATGTCATTTTTTTAACGCTATTTTTTTATTTTATTTCTTAGAGTTTTTTTTTCTACTTATTTCCTTTATGTATATAAGTAGTATGGCGAGTTTTTCGTTCCGTTTGATGTCCGTATTTTTATTTGCGGCGCTGGTATTAAATATTTCGAATTATTTCTTCGTTAGGGTTTACAATGCTGCTCGTCAGAACTCGCTGAAAAGGTAAAGTTTTAAAGGTTTAAGTTCTCGGCTTTGCTCGCATTAATTTCGAATTTGCCAATTAATTTGGGTTGTATTCTACTTGTGGATAATAATTAATGAAGTAGTTTTTGTTTGAATACCCTTGATTTTTGGAACCCTAGTACCTACTTCTTTTGATAATCCCACAAAAACCTTTCCAGTCTGAATTAAACTGGTTATTTCTAACCTTAGAAATAATCAGTGTAACGTGTGCTATTATTTCTAGAACAAAATTGTTTATATTACCCTCTTATTTCTTTTTTAACCATCAAAACTATTTTTATTGTTAGTATGACACCCTAGTACAATTTTAATAGTAATCTAATTAAATTTTAATACTGTTATCGTAATAGTACAATTTTCATAAGAATCTCTGTTACTTCCCTGCTTTATATTGCTAAAAAAGTATGGTTAAAATCGGTCCAGACATTTACGGAGCCTATTCAGTACAAATAAACAAACAAAAATCGTGGTTGTTTTTTAAACTATTGAGGCCTGATTCACATCCTGCCGATCCGACCTAATATGAACACCATTATCGTAAGGGCGAGACTCCACCAAAGCGGAGACGAGAAGAGATGTGTCTCACAACCAATCAGCTTGCGTCATTTTGATAGCTCAGCGCTTAGCTTCAGCACAATACAATATGCTATTGGTTAATTACGACCTGGGGTCGTCAACTCGTCACAAAGCAGATGGGAGTTGATTGTCGGTCCGACCTAATGTGAACCGCAAAGCGGAGCTCTTACTACGCCTTTTTAGCAACTTTAAAGTGTTTTGAGGTTGATACTCGATAATTTATATCCCAAAGATTCTATGTGATTGATTATTTGTGAATTTTTTAACCGATTTTTGTTTTTTTAATTTTTTAAATAAAAGTTTTGAGCATTTGATTATTGATTGCAGTGGATCGGACATCCGAAGATCACTTGCATCAAGGTTTTGGTCCACAGCGGCAATGTGCGAAGATGAAATTACGTCACGCCCAGATATCAGTCGAAAACACAAGTGTGACCAATCAGAAGACACATCCACTCATGCCCCTCATTATATGATTTCTGATAAAATTAAAACTACTGCTAAAATCGACTTGGAGAACTGTCCTGAAATGCCCCCAGGTCTTGGTAAGGAATACAGTAATGGATAATGCGCGGTAGTGGCGCATATTTCCTATTTGCATTTGTTTTTATTTTGCTTTCGTGTACAATTTTTTCTTTTTATGTTATGTGCGTCATTTTCGAGAGAAAAAGCATTATTTTTTTCTTTTTTCTCATAGTTCTATGTAACCTACATATACCTATGAATGAAGTGCCTCATTGCGTGCTGTATTTATAAAGATACGTTTACAAGCAAATAGATTTCTCACAATCAGCTGTTTTTGAAAAGCCCATTATTCTGTTTTGTTCCGAATCACCAATCTGTCCGTTGATAGTCAATCAATCTGCCTAGCCTTTTCCCCGACTATGTCGGGTTCGGCTTCCAGTCTATCGGGATGCAGCTGAATACCAGTATTTTACATGGAGCGACTGCCTATCTGACCTTTACAACCCAGTAACTGGGTAATACGACACCTCTTGTTAAGACTCGTGGCAAGACTTTTGGGCTTCTGACGACCCGTAACGACTATCAAAGATCCACGTATGATAGTCGGGACCAACGCTTTAACGACAGACTGGGCGATAGTCTATATTCCACGATATTTACGATATTCTACTCCCATCAGGTCCAGAACAAGAAGATCGATCAAAAATCAGTACAAA
Organism: Hoplodrina ambigua; assembly: GCA_949774945.1. NCBI lineage: Eukaryota > Metazoa > Arthropoda > Insecta > Lepidoptera > Noctuidae > Hoplodrina > Hoplodrina ambigua. The sequence goes on along the minus strand of OX458980.1, from coordinate 10,511,862 downwards.
TAACTACTTTATGAAATCTAAATTAGATGGTGTGAAACCTGGTGGGATATATCAACCGACGAACTGCAAGTCTTTGCAAAGTGTTGCTATTATTATAGCTTACAGGTAAATATTGCAAAGCTATTCTTTTTAACAGATTTCAAAAATTATTTTATTTATAGTAACTTAACATTACGCAATAAAAATCTTTAATGTTTTTTTTCTCTACCTGTATAATCTTTGAGGATTCAAATTCGACTCCTCGACAGTTTAATAAAGCCTGGAAATGGCTTCAGTGTACAACTAAACGCCAACACACTACGCCAACAGACTGAACACCGACAAGACTTTATTTCGACGGGACTCTTCGCCAACAGGACGATTCCCAGACAGCACTCTTCGCCGACAGGGCTCGTAGTAGTAGATACTAATAATTACCTACCTAAATTTTTTATAACGATTTTTTTGTTTCAAATTATAGAGGCTGCAAGAATTACCTCACTACGTTTATGAATATATTACATCCGTTCCTGATAAAACAACAATTGGATTACCAAATCTTTGTGGTCGAACAGAGTAAGTGCATTTTGTTTTTGAACCGGAAAAAAATAATAGGATCTACGCTTTTTTTTTTAGGTGGTAAAAATCAACAAATGACTCCTTCCGCCCTGGGTGGAGCGGAAGGGACTGTCAGACTTTTACTGACTAAAAAACCACCCTGTTCCGTCTGTTGCCCTTTACGTTCCGCAACTCCGGAGGATCTACGCTGTCACCATATTAGTATTTAGTTTTTGACTGCTCCATAGCCTTGGTCTCGTGGTCGCAAGGGCGACCTGGTGTGCGTAGATTCCTGGATGCAATTCCTAGGTCGGGCGAGTGTTATTCGTTTTCATTAGGAATTTCTCTGCGGCAGGCCGGTGCTTAGAAATTGGTGAAGTGATAACAACCAATAACCGTTACTTCTGCGCCTGATCTCTCGACGGTCATGTCGAATTGCCGTCCCATCAGACTATGAGTGAGGAAAAAGGACCTGCGTTTGCGTACATACACTTGTGGACTCACCTCTTGTACGGGAATATAAGGGAATTTGCTCAATGAATAACTCCAGGAATGAAAATTAAATTATATTGGGTGTTAACTACACGGCTCAAGTCCAGCAAGAGATGAATGACGTACGCACAAAATACACGACACATTACAATTACAATTAGCTATAATAGCTAATTAGGTGAGATGCCGCTGCAAGTTGATCAGGCGCTCCAACACCTCTCCTGCATAATATTTTTCTAGTTTCTTTTGAACTTGGCCTTCTGCTTACTTTCATCAGTTTCATCTTTTTCTTAATGTTTTTGTAAACTACTTACATAATGAATAAACTTGTTCAAAGGTAACAAGAGCCAGCCCTACAACCGCGGCCAACTCCTGAACGTTGGCTTCACAGAAGCGACTCGGCATCGTAAGGACGGCTTCCGTTGCATAGTTCTACATGAACCTCACATTGTGCCTATGGATACCCGGAACCTGTACAGATGCAGCTGGCATCCGAGGCAGCTTGCAACGGTTGTTGAGAGACCTAAGAAGTATGAATTAATGTATTATGACGTAGGCTAAGAAAGGATTTTTAAAAATTCACCCTCTAGTTTGTATAGAGATCAAGATAAGATAAACTTTCCACGCCGCTTACGAAGTGGTAGGCTGATACTAGTCTTCTTTATATGTAAAAGGAAACCTCTAATGTCCACTGAACAACTGAACGATTTGCGCTATGCGCTAAAAAGGATCTTCCGAAATTCGCCCCTTAAGGAGACGAAACAAAAAATTGGATAAAACGGGAGTCTGACATTTACGCGGATGAAGTCGAGGGCAAAAGCTAAAGATATAGAAAAAAAGATAAAGATAAATATTTTAAGTATTTGTTTGTAAAACATGAGTATACAAATACTTAGTGTATGTCGTTGAGTTCAAATATAAAATGACCTTACGTTAGGTTAGCGATAAAGGTTAGGTATTCTATGGTTTTCTTCTTTTCCAGAGATCCCTATGTACCCTTACTCGGAGGTGCACTCGCTATGACCCCGGAGCAGTTTTTAAAATGCAACGGATTTTCAAATGCCTATTGGGGAAACGATGCGGATTATTACGACTTGTATAACAGGTAAGCGTTTCATCATTGTACATACCTACAGACCTAGGTCCACAAGCCTGACCAATACCTATTTTTTTTATCGGAATGGAAAATCGTGATCAGCTTTGCAGGCCTACCTAGTTACTCGGGTTATTTCGAGTAATCCGAATCTGTCGGTAACTATATGGTACCTTTATCTTGGTAGCAGACACTAATATTTGGAGTTACTTTGATCCAACCCTAAACTAGAGGCTTATTAACCCTAAACTTGGTCCTGAATGACCAGTGTTACCAAAAACAAAATAAATTGCGGAAAACATCTATAGTAGGTAGTACTTTAAGATACTACGAGAAAATTAACGTGCCTGTTTGTTTTCAGAATAAATGCCTCTAACTATTTCATTGAAAATAGTTTCTTTCTTGTCGGCAAGTACAGAACGATAAGAAAAGGATTAGGTTTATGGCATAAGTAAGTAGATAATCTATAGCCTAAAGTTAGCTAGTTATTTTAATAGAAATGATTTAGTTTTTTATTAAATAGAATATTCGTTACTTAGCTATAAACATATGGCGCAATAATGTTTTCTTTAACCTGAATTCAGATGCTTATAGAATTGAAATAAGATGTTTAATAAAATATGCGATGTGTCAGGCTCGCCTATTTTCGGTCAAGTATCCATGTTCATCCTCCACTTTAATTAACTGGAAAAATAATTGCCAACGAGGCAACGATTTTCATTGTCGACACAGCCAAGTTCATAATTGCGCAATTTAAATAGGTACATCACTTTCAAATCAGGTTTATCATCAGCTAATGAATATGACAGAAGTCGCAGAAGATTTTGCGTCTCGTTTCGATTCAATTTCAATTAACCTTATACCTAAATATTATTATGACCTTTTTTCCACAGATCCCATTATTTGTCAACCCCATCTCCGTTGTATTTATTGGATGGCCTTACATCTCTATCATACAGCGTGGATAGTTTCGAATTGAGGCGCTTGTTTACGTACTTACAAGTAAACATTGATGCAGTGGTACACACTGAATCAAGAGCGAAAATGTATGATAAACTTTTGAATCCGGCTACATCCAAAACTGCAACACATCACACTACCGAAACAATATGACATGACATGAATAAATAATTTGCCAATCATTTACCTGGTTTTTCATTTTTTTTTCCTTCATTAAAATAATGTTATCCGCTCATTTAGGCCTAGTTACTTCTTCCAAATTAATTATTTATTATACCAAAATAGCACCCAGTCTCTCTTTATTGTTATCCCATTGAAGGATTGTGTCACCGCATCTGGTGGAATGCTTGTATGACTATTAGTCAGTGTACAAATCGTTTTCGAGAGGCTTCAGAGAGCCGGGTTTCCGCTTATTCAAAGCATTCCACCAGATGCGGTGACACAATGCTTCAATGGGATAATAATAAAGAGAGACTGGGTGCTATTTTGGTATAATAAATAACACACCGCAGGCACATTAATATTAAGATCACGAAAACATCTTTAATCTAATTGCTGGTAGATGTGGCTGGTGGTAGGATTTATAATTTAGAAGTGACAACACTGGTAACATTGACAGTTGACATATGAGTAATGACAATGAGTCAGGGAGGGTGTTTTTCGCCTTGTTACACCACTCAAATCTATGATTTTACAGTTTCTCTTCGTATGTGGTCACTGTCATGCTAATGGAATTATTATATGTCTGTCCTTCTTTTTCACAAAAGTTATGAAAATAAAGTAACGTGTAACAGAGAGATATATAGCTTCAGTTGGTCAACCTACTGTCATTGAATGATTATTGTAAAAAAAAATACTGTGTCCAATTTTTACAACTTTTATGAGGAAAACGCTAAAAATTGTTAATTTTAGTGATTAAATCGATAACATGATTAGTGCGTGAACTAAATCCGATAACCATGGCTTTTTTGGAGGTAATTAATTAATAGAACATTCTCTAACATATCGAATAGTTAGCTGGTAGTATCTTTTGTTATATTTACAAAGTCCTGTAAAAATTGTACCTACTTTATTTTCTTGCTGAAATTAGACTTACCAATTTTAGTAGTAAGGACAAATAATTGTAATTATGAAAGCCCTGAATCCTATATTCATTTCATCAAATGTACTTGATTTTCAGTGGCGAAAATTTTCATTTTTCGACATCCACAAGAATGTTGACGGCGGGAAAGTAGCTACATGTTTGCAAGTAAGTGTCTACATTTAGTAATCTGTTTTGTATGTACCTAGAACTTTAGAAAAAACGGGTATGGTTTTATTGTTACTGTTTCCTATTGAATGTCTTGCATAAACAAAAAATAAATAGCTATCAATAAATACCAGGACTGCCTCGTTGGTCTAGTGGTCGCAAAGGAAGACTGCTCAGCATGAGGTCTTGGGTTTGATTCCCAGGTTGGGCAAAGTGTTATTGGGTTTTTGGAGAAGTCTGGTTTTGTGCCCGGTAGATGGCAATAGGCTCGTCTCCTATTACATGGGATTTAAAACATAACTGGCGAAATGTGGGTGTAATAATCGTCGGCTGGTTACACAGTTGGTGTGTTTGCCATCAAAAGACACATGCGGTTGTGTGTATGCCACACTTCCTTTTTTTAATAGAAACACAATGGGTGTGTTTTCCCACAGTCAATTGGACAGGGATGGAATAGGTTTTTGTATACTGTGGTGCGTTAAAAGGGGAGTACATTGATAATAATTCTCTAGTAACACTTTGACAGTGATGCTTTTTATCAATACTGTTTTATCTTTTTTATTTTATTTTACTGTTTTTATGATTGTAAGAGGTAAGTTGTGGAACTGTTGGTCCGATTACTAATAGAAGCTACACTAACACCATGCGCCATAGGCTATTGGGACCCTATTACTAAGCCTCCATTGTCCAACCATCTGTTGGCAAGCTGTATCTCATAAACTGTAATAGATAGAGAGTTGAAATTTTCACAGAATGTGTTTTTCTATTGCTGCTATACCAGCAAATATTAAAAAAAAATTAGTTAAAAATGGAAAGGGGTCCTCATACAAGGCTTTTTTTTTTGTTTTGGCTCGATACTGATTATTATATCGAGCCAAAAACGAAAATAAAAGGCCTGTACAGTATTGAGCAGTACTCTTATATCTTCTATATTGGTATGGTCCGTTCATGTGTGAGTCCGACTTGCACTTGTTTTTATTTCTGGTGTACTTGACTTTCATGCGGGCAATGTCACTGGCAGAATTTAGTATATTATAGTAAAACATATATGCTTTCTAAATTCCATATTCTTGTATCCATTGATAATGTTATCATTTCAGGATACACACGTAACAGCAACAACTAGCGGCAATGGTCACGTTGTGCTGTGTGACGTCACAGGCTGGGCCCACCTCATCTCCCGTTCCTGGGAGGTCACATCATTCAAGGCCTATGAGTTGACCGTGTCGCTGGCTCAGCAGCTGCCTCATGACCCGTATCTTGTTACCATTGGAGTATGTATATTTGACTTTGAAATTATATAAATTGAATGGTGTTGTGGTTTAATGATTAGCATTACCTACCCTTACTAACTACCCTATTGCTCTCATGGTGGCAAGCAAAACTGCTGAGCATAGGGTCCTGGATTTGATTCGAGGTTGGGTTAAAAGTGTTATTGGGTTTTTCTATTACGAATTTCTCAGTAGTCGCCCTGAGTTTGGAAGTTGGTAATGTTAATGTGCCTCGGAAAGCATCCCATCGGATCACCGTTCGTGTTGGATTGTCATCTCATCGGACTATGAGAGTGGAGGAAGAGCACAGGCGTACTCCACATCTGTGTTTGCACTTATGTGTAATATCCCCAGCTTACTTGGCTAGTATCCATTGAGATCTGCCACCATGACCAAAATCGGTTTTTGGATATTGTAAAACTATATTAACTAACAAACTATTTTAAAACTATTTTCAGGATGATGAAGCGGGAGTGAATCCTCTGATCAAGGTGTGGGACTGGTCCCGCAGCGATCGGCATGGCAACCCTACATGCGCAAGAGTGTCTCGAGCTGTCCCCTCGCACATGAGACCCACGCCTGCTACAGCACTTGCCGTACACGATAATAAGGTACATTTTAATATCAAACATACATAACTGGCGAAATGTGGGTGTACTAATGGGTACACATCTGCCTAACCCTTCGAGGATTACAGGCGTGATGTTATGTGAAATGTTTAATATCAAATTTTGTAAAAATTATAAGACTTATGTTTGTAAGTAGACTTGCTTGTCTGCACTGAGCCTCCTAATTGGGCCATTGTGTTTGGTTGTTACTGGTAAGCACCGCTCTGACATACAGGAGCTTCCTGGTGGCTTCTCACACTTTGCAGAGCAACCTCACTCGCTTTGCAGAGCAATCTCACAGTTCCGAATCGACCTGATTGAAAACCAGATTTATTTATTTAAACTTTATGCAACAAAAGTACAAAGGCGGGCTTAATGCCTTAAGCATTCTCTACCAGTCAACCAAAGGTGGTGAAGAGATAACAAAGCAGGTGCAAAAAATTGTACATGAGGAAATAATCAGATAAGAAATTTGATGATTCTATTTGATGAAAATAAATTGATGTTTCTAAAGTGCCTTTTAATGGTCTAATAGAAATAAATGATTTGACTTTGATATGTTTTCATTCCAGAGCCTTTTGGCCGTTGGTTTCCTAGACGGCTCGGTGTCGTTGTTTCGCGGCGTCATCGCCCGGCAACGCAGCGGTAAGATGCGGACCTTGCCGGAATCGGGGACCAGCCCTATTACTGGACTCGCTTTCAAGTTAGTACACATTTTTTTATTTTATTTATATTGGATAAACTAAACTACAAAGACACATTTATAGAGGAGATGACACCACCAATTAATCTACGTTTTTTTTTTCTCCCTTTACCTGTAAAAACTCGATATTCCTACAGATTTCGTATGGCAAAAGACAACTGTGACGTCAATTTTGTGGCGACTCGATTAACTTACCATTTATAGTTTTTAAAGCAATTTAAAATTAAAATTTACAGTTTATTGAAAATGAATCGGGTTTTCAGAGCTTAAATAAAGTGTTATGTCTTGGAATGATTGGTTAATGGTATCAACTATCGAACTCAGGGGTATATCCTTGAAACAAAAAAAAATGTGTGATTCTTATCTTTGCTAATCACGCCCCCAAACGACAATTTTGGATCCGTCACTGATTTAAAAGCTGTTAGGTAATTTCGTGTCGTGATGGCCCAGTGGTTAAGGCGCCCGCTTCTCATGCATGAGGTTGTGGGTTCAAATCCGGGCAAGTATCAATGTGAATTTTTCAATTCATATATACTTTCTAAAGTTTATCTTGGACATCACTGGCATCGGTGAAGGAAAACATCGTGAGGAAACCTGGACTTATTGTTCCACTCAAACCATGTCAGAGGCCCTTGAGGCGGTTTAGAAATTCTGACACTAGGGTATGTAGGGTCGTAAGACATTACTGCCCAAACGATGAGAAGAGAAGGTAATTTCTGACTTCGCTAAAGAAATGCCAATGGCCTAAAATGGTCGGTGCACAACAGAATCAGCATCAATGATATGTTTTTGTACCAGGGGCGCGGACAAGTTGTTCGTAGTGTCTCGCGCATGCGTGATGGTGATCTGGCTGGGCTCGGAGCGCTGCGTGACGCTGGACGCGATGGGCGCCGCGCCCGCCTGCTGCGTGCTCGCAGACAACCATCGCCTCACCGTGGCCAATAACGACGTAAGTGGGGATGATGAAAGAAAGAAAGAAAATCTATTTATTCACGCGAAAATAACGAGAACCTTGTGAGCGGACTTCTAGGAAAATAACGCTTCTAGGAAAAAGATGATCTATGGCTCCATTAAAATCTTTTTAGATCTCTTGTAGGTGATTAGTGGATTATTTTCTACCGTAACATGCAGATGTTATGGTAGAAAATTAAATAAGGCTTTGAAACCGAAATAAACATAAATTAAAGAATAAAAATTAAAAAAAAATCCTGACAGCGGCCATCTTTGACCGATTTTTATGTAAGAACACTCCCGACTAATTTACCTTTCAAACAAAAAAAAAAAAAGAAAACAAAATCAAAATTGGTTCATCCGTTCGAAACCTACGATGCCACAGACAGACACACACAGACACGTCAAACTTATAACACGTACAACGTTAAAAATAACATATTACACGGAATTATTGCAATGGAAAAAGAAAACAATGCAAGCAAGCGAAAAATGATAGAACAATCCTTCGTCAAAATAACAAAATTTATACAAAAATTACCAAAAAGTTCTTAATACAGTTAAAAATCCATTATTCCTTACAGGCTCTATACTGCTACACGACCGAAGGCCGGGGTCCGTGCTACGCTCTAGAGGGCGAGAAGGTCCGTCTCGACTGGTTCCGTAGCTACCTGGTAATCACCACAAACGAAACCTCCAACAAGTCTACCGCCTCCACCAGCACTGCGCCTGCGCCGAAATCACATCACCTAACAATTTTAGACATACAAAATAAGTTCATCGTTTTCTCAAAAACTTTTGAGGAAATTGACGCAGTTTTGACAGAATGGGGGTCTTTTTATATTCTCATGAAGAATAAAGAAATGATCTATTTAGAAGAGAAGGATTTGCAGTCGAAGCTGACGCTGCTGTTTAAGAAGAATTTGTATGATGTCGCTATTAGGATTGCAAGTAGCCAGCATTATGATGAAGCTGGCTTGACGGAGATTTATAAACAGTATGGTGACCATTTGTATAATAAGGTATGTGTATTTTTGTACCGAGGAGCTCGTGGCTAAGTAATAACATCCGCACGGGTCGATCCGTCAGGTTAAGCTACGCTTGCCGGGGTTGGTCCGTGGATGGGTGACCATCTTTACATACCGAGACTCCTCCGTGCCTCGGAAAGCACGTTAAGCCGTTGGTCCCGGCTGTCTTACGTGGATCTTTGACAGTCGTTACGGGTCGTCAGAAGCCCGAAAGTCTGATAACCAGTCTTACCTAGGGGTATCATATTACCCAGTTACTGGGTTGTGGAGGTCAGATAGGCAGTCGCTCCATGTAAAATACTGGTATTCAGCTGCATCCGGTTAGACTGGAAGCCGACCCCAACATAGTTGGGAAAAGGCTAGGCAGATGATGATGATTCCAGTATTTAACAAGCTTTTATGTATGTATGTTTGTTCGGGTTAAATCTTGCAACTGAGTTTTGAAGCAGTTGTCCTCAACCAATTGAACTTAAATTTTGCATCCACATTTAGTTCGGATGACAATGCGTGGTGAGTGACGTCGTTCTAAATCCAATATGACGGACCAGCCAAGATGGCGGTATAGTCATTTTGTGCACCCTCATGATATGGGTATCAAATGAAAGGGTTTATTGAAAATACCTCACACTAAATTATAAAAGCTTGCTTTTAAAAATATTTTTTACAAACTTATCTTTATGAGGCATTTTTATAAGTTTTACCAAAAGGTATTTATATGGCAGAGGTGAGTGGCAACGCAGGGAGGGGTCGCCCTAGGAAGTCCTACACCGACCTTATTGGTGAGGTTCTTCAGAAAGGTCAGGTGCGCAGTACTCGTAACCGGCGTGCAGAATGTAGCATCCATTATCGATCTTTTTTATAATAAGCACGCGTGAGATGGCTTAGCGTGTTTAATTGTTTACGCCTTAATTGTTGCATTATGAATTTTAATCAACATACAACAGGCCGGCCTTTTACAAATATCTTTAGAAAATTTTAATTTTGGTGCCTATAATTTATTAAATCACCTCAATATTTTTGTAGGGCGACTTAAGAGGCGCAATCGACCAATACATGAAAACTATTGGGTGGTTAGAGACCTCATACGTTATACGGAAATACCTCGAGTCTCGGCACTTGGAATCCTTAGTTCTATACCTGGAGGAGCTTCATAAGAAGAAGGAAGCCACCGAGGACCACACCACGCTGTTACTGACGTGCTATATGAAGATAGATCAGCACGACCAGCAGGGGAAGCTGAAGGAGTTCATTAACTCGAAGGATAAACTAATTGATTTTGATGTTAATGTCGCTATTAAGGTATGTTTTCACTTTACATTTGTAAATTTTATTAGTCGTCTGACTGCCTCGTTTGTATAGTGGTCACAAAGTGAAACTGCTGAGCATAAGGTCTTTGGTTCGATTTCCAAGATCGGGCAGTGTTATTGGGTTTTGTCATTAGAAATTTCTGAGTAGCAGCCTCGGAGTCTGGATTTGTGTTTGGTTAATGGCAATAGGCTCGCCATCCTATTACATGGGACTTAATCATAACAGGCAAAATGCGGGTGTACTAATGGGTTCACTTCTGCCTAACCCTTCGATGATTACAGGCGTGGTGTTTTGTGTATTTTTATAATGGTTTAATTAACAGGTTATGCGTCAAGTTAGCGTAGATGACGCGTTATCCTTAGCCGCGAACCACAAGCGCCACGACTGGTACCTCAAGATGATACTTGAAGATAAGAAGGACTATCGCAAGGCTTTGGATTATATTGTGGAGTTGGAGTTTGAAGATGCAGACCAGTACATGAGGCAGTACGGCCATCGGCTGATACAGCATGAACCTGAAGAAAGTACCAAGTTCCTCAAGTGTGAGTTGAATTTGTTTAAAACTAACTTTTGCGCGCGACTTCGTCTGCATAAATGTCGGTTATCGCGGACGCAGATGAAGTCGCTGAATATAAAGTAGCCTATGTTCTTCCTTGGGGTTCAAACTTAGAATAGAAGCATAGAAAGTCCATTTTATTATTATTTTTTGTTAACATGCAATTTACATATAAAAATCTCTGAATTATTTAGTAACATTCCAATAAAATTTAAGTACAGTGCTAAGCAGTTTTAAATATAATGTCAAACAGGCTTATATATGCAGTTTTAAAAATAATGTCAAAAGATTATAAATTATATAATGTCAAAAGTCATTTATTGTTGTATGATATTAGTTTCAATAATTATGTTATACAGACCTACACTGACCTTATGGGTGAGGTTCTTCGGAAAAGTCAGGTGCGCCGTACTCGTAACCGGCGTGCTTAAATGACGAGATGTATGATGGTGGATGAGGCGAAAGGAGTGGTGTTCTGTGATTTTCGCCTACTCATATGGGAAAAAGGCATCGATTTCATATTTGTATTGTCCACAGTACTGTGCACAGACTACAAGCCACGCAGCAAGCCGTTAGTCGACGAGGTGTCCCTCTCCGGCGGCGTCAGGGAGCCCGTCAGCGCTCTCCCCGATGACTACATACCTATGTTCCTGAGCAACTCAGAACGCCTCATAGAGTTCCTCGAATATATGACGCAGAAACAGAAGGATTGCTCTAAACTTGTGTTCGATGCGTTGATTGAACATTATATACATGTTTGGTAAGTGTGTTACAATAATATTCGAATAATTTCTTAACGAATATTGAGACCTGTGTGACTAGCCAACTATGTAGGAGATATTAAGATTATAAAGCTGACAAGTTTGTTTGTTTTTTTGTTTGAACGTGCTTTGCTCTAGTATAACATACAGGCTGTAAGTGTAAACACCGTTGTCACTAAAACCATAGGTACTTGATTTATTATAAAAAATGTTTATCTAAATTTAAAAATAAATAAACAAAGTTTTCATTAAAAAATTAAAAAAAAATCTGTCCGACACCGTCCGTAAATTCATGGATACTATGCACCCGAGTTACGTAATCACCGCAAAGGGCGTTAACCTGCTGCACTGGCCGTCCGTTACAACTACCTACATAAGTTTTAACTAATTACATTATTGTAATATAGGGTGAAATAATTTTGAGGAAAAATAGAGACTTTACTTAAAAAAAAAAATTGAATTTACGTTCTATTAGTGAAGCCAAACCACTGGTTTCAAGAATAACGGTGTTTACACTAACACTCTGTATATGTAAATAAATTCAACTTGCATATGTTTGTGTCTGCAAAAGTCTGAAAGTAGTCGATGGATCGACTCGAAATTTTTCACAACATTGCATTTTAAAAGAAGAATGTTTTGATAAAGTGGTATTTCTTTTTACCAGACTGACCCTGTTCAGTGAACAATAAATACCTAAATGATTTTCTTTTCTCAGGGCGAAATCTCCTGAAAGCGAGAAGAAAGAATACGAAGAGAAAGTTCTTCGGTTACTGAAGAACCCTGACGCTAACTACGACAAGGATCAGACCCTGATCATCTGTCAGATGCTAGGATTCCAAGCGGGTGTGCTGTACTTGTACGAGGAGAACAAACTGTGAGTATTCTTATACCTAATAGGGTTGTAACGGACGCCATTTTAGCAGTGACGAAGGTGAAGGTCTCCGCCGATACGGAGATTAACGGAAGTGGAAATGATTTATTACGTAACATCACACCTGTAATCCCCGAAGGGTTAGGCAGAGGTGTGAACCCACATTTCGCCACTTATATTTTAAGTCTCATTTACATGAGACTCGAGCCTGTCGCCATTAACTGGGTACAAATCCAGACTTCGACGCTGCTACTGAGAAATTGCTGATGGAAAAATCCCAAAAACACTTTGCCTGATCAGAGAATTAACCACAAGACCATATAGGTATTTTGACATTTGAATTTAAATAGTTTTAGGTATGAAGTTTACTGTTTTCTTAAGGTTCTGTTTTCTTAATTTTCGTCGATGATCCGGATTCAGAAAGTGGTCCACCATTTGGTGACGTATAGAGTGTTAAAGTGTAACTTATTGTAATAGCGGCGCCCTACTTTGTTCCAAATTTGAATCATCATCTGCCTCATCTGCCTAGCCTTTTCCCAACTATGTTGGGGTCGGCTTCCAGTCTAACCGGATGCAGCTGGATACCAGTATTTTACATGGAGCGACTGCCTATCTGACCTCCACAACCCAGTAACTGGATAATATGATACCCCTAGGTAAGACTGGTTGTCAGACTTTCGGGATTCTGACGACCCGTAACGACTGTCAAAGATCCACGTATGACAGCCGGGACCAACGGCTTAACGTGCTTTCCGAGGCACGGAGGAGTCTCGGTGTGTAAAGATGGTCACCCATCCACGGACCAGCCCCGGCAAGCGTAGCTTAACCTGACGGATCGACCCGTGCGGCTGTTATTACTTAGCCACGAGCTCCTCTTGTCTAAGTAATAACATCTCCTTTGTTCCAAATTTGAATATGTTCTAAATTTGAATGTGTTCCAAATTGGAATGTGTTCCGCAGCTGGCAGGCGCAGGTGGCGCTGCACCTGCGCGCGGGCGACGCGGAGGCGGCGCTGGGCGTGTGCCGGCGGCGCGGCGCGCTGTGCCCGCGCGTGTGGCTGGACGTGCTGTGGGCGCCGCCGCCGCCCTCCGCGCTTCCCGAGCTGCTCAACGTCATCGGTCAGTACGCGCCAATCACTGCCTGGATTTCAAAATTAGAATATTATTTTTCTTTTGCTTTTAATTATATGGCGATTTTGGCACCCATTATACGAGTACCTAAATAGATAGGTACCTAAATAATAGATAGTTACAAAAGAAAAAAAAACTAAAATCTTCATATTTAGTCACTGGTCAAAAATACATGATAGCTGTTTTTTTATATTACCCTACTCTAAAAATGTATCCTGTATCGTGAATGCAAACATTTAAAGTCACATACACTTATAGCCAGACCCAAAACAACTATCTGTTGGCCATGCAAAGTAATAATCTAAAGAGAAAAGATTTTTATTTTTATCTATTATGAAAAAAAAAACAAAAACAATTTTTTTAACCTCACCTATTCAACAACTACATTATAATCGAGTAATAAATTTTATTTTTTAAATCACGCAGACGAAGTTTATCTTATGCTTATTAATTTCTTCAATGTTGTCCACAGAAAACGAAAAGTTACTGTCTCCTATTCTAGTCATCGACTGCCTCGCTAGCACACCCACATACACGTTAGGAGACGTTAGAAAGTAAGTACATGCATGAATTTATTCTAAATTAATAATAATAATTTAAATTGTTTGTTTGAGTTGTTTGTGTGAAAAGAGCTGATCGGATTATGAAATATCATTCAAATTCGAATTTTCTGAATGCCATATTTTATAATATTTTTGACTTCCACGCTAATTATCTCGCAAGTAGAAAAAAAAAGTAGCCCATGTCGCTCTTTGGGGTTAAAAATCACCCATACAAAATTTCATCAAAATCGTTTCAGTGATTTTGTCGTGAAAGCGTAACACATAGACAGACAGACAGAGTTACTTTGGCATTTATAATATTAGTAAGGATTTTTTTATAGGTACCTAACAGACGTCCTAAAATCGGAGAGCGACGTTATAACACGGGAACAGCAGCTGGCGTCGAAGTACCGCAGTGAAAGCGCGCGCATGCGCGAGCAGACGGTCCTGCTGCAGAGCCAACCCGTCGTGTTCCAGTCGTCTCGCTGTGCCGTATGCAACAAGCCGCTGGAACTGCCCACCCTGCACTTCTTGTGCCAGCACTCCTTCCATCAGACGTTAGTTCATAACTATTGTTCTTTATTCTGCCAAGCCACAATAAAAGAAAAGACGACACGGTTGGCGCAGTGATTGGTTATTCCGGTGTTGCGCTGCGTGTCGTGGTTTCAGAATAGAAATAAATCAGTGTTACATAACCAAAATTAATACAATTGGTAAATGACACCAATAACGGAAAAAATTCAAAACATCTTTAAAAAAAATAATTTATTTTGGTTCTGAAAACCCAACTAATTATCATTTTACAGTAAACTTAGATAAGTAACTTTGAAATCATTGGCAAATTATTGATGTCACAGTTTATTATTGTCATACAAAATCTGTGGTATTCTCCTTCTTTTCGTGTGGGCAGTAAGGTCTTACGATCCCACACATCCTAGTGTCAGAGTTTCTAAACCGCCTCAATCCTAATCCAACCTAACCTAATCTATGGTCTAATCGCGTTTTAACAACTCATAAAAAGTATGATGTACTGGCAAACCTCTCATACATTTACATTTAATGCTGCATGTATTTATTAATATTTTATTGCTTGGATGCTTGGAAACATGCTGGTCCTGCTCCATAGAACAATAACACATTCCAGACAAGATCAAGCTCGTTTTTAATAATGATTTTCATTCCCTAAACAGTAAATACTCATTTTGTTTTATTTTTATTTGTTCATTTTTATTTATTTTTGATTTTAAAGTATGTTATAGATTGCGCGGGCTCACACACTGTTTTATGTTGGCTGAGATGTTAAGAGTGGTCGTATAAAGCCCCAATATTTGTAAACACGTGAACACTATGTATAGGTACTTGAAAATATTTTAACCTTTTAATTTTTAATTTTCTTACACGTTATGATTTAGTAGTTTTTATATAAGCTACATTGTATTCACGTGTCATTATGTATGATTCTGTATGCAAATATTGTTCAAATGTTGATTTTAAAAGAGTACGTATGGAGTTTCTTGCCCATTCTTCTCCATACAAAACTACCTTTTGGAAGGGGCACCTAGATTCAAACCTTTTTTGTATATGACGTTCAAAAGTGCCTTATATTGGCCTAATTGAAATAAATGATTTGACTTTTACTTTGACTTATTTGCAGCTGTTTCACAACATACGCGGAATCAGAAAACGAGTGTCTTGTATGCGCAAGCGCACGGCGTCGACCAGACTCACAACCACACGTCGCCGAGGCGTTGCACGCTCGTCTGCACAACGAACATGACCCGTAAGTACCATATTTATTACTGTACTCTATCTCTTCATTGTGATAGTGGTTGAGGCGCCCGCTTCTCATGCATGGGTTCGAATCCGGACAGAAGATACCAATGTGACATTTTCAATTCTCATGTACTTTATAAAGTTTATCTTAGACATCACTGACATCGTTCCGTGTCTCGGAAAGCACTTTAAACCGTTGGCTCCGGCTGTCATGCATGGATATTTGACTGTCAGTACGGGTTGTCATGAAAACTACGAGTATTAATGGGAAAAAAAATCTTATTCAGTTTATGAAATATCTTTTACATTAATTAGTTCAATATTAGAGAAGAAAATAAGGGAGAGCCAAACCCCGAATAAATGACTTTTTTGGCTATTCAGTCGAATCTGCAGTTGTCCTTTTCACACGCCAAGGCTCGCAGTGCGACAGCGATAGTTTCTTCCAATACCTAATTTTCAAAAATCCTCTAAGTTTTTTAAATGCTTGTCGCGTACTTATTACCTTTTTTTGAAAAGAAAAACTGAAAAATGATATTGAAACGTAATCTATTTACACCTGACGTAACATTGACCGAAGCGAAGCCAGTCGGTTGGCAGCGCGTGCGCAATTATGTCCTCTTATCGGCGCAATCGCATTTAGTTCACTACAATAGTAACTCGATAACGTGGTACATAGTGTAAAATATAAAGACATGTATTTATCATTGATCAAATCTATTACGATTGCTCCATTTTCATGGTGTTTTTCTAATAATGTGGAAGATAGGTATGGGTGAGTGATTTTTTTTTCTTTTCTTTTTTTTTAGTAAAAGTTGTGTTTAACTTACTTGTTTAAACAAGAATGTTTATTGAAAACAGTTGGTCGTGACCAAAGCAGTTATAATTCAAAGTCGTTGAAGTTAAAGAAAAAATATGTATGTATTGTATTGTGATTATTTGAAAGTTGAAGAGAGTAAAAAAATCTTAAGAATAAACTCAAACTGTTGTGCCTTCCAAATATTATTAAATTCAAAAAAAGGGAGTAACCGCTCGCCGGAATTGTATGTTTAGAATCACATCCACTATCCATATCTATACTAAACATATTATAAAAGCGCAAGTAACTGTGTCTGTCTGTTACGCTTTCACGACTAAATCACTGAACCGATTTTCATGAAATTCGGTAGGGGGTAAGTTTGAACCCCGAGAAGGGACATGGGCTACTTTTTATTACGCGACTTTGTTTATGCGGACAAAGTCGCGGGTAAAAGCGAGTTAATTATACTTCCTGGTTTCCTCACGATGTTTACCTTCATAGACTTTCAGTTTTCAGTAACGTTGTTAACAAACCTGACTGCCTCATTGGTCTAGTGGTCGCATGCGCGACTGCTGTGCGTGAGGTCTTGGGTTCAAATCCCAGGTCGGGCAAAATGTTATTGGGTTTTTCCATCAGGAATTTCTCAGTAGCAGCCTCGGAGTCTGGATTTGTGCCCGGTTGATGGCAATAGGCTCGCCCCCTATTACATGGGACTAAAAACATAACTGGCGAAATGTGGGTGTACTAATGGGTACACCTCTGCCTAACCCTTCAGGGATTACAGGCGTGATGTTATGTTATGTTGTTAATAAAAAATATGCCATGTATTTACAAGGCATGGTAAAAAATATGTTTTTGTTAATAGGTACTTTTAGATATGTTATCGCTAAAATTTATGATGGTTTTATCGTTCACTTTCAAATCGTGTTTTAGTTGAAACATTTTCATG
Source organism: Hoplodrina ambigua (assembly GCA_949774945.1). NCBI lineage: Eukaryota > Metazoa > Arthropoda > Insecta > Lepidoptera > Noctuidae > Hoplodrina > Hoplodrina ambigua. Next base: position 10,494,284 of record OX458980.1, on the reverse strand, counting down.
TAATTGCATTGATTGTAAATGTATGAGTAACTAGGTTCTGCACGCGAGTTTGTCTAAGTCAAAGTCAAAACATTTATTTCAATAAGACCATTTACAAGCACTTCTGAATTGTCAAGGAATCGGTCAGTTAGTCCGAAAAATGAAGCTAGTTGCTCGTTCCAAAACGGAGGTAGGCCTCTATGGAGAAGAACGAGCAAGAAACTCCACGGCACTCTTTTTAAATTAGGTTTTTACAAAATCCTGGTTACAATATTCGTGTTGATTCTATATGTGTCTTGTCTGACTAGAAGTCAAATACCATAAAAATAGCTAGACACTCGGTGATAATGTAGCTTCGGCTCGGTGATGTGTGCAGTGAAAGAATTTTTAATACCGGACCAGTACTTACAGAGATTACCACTTTTCCAAAATCATCCCCCCCCCCCAAGGGGATGCAACGGGAGTCCAAAGTATGTATGGAGAAATAATATTAGATCGTCAATAACCGATATTTACGCGGACGAAGTCGCGACCAGTAGCTAGTGATAATGAATCAATAAAATAACAAATAATAATACTATGGAACGTGTAATCGACCATGGTTGCCATCTGTTTCATTGGACAGACAAATAAAAAACCAATGCCCTTCACCTAAAAAGGCTGTAAAAAGTTCTTATCGCTAACAATATAAACGTAGTAAAAAGAAATATATCTATTAGTTACTAAAAGAACAAGTTATTTTATTTTTCTATTCAACTCAATTAAGCGATTAAGCTATAACATCACGCCTGTAATTACCAAGGGGTTAGGCAGAGGTGTACCCGTTATTACATCCACATGTTTAAGTCCCATGTAATAGGAGGCGAGCCTATTTCCATCAACCGGGCACAAATCCAGACTCCGTGGCTGCTACCGAAGAGTTACTGATGGAAAAAACTCTTTGCCCGACTTGATAATCAAACCCAAGACCTCATTCCTCACGCCTTCAGTTCCATTTTAATAAAACTCTGTAATTTCTGTTTGGATTTACTTGACACGTAACATTGCAGGGCGTGATTTAGAGTTAATTTTCGCCTCTTGTGTATCACGCTACGAGCGCCCGCCGCCCGCATCTCTCCCGTTCTCGTCCTACCCCCGCGCCCCTGCACCCTGCAGGACTACTCAAATAAGCGATTTGGCTATAATATAAACACAACTTCAACATCACGCCCGTAATCACCAAGGGGTTAGGCAGAGGTAGCACACCCACATTTCGCGAAACTATTGGCATCAACCGGACACAAATCCAGACTTCGAGACTGCTACCGAGAAATTCCTGATGTAAAAACTCAATAACGCTGCCCGGCTTGGGAACCGAAGACCTCATGCTCAGCAGTCGCGCTTTGCGACCACTAGACTAAAGAGCGTTCATATCGATTTAGCTATAATAACATGTACTCAACTTAGCAGCCATTGTCTTACCAGTAACTACATAACATTGCCGTTCCATATGTTTTGTTAAGCAAGTCATCGTTCAAGCCTCATTCCACCAGATGTTGTGCATTACCGTGTTTTATAAACACGTTTGACGTCGCGTTGAAATGATATTGTTGCATGCTTTAGATATTCTTTTGACTGTCTGATATTTTCTACTTGACAGACAATTCTACTATTTAACTAGCTACTATAATTTAAAAAAAAATACGACTGCAAAAATTGCACATATTACTACACTACTTTGTTTACTCGAAAGTTTTTTTTAACGACGTCTTTTTTTACAGTGTTTTATATTTTTAAATCTACTTGTAAAATTTTAGACGATAAACATAGACACGACCAGATTCATTAAAGAAATAAATCGAGGATAGTATTAAATTACGTTTTAAAGTGACCACACCGTTTTCTTTTTGTTAGCCTATGTTACTCGGAACGATGCAAGGATTGTAACGATACCCCATACATCTAAATCGGTTCACGCTGTTAAAAAATTATGCTGGAATAAATAAACTCACATACATTAACCCTGAACACATAACACTCCTTTTTTGGGGCAGTCGTGTAAAATATTAAAATATACTTGCAATTTTAGCGACAATCAATGTCTAAAAATGTTACATTAAAGCATTTTTGATAGAAGAAAGTCTAATATGTATATGAAAGTATAAATTCACATTGGTGTAGTCTTATAAATTATACCCCGTATTCAGTAACATGTACGACGCAAGCATCCGATATGACTGTATGCAAATATTGTAAACATTGATTTTAAAATAGTATTATGGAGTTTATTGCCCATTCTTCTCCATACAAAACTACCTTTTGGAAGGGGCAACAAGATTCAATTTCTTTTTCTTTTGTATTATATGACAAACAAAAGTGCCTTGTAATGGTCTAATAAAAATAAATGATTTGACTTTGATAAGAAAGGATTTATCGAAATTCCACCCCTTTGGGGTGGAATTTACTTCAAATATTCTGTAAAATTTGAATTAAAATTTGACTGCCTCGTTGGTCTAGTGGTCGCAAGCGCGACTGCTGTGCATGAGGTTCGATTTCCAGCGCGGGCAAAGTGTTATTGGGTTTTTCCATCAGGAATTTCTCAGTAGCAGCCTCGGAGTCTGGATTTGTGCCCGGTTGATGGCAATAGGCTCGCCCCCTATTACATGGGACTAAAAACATAACTGGCGAAATGTGGGTGTACTAATGGGTACACCTCTGCCTAACCCTTTGGGGATTACAGGCGTGATGTTATGTTATGTATGTTATGTTATGTATTCTGTAAAATTGGCTCATAGATAGGCCATTTCGTGGATTAACACATAGGATACTTTTTACCGTGTTTCCTTGGAATAATAGTTTTACTTACTTTACGGAAAGTTACTTTTTAAACGGGCGAAATGATCCAAAAACCTAAAATGTATGCCTACTTGTCATTCCTCTCAGCTATTTTCCGACTTCGTTAATCAATTTCATTCCATTTCCTTCCAGTTACGCGGTAGTCTCGGAGTACTACGGCCGCGGCCTGTTCAACAAGCTGACGGTGGTCACAGAGAGCGGCGCAGTGGAGCCCCCCGCACCGGTCGGGCCTGCTCAGCCGGCACCCATCGCGCCAGCGCCCACGCCGCAAGCGTACGGGCCCGGCGCTGAAGCGAAGCTGAGGCAACAGGAGGGACAGAGCAAGCAAGGTGAGTTATATTTTAACTACAAATGTCTTATATTGAACGTCAATTAGTTAATAATTGCCAATTTCTAAGGTATATAAACCGGAGTATCAATGCGTTAGTTTTTTTATTTCGTTTAATTATCTCTCAGTTATCAGTCAAGGAAGAAATTGCCCTAAATAGACAAACCTTTTACTTATTTTTGTCTACATTGTATAAAACAAAGTAACTTCCTGCCGTCTGTACGCTTAGATCTCTCAAATTCGTAACTGATTTCAATACGGTTGTCGTCAATAGATACCTAGAGTGATTCAAGATAAAGTTTCATCAATACATAGTGTGGTTCAAGAGAAATTTATTTATCTACACTGCACCCGAACGAAGCCGGGGCGGGTCGCTAGTTTATTTTCAAAAATAACCAACCTATATTTACAGTTTGCACGAATCAGACAAGTTATTGGTCAATATCAATTAAGTACTAAACATAAAACATGCAATTTTACAGAAAATAAACGAACACACACAAATTAACCCTCACTTACTGATAAAGAATTATTCTTATTTCCAGTATTCATATCAAACGCAGTAAAACAAGTTGCACCGAAAGGCACTACCGTAGTGCCAGTCCCAGAGGGTAGGATGAGGCTAATCGAGCAACAACGGTACAGCTCGAGCCTCGAAGCAAACTTGAACAAACTCGAGCCGGTCCACAAACCGTCCCCTTACTCCTCACCGATAACCGCTAAGAAAAGATTTGAAGACAAACCTCGCAGCACTGGAGTATCGCCAGTAGTCCATCATAATATTTCCGCGGCCATTAGCAACGGGGCAAACAAAAATCCATTCGAAGAAGACAATTACGATGAAGCCAAAAACCCTTTTGCCGAAGAAGCAACAGAACCGACGAATCCATTTAACGAAGAAGATGATTACGACAGTAACTACAATCCGTTTTCATGAAGCGAGTGTTAGTTGACTTGTGTTAAACTTTGAAGTGATCAGTTTCAAGTGGTGCACTAAATAGCACGTTGAACTGTGTGCTTTTTGCTCGGGAATCCCGACAAAAGTCGTTAAGCGTCGAAAAATTTAAAAAGTATTGAACGTTAAAAAAATTATAGTATGTATAGCAAAAAAATTTGTTCTCTGCTTTGTACTATTTATAACCGCATAATATTTTATCCGTTAAAACAATACCAAAACGCGCTAAACTGTCAATCAGAGACACAGGACGCGTAAACAGTAGCGATAGTCATTTTGTTGAATAATTTTCCTGCGCACGAGTACAGGCGCTGCACGCAGTTTTGCACTATAGGAATAGCCAATTTGCTGAAACTGGGCAAATAAACGACGATTATTATAGTACACCTTGCCACACTGTTGTCATATTATATTTGCCTTGTTTAGAGTATTAAGCCCGTAACTGGAAGCGGGCGTGCCTTCACGATTCACCGCGTCATTACTGCAAAATATCTCTTCTTCTTTATCGTGTAGGCAATAAGGTTTTACGACCCTAGTGTCAGAGTTTCTAAACTGCCTCAAGGGCCAAAAAAAATTCCTCGTAATTTTCATTTTATAACTACATATGCAATGAAAGAAACGCTAAAAGACTGCAACGGATTTTAAAAGAATAAAATTCATTTTATGTGCTTCAATATCAGCCATTTTCTTTTTCACACAGCTTGCGTTCTTATTATATTTAATAAAAAACTATAGTTCAATTGTTTTACTGAAACACTATTATCATAATATATTACTATTATGTTATTTTTATGTAAACTATAGGTCTGATATTTCTCTTTTTAATTGAAAATTGTTTTGTATTTTAATATTGCTATTATTTGACTTGTGCGAATTTATTTATCAAACAACCTAGTCAAAACAGTTATATGATAAACTACCGTTTTTATAATAGGTCTCAAAATGTATTGAAAAATATTTAAGCATACATTCCTTATTTTGAAGTTCATTATGCTTTAATGTACAGAATATAAGGCTCATAATGGAAACTATGTATTGTTTTGTAAGCTATATCCATTTTGTATCATGATAATATGTGATAATAAATATATAATTTAAGTTATAAAATAATGTTTACCTTCCATATTACGGTTACTTGTCCGTTTGACAGCTGTAATCTTTTTATGAGTTGTCAAATGCGATTCCCCCGATTTTCCCCATAGACTTGACATGACGATATGGTGCTATGACGGCATTTATAATCAACCAGAAATATAAATTTTAGGGTATTCAGTGCTAGAATTTTAACAAATTGGTACACACGGACACAATTGGTAAAACTAAAATTGGTACACGGACACTCAAAAACTTGCATTTTCTATTACGAGTTTTTAAGTTACGTACCATTTTATAGATTATGTTTCGTAAATGTACAAAGAGTCGCATCCTCTTAAAATAATAATAACAATCTGATTACAACCCCCGCCCTGTTCAAACTCAAATATCCTTAGTTATTATGAATTTCATTTCATGCGTGATTCAAATATTATGGGTAAGGGAAAAGAAAAGAAAACAACGATTTGGAAATTTTCAAAGCATTTTATTTATGACCTTTAACACTGTGTATAATATATTTTGATAGTACATTTAGAGCAATGAGTAATATTACCAATCATTACATTGTTCCTATTTTCATAAATTGAATGAAATTCATAAATTATATATAGAATATATAATTTGTTATCAATATCATTCTCGCCCAACAATCAACAATCACTATCGTAATCACAAGAGCGGCGCCGGCGCAGGCGCCTGGCTGTGACGTCACAGGCGGGGCCCGCGCGCGCCGCCACAGAACAACGACGCATACCAAATAAATTAGTTGAGAAACAAACAAACTTAATCAAAACAACAGCTAGTCCTATAAAAATAGCAGTATAGCTTAAACAGTATACTCTATAAAAAAATATAATCCAGCGTCAGCTGTATCTCTAATTTAAAATGTTTTGTTTCCATAGAATTACAATAATATAACAACTAAACGAGAAATAGCAAATGAAACGTCAAAGGAAATAAAAAGCCATAAAAAATATATCTTTACAGCCGCCTCGACACACCCGTGGTTTTATCATTCTGCTCACTATTACTCTACGTAAACACCATTTTGCTATGCAAAATGCATTACCCTATTTATTTCAAAAAAAGGAAATACGTAATATACAAACTTTGGAATGTAATGTAAATACAAAAAAATGACTAGAAAAGAAAGGTTAACAAACAAGACATACAGCTTGAGATCGTTCATCCTTTACACAATTAACACACCCATTGACGAAGTTACACAAATATTAATTTTGGTGAAGAAGTACTTGGACATAGTAATCTGTTACAATCTTATAATTACAAGTTGCGATTCGTATTTAAATGAAGCACATCGCCAAATAGATCGGATACAATGAAAAATAATTTTACAACATTTGACGTTGTGCTAAACAAAATGAAACGGTACATAAACATTTATTCATTTTAATAATCTCGACGACAATATTGTATTAATTTCAATTTCAAGAAATATTGCCTATAAACACACAGCATGTCTAAATTTTGGATAATACTTTTTTGTTCTTATAGCTACGTTATTATACGCTAAATTATTATCAGGATATTCTCTAGAGTTAGCCGAATATTTTATGACTACAGTTTAGTGTGAAAGCCGGTGTTGTGACTGGACTTTTAACAGGAGAAAGCTATTTTTTTTTTTAATTTTCTGTAACCCATGTAAGTACCAAACGAAGTAAAATATTTACAAAGACTAACAAGTCTTAAGCTTACAAGTTTGTTATATAACTATGTATGCTCGATTTCGAATGAAAAATAGTCACCTAGAAGCGATAGTAAAGTGACAATAATTATATTTATTCCACATTTATCAAAGCGGTAACGAGAGTAAACAATTGCTCGGACTTACAACAGTGTTTGAGATAAAAGTAATACCTATAAAGATCATCCATATAAAACTACAGTCACATTCATTATCTACCTACGATGATATTGATGTCGTATCTGTATAAATATATGTGGACTGGTGAGACGACGGTGACGGGGAGCGGGGGAGGGAAGGGGTAGGAGGAGGGAGGGGTAAGGACAACGTAACACTGAAACACGTATTAACACACTACTTTGTGATTGTTCGCAGCACAGTATGGGGCTACTCTATCACATACATGTACCTACACGGTATATGACTAGAACGTACGGAATGCTCCGAACGGAATCATCGGTAATCGAGAAATCATCGAGACATACCTGAGTACATCACATTAACCTACTTTATACATCCCATATAAAGAATTTGAAAGAAAACATCGTTACACAAAACAATATCAAGTTAAATGATATTACCAACTACATATTGTAGCGTAAATGATTTATAATGCATAGTCTACATTTTAACTACAAATATTCAATGTATTTACAATCGATACTAAAATGTGAAACGATTACGTACGACGACATACGAGTTCGGACTACCGCCACCACGGCCTTTTGAGCCTCAAAATATAATTTTATACTACCGTTCAGGTCATACGTATATACAAGGTAAATTACATTAATAATGTATCCAACATTAGAAGAAAATTTATATAGTTCGGTAACTTGCCTTTTCACAAGAACAATGTTTTTTTTTTTCTTTAAATTCTTAGGTATAGTCATGTTACAAAATGGAGTCTATCAAACATCGCCGATATTATTTGTGCGCAACACATAATTATTGTTTTTATTGCGCAGAAAAGTTGTACGCATAAACAATTCTACAAGTTGGCCGATGGACCACGATATTTAGATTACATAAATGCTGGTATTCTACTGTAAGTTTTCATATATATATATTGATTATATATTTTAACAGAGTTCGTAGGTATCGTGGTCCAAAGTTGCCATTACAAGATAGATAAAAATAAAGAGCTTTTAAATAGGCCTTGAAGACATTGAAACAGCTCGTAATCTCAGCTAGACGTACGTAATATATAGTGTACGTATTTATATCAATGTAAATATTCTCTTACCCCGTTCCTGTTATAATCAGTGCACCGGTTTGGTCCCGTCTCGTTTGACCCTCGCACTAAACTATAAGACTCTAAACTCCAAGATTAGTTGACCAGTTATTGACAAGACATTTGGCACTTGGATATTTTTGATTAAAATAATAAAATCTCCTGTCACGAGTATAATATTACTTTGTAATATAAATAGGAATTAAGCTACATCAATATATTGTATAATTTATATAGACATTTTATTGTTTTATCAGAAATATTAAAGTCCAATGTCGGTGCCAAATACTCGTTCTTTCTTCAGTTAGCAAATATAAATAAAATATACATATACATAATATATCTATTTACGTATATATCGTATATCGCATTAAATGCAGCTGCTTCATATAATACTGATAATAAAACTTAGATATGCTAAAATAATTGATACATTTGCATTGTCCTCTGACTTATATTCGTATTACCTCGTGGTCCCAGAGTTGAAACAAAATCATAGTTTATAGAAATAGTTAACTTCGTATAAAAAGTATGAAAATTCTCCCTTACTTAATATTGATGGAAAATCATCCAAGTCTTGATATTCAATCTTGTATCTTATTTGGTACACGTTTAGTTCCATTTTGGCAACTTTGAATACGAAATAAACTATCTCGTTAAATATTAGATAAATGGACCACAGTAGATAAAAGCTCTCCGTTGAGCGCTGTGACTATAGAATGACTACGCCCCACCAAACCAGTCACGGATTTATTCCTTCATTTTAACGATTAGTTCACTCGGTCTTTGGAATTAAAATCTTATTTTCTATTACATTAGTTTGGATCTTCTATAACACTTGTTCATATCGCAGAAAATACAATTCTCTTGCCGAATCTTTAAGCATATCGTATATTTTATATGACATAATATAGCGTGCAACTGTTCGCACAGTGCGATCTAAGATGGTAAATAATGCGATTAAAATCAGTCTAAAAGTATCTCGAACTTCTTGTGTACTACCCTAACAGGACGCTAGCGTAGTCAGACTGGATTTTAACTCTTTAATATCAGATATGCGGAAAGATATCACACACTTCTGAACCAAAGGGAATTAAGAACTTTTATTCATTAATTTTACGATAGTACAATACGCGCCACGAACGACTGACACACCACACAAACTTTATTAATTCGTAATAATAAATATTATAATATTGTTAAGAATTTTAATCTAATTGTCATCGAACAATCCATGAATGACATAAATTATGAATCAGGTATGGATTCTGTACATCCATACCTGAGCAAGCTCCCCATTACTGACACTTGTCAAGTCTCATCTTTCGTGACGCGTATTGTAATAATGGTATTATTTAAACACGGCTTTCAATATTGTTGGTATAACTTACAAATACGTTCTCAATTCACAATGATTCAGAATATTTATTCAACCTCCATAATCAATACCAATTTTCAGTTAACATTTTCAAACGTTTAATTCCATTGACCGAGCGTTCGAGCCGTTTCAATACTTCTGCAAGGCTTTATGAGCGAGCGTTCCATCGGAGACGCACTTAAAAAACGAGGATAGACTCCATGATGAGGGCGTCTCATGGCGCCGCCTGGCCCACCTTGTCGCCGCGACGTGCCGACCGCGACCTGACAGCACACAACTTCAAGCGTGTATATTGACAGGCCCGACCCAACTAACCCACTTATATACTACTGGGAATTTGACACTACTGGCTGTACAGGTTTAATACCTTTGCCTTACAAAAAGTGGCTGTTTAGGTCGAGTACCTATGCCTAAAATTTGACAGTAAAGGTTTTACCTTTGGCTGTAGGGGTTGGTGCTTTTGCCTCAGTGGCAGTATGGCTTGGAGTCTTAGCCCAAAAATGAAGAGACAAGCAGAATATGATTATTTGGTAATAGTTAATATCTTATGAGGTAAATTCAAGATAACTGTCATACTACGTCAGTTCATGCATGAGTGAAGGGAGAGTGGGTGTAACAGTGAAGGTCAACTCACCTGATCTGTCCGGCGAGCAGTGGGTTGATTGCGTACAGCCAGTCATGTACTTCCTTGTCGCCGAGTGTTTGCAGCAAGTAGCCGCGCTCCTTGCTTACCACGCTGTGAAAAAAGAGTAGGAATTATTTATACTTCATTAATTATAGCATTAAACCAAGAGTGGCCAATTACCGATAGTTATTGTCAAAAAAGCTGCATTTTTTGTTGGTTTCTTTATTTAAAGGCGCGATACTTTTCCAGAGAAACTCAAGATTCGCGTCACCGACATGTTTTTTTTTCTTTTTAGGTGGTAAAAATCATCAGATGACCGCCCTGGGTGGGGCGGAAGGGACTGTCAGACTTTTACTGACTAAAAAAACCACGCTGTTCCTTCTGTTGCCCTTTACGTTCCGGGGCCACGGTATCCTGTTAAGACGTCCCGCAACCCCGTCAGGCGTTGGCCCCACCGACATGCAAAAGTGACCGCGTCATCGACATGCCAACTTAAAGTGTTGCGCCAGTCAAAGTTTTCAGTTTTTATTTCTGTCGGCATGACTACCTGGATTTCAAGGAGTGACGTCACGTACCTGAAGGTGTTGGGCATGCGGACCATCTGCTCCTGGTCCTCAGAGTACTCGACGTGCGCGTTGGCGAGGTTGATGACGGCGCGCTCGATCGGGTCGCGCTCGTCGCGGTATATGAACACGTAGGGCCGTCGGACCACCTGGGGACGGCAAGTTCAAGGTTAGTGACGGCACGGTTAGTGCCGTTTGAATTGGTTTCCTCTTTATCAAATTTAATTCAGTTCAGTAGTTTTGCCGTGATGATGTAACAAACAAATAGAGGGAGTTACTTACGAATTTATAACTATAGAATTAATATAATTACTTACCAGCCAACGCTTCTTCCATCCATGTGTGCCATGCTGCAACACGTTGAGGTGTCCTCGCCGCGCCACGGCCGCAGACACGCGCACTTCCTCGCAGTCGGGCACATACAGCGCGGGCCCCAGCGCGCCGGGCCCCATGGCTCCGAGGGCGCCCAGGGCCCCCAGTGCGGCGCCGTGCGACCCCGCCCAGCCTGACATCGACTTCTCTAATAAGCCACGTTCCGGGGAGCACAGTCTGGACAGAGGGGAAAGGGCTGTTAAGTAAATCTAAATACGCCTAAATGCAACAAATAGATAAGCACCTAAACAAAATGATTCGATGTATAATGTATACCAGCTTTTAATTAAATCTGATATACTTTCAAGCTATAAAAGTTTCATTAAAATAAATGAATTTTTGAAATTCCTACAGCTTATAAACCTCCTTTACGCAGACCTACGCCTTTATCAAACCAAAAACGAAAAGTCATGTGTTCTGGTACTCACTCAAAGCTGCTGGCACTGTGTATGGATGACAGCAGGCTGGGGGTGGAGATGTCGGCAGAGACCCCCTCGTCCACGGGGGTGGCGGGGGACGCGGCCGCTTCCACCTCCTTGCCTGATGACCCTATCCTTCCTGCAAAGTAACACAACATTTTGTTTTTGTTCCACTCATTATTGCAAACAAATATCAACATTACGACAGTTTATTGAAAGTTGATATTTGATTGGCAGTAGAAACCGCTACATTACATTATGTTGTACAATGATGAAACAACTATAACATACCTTGTATAAGTTTGATGTATTTGGTGGCGAGCTCCTTCTCGCGTGACGTCATGTCCCATGGCTCGTACAGCGACTCGTCGCGTGCGCACTCCGCGGCCGCTTTAGCTGCCATGTTACATACCTCCTGTGTAATAAAATTAAAACAATATAAAAAAGAAGAAAACGTATCATATGCGCGCGCGCACACACACACAAGGGAGTCGAGAGTGGTGACGTAGAGAGATCATGGCGGCATGAGAAGGCGTCATGCCGTTTGCTGACAAACTGGTCAATTTTACTGCCAAATTGCGGTAATAGATGTTTCACACGAAAATATTGCAACTTTATGCAACAAAAAAGTACGACGGCAGACTTAATGCCTTAGGCATTCTCTACCAGTCAACGTTGACCTTCAATATGTCCGTATCTAGAAGATTCCCAGGTATGGTCTAAAAAAACATCTCAATGATGGGAGCCACATGTAAACGGCTTTATTTAGTGTCTTCTCACACTCTTTGTGTTAATGTCGCGGTGAACTTTGATATCGCAATATAGGAAACGTCGTTATAGTTCGCATGTGATGCGATGGATGTCACCACAGGCTGGTATAATTATTGTTATAACACAAACAAGCTGTACCTTCTCCGTCTTAGTGAAGTCGTTGGGCGCGACAGTGTTCTCGTGTCCGTGGCGCAGCCTCTCGCGCAGCGCCAGCAGGTGTCGCGTGCGCCCCACTTGCTCCAAGCGAGTCATCTTCTCTAACTCCCACTGGGGATGGAAAAGTGTAGGAATAAATATGGCAATAATTTTAGTTATTTTTTTTTTGTGTTGGTTAAGTGGTTAGCATAAATAGATCGGTTATATGCTTGAGCAGCTTTTATTTATGAAAAATTGAAAATGAATTTAAAATAGATAGATATAGAATTGAAAGTGGTGTATAAACACAACATTATTTTTATAAGTTGTTAAAACCCGAAACCTCCCATATATTTTTTATGGTATGTAGTAAACTCCCATTAACCATTAACTGTCACGTCATTTATTTGTCAACTCAATTGATTAACTATTTATTAAAGTACCTAATCGAAGTTTTAAAATAAATAATCAGGAGAAATTCCTAGTGTGGGTAAACGTTTTTCTTTCATTAAAGGAAGTATACTGAAGTTAAGGTATATAAGGTTTGTACCTGGTGATCAAAGATGAGCGAGTCCCCGCGCGGGCGCCAGCCGTGCAGGTTCTCCTCCCCGCGCACGTACGTGCCGCTCGTGTCCAGCACGCGGCGCTGGCGACGCTGCACACCTGCGGGGCAATAACACACGGTCACCAGATGTACTTTATACATAAAATAACATCACGCCGGTAAACCCCGAAGGTTTAGACAGAGGTGTGTCCATTAGCACACCCTCATTTCGCCAGTCATGTTAAAGTCCCGTATAATAGGGGGCGAGCCTATTGCACTTGCCTATTGTACTTTATACTTACTGAATATTAAATCTTGCGTGCTTGCGAAGCCGCAAGTGAGATATAGTAATTTTATAAGACCTTACTGTACTCATGTTTTCCACCTATCTATATTTTGAAGTATCAATCAGTTGTTTCAATGTATTTGTATATTGACATGTGTATAATTAAAAAAAAAAAATGTATAATTTTTAATTGAGTAATTTATGATTGTATTTTATTCTACTATTTAGTCCTTAGTATGCTCTTAATTTGCAATTTAGTTAACGATTTTAAAATTAATTGATGCTGTGTAGCGTTCAACCTCTCATATTTGTACGCCGTTCAGGCAAAACATGACTGAAGTGATTATAATCTGATGTAACATCTTGCATGCTATGTGTGTATACTCATGTTTTGAACAAATAAAATTATCTTATCTTATCTTATAGGCCTCGAAAAGGAGAAGTAGTACCTGGCTCCAGCGCCCGGTGCAGGCTGAGCTCGTACACGCCGGTGATGTGGTCGGCGCGCGCGGCTCGCGAGCCGAACAGCGCGCGGCGCAGCGAGCGCCCCGTGCGCGCCTCGCGCCCCACCACCACCAGCGACAGGTCCTTCGTGATGATGGCGGGCCGGCTGCAGTTGTCCACCTGCGAGGAATATTCACATTGAATTATTTATTTATCATTTGACTTTTCAACGATGTTACTATATAATTTTTACATTGGAAACTTAAGTCTAAGAGCCTCATCGCTTTCACAAAAGCACAACATAGCAGTTATAAAATACAACGCCCTTCAAATGAAAGCTAGGGTAGCTATACACTTAACGCGGGTCGGCCTATTCGGTTCGATATTCTCAATGCACTTTTACACTTAATACCGACCTGCTCAATTCGTCGACTTACTGTACTAAATATTTTTGAATGAAGTTTTTAATTTAATTATTTCAATATGTATATTTAAAACTGAACATGACAAATTAATGTTATTGATTGTTGATAATCCAGTCAGTTAATCATAACTGCTTACGCTCGGTTGACAATTTATCCCATTATTTCTTCGTTCTAGAAATCCTTCTACATGACATCAATGTGTTCAGTGTCCTTACCTCCAGGTAAGCGCTGAGCGTGATGTAGACCACCTCTCCGTTGGCGCTGACCCTGTTAAGTAGCGGCGAGCCGTGCAGGCTGCTGTCCCAGGCTGCTTCGAACCTAAAAGACAAACGTAATTAAAAACGATGAAAATCTAGTCGTAATCTCATCTCATCGTCAATCAATGTCAAAAATGAAGTCATCTTTGACTACTTGGGTCATCATCTGCTCCTTTTTCCTAACTATATCGGGGTCGGCTCCCAGTCTAACCAGCGACTGCCTATCTGACCTCCACAATCCAGTAACTGTGTAATACGATGATACTCCTTAGTAAAACTGGTTGTCAGACTTTCGGGCTTCTGACAACCCGTAACGACTATCAAAAATCCACGTATAACAGCCGGGACCAACGGCTTAACGTGCTTTCCGAGGCACGGAGGAGTCTCGGTTAGTAAAGATGGTCCCCTACCCACGCACCTACCCCAGCAAGCATAGCTTAACCTGTTGAATATACCGATGCGGCTGTTACTACTTAGCCACGATCTCCGTTGACAAATTGCGTACTAGACCAAAAGATTTGTTTTTTTTTATTATCTTTATATTTATGTGTGATATTTATCAAAACGATTGGAAAGTAGTAATCTCGTGGAAAGATCCTCAATTATCAAAGATGAAAAGAAATATTATCTTGATATTTCTTTTTTTCTACAAAAACGATATTTGTCTTACCTGAATACAGCCCTGTCGTCAAGCGTGGGCCTCTCTCCGGGGAATAGTCCAAGCGACAGAGCACCGTCTTCATCTCCATCGTTCGTGTCTTCATTCGCTTCCGGAGAGTTGCGGATGCGGCCTGCGACATCACAAACTATTGTGACAAATGCGCATACGCAGTTCGTAAAAAATAATACAAGATCTTGTTTGAAATGGAAGGGTGAAGTCAGTGATGGTTATTGATTCGTGTTTGTCTAATCACTGAAATGTTTCGGTTAGTGTTTGGCTAAAACCTAGGTTCTGCATACGACTTCGTCAACGTCGTTCATCATTTAATATAACCTATGGCACTCGACAATCAAGTAGCTTTTCATCAGTGAAAGATTACTCCTTGAAGCTGGAAGTCCTAACACAATAACGAACATACCGACAACAAGTTCTCTGACATCGGTCCACTGCAGGTCCTGCGAGGGCTCGTGCAGGATGGTGATGCGGATGCGGCGCTGGATGCCCTGGTGCAGCAGGAACAGGCCGCGGCAGGGGAGCTCGTCCGAGTGCTCGACCACCTGGATATAACAGGTCTTAGATAAGGCATCTTTACAGACTAATTACTGGCACTTGAGACATTCGGCTATATCTCTGGTATTTTTCTGTAAATAAATCAATTTATAATTTCTGTAATAATTAATTTTGTCTGTAAATAAATTTGTGAGGTTTCTGGTATTGCAGATCTCTACAGGCGAGCGATAGAGGTGACCTTTTAACACCAGATAGGCTGTAAGCTTATTTGCAATCCGACGACATAACAAAGCATGATTGTTTTGATGTGTTTTTGCCCGCGACTTCGTCCGCGTAAATGTTGGACCACAACTCATCCCCTTAGAGGCCGAATTTTGAAAAATCTGTTCTTAGCGGACGTCTACTAACTATATAATCTACCTCTGCGAAATTTTTTCTTCATACGCCAAGCGGTTTTCGATATGTCGTGATACGTACCTAAGTTCCTTTCGCTTTTATATGTTTAGATAGATATGTATGACAGATGTACTCACGGCCGGCACGTACTCGCCGCTGGGCGCGAGCTCGCAGATCTCGAACCAGACGAGCAGATCGTGCTTGGAGTGCAAGTGCGAGCTGCAGCACGGCGCGGCCACGGCTGCGGCGCCCCACTTGGGGCTGCGCACGGGCGCTGAGATGGGGATGGAGGGGGGCAGCATGCGCCGCGGGGGCGTGCGCCCGCCCACCGGGCCGTCCTGCTTCGCGTCCTGGGGGGGGGGATACAGTTTAAAATTTTGCTCTGAATTGCTGGTATATAAAAACATCGATTTTCATATATTTTTTTCAAGCTTGCACTTTAAGGACCTTAATAAATCCAAATTCGACTCGAAAGACCAAAATAATTGATAATTTTAGCCTAGGACCACAAAACAAATATGAATGCGACTCCAAGGCCCAAAATAAATAGTGTAAAATAATATTAATTTTAGTAAAATAATTAAATAATTATAATACAATAGGACATTACCAAATCATAAAAAAGGCGTTGTTTATAACCAAACCATGCACATACAAAAAACACTAGTAAAGAACGTTACGTACAATTGCGCTTACCTTGTGCAGGGGGTGCTGCTGGTAGTGGCCGAACACCTCGAACACGATCGGCTGCGTCTTTATGTACTCCACGAAAGATTTTGTTATGGGTACTGTGATCTGTCAACAAAAAAAAGACTTGTTTAAGAATACGAAATGTAGTAAAGCAAATGTTACGCGACAAGCGCAAATACTTATTCTAAAATACGCCTTTGATGGCAAAGAATATTTACAATTAAAAATGACACAAAATTATAAATGGGTCCTTACATTTTGCACATGGTAGAATCCAAGCGGCGTGTTCTTTCCTGCATTCTTGACGGGCTCTGTCGAGAATGCATCTTCGTTGCGGTGTAAGAAACTGAAACAAAACACAATCATGTAACCCACGCCAAGAAATAATTAACCTTATTCCTATAGAAATAAAACCCACTTGAACTGGCAGAAGACGTCGGCGTAGTCAGTAGACACGCTATGTGCCTGAAGCACGGTGACACGGAAGGTGAACTCTTTGCCGAGGGTCAGGTGTTCGGGAAGCTCTTCCTCCTTCAGCTCTGATGCCAAGGAACTGTCGCCGCGACCGCTGTCAGCGTCGCATTCGCCCATTGCCAGTTCTGTTGGGGATAAGAGTATATTATGAACTTTAAATTTCGAACGCCTACGTCAAAATGAAGTATGACTAGTACTGTCACTTTGTAAGGATTATTGTCCGTTAAAAAGTCACAAAAAAGGATTATATTCTTAGCAATAAGTTAACCCACCTTCAATCTTGATATTAGAATCAGGCACATCAGTAATGCGCTCGTCGAGGTTGATCGCATTATTCTTCTCAACTGCAGAGAGCTTGTTACGACGCGCCGGCGCAACGTCGTCGTCGAACGATATCTTTGCCGACTGCTTCACGCCCGCTGCGAATTCTGCGTTGTCTACAAAATCGTTTGAAGGCTTCAGAATAGGAAAGGATAAGATTGTAAAGAGGGGTCTTTGGTCGGGAGTTGGAGGCGTTTAGGCAAAGTTTCGGAAGCAAGAGCGAGATAGAAATAGCGGGATAGGTGGATTTTTTCTTTACAGTGTAGTTAAACAACTTAATGCAAAACAAACAAGGTTTTTTTTTCTATTGTGTTTAAAATTAGTTTAATTTTGGTCCTAACTCTTTTTAATAAAACACAAATTGTAAGCTGAAAAAAAAATCTTGATACTTTAGTTTTTTTAAGGGCCAAAGGACCAAAAATTTCGTAATGTATTATCAATAAAGAATAGTACTCACTCTTTTCAGCGTCGATAACAGCCTGCACAGCTACCCGCAGGTAACCTTTGACGTCTCCTTTCTCGTTCACAATGGCCACTTTGTGAATGAGCGGAACCGGGTACAGCAGGTTCGATAAGTATACGAAGCTCCTGTAAACAGATATAGACATTTAGAGAAACGTATTGCAATTTTATTAGAACAAGAAATCCATAAATCTGAAAGGATGAGGCACGGAGTCGCGAAAGATGAAAGAATTTGAGCTCTCTCCACTCACAAATCTGCGTTCTGCGTTTTGATGTAGAATTACAGATTAAAAAGACTTACCTTCCAACTAGACGGAACCACGGAAATCTGTCGTAGAAGGGGTCGCCACCGGTGACAGACTCGATGTTATGATCAGGCGATGTTGGAGACAGCTCGGCCTCATTATGGTACATCTCACGCATAAGCTCCAACCGTTGTCTGGTGAATAAACACGGCATTTTAGAATTTATGAAGCAGGGAATAGGAGCGACAGTTGTGTGACGTTAAATTGAAGCAATTGCTTTTTAATTTAATACGCGATGGATATTAATAAATTGAAACGCGATGTTAGTCTTTATAATATTTGAGTTAAGGTTGAAAGTTATTTAACATGATTATGGTCATCATCATGGTCTAATACTACAGCTATTGAAGACAGGTGCAATAATATTAGTGTATGTGAAAAAAACGCGTGACACAAACACTAATATTGACTCGTAAAAACTACTCTTTCTGAAACTTCCTGGAGTCCCACGCCATTTTGAACTCAAAAACATTGACGAAATGGTTTATAATTGAGGAGCTAATAATGACTATATTATTAGCTTCACAATTATTATAGGTACATTTAATCTACGTGTAATCATGTGATTCTAATTTCGAATAAACTCGAGTTTTCTAAAAGGGATTGTTTTGTATTGAGTACCTACATATCTTAATACTTATTCATGCAATACATTTATTCATTCAAGGTACATAAAGGCTTTAGCACATAGCAAGCTGGAAAATAAATGACCTCTGAAAAATAAATGTTTGCTTTATTAATGGGCGTTTATCTACACAAATCAGAGCGTAAAAGCGCCAACGCACCAACGCGCTAACATAAATTGGAAATACTACTATCCACAGCATTCTGGTTTAATTAAGACAAGCACAATTGGGTAGATATTTAACACCATTAATCAATAACTTCTTAAAAAAACTTTTAGCCCTAAAAACCCGATACATTTTCAATTTACTGTAAAAATTAATTTATAATTAATAAATAGTAAGCACAAAAGAGGCGTCACATTTGTCTTTGGCCATACAAAATCTATGGTATAATCGCCTTTTGACAAGTTATAATAAGTACGTCAATTGATTCATGGTGTCAACTATTATACAGAAATGATTTTAGATTTTAGAGCTAGTTAGCAATAAGTCAAAATGTCTGTCAATATTATGGTAAGCCAAAACCACTTTTACATGAAATCTACTTCTCAAAATTCTATAAAATCTCGTCGTTTTCCATCACTTAAATAGATCTTTATCTTTAAAAAGAATACAGGCT
This sequence comes from Hoplodrina ambigua, assembly GCA_949774945.1. Taxonomy (NCBI): domain Eukaryota; kingdom Metazoa; phylum Arthropoda; class Insecta; order Lepidoptera; family Noctuidae; genus Hoplodrina; species Hoplodrina ambigua. The sequence continues at coordinate 10,474,870 of OX458980.1, read as the reverse complement.
GGATTTTAGTTCGGTAGCTAGTTTGTTGTCGACATGACATTTTAACTGATTATTTTCTTAAATACCTACTACAAAAGGCGGCAGATCATCAATTTTCACAGTGAGTGAAGTTTCTAACACATCTAAGGGTGAATTCCACAAAACTTTTATACCTGGTATAAGTCTTAGTGCTTTTCATCATCTCTCAACCAGATACATTAAAAAATTGTACAGAATTTGTATGAAGTTATCTGTCAAATAATTTAATTGAAATTGAAACGGGATAAAAGATTTTTTTTCAGTTTTACACACATCAGACATAAATTTCTATGGTTGGAATAAATCGTTGCTAGATATAAGAATTCGGTGAAATTCACTATCAATACACGAACGAATGTGATTCTAGATTATTAGATGTTTTAAATTACAAAATTAGGTAATGTAATACGCATAATTGATATGTAGTATGAGGCCGAAATAGCGTTAAGTATTTACTTAGGCTTAAAATGATCCTGTGCGAACTCAAAAACATACAAACATGTCTTGCTTAAATCACAACACTCCTTTTATCTTGTTGGGTAATAAATTGAGTTGCATTGGAATTACGTAAATAACGCTACTTTCGCTCCACACTATGGTTTGCGTAAAAACGCATTTCCTTTCAGTTAAGTCTTATCAAATCCAAGCATCATGATAAGCGTGGAGTTGCAGAAAACTTTGGAGGCAAGTGAACTACTAATACAACTATTTTAATATCACGAGTATAGTGGCTGCAAATTCACGTTTAAATTGAACCTTATGTGCTTGAGCAAAAGAAACAAAACGCGCTTTATATACAGGATTTTCCTAGTTTAGGAGGCAGGGCTCAAATTTTGTATTGTATGTTTTTTATCTAATAAACTATTTTTATTATTATTTATTTGCAGCAACTACATCGTTTATACACTAATAAAGTTAGGAAGTTTTGTAATCCTTGTAATGACTTTACAAGTTCTATACAATTTTCTTTCAAAATAATCATGTTTCTCAATTCTACAGCCACAGTCCATCTGTGTGTGTTTGTACATGTTGCAAGCTACCAGTGACATCCGTTAGTGCAACAACACTGCTATGGTACAAGAGCGTCTTTCGTGCGCAGCCTAGTCAGCCCTAAGCTCGTATCTGCGTCCCCGGTCTGTCCGTCTTTGAAGCCCATTTGATATTGAATCAATTCAATATAGCGATTTAACTGTGGCACTGATACTCCGTAAAAAAATTCACCATGTGCAAATAAATTAACGAAATTCATTTGCTACATTAATTTAAAAACGCCGATATAAACAAGTTTTATAATAAAGCATTTGAGTGAAGTTAGACCACAATCAAGGAGAATTATCTGCTGCATATCAATGAGTACAGTTGAACCGATATAAATCATCACGACGATAATAGGGGCTTAAGCGAGGCGCAGGTCGGCGTTCACAAACCTGGAGGGCAGCAGGTTGGCTAGCGAGAGGCGCGTCTGCTGCGCGCACGCAGATATACAGTGCAGTATGTCGCCGGGTGGGGCCTGGCCAGCCTGGCCCAGTGTGTGGCCGGGGATGGCCGGCAGTGGCGGCGGGGCCAGCACGAGGGGCGGCGCGGCCTCGTCCTCGGCGCATGCGCTCTCGTTCATGTTGTATATCTGACGCATGAGCTCCAGCCGATGGCTACGGACAATACAGCCATGTAGCCCGCCGCTGCCCTACCCGACCTATCTGTTTGACCTATCGGGGGCATTTGAGAGGATATGCCTCTCTTCCGTCTGTGAGGACCAAATCCTCGCGGAGCAACCGAAACATTTTATTCTAATATCTAAATAATAAAAAGAGAAACTAAAAAATTCTAACACAATTTTCTATACTTATTTAAATGTAAGAAAATATTGGTCCTTCTACGCTAGTCTCATAAGGAGTAGGCATGCTCTCTCATTTCGATCGAGCAAATGATCAGAACTTCATCACGCGGACAGGGTGATTAACGAAAATATATGATTTAAAAATTTCGAGCTTTTACTAAGCAGAAATCCGATACATAAATGAGTAAATAATGAATTCTTTTCATTTGCTTATGTATAATTTCGTAAAATGAGGGAAACTAATTTAACAATATATATAAATAGCACGTTAAAATGAGAAATTAAAATTAAAAAAGCCGCAAATAAAACAAGCGCTAATAGAAATGGAATAGACATTGCAACTATACATTTAGTCCTAATAGAAGAAAATGTACTTACCCACCCAAACTACTTATATACAATGCCTATATTACAAATATATAACCAACCTTATTACCATACAATTACGGTACATAAAGGGTTTTCAACACGGCACCAGCAAAACAGATTTTTATAACAACCTCTCGAATTATTTAATTCGGACGTGGACCAAAAAACAAAATGCAACAAAATTAACGAAAGTATAAATTAATGTGACGTAATTAAGATACATATTTACAACGAGAAACAAACAAAACGAAAATTAAGTAATCATAGTAATGGGAATAATATATTAATGAATGCATATACAATGAGTATATGCCGATAATACTCTAATATAATATATCAAATTCAAGAATTTTGAATAAAATTAAGAATTTAAGATCAAAATAAAATAAAGTTGATTTTTTTTTTATAATTCTGACGTAACCATATTTCAAATCTATTCTTCTAATTGATATTTTGCAGTTTGCATAAATTCATTATTCACAATCTTCTATGAAAACTGCGCATGAGCATATCTCTCTCCTGCGGGCCACAAAATGGCCCGCCACGCGCCGAGGCCATCGAGTTTGCCAGCCATTAACTTGAAATCTGATATTTTATAAATTACATGTCAATATCTTTTCTTGAGTATAATTTTAGTTGTTACCACTATAAGGTTGCCTAGTGCCGGCAGAGCTTAAAAAAATTGGCTAGCCTAAAAAAACAGTTAGCCAGCCTTAGTCTAAAACTTCATATACCTACCTAACTGTTTTTAAATTACCCTTACTAGTCTTTAAAAAATTTGTTTTTCTTCTATCTATTCTAAACGGCAAGTTAGTTGCCTAACCAACAGGATAACTCAATCTAAGATCCTAGGCCTACAAATTGAATTCAAACCTAATTTCCTATATAGCTCTCGTTATTCTTTTTCGACCACTTCTCCCCCCACTTACCGTAATTTTTCGAGTGTCCAGTAGTGCGTGGCACCATTCTTAGTGTCAGTGACCTCTACCGCGACGACGGTGGGGGCTGAGGGGCGATACTCGTCGTCCGCATCGTCGCGGGGGGCGAGTTCGGCGGGGAGGGGCGAGTAGGGGGTGTCCGTGAGCAGGGTGAACTGGAACTGGACCTTTTTGCGTAGTTCTACTGAGATTGCGTTGGCTTCCTGTTGGGATGAAATGGTAGGTTTTTGTTAAATGTTTGTTATTTTCATTCAGCTGTTAATAGATTCCTTGCTTGTAATTGTTTTGACTTGTCGTCGATTAGTTTTCTTTCAAGATGTGTTTGACAGGTGACAAGCACCTTACGCCCTCTTGCGACATAGCTTTCAGTGAGCAAGACTATTTATATTAGTTTTTTGTAAAAACCAACTTCTGGAATTGTATAAAAACAAAAATGGATACAAATAACCTCATAATAATTACCAACTGTAGCAAAAATTGTGTTTAAGAGAATACCATTGGAGTCAATTTATAAAAACGTGATCAATCAGGGTTTTGTTTCTTAATGCAAGTGTAGAATATCTGACCTTGAGGAAGATAGCGTTGCCCCAGAGGTCGTCCCTCAAAGAGGTAAACTGATGGTACTTCCACTTGCGGAACGCCCACGCAGCCAGACCCACCTCGCGGGCCGACCAGCACTCTGTCTCGAACAGCGGGTTCACTAAACACGAACAATGAAACAATTATATCCTTGTGATCAAAACTTTTCTTTAGTCTTATCTTATAAAAAATTAAACGAATCGTGCGCTTTTAGAACGTTGCAACCATATCAACACAGTGTAACTATTCACAGTAGTTCATCGATCATATAATATGTTTGACAGGACTTAAAGTCTCTAAAGAACTGTATACATAAAATAAAATATTTCACAAGAAGAAGAAAAAAGGTATAATACGTAATAAGGTCCCGAGCTGCCGTATGCAGTTCGGGAGATAAGCCCCGCCCACTTACCCCAACGGTGCGCACGATTGCCCTCCGAATACGCTCCCAATGAACTACTGTAAATAGTTACACTGTGGTACCGGTAAACACTTGATCTGCCTTCTTTAACTGATAAAAGATTTACCGAATATGTCCTCGTCATTGTGGAAGTCTTCAGGCGTGTAGGAGCTGTACATGGACATGGTGACGCTCTGCTCCTCGACCTGACGCTGTAGTGCGTCGATACGGGCTTCGTAGTTCTAGAATAATCAAGAGGCTTCCTTATGAATACGAGGCTAATTGTTAGATTTTTAACGAGTTGGATTTTGTCAAGGAGATATCAAATATAGAAAATTTACTGATTGGTAATTATTTTGCTACTAGAAACCGGAGGTAAAAGAAATGCCCTTTTTGGAGTTAGATTCCAAAGTTGTCTTTTTACGTTGTACTCGCAACAAACTTACATGAAATACCCAAACTGGAATAAACTATGTGTTAAAAATCAAAGCCTCTTCACCAGCACGATACCATTAAAAAACTACATATAATAATATAGTAATATAAGTGCTACCGTACAATACACTGACCTACCACAATTTGTGAACGAAATTATTCACAGTAGGTACATTTTCTATAGCTACTCTTGGCTGTGATCAATAAAAAGACGGCACATTGACCGCATTGGCCCCACAAAATTAGGATCTTCAAATAATATCTCACCTTGCGCTGCTCCTCAAACTGTTGGTCAGCATGTTCCTTCTCCCTGCGGAACTGCTCCTCGAGAGCTAGCAACCTCTTCTGCATCTCCGCCTTCAGGTCGATGCCCTGCTTCTCCAGCAGCTCGCATTGCGCGTAGTCCCAGTCTACGTTCTTGCCGTCCGCGTCCGTACTGCCGGCTGGCAAGAACAATATTTATGTTAGTTAAGCTAAATCTTAACTAAACTTTTAAATCCAAAATCTGGGAAAATTGTTAACAAATTTTAATTAAATTTAATACGTATATACGTCTATAACGCGTAATGTCGTGAAGGTTATATAGTTAAGGTGCCCGATTCTTAAAAGGGTAATTTCTAAGTTAATCTTGGACATCATTATCATTGGTGATAGAAAAACCAACTTGGTCTTATAATTAATATAAGTCTGAAATCGCCAATCCGCCTTGAGCAAGCGTGATAAGTTTCCTCTGTGTCACAATAATTATATAATATTATACCAGCTTATTATTGTTCCACTACAGGGCAAAGGCCTTTTCTCATTTTCTATCTGACAATAGTACAGGTTATTATTATTACCCAAGCAGATACATAAGTCAAAAGACTAAAACTGACGTTGAGTCGATTTTTAGTCAAATTGCCCTATTTTAGCTGAAAAACTGTTACTCAAAAACTTAAGTCAATAACCAGAGGAATGCTATCAATATATTATTTTGTAAAGTATCAAGATTATTCACCATCACACTCTCCATTCACGAGTTCTTCAAACCTATAATACTTACAGTCACTCTCAGCATTGTTGGCGGTATCAGTGAGTTCTTTGTTCTCCTTGTTGATTGGCTCCTCTCGCGGCTGTCCAGGGTGCGTGAAGCGGAACACGTGGTTCTTGCCCAGGATCACGCGGGACCCCGATTTCAAGATTACTGGCTCGGTGAGCTGAGGGTTAAGGTATTGTTAGAAGGGCACGTGTGTTATTTGGATCAGATTATATTGCAGGTTGACTTTTTTAAGGGGTAAATTAACCAAAAACAAGAAAAAAAAAGAGCAGTTCCAGACATTGTATTGTGGGCCTTAGTTGTAATGTGGGTCATAGGAAGAAATAAACTGAAAAATAATCCATAGCTTGCCCTTGAGCATGCAAGATTCAAATGCCATACGAAATTATATCTTACATGTAATTTTCAACTCTTTTCAGTTACGTTGTAAAATCATTATCAATTAATTAATGAAAACTTGTTCAAATTTTAAACCCACTATTATTAAACCCACCCCGACCCTTGCTCGAGCTAGCCCGCGCCGCTAAGCCTGTAACTTTAAATATTCTTCCAGGGGATGACTTTAGCGTTTAGTCACTGAGTTTATAAGTTTTAAGCCATAATTTTAAAGGCACCACAGAATAATCCGGTAAAGCAGCCGACAACCTCCTAGGCTAACCAGCAAGATGCCAAGACGAAATAAAAATAGAACAACTATTAACAATATCTTACCTCTCTTCCATTAACATAGATGAGCGCATCACGATGAGGAATGAGGAGTATGACTCCGTCAGTGTTCTCGAAGATGCAGTGTTCGCTGAGGATGTGTGAGCCTGACAGCTGGATGTCTTGCGGGACGTTGGCCTCAGATGTGCCCACGCGGGTCACGCCTGCTGATCGACACATGATTTAGATGTTGTGTGGTGATAAAAATTTGAATAAGTACCTTGAAACTAAACTTGAATAAAAAGTTGTTCTTTTTTGTTTGTTTTAATCTAAATTAGAGTAAGAAAATATGTTTAGAGATATAGTTAAGATTTATCCTTTGGATAAGATAGGATTAAGGGCTAATTTCTGAAACGGCATATAACTTCTATCTGAAGAACAAATATCAATCAATCTATCGATTGACAGTTTCCATGTGGAAAATATGTAAAAAACGCCATTTTGATTCTTCAGATCTGGCTAGATTGTAAAGTCATCCCTTAATTAAATATAATCTCAAAAAATATGTACAATCATGTAATAATATGGTTGATAATTAAAAAATGCAATTCTATTACCAATACAAGTATTTAACTGTTTATCTGCTCAATTTCTACCCTGGAGTGGCGAAACAGCCACATTATGATCTGATCCCTAAAACTGGTAATTATTATCTGTCTCCCAGTTGCGTCCGATTGTCTTCCCATCGGACCTTGAGAGTGAGGGAGTGCACCTGTTTTTGTACCCATACTTGTGTACTATTATAATATCTTCGTACTTAGCTAATCCTCATTCATATGAGCCGCTGTCACCGAAATTGATCTGGAGAATATAATATATCTGGTCCCTAAACCAGTTTCAGAAACCTTTAAATACCTCAATTTCCTTATAATATCTATCACATTCATGCATCATAAACTCACCATTTTTAATATAATAAATAAGACACTCCGACAGGTTCGGATCCTCGTTCAGGTTGACAAGATGAGGCGTCTTCTTCGGCGAGTAGATACCGACGGTGATGCCTCCCTCCCGCACCGCGAGCCCCATCTCCGCGAACACGGCCTCGCGCTGTACGCGGATCTGTTCGGTACGCTTCAGCTTCTCTTCCCATGTCTCGTTCAATTCTGTTGATTAGGAAATAGTTGTATTTGAGAATAAAATAATTCAGCATGTCGTGAGGCAGTGTCGGATGCTAAACACTCTGATTTAAGGAATGAATTTTTTCTATTTTTTAACTCTTAGGAACTATCGTGATCTAAATTTAGTCAGTAATCTGTCATATTGCCTTTTAATTTACCTACATTTGATGAGATTGCGAACTAGATGATTTGAAAGTTGAATTATTTGGCAGTTGACACCACCAATCAACTGACATACTTTTTATGGACTGGACTGTTATTTGGCAACTCAATTGACTTACTATTTATTTATTTCAAAGCCACAAAAAATCGAATTTTACAGCAAATTGAAAATTAATTGGGTTTCTGTTGAGAAAAAGGTGTCTTTAGTAAAAATTGTGTCTTGAAATTAATGGTTAATAGTGTCAACTGCCCAATTCAGATCACATTACCAACAAGCTTACCAGCAATAAGTTTCTCTGAAGCCTGTAGCTGGTCGACGGCCTCTTCGGCAATAGTCGTGGCTGCTCGGGACAACTTCGGGGATAGCACCTCCGCCTCGCTCTTCTTGCGCTGAGGTGAAGAGTTGTTCTCCTCTCCTGTTGTAACCATAACGTCAAAAACTGTTAGCTTTGTAGTGAAATTGAAAATGAAATATTAGAGGGAGGCCCTTAAGCCAATGTTCTGTTATTGTACCTACCATAAAATTTAAGTTAATTTCCTTATTATTATTTATTTTTATTTTACATTTTTTACGTTCATTGCAGCTGTTCATTTATTTAACGATTATTTTAGTGAAAGCTAAAACGTGCTTTTGAAAATGCTGCTAAAATATGACTGTATTAAGTTTCTTTTTCAATGCTGGGCAAAGTTAGGATACTGTGGAGAAATGTCACTATAGTTAGTTATTCTGGAGCCTTTTAGTTGCAAGAAAACCATAACAGTTTTTCTTGACAACATCATGGCAATATTTTCATTTGAATCATGCTTGTACTTAATATAATTGGTTAAATATATTTGGTTTATAATTCGATATCTACTGTTTTCTAGTTTCATACGTTTACTATATAAATAGTATAATTATTTCGTTTGTTATCTATAAATACACTTTAATATTGCACTAAGTGTGTTTTAGTGCAAATTAATGTGCAATTTTTTCACATTGTGCAAACTATTGCACACGGGTAGACGAAAGTCTACGTTTTAATTTATAAGTGATAACATTTATCAGTTCACTTCGAGTTGGCCGTTACCTCCTGCCCGCTACCCCACCCCATACCTCAAGTCAGAGCCGGTAAGTATGGATCGCAAATTCGTAATTTTATTTCCGCGTTTTATTTTTGTGTATCTCTTGTTTTTGTATCAGTTAGAAAAATGTTTAAGGACGCGTTTGCAAATTTTTCAAAAATAAGCTGTATTTTAAATGAAAAATATCAAAATTTTATTTTATAAATACATTTACAAAAAGTTTGCAGTAAATAAAAAATCATTTTTTTTTGGCAACATTGCTTGTGTCAATGACATATGTCAAAACGGCCAACTCGAAGTGAACGGGTAGTACTTACTACACAAAATAAATATTGGACACCAAAATCTGACACAAATATAATGGGAAAACATGCAAGGCTTCTGAAGCTAGGAAGCTTTTACTGTAGCAATGCAAATATTCACAATATAACACCCGGCTGGCGACCAAGATAAATTTGGACCAACAATGTTGCTCTCCCAATGCCAATGTTTGTAATATGGCCGCCAACGGACGGATTTGATACCCGATTATACAATCGATTTTGAAGATATGTATTACCAATATTTGGTGCAAATTGGTTAACGATATCGACGGAATTCACAGTTGTGTTCGTTCATTCAATTTACTTGTTCAACAAATCAGTTCTACTTCTAGGAGCCTAACTCTATGTCTTAAAACAGTATTATTTTAAGATTATTTTGTCCTGTACTTCACTGGATTTTGAACACTCTGCTCAGCGTAAAGAGTTGAAAATCCAACAGTGGAAATTACAAAGTAATATTAAAATAATACCTACTGTTTATAAGGTATGAGATTAGAATTAGATAATAGAATAATAACGTTTGTATATTTTTTAATGAATGTGAAATATTCTGATATCAAAATCGATTGTTTTCATAATACGGGACTGAGCATTCCAGAATAATAATATTCTATTAATACATACATTTTATATACGATAAATAAAATGCTCAGTTAAATACATAACAGCACACCAAGTATTATTTACTACATACATACACTATCTGTATATAACCAATTCATATTATATAGTGTTCCAGACCAACACCAATAAAATAGTGATAAATAAGCGCAATTATATATCTATAATCATATATATTTATGGTATGCCCCGCACCATAGTTTATATAATATTTGAATGTATTCGTGAAGTGATAATACTAGTTATATATTGTATGCCTACTAACGCCACAAGCGCTGGACAAGGTGCAAAATAAATTGCTTCTTTTTTTTCTGTGTCAGGCTGCCAGATTGACCGAAAATTTAATCAAAAAAGTTTGCATATTTTTTTCGTGTCTGGCAACCCCGATTTAAAAAGGAGGCCAAGCGTACAGGTGGGGTGTACAGATGCAAAAATGCGCAAGCCTCTTTATCATTGTTACTTACTGGTAGGCTCTTGTTTCTTTTCATAAAGGACTTTACCGTCTGGTCCTAGTTCGTGTGGATTTTGGAAACAGAATCATATTTTAGTATCAGGAATATGACACTTAATTCAATGGTTATATTTGTGGCGTTAATCGTAACACTGGCGTGGCTTCATTGCTATGAAACGATAACACGAGACGATCTATCAATCACAAGACGTCTAAACATCCTAACTCGCTGACAAGGCCGAGAACAAGCTGTCATGAAGGTCGGTAGATAAACTGACACAGACCTACTCTATTCTGGCAACACAATGATGACAATGACACACTAAAAAGCTTTAATTACAGCAACATTATACCTGAATATATTAAATTTCTATAATTATATTTAAAAAGACAAATATTGTTTTTTTATATATTATTGTTCGTAAGTGGTAATCTCTGGTAGTGGGTACTGGTCTAATTTCTTTTGTTTGTTTGTGTAAGCGCGCTAATCTCTGGAACTGTCAGTCGGATTGCAGAAATCCTTTTTGTATATGATAGCCAGATTCATGAGGAATAGTACAGACTATATAACATCACGCTACGACCCAAAGGAGCGGAGCAGTAATCAAAGACGTAACTTAACGCGGGTGAAAGTCGCGGGCACAAGTTAGTAACTAATATTTGAAGTGTTTTAATTTTGTATTCCTTTTCTTTTCTTTGTTTTTTTTTTTTCGTCTAAATCGCGTTATATGAGCAATACATAGTGCATGCAGTGCTCGCCTTTAAGTGATGGGGCACTCAACCTTTAGTATGGAATGTAACATAACATTTAACATGTAATAGTGTAATCATTACTGGAGACCCATATAAAATAAATAAATAAATAAGTGCCAGTTTATCTACCGACCATCAACGAAGGTAATTCGCAGCCACGCCCACAGACACCTACCTTCTTCGACCTCGATGCCTTCTGCCTTGAGCAGCTCCCGTAACTTGAGGATCTCTTCCTTGAGCTCTCTGATGAGCTTCGCGTTCGCGTCCTCGTTGACGACGGCCTTGCACACGATTTGCTTGGCGCGGTCCGCGTATCTGTGGGAGGTAAGGTGTGTTTATAATATGCTTGATCTGAGTTAGCAAGAGGCTTGCATCTAATTAATATATTTAACAAAAGTACTTTCAATTATTTTAAAATACACAAAAAAAACCGTTTGCCTCCATCGAGGATCGAACTGGTTGAATGTATTTAAAGGGTTATATTTTTTTATAGCTTACTAAAAGGCCTGCCATTGGAAATAATTATTTTTCAAGAACATAATATTATCTCTAACGTCTGTCTTGTTTTTCATTAACCTGCATGCAAATTCGCAATTGCGGACTCTTTTTTCATAACATTTTAGTTCATAATCAAACAATGAAAACTGTTGGATGATATTCCTGTTCTGTATATAACTCATCTATGCTAACCTGAGTGTACTAAGAGTTTCATCAAAGTTGATATCAGCTGGTGATATGGCGGCTATCATGGCCGTCTTGGAGTTCCCGCCGAGGTTCTCACGCAGCAGCCACGTCAGCACGGAGTCGCGGTACGGAATGAAGTCTGCCTTCTTAGACTTCTTGCTCTTTGATGCCTGGTGATAGAAGAATCATTATGAAGCACAGTTAGAAGCAAAGCTGTTGAAGCTATCCAAAGATATCGTTTGAAGGCCAGCCGAAGGATACGATGACCATATTGTGTTTGATACGCGCAACAACGAAAATCGGACGTTGGAATACACAACTAAAGGATGATTTAGACGGTGCGAGAAATATCTTGCAAGTTGTGATACATTTCCGTCGATGATCGGTCACTTGTGACACGACAGACGCGCGGTCCCGCAATGTACCTACGGCACATCGCACGATATTTCCTGCATCCTTTAAATAAGGCTTTACTCACACCCAGTGTGCTCTCTTGGAACGTGAGTGTTCGAGATCATTCGTACGTTTTCGTGCGTTTACCCGTTGACTGCGGGCGAACAATTGCTACGCCAAGCCAGAAGTGTGGCCGGTTACAAAGTTCGTGTGTACACCGCACTTGAGTTTTTTAGTAAAAACACAACGGGTGCGTTTTAACGCAGTCAACGGGCTACTCAAATTTGGACAAAAATTGATCTCAAACGCGGCTGGCCTAATTCCCCTTAAATCTACTGAAGCTTTGGAGAATTATATTTTTAAATTCAGAACTTATTAAGCGTACGGTCAGCTCGGAAGATCAAGAGGAAAACGCAGATATTTTCCAAAAGCTCGGTTAAAGCATGACCTAAGAGCCGTGTCTTGACTTAGATCGAGCAGTCTTAAGCATTAGGGTAGGTATAGACAGTCGCGCGACGACGTAAGTTTTTTTTACGAACTGCCTCAGAAGGAGGAATGTTTTTAAGCTTTAAAGCTTTCACTAAGTTGTGGTTACCATTGTGTGCACATGTAGCATATGCATAACTTACCATCACACGAACAGAGACCAAAAGCCAAATATTGCAAGTGAACAAACGACAAAACTTTGTCTTTATATATCTATTGAATAAAAGCAACAATAGCCGATTGGCTATGGCGTTAGTTAGGCTATCATATAGCCTCAAGTTTCAAGTCCACTGTGCAGTGAACTCACTTTCAGCACAAGCATATTTAGCTTAATTCTAAGCGAGCGTTCCCACTGGTTTGTGATGACAATAAATAAAACCGTTTAAAAAAAGAAACATTTTGACTGTACAGTCAAGCAAGCCACTTAGTATACAGGCTGCTAACTTGCAACTTTAGTTTCGAGTGTTTCAATTCTTTTAAATCACTCACTCTTAATACGTTTTAAAATTATTATACACCACAAACTAAAAAAGTGAACACAAAATAAAAATGAATGTCAATGTAGCAGAAAGATAATTATTGTTGTCTGTAAACCAAATAGCTTGTTTGACCGTACAACAAAATCCATTGCTTCGTATGTTTGAACAATTCATCTGCCCGACAGCAAATTAAGGGCAATGGATATTATTAAATTTTCATTATTAGGGTGTAGACCGATTATATCGCAACAACACAGTGCGAACACTCGCTAAGGGGATTAACAAAATATTAGTAATGTGCACACACACTCCTAGTATTCTATTATAAAAACCAAACTCACCGACTATATTATAATTTCCACGGAGATACGGGGCATTAAAACAAACGTGAATGTTTTGTTAGTTTAGCATACATCTATGTTTAAAGAACGGTCCACTAGCATGTTTAATGGTGCAAGTCTACTTTCGACACCGACTTGCACGGTAAAGTTCTTTAAGGAAGTATAAAAACCATGTGCGGAAAAGAGATGGCGCTATACGTCATGTGTAACTTCATCTCTTTTTCACGGTCACGGCTTAGGGCCTTTTGGGATTTGGCCCATACAGGATCATCATCAGTGTTCTTAAAGATTATAATTATCAGATAAAAAAGCATTTTTTCTTTTTCTCTCGACCTTAACTCAGTAGACGGAATGACCCGAAAGACCCTTTAGGTAATACTCCTCGAAGGCAGACGCCAGCGGTGACGTGCCGGTATCGACCAATCACAAGCGTGGAAAGAGACGTGATCCATATCCGCTACGCTCGTTTCCGCCTCGGTGGAGAATCACCTTTACACATTCGTTCAAAATTCAGTTTTTCTAAAAGATAGTACGGTGCAAGTTGGTAGCGAAAATCAATTTGCTTAAAAAACGTACTAGTGTACACCGTGCTTTAGTTGAGCAACTAGAAAATAGCAAAAATCAATCAAAATTACATCATCTTGAGGTCCGTTGGAAATTATTTTCTTAAAACTAAGTATATACAACATATCACATACTAAACACCAAATACACATAATGTGATAGCCTGTTAATTATTTACAATTATTAAAATACGAATTAACACGGCTATGTTATCTGGGTTTTTGGGCCAACTTTGACGTTTATCTTAGATCGGTCAGTCAGCTCCACCACCACGACTAGCCGATCAAAACTGAAACTAGTATTTCAGGGTTTATCTAGCTTCACCCAATTCAGAAAATCTAGAAGATACGGGACCCTCCAGCTTCAGGGGCTCCAAACCCGTGTAAGCAAAAATGTATAAAATATTATCCACTATCTCACACAAACTCTTAGAACGTACGCTAAACTTCCCGGGACAAAATAATCATATTGTTCCTTTCGTGAAGAATCTTTATCATCATTTGGGCTACGCCATAGTAGAAGGGCCCCTCAAATAATTTTTGTACTTTTGTTCACTGTATCCAAGACAATCTTTTTACCGTGAAGTTGTTTTATAGCTGAATAAAATTCTCTAGCATCATCACAGGATTAGTATATTCAATAAATAATATAGATTCGTTTACATGAAGCAATAACTAATAATTGTAGTATATTTTATTGTTTTTTTTTAAGCGAGTTAATTGCTTCGTGTAAACGACCCACAATCCTTACTAATTGTAGGGCAAATCTTTAAAAACATTCAAAGTGTAGTTTTGCATTTTCGTCCAATTTTTTAAGGTTTTTATAAAAGACATATTTTAAAATTTAATAAAATTACGACACCTGTTCAATTAATAAATACTTGTTTATGAATATGTTTGACAGTTTTTCAGAATATACCTCTTTCAAAATACAGCATCGCCCTGTTGAGAATTTGACGAAGATGCAAAACTAGACCCTGTTTATTTTCTAAAGAGCTGTCCACTAACACAAAACTACTCTACTACTACCAAGTACAACAAAACAAATGAACTCACAATCTCAGCGAGCGCAGAGATGACTTTTCCTAGGGTTGTCAGAGATTTATTTATGTTCGCGCCCTCCTTCAAACGCGTGCCTTTAGCGCCCGTCGAGTCCGCTCGCTCAGACCCGGCTAAATCCACCAGCGAGATTTTGGATACCTGTGAGAGAAAGAAGAGGTTAGCATTATTTTGAGATGTTTTAATCTAAAATGATTGATGATTTCTCAGTAGCAGCCTCGGAGTCTGGATTTGTGCCCGGTTGATGGCAATAGGCTCGCCCCCTATTACGTGGGACTAAAAACATAACTGGCGAAATGTGGGTGCACTAATGGGTACACCTCTGCCTAACCCTTCGGGGATTACAGGCGTGATGTTATGTTATGTTTGTGTTTTAATCTAAGTAGAAGATTTCAACCTGTAATAAGACGACTACAGGCTGGTAATTATTATAAGGCTCAATTGCTCAAGAACTTAACTAAGAATCAGGGTTAAGTACAATATTTCTTACATTATGTAAGCTCACTTAATATTAGAAAATGTGTGCATGTCGTCAAGTCATTTGACAAGCGAGTACCGGGCTCCCGAGTCATGGTAGTAAGATTAACAGTGGGGTTTTAGTCAGTGAAAGACCGACATAATACTCTGTTTTCCACAAACGGACAGTGGTGCCGATTCTCTTGGTCACAAACTAAACTAAAATTAGACTATTTCCATCTTTTTCTGTCCAATAAAACAAGAAAGAGACTAATGTAAATAAGAGCTGTCAAATTTAGTCGATCTGACACATCCATACATTTATAGTTGATATCTTAAAACGTATGGATTAAAAATACGGAAAAGTTCAAGACAAAACTAATTTGACATCGCTAACTTAGTTCTTTAATGTCACGGAATGTCACCGTCCTTTCCTTTCGCTGTATGTTAGTAAGAGATGTCAATTCTCTAAATTTAGTCTAGTTTGTGAACAAGGGAATCGGCACCAGTATCCATGTGGGTTCCTTCACTAAAAACGACGAAAAAAAGGGTTAACAAACACTCTGCAACAACATTCCTTACCTTCTCCGACATAAGGTTGGTGGTCTGGTCATGCCTCTGTTGTGTGAAGAATATGGTGAAGACAGCGTGAGAACGGGACGAGGTCTCGTTCATGTTCGTGGCTGCCACAGTCCTGTTAATATAATAGTACTTAGTGCAATTATTTGTTAGATTTTTACTCTTAAACAAAAAAACTAGACCCCTAGAAAACATTGCACATAAACCTCAGCAAAAAATCTGCTCTTCTTCTGGAAATCTTGTCATGTAGGCCTAGATTTGGTTTAGCTTCCATAATTAGCCGTACTAATTTAGAAAATATTTATATTTTTCTTAAAACTCTAAGTAAATAGTGTCTAAGTTAACTTAAGTAGGTACTTTATACCCTTTAAGATATTTTTTTAATTGCTTTGGTATATTTTTCATAATATTGATAACTTATGAAAAAAATACTATCTATTGAGAAGAAGCAAATCCTTACCAGTGTTAAAATCCTGTCACTATATATTATTTATTTATTTAAACTTTATGCAGCAAAAGTACAAAGGCGAACTTAATGCCATAAGTAGGCTCACACACCACTCCCAATCCAAAAGTTTGTCATGCAAGAAAAAGCACTGCCTACATTACTATAATGGTCAAAATTAAATGCGTTCCTTACCTAGCCTTGTTGCCCTCATCAATGAGGTCGTATATATCTTGGTATGAGGTCACGGCGAGTTTGCTAAGGTCCTCCACGTAAGGTCCGAGGGCGGGATGCTCGCGGACCCGAAGGTTTCCTTTGTTCTTAGGGTTGAGGAGATCACGGACTCGCTCGCAGTATATCTCCATGTAGGAGACTTCCACCTGTTAGATGTGTAACAGAAAATAGTTGTTATTGCATGCCCTTTACACGGGGGAGCATTTAATAATAAATTTATAACACTGATGTACAATTTCAATCTTTGCAATGTTTTTGTTGAACTTGCGACTGCTTACGTCATCGCGAGTCCATCTGGGATCATCTTTTTAGCTCCAAGTTAATTGCTAACACGGACCCATTTTGTATGACGTATTTGTATTTTAATTTAATCTCGTGTTAGCAACTAATTCTGAGTTAAGTTTTTGGTGTTAGTTGGCTTTATAAAATTATTGTAAAGTTTCCGTCGATTATGAGATTACGCAAAAAAAAAGACGTGCAGCTAAAATCTAATTACAACAAACTGCTAATCCCATAAAATAAGTACTTTTCAGGTTAATAAGACCTATAGATATGACTCATTAACCCGTAGTTAGGCACAAGTCAAAATCCTGGTTAAAAATGCTTCAACCACGTAATACTTAATCGTGACTTAACGGAAGGTACAGTTTTATTTTGAAACACAACTGAGTTTCTTTTATTTATAAACTAATTACTTAAAAGGATATTTCCTTCTCGTATTTCGGAAGTGTTATTAACCTTAAATAAACTCAATTTGAATTGCTAACGACACAATTAGAATATAATATGAATATTCATGCAAGTTGAATCCTACTTGCTTCACGAAGAAGAACCGTATATTTCGGTCAGTTTGAAATATTTTTTAATTTCACTCATTGCTTGTTTGAACTATGGTTGTCTTTTATTGAACATGCATACATTGTGTGGGATCTATGGGATGATCAATACACCTGCTGCCTCATTAGAATAGTGATCACAAACACAGAGCGCGATTGCTAAACATGAGGTCTTGGTTTCGATTCCCAAGTCGGGCTAAGTGTTATTAGGTTTTTCTATCAAGAATTTCTCAGTAGCAGCCTCGGAGTCTGGACCTGTGCCCGGATGATGGCAGTAGGCTCGTCCCTATTACATGGGACTTAAACATAACTGGCGAAATGTGGGTGTACTAATGGGTACACCTCTGCCTAACTCTTCGGGGATTACAGGCGTGATGTTATGTATGTATGAAAAACACATCACATAACCACTGCAACTTCTGTAAGCCAGAATCAGACATGGTGACTACCGGAAAAGCGCCGAGGCAATGAAGCTCGTCATGCCCCGAAGAAAAGATTTAACTGTCTTAAATACCGGAACAGAACAGCGGAACAATGATAAAATACTGCTTATAAAACTGCGCAATGTAACCCTTTTGTGTTGGCTAATAAAAATTAAAGGAAATGTCAGTTTGAATTGGATAATCCAATATCCATGCGCACCGACTTGCGGCTGTAAAAGAAAGTACTACTAACAACGTCATACGGGGGTGGCGTGGAGGTGGGCGGGTTTATTTCCACAACCTTACGTAAGTTTAAAACCGTTTAAAGTTCAAACACGCTGTGATTGTGACACACTGTACGGTACACTGTGATTTCAATTCTAAAATGAGCTACAGTTGACAGAAAACACTTTATTACAAAGTCAAAGTCAAAAACATTTATTTCAATTAGACCGATTACAGGCACTTTTAAATTGTCAAGGAGTCGGTCAGTTAGTCCGAAAATTGAAGCTAGTTGCTCGTTCCAAAACGGAGGTAGGCCTCTATGGAGAAGAACGAGCAAGAAACTCCACGGCATTATTTTAAATTACACAAGAGTAGAGGGGTTACACAGCGTAAGGTGGTACGCCATCAGACCCAATGGAGCGAATCATGGTAGCTGGTAGCAACTGGATGAAAGTTATCGAAAATCGAGCTAAGTGGCGTACGATTGAAGAGGCCTTTGTCCAGCAGTGGACTGTTGTAGGCGGATAATGAGTTAAGGGTTTTTCTTCAACATTTCAGTGGATGTTTGACTGTTTTACCAACGTATACTGAAACGTGACATTAGGGTAAAAAGTGGTTCTGTCACTACAAACTCTTTAGTATTCAAAATTGTAAAGACACCAAGACAAATGGCGAGGTAAACAACACAAGTAGTGTAAAATAACTAAAACCTAACTACGACAAAGTCCATCAAAACGATATAAAAAGAATTCATATTCACATTTTACGTGTAATAATTTTAGAAATTAAAGGCTATCAAAAAAACAGTATTAGTCTATAATGATGTATGACTAAAAAACAATATTCTTTGTATAGTTCAATATAATAATATTCTGATCACCTATACCTATATAAGTACCTAGATTGGCTATTTCACTTAGTAAGGCGACAGTATTCTACCAATATTAAGTACGTATCCTTATATGTAAGTTTCCTAAAATACTGACCGAATATTTGAGGTCATCGGAGGACGTCTGCCTGATGCGTCTGAAGAGATCCTTGCAGATCTGCGGGATGATGCCCTCCTGGCCATCTTTCCCGGTGCCCATCATGGTATAGGATTTACCCGCGCCGGTCTGCCCGTACGCGAATATGCATATGTTGTAGCCTGTGGAATAATAGATATTAGTCCTTAGAACTATAATAATAAAGTTCTAAATTTAAAGCTATAGAACATTTTAAAATATTTGGGCCTTTTTTATGGTCGGGTTATTCAGCACAGATTCGATTAAAGTACTATACCGGTCGTTCACCTTTCAATTACTTGGCTAGTAGTACAATGGGATACTGTTTCATTGAAATGTTGACTACATTTTTTCCCGAATACCTACGATAGCGACGAACCTAAATGAAAGCTGTACTAAAGGGAAAATTCTCTGTCCTAAAACATAAAAGGTTTCTATGATATCAAGCGTCTTCCAGTTTTAATACTTTATACAAGTAAGGGCTGATTTGTCATTAGTCAAATAACTTTTATCCAAGGAAAAAAACGACAGCTTGACATATTTTCTATACATAAGCTGCCAAATCGCCATATTTCTCCTTCCGATAAGAGTTACTTGATGATAAAAAAATTAGCCATATATCATGGAGGAAAGTAATAAGTAAATCTACCATAACTTGACAAGACCTTTTCGATTCATATGTACTGTCTAAGTTTAGTATATCTTGGACATCACTAACATCGGGTAAAGGAAAACATCTTGAGGAAAAGGCACGAGCATTGATCACCACGCTTGCTAAGACGGATTTCCGATTTTTAGAAACCGGCTTATTCTAAAAATCCGAATTCCGTCTTTAGCAAGTGTGGTGATCAATGTACGTACCTTTTGTGTATGAGCAGAGGTCTCTGCCCTGCAGTGGGATAATAATAGACTAACATATATTTGATTGAAAAGGAAGACCATTGGTTAAAACTATTAATCATCGGAACAACGACGCGAGTGAGTGCGTAAATGGCGCTACTATCCTTCCTAGAAACAAATGACAATTTAATTGAAATGACAACGTGTAAATAGTATTTGATGGAAGTTAATATATTTTTAACTATCGAGTAAACCGGCCATTGCTTCCTAGCAGCGATTATTTTCAGAAACCCAATTTATGTACCTGAATCTATACTTTTATTATAAAGCTAAAGAGTTTGTTTGATTGTTTGAAGACGGCAATCTCAGGAACTACAGGGGGCCAACCGCCACCTCTTAAAACAATATTATTTTAATATTACTTTGCCTTCAACACTGTTGGATTTTCAACGCTCGGATCAGCGCCTAGAGTTGAAAATGCAACAACAGAAAATACAAAGTAATATTAAAATAATATTGTTATAAGAGATGGCGGTAGGCCCCCTGGTCCCATTTAAAAAAATCTTTGTTACATAGCCTGTTAACACAGTAACGTGTTATGTCAATAACACTTTAAATGCAGGTGAAACCGCAGGGTACAGCTAGTATAAAATAATGCCCTTAAGATTAGAACTAGCTGTTTGCCGAGACTTCATCCGCGATTATTTTCTGACAGATCCCAATTTTTATAACTCAGGAATAACGTAGCTTACTATTAGCCAAGTTCTATTTAGAATCAGACAAGCAGTTCCAGGATTAACGCGTTTGATCAAAAAAGCATACAAAATCTTCATCTTTATATTCCTACTGAAGTAAAGATTATAAATATAGGCACTTCTTACTTGTTCCTCATGTAACTTGAGATTCAAAAAAACAATTTAAAGTTAAATACTTTAAACCCTCGGGTGACGCATGCGCGAAAAACGCATAAAATCGCCAAAAGTAGATCACGGAGATACGCCGATCTGAGATGCACAGATGTGGCAAATCCGTGAAAAGAAAGCGTAATTAGATTGTATAGTGGGTGAAAGTCGGAAGGAAAGCGAATGTTCATTACCGTCGAAAGCGTGTTGCAACATCTCCTCGCCGATGTCTTTGTACACCATGACTTGTGATGAGAACTCCGGGTCACTTGGCTGCAACAAAAAATAATTTTAAGTACCTACGTTGCTACTGTAAAGTTCATGATTGATTTTTTTTATACAAACTACCCACCCAGCGAACTTCGAACCGCCATTTTTTTTTTGGAATGAATAATAGATGTGATTTCGATTCTCAAACATAACCGATATGCACACAAAATTTCGTAATAATCGGTCCAACCCTCTCGGAGGAGTTGGGTAACAAACACTGCGACACGAGGATACCTACTATTCGTTTTAGCTTACGTTGCGAGCACATCTCTTCATCAACTCTTTTTCTAAAATAAAATTAGCCTAAGTTACTCTTTGTATCATTAACTACTACTTAGTAGTTAACAAAAACCGAAAAATCTAAACAAAATCGGAAAATCTGTTGTTTCCATTTCTAAAGTTTTTTTTAGCTGCCTTGGATACTGAACTTAGGAGCACTAGGTACATGTGTATATTTATTTGAATTCGCAGACTATTTGATAGTTAATCCTATTAACATAACTTCTAAACTAAATTAAAATAACTTTTGAACCAAAACTAAGTAAACTAGATTATCATAGTAACATCTGCGACGACGGAGCGTCGCAGACGCATACATTTGTATGAATTAAACCCATCTCCGAATCTACTCGTTAAAATTGCAAATTAAGTAAATACCGCTGCTATTTTTACCGTTAACTTTGTTAAATGTATGCGATACTGACTTTTTTTGATTCTGTTTGCATTGATTAAAATTCTTACTGAGTTCACTGATGAATGAAGCTCTAGCTTCCACCCGCGTCGTCATTTTTTCATAAAAAGTGGTCTATGTCACCTATGTGCTATTCCAGACTAATAATCTATATACATGCCAAAATTTATCTAGATCCGTTCAGCCGTTTTGGCGTGAATACTATTCATTCAAACATTTGCATTTATAATAGTGGTGAGATTACAAATCGTTGTTCAAACTTTTTATTTAGATAATTTTCAGTGTTACAGAATGGATAAGGACAGAAATGAGTTTGGGTACATTGAGGAAGTTTGTCTTGGTATGGGCATGTGCAGAGGAGGGATGAAACAGTCACATAGGCCAAGAGAGTTATGAATATAAATGTGGATGGATGGAGAGGAAGAGGAAGTCCAAAGAAAAGATAAAATGGATTGAGTTAAGAATATTTTTTTAAAAAAGGTAGTCAGTGACAGCATGCCGGCTGACAGGACGGAATGGAAGAAAAATACGTCCGCAGCCCCAAGTAACATGGAACAAGTGCAGGAAGATAATGATGACCATCGAAATATGATTAACAAATTTCTGGGACCTAGAGATAAGTTAAAACCAGTAACTGTAAAACAAACAGCTTTAATTCAGAATACCCTCGCCCCATACAATATTAAACTGTACAGCTCAATCACAGATAAATGTTTATATGATTGCCAATATGAGCATTTGTCGCTGTGACAAGCCGCCACAATACCGAGGCTGCACGTATGCGCCCGAATGGTAACAAATTAATCATCAGAGTGCAATCTCCGCATGCTATCAAATCGTCGTGGTGTCTGCGGTTACGCGTCATTTGCCAGCAATTCTGATGGCTTGGATGTATGATTATTTCGCGAGAATATTGTATTATGTATGTCTGATTGTTATTGCACAATTTTGTCAAAGTTGGTGAGAAACGTTCGTCAAAATCAAAATTGTTTTAAATAAACAAGCACTTATGAATTGCCAAAAAAAAATCTTTCCATACAGTAGGTTTCTATAGAGAAGAACGAGCAAGAAACTGTATAAACACTCTTTTAAAATTAATAAAATACTCCATGTTTCGTTGTTTACATCCATTTCTATATGATCTTCGCTAATATTATATTACAGCAGAATAACGTTAACAAAAATAAAAACTAAACCTAATTAACTAATAACCGCCTATTATTATCCCACAGGCTTCTTCTCATGCAGAGAAGACAAAAAGAAAGAGAAGGCAGAAAAAAAATCAGTAAACTTTAAATCTGTACTGCAAACGAATGAATTGAGTAAAAGTGTAAAGATTTAAAAACTTGCTCTGATATTTTGACGACGTTACAAAAAGCTGTAAAATTGGCAAATCACAAAATTAATCTACACAGAAATCCATGAATCCATGTGCCAAGGTACCCATGTACTATTAATCCGATAACAGTGAAGCCTGCATTCAATATGGCTGCCGTCCAAAACAGAACATGCAATATGGCGGACAATCGCGTTACTAACAGAGTAGCCGTTACCATCAGAACAGAATTGATCGATTAGTGCGATGATGGGGTTGTAAAGTAATTAAGGGATTAACGACTTAACCCATCGTATAACTCGTAAATATGAGACATTTGCTTTAGCCCACGACTTCGTCCACATAAATATCGATTATCGCGGATCTAGATGACGTCGCGGAATAAAAAAACCTATTTTCCTTTCTCGGGATTTAAACTTGAGGTACGTTTAAAACAGATCAAAAACGGTTCAGCGGTTTAGTCGTGAAAGCGTCAGTAAGCCATCTTCAGCTTTATTGTATTAAGTAAGAATATTAGATAGATATAAACAACTTACTTTAAAAAAAAAAAACTATTCCGAACTAAGTAATACAAATTCTTTAAAAAATTAAATCTCAGAAAGCCATGTTTGTTTATCAAAAAGGACACTTAAAACTAAATATACTTTAAATCTACGTTGTATATTCGATCTTCATTTACCTAACTAAAAGACTATTTTGCTTGTAATATATATATTTGTGTACTTTTAGGTAGTTACTGCAAAACCAATAGCTCTAGGAATCTCGGAGTTCGATTAACTGTGGTATCGCATCTCCGGTGCAAGGAAACCGGAGCCCCGGGGAGCCAATCTACTCACCAACTATTGATCCAACGAGCTACGCGATTGGTCTAACACCGCGTCTACGTGAGCGAGTTTTGTGTAAATGTTTAATGTTATATTGATTCAAGTTTATATTTAGCCGCTAGGAGTATGATTTTTTGTAAACGTGATGGATTTATTGGTTTAAGTGAAATCATAACATAACATTACGCCTGTAATCTCCGAAGGGTTAGGTAGAGGTGTACACATTAGTAGGTACACCCACATTTCATAGGGGCCGAGCCCAAAGTTTAATCCATATTAATATTGTAAATGCGAAAGTAGCTAAGTATGTCAGTTCTTCTGTTAGCGCTTTCACGACTAAACCATTGGATTGGACGGATTTTGATGGTTAATTAACAATTGCTAATGTATATTATTAGAAAGGAAGGAAAACATGTGACTTTTTTCCCGAATGACAAATATTTCCTGAAAACCAATGCCTGATAAAGGCATTAGTAATACTAACCAAAAAGTACATATATATAGTACAATTATTCCTAATTTCCTTTCCAGTATTGCATATTACGTACTAATTATAATAAATTAATGGCCTGCGATTTTCAAATTAATTACTTGGCAGATTATTTCATACCAATTCTGCTCCTTATTTAATGGCCTATTCAGAGGTGAAACAGAAAAGTACGTAGAGAGAAAATATTTTGATATGACACACGGAATTTTATAAATCCAGCTTTATTTTGTTTACGTGACAGACTGTGTTAATTTACATAATAATATATACTTTATCAACTACAGCTTAGGTACTATATTTTATTGTAGCTCATTGCTCAAGTCTACAGACAAATCAGTTCGTTTTCTACAATGATATTAAAATTATTTATTACAAAAGACACTTACATTGTGTGACCAGTATGAGAAGTCGAAGTTGAAGCTTTTAGCGCCATCCTTGGTTCCAGGAGGTGCCTTCGGGTTTACTATCACTGTAACAAAAGAAAAATATATTGTAGAACAAAGTTTAACCTTTAAAAATATGTGTATTCTAATTGCACTTCATTCGAGGTAGCCGTTGCGCTCATATGTCTGATATAATATTTAAACACTAATGGTATCTATTAAATTAAGTCAACGTAGTATATAATAACTTTATTTCAATGTGTTTTATTTCATTTTCAAAAGCCATACCTAAAAAACCACTCTTTATATAACAGAGCTTTACTGTAAAAATCTTCTGCGGTGAATTTGAGTGAAGTAAACTTAAGGTGAGCTGTCATCACCCTCACCCGATGCTGGGAATTGACAGCTCATGTCAAGCTCACTTTATTTAAATTCAACGAGGCATATTTTTGCAGAATAGCACTGCATATTGCAAAGTGAAACTGCCCAAAGAAGAGTCTGAAGCGTCAATCATGTGGAATGACTTTTGACATAACTCTTTAAAAGCTCGCCGGCACAATTATGTACCTATTGTTACAAATGAATTATCAATATTGTAGATGTCTTATCATTGAAAAAAAAATACATAATAACGTAACAGAAGTGACGCTACATGGATCTTTGTAAAAACCATGTCATAAATTACTAGTTAGAAGCACAGTGCTTCTGAAGCTCTTAGTTCATTCTAGACGCATAAGACAGGGTCATTAATAGTGCACGGGTGCACCTTGCCTCATAATCTCATTCAAGTCCGTCATTAACCAGCTACGTAAGTAGGTACGTACACTTAACTACACGTATAACTGTACAGACGAACCACGAAAATCGTCCGTATTGCTAAGAAATCAAGCGCTATCAACGTCGAATTGTAACCATGTAAACGCGGTTGCCTGTACATTTTACATTTTACACAAACGTGAGTAGCCGAGGCGTCGCGACGTATCGACCGTCGACGTCGCCGCGGCGCCATTCGCTTGCATTCAGTAAGGTCTGGTGTACACGAGCCAAAGAGTAGCGCTTTTGAAAAGAATGCTTCAATGCTAGGATTGCTGTGAATACCTTTAATGTTTTAAGTGTTTCTGTTGCTTTCAGTAATCACTTTTCAGAATTGAAGAGCTTGTTTTTCATTAGTATGGAATTTTCGAAATAATAATTCTGTTTAACTTTACATTTACATTCAAATCCGAACCTTATGTATTAAAGGAACATAGCATACTAAGTCTTAAGTTATCTAGTTTATAGAATAGATTGGATAATACTAAAGCGCTAAGTACTTAAAGTTGCGATACCTCCTATATATTCACTTAGCCCCCGACTTAGGATCACTTTAAAACTTGGAGTTAAACCGACTCCGAAGTTAAAGGCAATTGAAATTGACGCGTAACTTGAAAGACAATTAGTCTAGAGCTAAGCTAGACTTTAGAAACCTTAATTGAATTTGTATCCAATGATGTAACAACAAATTAAACTTAAAATTTATCATCTTCTAAATGGCTTGTCGTCTTTAAATCATAAAACGAGCCAATGTGAACTTTGATAAATGCAGCCAGTATCCAATAATAGTAATCCCTAATAGCACATTACCCACAAGACATCAAATTCGCCCCCACAATGCTTAATTTAATAAACTTCCCCTACAGCATCATAAACTTGAATCGTAAAATCAAATAACGTATGAGTCGAGCGCGCTACACGGGCGCTCTCCTGCACTAGGGTTTATATGAGTCACAGATGCAGCGCTGCCATATTGTATTGTGTGCCAAAATATACAGACCCGGTTAATACAATCTACATTGAGCAACTATCTAGAGTATTCTAGAGTCTAGGTCTTTACAGTTGGTTGTTGCATAATTTTGGCTTGATAAAACTCGTTATTATGCAAGAGGGATCTGAAGAACTGTAGGTATTTAATAAGAAAATCGCAAAACAATAAAAAGAAGCTTTTGTTGAAAATGAGTAGGTACTTTTTCCATGGACATGTATAGATATATTGATATAATAATATATTGTAGTGTTTTGTTTGTTTATTTTATAAACTTTGATTTATGTTTCTTAAGCCATGTAAATCAAATAAATAAATAAAAAATTGTTTTAATACACATTATTATTATTTTTTTGCTGCAACATACCAATAATTTCCCGTGTCAATCAACTTTACCTATCTGATTGTTGTCATTACGACTCAAAATACAGGATTGTTTAAACAACAGTAGCAGTGATTCAAACGCGCTTAATCATCGGTTGTCTGTTCCCCGCCTTACATTATAACTATGAGTCACACAGCTGCAACGTTGCAGACAGTCGGATTGTGTATTTGTGTGCTATGAAATAGTTCCCATCTTAATGCTGGCGTGGAGAAAGCAATCTAGTAGAGAGCAACGTTACCAGACGTTTTTTTATGAAAATAAAAAGTTCATTCATATTTATTGCAAAAATTGTTGCCGATAAAAAGTTTCTAAGTAAACTATGATAGGTATTCTAATTTCATTTTATTTTGCACAGTCAGGCGAATTGAATAACAAGTCGTTAATATTTGGAACTGAAAAGTGAGGAATTGTTTTTTCCAGGGCTTATATTTATGGAAATTAAGGTGTTCAATTGCATTTCGCAAATACATAAAATAATACCAGCCTATGAATGTCCTACAGCAGAGCGAAGGCTTCTTTTCATACGAAGAAGAAGGCACAAACATTGATTATCATGATTATTTCAGACTTAAATGACCTATTACTCCAGGTCACCTAACTATATTTTCCTTCACCGATGTCCGTGGTGTCGAAGGTTAACTCAGAAAGCCAGATTAATATTTGTATTTCACTATGTGTCCCATTCGACTCAACGCTGCTTAATAAGCAAACTTACAAAATTTTTGTTCCAAACTTAATAAGCGCAGGAATCAAACGCGCTTCAACAGCGCCGGTATAAACCTAACCTTACATTCTGAGTCACGCTATACACAACTGCATCGTTGCAATGAGATATGGTGTCCGGATATACAGATGTTTTACTGTCCCCAGTGCCCAGGGGTGAGCAATCACACTGAGAGCAAAGTCATTTTTATTCTTTGCTTTATGACGCTGTTTTATGGAAAGGAAATAGTTTGCTCGTTTTGTTTGGCTGTGTGAGTCAAGCGCGCTGCAAAATCTGCTCTGCAATTCTATTCTGCAAAAATCTTTGGTGAATTTATGTATAGTGAGCTTAAGGATCTGTCTGTTTTTATTTAGCATGTGGGATAACAATATGGACGGTTTCACACATTTTGCTTTCTTACTTAATTTTGCTGCTTTAAAAGTTAAGGCCTCCAACCAGGGCTTAAAACTTAGAAGTAAACCAAGCTACCTACTACAAGCTAAGTGCACCCCCTGTAAAACCTTGGCTTAGTGCGTCGTCGGGGGAGCGCAGCAAGGGTACAAGCCGGATCAGATCAAAGACTAGCCAAGAACGCAGGAGATATTATAGTGCACGAATGTGTGCGCAAGAGTGAAGAGGGAGTGCACCTGTGCACTCCCTCTCCATCATAATAGTTTAAAGATTAATTAACTGAGATCAAATCAACAACAAGTAAGTTTTTGGTATCTTTGGTACCCAATAGGTACCAAAGATACCAAAAACTTACTTTGATACATTTGATGCCTCAAAATTAATTATTTTTTGAGAGTGTTCGAAAAAAATGTTGAAAAAAATCAAAATGTTAATTGTTACTCAATAATGGGAAAACCGGAGCTGAGCTCCGGTTTTGGCCCTCAAAACCGGTTTTCAAAAATCGTTAAATATTGGCCGATTTCCGGTTTTGCGCAAAACCGGAAAACTGGTTTTGCATGCTCATCGTCCTGGTCATAATCTGACGGATTGCAAAGATTATTTAACCTACAATAATATACCTATAAGTGATCCGACCCTCATAAAACTACTAAAGAGGTCTCTTTAGTGATTTTATGAAGGTAGGGGAGGGCCTTTACCTAATCTCTGATCATCAAATACCCATTTAGGCAACGTCTACACAAACACTTTTACTTGTATAAGTAAGTAACCGGCGCTCTTGTATGACCAGATTCATGAACGTGGCCGAGGCAAAGAAGTATGAAAGGCTCTCAGCAGGTGGCATTTTGTGGTGTCTGCCTACCCCTATGTGAAAAAGGCGTGAGTTGTGTATATTTGTAGTATAAATATTAGAATGCAACCGCAGTAAGTCGGCCATGTTACCGGAACTAGCGAGAGGCTTCCGCCATTGAAAGCCAGCCCGCATCGAACGTTGCAAGGTCGAACACACAAAGCGTTGTGACAGCAAAAGCTGAAGTATACAATGGATAGATGTACTGCGTTGAGGACAATGTTGTTTGTATTTACCTATCTAAACTTGAAAAGGTTGTTGGTGTAATGAAATATATTTGAAGGGAAGTTGGACCATGAAATTATTGACACATTTGGAAAATTCTGGGAAGTATTTTGATAGAACTTTAAGTATGCCAAACGGATACCATGGGACCAATTCTATAAACTTTTAAGAGCGATCGTAATCTTACCTCAGTCTCAATCTGTCTTAATGGGTCTAATTTACTGTTTTTTTAGCATTTTTTAGCATTGACTACCGCTGAGATGAGATTTCAACTAGACTGACATTTTAAACGTGTTTATATTTTGTTTTAGATATATTTGAAAAACTTACAGCTAGGTGTCAAAGTAAGCTTAATTATTAACAACGATAAGGCACTAAGGCATTAAGTCCGCCTTTGTACTTTTGTTGCATAAAGTTTAAATAAATAATGCCAATTAAAATTAATTCATAAAATAAATTAATTTAATTTGTAGAATGGGCCTTCTGGCTAAAGCAATATGACTTCGCGAATCCATGACTTAGAAAGTACCCATAAAGTTAGATCAAAGAAAAAAAAGAAATACTTTTCATAGTGTCTAAATCAGAAAAAGAAAATAACTCCCTAAAAAAGTTCTAACAAAAAATAAACAATTTATCACCACAAAAGTAAGCCGTAAGTCACTGAACTACAAAACATAAGTGTCATGAACTCCGCATAACGGCCAATAATTGGTTGTGCCATTTTATTTTACGAGGTCTGCTACCAAACAATCGCCACGATTCATTGCGTTCGCTCCGATGAAAAATGGTTATAAAAGTGAATGAGGCATCAAAATCCGAAGGGTCAAAGTAACAAGTGATTTACCAATGAGGGTCGTGATTGTGAGGGAATGATGCGGAAAATTTAAGAATTGTACGTGGTAATAGATATTACTACTTTGACCGTACGCTGTTATGAGCTCCTCTGGCCATATGTTTGTACGATACACTACGTTTCAGCATTTCAGTTAATTAGCTAGACTTTACAATTAAAATACTGGTATCCAGCTACATCCGATTAGACTGGAAGCCGACCCCAACATAATTGGGAAAAGGCTAGGTAGATGATGAGCTAAACTTTACAAAGTACACACGCCACATACCACAGAAGAGATGAATTTATTGTGTGAAGGACAACTAGAAAATAGGAGTACTTAATAGGCAGAAGATGGCTGATAAAGATGTACCCATGGATGAAAAAGAGGTACCGTAACAAATTGGCATAAGACTGGGGATTTTTGTTGTGCCTCATCTCACCAATTCTTATGGTAGTATCTATGGCGTCCCGCCATCTTCTCTTCGGTTATTTATTTATAAATAAATAAACTAATGTATCAGACATACAAGCCAATGGTCAAAATTTTTTACAGAATTACAATAAATTAAACTATATTAAAAACTATAGACGACAAAAGAAAAATTGAATTAGTAGGTATTTAAGCCAAGGATAATGTGCTGGGGGTGGCAATGGACCCCAGCTATCGATTAAGAGGAGAAAGAAAAATTACTCTGTGTCTTATATAATACTGGCTCCAATAGTAATAATCCCATTTTGTACTGAAAACAAAAATACTGAAACGCTTTTGTTCTCTTCATCAAAAAAGATTCACTTCACAAATGATCGCTCATTCCCCAGAATTTAAGACGAAACGTAATTAACGATGACTAATTGCTTTGATGCCTCAAGAGTCTTCAGAGAGAGAATATTCGCGTCATTTCCAAAGAGAAAAATACCGCCCTTTTTTTACTAAAATACGCAGTTGAATTTCATTAAAGGTTAAATTAGATTTTCTGCTAATGAAATTAAATTTTTAGAAAAGGTTAAATTGAATTTTTAGTTAAAGTTATATTCAAAATTAAAGATAAGACTTACGTTATTTTTTATTATTAACATTTAGTTTTGATCAATTACTACCCACATCATAAGACGTATACACAACCAACTCCGAGGCTGCTATTAATAAATTCCTGATGGAAAAACCCAATAACGCTTTGCCGGACCTGGGAGTTCCACCCAAGACCTCACGCTCAGCAATCGCGCTTTCCGACCACTAGACTAACGAGGCAGTAAGACAATTGATCGAAAGGCCGGCAAGCATGGTCACGTTGTATGGCAATACTGATTATTTACCAAAAAATAGGCCAGCCAGGTCACGTAGCCCTCACCAAGTAAGCGTAAACATCTTACAACATTCCTAAAACACTCTATTATGAAGTAACCACTGCAAATTACTTATAATCTAATAAGCACCAGATGAATATCGTATATCATGAAACACAACTTCAGACCTTGATCAATATTCAACCTAAATGCTCATTTCAGCATAAATTCTAGCCAAGAACAGGGTTGCGTGCGGCCGCATGCTTAACATAACATGCTGTGCGCCGTAAACTATATGTGAGTTATATACTCCAATTTTGGCTAATTTTTTTTTATTTATTTAGGTAGGTAGGTTAGGGTTAGGGTTAGTTAGGGTATATTTGATACTTTGTTTGCTTTAAGAACAGTAGTGCCTCGTTAAATTTAGGAAGGGAGGTTTTATAGAACAGGCTTATGCTTGGTAATGACAGCTCACCCAAAGGCCACCAAAATACAGCGAGGAAGATTTATACACAATCGCCCTGCAAACTTGTTAATGCTAGTCGTGACTAAAGAAGAACTGCTTGAAATAAACACATTTGAAATCAATAAAAGAAGTGTTCATTGTGTACTGAACAGCGTGTTGCGGATTTGATTCCCACACCGAACAAATATTTGTATGGCCGACAGATAGTTTTTCGGGTATTGATGGTTGGTGAATGTAAGATTATAAGTTTGTCAACTCACCCACGATACAGGAGAAAGTACTAGTGAGGGGAAAGACAAAAAAAAAGGAAAAGTCGAAGATGCATACTCATAATAACAAGCATCAATTTGAAAAGATCCTGATGATAAAGATGGTCAACTAGAAGCAACATGAAACCATACACCCTACAAGGAAACAGAAGGCTGCATGTGTACGTAAAATAGTCATCTAAACGAGTTAAGCTAAATCTAAACCATGTCAGAAGCCCTTTAGAAAATCTGACACTAGGATGTATGGGGTCGTAAGACCTTACTGCCCACATGGTAAAGAAAGAAGAAGAACGAGTGAAGCAGACTAGCATTGAAAAATTCATCTCAACTCAACACGTCGAAGTTACACAGTACAGTACACAACTTAGACCACATAGCTACGGGTAAGGGTATAGGTATACGTATGCATAGTTAACAATTTTAACGAGCGCAACCGCAACGAGGCTCCGACACGTTTTGAACGTAACTCGTAGAACGGTAACTTAATAAAACTTTATGTGGCATTATGGTTTTATTTGCGTACATGTAATCAAAATACCAAACGCGTTCTCTATGAAATAATGAGCCACACAATCCATGGGGTTGGTTGTTTATTCGGCTTGAATGTGACTATGGGATGAAAGTCTTAATTTTAGACTAATAAAGACAGATATAGAAGCTTCCAAGAAAATCAATAAAGCCTATTTCTAAACAGACCATCTTTGTGAATCATGCAAAGACATTGATACAGACATATAGCAAAAGTAAAGCAAGGTCTTTCCCGATCTAATCAAACAAGAAATCCAACTTCAAATATTCATCCAATCAAATCCATTCGGAAATAAATGAAATGAAACCACGCGAATCATTTAGAGGTAGGAAGCGAGACTGCGGTGAATTTACGAGAGGCATGGAACAGCCCATGGACAAGGTTTATGGACCATTATTGGTTTTATAGGCCATTGAAACGCATGGGAAGGGAATAGGGCGCGTAGGGGCGGAATGATTTTCAAATTTTGAACACCTGACCACGAAATTAAAGGCTGTGAAGGGTTTGAAAATGACTCAAACTAGTGAGGGTTGCTTTTTGTCGAACTGGACTGAGTCATGTTTTCACTTGAAAATTAATTTGCGTTGTTTCGCACTTCATTAAACCTAGACAATGTCATGGAGATTATGCGTCGACCCCAAGTTACATGGGATCAAAGCAGGCAAAATATGTTTAAAACCTTTTGCAAATTTACAAGTAATTACGGTACATAGAACACTGTCTCTAAAACAACCATGAACATCGTCAGTAGCTGGGTGTGAAAGCTTTTACAGTGTCCATGCTAATACATATTAATGGTATCCGAGCTTAATACTTAGTATGACGCACGTTATGACGTCACGCCTTGCTCTTTACGAGCCGTCGCTTTAACACCCCATGTTGTGAATACTGACGTGACAATGAACTTGAAAGTAGCTGATTATACGGGATTATTGTTAGATGGTAGATACAGAGATATATGTATAATTTCACTAGTCAGAATATACAATGACATGTATTTGTATTTTTCATTCATGTATAGTAATTGTCTTATCAAATGAAAAGGAATGCACTGATCCGAAAGGATGTTTCAATAACAAACGACATACCAATAACATCAATGCAAAACATGTCAACTCAGAAGACACTCGTCAATGTACGCTTGGGAAAACATTACGAAAGGGAAACGTACATAAAATATGTACGAAACACGTACAAGTTTAGCACTAACGAGGTTCGAGCTCGTTAAGAGAGCGTACTGCACAGAAATTGGAGTTCCCTCGACTGTGACGACACATTCAGGCCAGTAGCCGAGCTGTTAATAGCAGTAATTGGTACGGACGACCACAACTCTTTACTGGGAGAAGTATCAGACGAAAGTCAAAGGAAATAAGGATACGCTCTTGATTTTAAAGGCCAAAGTTGTTGAGGAGGAGGAAGTACTGGGATTTGTTAAGGTATTTGTGATAATGGTAGAAGCATTTGTCAACGGTAAATTACACGAAACCTAATGTACCATTTCTACCAATGTTGTAATTTGAATACTTTACAAGTTTTGTTTACTACAATAACAACAAAATAATAGATGTAGCCGTAGCTAGCCAAGGAAGTTCTTTCAATGTAGGTTTTAAACAACTACGAAAGGAGTCAATCTTGAAGCAGTACAATTAATAAAAGTCAACCTTACAATGCATACATAACATATCATCACGCCTGCAATCTCTGAAGGGTTAGGCAGAGGTGTACCGATTAGTGCAATGCCGAAATTAAGATCTGTATAGACCCAAGACAACAAATTCTTAGTGAAAACTTAGTATAAACAAGACAACAGTTCTGAAGAACTGTTCAAGTTGAGAATCTTCCGAACTATTGTCCTGTTGCCTTTGACAAGAACTTAAAACTGCTTCAAACTTCAATATTATATAGTGCAGTGCTCTCGAAATTGAATTTTATCGTTCATCGTCTGAAACTCGATACCGTTCAGTAAGTTTAAGCTGAAATTGATAGAATATCTATTTTATATTATGATACTTTAAACTTAAAGTGTTTTTTAAAAGATTAGCGGACCCGACAGACGCATTTAGCTAGCTTTATTTAGTTAGCTTGCAGCGTCACCTACCGGAACCAATAATTGTTAATCTGAACCATCCAAGGACCCACTCAAACACAAAAACTTTTCATTGAAATCGGTCTAGCCGTTTACGTACAGAAGAATAATAAACATACACATATACACATCAAAAAGCAGAAGAATCTGTATTTTGAAAACAAACTAACAAGGTCGTAATTTAGCCACCATGATCGTTAGGGAAGCCATCTTTAAGTGATTGTGAAAGACAAATGTTTTTATTAACACACACTAACAACTACCCTTATTTGTTCGCCTTGTTTAATTTAACAACTGCGATGTTTTTAAAAGCCCCCAATTCCTAAACAAATGTTTTAATAAATAAAGTTTTCTCTAAGTCTAACAAAATTACTGTTCAGTGTAAATAATTTACAAGCAGCGCAAAATTCTCAACTTCGGGTGGGTCAAAGTAAAATGACCTTTACAAGATAAATTCCAGAGTTGAATATCCAATGAGCAGAACATATTAAATTGTGTAAGGCCAGGGTAATAAATTTAAAACTTGCCACAGTTCAAGTACGGAGCACTCCACATGAGCGAGGCTTTCCCCCCGAGATATTTCTAGAGAGCCCTCGAAAATTACATGATATTTTTTGTAACAAAGACCGTATTCTGCTTATAAGGAGAGCACGTTCTTTAGTGATGAAATTCTGGGAATGCCGCAGAATGTTCACATTGAACATGTTAAGAATTTGAGACGGTCCGACCCAATTTTGGTGTTTTTGACGGACCTCAATATGTGGAAAAATTAAGGCATTAAGCCAAGATTTTGTGATATACTGGAATTCTAGTGATTCCATTAGATGCTTTTAGAGAAAGTCGAAATACTTTTAAGGTTAGTTAATTTGTAACTAGTAACTACACTTAACATCCCCATTAGTAAACAGCTCGATTGATTTCTGCTGACATTGCTGCCTTGTACGGTTTCGGTCGCGACCTTCCAACAGTACCTACTTCGAGCACGCATTGTATTACGTACTTATTTATAACACCGAATTCTTTCCAACACTTTTTTATCTACACTTTTGTAATTTAACTTGCACTGAATCTTAGTAAGATTTATAACAGTTTTATTTTCGTTTTTGACGCAAATGGAGCGTAGATATTTATTTAAAGACTGAAATTTTAGTAATATAATTCTAACGGTACGATTTAATGTAGTGCAAATAAATTGAAAAAAGTTGTAATGGCCAACCATTTAACTCTGTAATGGGCTTGGAGAATAATTTCTCTAAACGTAAGAGTAATAACAACCAATCTTAAAATAAGTGTAAAGATTCTACTTCTAAGATTACCTGTCCCTTTGAGAGACGCCGTCTAGCGTTGTTAACGTGATATGTTCAAGACCCGAAAATATCTAATCACCTACAAATACGTCTTTATCTTTTTCCTCTTCAACGCATGAATCAATTTTCATTAAAGGGCTGCTTTCCTCAGCTTTTATGCTCGCCACTTTATAGGTAACTAAGGAAAAGGGCGAGGTTTTACTACAATGTAAAAGTCAATCTTCGTTATCTAGGGCTGCGTGGACGGTGGCTAATTTAAAAGGTTTTCAAGGTGAATTGGCTAATAAAAACCGCTGGAGATTTAAGATGTTGATAGCTGGATAGTAACTGCCCTTGTCTGACTGATATTAATTGAAACGAGTAATCTCCACTGTTATAAATGCGAAATTTTGGATGGTAGGATGTTTGCTACTCGATTACGCCAGAACAGATGAAGGGATCTGGATAAAATTTGACACGGAGATAGATTATAGTAATTTTAATCATGGAAGAATGCACGGTTCCGTGACGTAATATATCAACTTTGACGCGGACGAAGTCGAGGACAGAATCTAGTAATTAATAAAGCTATCATGCAAAACCTGTTACGATATAAAAGTCATCATCGATATCCTGTCAATGGGGATGCTAAAATTACTTGTATCATTAATTCGTCAAATACACCCAAAATTCCTATCAATAAAAAGCTTATCTACACAATATGAAACAATCTTTACAAACCATAACATGATACGAACAACCCAGACGGTTATATCATCGAGATTGCGTATTGTATAACAAAAAGCTCATTACCTAAGCTCCAATACGTGTTATTGTTATATTGAACACATAAATCAGGCGATATGGTACTTAACATTGGACATATGTTAGATAGCGACCGAAAATATCGATAGATAACATTTATATCGTGGAAATATTAGTAGTGGGCCTAGAATAGAGCCCATGTGAACGCCTCTGACACAATTGGGTGTAATTCTGCCCGAACAAAGCAACGCACGTCAAAATTTATCTCATTTTTCGGAGCAATTGTAATGATTTTTTATATTTAACTGTAAATCTAAATCTATTCTTAGCATTGTTTGGGATGTACGGTCGAACAAGCTATTTGGTTACAGACAACAATATCAATCTTTCTACTAAATTGACATTCATTGTTATTTTGAAACCTATTTACAGTGATTTAAAATAATTGGCACACTTGAAACATTGTTTAAAAGTAGTTGTAAGTATAGTTGCTGTTGTAGTAGCTGCTTGTATACCAAATGGCATGTTTGACTGTACATAGAACTGTTACTGCTGACGTAATTAATTAATTGAATTATTGAGATATCGTGGATTGGCTAAGTTGGGTAGGTAGAACAAAGGTCAATTTAGAAAGAAAAGCCTTTGTTTTAGGTTGTAATGACAAGCGAGTATAAAGATATTAAAAAAACTCGCTTGTTGTTAAGCCACAACAGTATAAGTAAAGTCTCTGTGTGCATGTTTCCTCAGCTCATCTAAATTACATTTAAGTAATCTGTACCAAAAGGTTTTTGTAATGTCTAGGTATAAAGAATTCTCCCCTGCCCTTCGGTATCCATGTCCATGTTCAAGACACTCTCTCTCTCTTTCGTCTCTAATTACCATAATCATAACTCTTACCTGTAGTATTCCCGGACATCTCGATGATGCATTTGCAGTCCCGGGCTATCTCCCGGGAGTTGAAGGGGCGAACCCTCACGGCCACCTTTACCGACGACATGGCGGCTGTGGCTTCTTGCTAGCTCGTCACAACCACTAGTGCATCGGTACGGGGCCGGATTTACAACTGGAACAAAGGACCAGATTAGGATATACAGAAAAGATTCAAAGACTAATTTTGTGAATAATGATGCATTATGAAAGAAAGTCTGTCTTATTCCGTATATTATTCCGTTTAGTTCCAGAGCTTAGGATTCCTATGGCATTATTCGCTAATGTCAGTTTTAATGCTTCTTAGCATCTTGAATATTTTGTGACATAAGTATAAGTCGCAAAAGATTTTAGTGAAGTATCACCGCGGAACTTAGGACCGTACACAAATTTTTGGTTCAGCAACTTCGAAGCGCACTTTTTAAATCATGTTTGAAAATATTAAGGCTTTTTAAATTCACAATACTGTATCTAATCAAAAATGTCAAGCCAGCAAATGTAAGCATTACAGAATACACCCCGAAAAATTCAATTATGAAGCCTTGGTTATTGAGATATACGCAA
Source organism: Hoplodrina ambigua (assembly GCA_949774945.1). Lineage (NCBI taxonomy): Eukaryota > Metazoa > Arthropoda > Insecta > Lepidoptera > Noctuidae > Hoplodrina > Hoplodrina ambigua. Next base: position 10,436,729 of record OX458980.1, on the reverse strand, counting down.
TATTATGTTATTACAATCCTAACGTTAGCCTAATGTGATTGAAAGTATTTTCTAAAGTATCTGATATATCTAGTATACTTAGGTCACACGACTATTGACCTTAGGTGCGGCAGAGGTCAACAGAGACATGTTCAAAGATTTGCGAAACTATTGTAATACATCAGCCTAAACTTTTTAGAACCGTATCTAATATCAACGATTACACATAAATTTTGCATTCACGAATCGCTAATAGCTTTATAATTACTGTAATAGAATCTTTGTCTTAGTTTGTTTCCATCACTGACCTAATATAATCGAGTAAAAAAATATATATATCGAATAGAAAATCGATTAACAATTAGGTTGCAACGGCAATAGACCTTGTATATTGAATGCTTTTATTGTTGAATTACCCCTAAGTCACCTTTTCTCCACCGTCATCGACCCGAATTCGGTAACAGTAGAACAGAATCTGCATTATATGTGTCTCGATTTGATTTTGCTTGAATAAAGCTACTAAAACTCAAATCATGCTACCAGGCTATTCACATTTTTACTATAAAGGGTCGACAAAAACACGCGAACGGTAAAAGATGATGTCGTGTTGGCTAAAAGATTTCGGTCCAAAAATCTAATTGAAATCCTAAAGTAGAGCAGTAACGTAGCTGTAAAAGCACTCAGCGTGTGGTATCTTTTGTAAACATCTAGAATTCTAGAACAAAGCAATACAGATTGAAACTTCTAGGGTCACCGTGTATCAAATCCCCACTCATTTTTCTAGAACCTTCTATTTTTAGGGATCTATTTTCTTACCGTGCTATCAGACGAATAGAAAAGATTCTACAAAAAGGCACTGAAGCCTTCTCAGAGTTAAAAACGGTATCAAAAGAACAATAGAGACCAAGAACTACGCATTAAATGGTCCTAAGATCCGGTTCAAAGACGTTGAAAATAAAATACAAAGTCGACAATGTGCAATAAATGTTCGCTTAAAGAAGGAATAAAAGTCGTGGCATAATGAGGTTGTCGCGTGGGAGGGTCGTTGGAAGGCAAATGCTAACTCCTCTAGGCGATTTCACAAGCAATAACAATTATCCAACGTTCTGGAATTACTGGAAATGTTTCCGTGACGTCATTGAGACGTTGGCGTCGATGATATTCTTTGTAGTAAGCGGTGACAAAATAAGTCTTAAAGGATTTAGGCGTATGCTGATGGTGGATTTTCAGTGGGGTCCCTTATTAAGGTTTGGATTTCAGGATAGAAAACTTGGGTTGAAGAAAATTTTGCTATAATTTATACTGTTAAATGCGACACTTGATTTGATACCGTTGTTGAAATTAAAAGTCCGTTTTGGTAGTCAATAAATGTCATTTGTTTTATTATTTTAACATTAATTTTCCTTTATTACCAATTCTGTCTTATTTATTTATTTGACAGGGAAAACAAACAGTAGTTAACTAAGAATATACAAAGTACTTTAAGATGTTACATGATTTTTTATTTACTTCTATGAGCATAAAACATAAAATCTTTAATCTGTGTTGCATAAAAGACCAAAATTATTTGTAATTTACGCTACAGATTTTCATTTCAGCACTTTCTAAACCTATTTAATGTTTACAGTTACAATAGTCTTACAAACGTATATTGACTTTAATGACACTATAATCGGGTAATGAACCTCCAAAAAACATCATCAAGTTTTTGAAGTCGTTTCTTATGAGAATGGTTCCATTACGGTTTATTTTTTACACGGCCGCCGTTCAAATCTAACTGCCGTCTAATTACCGAACGTCACGCCTCGCGCATGCGCTGTAACCGTTGCGCGTGCGTCTCAGCTGATCCGTTTTTTGCCCTACAATGGCATTAAGTAGAGTATTGTGTTAGTATGACTAATGTCAGGTTATTTACATTTACAAATGATCTAGTAATGTTGTTATTTAAACAGAAAAAAAAACTGGTTTTACATAACAAACTGTGCGTAATTTGTGCGTAATACTCAATACGCATTGTTGATACGCATTTAATTAATTAAATGTTACGTGCAAGTTACTTGTATTTTAGTTACTTGAATTAAGAAAATATTTTATTTATTAAGCGTTATTTTCATTTATTCAATTTATGTAGGAAACGGCTTTATGGTTTATTTTTGTTTTGCTTTGAATTCTTAATGTATTAAGGGCGGGCAGTAAGCCAGCAAAATTTTAAAATTCACCCGCGCGCCCCTTTCCTCCCCTCACATCGAACACGATTGTGCACCAAAACAAGTGAACCTAGCCGCGCTCGCTCGTCACGTTTCTTCTGTAGTATACGTAAAATAATCACATAATACTACTGTATTCACAGTAGGTACCTATGACTGCAGGAAAGTAGGTAAGTGACTATACCATCGATACTGAACATGAATCCATACAAAATGAATACCCCAAAAAAAATCTAGTTGCCCCTTCCAATAGGTAATATATGGAGAAAAATGGGCAAGAAACTCCATACGTACTCTTTTAGAATCAATGTTTTACAATATTATTATTTGTATACTACAGTCATACGTAATTACATGTGAATGCATTGTACCTTACATAAAAACTAATAAATAATAACACGCAAAAGAAATTTATATTACAAATTAGGAATTGACGGTACAAATACATATGTATATTCAAAGTTACATAGTGTTCACATGTTAACAAATATTGGAACGACGTATATTGTATAAAAATTAAAATGTTGCCAAGAACGAAATAATAAGTTTTTACGGATTGAAAAAAGTAATGGCTAGTAATAGTTTAATTAAAATAAACATTCCAAGCAACTTTTTAATAACCTTTTTTATTGGACCTCCCAAAGTCATCATCGACGGCTCTACATCGCCGTGGCGTATTGAGTTTTAGGTTGTCAATAGTGACCTGTGGAAGAAAGCTCCTCTTCCTAGATCAACCTTTGGAGAAAAACAAAAACCACCGGCCTTGCTACACAGAAAGGTCGGGCACACCCGTTCGCGCACATTATATTGCATGAATAAGATTGCTTAGCCTACCTCGTTGGTAAGAGATGACAATAGGTTCCATAATCTCGTGAGGGTATCCCTTCGCATTTAAATTGACTCGTATTAAAACATGAATTATGATCGTTACAAATTGGTAAGTATGAATTTCTTAAAGATTCTGAAATTGTCTGGCAACCAGGAACTGGCTAAATACACTTTTCTTGAATTGAGATGAACTCCGAAGTAAGACTCATTGGAAAAAAGAGTACGTTGGCCCGCACTAAACTATTGCCGCGATTTCGATATTAAAGAGTTGGTAATCTTAGCATTCTACAAGCGTAAAGATTGACCTTATGTTAACTTTTCCTCGCGACTTGGTCACTGATGACCACTTAGTGCGGAGACTGGAGTCTTCCTTTCACTGACGGGCCGTAATTTGGGACGGTTCCCCATATTTGAACGAAAAACAATAATAAATTTTAGAATTGGAATAATTTTATTGTCAAAAGGGATAATTAAATTCGTATACTACAGTGACCCTATATAAATATATAACAAACTCAGACCATCTAAAATCATATATTTATATTGCATATACTATACACTACATTTTTGTGCCTCTACTATGACATTCTGGTTTTTATGTAACACAACAACTTTATTATTTTTGTACAAAATACAATGCCTTTTAAGTACTACCTCAGTTCGATCCTGTGTGAATAAACGAAGCAATGTAAAAATAACATAACGATACTTTGAATATTCGTGTTACCTGCCGCAGATAACGGCTATCGGCACAAGTAAGGCCTATTACGCTTCAGCAATTGACCGCCGACGTCGTTGAAACAGCGACTGACCGCCATGATGGTCAACCGCGATGAAACTGCATCGAGCGTTTGGATCGCTGAAAGGCGTGTTGGTCCATAAACTACAGCTTGTATTGTCTATTGTTATTACCAAAAACCACAATTAAAAATAACTAGATTCATCCTTTATTAGAAACGTTGCAGACTAAACCGCCCATAAACCGCCAGTGCGTATATATTGATGGTGGCCAGCCAAGAAGCGGGCCGCGGCCCCGTGTTCAACCGCCGCGGTTGAAATTATGTGGCGTGCGTACGATAATAGAAAAGCGGCTACCGCCCCAGCGATTAACCGCGAGTGCGTAGGGGGGCCTACTCTCAAAATTACCCCCGACAATTAGCCGTTCTTTCAATTTATATTTGTATTTTTATGTTCTCGTTTCGAAATCTTTTTAATGCTTTCTTATTATTTCCCATTTTACTATTTATTTCGACCACCAAAGCAGCCAAAAATTTGAATGTAGTCCTCTCGTCTCAACAGAGCAGCAACGACTGACGTGTGAAACAAAAAATATGCTTGAGGCTCTGTCAAAGTGCGACGACAGATGACTTGTTTCGCGGAATTAAAACGTAGTATGTGCCAAAAGTGTTTTATCGTAATAATTCCAAAACTAAAAAGAATTATCTAAAATGCCTAGACAAAACCCTCACTTATGTCTAAATATAACTAGTTATCAAATTTTTGTCATAATAGTCATTATAATATCGTGTATAAATAGAAAAAATAAAAAAGTTAGAGGCTACTTCGTGATGTTTTTCTATCGAGAAAATGTTATTATTTTATGTTTTTGATCAATGAGAACCCTCGAAAATATCATGTAGTTTTCATACATATGTATTTTAAACCTAGAAATCTAGAATTGTTTATGTAAAATCAAAAAAAAGATTGGTAATTTTGCTTACTACGCCCTCTTAAATCCAAATAAAACATTCACGTCAGGTTGTAATCAAATATTGTGCCATGTATTGCAGTAAAATATTCAGCCAAATTAGTAAATAAATAAAACTGATACCCACTCTTCTGTTGTCTCCGATTATGTAATTACTAAACGTAGCACAAACAATTATTATAAAAGGCCGATTGTATTCACTTGCACAATATAACGATTTCACTTAAATGTCCCAGCGATTGACTAGGCACAGTAACGTGTGGAGTCATGACGTTGATCACTAAACTCACAGTTGCTCCCGCGAGCGCCGTCTACAAAATGGTGAATGTTTTCCTGAAAACGATCCTCGCGTGCTGTAATTGGCCGCGGTCGAGTGCGCACCGAGCGTATCGAAAGCGTAGGCCACCACGGCCACTGCTCTACCAACGCACTTACGTAACATCCACTGCAACTAACATCTTCCAAAACCCTCCAGCTAGCCTAGCATCGTACGCGAGATCGAAGGGGCGGCCATGAAAAAACGTGTCGCAGAGATGACTCACCGCGCGCACTAGCGCCACCTACAACCCTCCGAGATCGCAGATCGGTATCCGGGAAAAGCACATCGGAAGCCTTTAACCTTGGGCACTGCACTCGGCACGATTAGATGAGGCGTGAACGGATCCGCTACGGACTTACCCGAATCCCCGTGCGATTGCGACCGATGGCGACGATTTGAAACGCGATTTCACAAGGTTTGTTTTCCCAAGAGCTGGCAGCTCGGTCAGGTAGCAGCGCCGGCCGACATGGCGCGTCGCGTGTGGTTCCGCGGTGCGACTGCGGCCGCCGGCCGAGTCGCCGGAGAGGCCGCGGCGGAGCATGCGCGCTAGCGCCCCCGCGCCTTCGATCTAACGCCGCCCGCCATGCGCGCACCGCTGACGCGCACCCTACACCGCAAATAATACAATCCTCACTAACCTGACTATTTCAACTGCCCGATAGTTGACCAAGTGTGTTCCAATTGACACTAATTGCTATTTAAAAATACCCGCACCTCATAACTCATTACTTCTCTTGTTGGTAGTAAACATCAACGCTGAAAGGGACCCTTTTGCGACGCAATCGTATTAGTTAAGGTTCGTCGCAGTCTCCGCCTCCCCTACACTCCCACATATGAAGCTATTTGCTCAAAAGCTTAGGGCGTGATGAATTATAGCAACGTCGTCTTAAATAAACATTTTATATTGACAAAGTACATTAAGGGTTAGCAGGTAACTAATTGAAAATGCAAACAAGAGGAAAGGGCCGACGAAATCTGGAATGGAATAGCTGGGATCATTCTAGGCACGTACGCTTTGATTCCAGTACTCTTGATCAACTTGATCGGTGGCCTGTCTTGAATTTTGATGCAAGCAATTAAAATAAACCAGTATTGTACGCCAACAAAATTAACGACTTGGAAGCAATACTGGAGTATATCTTGAAATATATAAGTATTATCGGTTTTACAATGAACGCTGCCAGAATAAAAATACAATGGTCTTTATCAACAAGCAATTGCAACTCCGAACACAAGGACCAATCAATGAAAATAACAAAACTGCTCCAGGAAATTAATCTGGTCTCAATATACGGAAACGGGGCTCCAAAACTAAATTATTCAGAACCCCCGATACTCTCTTGGAACAGTTCGCTGACGCCAGTAGACACCATAAATTATTTCGTTGGCGAATCTTGGGTCAAAGGACCAGACAAACTACGCACTTACACCGTGGAGCTGAACGGGTGGTGACGCAATTGAACGTATCGATTCGTCTTACACCGATATCTGAACCAATGCTGAAATACATTGCTGAAAAACTAAGACGACATAATTAAGTCTTAGAGACAACAAAGTATAATAGAAAAATTCAACTGTCTCTAATAGCTATATGCATGCCTACATTCTAGAATTACGACGCATTGTCATTCTAGGCGCCGACATCGAATGCATGTTCGCACATTCTCGAAAACTGTACTATTACTTACCGCACAGTAAGTCAGAAGTCATTTATTCATATATTAACATAGGTAGGTACAATAAAATTGTTGGTATAGAATGTAATTTATAGAAGAATGGTATTTATCTATTTCGAAAGAGAATTAAATTAGTAGAACAAATATCTTAAACTTAAAAAAAAACTGGAGAATGAAGCACGTATGTGATTTTCCACTATAATCTTACTACTATTATAAATGCGAAAGTTCGAATGGATGTTTGTTACTCAATGATGCCAGAACGGCTGCACGGTTTAGGATGTTTGACACAGAAGAGATTATATTCGGAAATAGCACATAAGACTTTTATCCCAGACAAATGAGATAATTTAGAGTTCATGGCAACTCTGAAGCTAGTTTTCCTATAAAGAAGTTTAAAGCCCTCTATTCAATACAATTAATGAATAGCAATAGCATCGATTGACATTACTGCTCCCATATTAGGCGGAATGCCTTTCGGGCACGCATTACAACATAACGCAGTCATAAAAGATGTTTATGAAGGGACCCTTACCACGGGTCACCTCTCTTTGAGAATCTTTTTTATATTTTTCGTATTATTGGTTTTATGCAATACATTTTTTTTTATTTTTTAGATTACTTCATTTCTACACTAAGTTGACTCTTGGTCTTACATTCTTTACATTGGCGTTTTGACGGAATTATTCAGAAAAAAACTTTATTGCCATATAATAATAATATTCTCCAGACCGATTTCGGTGGCCAATCTTAATGGAGACTAGCCAAATGCGCAGGAGATATTATAATGCAAGTGTGCGCAAATCTGTGTTTGCGCACACTTGCACACCCTCCTCCCTAGCTCTCTTAGTGGCAATCCGATACAATCGAGGCACGCGCGGGTTACGCACAAAGCACGTAAAGGTGTTGGTCCCGTGCCTGATCCCTAGGCACGGGACCAACACCTTTACGTGCTTTCCTAAGGCACGGGGGTATCACACCACCATCTTTCAAACTCTGGGTTACTACTGAGAAATTCCTGATCGAAAAATCCAATAACTCCTTTTGACTGACCGAACCCATAACCACACGCTCAGCAGTCGCGCATGCGACCTCGACACCAACGAAGCAGATGCTTCATATACTATCGAAGTACTACAAAACTTGTCAAAGCATTTTATATTTTTGCATATAACGCACCTTCACACAAGACAGTTAACATTTCTAGTAAACGAGACGTTTAAATCCGAAAACGAGGACTCAACAACGCGTGAGTGTATTTTACGAGTACATCAAACCAGAACCTTCGAATTCCCAGGCAGCCCCGCGGATTTCAATGCCAACGCGCAGAAGGAAAAGAATGCCGCTTTATGTCGACTTAATGGACCAAAGGGTTAGTTACGTGGTTGTTGAGGGAAAGTCCAAGGCTCTTTTCATTATCGTCAAGACATTTAAACGGCTTAACCAATTTATTTTCTTTGTGATCTAAGAAGCTGTATTTATCTTTGTTAAATATTTTCGCGTAGTAATGTAATAAATCTATTTTTGTTGAACACAATAATAAGTGATGATTTTTGTTTTTATTTCTGATAGTAGCTTATGGTAACGGCTTTGTCTGCTGGAATGTCGGTTATCTGCGGTGTTTTTTATTCTTTGCCTAGAACAAAAGCAGCTTAAGCTATTCCTTATAATATTAGCAATCTGCCAGTTAATTTCTCGTCAAAATCGGTGTAGCCGTTTAGGAGATTAGCCGGTACAAACAGATGGACAAAAATTGATTGTTTTGCATAAGTACAGTGTTAATATTACTGTACATTTAGTAAACAGCTGTCCTTTTGACATTACAAACAGACACTTCAATTTTTTTTATATAGTTGTTCATATAGAGATTTATCATGACATAATAAATCTATTTTTTGCCGAACACAATACGTAATAATTTTATTTTGATTTCATAGAAACCCTAGTTTTTTCGTCAAGAATTTCTAAAGATCTTGGCTAGACCGTTAAGATCTAAATAGTTAATCTTCTTAATGAAGGTAATAAAGAGAATAAAACTAGATTAGACGTGAAATAAGAAAACAATGTGCTATAACGAGACCAAGATGCGTGGCTTGTGAATAGGGTAACGGGAGCCTTCAATCTTAATCCGACGTAACCTAAGCCGTTGAATCACGCAAGCCTTATTTACTGAAGAATACACGGCTTAAAATTAAAATAACGATAAACAAGAACCTGCGGTGTTATTCTGGAATAAAATCGCTTTAGTAAATTTTAGTGAAGTGAGCTTAAGGGGGCCTAACATCAGGTAAAATAAAATAATTCTTTAATGATATTTTATTGCAATTTTTTTAGATAACATAACATAACATCACGCCTGTAATCCCCGAAGGGTTAGGCAGAGGTGTACCCATTAGTACCTACACCCACATTTCGCCAGTTATGTTTTTAGTCCCATGTAATAGGGGGCGCGCCTATTGCCATCAACCGGGCACAAATCCAGACTCCGAGGCTGCTACTGAGAAATTCCTGATGGAAAAACCGAATAACACTTTGCCCGACCTGGGAATCGAACCCAAGACCTCATGCACAGCAGTCGCGCTTGCGACCACTAGACCAACGAGGCAGTCAAATATTTTTAGATATAAAAATTAATTGTTGTTTGTAAGTCTCGCTAAAACTCAAAAACGGCTCGACCGATTTGGGTAATTTCTTTATTATTTTGTTCGCCTTCGTACTGGGTTTAAAAGAAAAAAAACTGAGCCTTAGAGAGATTCAAACTTAGCCCGTACCAAATGTCATGAAAATCGGTTCAGTAGTTGAGTTGTACAAGCGTAACAGACAGACAGACAGTTACTTTCGAATTTATATAATAATATTATTAGTAAGGAGAGACAGGCTAGTTATAAACTGTTTACGACTTACACCTAGAGAGGTTAAATCTTCAAAGGTGATAAAAAGGTCTTATGAATTACCAAGCAAGTCTTCTTTTTCAAGTGTTTTATGAATGATAAATTAGTATTACGGTTAGTTAGAGTCAACGTAAATATTCGTTAAATTAAATAAACGACCCTCCAAACGATGATTAAGTTCTTAATTCTGAAATAACATTCAAGAGTCTTTATATTTTTTCTTAAGAAATTTTCAGGTTTTGGGATGTGTAAAAATTGCAGATAAATATTATGCTTAGACTTTGTAATACTTACAAGATTTTTTTAAAGCTATCGTAATCCAATATGGCGCATTAGCATTTAGATTTCGAACATTGAACGCGTTTATTTTCTTTCAATGAATTTTAAAATTGTTCAATTGTTTCAGAATCTAACACTATTGCTCCATAGTAAAGCTATAATAACGTACTTACTCTGGTCGCATAAATCTGGAGTGACGTTTAAAGACTGTAATTAAAATATCCAGTAACAAACAGTGACAGATGGTCTTCGTCGCTGACGACATTCATAAACTGCATTTCGTCAGTTCTGGCGCATCTAGCCTATCCATGATAATTTTAACTTAATAATTCCTTCAGAACAAAATACTCTCTTGAATAGGTAAAATTAAAATACAGAAATAAACTACCACGCATTGTTTTGTTTAAGGACGTAGGCGGGAACTGCGCAGTATTCCAACAAAGATGTACCTACAATTCCAAAGGTAATTTAATTACTTTCCTACAGTATTTCAGAAGTTTACTGAACTCAGTGATAAAATACTGGGCCTTTTAAAAGTATGTTGTTCTTCAACAGTAATTTAGCAACACAATAAGCTTACAAAAATAAAACATACATTTTCTTGCATAAATATTTATGAAAACTAATTCCGAACATTATTGATCTGTAATATTTACTTGTACTACATCAATACATTTCCAGAACAGATTTCCGTTGTCTGATTGCGTCGTTGCACCACCCTGAGGGGTTGTGTAGCAAATATTGGTATGAAATTGAAGTACCGCCTACCCTCGCAATCCTCAATGGGATTCAAACCCATGAAAACGAAATACCTTCAAGTTTTGGAGAAATAGGAACGTAAAACGTTCCCATTCGATCGGGACATTCGATAATCCAAATATTTGATGATGCAAAACTGTTTAACAAAACCGTGGGTAAAGGAAAAAGCAAAAAAATATTTCAGAAAGAATAACAGGATCTGTCTGCCTCTATTAACATTTTAGGCCTTAATCTAAAAACAATAAAACAAAAATGCTATTAAAATTGTGGAGTCACGCCTTCGCATGTTGAAAGCCCATTACGAAAGCAACGCAATTAAAACAACCTCTAACGAAATAGTCGCGTAAATTCATCTGAAACTTTTTAAACTAATGAATCTTTTGTGTACTGATATAGAATAAGGTAAAACTAGATATATCTTTCAAATAAAAAAAGTTATTTTTTTAATGTCAATCTCCAACAAATTACTACCTAGAATGGTTTTTAAAGTTAATAAGTAAGTAATAAATTAACAAGGAATAATAAGAAATAACGTTAGATGAAAATAATGCTTGAGCATACTTGAATTTTTAGAAATAGGCAATTGCTCAAGGCACATACAAGCAATTTATTAAAGTAAATGTATGCAACACACTATCTATGTGGTTTCCTGCTAGATGTGAAAAGGCACCCGTACTCTTGAACACAAGAACCTTAATTAAATGTCAGTTTTATAGCTGGAAGCTCCATGTATCTACGCTGGCAGCTGTTCCCGCCCAAGTGACGTTGGCATGACATAACCCACTGCCTCGGGCATCGCCCACGTTCACAATAAATTATTAACGTTCCCTTCTTCAAGATATTTTTCTTCGTCTCTCTGTCAAAGAAAAGTTCAATTTTTAATTTATTTTTTAGCCTTTGAAATATGCTGTTTAAAATTGCGTCTCCCGCCTGGCTAATATATATAACTAAATATATAACTAATATATAACTAAATAGTTACGTAGGTATCGATTTGATTTTTAAACTAGATTCATCCGTTGATGTCTCACATGAAATCAGAACAATTCAAATTTTGGTCCTTCGAGACGGTTGTCGCCAAACAAAATGCACAAATAGTAAACCTAATCGAACCATGCTTCACGCTTGCAGCTACTTAGAAACTTTCCGTCTACAGAGAATTGAGGTGTTCTGCAGTAGTTCAGTTTGTTGCCTAAATTTTCATCTTGTTTGTGTGGTCTTAGCAAGTTAGCAGTTTGCAAAAGTAATCCCCTTAAGACGAGAACATGTTGTTAAAACAGCCTTATTTTGCAAAGAGAACGTAGTTGAATTTTATTTTTATAGTCTAGAAGTCAACCATGTTTTTATTTAAAATCCACGCGAGCAGATTCCGACATAAAATTTTGTAAACAATATGACGTATCCCTCGGTTTCCATATTCAGCAACAAATTTAGGAGCAACATCTACAAGAATATATTTTGAAGGATCAATTATTTTCCTGTTACATTTCTGCAAGATTGACAAAGACAAATAGCGGTGAGACATGACGAGGTCTACAGGGGCCCAAGTTCACGATTGCGACAAGAATATATACCTGTAGCAAACGACAGCAGTGTCAGCAATTTGCAAATAAGGCTTTAATTAGATACAAACGGGTTTGCCGCTTCAATTAGGGACTAATTCAGTTGTTCCTCCATCTTTGCTGGGGCTACAGTTATGTACCTAAGGATCTTGGTAAATGTTAGAGGTACAATTATAGACCAGGCATTAATACGAGGCTTAAAGTCTTAGGAGGGCATGAAGGACCTACAGTAATACAATAGCCCTGTATTCATAGTCTTGTGTATTATTAAAGTAATAATTTCATCTTGTAGAGTGCTGACATGGAAGCTTACCTACAAAGCAAATTGCACGAAATTAAATTGTGTGCCGCGTTAGGTTCAGGGCTTTATTAAAATACAAGACAAAGTGTTATACGTGAAACGCATTACCGACTTTATTTAATTACTGTCTCATAAACAATTTATAAGGTATTCCCCGTGTGTAAGTATAAGTGGCTTCGTGATGAAGAACAACATTTTTTACTCAATTATGAATATGTTTATACATGTAACATTTTTTTCAGCATTCTGAATTTTTATGACCTAAATAGGTACAATATGTAACACGTTTCTATCTAATAAGGGAATATATTTTTAGTATCTTTACTGTAATGCCTTGGGCGGGCAGACGTCTCCAGCCCCTTCATGAATATTTTAATATTTAACACTGAAGATGGTCTTGTCAAGAAGTGTCGGGTCGGCTTGTTTGTGCACACACGCTACACATCAAAGATATCGATGACGTCAGTACCCAGGCTGATTGATCTTTTTTTAATACGTCAAATGTCTTGCGCAATATTTGCAAGGCAAGGCTTTGTGTAATCGGATGATTTTTAAACGGAAAAAAATATTATCTTAGAAACAGAATACATCGGTATCACGTTTTTGTAAGAAAATTATTGTTTAGTCCAACTATAAAGACATAAAACGTAATTACAAAAGCTTTGAGCAACAAAATTAAAAGTCTAGAGCTCCGTAGCAAATTAACAATAAAACATCTAAATAGCTCCTGTCACAACAAAGTCCTAAACAAAACACGAACATAACGAATTACTAAAACAAGTTAGAAATGCAAATAAGTGACTTAACTCTTTTGCCCTTAATATTACAAAATAAAGGTTAATTTAACTCGCGTTTTACTTAGAGTAGAGCAACTTATCGTGTGGATCTTAACGAGTAATATTGGTACCGTGTTTGCTACACGCTGAATCATGTACCGATTTATTTGAACGACAAAGAAAAACTAACAAAGTGTAGTACAGCGAGCAGTGGTAAGTACACAGTTTTTTGTGCTTCGAATTGTTCGGTTGGCAATACAAACTTGATCAATAGATTTTAGACACAACCGATTTCTTTTTCCGTTTTACTGTTTTGCCGTTAAATGTTTCTTTCAGTAAGAAGTATCCGTTACTTTTCAGTTCACTGATAATATATTCTTGTTTTGCATATTCTTCGAATATAATACTGCATTATATTTATCTTGCCTGTCCGACAAAACGATACCTGGTAGATATCGATCTTATTTCCGTCTCTTACATGTTTGCAAATTCTACATGTCTATGTAGAACAATAAAGCAAATTCTACATGTCTATGTAGAATTTGCTTTATTGTAACCCGTAAGTGTTGATAAAATTATTTGATGTTGTACCAACTAAGTTACGAACTATTTAAGGTCTGAAATCTACATTGAAATCTGAAATCTACATTGTCGATTTCAGTTATTATGTTCCCAGAATAATCCATCCCTTTTTTGCCAGATTTCATCCCGGAACTCCGTCGTATAACAGTTCAACGACCCGTTTTATGTCAAACAAGTTCACAACATGACATCCCAAGGAAATTTTCGGACATTAAACTTAACAAGGAAAGGAGATAATCGGGACGGATTACCGGAGTTCCTTCACCCGAACGGGATAATACTTAAATAAAAATATATTACAAGCTGATGATATCTGGTCGGACAATATCGTTTATTTTATTTACTGTTGTACGGGATGGAAGGGACACCATAATGAAATCTTTTAAACAAGGGCTTTTAATCTTTTAAACAATATTGTAGACGCCCCAGGGATGATTTTGTTGTCGGTTTGAAGAAAATATAAATAATATTAAAACAATTTATCGTTTATGAAATCGAAAAGTAGCATAATTTTCCTAAAAATCTGAATTATAAAACCTTGTTTTACTTATACCCCATTCTATTCAGTTATTTGAATAATCAGCAGCAAAACAACCATTAAAATGCCTGCATATTTTATACCAAAATGTCTGGTCCTTTCGTACGAGTTCGAATAAAAAGACCAATAAAATTTTCGCAGCAAACGAGTGGATCCACTGACAATTGTACTCTTTGCTATAAAAAGATACTTGAACCATGTCTCCAGTTCCCAAGACTTGTAGGTGTCAGTCCCCCTTGGTCGGGGATCGTTGTACCACGGGGGCAATGGCCATGTGCCCCACAGACGTTAACGATCTCTTTCGATGTGTCGGGGTGATTCGGGGCCGATTAGTTTATATTAGCGCTGGAAAGATCCACTAATAGAAGCTGTTACATTGAGGCTAATAAAAGTCGTTTGGCTAAATTATTTGAATTCCAAAATTCGAATTAAAGTAGAAATTGGTCGTTTTAAATAATAAACGTTTATTTTAAGGTAAAGTGACAGACGTAATTTATTTTGTAAATCTCGTAAGTACTCTAATTAAGAAATTAATTGAAACGACGCCGACAATTCTTATGCAAGCAAAATAAATAATACGCAATGGAAAGAAAACATTAATTTGCTATTATTAAAGTACGTATTCTTCGCATTATTATTATGTCTCGCATGAGAACAATGTTTACATAACGAATGGTACAGTACTGACACAAAATAATTGCACCACCGAAACATAAAACGTAACACTTTGGGAATATATCTTTCAATAAAGCTCGCTAAAAGCCAAGTAAGTCTAAATAATATATTTACTTTAATTTCACAAAGACTAGAATTTGTTTAGCATAGTATAGAGATAAGTAAACACTGTGTAATTGGGTTACACAACCGTCTGCTGTGTGTGCGGGTGAGACAAAGGTCACAGCATCGCGCAATCGATACGACCCAACATTACCCCACGATGGGACGGGATAAAATCATTTCCCCACAAGATGGGCTAAAGGACTTTCCGATTTCACAGAAATTGGTGCATTAGTAATCTTTCCCGGATTTTCCTTTGTGATAAAAGGAAACCCAAATAAGGTACCTTCCCTTGTCAAAAACTTACTATAATTTTAATATTTTATTTATGAAACATGATTCTTCAAAAAATCGATACCGTAATTGCGTTGCATGAAATAAAATGCCAAAAGGCTACGCCAGTAAAAAATTGTCTACGCACTCGCGTAGCGCATCTACGCACCTCGTAGACATATGCTACGCCATTCGCAGGCGCGGCCTGTTGCGTCATCAGTATTTACAATTGATGATACACAATAATTACTTTGAAATGTAACTAAATGAATGCTTGAAGACTGTGGGTGTGAATACAAGACGTCTCGAGCAGGCCATAGATCTCTTTCGAAATGTCTAGGAGATATTCAGCCTAGGCCCATTCACAAGACCATTAAAACTTTGTAATTGGTTCGTTCACAGAATAATAAAGAAGAGGTTTTATTGTATCAGATTTTGCCATTATAATTTGCAATGGAACTTGAAATGATGTATTTTTAATTAACAAAGTAATTTTGTTTAAGCTTTAATTAAAATGTTTGCTTTAACATATTGTGAAAGTTTTAGGGGTGAACATAGGGTAAATATGTATACTTAAGAATACTTTGTGTACCTACCTTAGTTGGTAGAACTATGATAAATAGTTCTACTTTCTTAAGTATACTATTATCTAACAGCTTTAAGTTTGGCAGTAAAATAGCCTAAAAGTCGCGATGGCCTAGGGGTTAAGTTATATATAGTATACATATAATAGTTAATATAAGTCTGAAATTACTAATCCGCCTTAAGCAAGTGTGGTGATCAATGCTCGTGCCTTCTCTGTATGAGAAGAGGCCTTGGCTTTACAGTGGGACAGTAACATAGGCTGGTATTATTATTTTATTATACAATGATTGGACACAATTCCGTAGACAATACTTCGTTACGTTCGTCGGCGTTATTTTCAGAAAGAATTGTTCTCAGAATCCTTATGCCAACAAAACAAACTACGTTACGTAAAATAAACTTGAAATAACCCTTTTGTGTACAACTCCGCGCAACACCATTTTTAGATAACTGATGTTTACTCAGTCAAATTGCGTAAAAAGTTAAAATTAAATTCTATACAAAATAAATGATGTGCGTTAGCAGTCCTTTTGGTGACGGCTGTATCAACGTTACAGCGGGCCTGAAATAGCTGTCACATGATATGAGAGTCCATTGACAAAAGCCGTTAGTGAACTCTGACATTTCACAGATTTCTGCCGGGACCTAGTGGGGGTGACAAAGGGGAGCGTCGACAAGGGACGCAAAGCGCGGATCATACAAAGTGACACGTTATATTTTTATAAAGACCTCAGGTAGAAAGTCCATTGTGGATCTAAATCCCACAGATGTTTTCTAAAATCCGGATAATGGTAAATTCTTGTTTATTTATATTAATTTTAGTAATGCGTATCCTCCTACTATTATAAACGCGAGTTTGTAAGAATGGATGTATGGATTGGTTGTTTTGGTTTATTCTTTCACACTTAAATGGCTGAACAGCTGAAAAGCTCACATTTAGATATCATAAACCGATATCTAAATGTGAGCGTTTCAGCAAATTCCGCTTAAGACATAGAATAATATGAATGCCGTTTTTGTGTTCCCTTGGGATCCCCAGTCCAAGTCGCGAGCAGAAGCTTATTTTCAACATTGAGAAAAAAACGTACAATATATTGTTTAAAGAAAAGGTAGCAAAAAAAGTGCCCACAACAAGATGGTAAGATGATGGTCGTTAGGAATCCTGAGTGAGGAACCTCCTCACAGTGCAAATTAATAATATTATTAATATCTTGTCACAAGCCTACTGTAGCGCTAAAATCACTAGTAACCATAAAAATAATTTTTTTGACAACACATTTGCAATGAGTGAAGAACGCAGTGACAGTTTGGTTAGTTAACGCAAAACACTAATCCGATATGTCGACATTAAACATTACGAAGTTCCTCTGGACATTTCTGCGGGTTTAAATGAAAGCGATAAATAAACTGTAACCACAAGTTACGAGTTGTTTTTCACACCATTACATTTAAATGCTTGGATATCCCATTTCATTTGATTAGAGTTGAAATACATAGGTGCGAGGGAAAAAAAAAGACGAACTTTTACGTTGGTTCATCGAAAATACCTCTATTTTGTTTATTTTCAGAGCGCTTTGTAAAGAGTACGATACAGCGTTCAGCCATTTGCGAACGGCACATGTTGTGAGCGGAAATCCGCATGAAATATATAAAGGTAGATGCAAAATGGGAGCTACGTCAAAACTTCACGTCTGAAATTCTAATTTTAGCTTCTAGGTACAAGCGAGAACAATGGCGGTTGACCACTTTTCTACCTTATTACTAAAGGCGTAAGGGTGAAAAGTGGTTCACCGCAATTGTTTGCAATTGTACATGCTCAACCTTTATACCCTCAAAATTAAAAATAGAAGACAAACAAATTGTGCTCAACACGCCAAGGTCACGACTGGAAGACTACCCGTTCATTAAACGCCTAAGCCTAGAGGGCTCTAACAACTTATCAAATTGGCAATTACAAAATTTTACAAACCAATTCTCAAGATAAACAGACAGGCTTTAAATATAGGCTTCTGTTTAAAAACAAAAGCACTCATTACTGCACGGTGCAGCCAACAGACCGCTAGTGCTGATTAAAAAAAAACAACGATATTGACCTTTTCGACAACATAACAAATAAACCTCGGCACTGCTTCAATCAAACGAAACAAATAGACGTAGTTCATTGCGTAATGGGAAAATGAAATCCATTTAAAAGTTAATCTAATCGCGACGATGTGTGGGTGTCCACGTGATCCTAGTATATGTACGTCACTAGAATATAGTAAAAACTTCCACCTTATAAACTAATTCATGTCCATGATTCCGCCCGTTAAAAAGTTGAGTATATCATAAAACATAGCTTCCCAGCTAACAGTAAACAGTTTTTGTAATCGGACAAGTAATTTTCACAAATGTAATGAGTATTGTAAATATAATGAAAAACTTATTACGAAGTCCATAAGGACCACGCACCATATGTATGCAAGGACCAAAACGAATTCTATACAACTATTTATCGTGTACCTGGTTGCTTAGTTATATAGTCTTAGGCTACTCATTCATTGGCAGTCTAGGTAAAGTTACGAATTATATTGCAACATACTCACATAATATACAATATTTACTAGCCAAGGGTAGACTGAGGTACCCACCGTGGACCCTAGGTTGTAATTAGACAAGAACTAATTTGAGCCCAAATATTTTATAAGCGACGCAGAAATATAGTTTAAATATTCAGTATAAATACCTAAACTATCGATAACTACCGCAAGTATTTCAGCAGTTTATTTAAGTAGAAGGATCCGAGTAAATATTTGCTAAACTTTTGATTAGTTACTTTAAGTAGTGGGCGTTATAGCCGAATATTGAGTGGGTGTGCGATACTTAATATTTATTTTATTCTGGTAAAATGAACAGTATATTACATAATGCTTACACAATATATTTTGGAAGAATAAACTAGTAATTGTTGGAATTGGAGCACAATCTTTATTTAAAACTAACTTCTGCCTGCGACTTCGGACGCGTGGAAAGTCTATTTTGGACACCCATTTCATCTCCTTAATAATAATAAATAAATCATTTATTCTGAACGAAATATTTTAAACGTTTTAGGGGTGAATTTTGAAAGAACTTTCTTGTCTACGTCATAATAACTATGTGCGTGTTTTTCAGCGCAATCTGTTCAATAATTTAAGCTGTATGTTGATAGATCAGTCAGTAACAATTGCCTTTTATATTTAGGTATAGGTTATTCTACGTTTACATAGAAATCACATCTAAAAATATTCAAAGAAATCTCGTTAACAAGCAGCATGTTCTCCCAATATTTTTCACAAAACAAATAAAAATAAGAACGTTTATATTAATACTCATTTTCTCTACAATAATAAATATAACCTATAAAGTCTGGTTCCAATATTTTTAAAAGACGTATCGTTTCTTTTACAGACATTATTCCTTTTATATCAGCCGTTCGATCTTTCTCTATAAAGCGCTTTCGTAGTGCACCTTTAGAGGCACGTAATGCAATAACTTATGGAATTTAAATTGTAGAAGCATATTGAAGCGCTTTAAAGCGCATCTGCAGTATGCCAGTACTGACGGATTGTTAGCTAGACACTTAAGTTATCAGTATCACCTGCAAATGCGTGGGAGGTATTAAGAACTTTTTAATTTAAAGATCTAGGCGATGGGATATTGAGTTCTGTATTGTTTGTGTTATTGAACTACCTAAAAAAATACGTTCACATCAGATATTGTTAGGTTTTCTTAGTTTATTGCTGCACAGATACTAATATCAATATAATTAGCGACATAATTTTTCAGCAGTTGCAAGCTTTTGTACTTTGAATTTATATAGCAGTTTGATATATTATTCTATTGAACATAAAAAAATAATTGAACACCTTTAGATAAAAACAAGAGCTTTTACTTGCATTTTTCTTTTATTCAGTTGAGTTTATGCGGACATTCAAAAAATATATATACAGATATAACAATCGTACCCAGTCGAAAATAAAACAAATTCCGCTAAGCCCTTTCTTACTTCATTTAGTAAGTCAAATATCTAAGAATGGGGACAAACCCTTTAAGAGAAGAAAGAAAGGGGCCAAGCGTGTAAAGATTAAGAGTAATGCATTTGCCACATTACGGGACTTGAATTTGGGGCACTATAAAACCTCGGAGTAGGCTGTCATGTCGCCGACGACAATGTTGCCACATAACCACATCAGTGTTACCCTAAATACCGTTATATTACTTCGTAGGTTGTAGCAGATTAATATGAGAAAAAACCTAGATTAGAATTTCTTCAAGCGCTACTCTAAAAATCGTACGTCGCAATTTGTTTCTTCATTTATAAAACGTACTTGTGGATATTGTCTCATATCTTAACCAATTTTTTCATTACAAAAATCATAATAATATAGGTATGTAAAATTCATGAAGGGCAGATGAGTTTGACCCAAACTAGTCTATGAATCCTAATGTGAGTCCAATCCCAAAAAATCCGCTCACACAGAATATTAAAATCTTCAAAAGCTGAGAAAGGAATTCCTATTAGTTAAATAATTCGCTTTCAATCTTTAAGATCGATCGTTTCTTAGTAATAGGTACCGAAGGACCAACGAAGGACCAACGAACGTTGACTTGAAAAGGTTGATAATTAAAGTTTTACTGTTCATTAAAACGTAGCTACGTATAAATAATTAGGTTTATCTTTAAGATACTAGTTAATTTACAAATAATCAATTCCACTATAAGGTAATTTACTGAAAATTTAAAAGTTGTTACAACATTTTTGCTGACGACAAGAAATAGTACCTAATAAATAATTTCAAGACTGGAAGCAAGGAATACGAAGCCATTTTATTAAAGCTCAATGGCAAAATAAATAAACCAGCCTACACATAGGGGAAGCTAATGTAACAGGCTTAACACACCAATCGATCTTCCGTCGTATGGTCGAGTTTACGCCGATCCATCAAACTGTACCGACGGACACATCATTGGATGTACAACCCTTTACAAAAAAAAGAAAGACTTAAAGAAAATAAGGTGTTGATGGAAAGCTTTTTAATCTTCACTTCCAGACCAAAAGAAATTGAATTGAATTTAATACAATTGGGTATTTGGCACCATCAACCAATAATTCCAAGTCACTTTTGTAACCCTGAAAATGCGATTTATTTGTTATTTGAAACAACAATAAATTAATATTTAATCTATTGAATTGAAAAATAAGTGACGACATAGTTTATTCTGGTCATACAAAATCTATGGGAGAATCGCGTTTGGACAGCTCATAAAAAGTATGTCATTTGATTGGTGGTGCGAAATACCCAATTCGTCTTTATTATGGATCATAGGAAGGTGAACATAACACAGCTGGTGTTAATAAACATTTTGTGAATGTATATCCCGCCCTTTGGGCGTACACAAAAGAAGATGGAACGGCACAAGGCTATTCCTAAAAAGATATGCTCGACTAGCTAGAGCCAGTCAGAGCAAAAATATCGACAGCTCAAGACGACGCAGCTATAGACGATATAGCTTCAATCCCTTTTGAATTTTACGACACCCACACAGAAAACATGACGCCGTTTATTTCTAGCTCCAACAAACTTAATCAATGTAATTAATAAACATCGTGACATATACGAGTTTCATGACGATATTGCGCAAGACGCTGAAAAGGATTCTGACGTCATCAATGTCTACACAACTGTTTAGTTCAATAATATCCTCTCAACCAGTCACGGCAGCCAATCTCAATGGAGACTAGCTAAGCAAGCAGGAGGTATTATAGTGCTCAAGTGTGTGCGCAAACACAGGTGCACTCTCTATTCCTACACTCTCATAATCGTTCGATGGGACGGCAATCCGACACGACCGGGGAAAGATCAGGCGCAGGACCAACGGCTTTACATGCTTTTCGAGGCACGAGGGTGTCACACCAGCAATTTCCAGACTCGGGGCTGCTATTGAGAAATTCGAAATGGAAAATCCCAATAATACTTTTTACCGAACCGAAATCAGGACGGGGCTTTCAAACATCAATATACTCTTAATTATTATTTATATACTTCGTTCAATACAATCGATTTGAATCAACACAAATCTCATTTTGAAGTACCTTAAGTAAGGTTAGTAGCAAAGGTCAATCGAGTGAACTCTCAAAGCCGTTCATTGGAGAATACAATAACGTGAAGGCTAATACCTCTTGACAAGCTAAGTGCTACCCTGACAACTGAAGAGTATTAATTTATCAAGACGGCTGTACCCCCGTCAGCGGATGAACTGCCTTGTTCCTGAGTGGATCACGTTAATCCATTGGCATTCATAATTGTGTGTGAACAATTAAGGGCGGAATTAGGGACAAGTTTCAAGGACGATAATTGTCTTTATTTTTAACTAGTTAATGCCCGCGACTTCGGACGCGTGAATTTCAGTTACCTAGTTTGTAATCACGGGGTATTTCTTATTTTGAGCGGCACCCCTTATTATTATCTTTTTAAGGACGCGGTAAGTCTACATTATTCCTTATAACATCAGCTATCTGCCAATGAAAGTCTCGTCCAAATCGATCAAGCCGTTTCGGAGATTAGTGGGAATTAACAGACAGATACCTCTGTTATAAGTACCATGTATTCATATGCATTTAGTAAAAAGCTGTTATTTTGAAATTACAAACAGACACTCAATTTATTTGTACAGATATTATATAAGATGCTGTTATTATCTAAGACAATGTACTTAATTCAGGGTTGTTTATAAGCATGTCAGTATTAATATATTCAATTTTATACGAAGGTATTTTCTACGTCTCTTGGCTTTTGTTACGGTATCAAAAATGATGAACGGCAATAAATAGATCTCGTCAGGTCACAATTCCGCCATAAACTTTCATTCAGGTAATAAATCAAATTATTCTCAATTAAGATTGTCGTTAAACAAACGACAAAGCTAAGCAAGCTTTGGCAATTACTTTAAAGACGTTTAAGTTTCTGCATATTTTTTTTTATATTTCATCGACTACTAGCTTCTGCCAGCGACTTCGTCTGAGAAAACTTTAGAATTAAGCAAAGCCTAAATATCCCACGGGAATACAAAAACAGGATAAAAGTCCTATGTACTATTCCAGACCTGTGCCGAATTTGATGCAGATCCGCTAAGCCGTTCTGGCCGTGATTAAGTAACAAACATCCATCTATCAAAACCTTCGCATTTATAGGTAGTACGATGGTTTTTCTTTGATGTTTCTATATTTATTACTAAACAAAATTTTAAACATCATCAAAACTAACATGCATACAGTTACTGAGAAATTATGATTTTGTTTAAAAAGCTGAAATTCGGAACAAACCCGAATATTGTTACAATTTTGACTGAAAATGTGTTTGTATGAATGCCATATCTGACAGGAAACTGGCTCAAGGCGAATCTAAATAGTGATAAGAATCGCGTTTTTACGGAAACAAAGTGACAAATGACAGTCATAGTGGTTCCGTGGGGGTTAGGGATCTTATCGAATCATCTTTCATTGTCACATTGTAAGACTGACTTTGATAAATACGTACAAACATGAAATGGATTTTATTGGTAACTAGCTCTTGCCTGCGATTTCATTTACGTAAGAATAATAATTCCAGCCAATAACCCACTGCAGGGCAAAGGCCTTTTCCCATACAGGGAAGGCACGAACATGAATCACCATACTCAAGGCGGATTGGCGATTGCAGATTTATATTAATTTTAAGTTCAGCGGTTTCCTCACGATGTTTCCCTTTACCGATGTCAGTGATGTCCATGATAAATTGAATTCACTCACGGATCTCGTAATTTGTTTTTTCAGTCAAATATAGCCCATAGCACTCAAAGATATTGTAGCTTTCTAGTCTATTAACGAAAGGATTTCCAGAATCGGGCCAGTAGTTCCGGAGATTAGCACGCTCATACAAAAAAAAACTCTTCAGCTTTCTAATATTAGTATAGATTGAATCAATGAAAATCTATATCGCGTACTGTACAGTAGAGAGTAGAGTACTGATATATTATAATAACCGAAATTATTAGATAGAAGACATCCTTACGTAAAAACCAAGACTTAACTATAATCTCAGTATCAACGGCTAGCTTAAGGAAATTGGATTCCATAACACTTAAAGAATATGGGCACAAAACTTTCATATTACTTACAAACATAAACCAGAACAAATATTAAAACCAGATCAATGAATCTGCCTTTTTCCTGACTACGTTGGGGTCGGTTTCCAGTCTATCCGGATGCAGCTGATTACCAGTATTTTACATGGAGCGACTCAAACCCATCTTATATTAAATAAAGGAAAACTGATTATCAGACGCCTTGGCAAGACTGGTTGTTAAACTTTCGGACTTCTGAAGACCCGTAACGACTGTCAAAGATCCACGTAGGACAGCCAGAACCAACGTGCCTTCGGATGCAAAATGATCACTCATTCAAGGACCAACCCAAGGCAAGCGTAGCTTAACCTAATGGATCGACCTGTGCGGCTGTTATGAGTTAGCCACGAGCACCAAATATTAAAACCAGATCTGAGATAAAATAAGCAAATCCACGGTTCAATATCAGCAGCTGGCATTAATTACATTCTCCATTAGAGATCGACGATAAAATTTAAATTACTGATACGGCTTGTTCAAATTTCTGTTGACTTAGGTTATCTCGTTGATACTGGAGCAAGTTTGCTTGATTTAAAATATCCTTCTGCAGAATTTCAATACGCTTTTACCGAAAAGAGTCTTATTTGAAATTCAGAATAACTCTTTCGTTTCGTAAATGGCAAAGACGAGAGTCCTGTGTGCCAAGAAAAATAAGCATAGATTTTTGGAAACTAATAAGAATATAATAAACAGCCACTGCAGGGCAAAGGCCTTTCCTCATACAGAGAAGACACAAGCATTTATCACCACGCCTGCTCAAAGCGCATCGTTGATTTCAGACGTTTAATATAAGTCAAGATTTCCTCACGATGTTTCTTCACCGTGGTCAGTGATACCCAAGATAAAGTCATAAAGTACATGTCATATAAAATATAAAAAGTCACATTGGTTCGTGCCCATGCCCGGTTGCGAACCAACAGCAGCTGCGGTTGCGTTTGGAAACCCTAATAAAATTTTAAAACATTCCAGCCAGTTCTTCGAAAGAGGTTTTAATCGAGTAAAGCAACGCTCTCTCAACAGTAGAGTTGAGCCATGAAGTGTTAAAACGTTAAGCACATCCCTATCAAAAGCCTGCACTCGCTTCGCAAATCAATAACGGTTCGTAAAAGTTTGTAATTCCGCATTCGCTTCCGAACTTGTTTAAACTGTATTTATACGGAGCATAAAAGCCTCGGGTGAAACGCTTAAACTTCCAACATTATCAATATTTATACAGGTGTTAAACTTTCGTTCAGAGAATTTAGGGCAACAATGGTCTGCCAACTAATACTCAAAAGCATATAAGAGATAACACCTAGCGTTAGCACTGACAATATGAAATACTAATTAGATTTAGTCATGCTAAAACGAATTAACCCACGTCCAAATTTCTCCCCTTCGAAAGATATTTGAATTTACATCGATCTGTATATTGTATTTGTTGAATAAAAATGTAACACATTAATCATATTTAATTAGTTTGATGAAATTAGTTTACAGATCGTGGGTTGGCTCGTTTTAACAGAAATATCAGTTTTCTTCATATTATTTCTAATACATATAAAAACCTATGTTATTGATCTAGTAGTACAGCAATACCAAGATACTCTAGAGAATGAAACCGCCCAGACACTCAACTTGTATCAACATTCATTTTAAATTCTCCACCGCACTGCTATTGTTGCATTCGAAGAAAGCTCGGAATACCTTGTAAACATCGAAAGAATACATAATGTTGCGAAAGGGTTCAAATCACTTCGGGATGCTTAACACCCGCAAACAACGGGAATAAAGGATTTTGTAAATGGAAACTTCTCACACTCTAAAGTAACAGGCAATAAGATAGCCTCTGGCAACGATTACCCATGTTACCCTAACCATTTTTACCCAATACGTATAGCGTTATCTGTCTATATAGTGATTTTATTTAATGTTTCCGTCGGTAAAAGGGTTTTTCAGGACAATATCTGCCCTCGAGCCTTCAAAGAACCCGAGCACCCTCGAGCCGGGCTGTTATTATACGAGACATTACAATTCATGAGATAAAAACATCCATCTGCACTGTTTCTGAACATTTCAAAATATTCCCGAGTGCCTTTTCGCTCGCACCATTCGTTTTAGACAATTTCGTTATTTCTATACGTACTAATTTCATTTTTACAGAGAATAATTTTCGGTACGCTTTCTGCGAAAAAGTAAGTAGCAAATGGTAGAAAAACAACGAGTCAGCAATTCGCTTACGCCTTATATAATTTGGAATTGTAATGTGGGTTTATTTGCAATTGAATCTAAGTGAAAACTGTGAAATAAAAATTGTGAACAGTTAAAGATGGTAATAGGAAAGCAATTCATCTTTAAAAAGCATACCAACGTTTAACATATTAAACATGTATTTCTAAAATCAAACGCCTCTTCATTTCAGAACTTATGCATGAAAATAACCAAATTAATCTGAAGGGTTGTTAAACATCAGTGACCGTGAAAATTCAAAACAAAGACGGATTTATACACAATAACATAAGTATGAACAAAAAGGAGCCGAGGAAATATCAGAATCGTTCACATCGATTGACGTGCGACGAGTCGGCGCCATTGGTCAGCGCTTGTGACGTCACGAGCGGTATCGACCCGACGCCCACGGGCGCGCATGCGTCAAACCCAAGCGCTCCCACACGATTGGTCGACGGATCTGTCGCCGGATTGACGTACGTAATGAATTAAAAGAATTCAATTGAAATGAATTTTAGAACGCGCATAACTTTTTTAACTGACGCCGCGGCGGTGTTCTGCGATTTGATTAGGTTTTGACTTTAATTTTACAGAACGACCGACGTGGGTGTCATTTTTAAAACTAGGGAAGGTTTTGTGTCGCTCCAATTTCAAATTAAACAAGTAGGTAAGTATACGTAAGGTATTGTCAGTTGAAAACAAAAGCTACGTATTAATACCACACATTTTAAATAAATAAAATATCTAGGAACAGCAACAACTTAATAACATCTCCGACATAAATAGAAACGATTCCTATGCAAACGACACTGATCGATTCGTCTCTAAGCCCCAAGGGCAAGGCCTAGTCGCAGACGGGGTGTCAGACAGGCAGGCTGGACACAACACCAACGGAGATAACTAATATGTGACATCTGTTAACGGCCTTTTTATTTTACATACATATTCTGAAAGATAGAAGTCGATAATTTGATCTGGTTTATTTAAGCTTACCATTTCGTAAATTGGTCTTTTGATCCGCGACTAGTTTACTAATTAAAAAGATCAATAAAACACTGGTATTCAAAGATACACGCAGCGAGGCGTGTTCAATTATAGCAATTATATCGATATTTGTGACTATACGAAACAATTGATGTTAACGCTAGAAAAAGAGAATATTTTCTTTACATAAAGCTAGCGCAACAGCTGTTGAGAATTTCGGGAAAACCACAATGATAAAATTATTTGATGTCTGCTGGTACACACTGTGGTCTTTGTACCTTTCACCCTAATCCCAGGGTTTTGTTCGGCTGTTCGGACCGCATAATCAGCTAAGCCTACTCCATAATCCGGACTCCATACAGAACAAAAGGTTGTACATTACGTGGTATAAAGGACCAACAATGGTGGTGTCTAACCCTGGATTCTAGAGATCAGTCTGATGGTTCCCCAAATGTGAATTCAACGCCCGCATTGATCCGAAACTCGATTACTGGTCTCCTGGAATTTTAATTACCGAATTATTTCGAATGACGACTGATGGTAATCTATTAACGATTGGGAGAACTACCCAAAAATTCTGCTTGAGGACGATTTCCGTCAATTTAATCGCATAATTGAGTTTTCTAAAATAACATTAAGACTAACATCTTTCAAACAATTACGAAGACCCTAAAACTTTATATAACGATTTATATTCGTAAATGTTAAAGGCCACAGTAGGGTAGCGTAAAAAAAATCGCACCGGCTGAATTATCTTGGCACCACATGTTAGGGATGATAGATGAGCCTTTTCATTACAGCTACATATATTACCGTCTGCCATCGTTATTATGAAAGAATAATAAATAAAAATAATATATTGCATTGGTACATACATTTTATGTCTTCGGTAAGCTTTTTGAACAAGTGTAATTGGATTAAGTACTGTTTAGGTCTAAATATAAGGTTGAATTTCATTCATATTTCTTTTATCATCTTTGTTGCTCTGGCATTGTATACATTTTCCTAGTCCTCCCGAAGGTGGTCGGTATAAACAAGCCAGAGGTCGGGAAAGGCACAAATTCGTGGATAACGTCCATAAATCGAGCGAAACGTTCGCATCCCACACGTATTCTGCTCACGCATCTTGAATTACTTCAAATTTCAGAATTCAGACGGTATTTTTCTGTGTGAAGAGCATTATTTAACCTTTTCGGGTTTTATTTATGCGTCACATGCAAATGCGGTATTGATGTATTGGAAGATCTGTCGAATTTTTTGAATGGTTGTAGGTAAGCAAGTGTTATTATATCATCGAGGTAGATAGACTAAGAGCAAATTGTTATACCCTTTGTTATATTCTTAACATTAATTTAATTTATGTACACCTACAGCTTTGACTGTACAAAAACCAACTGAAGTCTTTGAATTCAGAAAAATATCCAAAGATAAAACATTAGATTCTCTTTGAACAGTAATTCTTTGTGTTCAGAATTGTTTTTCATTTTGAATAAAGGCTGAAGCTGTCGACGAGAAATATTTGCAGCATTAAAGTGCTACGTTCGTGAATTGTTCACATGAAAAAAACATATCTGTCTACATCGTCCGTCTACGTTTTCTTTTTGAGAGAATTTGTCTAGCAAAGTGAACTGTCTGAGACAGTAGTAATGTTTCGTATGTTTGCTACGTGTTCATTCCATTACGGAAATACGGGATATAATCAGATTAAAGTTAAATTTCAAAATGTAGGTAACACCTGATGACATGGTTGTTTAAGCCGCACCGTATCTCACATGAAATTTTATGTTCAAAATCTTGGAAATTAATGAACAGATTTTAATTTAACTTGATACGTATACCGAGATAAAAAGAATAAGTGGAGAACCTTTTTGAAAAAGAATGTTTAATACAGCTTAAGTAATGCTTTAATTTAAATCGCTGGTACATTAGCAACAAAAGTCCGATGAGTAAATGCTGATAGAGATAAAGAGGACACGCTACAACAGCAAGATGATATTGATGATATAACAAAGATATTGCATCAAGATCGAGTAACCAATCACAACAAATAACCATTCACAATAACATGTCTCATTGTTTTAATAATGATACAATCTAAAAGCCATACAACAATACAGTTGTATGAGCTCGTAATGAAAGGTAGATATACTCCCTCAGCAATGCAATAAATAACGCAGAGGGTCTCGGAGCAATCAAGTGGGGCACTCTTCGCTGTTGCATTTCTTATTGCTTATAACATCCTACAGAATTCATTGGAAAAGTCACTTGAGAAGGCGATTGCAATAGAAATGAGTCTGTCCTTTGCGAGTTTAGTTTCCATCTCAATGGTTTGAAATAAACCACGATCTTTGATATTTCAAATAGTATCCAACTGAAACAGGATTTTAATACGAAACCGAAACCGAATCTTCGGCCTCATTCGCAGTTTTTGAACTGATAAACACACGGGTTCGGTATGGCCAAAGTTTCAGCCGAAACCGTTTTCACCGAAACTAGATTTTTTTTGACCGAAATTGCTCGACACCGAAACTTCATTTGGTCTTAAATTTTAAGACTATTTGTTGACAGAACCAAGCGAATGGGTTGAGAAACTATTGTAGTCGCGAAATTGTTTGTGACGAAAAGTTTGTATAAACGTCTTCCACATCACCCTTTCCGTCCAAATACAAACATTGTTCTTATCTGAAATTAGATTTCCTTGCACTCTTTCTAGAAATGTAGTCGGTAACAACGCAGACAAAGGAAGTTTCCAGAATTGGCAGCAAAGAAAATATCGAACTGCATTCTTTGTGTTACATGTTATTGGAAATCTGTACGTTTCTATGCTTTTGAAATTGTACTCTGGATTGGTATTTGAACTTCGATTTAAAATCGAGATCAGTGTAGTATCGCTTAATGCTAAATTTTGGCCATCTTTGACGTCCACATTAACTACAAAAACAAGCAAAACATACAGCAATATTAATTAAGTCGAGGATAAGAACTAAAAAGGACACATTTTGCAATTTTACACGTGGTTTCCTCTTATTTTCAGCCTCGAATATCCCACTGTTGGGCAATGACGTTCCCCAGTGTTCCCACGTACTCATCTCTTGAAGATTATGGACGTGGGCAAGTCACCGCGCAATGGGTGCCTGAAGATAAACGGCATCGCCGAGGCTGACCCAGAAATGGTCGCGAGATGACCCAGACGCAAACCGCGTGACTTTTCTCAGGTACAAAAAACATCAGTTAAATCTTCCCTTACCTCCAAGTCAACCCCATGAAAAGAAATCGTAAAATGCAAAGAATTATGGAACAATTATTTTAACAGGATCCGAGTCCCCTTCGTAGTTGAAACAAGGAAACATTCTCACAATTTCGAGATAATTTCTGGCTTTTCAATGAGGCTGAGTTCAATGCACACTGGATTTCAGATGCACTTTTTCAGTTTAGTTGAAGCTGTTATCTTACGACTAGCATAAATACGACAGTTTGGAAGAATTTTTGCTAATTAATCTCGCCAGAACGGCTGAAGGGATTTGGATGGGCATAGAGGTAGATTATTAACTAGAATAGCACATAGGATAACTTTTATCCCGTTTTTGTGTTGCCAGACGAAGTCGCGGGCAGAAGAAGCTAATAGTTAATTCCCTGAAATATCGTCAAAAAGGATTCTTCATTTTTTGAGCACGTGCTGGTTTCCTATAAAAACCTTTCTAGATCTACATTAAACGTCTCTAGACATTTAGCGTCAACATACAAAGTTCCGAAATTATGAACTTCAAGAAACTCCAGAACTTTTGTATTTGCTTCATTTCCAACTACGGTTGCTTTTGAGGTTCCAGAAATAGGTCGAACAACTTCAGAATACTGATGTCTTTTGAAACTCGGAATATTTTGTAAAATGTTGCAGGAGGTATTACAAGTTATGAATTTAACATGGACCAAACCCCACTTGGTGATATTGAGTCTCGTGTACCTATGGGACCAATGATGCAAAAGACAATGTAATAAAGAAACCTAATGGAAGATAACTCAAAAACTGAGACGATACTGAGACATCTTTTGACTAAACAGATTTATTCTGAAACCTAAAGCGCGTCTCCGCATAAACGAATCGAATATGATTGGCAGTAGATGTATAAAATCGAATATTTGCGCTATTACATAAAGTAAGTAGCCAAGAATATATTGCGAAGTATTGTCAGTACAAAAGTCACCTTGGACGCAACTGAGCACGGAATACTTAATAGATACCATAAGTTGGGATATTTATAGCTCTATAAATTCATAGTTAAATGGGACAACAAGTCCATATGACATGTTTCGTTTTTATATAATAAAAAACACAAATGTAATTGTTTTTCTTTCAGCTTTCGACGTCAGCTCGTTGTTGCTATCAAGTTTTTATTTGAATGCATTCATTATGTTTTTTCACTGTTATTGTAACTAATAATGAAACTAACTAAGGACAAGGAACATGAAACTCTTAACTTAGCTGTACTAATACAATAAAGAGGGAAAATTGTTCGGTTGCATGAGTTTATCTCTGGAAATACTGGTTCGATTACAATAATTATTTGACTGATAGAAAGCTACACTACTGTTGAGGGACATAAACTATGGTATACTTCACTTCCAAGAGGACAAAGTCGCGGGCAGCAGTTAGTCATTAATAAATAAGACGCATGCAAGATGATGCATACAGAGTATTCAAAGCTATAATCTTGAGCAAATTGTTCTCTTTTTTGGTCCTTATTGGCATGTTATTTAGCAACCGTACCAACATTTATTTGTTTACATTTATACGAAAAAGGGGTCACCCCAATTCGGTCAAACACCCGTTTTAATCGGCCGAGCCAACCAAAACATCTGTCCCAAATGAAAAAGACCGTCCCAAGCAGTAAATGTCCTAGAAATGTAGTTCAATAGTAATGTTTTAGACAGTGCGATGGCGCCACAGTGTCGTGAACGACCGCCAATCAACGCGAACAATTGACTCAGCCCCTAGAGTTTAGAAACACGCAACACTATTTCAGAGAAGGCCTTCCGTCAATGCAGTTTATATTATTAATCCCTCTATGGAAATCCGGTTTAAAGCATTGGGGTTGTTATTGACAGCGATTGGCGGGTTCGTTTCCCGCACGGATCAAATATTTGTCAGACTTACAGAAAGTTGTTTCGGGATTTGCTGTTTGTGTTTGTGGTTTCATTTGTCTGTCAACCCATGATACAGGAAAAAATACTACAGAGAGGCGTTTGAAAAAAAATACAAGTCTCGGATATAAAGACCAGTATTCATGAAATGGAAAACCATTTCCGAATTCTTCGTCCATCAAAAGTTAAATCAAGAGAAATCAAATAAAAACAATTGAACAACTGAGGCCCGCTTATACCAGGCAGAGTTACCCCTTAACTCCGAGTTAGTTGCCTTTAAAGGCTTATTATGTATGACATTTAGTTATTTAACCTCGTGTTAGTTACTTGCGAATTAAGTTTTGGTGCAAGTGGGCGTAAGTGGTAATAATAAATACTTAAAATACTTCGTCTTATCATTATACGCTTGCCAATTAGTGGATTATCTACTATCAATCACATGTTGATGAATTACTCGACTGTTGTATTCCCTAGGTTCTGAAAAAGGACTGTAAGTACATACAACTTAATTGTATTATAAAGTCAACTTTGACGTTTTTGTTGAAAATAAGCATATCATGTTTACAGTTATTGTGATACTTATCTTATACTAATAGTAAAAAGCTGCAAGCTTGTTTGTTTGAACGCGCTAATCTCAAAAACTACTAGCCTAAATTCTGAAACTCAAGTTTTCCCCAAAAACTTATTAAAAAAAAATAAGAATCCGTAAGAAAAGGCACGCGGACGAAGTAGCGGCCAAAAATATATGTAAAACTCAAGAAACAAAATGAAACGTTATAAACGTTTAAAGCATTTTCTTTTTAATGTAATATCAGCTGTGCTATTCTGTAAAAAATCTCTGTACCGAAATTTACCAAGGGATTTTTTTTTTACAGAAAAGACCGGCTTCACCTCAGACCGAGTAATAAACACATATATTGCTTTTATCGTAATGTAAGTTGAAGTTCGTAAAGTTGTAAAAAAATAACAACATTAACAAGCCCTAATTACCTATTGCGTAGTTAAAGGAAAATCGTGCTAAGAAATAATAAAACTAGTGCCTGAAGCTTTCTTGTGCTATTCTAGGTTTATTTTGTAATTTTTAACTTTAATATTAGCCATGTAAGGTCCAAAATAAATTTAGGTCGATATAAATAACGACCGAATGTACTAAAAGTAGGTAAGTACAAGTAGTTGCGGCCCAGAACTTTCAGTTAGTTAAAAAGTGTTTAAATAAAATGCTTTTGACTTTATGATTTTAAGTGGTACTTCTAATACCTAATACCAATTTATACATTTCTACTTCATGAGAAAAAAAAACCTTAAAATCATTTTTCCTTTTGTTGTTCATAACATCAGCTATTTGCCAGTAAAAGTCCTGTCAAAATTGGTTGAGCCGTTTCGGATATTTTTCCGGGAATAGCAAATAGATAGACAGACAAAAAATTTAAACATTGTGTTTTTTTTCTTGTAAACAAGTACCGTGTGAACATTCATTTTTATTTTATAAAAGGCTGTTATTTTGTCTTAAAAATAGTCACATTAATTTTATTTATATAAATAGATATAGTTTGGTTCATTATCCAACAATAATATAATAGGAACAGCTCGATTATATAGCTCTTCTGTTAACGCTGACTCTTAAAAGAGTTTTGTATTACTCTCCAATAATAAGGTAAGTTTAGCCTCTAGAAAACTCCATCGTGTAAACACTAACTCGCAGAATAAATCTTCCTAAGGGAATTAAAACCAAGTAAATGTAAACAGGCAGACCGAGGACAAGATCGCTTTAAATTAAATAGAGCAGCTTCTCGACTCGACCATGGACTATATCTTCAACGCAATTAATAAGTAAAAGATGCTGTAAGCTGCTTTAAACTGTGTCACTTAAATGAGAAGCATACGACGTAGTTACTGGAAACAAGTTCTTGCCCACGGCTTTGCTTGCATTCGCTACTTTTTTTCTAAGTTTTTTTATACTAAATTTCGACCCCGTTTTATTTCCTTAGGGGTGAATTTTCCTGCCGGGGTTGCGGGACGTTTTAACAGGATACCGTGGCCCCGGAACGTAAAGGGCAACAGAAGGAACAAGGTGGTTTTTTAGTCAGTAAAAGTCTGACAGTCCCTTCCGCCCCACCCAGTGCGAAAGGTATCATTTGATGATTTTTACCAGCTTAAAAAAAAAGGCGGTGAATTTTGGGAAATCCGCTCTTAGCGGACGTCTACTAACTATAAACTACCTCCCTGTCAAATTTCATCTTTATACGTCAAGCGGTTTTCGATATTTCGTGATGAGTGAGTGAGTGACCTTTCGCTTTTATATATTTCGAAGAAGAAGATAGATAGCTAACAGGTGTAAAGAGACCAATCACATTTTCGAAAACCACATATTCTACCCATTATTACGATATTTTTTTCTACTACATGATACCTGGGAATACACTGGTTCTGGAGATATTGAAGATCAAAGTTACTTTTCACTACGTTTTATACAAAAACAAGTTTTAAATGTTAGTACGGAAAATTAGCAAATTGATTAACAATTTACAGTAATTAGAGGATCCTAAATGAGTGTCCCTAAAGCCCTAAAGTACACGCAATACTGCCTGGGTTTACGGGTAAAAGGGTCCAACCTCGTCTAATTGGTAGATCAATCAAAATAAATTAGCTCAGTTTTTTTCTTTCTTGTCCAAAAAAGAAAATTTATTTAGACCTTACCTTACATCAAGTTAGCTACTCGAAACAAGACACCAATATTCTAATTATATATTATTTAACATGTATTTATTTATTTATTTAAAACTAATAAAAGAATAGACATTGAATAAAATAATGTGCTTAGAAAGTAGGTAAAAAGTATACAATAGCAAACCTATCATGTATTCCTCTCTCACTTCAAACATATAACAGCTTACCTTCCATTCATCGGCAAAAATGACGTAACGTGTCATTAAATCCCAAATAAGTACAATACACGCGTAAACCAAAGTCATAAAAGGGTCAGGAGCATGACTAATTATAATAATAAGTGGAGCACATGCAGCCCACTCAGAATTTGCTCTGAGCAGTATGGCGCCCCGCCGTCGCGACTGTGACGCACCGTCAGATTAAAAAGATAAACCAGCGTCTGGGAACCCCTGCTTATTTACTAAGGATTAGACGTTTTCGCTGCAAAGTCACCTTAACTTTGTAAAGACGTCTGCTTTAACCCTTTTTAGGGTGCTACAATATCTAGTCATTAAAACCTCTTCATCAACTATGGCATTGTAATAAGCTTCTTTTTTTCGTATCGATTCAAAAAATATACATATATTGTCTCTCGTACCAAAATTTGCTTCTTCCTATAGGTGGAAAGTCTTAACTGAAAGTCTGAAATTCTAGCAATTCGTCATGACTATTACACATAGATAAAACGTCGGATTTACCCATATATTCAAAAGTTAAATCGGGACCATCCCCTATTTATAAAACATCAAAGATATTTTCTCTTACAAACTTCGATGAAATTTTATTTAAGTTACCAAGTTACTTCGCTTTTGTTTTGTGTAGGCGAATTATGTAAAAAGCTTCGTCTTCTGAAGCTCCTCTACATAGTATATTAAGAACAAATTCGATTTTCGCAGTCTGTACGCTTAGATCTTTTAAATTAGAATCAGAAAAATATTTTTTTTATTTATTTATAAATATTTTCAACAATAGACAAAGTGATTTAAGATGAAGTTTTACACATACATACATAACATCACGCCTGTAATCCCCGCAAGGTTAGGCAGAAGTGTACCCAATAGTACACCCACATTTCGCCAGTTATGTTTTTTTTAGTCCCATGTAATAGGGGGCGAGCCTATTGCCATCAACCGGGCACAAATCCAGACTCCGAGGCTGCTACTGAGAAATTCCTGATGGAAAAACCCAATAACACTTTGCCCGACCTGGGAATCGAACCCAAGACCTCATGCACAGCAGTCGAGCTTGCGACCACTAGACCAACGAGGCAGTCAAGAAGCATGCATGAAGTTTTATGTATCAATATTGCACCCGTTTGCTACCGGGGCGGGTTATGAAATAAACGATAACAGAAAGATTTTCCACCATGATTCATACGTTCCCGAAATGTACTGCAAATGGAATAGACCACCTACAGTGAATCATTTATTAGCAATCACTAGGGGCATCAGTAATCTTCCTTGATTGAGAGAGATAAATCAGTGATCTTGTTTATGATGCTACTGCGTTCTGCAACATATTTTGGTAAGACATGGAAACATTACATTTTTTGATGTTGAGCAAATAATACCCTTTTCAGCGTGAAGATGAAGCAAAAGGCCCGCTTGCGCCAGCCAGTGTTATCTTATTAACTCTTGAGTTAGTTGCTAACACGGGCCCGTTATGTAAGACATAATTATCTAATTTAATCTTTCGAGTTAAGTTATTGGCGCAAGTGAGCTCAAGGCCAGCAAGAATGAATGAATGATTGATACCTTCCTTTGCAAAAATATAGAATG
The DNA here is from genome assembly GCA_949774945.1 of Hoplodrina ambigua. NCBI lineage: Eukaryota > Metazoa > Arthropoda > Insecta > Lepidoptera > Noctuidae > Hoplodrina > Hoplodrina ambigua. The sequence continues at coordinate 10,399,690 of OX458980.1, read as the reverse complement.
TATATCATGTGTTTGTAATACCACCAAAAACATTAGGGTACCTACAGTCTTCACAAGGAGTATAGTATTACCCAGTTACTGAGTTGTGGAAGTCAGATAGGCAGTTGCTCCATGTAAAATACTGATATTCAGCTGCATATGATTGGACTGGCCGACCTCAACAGGGTTGGGAAAAGGGTAGGCAGATGATAATGACTCATGACTGTAAAATGAAGGTAAATATGACATAAGTAAAAAAATAATAATAAACTACGCTTAAAAAGGTCGAGAATTAATTCAATTCTAAGTAGTTTGCACACATACTAAACTTGCAGCGAAATGCAATATGAATTCCGTGAAACTGAAATGAAGTTGAAAGCGGGTCGATGTTGCCACGCTCCAAATAAGTATCTGGAGCTTACATGTTCATTTAGCATACATTCATTTGTTTTATCTATGAACTAACTTATGTACGCGACTTCGTCCGCGTGTATGTCAAGTAGGTATAGGAGTCACTCGTAAATAGTGTAGCTTTTTATCAGTGTAATTTTAATCGGCCCAGTATTTCCAGAGATTACCTCTTACAAACCAAAAAAAAAGTCTTGACAATATTAGTATAGAAGTATGGATTCAACCCTCACAACTTACAAGCTCCAATTGATTTCATGTTTCTTGTAAAATACTCGGTATCAAAACTGTAAAAAGGCAACGGTTACTGACTGACTGATCCATCAACATACAGCTCAAAGTACTGAACGGATTGTGGGTAGGTATTATGACGTAGGCGTGCAGTAAAAAAGGCTTTTACATAACTCACCCACTTTGGGGATGAAACGACGGTCCAAAGTTTTTATGAAGAAAAAAGAATACATCCTACTTTCCACGCAAATAATTATATGACATAGGCATGCACTAAAAAAGCATTTTAGATGGGTTAATCACCCCTTAACGGATGAAACGGCGATCCAAAGTTTGAGAAACTATATGGAGAAACTAGATTAGATCGCCAATAACGGACGGCGTTGCTGTAAAACCTTTGACATCTAGTAAAACCAGTTAGATATAAGCCAAGGTAAAAGGCAACAATTTCTATATTAAACCAAAAGTGTTCAGCTCCGCATCCTGCTCCCGATCAATCGAATTGTCTGCGCAGGAAATTCAGTTTTGAAGTCTAAAATTTGTAATATCCGTAGTGCACCTAAGGGTTATAATTAATTTACCTGTGCATCCTCTTTGCAAGACGTCCCTTTAGAAGATTTCCTTCCTACATAGGGCATCCGTAAAACTTCTGTACATGTGTTTAGAGGGATGAGAAACAGGGTGTAAAGTTTCTCATCCTCCGTTGAAAAGGGAGGATCCTCCGACTAGATAGGTGTTATGTTTGGTGGGCTACTGCCCGACGGTTGTTGACGGGATTTTGTATGCTAAAATCTACTGAACCGATTTTAATTATTATTTTTTTGTGTGTCTGAGTAAGTCCCTGGAATGTTTACATTTAAAATGGACCCGGTAGGTGGCTCATCAAAGATTATTTGAGGTCTGGACTTCTTGAAAATATCTCTATACACCTCAGTATTCACCCTCTTTCTTTCCCTATCGTCTTTTACATAGTCCATCCATGAAAACAATTAGGTACACATTGTTATTGTTCGTTTTGTTTTATTTTATCAAGACTATATCAAGATTTTCAGATTCCATTCATTCAATTTAGCGCATTAACAAATGTGTTTGTATCCTCAATACCAAATTAAGTTACGATCCTATCCTCACGACAAAATAATTCGGGCACACCAATAGTTGACAAATCTATGTATTTAATCGAATCTAATTTAAAACAGAAGAAATCATAATAACCTTTTTATTTAAATAAATAAATACAAAATAGTAGACATTACGATTCTTGTATTTTCGAGTTTCAAACAAATAGTTTAAAGCAACTAGTTTTATTTTTCATTGTCGGCATGTAACATCTTGCCTTGCATCTTTAACAGTTATAGTCATATTACTATGTTTTGATAAAAAATTGCACGTTTATCAAAGGTTTGCCATCCCTGCTCTAGTGCTTATAGTAACCAATTCTGCCCCTAGGTCGTAAACAAGGTTAGCTTAACAGCTATAATTTAGGTCACCAAACTCATAAGTGGTATGTCTATTTAGCGCCAGACATAGATATCTATATCCCCGTAATTTAGACAGAATATCATCATTACCGTCTCTAGATAGAATATAACAAGTCGCTGCCGTCTGTACGATTAGATCTAAACTACTGCGGTTTTCATCAATAGATAGAGTGATTCAAGAGAAAGGTTTACGTATCTACATTGCATTTGTGCGAAGCCGGGGCGGGTCGCTAGTAAACAATATTTTCTTAGAGTCGTCTAAAATGAAAACACTGACGTTAGCAAAAAACTTTTATAAACAATTTATAACGCTTCAACCATTTTTAACACACTGAAAATTTTACGAACCCTATCTGTCTAGATCAGCGTCTATTCGTGAAAAGCATAATATAGTCACTCGTGCTAAGGTCAGTCAACTACATATCTACCAAAAAAAAGGTATAAGCTTTGGCAGTCATCATTTACTCTTGGAAATATGGACGCTCCATGATAAAATCTAATATAGTGCTTACACAACCTTAGAAGTACTAAATTTTTATAAACTTTGCTTCTAGTTAGTCTATTGAGCGATATTCGTACTAATTCGAAAACCAAAGATTTTCGAAGCGCATATTACTTCTGATTTAAGTGCATGTAGTTGTATCATAATTATTATGACTAAGACCCGACCTTTTATTTTCATATCAATGATACATATACCAGAGGTCACCATAGCGGACCGCGGTTCGTATTCGAACCGTCGACGAATATTGTGCGGACCTTAAAAAACCAGTAGACTACCCACCCATCCTACCTAAAAGTACCTACTCGTATTATTTAAATATGTCAGTAGCAAAAACTTGTGGCAATTAAGTTTAGCTCACACGCTAAACTAAATAAAAACATTCAAAATTTGTATTTTTTTGTTATCACCAAGTGGACAGCGACAGTCTCACAATTTTTAAAATCGGTCCCCCAGTAAAGCTTCTTGGTGACCCCTGATTGCCCCTAATTTATACTATTAGGGTCCAGTAGCTGGCCACATTTATTGCTGCGTCAGAGCAGTTATTCAAATGGTCAAAGGTGCAGGTGTACGGACCGACCTGATAAGTACAAGTTCCTTTCAAAACTAAAGTAAATTCTACAAAACCTAAAAATAAAATTGATTTCATTTGTAATTCTATGTAGGTGTACTAATGGGTACACCTCTGCCTAACCCTTCAGGGATTACAGGCATGTTAAGTGTATGTAAATTCTACGTAAACACAACCTATCGTCAAGCATCAAGAGTTATATATAGAAACGTCTAGAAAGGCACGCCATAACTCAACCGACCGAGTACCGGTCCGGTAAGTTACATCCCCGGGGGCAGCCGGTCCGGTCGTAAACCAGCCGTACGGGCCGGCCGCGACTGCCAAATACAATTAATAAGGCGGAACTCAATTCGTTTAGTTCCTGATGTCAATAATATTGAATAGAGGAAAGAAGAAGAGGGTTGATGTTGGTTTTTGACTCCCGACGCAAAAACGACGGAGTGTTAGGGATGATTCTCATTAGAGCGTGCCATGCCCGGGGCGGGGCCCAGACGGGACACGGACGGGGCACGGTTTTAAATCTGTTACATATATTTTTTATGAATCAATTTATATTACACAGTGCATTATCCGTGTCCCGTCCGGGCCCTCTCGACGCACTTCAATACCACGTCGGCTCGTCCACGCCCCGGCCCGGGCACGGCCCGCTCTAATGAGAATCATCCCTTAAGTTTGACATATCCGTGTCTGTCTCTGACATCGTAGCTTCCGAACGGATTTACCGATTTTGATATTGTTTGCACGTAGGCTACAATAATTAATCATACCTTCTTTGCGTGAGAAGAAGCCAGGGATAATAACAAAGCTGGTATTATTACTATTACATAATTTACATAACATAACATCACGCCTGTAATCCCCGGTTAGGCAGTGGTGTAGGTACCCATTAGTATACCCATTCTCCAGTTATGATTAAGTGCCATGTAATAGGGGGCGAGCCTATTTCCATCGAACAGGAACAAATCCAGTGTCCGAGGCTGCTACTGCGTAAATTAAAAACTAACAAGATGGAAAAACCCAATACCACTTTACCCGACCTGGAAATCGAACCCAAGACTTTATGCTCAACAGTCGCACTTTGCGACCACAAGACCAACGAGGCTGTATTACTAATATATTCTAGTTTTATCCAACAACACGTCAAAAAAAAACTTTCTCTTATGCAATTAAGAGCATATTTCAAGAGCGCAGGTGTACAAGCGCCATCTTACAACGTAATACGAACCCAATTACTCCCGACAGATAGGCTCTCGGTAAATACTAATTAATATGTCACAGCATTAATTTATCTTTACAGGATTAGGGTCAAGTCAGCCTCTGAGAATACTGTATGTTTAAAGTTACCAATTTGTTTCCTGTCAAATGCTTTTGGTAAATTTTATAACGCCAAATGGTCTATTTGTTTATTTTTTTCCTTTAAATATATTGTCCCAATCTGTACTAATATTATAAAGCTGAAGAGTTTGATTGTTTGTGCGCGCTAATCTCAGTAAGTACTGGTCTCATCCGTAATTTTTTGCGTCATAAAGCCCGTTTATTGAGACACATTATACGAGTAAATCTATACTAATATTATAAAACTGAAGACTGTGTTTGATTATGACTTCGCCGCGATTAGGTTGTAAATAAAAAACTTTATTCAGACCTCAAAATTATACAAAACATTATTTATAAGTACGGATGCTATCTAGAAGCTAGGCAGATAGGCACCTCTTCACCACTTTTGGTTGACTGTTGGAGAATGCCTAAGGCATTAAAGACCGCCTACTTTTTGTTACATAAAGTGTAAATAAATAAGGGCTTTCTAACAAATTTTGATACAGGGCCCGTCTCGGAGAAGCAACGTCACTGGATACATATGAAAAGACCCTATATACCTATATAAGGTATAAGGACACACGCCTAACATATTCTAGGTTACAAACGTAATGTCTTCACGTACTACAGCTAGCTTACATAGATGTGAGCATAAAACCGCAGGACTACATCGGATATCAGGAATTCCTTGACCTAGTTTCAAGAACGAGGTCCCTCGCAGATGCTGAGTCGATAGACGACAAGGACCAATACGAATACACAATTAAACTAACGTTACAGAAACATAGTTTACTGTACTTAGCTATAAGTCTATTACCTAATCTTGTTTCTCCATACAAACTGGACAACCGTTTCATCCCTTTTATTTTTAGATGGTAAAAATCATCAAATGAGTCTTTCCGCTCTGGGTGGGGCGAAAGGGACAGTCAGACTTTACTGACAAAAAAATCACCCTGTTCCTTCTGTTGCCCTTTACGTTCCGGGGCCACGGTATGCTGTTAAGACGTTTCGCAACCCCGGCCGTTTTATTCCGTCAAGAAAATTTTGGAAAATCCTTTCTTAGCTACTACCCGCGACTTTGTTTGAAGTCGACTATATAATAAAACAGCCTACTTATAGCACTCGATAATAGTATGTACATACCTTTTATTCGGTAAAAGATTTTTTGTAACCGGACCAGTAATTTCAGAGATTAAAAAAAAAAACTACAATCAAACTGTACTGTACCTCTTTATAGTAAGTATTAAAATAAAAATAATAATATTAGTATTGCTATCTAATGCAATCAGTAATGCATATTTTAAATATTTTCAAAAGCAAAATATTTAGTACATATCGGGTGTCCGGTAAAGAATGGATTATCTTGAAATGGGTGATAGTAGAACTAATGGCGATTCAGAAAAAAAATACATTAAAAAATAAAAACAAGTAGTACCAAAGATATGATTAATTTAATAATATTCATTGTTTTTGTTACCTTATTTTACATTCTTGTACACCACGACCACGAATTAATGAATTCCGTCGGTTTTTTATTGTTAACGTAATTTACGTTAACTAAGCTAATAGATAAGTAATCAAAAGTAGGACTGCTATTACACGGTTTTGAAAAAAAAACTACTTAAAGTATGTTCTTTTGGAAAAAATTGTGAAAAAAATTCTATTTGAAAATGTTTAAGCGTCCGTAGTTTAAAAAAAATGTATCGAAACACAAGTGGCCAATAATTTTAAAAACTTATGTGTTTATAGCCGATTTCAAAATGGTATGATTCAGTTTTGTACCTAATGTAAATAGTGAAATATTGCTATTCGTTTTCAAAAGGAGCTGAATTTGGTTAAACAACAAAGTTTGCAATATTGAACATTAGATGAACCTGACCATCAGGGTTTAAATAAAAAGATTTGTAGACGTTAGTAATTAATAGGAAAGCTTGGTTAACCTGTTATGCGACTTGTGGGATGTGATATGATGAAAATATGGTGTGACCGTTTTTTTTTTTTTATTTGGACTGTCTTAAGGAAAATTATTACGCGAAGTCGATCCTTGAAAGACTTAGGTAGCCGTGTCCGGTCAACCATATCAAAAATAAGCGATAGACGTGATATACGACTACTTAGGAGAGCATTTATTTTAAAATGTAGGGTCTGAATCAGAGTGGGTGGCAGACAATTTACAACGAATGTAATTTACAACGAATACAGTCTTAACATCACGCCTGTAATCCCTGAAGGGCAGAGGTGTAGCCACATTTCACCAGTTATAACACTTTACCCAATAACACTGCTCGACCTGGCAATCGAACCCAAAACCTCATGCTTAGCAGTCAAAAACAGTGTCATTAATATCAAATGCTGTTTTTTATTAAACCCCAATGACCAGATACATTTAATGTAAATAAATATTCTAATATCTCAAACTTTGTTGTTTACCCAAATTTCGCTCCTTTTGAAAACGAATAGCAATAATTCACTATTTATATTAGGTACAAAGCTGAATCATACCATTTTGAAATCGGCTATAAACACATAATGTTATAAAATTATTGGCCACTTGTGTTTCGATACATTTTTTTTAAGCTACGGACGTTTAAACTTGCTCAAAAAGAAAATTGTTCACGATTTTTTTCAAAAGAACATAGTTCAAGTGGTTTTTTTTCAAAACCGTTTAATAGCAGTCCTATTTTTGATTACTTATCTATCAGCTTAGTTAACGTAAATTACGTTAACAATAAAAAACCGACAGAATTCATTAATTCGTGGTCGTGGTGTACAAGAATGTAAAAAAAGGTCACAAAAAACAAAGAATCTTATTAAATGAATCATATCTTTGGTACTACTTGGTTTTTTTTTTATTTGTATTTTTTTCCAGATTAGTCATTAGTTCTACCATGATCCATTTCAAGATAATCCATTGAAAACCGGACACCCTGTATATCTGGACATCAAAAGTGAAAATGCCAATTTTTGTTTGAAGAAAACTCTTTTTTTTTTTTCACTGGTCTTTAAATATGGAAAATGCAATCTCTTGACTTTAATAACCACTGAGTTTTATTGGTTTTATCAAGCTACATTAAATCGATTCTAAGAACGATAAAAATAGTAATACGATATTTTTTTTTTGTACCTACAACAGGTTTTTCCAGTCGCATCATCGGATGAAAAGCGCGAATTGAAATTACGCGTTGAATTGTAAAAATTCGATTTAAAAAATATATGATATGTATGTCCGCGTGAATAAGCTCAGATTCACTCATGACTAAATTAAGATTTCAAGATCTGAATAAGGTATTTCTCTAATGAAATCCAAAAAATTATGAGAAACTGTTTTCTTGACAAATAAATACTAAAATACCGTCCGAGTAACAAAAAAAAGCCCGCGACTTCTTCGCGTGAATGTCGGATTTATTTTTGCGCGGAATCCTAATTATCTCATTAAAATAAGCTTAAGTTACTCCTTATAATATCAGCTATCTGCCTGCCAAAATCGGTCCAGCCGTTTCAAAGATTAGCCGGAACAGACAAACAAAAAATGATGACATAGTTTTTTTTGTAGTACATAGTGTAAATTACCGTGTAACAATTATAATTATTTTATGAAAATGCTGTTATTTTGACATTACAAACCAACCTATATAACCAAACTAAATTCACAGTTAATAAAATAAAATGAACTCTATTCTTTGATACCTCTCCAGATACCCAAACATAACCAATATTACCTCATCGCCATACAATTGACAATTATACACACATAAGCAAATTAACAGGGTTGTCTCTCATTGTGATTGAAACAATCGTGGTAATCAAATAATGGCTCAGTAATCAGCGTAACGAGGTACTCACACAATGGCGGTATACTGAACAATGACACCCCTTGTGGAGTCTGGATTTGATTAAGTTGTTACTTAAGCATTTGTCTCGCTTCTAAATACTTAGTACATACGGCTATACTATTCAGCTTTTATAGGGGTGGGATACGACTGATTTTCAAGATGGACTACCTAAAAGATCTCATCTATACTGTATTAATAAATCTGAAGAGTTTGTTTGTTTTTTTGAACACGCAAATCTCGAGAACTACTGGTTCAATTTTGAAAAATCCTTTCACGTTATATGGCTCGTTTATCAAAGACTATCGAGGTGGTGATCGGCTATATAATATCACGCCACGAAGCATGGGAGCGGCGCAGTAACCAAAGACGTAACGCGAGTGAAACTGCAGGGTATAGCTAATTCAATGTATCCCGACTCATGGTGGTAGATGGAACTGTGGAGGTTTTAGTCCGACATAACCCTCCTTTTTCGCCAGATAGATGGCATCCATGAAGATTTCCAAAAGAGAAAAAAAATCCATCCAACTAAACGATTCCTACTCATAACTCACTGTAAACAGTTGTAAGCTCAACATTAAATGTCAAACCATACAGTCACAATTTATATCGTCATGAGTGTGTGACGTCACCTGACAGTGTTATAACCTAATCCATTACCTGCGTTAGCATAATCTGAGTTACAAACTAGGCCTGACATGTAATTTATGTGGCAGACATGAATTACCTACCTTAATATAGTGACAAGTGAGGAGCTCGTGGCTAAGTAATAACAGCCGCACGGGTCGATCCGTCAGGTTAAGCAACGCTTGCCGGGGTTGGTCCGTGGATGGGTGACCATCTTTACACACCGAGACTCCTCCGTGCCTCGGAAAGCACGTTAAGCCGTTGGTCCCGGCTGTCATACGTGGATCTTTGACAGTCGTTAAGGGTCGTCAGAAGCCCGAAAGTCTGACAGCCAGTCTTACCTAGAGGTGTCATATTACAAAGTTACTGGGTTGTGGAGGTCAGATAGGCAGTGGCTCCATGTAAAATACTGGTATTCAGCTGCATCCGGTTAGACTGGAAGCCGACCCCAACGTAGTTGGGAAAAGGCTAGGCAGATGATGAATATAGTGACAAGTGTGTTGTCACAGTCTAAGCGTAAATTTCACCACTGAATAGAACGCGATCGATCTGAAATCGCCAATCAGCCTTGAGCAGGCAACGTGATCAATGCTCGTGTCTTCTTTGTATGAGAAGAGGCCTTTGCTCTGCAATGGGTCAGTAATAGGGAGCAATTATTTTATTCGTGTACTTTATATTTTTAAATATTAACATCACGCCTGTAATCCCCGAAGGGTTAGGCAGAGGTGTACCCATTAGTACACCCACATTTCGCCAGTTATGTTTAAGTCCCATGTAATAGGGGGCGAGCCTATTGCTAATATATAAACAGTTAATAATATAAATAATAGTGGCCCACTGGCATCGGAAAAAGGGTGCAAGCTACCGGTGGTCAGGGCTCCTGAGAAAGGAATCTCCTAACAATACACGCCGCGTCTAGGAGTACCGCTTTCTGAATCAAGCCCTTGATCCAAACGCTCAACGAGAGCTTCTTTGGGTGATTGCGAGACTCTTGGCAATTATGCCATTGACCGTAGTGACTATCATCGATATTATTATTATTTTCCCTTATCCTATAAAACATTTACGCTACATGATACGAAATTAGCCTACATAGCCGCAAATATGCAAATACAGATACTAAGACCAAAGAAGCTCAATCAAATCTGAAAGTACCAATATCTCGTAAAAGAAGTACCTATCAAACATAAGAGCTAATAAAAACTTCCATAAAAATTACCATACAAACCTTAGGCTTCACTCAAAATAATGAAGCATTAATCAAGATAATAGACCTAAAAGGAATAATAGCCCGCGGTGATATCCTAAGAGGATTTAGAGCTCTTTTGAAATAAGGCCCATCACGTCATTGGTAGATTAAAACCTTTTTTTAAGTAAGCTCTTAATGTTGATTGGACTTACCTTGATGTAGAACTCGCCTTATTAGGCTGGTGTCATCTGTAACAAGAATACAATAATTATTGACACTAATTATTACGTAAATTATAAGTTTAAATCAAAGCATTTATTTTAAACTAGCTTTTGCCCGCGACTTCGTCTGCTCAAAAATAAAATAACATATAGCCTATGTTACTCGTATATAATGTAGCTTTCTAATGGTGAAAGAATTTTTAAAATCGGTCCAGTAGTTTTTGAGTTTATCCATTACAAACAAACAAACAAAACCACAAATTTTTCCTCTTTATAATATTAGTGTAGATATTTTCTTGTAAATAACGTGTTAAAACCTTAAAGGTCTCAACCAACCTGGAGTTAAAAAAATATCAACCCTTTTAAAATTCACGCTGATCAGAAAAACTGGACGCCTAGTTAATTTTGAATTACTTTTTTAAATTAATTCCAAAATAATTTTTGCTTACGGCATCAAAGTCGAAAAGTGTGGGTTATTGTACATTCGCCACAAAGTAAATTATAAAGCCCCTAATCACTTATGGCCCCCCCTATAAAAAAAAGGTTGAGTATGGCTGGTCTAAGTGAAATAAATGATTGGACTTTGTATGTATAATTAAACAGTAGCTAGACTAATCGAATTAAGTAAATAAATGTGTAATGAGGAGAATTAGTATGGTCACTTTGTCCTACGCGCGTTTGCGGCGCCGTAGATGCTGATTGTTGTCTTTGTAGTGTAATACAAACGAGCGCATGAAGCGCGTATACGCGCGTTTGATGCAATGCAAACGCGCGTACAAAGGGGCGAAGGAGAGCCAGTGTATAACTGAAGAAGAGGAGTCTCTGATCAAAATGCGGAAGCTACGAGCGACTACAGAACGTCTGTATGACTGCAGCAGAGGTAGGACTCACTATCGCCCCGTGTGCATTGGTTACAAGGAATCTCGTTTGAAGCGTGTATACGGGAGACACCTGAGCGTCCCCTATGCGTTTAAAATACGCCGTGTGCTTACGGTTTAAGTCTTTACACGACCTACCGAACCATTCGGATCGCGTCACGCTTATCATTGTTTTGCTTTATTCAAACTGCTTTTTTTTTAGCAAAAGGTAAAGCTTAAGCGATGCTTTACCTTTTGCTAAAGTTTTGACGCATCGTCGTTAAGTACAGGTTTGAATCCCGACTTAGTCGTAAATTAGGGACCATTCTAATTCCCCAGAGTATCAAGATTATTCTATTATTATACAGGGTGTCCGGTTTTCAATGGATTATCTTGAAATGGGTCATGGTAGAACTAATGACTAATCTGGAAAAAAATACAAATAAAAAAAAAACCAAGTAGTACCAAAGATGTGATTCATTTAATAAGATTCCTTGTTTTTTGTTACCTTATTTTACATTCTTGTACACCACGACCACGAATTAATGAATTCCGTCGGTTTTTTATTGTTAACGTAATTTACGTTAACTAAGCTAATAGATAAGTAATCAAAAATAGGACTGCTATTAAACGGTTTTGAAAAAAAGCAACTTAAAGTATGTTCTTTTGGAAAAAATTGTGAAAAAAATTCTATTTGAAAAAGTTTAAGCGTCCGTAGCTTAAAAAAGATGTATCAAAACACAAGTGGCCAATAATTTTAAAAGATTATGTGTTTATAGCCGATTTCAAAATGGTATGATTCAGTTTTGTACCTAATATAAATAGTGAATTATTGCTATTCGTTTTCAAAAGGAGCGAAATTTGGGTAAACAACAAAGTTTGAGATATTGGAATATTAATTTACATTAAATGTATCTGGTCATTGGGGTTTAATACAAAACAGCATTTGATATTAATGACACTGTTTTTGACTGTTAAGCATGAGGTTTTGGGTTCGATTGCCAGGTCGAGCAGTGTTATTGGGTAAAGTGTTGTAACTGGTGAAATGTGGCTACACCTCTGCCCTTCGGGGATTACAGGCGTGATGTTAAGACTGTATTCGTTGTAAATTATATTCGTTGTATATTGTCTGCCACCCACTCTGATTCAGACCCTACATTTTAGAATAAATGCTCTCCTAAGTAGTCGTATATCACGTCGATTTTTGATGTGGTTGACCGGACACGGCTACCTAAGTCTTTCAAGGATCGACTTCGCGTAATAATTTTCCTTAAGACAGCCCAAATAAAAAAAAAACACGGTCACACCATATTTTCATCATATCACATCCCACAAGTCGCATTACAGGTTAACCAAGCTTTCCTATTAATTACTAACGTCTACAAATCTTTTTATTTAAACCCTGATGGTCAGGTTCATCTAATGTTCAAATTTGTTACAATATTGCAAACTTTGTTGTTTAACCAAATTCCGCTCCTTTTGAAAACGAATAGCAATAATTCACTATTTACATTAGGTACAAAACTGAATCATACCATTTTGAAATCGGCTATAAACACATAAGTTTTTAAAATTATTGGCCACTTGTGTTTCGATACATTTTTTTTAAACTACGGACGCTTAAACTTTTTCAAATTGAATTTTTTTCACATTTTTTTCCAAAAGAACATACTTTAAGTTGCTTTTTTTCAAAACCGTTTAATAGCAGTCCTATTTTTGATTACTTATCTATTAGCTTAGTTAACGTAAATTACGTTAACAATAAAAAACCGACGAAATTCATTAATTCGTGGTCGTGGTGTACAAGAATGTAAAATAAGGTACCAAAAAACAATGAATATTATTAAATTAATCATATCTTTGGTACTACTTGCTTTTATTTGTTAATGTATTTTTTTTCTGAATCGCCATTAGTTGTACTATCACCCATTTCAAGATAATCCATTCTTTACCGGACACCCGATATATTTATTCTTTTCACATGCTTCGGCTACCGTGTAATCGACGCAGGGTACCCGAAAACGTTGTGTATGGATATCTAAGTATGACAGTTTTCACACATACCAGCTCAATTTTACCCGGCTTACCCATACATTCACCACCGGGTACCTAGCCGGCTATTCGAAGTGTATGAAGACAGGCAAACACCTCAAAGAATTTCCGACAGCAAAGCAAACTCCCATAAAATGTAATGAGAAAATCGAGATGTTGTAACATAAAGTGCAACAGTGTTTCTGTAACGTTTTACAACTGTTAGCGGCACGTTGCTGCAACATGCTGCGTACGTGATCCGGATTAACGGTAAATAAAATATAAGAGGGAGGCGAGTGTTTGAACTAAGTATGCAATGGAAATGTTAGCGCCTTGGAGAAATTGCCGACTGGACTTTCCGATGCTTTTTATTATGTACGTGACTTTAAAGTTTTAACGATAAGTACTATAACATTGCAAGTACAAAGACGCAATACGATGAGTACCTATGATACTGGTTCATATTTAACAGACTTTTTTACAATCAAAACGCTTTTTATTAATAATGCACACAAAAATCTATTTATGTAGCAGGTATTTTTTATTGATGATGGGAAATCATCAAATGACTTCTTCCGCTAGTCAGAAGTCATCGAAAATTAAAACTACACAAAATGGACCATGTTAACAGCAGTTACGGACATTTGAAAGAAATCCTATTATCATAAATGTAAAAAATGGTTCTTTGCTATGATTATGAAAATAAACCGATAAAGTTTTTATTACTTGTTTTTAGTTTTGAAAAAAGTAACTCCAAATGAATCACCCATTATTTCAAGACTTCCCCACCAGCTTTCCTCTCCAACTCAGAAATATAATTCCATCTACTGACGTATTAACATCGTATGGAACAAAAGTGTGCCGCGAGCGTAGGTTCCTCGTAGCACCGCTACGACGCTACGCCGCTACGACAGCTTTTCTTGTAAGCCGCTACGAACCGCTACGTGAAACTAATACGTTTCAGTTCGCCATTTTATAAAACACTCAATCTGAAAATATTACTGCAAGACATAATAAATATGCCATAAAGATATAATAACAACTTAAAATTTTATTTTATGTGCCAAAGATACCAAAGTGATTTTGATAAAACAGTTTATTGTAGGAATACGCCACAAATACATAAAACTTTATGCTCTCTTCAGAGAAAATATGACTAATAAAAAATATTCCCATAAAATAACACAAAAGAGTCTATCGAAAATAGGACGTCTAGTTTAAGAGTAAACAGTACCTAACTTATCTACATTTTGTGTCTAAAGTGACACATCAATACATAACTAATACTGAATATCTTAGAACCGTTAGGAAAATTTCGTCAAAACAAATTAGTTAACCAAATTATGCCATGTAGAAACAACAGCCTAAGTTTTAAGATTATAATGGCGCCGACAATATGGCACCATCCATACATTACTAATGAAGGTGAAAGCCAATATGAAGCAATTACTTAATCGAAGGATATAGAACGCATCCCTTGCTGCCAGTCAAGCATCGGCCTTACAAGACCACAGCTTCTCAATGGCAGGGGAGGTGAGGGGTGCGGAACGCGGGGAGGCATCGAGCCCCTCGTATATTCCAATAAAGAAGGACAAGACTCTAATAACGCGACCCGAGTAAGCTCCCAAAACGACACCTCAGACTTTCAAAGAAACATCCCCTTTAAAAGCGACCTTACTTTACAGTTATAAAGTCGAAATTACATCGAATAGAAGCCCACTCAGTAATAAATACGAAAACAGAACCGCACGTCCGGTGAAGTTTTTAAGAGAAGACGACGTAGGTAGAATATTAGGTGAGGTAACAAATAATGGAAATTTGATAACACGACACGACCGTGTCGAGAAGAATTACACGCCTACCAGTCGCCGAGAGTAATGCGGCGTGAATATAAATATTATGATTAGTAATAACGACAGCTATTTCGGCAAAAAGTATATTGTACCCAACCAGTAAGTGCTTTACTTTACATTGCATTCGGAAAATCCTACGCATGATCAAAAAATACTCTAAGTGAGTAGGTACATTTTATGTAGTATATATTTTTTGCATAAGGAGAATAACCCCGATTTCTTGAACTAAAATATAATGTGGCAAATTAAACACGTCAGTAATTGCGATTGGCTGTTGATAACTTTGTCATTCACGCACCGCTAGATTGGGCAGCGCAGAATTGGTCATTGTGGCTATCTTTAGGGAAGGCCTATGTCCAGCAGTAGTTGTTCGGCCGTCGCGTCGTTCGGCTAATATGATAATGATTGAGTCAACGATCACAGTAGCTGACACTTTTACTTAATTAATTTCTCGTTCAAAAACCCGGGTTTAAAAATTTTGACATTTGCTGACCTAGCTCGATAATAATCTTGTCAAGGCTCAATGCGAATTGGAAATCAGATCGAAAATTTCGAATAGCATAAAATCCAATCTTTCTTACGATTCAACTGAATTTATTTTATAAATAGCCAACCTATATTAACAGTCTGCACCAGACATATAGGTAAGTTATTGGTCAGTAATAATATAAATAATGAACAAAATATAAAATATATTTTACAGAATTACAGTAAATTAAACAAAATTAGATACCATTTATGAAAAGATACAAATTGCATTTAAAATTAGTTCATTTAAATCAAGGAGATAGTGGCTGGGGGTGGCAATGGACTAAACGTATCGATTAGCAGGACTAAGGAGTCTCAGTTTAGTTCATAAAGTTCATAATGGCTTGTAATATTCAAAGAACACACACAGAACTCATTACTAGAAAAAAATGCTATTATGCTTTATTTTTTGCTATCATTAGAAAAAAATTACGTCGTTTTTTTTTAACATCAGTTCTGTATGACCTGATTTTCACCTAAAACATTATGACGACATAGTCAGAAAACCTTGACTTAAAGAGACAAGCTACTAATTAATTAAATAATCTCTTAATCCACCAGAAACCCGCTTAGGTTTAATATAAGTAACTGCAATATTTTATATTAACTATGTTCAAGCAAGACATGATAACGCTGGGCAGAGTTTCACCCGAGAATTTTTACACCAAAAATAATTTTTGAGGGGTCAAAGCTGCATTAAATGAACGTGTTATGTACGATCTTTTAGGTTGCATCGATTTTAGCTTTAATGGAGCGAACCTTTATTAAGTCTGCAAAGACGTAGGAGGGAGGAAGTGGGTGGGATGTGAAAATTTTCGCTCAAATAAACATGCTAATGGCTTCTACGTTGCAACCTAGGTGCAAAATTCAGCAACTCTTTAAATTAGGGGTTCCCAAACTGTGCTTCGGAATTGCCTGGAGCATCGCCGAGCCATACCGCGGACTTCGTGCGACGGTAGGCAGTTAGGCATAGGTCGCCGGCACCCGAGGTTCCTCTCATTGATTGTAGTACAATTAGAGATGGGCAGTGGGTTTAAACCCAACTGGGCAAAAAGGGCATAAACTGGGCAAATAGGGCAAAAACGAATTGACGTCCTTTTAAATGCCCAAAAACAGGGCGGAAACTATAATTAGTTAAATTTCATAGTTATTAAGACTTTTTCATTAAGTAGTGGTAAGATTAATATAAGATAAATATTATATTATCTATACTATAATATATAATAATATTATAAAGAGGTAACATTTGTTAGTAAGTTTGTTTGTAGGGGGGAAACTCCGGAAGTAATGAACCGATTTTAAAAATTGTTTCACTGGTATAAAGCTACATTATTCGTGAGTGCTATAGGCTATAAATTATAAAGATATCATGCAAAATAGCCGAACTATCTCAATTTTTGTCTATCCAGGTGGAAAAAAATAGCTCTTACAACAAAGTTTTTTGCATGCGCTGCCTTAACAGTTGTATATAATTGAAAACAATGTATGGCAACCTGGTCCGCCTTTAATAGTTCTACAAAAAAGTCCGCGACACCATATTTCTATCTTTTATATATTAGCAGTTAAAGTAGCTTTTATGTGTTAAAAAAAGTATTTTTCGATGTACTTACCTTTGGACGATTTTTTAAACAACAAAATATTAAACCTTATCGAAATCAATATTATTATCACAAGAACATCATAGAGATACGATTTGCCCATAACAGTATGTGAATTGGTTAAATAGTTTCGAAGATAATATAAAATTACTAAATCGCAAAATGCCGAACCACATTAGAACATGCTTTGTAAGGACGTTTTACCCATTTACCCGTGGTATTTCTGTTTTTGGAATATCGGACAGTTTCAGCGATTGTTTATCATGTCTAAAAGGAAATCACAGCTTTCCCGTCAGACATCCCAGAGCAGACACTTGCGCGAATGGACATTTCCGCGCCAAGACACTTCCGCGACTCCCTTTGCGCGCTGGCCACTTGCGCGAAAGACACTTCCGCGATAGACATATGCGCGATAGATACTTCCGCGAATCCACCAGCGCGAATGCAGATATGCGCGAAGTATATTTTTATAAAGGACAATGAGCAAAATTCTTGAAATAGGGTTCCGTTACTTTTTTTTACAAAATATGCGTCATGGGTGTCGTGTCCATGGTTTTCGAGGGTGCTGATGACGAAAATGAGGTCAAAATGAAAATCCAAGATGGCGGCCGGAAATTTTTCTAAGATATACTTCATGGGTGTCGTGTACATGGTTTTCGGGGGTGCTGATGACGAAAATGAGGTCAAAATGAAAATCCAAGATGGCGGCCGGAAAATTTTTCAAAATATGCTTCATGGGTGTCGTGTCCATGGTTTTCGGGGTGCTGATGACGAATATGAAGTCAAAATGAAAATCCAAGATGGTGGCCGGAAATTTTTCCAAGATATGCTTCATGGGTGTCGTGTCCATGGTTTTCGGGGGTGCTGATGACGAATATGAGGTCAAAATGAAAATCCAAGATGGCGGCCGGAAAATTTTCCAAGATATGCTTCATGGGTGTCGTGTCCATGGTTTTCGAGGGTGCTGATGACGAAAATGAGGTCAAAATAAAAATCCAAGATGGCGGCCGGAAAATTTTTCAAGATATGCTTCATGGGAGTCGTGTCCATGGTTTTCGGGGGTGCTGATGACGAAAATGATGTCTAAAAGAAAATCCAAGATGGCGGCCGGAAAATTTTCCAAGATATGCTTCATGGGTGTCGTGTCCATGGTTTTCGGGTGTGCTGATGACGAAAACGAGGTCAAAATGAAAATCCAAGATCCACGGTCCACGACACCTATAAAGCATAAAGCATACTTTGTAAAATTTTGGATTTTCATTTTGACCTCATATTCGTCATCAGCACCCCCGAAAACCATGGACACGACACCCATGAAGCATATCTTGAAAAGATTTCCGGCCGCCATCTTGGATTTTCATTTTGACCTCATTTTCGTCATCTGCACCGCCGAAATCCATGGACACGACACCCATGAAGCATATCTTGGAAAAATTTCCGGCCGCCATCTTGGATTTTCATTTTGACCTCATATTCGTCATCAGCACCCCCGAAAACCATGGACACGACACCCATGAAGCATATCTTGGAAAATTTTCCGGCCGCCATCTTGGATTTTCATTTTGACCTCATATTCGTCATCAGCACCCCCGAAAACCATGGACACGACACCCATGAAGCATATCTTGAAAAATTCTCCGGCCGCCATCTTGGATTTTCATTTTGACCTCATTTTCGTCATCAGCACCCCCGAAAACCATGTACACGACACCCATGAAGCATATCTTGGAAAATTTTCCGGCCGCCATCTTGGATTTTCATTTTGACCTCATTTTCGTCATCAGCACCCTCGAAAACCATGGACACGACACCCATGAAGCATATCTTGGAAAATTTTCCGGCCGCCATCTTGGATTTTCTTTTAGACCTCATTTTCGTCATCAGCACCCTCGAAAACCATGGACACGACACCCATGACGCATATTTTGTAAAAAAAGTTACGGAACCCTATTTCAAGAATTTTGCCCATTGTCCTTTATAAAAATATACTTCGCGCATATCTGCATTCGCGCTAGTGGATTCGCGGAAATATCTATCGCGCAAGTATAGGCGCGCATATGTCTATCGCGGAAGTGTCTTTCGCGCAAGTGGCCAGCGCGCAAAGGGAGTCGCGGAAGTGTCTTGGCGCGGAAATGTTCATTCGCGCAAGTGTCTGTTCGCGGAAAGGTCTAGGCGCGCAAACGTCCATTCGCGCATGTGTCTTGGCGCGCAAAGGGACTCGCGCAAGTGTCTGGCGCGGAAATGTCTTTCCCGCAAGTGTACCAGATCCCTCTTTAAGGCGCGCGCGAACAGAACGTGCCGTCGACCCGGGCTTGGTCCTTAATCGGACGGCGAGCTACCCATTACTCGCCGTCCGCAAGCCCGCGCCTACGGTGGCCGGATGTCGCCTCGCGACGTCCGACGCCCTGGGCGTCTCCCGCGGCGGCTGGAGCGTGAGGTGGTTCTCTCAATCACGCGGCCTGCCTCCTCCTTCGCTAGCATTACTGCTTCGCAGAAGGAGGTGACTGCATCCCATTCCCTCTCGCCCCGGAGCATGGCTTGAACCAGGTCCGGACGCGAGAGGTCGCCGCCGCCTATCGCCTCCGTGAGGACACGGCGGTGCTCTGCCCAAGCGGGGCAGTCCTTCACCGTATGCTCCACCGTGTTCTCCGGGCGATCCACACAGTGGTGACACCCGGGCGTTTCCTCCCGCCCTATTCGACACAGGAACCTCCCGAAACAACCGTGTCCGGTGTGGACCTGCGTCAGGCGGTAGGTGAGTACGCCGTAGCGCCTCTCCAGCCACTCCTCAAAGAGGGGTCTGCCGCGATTGCGGCGTGCCCGAACTTGGGTTGCGCATCTCCCATTCCGCCATGAGATCGCACCGGAGCACGGTGCACCTGTTTGGGCCGATAGGGAAACCATAGGGGCGGTACGACGTAAATTGCTTCAAAGTCAACGGTTAGCTTTAATATTTTTAAGTAAATAAAGCGTATAGGACCGTCAGTACTGAAGCCCTACCAGTACTTGCAGGTGTACTTCCAGTCGATCTCAAGGTGCAGCGACGTGCTGCAATGTACTATTCCACGCGAGAGACCATGGACGCAAACTTTCTAACACAACGTGACCGAGCTAAGATCTCCAGATTATTTAAATCGCAGGCTGACGTCTGGGAAGAACTTTTAATCAATGTAGGTCTGTGGGATAATTCTATCAAGGGCCTTCCTCAGTTCTTTTCATCAGTTTGTGAGCGGCTGGCCAGAACATGGCTGGAGGTGGACCACTGTGTTGCCCAATTTCTCACAGGTCATGGCAACTTAAAGATTAAATTATTTTCTTTCAAGCTTGTTGCTTCTCCTTTGTGTCAATGTTCTACATCCGACTGTGAATATGAACAATCTGCTCATCACATCTTATGGGAGTGTATTCTTTGGCAGAACGAACGCAATATTATGCTAGATAGTGTACAGGTTACATCCGGTGTTGATTATTATGCGGACCTTGTAGAAACTAGAACTAATTTCTGTGCGTTCAAGCGTTTATGCCATACCTACCTATTACTGGAATCAAAAGTAACAGCTCACATTAGGACCCATTAATTTAATAATAATTCGTCTATTATTAATGCTTCTCCTAGTTACAAACATCCCTTTGTGCCTACTGGCCTCGTTCTGTTCTGTCTCCTGTCTTGTTTGGAGAGAAATTTGGAAATTATATTTTTTTCACTACACGTGTCCACGTCTTAAGTGTGTTTAGCTACTATATAAACTTAATTACTTATTTACCTTCTAAAGCTGGTGGTGCAAGCTGGTGGTAATCAAAATATTTTTATTTTTTAAATTGGAACACAAAATAGGTATCCGCATCTAGGTGAGCATAAGAAATAGGTATGTGTCTACAAAACTAGGTATTTAAATTTGGAATTAAGTATAGTTTTATTTTACAAAAATAAACCACTTTAAAGTTATTTGAACTTGTTGTGATGTAATAATTTATGTTATTTTACAATTAAAATAAATGCCCTGTTTTTGGACATTTATTAGGCGTAAATGGACGTTTATTGGGCATTTACTCAATACGTCCGTAAATGCCCAGGCAAAAACCCATCTCTAAGTACAATTATTGTACTATAAAATGTTCTAATACATATTAAGTAATAGTTAAAATCTCTACATATAATATAGTACAAAACGAAGTCGCTTCCCGCCGTCTATACTCACGCTTAGATCTTTTAACTACGCAACGGATTTTAATGCGGTTTTCATCAATAGATAGTGATTCAAGATGAAGGTTTATGTATTGACAAAGCTGGGGCGTGTCGCTAGTTACCTGTACCAATAACTAAAGAGAATTTCATCATTTAGAAGGCAGTCCCAAAAAAATACAACCCGTTAAGAGAGTCACAGTACAAAAAAGATTGGGAGCCCCTGTTTTAAACAAAACGCTGCAGTAAATTATAGGCCAGAGACGAAGTAGTCTTAAAACCATTTCGTTGGCAACATTATAATATTTTAAAGGACAATATGTCAAGAACAAGCTCGTTCAATTAAGCCGCTGGTCGGGTAGTTAAATTTGCATCAAGTGTCGCCAGCCACCGACGGCCCTCGCCGCGAACTCGTCACGAGTGTCTAATGACTAAGATAATGAAGTGTGCTCGTTTAGTTACCACGTACTATGTTTTAATTAAGATGTTTGAGGTAACGTTAGGCCGGGGTTATGATGTAAGGAACGTGTTGAGAATCAGGGTGTAAAGTCTCCCATCCTCCGTTAAAAGGGAGGATCCTCCGACCAGACGGGTTTTGTCTGGCGGGCTACTGACCGAGGGTAGTTGTTGAATTTTTGTATATAGGCTAACGTCGCGGAAAACTTTGATTGTGCGATGTAGGAATTGTCAGTTGTAGTTCACATGCTGTGCTACAAATGTGCTACAAAATACACGTGGTGTCATTACATTACAAGAGGTTTTGTGAGGTTGTAGGGGGTAAATCTCTGGATCTACTGAACAGATTTTGAAAATTCCTTCGCAAATCGTAAGCTATGATATCACTGAGTGCTAAAGGCTTTACCATCAAATTCTAACTTCATTATCAAAAATAGAGATGCTTAAGGAAAATCACGCAAACGAAGTCGCAGTTAGAGTGCTATTTTGTGCATGTGCAAAGTATTCACGTATAATCCCGTATGATCCTGTTTGTTGTAATCCATTTATTTAAAAAAAGTATGGAGTTTCTTGCCCGTTTATTTCCATACGAAACTACTTATTGGAAGGGACAACTAGATTCGATCCTTTTTCCTCATTTCAAAAGTGCCTTAAATTGTATAATTCAAATAAATAATTTGACTATGACCCGACTAACAACTTTGTGTGACACCTTTAGTGAATAACAGTCTCATTGACAATTCAGATGCGCTAAATTCAACTAGAGAGCCCTAAACTGTACAGTGGATGACCCAGTTAGTGTTTGTGACAAGCTAACTAATGCACCCTACCTCTTTAAAGAATTCTGCGAATGACAGCTTCTGTGAATTTTACGGACTTCAATTTTGTTTCCCAGAAATAATTGTTTCGGTGTTTCTTCTCAGAGCAGTCTGCTAGGAAACACTGGACTCATCTAGTTTAAAATGTGACGTGTAAAAGTGTTATTTATAACCAATTTACTGAATAAATATCATTTCATTTCAATTTAAACGAGTACTAAGGTGGCCTCGTTTGTCTAGTGGCCGCAAAGCGTGACTGCTGAGCTTGAGGTCTTGGGTTCGATTTCTAGTTCGGGCCAAAGTGTTATTGGGATTTTCCATTATGAATTTGTCAGTAGCAGCTTTGGAATCTGAATTTGTGACCGGTTGATGGCAATAGGCTCGCCCCCTGTTACATGGAACTTTATTATAACTGGCGAAATGTGGGTGTACTAAAGGGTACACCTCTGCCTAACCCTTCGGGGAGAACAAGCGTGATCTTATGTTACTAAGGTCTCTTATTATTACATTCCCCAGCGTATTATTATCCGAAATCAAATACAATATTGGTTAAAAGATTTTATTTACTGTGTATCAAAAAAGATTGAATAACTAATAGAATATACGAGATGCCGCCCACGATGAAATAACAACCTATCTTAGAGGATTTCACTTTGAATATCAATATGATGTATAGTTACTTTGAAGCTTCTCAACATACCTACATGCTATTTGGTGTAGGCACCTAACTTACAACTTTGTGATTTTTGATGAGAAACATGTATTGGCGCGCCTTGACAGAAAACTGACTCGAATGCCGTGACGTGAAACGGCATGATGCTGTCATGATTTTTTTATTTGCCTCCATATTTCGTTATAGATTTTTTTAATAGAATTTAATTAATGTTTCACATCAGGGCGTCCCGTGACGGCCAACTTTTCTAAAATTACATAAAACATACATAACATCACGCCTGTAATCCCCGAAAGGTTAGGCAGAGGTTTACCCATTAGTACACCCACATTTCGCCAGTTATGCTTTTAGTCCCATGTAATAGGGGGCGAGCCTATCGCCATCAACCAACCATGCTATTGCCTATTGACATCTAAAATTAATTAGTAATTTCCAAATGTATCTCGAAAGTCACTGACATCGGTGAAGGAAAACATCGTGACGAAACCCTGGACTTATAATTAATATAAGACAGAAATCGCCAATCCGCCTAGAGCAAACGTGGTGATCAATGCTCGTGCCTTCTGTGCATGAGTAGAAGAGGCCTTTGCTCTGCATTGGGACCGATTTTAAATCTTTTAACTTATGGAAAGCTATATTATAAGCAAGTAATATAAGCTATATAAAATCACGCTACAACGTACGGGAGCGGAGCAGTTATCAAAAACGTAACGCGGGTGAAACCACGGAGCAATGCTAGTCTGTAATAATTTAAAAGTACATAATACCCGCTGGCGATTCTTTAGCAGTTAAATAAAGAAACATTCTCTAAAACATAAGATAGTACAAGCTTTTGAAGAAATAAATTAAACTAAACCCAAATAAAAAGACGATTTCTTTTCTCTGACGAAGATTATGTTATTGTTTTATAAAATTTGGAGAACCACGGAGCGAAACAAGAGGATTACGATCAGAAACAAAGATGTCTGCCTTTAGATAACTTTATATTATTTAATATTAGATATTCCGATTCTCACACAACCAAAGATTATGGATTATTTTGTCTTTGCAGATTTGAATAATCCTTTAGTCTACTATAAAGTTAAAATCTTTGAAGATTAACTTTCTGAGCGCTTACTCTGCGTGTTCGGGTGCGTTCCGCAATATTTGTATGGACTACAGATAGCTGTTTCGGGTCTGGCTTTTTGTGTATGTGAGTTTATAAACGTTTGTAAAGCGTATACCTACAGAAGAAATACAAATAAAAAAACGTGGAAGAAATGTGTTTCTTTTTTTACTTTATTTTATTTTATTAATTGCTGTTGCAGCGGTCATAGACACGCTGTGAAAACGTTAAGTATCTACTTATTACAAGTCAATTGATACAGTCCCGTGACAAACAGACGGTCGGATAGACCACGGAGTCTTAGTTACTAGGTGCCATTTGGCGCTTAGGGTACGGAACCCCAAAAAAATATAATTTTTAGAGTGCTACCAGCTATACTACAACTTACTTTTAGTACAAGTAAAAAGGTACCTAAATATAAAAACTTTTTTAAATGCACGTTCTAAAAAACCTTCTGTACCTACTCAACCTTAATTCATACACGAACGATCCAGTCAAAACTTATCAAGTAGCACCACGCTTTTAAACGAACCACCGGACTTCGAATTTCGAATGTCTCGCCGAACAATTTATCGAAACGAAATGCACGTCGAAAATCGAACACAAAGAACTCTTCGGAAACGGAAACGCATTTAAAAGTTCACCTATTTGTTTTGCCGTAACAAATAGACCGAAATATTTCAGTCTTTCAGTTCGTACTCAGAAATAATTCAAGCAGGTTGGAGGAGCAGACGGGAGGCTCGTTCAAAACTGGGTGCACTCTTTTAAAACCGTTTTACGACGTTCACCACCCCACAAGGTGCTCCGCAGACGGCAAACGTACCTACGTTATGTTTTATTGCATCCCGCTTAACAGGATTCAATTAATGTTTTCTCAGTTGGCAACACTGGCGAAGTAAATGGATTTTCTGTTTGAATAAAGATTTTAATTAAATGTCGGCGACATTTACTGGTGCTGTTTTCTTTTGTTTGTTAATGAGGACTTACACGTGTATCTAATACCTACAGATCTACGTTACGTACGTTTTGACATCTATAGATTTTTTAATTTTATTTTCAGTGCTGTGATTTGTTATAGTAACACCAGTTATTCTGTTTCAATAGAAACTGAATCTATGGAGATCATGTAGGTCCTTTTTTTGTGATAATCATAATAATTTATACATTTAAATATATAAAAGCGAAAGGTCAGTCACTCGCTCATTCACTCACTCATCACAAAATATCGAAAACCGCCTGAGGCATAAAGACTTAATTTATAGTTAGTAGATGTTCGCTAGGAACGGATTTTCCAATATTCACCCCTAAGGGGATGAGGGGGGGGTCCAGTTTGTATGGAAAAACAACAATGGATGCCAATAAGCGACATTCATGCGGACAAAATCGCTGATAGAAGCTAGTAATTTATAAACTATTATTTTAATTTAAAATTTACGAAAATGGAAAATTTTGGACGAGCGTCTACAAACATATAAACTTACATACACAAACAACAAGACCTAAAACAACTACCTGTAGGCCATACGAATACTTGTTCCATGCAAGAATCAAACCCGCGATACGTAGTGCAGCAGCCAGGCGTCCTTCTCTGCCTATCTACATTGCGATAAGTGCCTTGAAAATATTCGTCCCCCCATTCGCAGTGTATTGTCACGCGATACGACTACGATGTACCTACATAATAGAATATGAGAGAAAACTCATTTATTTTGCACTGAGGACCCGCGACAAAGCATCCCGGTTTACAATGGCGTATTGTGAATTATATGCTGGCAAAAATATATCACTCATGACTCACTCATGACAAGTTAAGGTTTTATGGCAACGGTCCATGTTAAATAAACAAGACGACTTCCAAAAATATGAATCCTCAAATTATAAATATAAAGGTAAGTAAACACTAGGTAAGAGGTTCCAAAAGTTAACTGGACCTTTTTCTAGTCATGGACGCCTTTCAAAATTCTGAAGAGCCCACGGACCTTATCCGAACAAAAAAACCAGGATATAGCTTGTACCAGCTTTTTTTTATGCTGGATTAGAATGTCATAAAATGAGGAGCCGTTATTGATAATACAAGACGCATGACATCTTTCACTTCTAGGTAGGTAAGCTTTTAAGGGTCCTTGGACCACGGGTTAAGAAACCTTGCTCTAGTCATCTAGTGTATATTCACCTAAATTCCTAAACGACAGAAGAGTTTAGCACACACACCGTTCGCCAAAAAAGACTTAAACATAACGGTTGAGATTCACGTAATAGGAGCAAGCCAATTGCCATTAACCGGTCAAAGAACCAGATTCTATGCTACTATTGAGGAATTCCTAATGGAAACACATAATAAA
The DNA here is from genome assembly GCA_949774945.1 of Hoplodrina ambigua. NCBI lineage: Eukaryota > Metazoa > Arthropoda > Insecta > Lepidoptera > Noctuidae > Hoplodrina > Hoplodrina ambigua. The sequence continues at coordinate 10,372,890 of OX458980.1, read as the reverse complement.
ACTTTTCCGACTGTTAGGGCACCGCGTCGCTTTTATGTGTCATTACACAGAAGCGACATGGTGCGGTATAACGCAATACTTCGCGACGTGCACCACGACGCGCGTTGCGGCGTCACAAACGTCCAGTAACGTTCACAATCATAAGAAAAAATGGCCAACTTCGGTTGTAACACGCATTGTAACGCGGCGACGCAATGCAACGCTCAGTTGCGCTTTGCATTGCAGTACCGTGCCGCACCACTTTTATGTGTAAAAAAAATATAATTATGTGACTAAAATGACAGCTCACCTCAACCTCACTTCACCTAAATTCATCTACTGACTGAGATTTTTAGATTACAGAATAACTAGGTTGAACTCAACCAGTCGCATTTGCCAACGAAGCCATAACTCACTAATTAAGAGACCATGAAGGTCCGCAATTCATAAATACTAAAAGGAAAAACATACATTGCAAAGGTTATAAAATGTTGCTTGATTATAACTTTTATATTTCACAACGTATATCTATTTTATATGCCCCAGGACCAACACTCGTCAAGTCAAACTTTAATTAACTGATGTAACTCATGTTAATTAACTTGTAGATTTAATTAGGTATATGAGCACATTTCGCATTTACTTTGGGTTCCGTACACGAAGGGTGGCAACAAGGGTTCAGCCGGCACCCTGTTGCACAGACCTACGGACAGCTAAGGGTTAGGATTATTAATTAAGCCTCCGCTGTCTTCGCTGTATCTCCTAAACCGTTATAGGCAAAAAGTTGAAATTTTCACAAAGTGTGTATTTTATTGCTGCTTTAACAATACTTAATACTATGTACAAAAAAAAACGAGTTTCTTTTAAGGGCATCCCTTTTAATTTATAACTGTACTAGTTGACTCGAACACGCGTCGCTGTAGCTTGAAGTAAGTAGAGATATTATTGAGGTCAATAATCGAGGTAAAAACTATCCTATCTTTTAAGTTTGACTAAATTATACACAGTGAGCCATATTTCATTATGTTTGAGTAGTTTTAGAAGTCCATCCCGGACAAACAACGAGACGTGCAATTTAATTAAGATTTAATTTTTAATCGTACAAAATAAATAAAAATTAAATACAGTTAAAAATTAAAGCCCATATAAGAATCCCGTTCTTTTGCACATAGTATTAAATATTGTACGGAGGAATGGAACCCTTCGTGTGCAAGTCCCACTCACACTTGACTGTTTTTTCACTAAAGTAGTTAAGTAAATAGAGATTTGTTGTGTCTCCTACCTGTAAATAGTGTACAACCGTTGGTAACATTGGCTAGGTATTTTAATTAATTACGTAGACTTGAAACAGACTAATCAGTATTCATTAACATATACCTAGGTACACTCTGACAAACTATTTGGTATACAGGTAGGTAACTTACCTCTACTTACTTTGTGCCCGGTTGATAGCAATAGGCTCGCCCCCTATTACATGGGACTAAAACATATCTGGCGAAATGTGGGTGTACTAATGGGTACACCTCTGCCTAACCCTTCGGGGATTACGGGCGTGATGTTATGTTATGTAGGTAACTTACAACTATTTTTAAACAATGTTGCGAGTGTCCTGTGTAATCAATTTTATAACATCGTTCTCGGAATAAGAATAAGAATATTTACATTTACGGAAGTATTGCTACAAGCTCGGAAAGTTATAACGCACTAAAAAAAAATGAAAATTGACGTAACATCCAAGATAAACTTAGAAAGTACTGCAATTATTTGAAAAAGTCACATTGGTACTCGCCCGGATTTAAACCCACAACCTCAGGATAGGCTACTGGTATTGAAAAAAAGCTACTGTTTTAAGCGTCTGCGCTGCGTAGAACTAGTCTCTTGCGCATATTACACAAATTAAATAGTAAGGCAAAGTTTTGATTGCTATAAACCACCCAAATTGTTAAAAGCCCATTATATCGGCTGTGAAGCTATCATCTAACACATAATGTTTAAACTTTAGACATTTGTGTGCCTTGTATTATGGAGAACTCGTCCAAGTAAGTTCTATTGACATTATAAAGAGATAGGTAGGTACTAACAACTAATAATAGCCTATAGCTCTCACGGATAACGGAGCATTCTATAAGCGAAAGAAGCTTCACAATCGGACCAGTAGTTTCGGAGATTACCGTTCAAACAAAAAGAAAAACAAACTCTTTAAGCTTTATTCATATTAGTATAGAAATATAAATTTATACTATCCACACTAATCCTTACTAAAATAATAGATGCGAGAGTAACTCTGTCTGTCTGTCTATTATGCTTTCACGTCTAAACTACTGAACGGATTTTGATTAAATTTGGTGGGGGGTAAGTTCGAATTTCAACAGAGGCCATGGGCTACTTTTTATTCGACTTCGTCTGCGTGCGCGACCACCGACATCGAACGAAGTAGCGGACAAACACTAGTGGTTATATGAAGCTCATTAATCATCTCATCATCATCAAAATAGTTTATTATCAAAAAACTAAACATTTAACTGAAAACTAAAAAAATCGTTTAACCGTGAATATAATTATTGTAAATAAAACTAAAATCCCTTCGAGATTTAGCAAACTATCCATACTATGTTTCTATACTATCTATAGTTCATTTTCTCATATGAATAATCACAGACAAAACACGCCTCTACATAAAGGGGAAGCTACACTAGTGATTGAAATGTCAATCTCCCCAAGAGATGGGTACAGCCACAGATAATAATTTCCGAAGTAAATTCTCAGTTCATTCACCGCGTGTCTGTTTACTCTTTAGAAAAAAATACCAGGCCTTTATATCTGTTGAGATCAATGATCCAATGACATACGATAGCTACAATAAAATGATTTTATTGGTGGAATTTGAAGAGCGTTCCACACGAAACGTAATCTCGGGATTCAAAAAATTGATTTTACTTATTACGCATTGAATAAATTCGAACTATATTATCATATTAAATAGAGGAATCTTATTATGTCTTTAGAGTTTTGTACTGAAACTGAGGCCGCCACCTATTAAAACAATATTATTTTAATATTACTTTGTAATTTCTGTTGTTGGTATCTTCAACTGTCGGCGCTGAGCCCAGCGTTAAAAATCCGACAGTGCGCAAGGCAAAGTAATATCAAAATAAGGTGGGTGTACCATGGAAGGCCACTCTAACAAATAAACAGTTATTAGTCGTTTATTTATTAGATAAATAAAACTAACAAATATTTAAGTAATACTTTGTTTTATTACGTAACATATAAACCACTTTTTTGAATTTCATATCTGATCAATATTGATTAAACTTAAGTTTCATGGAACTCTTCCAAATGGCCTTGCTAGGAACAAGGCTCCTTAGAAGGCCATTATAATAAATCAGTCATTTAACACTAAAAATTAATAAATAGCGATTAAATCTACAATAAAAAGAAATGGTTTATATGTTACGTAATAAAACAAAGTATTACTTAAATATTTGTTAGTTTCATTTATCCAGTAAATAAACGAATAATAACTGTTTATTTGTTAGAGTGGCCTTCTATGGTACACCCACCTTATTTTAACGTCGCCGATTTCCGATATCAATGACACGAGGGACCGTTCGGCCAAAATAGTAGCGCAAACGATTCACTGCCGCGTCTGTGATTTCCAGTTCGATGGGTGTTTATGTAAATAGAAGGAATTTGTCATCACATGGCAATAACTACGAAATTTTAATAATTGGCCTTCGAAGGAGCATGGCCTTCCATGGTCCACCAACCTTAATTATGTAATATTGTTTTTAGAGATGGCGGATGGATATAATAGGTATGTTTCTTTTACACTATTTATTTGTGTATACATAGCGCATTATTTAAAACTTGAGGATACAAACTTCCTTTAATATACGATTGGATTGAATTGTTAAATATACCTAGGAATCGGGGATTTTTCAATTAACTATTTAACATTCATTAAAAAGCTTGATATAGGTAATCATTATACCTATTTACCTTATATTAAAGGGAAGTAGGGTATTATCTACATAATGCGAAAGGAAGGAAGGAAATCAATATTACCAATATAATGCAAATCTGATTTCAATGTACCTACTTAAAAGTAAATTGCTATGGCTAATAAATATAATTTATAAGTATTTACTTATTGTAGTAGCATTTGTAGTAATCGATTCAATATGTGAATACCAAAAAAAAAGTTAAGTCATTAAACAAATAATGCGGCTCTGTGATAAATAAAAAGACGTTTTTTTTTTAATGGGAAAATCACCATATTGTCTGAATTGTGTATAACAGTAATTTGTTGAAAAGTTTTGTTTTTTTTAAGAGACGTTATATGTCTGTATTTGTCTGTAACGGCACTCACCAAACAGGACAAAATACTAGTGTTGGGAAGTTTGTTACATAAAAAATATTTAGGTAAGTAATTATGTAGGTATCTACCTATTCCTAAAAAAAATTGAGGAAGTATTTTTATTAGGTTCCTAACCTAACTTTAAAGGTATTATGTCAACATTAGACAAAAACCTAGACGTTTATGCTGTCCTACAGTCCTGTTACCCACCCACAGTTTATTACCGGACAATAAAAAAAAAGTTTCTATCAACGCTGCAAAAACGGTAAAAAGGTTTCGGTTGTATGCTGGTTTAAATTTAACAGTACCTTTAACCCTGTAGCGTCGGATATTATGTACCTACGCACACACATACGGTCTACCGTACCTATGTTTGGGGGACCCTGAGCTTCTTTTCACATGAACACGATTACAGCACGGAATAGTAACGCATGAGCTACAATGAGAGCCTTTACACGACATGGCGACCGTCCCGTGACCGCATGCATGTGAAAAGGGTCTAAATGTCAGGCCTGCGGCCAACATGCTAATTTTCTCACGGCATCCTCCTACGCTATTGTTTTATATTTTGCGTCAATATAATAGAAACTCTACTAATCGATAGCAAAAATATCCTTGTTCTAAAGCCTTACACAAAAAGCCTTGGTGTTCAATTATGGATCCCCCCCTTCCCCCTACGCCACTTTGGAGTGCATTCACCGACCACCGTCGCTGAATCGCGTGCGGCGCCGATCCCGATAAACCATCGCAGCGGTAGGTGCCCCATAAACCACCCATAAGTTTTAAAGACAGTGTGATTATATGCAAAAAATATTATTGGCTTATAAATTGTTGAATTACTTGTAAATTCTTTGATGGTTTTCCTGGGTTAGATTACCTGGTCGGGCAAAGTGTTATTGGGCTTTTCTATTAGGATTATCTTAGTAGCAGCCCAAAGTCTGGTAGTTGGTGACACCTCCGAGCCTCGGCAACCACATAAAGTCGTTAGTTCCGGCTGCCATTTGTAGATCTTTGGCAGTCGCCATAGGTGGTCTGAAGCCTGAAAGTCTAACAACCCGTCTTACCAAGGGGAACTGTGTTACCCAGTTATGGAGGTCAGATAGGCAGCCGCTCCATGAAAATTACTGTATTTAGCCACGTTCTATTCTACTGTGGCTACCGTTACCTACAAAAATCTAAATAAAGAACAATTTGTCCTATTTACCATCGACAATACCCGAGCCACAAGTAAATGTGACACCTCAAAGTATTAAAAACACGTTCAACTTTACAGGTTTACAGCGCATCACATCAACCACCATAAAGCCAATTTCCGACAAATAACGATACCATCGAGTCCTAAAACCACATTACTACAGCATGGTCACCCTATTCTAATGCACGACCTATCTCTATACGTGGCATATTTCTTGCAATAACCCTCTCCCTACCTGCCACATAATTAAATTCATATGTTGTGTAATTCGTGTAATTTACATATTGAGGCAGGTCCTGGTTTCCTATTAGATAGAAGTATACTAACGGTATTTTGATATTACACAATAACGGTAGGTACCCTCTGAATAGTTATGTGCATACGTACCTATTTATTTCGACCGACAAGCAGTGTTCCTGTGTTTCGGTGATAGTGTAATTATGATGTTGCAAGATCCAGAGGCCGCATATCAGATCAGTAGTTCCCGAGATTCTTTCAGCTTTCTAATATAAATATACCTAATTATGTAGTAATAATAATTTATACCTACTAATATTATAAAGATAAAGAGCTTTTTTGTTTGTTGGTGTGTTTGTTTAGCCGCCCTAATCTCTGGAACTACCAGTCGGATTTGAAAAATCCTTTTGTATATAGTAGCTAGAATTCGTGAGGAAGAGTAGGTACGGTCTATTATAACATCAAGCCACGACCTATGGGAGCGGAGAACCCATTGACTGCGGGCGAAAAATTCACTACGCCAAGCTCGCAGTCACAGTGCGGCTACACAGGAAGAACAAGCAATTATAGTTAAAAAAAAATAAAAAAACACGACTGCAAAAATTGCACTTATTTGTACTTTGTTTACACGTCAGTTTTTTTTTTACGACGTTTTTTATTTACAGTGTTATATATATTTTCTAAATCTACTAGTCAAATTCTAGACGATAAACATAGACACGATCAGATAAATTAAAAAATAATTGAGGCTAGTATTAATTTAAGTTTTAAAGTGACCACACCGGCTTCTTTTTATTTTTTACTAGTCTATGTACTCGGAACGATGCAAGGATTGTAACGATACCCCATACATCTAAATCGGTTCAGGCGTTTAAAAGTTATGGTGGAATGAAGAATCTCACAAACATACATACATTAACCCTGAACACATAAAACTCCTTTTTTTGGGGCAGTCGTGTAAAAACACATACGATTGTGTGCGCGCCGCACTTGCGTTTTTAGTAAAAACACAACGTACCTATGTGTTTTCCCGCAGTCAATGGAACCAAAGACGCGTAACATTCCGTGGGTGAAAAAAACCACGCGGACGAAATGGCGAGCACAACCTAATTAGTAGTTATAACTGTCAGATTGTTAACCAACCAACAATATCATACGAAAAAGTGATAAGATGTTGCAAAATCCGACGACGTTCTTCGAAACATATTATTATGTTTATGACGAGACCTGAAAGCTTCTACGTTTGATGTGTTTCTGTGCTAATTTGATTCCAAATAAATTAATTTGTGTCATGTCACATCTGTCTTATTAATTTGGCTATATTTAATATTTATGAGTCTACTATTAGCTTATGCCCGCGATGTTGTTTGCCTAAATTTCGCTTATTAAAAGGTTTAACAATAAATCTATTTCTAAAAAAATAAGCTTACGTTACGCCTTGTAACATCAGGTATATGTCAATGAAAATCCTGCTTTTTTTTCGAATTTCGAAAATTAGCCGAAACAAAAAGACAAGCAGACAAAAAATTCAAAAATGTTTTTTCGTCTAAACATTCATACATTTATTTTGTAAAAAGCGAATATTTCAACAACTACAGTTTTATTTATTTGTATTTGTATAGATTTAGCATGATTACATACCTACATTTCGTGACTTAAATTCAACCACATGTTGTGATACTTGTACAACCAGAGACAACAAGAGAGCTTAATTATTCTTATTAGAGTTAATTTATCACACCAATAGTAGGAAAATAACTGGGTTTATTGGCGCTCCGTAGTCAATAAGGCCCCTTAGGTATAGTTTAGCTATATCCGTCCGTCTGTCTGTCTGTGACTTAGTTTAGAGATTTAGGAACATATTAGTAACCCCAACATAGTAAAACAAAGTCTGAAAAAAAAATGTGCATTTAGGGTCACCCGTGTTTAATAGAAAGAGAGAGAGAAGGTCGCTTGGAGGAGGCATAACGCTTTTTCCTTACGTGACAATTTCTGCCTGTTAACTTCCGCCGCAAGACGCGTTAAAGAATTTCGTTCCATTCCGTAAATTGTTGTTTTGTTGGATACATTGTTCCAAAATATTTGTATAATGGAAATATAGAGTAGTAAAAGATAATATATTATTATATATATTAATCAAGAGTACATAACAATGTCAAGTGTTCTTTTAATAAGGCCATCTTAAGAAGTGGTATTATTATAAAGCGGTATTGGGATATATCTGTGGTATGTCCACACTATGGTACATTCTCAATTAATTAATATGAATCATATTGAACATCTGGTTAAGAATGTAAGTGTATCATACTGTAACATATACTACAGCAGTAGTTATGAGTCATCTAAATTACTACAGGTTAAGGATATCATTCATAAAACATTATTTGAATGATTATGCTTAGTAATGCAGGTAGTATTGTGCATATTAAATCATTGTTTTATATTTAGCTATCATTCATTAGCTTGCAAGCTATATATAAAGTCATTATTATATAACTAGCCACTACCAGCGACTTCATCTGCTTGGTTTTTTGACCCTTGTTAAGATGTCACTGGTTAAAAAAAAATCCAACTAGTAGTGCCAGGTATTAGTGAGAACAACAATCTCTTCAGCTATATAATTTTTGTATAGATTTCAGTCACACTTGTTTTGATAACCTTTATTGTTCATTAATAGTTCATTGATTTTAATTTATTTATCAATGTTTTAACTGATTAATTGTAACTTAATATTCTTTTACTTGACTGTAGTGTGCCGCAGACTAGAAAACAAAGAAAGAAGAAAGTTTTTTTTTTTTTGTTCAAGAGTGTTAGGGAGATTTTTGTATTGCATGGCATATGACTCAATCGTAAATCAGGGGTATCTCAGAGACACTGAAAATTATATATTTTAAATGACATTTGAGACATTGATACATGCCAATAGATTACTCAACTTAATGCTAATTGAATGGGAACCATAATCTTCTCAGTGAAAAGAATTGGTTTATTTTTTTGAATGCTTGCTGCAAAGTACAGCTCAAATATGAATGTACTGAAAGAAGAATTACCTAATTAGCAAAAGATCTAAACTTTCGTATTAAAACAATATTTGAGCTTTCATCTGTTTTATACTTATTGAAATGAAATAAAATAATTAATTAAATCTTGTAACTGTATGCAAAATAAAAAATAAGCAGTGAAAGTTTGAAGGTAATAATACCTAATTTACACAGTATTCATATTGTGATAATGGAAACAATAAACATAATCAGAAGTTTTTAAAACAAATAAAATAATTGCATTGTTATGATAATAAATAAAAGTATTGTGAGCAATAAGTTACAAAAATACCCAAGGGAGACCAATAAGCTAGGTTTGATGCTGCAAACAAATGTAAAACCTAGATATGCATTGAGCATAACTGCTGGTCGATTTCAAAACACTGAAATGTCGACCTTCAGGGCTTCGCAATAATAACTAAATAACTATTAAACGAACGCGTACTTACCTTTCTTAAGGTAGTTGAATACACGCACGGACAAATTATTTTATTAAATAGCTTTCTCAATGCTCTTACTACTTCGCGACATGAACTAAGTAGGTAACGTCTACAGCCTGAAAAATCAATAACACTACCCCGAGCTTATTCGCCCGTTCTTTTTCAACAAAGTTACAGCGCATATAAACATTACGTTCACTTACCTCTCCACTGGTTTGTAGGGAAGATCTTCGGGAACCCGCAACTGAATTTAATAGCTCTTAATGATTCACAGATTCAGAAGACTATTATTTATTTAGATATTTTACACCACAAGTTACAACAAAGCAGACTGACAATCATCTGATTTGACAGATGTTTGACGTTTGAGATCCTTTTCACGAAACGAAAGTTCGGTTGCCTTATTTACGTTCCGTTACAAGTGCTTGATTCAATGAATTTGTAAACAGTCGAGGGTTACAGTGGGCTTCCGGCTTGCCTGTTTGTTTTTGATACCATCGATCTCCTAATGGTATAGTCCAACTCACCGAGTATGATTAAGGACCTGTGTTTTCCCCCAACTTACAGTTGATACAAATAACAATTGTGTTTGGGAAACCGCTAGATGAGCGCAGCTTATGACCGGTATATGGTTAGCTTTAAGGGAGGCCTATGTTTAGCAGTGAACATTGTTGCCCCGGCGGGCATAAAACAAAGCTAGCTTGCTACAACACAATACAAACTTGGTGCCACAAACTTGACGGATTCAATATATTTAGTAGTAGGACCAGGTTCCAGGATGCAATAAAATCACCATTTTATTTTGCTTTTTAATCGCTAGTCTATTTATTTGAGATCGACCCACATACATCGCTGTCAGTCTCACTCTCAATATTCCGCCCCCTTTCCATCAGTGCCCTCCATTACCATAGATATACAGATCTTTAAAAGATATTATGCGATGGATAAATAAAACAACTTTTGAGAGAAAAAAAGATTCTAAAACTTATTTTAGCATCACATTGGTCTAAATCAGAACATGATGTGAGTAACATAATTTAAAGCTTTAACAAGTAAATGGTTCCAACACAATCAAATTCAAATGTTGACGTGGTTTTAGTTTTTCAGCGCAGCTTCATATCTCTTCGAGACGTCTCCCCAGTTTGCGACGTCGAATATTGCCTTTACGTAGTCCGCCCTCACGTTTTTGTATTGAAGGTAGTAGGCGTGTTCCCAGACGTCAATACCGAATAGAGGTACGAGACCTGGAACGAAGAACACGCAATTACAACAAACAGTAAATCTTGGGGGGTATGTGGTGTAGCTTAACCCAGACAGGCCCTGTATCAAAATTTGATGGTAAGCCCTTCTATCTAACTGCGGGTTCAGGTTTAGGGAACCTGTTGTGAGTACACCTTTGTTTAGTAGTCGGACTGAGAAGGGCGAAAAAAAAGAAAGCAAGATTCCTTCCACATGCACACGGTCACAGCACAGTCGTCGTGCCGTGTAAAGTAGTAATGTATGAGCTACAATAAGAGCTTTCACATAGCACGGCGACCGTGCCGTGACCGTATGCATACATTTCTACTTTACACGGCACAGTGACCGTATGCATGTGAAAAGGATCTTTGGCAACGTGTTTTCGATAAGAGTGAGCTTCGATGCTTCGAGCGAGAAAATAAGTCTCTATAAAAATATTTACCTGTAGTTGCTTGCAGAGGATCCTGGTTTTGGCAAGTTGCAATTTGCAGCTTCTTTATCAGTTTGTTGTAGCCCAGCCAGCCCCAACCCGAGCCCTGCACACCCACAGATGCTGCAGCCAGCTGGTTCTTCATGTTATCCCATGATCCAAAGTCTCTGAAATAGGTCAAACAAGATTTTAGAATACTAGCTTCTGCCTGCGCCTTCGTCCAGGAACTGTACATTTTTCCGGGATAATAAGTAGCCTATTCCAGACTATAATCTATCTTTGTGCCGAATATCATCCTGATCCCCTGAGTTGTTTTTATGTGATTGAGTAACAAATCTCCAAACATCCAAACTTTCGCATTTATATAATTGTTCTAGTAAAAAGTTTAAGAGACATTAGTCATCATTCATTCTAATCATTATGGAACTGTTTAACACCAATTAGGTGTATCTTTCACCAATATAAAAAAAAAACCTAATTATAGTTATTTCGTGAGACACCAACTGACATTAAAACAGGCATAGTTCCAAATTCTTGAGTAAATAAATGATAAATAATATTTATTCTGTAAATAGGTTAAAAATGTATTTTTTACACCTCATTTTTTTAAGCAAATGAGGTCATTATGTTGTTGCAATTAGTACTATTATATATTAGTTAATTTTGCCAATTAGTACCTGGTATATAAATATACAGAGTCTGTCTATACTCAATTAACATCTTTGCAAAGAAACAAGACACTAGAAGTTTTATTATTAAAATAGACAATAGCCATTACATGCGGTGGTGATAATGATGCTATGTTATTGACTTTAAAAACTACCTATTAGTGAAGTGCATTGAAGACCCTCTTTCTTTTTCCATGGATTTAGTAGTATTTCGTTGTGTTATACATTGAACCTTTCTTTACACATAATGAGGTTGAATATATAACACAACCAAATTGTCGCTAATTCATTTTTTCTATCACCCCTGGATATGTACTAAATCCTCCATATTGAGTATGGAGATCACATGCATAATCATCATACAAACAGTTTTTTCGTTGCATAACATGCAAAACAAATACTCTCTTTCAGAATATGATTGATAACTGCTAATTATAGCAGGTGCTTCTTATCACAAACCCAAAATCTCAATAATAGGTTAACATGCCAAACTAGTTTACAGGTTATCTCTGCCATTGACGTAAAGCGGTATTTTCCACAAATTAAAAAGCATAACAATACAAAATTAATATAAACAAAGTCAAACTGATAAACACAATAATAGTTATCAATTTTACATATTTTTAAAGCTTTATATACATAGCAGTGTTTTAAAAATAAAGACGGTGATAGTGTGATAAAGCAACGATAAATACAAAACATTACTTAATAATTACGCTTATTGACCATGAATCCAAAAACAAAATATGTATATTAAGTTAGAATCTAAGTAACTTTTACTGTAAGCATTAAATATTTAATCAATCTAAGTATCTAACTTTTAGACACATACATTGATTAATACTTTTAATTTAAAGGGTCAAAGGTCAAGAGGCAAACAAGTAAACACCCCAGCTGAGTATGTGGTTACCACAGCCTGTACAATACCCAAAGATCAGGTCCAACCACAGAAAAAATTATGAACTGACTAGTCCCACAACCAAAAAATATGCATGCAAAAAGTTTGTGCAATTTCAATTACTTCTCAACAGCTTGGGTGAGCGGGCCAGAAGGTTTCCCACCATTGGGGGATAGGTTCTGCCAGAAAATGGTGTGGTTGATGTGGCCACCACCATTGAACTTCAGCCCTGGTGCTAGACTGATAATTGTGTTGATGTCACCTGAAGATACGGTCATAACAATTTATAAATTGATATCCAAAAGAATTCACACATATTATGATGTTTTGATATTCTTCTATAATAAGTAAATCAGTTGTCTAACATAATTTTTTGATTAGTCAAGCAAAATTACTTATACTATCATTTCAGCTGACTTGGATTTCAGAACATAGGGGCAATTTTCATATTTTTAAGAAGTCTCAATACATATAATTTACTTATCAACAAGTTTTTGACAGTGATTGCCACTGAGATGAGAATGTGACTAAATTTTGAAAATGTTTTACTACTGGAATTAGCTTCCAGATTAACTCGGAAACCAACAATCAATTCTGCATCAATTTGCAAATTCCAGATTAATATTTCATTCCTTTATTGAAAATTTTCACAAAATTAAAGGTAAACAAGTAGACACAGTCAGAAACCAAGATCAACATTACAAGTGAGGATACATTATCAATTTATTGTTTACTTAATTAACCAGAAGCCAAGTAAAAGTCTGAGAGAAATATAGAACTGAATGTGAATGTTCTATGAAGTAAAAATACTGAGGTACATCAATATACGTAACCTATCATACTAAAATTTACTTCTACGTAAAACTTTTGTTTACTTATCACAAATAAAAAATCTCTTTACTTGTCAACAGCCAACATTAAACATTCAGAAGGAGGACAATCACATGGAGTGAGTGACTGCCATAGAATAGAATGGTTCACATGACCGCCTCCATTAAACTTTATTGTACTGAGAAGCTCAATAATCAATGATGTGTCTCCTGCTGTCAAAGTTTTAAAAAAATATTATTATAAAGGAACCTTTTTCCATTAACCTCTCTTGTCCCACTATTGCGATATCCGCTTGGATGAAAAATAAAAATAAAGCATTTTTCAGCCAACTGGATATCACAACAATTGGATGGGAGAGCAAAAAGACAAAAATTAAATATGGCTATGCTTGCTATACCATGCAAATAAAATCTCGTTTGCACAATACAGCAAGTAAGAGGACCACCAATTTCTACTTGTTTCTTCAAAAGTATAGGTTATAGCAATGTTTCATCTGCAAATAAGTAAATTAAAAGGAGCTAGTAACTATTAGAAGAACATTATTACCTACACTACTATAAAGATTTACCTTTCTCCTGTGCTTGAGCCAGTTTCTCTTCAGCAACATTCAAATTGTTTATGTATGTGGCATGATGCTTGCTGTGGTGTAAACTCATAATCTCCCTGCTGATCACAGGCTCCAGGGCACTGTACTCATAAGGCAGGTCTGGGAGACTGTGCTTCTGGCGAACTGCACCCACAGACCAGCTGTGAACAGTAACATAGGTCGAATCAATAATCCGCAATGACATACTGCGGTGAAGCCGGGCCAATGTCCGCTTTACATAATTAGCGCTTTTAGTTTAACTATGTATCAACTAATAATACAAAATAGTAATTAGAAATGAAACAACAATGAGCAGGAAAAAGTGGAGAATCATGTAACAAAATCACGTGAAAATTGTATACTTACATCATAAGCCGGCGGCGACTAGCAAACATTATGAAAAGCAGTGAAAGAAATGCAAAGTTACTTTATAAAAGATACCGGCAAACGATCACTCGACACTCGATGCCGAAATACAATTTATTATGATCAAAAAATAGATTATTATGCAATAGAATTTATTGCAAATCTTCGATCTACCTCTGTCAAAAAAAGTGACAACAAACTGTCAACCTGCGACATTCAAGTGTCAGTTGATCTTGTTATCAGTTGACAGTTAGACAATATTTTCAACATTACAACATTTATTCATTTGCACTATTGTATGATCTTTCACATCTTTCTCTCTTCTTCTTATTTAAACATTATTATGTTTTAAAAATCAATCAATAGATATTCGGAATACAATAATTATACAGACAAGAACTCTAGAATACCTATTTAATTTTTGTTTCCACCCTTTTTTCTTGTTCCCAAAAACTGACATTCTTGTTATTCTTATCGATAACGGACTATCGATTATGAAAGTACAAAGAATACCGGTACTGGGTGTAAGATCTGGCTTTATAAACATAAACAAAATTTGGTCGTTTACCGATATTTCAGTACACATGATTTTCTAATTTCAATAAATATTACGTTTCAAATCTATAATATATCAAAGAAATTCCACTGTAGGTTTACCAGTATCAAGGTTTTGGCTTCAATCATCAATTAACGGTACTTTTCGGTACAATACCTTACCTGCTGATCGCCGAAGTTGCTGTACCGATACCGAGGCCGATGCCGACAGACAAGACGTCACGTAGTCCTTCCTTTGATATTTTACTAGTGTGTGTACATCAGTCGTGTACAAGGTATACATGAGCTTCTGCCGCTGTGTTTGACAGTGTGTGTGAGTGTGTGCATATTGTTACGAGACGACGAACGTGCGACAGTGCTGTGTGATGTGCTGTGTCAAGTTTTTTGGCGATATTTATTGTGTTTCCATAAATTGCTAGTATATTTTTCGTCAAAATTAAAACTTCTCTTAGTTAATTAGGTGTACAGTTAAATAATAAGACGCAATCCAAGTGTTTCTCGCGTTGTGTGGACATTGCTATAAAAAGCGGTGCATTTGTTTATTTATAGACAGTCGCAATTTGCAGTCATGTAATTATTCCTGTGGCGCTAAAATGTCTCAGAAGGATACTGCGATACATTTGTTAGCCGGAGGGTGAGTGTTGAGTCGCGGGAGGTCCGTGATTATGATAAACATCGTTATTGTAATGCGTTATCATGACAAAATCTTTATCTATCTCGATGGCTACAGAACTCAAAGGTATTGGCACATGTGGCGAGACGATGTTTACGCCAGCGTTTTCACTGTGCCTACGCGTGGCATACATCTACACAAACATCTATAATTTAAAAAATTTTTGATCATTTACTCATGAACTTTGAATATGCAAGCCAAGATTCATATTTACTTTTGTATTATCATCGTAAACATTGTTACATTCGTTGTGAGCTATTCAATATCTCTTATTTGTTACATAAATGCAGATGACAAACTACCTTGAAAATGTAGATAACATACTGTAATACAACTTATATTAATAAATTGTTGTTAATGTAAGTATTTCCCACTAACTAGTTTACTAGTTATACTCATAGAAAAAATATATTGACAAAAAAATGTATACTTTAATATTACCATACAATATAGGATGTATTTCATAATATTAATAAAATTTACAGTTCTACTCCCTAACATCAATTTAAATTTTACACAATCTTTCATCAGAATTTTTTATCCAGTACATATTATATATAGGAATTAGTTAACTTATAACTCCTATCACTAATAGTAGTAATCAATTAAAACTTGGTACATTTTTGCCACACAATAAAATAGAAAATTGCAACACCCGACCAAAATGATACATGCCAATGTAAACATGCCTAATTCATATGCATATAGATCACATTTTACAGCCATGTAATTAGTAACTGATAAAGAAAATGTAGCTCACAGTTGTAGACTGAAAAACCATCTATTTTTCAACAAAATTATAATGCTTAATAGAGATAAACATGCAGTTAGGTCATCCACCAAATTTCATAAAACAAATGTTTATGTCATAAAACCATGTGTGAGAGATAATTATCCAATTTCAGACAAACTCTTCTCTGTTTATTGAAGCCTGTTTAACTGTTAAATGAATTGTCATTGGTTGGCAATAAAATGAGCAACCAATTGTAAACCTTGACATAAGATTTAAACATGGAAACAATGCTATGCTCTATGATTTTAAGAATATTATCAAGAGTAGTGGAGCTACCACATCTTTTTTTTTAATTCTTTAAGGCTTTTTAGTGGTTATAGCACCATAACATATCAGAGTTCCTATGTGAAAAAGCATTAAGTTAAATTCATGTATTTCTGTGTCTTTTATGCCTAAATGGTAAAATATGGCTGAACATATTAAAAAATGTTGTCATTCTTTACACCCATATTTCATCATCGTATCAGCCGTAGGACGTCCACTGTTGAACATAGGCCTCCCCTACAGATTTTCTACAGGATCAGTTAGAAGCTGTACTATTATGTTTCACCCATATTTGCAAAATAAAATTATCTTTATCTTTAAAGCATACCAGGACTAGTATTCAGCTGCCTGCAATAATCATACTTCTCTTTACACCTTATTTAAGTTACGAAATGAAAATTCACGTTGACTTTGATGTCTTTTCAGAGTGGCAGGCACAGCTGGAGCCGTGGTGACATGTCCTTTAGAAGTAGTTAAAACTCGTCTCCAATCCTCAAAGGGAGTTGGAATATCACCACCGTCTCCACCTCCTCCTTCAGATAGCGCTAACAATGCTAGAAAAATATGCTCGAAAATCCCTAGGCATCAGGTATGATTACTTCTTATTACAATTAATCTAATATAATATATTAATTAGGTAAAATCTCTTTAAGCAAATGGACTAGGTATTCACGGACAATATGAATATGGTATTTTGAAAAACTTTCAAAGAAGGATGAGTATGTATCTTGATAAAATAATAATAATAAACACCAGATAATCAGGGTGTTGTAGATAGATGAAAAGTGATTTATAAAAGTCAGAGATGATTATTTAGATTAACATTGAAATCTAATAGCTTTGAATTTGATAAATAGGGAATTTGCAAGGAAGTAAGACTAAAATTGTGAATAAAAATAAACCCACATTATTATTTTAACACATAACACCACGCCCGCGAGGGGTTATTCAGACAGAGCCTTGACAGAGGTGTACCCACTAGGGCACCCACACCCCATTCATGTTTTAATTGTTATTTTAGAAACATGTAATAGTAGTTTGGACAAAATATTATTATAAGCAAAGAATCGGCGAATATTGTAGTCTCAATGGCATCTACATAAGGCCATACCATAATTATACACACCTTGAATTATCAAGTCAGCCTTTTTGAGTTCACTCACTGCTGGACTGCTTCCAATTATAATTATTCTCGTTATTGTAGCATTTGTGGCCATCCTTTAACATCGTCTGCATCGCAGGTAGGGTTGTCAGATCCTTAATCCGGAAAGCCGAACCACCAACCAGTTAAGCCGGACTTTTAGGTATAAAAGCCGGACTTCATGTTTTCTTCAAAATCATCTAAACTTCTGATGAATTAAATGTAAAAAGCCTAAGCAAAGCCGGATATTTTTTTTTGTAGAAAGGGTGCGCTTCGTAAATAAATTTAGGGAATCCCATGACTTAGAGTCCTAATAATCAGTAGAGAACATTTTCGCATTTTAGGGCATAAACTGCGTTAAGCGTGCCTCTCGCGTGTCCACACAAAACCGACCCGCGCGTGCCCATGCGCGTGCACACGCTCGTGAGCCCGTCGGGCGCCCGTCGCGTGATACTTCCGTGCAACGGGGCACGCATGCACGCGACGTGATCACGCATCACGTTGGACGGGTCCACGCGCGAAGCCCGCTAGCGGGTGCACGCGCGTGCTTGTTCAGTTGACAGCGCTATCTCGAACCGACCGCACGCGCGTGCCCGGCCCATAACAAAAAATGACGTCTTTTTTTGGCAATTCGTCGTCGCCGTCGTCTTGATAAATAATACAACATTAATTTATCCATAATTACTCGACTGTACACCTCCAACGTCAAAATTGTACTGAGAAAAAAGCTTTTTTACAAAAAAAGATGACCGCCTTCAAAAACTACAAAATAAAAAATAACTTTAGCTTGGAAGTCGGCGGCTTTGGTTTTGTTTCTTGTTATGTAGGTATTGCCACCGACTTCCAAGCTAAAGTTATTTTTTATTTTGTAGTTTTTGAAGGCGGTCATCTTTTTTTGTAAAAAAGCTTTTTATTTTTCACTTTTTAGTGCTTGTGAGTTAATGTTTGAAATCCTTACATAAAGCCCTTTCAAACAATAACCCACACGATATATTTAATTTTGGAAAGTGGTAGGAGGGGGGTTGACGTACCCCCTCCCCACTTCCTTCAGTCAGTCATCGACTACACGTATAAACAAAGCAATTTTTCTTGTTACGGCGGTTCTGCTGTGATTTTATAAGGAGTTCCGTTCCATATCTCCAAAGTTCATCATCAGATCATGACAATATTCCTATGGGACCTATTCGGGACTATACTCTTTCAAACAAAAAAAGAATCATCCAAATCGATTCATAATTGGCGGAGTAATCGTAGAACAAATATACAAAAAAAAAAAAAAAAAAAAAAAACATACGCGTCGAATTGAGAACCTCCTCCTTTTTGAAGTCGGTTGAAAACTGACGCGCCGATGCCCGCGCATAAGCACGCGAACGTGCTCACGTGCGTGCACCAGAAGCGTGGCCCGCGACGTGCTCACGTGCGTGCACCAGAAGCGTGGCCCGCGACGTGCTCACGTGCGTGCACACGCGTAACGCAGTTTATGCCCTTAGTCTAAAGTTTAGACTAGTGTATCTTATCATCGTGTGAAATTAAAATCGGTGCATTAATTTTCAAGATTTTAGACTTGATAGTTTCTATAAGATACAGAGCAGCGCTCATCGTACACGCTCTTAATATAATCGGTTTTGCAATACCTAAGTAACCGGTTACAATTTATAAATAATAACAAAAAAGGTGTTGAGTAAGTTGGCAGTAAAAAAAAAATAGAACTGCGTTCTTGTGGTCGACATATGGGTACAATTCAACACCGGATCTTTTAAACAATAACAGTTGTCATAAAGATGAACTAAAATAGAAACTTTTATGACGATCGATGACCTAAGTAATGGCAGTGCATTATCGATGTTTACCAAAGTCAACTGCAGAGTTCGATCGATAAAAGATAGAGTAGACTGTTTGTTTTTGTGAATTTGTGTGATTGTGTGTTTTTAGCCCGTAAGTTAAGTCTGGGGTTGCCACCTTTTGTGGAGTTAGTATATTAACTTTCTATGGTAGAAAAAAATAGAGTCTTCTTCTTTATCGTGTGGGCAGTAAGGTCTCACGACCCCACACACCCTTGTGTCCTTGTGTCAGTGTCAGAGTTTTTGAAATGCCTCAAGGGCAAAGTCAAGCACCTACAGGCAGCTTCCTGCCGTCTCTGCGCTTAGATCTTTTAAACTATGCAACAGATTTTAATGCGGTGTTCATTAAAAGATGGAGTGATTGATGAGTGACATTGCAACCGTGCGAAGCATGGGACTGACACTCACTAGTAAACTAAAAGTATGTTTACCCGAAATTACGTAAAATTATTTGTTAAAAAGTACGGTTGGCAACCCTAGATACGTACTTACGTCTATCGTGCGCCGTAGACCCGTGGTAGGTACTTGTATTATACCTACCTTAGATCGATCAAACTTGAGTTCACTTCGAATGTCTATTTGCAGCAACAAAACATCGATTTTGGTTCTTGACGCTAAATTGAGATTGATAATATTATTATGGTAGTTTTCCTCAATTTACCATGTGGTATGTTTCCTTATTTATCGTTTTACTACGACTTATTTGTTATGACTCTTATTATTATACTTAATCGTCATTATGTAAACCTAAACCTGACAAAATTACCTAAACCTGCCAAAACCCGGTCAACTCTTTCAAAATAGGTCCCCTACGTAAGACTAAACCCCTTTTCACATGCACACGGTCAAAGCACGGTTGTCGTGCCGTGTAAAGTAGTAATGTATGAGCTACAATAAGAGCTTTCACATGCGAAGGCGACCGTGCCGTGACCGAATGCATACATTTCTACTTTACACGGCACCGTACCCGTGCCGTGACCGTATGCATATGAATAGTATCATAATGTAGAAGTTTCAACAGGTTACTGAAATAAATGAATCTAAACTCAAGTACATCGATTAGGTATTTCAGCACTAAACAAAAATGTTGCTATGGAAAGAAAAACCAAGATAAGATCCTATCAATGCGAACTATTCGTCTGACTTTGTCGCTATGTAGGTTGCAATACGGTCAAAGTAACTTGAAAGTATCAGCATAATTATTCTAGTTATCTAGTGCATCTACTAAAATGCTATGCTTTAGGAAGAAAAAGCTCTTAAGACCCCTGTTTCAAAAACAAGCTGCTATATTAACATGCCTTTCCGACATAGCAATGCATCAGCTTCAATCCCTCTTTGCAAAATACACGTGCATATTGTTATTTCAATAAGTACTTCGAATATTGTTTTAACTTATCATTACTATTATAGCAATATTTATCAACGTTATCATCAAAGCTATCGACAAATTATGTAATAAAAATATCTAGGTATATAATATAATCAGTCGTAAACACGCACTGGGAGGTACAGAACATAGGATTGCCAACTTTTTCCACTAGAAAAAAGCATAATTAAGGTCGGAGAAGGAAAATAAACAGTAATTTTAGAAAAATTAACAGTACCTATTCTTTGTTCTATACAGGTTTTTTTGAAAATAGTTCCTACATATTTTGTAAAGTAAAAAGTATAACGCAGTGAAAAACAGTATTATACCGTTTTTTTTTTAGTATAGTTGGCAACCCTAGATACAATAGATACAAAACAATGTCAGAAAAAAAATGTTTACTAAATATTTAAAATTGTCTCTTTTCATGAGTAGAGTTAAGTCGAAAAGAAAGAATTCTCGACCTGTCTGTCAATTTGTTCGGCTAATCTCTTGAGCCTGCCGAGAAGTCAAAGGCATATCTATGCTAATCTAAAATATATACAAAAGCGAAAGGTCACTAACTCACTCACTCATCACGGAATATCGAAAACCGCTTGACGTAGAAAGACAGAATTTGGCAGGAAGGTAGTTTATAATTAGTAGTCGTCTGCTAAAAAAGGATTTTTTTAAATTCACCCCCTAGTGGGATTTAACGGGGGTCTAAAGTTAGTATGGAGAAATCAACTTTAACGCGAACGAAGTCGCGGGCAGAATCTATATGTATTATGTCATTGGCTAGCACAAGCCGACGTTTCACCTGATGTTAAGTGTCAACGGCCTATAGACAATGACATCTGCAATACCAGATGCCTTGCAGATTTGTTGTATGTTGGTATCTCAGAAACAAGGCTGAAACGCCTCATGTGCCTATAATTGGACACTTGACGCTACCAATCAATAGACATACATTTTATGAGCTGTCAAAACGTAATTCTTAATATTTTTTGTTATGGCAATAATAAACTGAGACGTCACTGTTGCGAACTCAAATAATAAGAAAAATATTGATTACTGTTAATTGAAAATTTAATACCATTGTTTATCAAACTGTATTTAAATTAAAATTATCAGTTACATATGTACATAAAATAACACCTTTTTCCCATCGGGGTACGCAGAAAGCACAGAACGTCACCTGCTACGATACTCCTTTCGCGTCATCTACGTTCATACATCTCTTCATACAAGCACGCCGGTTACGACTTACGAATACGCACCCGACCTTTCAGAAGAACCTCACCAGTAAGGTCAGTGTAGGTCTGCCTAGGGCGACCCCTCCCTGCGTTGCCACTCACCTCTGCCATATAAATCATCAGTTATACAAATGTAATTCTCAAAAATATACGTAATTAAGTAGCTACTTACTTATTTGTGGGAAATAATTTGATGAAAATTAAATGTCAATTTCGCTTAAATATTAATTTTGAGGATAGGGATATTGATGTCTGATGATCGATGGATCTTGATGGATCCCCCTTAAACAGAATTATTTTAATCAGTGCTTAAATACGTTAAATATGTAGAGATATAAATCTGATAACATTTTAAAATGATAATACCATCGTTAATGCAAATTGCGTATTATTTATTCGTTTACAACTTAATTAAGCTTAGTTTCACCAAAAGGAGGTAATCCACATATGGCAGAGGTGAGTGGCAACGCCGGGAGACGCCCTAGGAAGACCTACACTGACCTTATTAGTGAGGTCCTTCAGAAAGGTCAGGTGCGGAGTACTCGTAACCAGCGTGCTTGTATGACGAGATGTATGAACGTAGATGAGGCGAAAGAAGTATGTAAGGGTCGTAGCAGGTGGCGTTCTATAGTTTCTGCCTACCCCCATGGGAAAAAGGCGTGAGTTTATGTATGTATGTATGTATTACATTACTAATTAACAATATCTCCAGAATATATTAAAAATGAATCAGCGTCAAAAATCTAACAGCATAGGGTATATTAATGGGTACACCTCTGCCTAACCCTTCGGGGATTACAGGCGTGATGTCATGTGTGTAAAAATCTAAAATCATTAAGATTTACTTCGAAAAATATGAGAAGTGATGTGGGTTGGTTCATTCTGGCCGAACTGAACCTAATTAATTATGCACGTTCAAATGTTTAGATAATATACCGTATAACCAGCCTAACAATGTTTTAAAAATAGAACATAATCAGAAGAAAATATTGTTGTACATAGTTTTATAATCATTACGGCGCGGCGGCGGAGATAATGTGCTATCGGGCCATAATTACAGGAAATTACGAATAGGTACAAGTACAAACACACTAACTTCTACCAACGAATGTAAACAAACAACATTACATCACGCCTGTAAGCCCCGAAGCGGTAGGCAGAGGTACTCCCTTTTCGCCAGTTGTGTTTAAGTCCCAGGTAGCCATCAACCGGGCAAGAATCCAGACTCCAAGGCCGCTACTGAGAAATTTCTGTTAGAAAAACCCAATAACACTTTGCCTGACCTGGGAATCGAACCCAAGACCTCATGATCAGCAGTCACACTGTGCGACCATAAGACCGATGAGGCAGTCAAAGACAGAGAGAGAGAGTCGAGGAAGTTGACGAATGTAAACAAAAACACAAGCAGTTTCTAAACATACAAAATTAATCAAATTTATACCTCGTCAACTAATTTAAACATGTTTGATACATATACCTACCTAGCTAAGCACATTGTCTTTGATTACCAACGCTTTTAATAAAGGAATGTTGTTAATGTTAGCGATGAACAGAAAAAACTAAAAATGTTTGAGCTAATTAACATTACATACAAAGAATGAAAGATGTAGTCTGGTAGGTAGGTATTGTAGCGATCCGTGGACGTGGGATCACTACTTGTACCGGGATATTCAATCTACGGTGATTAAAATACTATTTATTATTAGACTTCGTATATTGAATTAATCACTTTTATATTATAAAATTTTTGTAAATAGTTTTATCTGTCAGCCGTAGACAGTCTGTGCACCTTCTTATTGTAAAATAGTCTTTATTATTCCATCATCTTCAAATCAGCCGAACGACATCCACAGCTGGACATAGGCCTCCCCTAAAGATAGCCACAATGACTGGTCCTGCGATGACCGCATTCAGCGGTTTCCCGCAACCTTTACTGGGTCGTTGGTCCACCTTGCGGGGCCTTCCCATACTGCGCTTTTCGGTACATAATCAAAGCTTATAGTAAAAGAGTAAAATTGTATACGGATCATCCAGCCAGAGTCTCTAGAATACCTATATAAGAATTTCGTGAATAGTAAGCGAAAATTACTACAATGTAAGTAGTGTAGTGCTTACTCCTAAAAATTCAAGTTATTCTACGCACCACACAAGCTTCGCATTCATTATGTTGTTGCTAATGTACACAAACTGCGCACTATCAGTATGTCGAATTTTTCGCACGTAAAACTATTGTATAAGTAAACCGGTTCACGATGCCTATTCGTGTTATTTAATCGGTTTTGATATTCGCATCACTACAGCTGACATGAGATAACGTCTTAGAAAAACAACACGTACACCAAATAATAAATCGATGAAATTAAACGCTTTCTGCTTATTTTTCCTCTGCATCACATCTGCGTAGTACGAGTACCTATTTTCCCAAATATGTTGGAATCGGATTCCAGTCTAACCGGATGCAGCTTCTGCATATTTTTTTCTCCTCAAATTATAATCTGGCTAGCCGTTTCCCAAATATGTTAGGATCTGATTCCATTCTTACCAGATGCAGCTGAATACCAGCATTTTCAATAGAGCTACTGCCTATCTGACTTCCACAACCTTGTTACTAGGAAGCACGATATCCCTTGGTAAGGCTAGTTGTCAAATTTTCGACGAGATATACGAACGACAGCCGGTCCCGACGATTTTATGTGCTTTCCGAGAGACGAGTAGTTTTAGCCTCTTCAAATATGTATAAAAAAAATTGCGAAAACAGCAAGATAAGAAACGTCGTCTCTCGCCATGGTAACTATGGGTAACAACAAACATACCTACTTGCTATAAAAATAATAACAGTATACGTATAAATCAAAGAGAAATTATTGAGCTAGTGAGTGACCCGACATTGGCATCCGTCCAATCAACAATACAATATAGGTACTCTCTCAATGTAATGCCAGATTCGGTTTGTGGAAAACAGTCTCGATCAACAGACCCCACCCTAACTCCCGTACCTACCACATAGGTCACCGGAACCATTAAATTATTTAGCTCTATGGAGTCATGAACAGTTTTACGTCGTTCGATTTCAATCTGCGTCTAAATCGATCCCGTTTTCATCAACTTGCCACGCTATGCTAGATCAATTCATTTACGCAAAATATACCAAGGATGTTTATAAATATATGTCCAAGTGCAGTATCTGGTATTCGCGTTCGCTGTCCGATGATAGATTGCTGAAAACAATACCGATGTTAGAACGCAAGTCGTAAAAATCGTTTCTCTCGTTTCCAATAACTTCCCAGATTCTAGAAGTATTCGAAAATAACTTCTTAAAACTAGGCCAGCCATTTTCTCGACAAGATATTTATTCCTTCCCGTGTTGTTTACCAGCCAATACGATCCGAACAGTTTTAAGATGGTCGTGCGTTTTAATCGTTTCTAATTGACTGTAGAGCTGAAACTTCAGTTAACAAAGCAAAATTAATTTTGAGTGATATTATTATGTTCACATTTTACGTAGTTAGGCGTAGTTCTGTTATGTGTAAGATTATAATGACCTTGTACAATGTCATAATACATAGTGAAGCTAACGGCGCTCAAGGCTGATCTAAAAGTGGAATTATGCATAGCAAGTTGGAATTGCAATACACATTCATTGGCTTCGCTGTGCATACCCACCGATGCACTTTCGCTGACAGTGGTAGAGATATAACTTAAAAAACATTGGAACATTTCCTAATTTATTTTTGGGTTAATCTGATAGGGTTGATATGATCGATAAGTAAAATGCGAAAAACAATCTGCAATGATGTGCACTTGGAACTGACAAAAACAATAAAACGTATATCATCTCATCTGGCTTGGATTGAATCAACTTCCAAGGCTTCCGAGATGATTAGGTACTCTGTTGTTTTCCATAGTTTGATTGATGTAGGTATATATATTTGCACTGAGATATTTTTAGCACTCACTTTAATCATTTATCACAGTAGGCCGTTCATCTTTGTCTTGCCAGAATTGAACACTTAACGGGTATCTCTTGGCGATAATAATATGCTACTAGCCTTGACGAAATGTCCAACTTCTCTGGCCATATCCTGATATTTTATTGGTTCTCTGCTCTTTCTCAAATGTTTATCATAAAAATTATGATGTCGTGTATGTATGCAAAAAATTTACGCTGCTTAGGATGATTAACATCGTAGAAGGAAGTTTTCCATGTTACTTACTTGTAACGTTTTTGGTTAATTGTATCGTATAAACGCTGAGCATAATATTGTGTGGTATCCTTTTAGGAAAAATGATTTAAATTATGTGCCTACGCAGTACATCTCAGCTGTGTAGTATAGGTGGTATGAGAGTTCATTCGTCAGTCGATATACCTGTAAACAACTGAGCATAATAATGTTATTCTTAGAGATAAAGAGTTTAATCTATGATTTGAAACGTAAATATTTTAACTCTGGAGCTGGCAGTATGGAAACATTTGGCCCTAACATTTGCGTAGGTCCCATTGTTTCCATCACTTGTGTAAAGCGCACCTAGTTATTTGCTTTTCACTTTATGTTTATAGAATAGAGAACAGTGTTCCAACAACATTTTGTGTTTTTACTCAATAAGAACAAAAATATTTGCGCTAATCGAAGGTCCATACACATTCAATGTCAGCTTTTAGTTGAAATAAAACCCCACACGAATGGGATCTAGATGTGTAAATAAAACAATGTGTTTAACAGAATTATTCATCCATTTGCTATAACTTTAAGTCTGCATAATAACAACCTAGTAATCCCTGACCGCATGAGTGCTCGACACAAGCGATGGTTATAATAAAATTGGCCATATAATGCAGGAGGCCAAATGGGGCTACAGACGTACGATGGGCGCGATGTTCGCATACAGCAAGCAAGCAGATCGTATGCTGATGTCGTACAATTGTCAGGTTCAGCAGTGTGCGAGGGCGGGGCACGCCAGGACACCGTACAGGATGAGCCTTATACAATGCATCAGGTAAGAGACCTTATTTTATACGCTGTTGGTGTGTCATGTCTACGTGAGCGTGCTTTACATGTTTATGTGCTCCACTATCGGGATTTATTGTTATCCGTCCATCAAACGCAAAGCAATTTTCTTCCCAACTATTCTCGGATTTATAAATTTGATTTCCGACAAAAGTACCTACGTTATTGTTGTGTGAAGTGTTTGCTGCTATCTGTGTTATTTTGTGTGGATTGTCGTTTTGGCTTGCAGCCACTCGGTGACTGTGATTGGGGCTTCTGCGCTGCTAAGTGTACGCCAGGCGTAACTGTCATGTTGACCTTTAATTTAGTCGTTTGCTTATTTGCACTGATGTCATGACCGTCTATTCCGTGTAATCAGAATGGAAAAGCACAATTCAATATTGTTCGAAATGAAGATATAAAAATTCATTTGCTGTGTATTTAAATAATCAAGCACCGGTAAACAGAAGAAGTTCAAACCGCTTTCAACTAGCCCGGTTATCAAGTGTATGTTAATAGATAACAACTGTGATGCTCAAGTGTCACGAGAACTGAACGTGGGACGGATTCGCGATTGCGACTCTATTGGTCGCTCTGTGTTTGCAGATTAGCCAGCGGCTGCCAATACCGGCTGATCGCTTATCAATTTGCATTTTGTATTAGACCATTATCTCATATCGAGCACCTCCTGCGCAGAACGCACACTAATTTAAACTTCAACTTTCTCGAGGTTGTGTCTTGTCGCGACCTCAACCGAACTCGGTATTTATAGCTTGTATGTTGACATTACAATTTTATCTCAATGGACGAGATATCCATTTACGTCACAAACTAACTCAATTATTATCGCCGACGTAGGTGCAAAGGTGATTTACTGACAACAGCTTATTGTTTCCAGACATATTGTTCAGACTGAGGGCCCTGGAGCGTTGTTCAAAGGTCTGGGACCCAACATAGTTGGGGTAGCACCGTCTAGGGCCATATACTTCTGCACATATTCTCAAGCTAAGGCCATATTGAATCAAAACATATCACCGGACACTCCGATAGTGCACCTATCCGCAGCGAGTGCTGCAGGTAAAAAAACACGTTTTATGCTGTTCGTGAAATATTTACATTACCTATTCAAGTTTTCTTTTATATTATGAGACATGGAATGGAAATATAGATAATAAAAAATATATAACACTGTTTTTCTTTCGTTCCCCTGCTAATTTATTCACGTTGGCTTCAGTAACCGTATTATGTGTATCACGCAATGGTTTCAAGAATAATATGTTTCAGGTTTTGTGTCTTGTACAATGACGAATCCGATTTGGTTTGTTAAGACACGGTTGCAGTTGGATGGGCAGAATGTGACAGCACTGCAATGTATTAAGAGGATATACGCCAAAACGGTACCTGAACCAATTTATTGAAATGATGAGATAATTGGTTACTTGACAGTTTGACACCATTCAATTAACATACTTTTTACAAGCTGTCAAAACACAATTCTCCTATAGATTTTGGACGTCAATACTAAACTGTGACGTCACTTATTTAACCACTCAATTGACTAACAATTTATTGATTTGAAAGTAACTAAAAATCTGATTTTACTGTTAATTGAAAATGAATAGGTATTTCGGAGCTAAAATAAGTGTTAGTCAAGTACCCAACTCACGTCCTCCAGATGGCTAAGGCTTCAAAACAATGGCTTAACAGTCCGTATTTTTATAGTACCTCAACTTCAACCGAGTGATTGATTTCAGGGCATCAAAGGTTTCTACAAAGGCATAACAGCTTCGTATATGGGCATCAGTGAGACTGTAGTCCACTTTGTGTTATACGAAGGTGTTAAGGCGAGACTGATGGCGTCGCGAAGCGTTGACGGAGTGCCCACCGAACATCGCACTCCTAGAGATTTCGTCGAATTCATGGGAGCAGCTGCCTTCTCGAAGACGGTCGCTTCTTGCATTGCATATCCACATGGTAAAGATCCATTATATTATGTTCTTCTCCAGACCGATTTCGGTCACAGTACCCAATCTCAATGGAGACCCTCTTCCTTAACTTTCTTAATCCGATTTACCCGTGTCCAATTACGTCTTTGGTTTCTGCTCCGCTCCTGTGGGTCGTAGCGTGATGGTTTATGGCTTAAACGATTCCGATTCATGAATCTGGCTACCATATACAAATAGATTTTTTCCAATATTGACTGGTACTTCAAAAGATTAGCTCGTTGAAAATACAAATGACTCTTCAGCTTTCATATACTAATTAGTATAGATATCAATTATTTTCCATACTAGCAAGGACCTCTCTTTATTTATGTATCCCTTTCAATGATATTCTTAATTTGCCTGGAAAGAAGATCTCCAGCAAACTCACTGATATCATCAAGCAAAAATTTATTTAATTATAAATTTATCATCATCAGTCACTTACGTTCTTAATTAGTAATGCATATAGGAGCCTTTAGGGATCATTGGCACTTTACCGTGGATAAAGAGATTAGGTGATTGAGCAAGAGGTTATTACCTTATTACGTATCAACTTATCTAGTACATTTTCCGTCGGTCTGATAATGGATGTTAATGGCTTCTTCATGCACCGAGTTGCTTACCGGATTTTTGAAGTGACGTGAGACCACTTGCTCCTAAATCACTAAACACATTTAGTGCTATACGTGTTTCAAACGTCATTCTGTCTCTATCAACTTTAAACAATTTGAAAGAGATGCACCGCATTAAAGGCTTGTGGTGCAAGAATTAAGATCGGCCATAAGTGACAAATCTTGGAAATGTATTTACTTAAATGTGATGTGTTACGTATACTCAAAATATAAGTCTGTAATAAATCTTAATCTTCAGAGAATTATTAGGTTTTCTATAGAAAAAGATTAAAATCATTTTACCTTAGCTACAAACTTTTTTTTTTCAAACAAAATATGTACCCCTTTTTTAGACTCGTGCCTTGCGTAGATTCATTAATCTCTAAAATGTTATACTTGAAAGTTTGAATGAGGATACTGTGCGGTATGAACGCTTCTAACAATTTGAAGGAGTCAACCTAATAATTGATTGGAGTTATGGTCTTTTCAAAAAGTCGTGTTTAATTTTCAGAGGTAGCAAGAACACGACTCAGAGAGGAAGGTAATAAATACCGCAAGTTCTGGCAAACCCTGCACACCGTACTGAAGGAGGAGGGCTACAGAGGAGTCTACAGGTAAGCACTGCATCATTCTTATCAAAAATCAACATATTCGGTAACTGTTCCAACTTTTTTTATAAATAAACTTCTTTATCGTTTCAGGGGCTTAGGCACACAATTAGTACGTCAAATACCAAACACGGCGATCATGATGTCAACATATGAAGCCGTCGTGTACTTAGCTTCTGACTACACATATTCATAGTTCCTTTAATGAGAACGCGTAGTAAAGTGCATATGGAGTCGTTAGTCGTGTCCGAGCCGTGTTGAGCGCAAACACTTTCGTAGACAACAATTGATGACAACGTTCTCGAATGTCCGCGTTGAGACATTGTACATGCTTGTTGTGGCTGAGAAATCACGAAAACTCCCAAAACCCACCAGTCCGTATGGTAGGAAAAATTTAACACCATGTTCTCCAAAATGATAACGATTTCAAGGTCAGCAAATACTTGGCAGGGGTCATTTGACTGCACGAAAAAAAATTGTTAATGACATTTCTTGATGTCACCCCAAAGAGGGAGACCTCATAGAACACGTCTTTTGAAACTACGATTAAACCATTGATTGGTCAGATTTATAGAAATCAAAATATTAATCATTGTTAAAGTGTGTAAACGATTTGAAATGTACTTACAAGGTGATATAACTAGCAGATAAGATACGATCACTTCCGCTTTTTTTAACCTTAGAAGCTAACTGCGAGTTCCCTAGAAGTACTTTTTTGATCTTTACTTTTAAAAGTTTTTATACATTTTTAAGTTTATGCAAAATGTGTCAACAACCTAATCATACTATCAAGTGCTAGCTATTATTAAGTAATTGGTGCAATTTCCTGTTTTCCTCATTATTTAGTATTTTAGTGTTGGTATGACTGAATATATTCTCATTGTTAAGCTTTTTATAAGATAAAAAAGCCAGAAATCGTAATCGCGCTTTTAAAATATTGAACAAAAATTATATATTTTCATGAAAATATTTTGAAGTCAAAATAATTTTGCAAGATCGTAAAGTTGGTTATTTCGTCAAGAGATTAAACTGACAATAAAAACCCGAGTACCAACAATCCGAACTAATTTTAGTCATAGTGTCTAGTCTCATTAAGTGCTTGAACCATGTAAATGCCTTAATCATTTTATTACGATCAGTCATCAAATGATTACATTAAATAGTATGATAAGTTTTGCTGATTGATACGCACCTAAAGTGGAATAACTCGTGCCAATAAAAAAAAAATATTTTGGGAACTTTGGTTAGAATTATTGCTTGATGTTTTTTATGTTGTATCTTTGTAAGTTTACTGTGTCATAACATGCTTTTTACAATAGAAATATAGTTTTTATGAATCCCACTGTTAAAGTTTGGACTAGTCAGTTAGTGGTGCCGATTACCTTGTTCACAAACCAAAATAAAATTAGACTATTTCTGTCTTTCTCTTCCCAATAAAACAAGAAAGGGACGGAAATAAATTAGACCTGTCAATTTTAGTTAATCTGAAACTTCGATGCAATTTTAGTTGGAATGTCAGAACGTATTGATTAAAAACACGGAAAAGTTCAAGGCAAAACTAATTTGTCATCTCTAACTTAGTTCTAAAATGTCACCGTCCTTTTCTTGCTCTGTATATAATGTAAGAGATGCCAATTCTCTAATTTTAGTGTAGATTGTAAACAGGGGAATCGGCACCATTGTCCAATATTAGTACCCTAAAGATTTCGTCCATTGTAATGTTGAATTGAAATTTTATTCGAACGAACACATAATACGCACAAGATGTTATTTTTATTAATAAATTCTTCTATTCCAGTCTCAGCACACAAAATAGTAAAACGTAAGCTGTGATATAGAGCTTGTAAATATTAGTTATGGAAAATAAAATATAAAAGGCGGAAACAGACTTATAACACGCTACGCCATCCCACGCGTGCTATAGTTTCACGGTGATACTATTCTTTGTCTTTCGGTCAATAAGGACTCGTGGGATGGCGTAACGTATTATAAGTCTGTTTCCGACTTAACTGTCACATAGTTCCATCTTACATACTATTGAAATGTGTACATAGTGGTCTATTTATGACTGTTATTATTCTGAACGGAATCATAAGGCGCTGCGCAAAGCTAGACACTTTTTGTTACCGACACGGCACAGCATCGCAGAAAACCGTAGTTGCTGTGTCCTGTAGCGGCGATCGGACACAGTCGCCGATTGCTACTCCTGATCACTGGGAACCGTAGTTGCTGTGTCCGGTGGCGGCGATCGGCCACAGTCACCGGCCGCTACTGGTACAATTCGTTGATTGTTTTCCGTCAGTTTCACGATGTACGCTCGGTGTGCGTGGCTTGTGTCGCATTCACGACAACTGTTTTCAACACAAGACACAAAAGTGTCCACGTTTGCGCAGCGCCTAATTCCGCACTCATTGACCTTAGGGTGGATGTCACTTGTGAGTTTAGCTATTAATTATGTTAAAATATAAATTCACAACATTTATAAACAATGATGATTCAGAATGTACTCGTGCTTGTAACAAACAATGACTAAGTATGAATAGACCACTATTTGAGAATTGTGTTAATTTTTATATAGATTTTATTCAGTCTGGAAACACTAATTGTGTAAGATGATGTCAGTCGTATTTGTTATGATTGATAATAATGATTGTTAAATATTCTAATTATATCGAAGTTAAGAGTAATTAAGCATAATAAGGTTTCCAGACATAGGCAGGTAGATCTTTGATGGTTATGTTAATTTAGAGGAAACATTTGGACATTTGTCGGACTGAGTATAAAGTACTATTATTTGTTTCATAAATAAAATATTTAAATAAACATAATATTTAGTTTTACTACCCTTTCCTGTATAAATTTTTTATACAACAAATAAGTTTGGAAATACTTTCAAAACATATTTTAAATTAAGGAGAAATCTAATTTACTACTTAGTTATGTCAGAACAAGAGAACCCACACTCAAACTACACTTCTACATCTACACAAGTATAGATTTGTATTTTAGTATGTTTGAAATGAATTTACTCAAAAACTACTGGATCAATTCCAAAAATTCTTTAGTTAATAGAAAGCCACTCCATTGCCGAGTGCCATAGGCTTTGTTTGTGGTGTGGTATGTTAGACGTACACATGGACAAAGTCACAGGCAAAAGCTATTTTTGCTAGCTAGTTTAGTGTTTACCTCTAAGTAATGTAACATTCCTACCCAGCAGAGTTCAATGTGTCTAAAAGTTATGCTAAGAATAGAACCAAAAATAATCAACATACAATTACTTTAAAAAATGGTTGCAATTAATAAAGTGGATTACTTTATTTGGACAGAACTGCACCTTATTGGAACTGATGAAATAAAGCAGCGCTTATAGGTATCTACCAAATAAAAATAATTTATTCAAACAACCAACAAAAATACATAGTAAAAAGATTATGAGAAAATAGGTTTTAAAAGGGTTCTGATAGCAACATTTGATATTCCGACCCAAACATGAGATGAGATAGCATTGGGCATATCACTAGGGAACCTCAATATTCCAGTCAGAGGAA
Source organism: Hoplodrina ambigua (assembly GCA_949774945.1). NCBI lineage: Eukaryota > Metazoa > Arthropoda > Insecta > Lepidoptera > Noctuidae > Hoplodrina > Hoplodrina ambigua. Next base: position 10,339,015 of record OX458980.1, on the reverse strand, counting down.
ACAGGTCACCTTTCAAGGCAACTATGGGTTCACGCCTGAACCAAATGACAGAGAGTACAGTTATTAGACCTAATCCAATCTGAAGACCCATTCTTATAGTACTTTTAACCGCCACATGCTTGCTCATACGTATTTGTGAGTCATCTTTTAACTGATTCTCAAGTCTATTTATTTTTCTTTGCAATTTAGAGTATGCGGCGAACTCGTCTTTCATAGATATCCCCTTTTGTTCCGCTTTTAGTTCCAAGATTTTAGACCAAATTGTCCGCTCTTCATTAGATGGCCTGCCGAAGCATGCAGCTATCTACAAACGAAAAACCGTTTTTAATAAGTATTCGAATTTTAAAAACTAAATATGGTTAGACTCATAGTACCTACTTACCGGTTTTACTAACTGAGGGATTATGGCACTGAGTGTGCATAAAACAAGAAAATAAACGAGAAGACATCCATTTATAACCTCCAACATTTTATTCGCAAGCAAAACCTGATGTTTTAATTAAACAACTATAGTATCAACAAGGTCGCCAATGGTAATTAAATAGGAGAATAAATAAATCAAGTTAAGTTTTGTTTTTAAGTATGCAATTATAAAAAAATCTCAATAGTCAACGTCAGTGTCAAACTGTCAACTCTCAGACTGTCAGTTAATCACAGTGTTGCCAACACAATTTTTGAAAGAGAGTAAGATCACCTTCGACAAAAGCTTTTTTTGGAAATATAGAGCTAAAATAAAAGAAAGTTTAAAAACCTAAATAATTACTGATAAAGAAAAACGTAACTTTATATTATGTCTTGTAAAAATAACAAGAGAGATATTTACAAATACGATTATTCGTCGTCAAAACTATCGAAACTGTGCGTCTTCACTAATTCTAATCCACTTGTGCTTGGCCCCGTGTTTTCCACATCATAAGTTGCCATGGTAGTTACTAATTTCTTCCGCCTTGAAAAGCAGTATCCGATTCTTCTCGGAACTTGTGTGTATGGCCTAATTTATTGTAATTCGCACTACAGCTACACAAATAATCAACACAGTACTCAAGAAGAGAAATGAATGATGAAACGAAACGAACCACTTAACTAAAACGAGCAAAATAAAACAAAACGGGGCTTCCCTGTGGTTCAAGTCATAAACTAAATATGGCTTTACTTATTGATTTACTCGTTGGTCTGCATAAAATTCGGATACAACCTACAATTTTGAAATACATAAACCCAAAAGTCTTTTTATTTCGTATAGGTAATTGGAATTGACCTAAAATGTGAAAATAAAAGACATAATGAGCTAAACTGGTTATTATGGAACTAATTGATTAAAAATAGAGCTAAATTTAGCTCTAAAAGAGCAAAAGAGGCAATACAGGTTAACAACCTCAGAATTCCCACGAAGGACATATAGTTGCTGGCAAAAAGATATTCCTGAGTATTCGAAAAACTGTAAAATTGAAATAATCAGGAACTAACTTGATTTAAACGTTATAATAAATCTCTTATTTTTGAAGTGCCCCGGTTTCGCACTACTGCAATGTAATTGATACTAACTTAGTAGTAACTATACGTATTACCTTCCTCTTGAATCACTCTATCGATTTATGAAAATCGCATTACAATCCGTTGCGTAGTTCAAAAGATCTAAGCGTAGAGAAGGCGGGAAGTGACTTTGTTTTAAGTAAAACTCTTAAATGAATAGCCTACACCAAAGAGTACAATATATAATAGGAGGCCTACACGAGGCGCTCGCGAGAGAGTGGACCCGCCATGAGATCCAACCAAAAAGTAACCATAACCAAGAAGGCAAGAACAACCGGAATTGTCATTGGATGATCAACGGGAACAAGTCAGTCATAAACATTAGAAAGGAAATTGGAATTTATTGATTGTTGAGTGTCCGCGTTTTGTGTTATTGATTGGCCTAATTGAAGCTCGGTATCTCCGTGAATATTGTGTGATATCTCTATTTAAAGTGTACCTAGTAAAATTTGCTATCAATCATGGTTGCCATATGTTTTAATAAGAAGATTAAACATTACGTTCATTTGGAGACATATACAAGCCACAAAGAATTCTTACAGACCCATAAATTAAAATTGCCCCTGGATTCATATATTGTATACGCCATTCAAAAGTTTTGTAATAGCAATTTCGTTTACATACTATTCATTCCAGTGAGGTTACCTCCTGAGGAACAGAAACCATCTGTTACTTTAGTTCAGGGTGTTGGTGAGGAATTCAAATTTCTGCTAAATGATTATGAGGTTCCTTGGACAGTGGCTTTATGTGAATACCCAGTCATTATGGCCCAAAATGTTATAATAACTGGTCTCTGTGCAGTAGTAAGACAGATTTGTTTTTTAAGGAATTACTATATACTAAGACAAGAACATGAAGACGGACTTCTTGGCTTTCGTCACACTTGCCTCCAAGCACCAAATGAGGTTTCAGTATGGACAAAATTCTGTGAAATAGAAATAATAAGAGCTGTCCGAGAATTATTAACAACTGAAGATATCAAAGAAGTACCAGAAGACTTGGTACGTTTTGAGGAACACATGAAGCAGCCCGTCAAAATTCATAATGTGTTTAAAGTTGCACAGACTATACAAAGAGAAAGTGCAATGGCTGAGAAGAAAGCCGCTGCTGAACGTCAAGCTCTGAATGCTCAACTACAGGAAATTGAAAAGGCTCAAGGAAAGTCTGAATATCAAATAAATGCTAAGCCCAAAGTATTTGACGATGAACAAGATCCAGAAGAAAGAGAGGATTCAACAAGAACCCCAAAGTTAAGAAAATGGAAATCTAACAAAAACAAAGATCCTCCTACACTTGTTGGAGTACGTCATGAATTTGCTGAAGGTCCATACTTAACATTAGCAGATCTGGTACTGCTACCACCATATCATGTGATAATACAATCAATCGGAGAAACACGGTTTGAAACTCTATTGCCAAGTACTTACAAATGGTACAAAAATTTGATAACCATTACAAGAATAAAGGAAACTATTATGACTCTCATGAATGATTTTGATTTAAAACAATTGCCATTTGATAACATGGCTATGCCATTAGATTATAAAGGTTTTGATGTAAGTCTGTACAAGTGTGACCCAAAGAGATCTAATCCTCAAAGGAAGTGCTATACCAGGGAATCATACATTGAAAATGCTCTAAGTTATATAAGGAAAGGAATGGAACTGGAACTGTCTGAAAATGAGTACCAACCTATGTTTGAATGGAAAGATATACCGGAGCATGCAAATCCATTTTATGGCATTCTACCTGACACAAGAGTCCAGAGAAAAGCAGAACAACTACAAAATTTAGCATTACCTGTGCTAAAAATGGCTACTGATGGAGATGTGATTGTTGACTTCTGCTGTGGAACTGGGCATTTGGGCATCCTCCTTGCTTATCTGTTGCCAAGATGCACTATAATTTTATTGGAGAACAAAGTGAATTCTCTGATGAGAGGTTGGGAAAGGGGTGAAAAATTGCATTTGCAAAATATCTATTACTACCAGTGCAACCTGGACTTCTTCATTGGCGAGTTTGATATAGGAATTGGATTACATGCTTGTGGGACTGCAACTGATTTGATTCTGGAGAAATGTTTAAAACAAAATGCTAGGTTTGTCATCAGTCCATGCTGCTATGGAGCTATACATGGCAGCGACAGAATAGAGTATCCAAGAAGCAAAATGTTTTCCCACTTCCCCTTGGAAGACTACTTGAGTATTGCTCATGCTGCAGACCAGACCCACCATGACCACCCTAAATCTGTCAGAGGAGCGAGGTGCATGACAATCATTGATTCAGATAGGGCTCGTTTGGCTGAAGAGTTTGATTACACAGTCACAATCATGAGCCTGAAGCCAATCACATGTACACCTAAGAATAATTTAATAATAGGAATTTCAACTGAGAAATAAATAGTAAAATCAACACTTATAACAGATCATTTATTGTATTAACAGATTTTAAACATGTAGAATTCTCACCTACTTTAACAATAGCTTATCTTTATCCTTTTCAAATGAAAACTTGACAAAAATAAGTAATTATATTATCACACCACTGTTCTTAAAAGTTTAACTGATCTTAAAGCATTATCATGGCATCAGGTTGTAATACTTTTATCTAATAAAAGTACAGAATTTTCAATTATTTTTATGTAATTTTCTAAATCTAATTCACTTTTGCGTAGATAATAGCAGTGCGGCATGGGATATATATCTGAAAAATATAATTTAATTGGTTTTACTACAAGTAATTCTAGTCATATAAAAATGGAACTCATATTCAATGTGTCAAAAAATATGTGTTAGATGTTGATGTTCGATGTTAACAATTTTTAATGTCTATTCAATTATAAACTTAATTGTTAATTAATAAGTTGATGTCTATTGCATAAATAATTTTAATAAATGGTTAGTTTTACTGTTTTAATTCCAGTATTAATATATTAGATGTTGACAAGTTTTACGTGTCTATTCAAATATACCGTAATTTGGTTCCATGTCTATTTCATCATATCAATTAGTAATTCTGAATGAACCAACATAAAAAAAAACTGAATAGATGTTGTTAGTTGTTATATAAGTGTCTATTAGATTATATACTTACATAATATCTTTGTGTCTATTTCACAATATCAATAAGTCATTCTGGATGTATTGCTTGTTAAAATTCTAAAATGATTATTATTATTAACTGATTAAAAAAAAAACATACTGAATAGATGTTTGATGTCAAATTAGTGTTTATGGAAATAAAAACTTAAAATACATTGTTGTGTATTCCACGTAAAATAGTCATTCTTGATCTAATTAGTTGATGTCTATTGCACAATATCAGTGAGTAATTCTGAATTTACTAATAAAATAAAGTTTACCATCTCAAAAAAAATATAATAAATGTTTGATGTTAAATGTTTTAAGTGTGTATTCAATTATAAATTTAAATAATAAGTTGATGTCTATTGCATAAAATGAATTAGTAATTCTGGATGTTTAAATAAATGATAAGATTTACTGTTTTGATTCCAACATTAATATTGATGTTAACTTTTATGTGTCTTTTCAAATATACAGTTAGTTCATTGATGTTCAACTGGGTATAGTTTATTAAAAAAATGTAGTTGATTCATAAAATGGATATTATGTTTCTATGAAATACAGATGCAAAATTTTAAACTCATGTTTTAAAATATGGTAAATGAAATAAATGTGTTGAAAAAAAAAACTTTTTTTAATACCTGTACAGAATCACTTCTGTTGCCCCATGGTTGACCCTGTGTTGCATGGAATTCACCGTCTGGTTCTACACGACCAAAGCCGCCGTATTTCTTGCTATCTGAACATAGGACCGCCTGAAAAAAAGTACCAAGTTATAATTCAGCTTTTCTATAAAACTATTGTAAGCAAAAATGTCTGGAATGGGATACGGGGGGGCGTCACGTATAATGACAGATGGGCCAGAGTCGTCAAACGGGTGCCGGAAAACGGGCATTCGCTGCTGTGGGAGGCCTAAAAGACGTGGATATTATGGTATCCATATATAACCAGAGAAGGCAACACAGGAAAGAGTTGAAGGGTATGGGGAGACCTTTGCCCAGCAGCCGGAGAATACAGGTTGAATAAAAATGAGGATTAAAAGGTCAATTGTAGTACCTATTTGCGCTGCTTATTGTGGCAATCTTTGAGGAACGCCATTGTTCAGTGGTGGCTGTCTTTCTGCTAAAATAATGACTAATCTCGGAAATCATCATCATCTGCCTAGCCTTTTCCCAACTACGTTGGGGTCGGCTTCCAGTCTTACCGGATGCAGCTGAGTACCAGTATTTTACATGGAGCGACTGCCTATCTGACCTCGACAACCCTCGATACCCCTAGGTAAGATTGGTTGTCAGACTTTCAAGCTTCTGACGACTCGTAACGACTGTCAAAGATCCACGTATGACAGCCGGGACCAACAGCTTAACGTGCTTTCCGAGGCACGGAATGACGTCAGTAATGTCTAAGATAAACTTTAGAAAGTACATATGAATTGAAAAAGTCACATTGGTACTTGCCCGGATTCGAACCCACAACCTCATGCATGAGAGGCGGGCGCCTTAACCGCTAGGCCATCACGACATCACCTAACCTCGGAAATAAATTCCTAAAATTCTAATATAGTGTGTTTTTTTTTCTGCGTCGCTTTCGGGAAAATCTAAAGTGGGAAAATTATTTGTAAAACATGATGTAAGTACCTTGTAATTGCCAGGAACGTCGACGCCCACCCGGTAGTCTGTGAAGCTCTGGTAGGGATGGAAGTTGAACACGAACAGCAGGCCGGCGCGCTCGAACGAGACCAGTTTGTCGCCCTCGTGCTTACATGATACATAGGCCTGAAGGTGGGTTTATTGTTAGAAAATATCACATTGCCTAGTGGCGTAGCTTGCCTTAGGGGGATCCAGTATCAAAAGGAGATCGTGGAATCGTGAGCCCAAATGTAAAAGGATAAAAAAAAGTTCTAAAAAATCTATTATATAAAAGAAAATCGTGTTAGTTACACTATTTATAACTTAAGAACGGCAGAACCGATTTAGCTGAAAATTGGTGGGGAGGCAGCATTAAAACCAGGAGACGGACATAGGATACTTTTTATTTTTATAGTTTAGGTGTAGGGGAAAGGAAGGGTATGGTAGGGTAGAGGTGGGGGTATCGGTAGGATAGGGGTAGGGGTATCGGTTGGGTAGGGGGTAGGGTACCACGCGAACGAAGTAGTGGCGAGATAGCTAGTTAGTAATATTTTTCAAAATTCTAAAATTGACAGGTCTAATTTATTTCCACCCCTTCCTTTTTTCATGGGACAGAAAATATAATAATATATAATTTTAGATTACGTTGTGAACAAGGGAATCGGCACCAGTACAAGTTTAAATAAGAATTTAGGTAAAATCAAGATAAAACAATAAAAATAGAAAAACCGTATCTCATACTAACCGGCGCAGAGCTCAGCCAGCCATACTTCTCTTCCAGCTCATTCATATCCTTATCGAACTGGTTGAGGAACTTGTACTTGAGCAGGGGGTCATCCACGAGGTTCCACTGGCGGCGCGCGTAGTGGTACGACGAGTTGTTGCCGGCGCGGGGGAAGTCCAGCCACTCGGGGTGGCCGAACTCGTTGCCTGGGGGGCGAAGGTGAAAAAGATGACCAGGGTTATTTGTAGAAGTAACTAGGCAGCATTTTTTGTTCACGTTTGGTCTTTGTAAGTAGTCTAGAGTGCAGGTGCTCTGGTTAAGTCTAATTGGCAGTGAGACCAGACATTGGAATTGATCATCCGTTGTGATGTGGTCTTCGTTAGGGTTTGACCCCACTGAGGGTAGGTTTTTAGAAAAGTTAACACTAAAAAAGCACGCAACATTTTATTTGAAAACACAATATCTTAGGCATTGAAATGTTTGTAAAAAAGTTTAATTGGAATTATATCAAGTTCACTTTAAGTTTTCTTACTGAAGAACTCAGATACTTTTGGGGGGCTAGCTTGAGATGTATCGTATTCACATGTATTCCTCCAAGATCCTGTTTACATTTTTTTTTAAGAGTAAGTACTACCTTATTATGGAATAACATGTCTTGCCCATTCTTATCCGTAAGAAACTACCTTTTGGAAGAGGCAACTAGGTTTAATAATTTTTTCTTGTACATGACGTTTAAAAGTGCTTTTTAATGGTCCAACTGAAATAAATGATTTTAAAATTACTTTGAAGAGACGATATAAACATACCTATGAAGTTAAGATACGCCTCGCCAGCGAGCGCATGCGTGATGAGTCGTATCATGCAGTGCAGCGCCAGCCCGCGCTCCACGACTGCGCTGGGCTCGCTCAGCGTGGACATGTGCGTGTACATGGCTGCGTCCATCAGCCAGAATGCTATTGTTTTGTCGCCGACTAGAGCCTGGAGAGATAAGAAATAAATGAAAATTTGAAGATACATTGGTCTTTTAGTTTTACGAGCTTTTGTTTAACTTGCAGAGATGGAGGGATGGCTTGGATGGTTTCCTCAGAAATTGGCACGGGGAGGCACACCACAGAGGGAGATGGATAAAATGGAGAAGGGGGGCTTTGCTCAGGAGGGAGACAGTAAGGACGGGTAAAAAAAAGTTTTTATCCACGTCCAAGTTTTTTTGGTCACACGGTTTGAGTTGCTGATCTGAAGTAACTGATCCATTAGCGTCTTGATCTAAAACCCTATGAACATATTTTACAAGGTAGACCACTAGTACCACCACATACCTAATGCCATATTTTCAGCACGAAAAATATTCGCCTACGTCCTTAGTGACTACAAACATAATCATTATGGACTGTTGTGACAGGAGTCCCACAGTCCCCTGCAGTGTCACCTATCTTAATGCCTAAGGCATTAAGCGCCTTTGTACTTTTGTTGCATAAAGTTTAAATAAATACCTGGTCATGACTCTCAGCGTAAGCCACGGTGCCTTCCATCCACCGCCTGTTGGTGAGGGTGTGCACAATGTGGCCGATCTTCCAGTCCTCGTCCTTCTCCTCCTTCAGGAGTTTGATCCACATGTCGGGGATGGCCATGCCTAGTCGGTAGTCGAAGCCAGTGCCGCCCTCGTTCACTGGGCGGCAGGAGGCTGGCATGCCTGACACATCCTGGAAATTAGACGAGCGTTATAGTGAAGGTGGAAACGCATAGTAACATAAGAAAACTATACTCCTTCTTTAGTTCTCGGCAATGGGGTTCGCCGCAACTTCTAATAATCCGTTCTAGTTCTCAAATTCAAAATTGTCAAATTGTCCCTCCTTGTCTAGACTAGGACACTCAGCAGGTGAACTTATGACTTGTCAAAACACGATTCTTCCATAGATTTTGTATGGCAAAAGATGGCTATGAGTTCACTTTGTGCCGACTCCATTGACTATGACTATTTATTAATTTGAAAGCAATTAAAAATCAAATTTTACAGTTAATTGAATATTAATCAGCTATAGCATCATTTCTAGCTACAATAAAGCACTCCAAAGGTACAACATGTGGAACCTCACCTCAGCAATAGTCATAGCCCTGCTATCGATCTTATGTACCATCTCATTGGCCAGCATGAGGTAGACTAGTGCCTCAGTGTCCACGCCCAGCCCGTAGTACTCGTCGTAGTGGCCCGAGAAACCCTCGCCGATGCCGCGGGAGTGGTACAACATTGATGTTACACCGTCGAATCTGATGATAAGTGATAGATGGGTTAGTTGTAACAGGGGCCCGTTGAAACAAAGATGGCGGAGCAAGGATTAAAGTAACGACGTCCATGTCCAAGAAAATATTATTTATAATACATTTTGCAAAGCTTGGAAATTGAAGATACACATTAAGTAGTATAAAAATATATTTCATACCTGAATCCATCAAATTGATATTCCTCCTGGTACCATCTCAGATTTGATAGCAAGAACCTCAGCACTTCGGTCCTGAAATATAATAACATTTTTTTAGATATCTCGTGTGATAACTGACCATGGATGACCATCAAGGGGCTAGCTAGTTAAGGAATTTCCTGAAGTTTACCTCGACTAAGTTGCGGTCAGAACATAGTAGTTAATATATGGGAAAATTACTTATGTGTGCAGGGCCCGATCTAGCTATTTAGGCGCTCCGGGCAAAACAATATTCGCCGCCTTTTACACTAACACCAAATTCATCATGAGCTTGCTATTCCGATGATATCTAAGATGATGTGATATTATTTTAATCGCAAGTAACAATATCAAATACAACAAACAAGTATACAAAAATTCACGAGAGTATTTTGGACTTCGTGCAACCGCCCGGCACCCTCAGTTATGCCGCTCTAGGCCCAGCTTGCCCCCCTTTAGATAGGGCCCTGTATGTTTGATCAAACTTGATAAGTCTAGCGCGAGAGGCGGATGTACGAGTTTACTATCAATACTTACTCAGAATAGTTGAACAGCCTACTGTCCCACAGCTGGTGGGTTCCTCTCACTCCGTCGTGGAAGAAGCAGGAGTTGGTGCCGTCGAACTCGTTGAGGCCGTCCAGGGTGTTCTTGGAGGCGTGGGAGTGGACCACGTCTAGGAGTACGTATAGTCCCAACTCGTGCGCACGATCGATCAGCTGCTTGAGTTCGCAGGGTGTGCCGTAACGACTGGGGAGAAGAGAAGATGGCAGAGTTAACTGTTTTTTTCTTCAAATTAATTTCCGAAGCTTCCTAATGTTTGAGCTGATAAGTCAAAGTCAAATTATTTATTTCAAAGGGCCATTAAAAGGCACTTTTGAATATAATACAAGAAAAAAAAACTTTTATTTATTTTTATGTAGCTATTTTGGTATAGCGGCAATAGAAAGAAAACATTTAGTAGAAATTTCAACTCTATAGCTATTACGGTTCATGAGATACAGCCCGTTGACAGACATGCGGACGGGCGGGCAACGGAGGCTTAGTAATAGGGTCCCGTTAGCACCCTTCGGGTACAGAACCTTAAAAAAAGGTTTGAAAAAAAAAATAACAATGATATACCTGCTTGTTGCAAAGAAACTTGTGACCTGGTAACCGAAGGACGCGTAGTATGCATGCTCCATTATAGCCATCAGTTGTATAGAATTGTAACCTGGAAAGTACAATTTTTATTAATAATCCATACTATTAAGTGCTCAAAGTAACTTTTGATGGACAGTATGAGTACGGCTTACGCTGAAAACCAGCGCCCTGGTTTTAGTGCCTCCGTGCATTGGCCACGGGTTTATGCTGAGCGTAAGCCCTTTCGCGCGGTAGTGGCGCATATTTATTTGATCTTTATTGTTTAGATTTAATTCAAACTTGTTTCTACCTTACCATTATGTACAATTTTTGATTTTTTCTTTTTATGTTGTGTTCGACATACATACATAACATCACGCCTGTAATCCCCGAAAGGTTAGGCAGAAGTGTACACAATAGTACACCCACATTTCGCCAGTTATGTTTTTCTTTTTAGTCCCATGTAATAGGGGGCGAGCCTATTGCCATCAACCGGGCACAAATCCAGACTCCGAGGCTGCTACTGAGAAATTCCTGATGGAAAAACCCAATAACACTTTGCCCGGCCTGGGAATCGAACCCAAGACCTCATGCACAGCAGTCGAGCTTGCGACCAGTAGACCAACGAGGCAGTCAGTCGAGGCGGTTGTGTTCGTCATTTTCGCGTGAATGAACAGTCTTTCTATTTCTTTAATTTTTCTTTGTAGTGATGTGTTTTCTTTTTACACCTCGTATATGAATTTTGAATTTTGACCGTTGAGCGCAGAGAATTCGAATCGCATAATTAGAAAGTACATATTTAAAATATTATGCCATTTAGCCTACCTTGATTTTTAATCCTAGGCAGGACATTATCTCTGAATTCGTTGTATGTGCCTACTTTGCCCTCTGACGTAGCTATACCGACGTGGCACTCGTATATGCGAGGAGACTTAGGTCTTGCTACTTTGGGGTGCTTAAATTGATAAGGCTGAAAAAAAAATATATCTTAATAAAATATTTAATAAGGTTTTTCGATCACAGCAGCGGCAAATTTTAATCGAGACTAGCCTAGACACTTGAGATTTATTATAGTGCACAAGTGCATTTCCTCTTCCCTCACTATAGTACGGTGAGACTGCAATCTGACACGACTAGGGAGAGATCAGGCGCAGGACTATTAGCTTTATGTACTTTCCGAGGCACGGGGGTCACAAATTCACAATATACCTCCAACTTCCAAACTCCATGCTGAAGATTACTGAGAAATTCCTAATATATTAACTCAATAACATGCCTGGCCTAGGAATCGGAACCAGGCCTTATTATTTAAGTTGTAAAATTATTATTATGACTAGCCCGTACTGTTCCACTGCTGGGCAAAAGCCTCCCTCCAATGGTGTCAACTATTCAACTTAAAATCGACAGAATCAAATGGAATAGTTTAACGCATAAGCTCACTAATGTAAAATTATTCGATTCTAGGCCTACAGAATAAAGTAGAAGAAAGAAGGAGAAGACACTCACGTTTTCTGGCCTATAAATAAACTGTTGGTATGTGAACCCTTCAAAAGGTTTGACATAACTGGCCCAAGGGGACAGCCTGTACAGATTCTCATTGACTATAAGTTGCACACGGCTTCCATGTTTCAGTGCACAGGATCCATCGGGGTTTGCGGCTATTGTGAGCTCCCATTTACCGTATTCCAATTTCCTGAATGCATGACTCTTTGAGTTCCAACCATCTGGAAAAAGGAAAACATTTTTATTTATCAAAACTTTATGCACATGTAAAAAAATACACTGTACAAAGGCGGACTTAATACCTTGGGCATTTTACATACATAGTAGGTGCACAGGTACAGAAAATTTTCAAGAATAAAATTATTAATAAATACATGATTTACCTATACATACATACAAAATATACAAAGTAGAGAGAGAGAGATAAAAATAGATAGATGGAGAAATACAACAAATTAATTGTCTGATGAGTCTGCCAACTTCTTATGTAAGTGTTCGCAAGCTTTTACCTTTATGCGAGTTTAAGGGCGAGACTTCACCAAAGCGGAAACGAGAGATATTATATTGTGCTGAAGCTAAGCGCTGAGCTGTCAGAATGACGCAAGCTGATTGGTTGTGAGTCACATCTCTTCTCGTCTCCGCTTTGGTGGAGTCTCGCCCTAATGATCTTACTGAGCTTTATGCTTTCATTCTGTTTTAGTTCTTGCAAATCAGAAAACCAGATGTGTTTTTATTGAGTGTGTGATGCATGTGCACATTGTTTTTGTGTGTGCAAGTATTGGCCGAGCCTCACGCACACAGAAAAAAATTGTACGTAGTGCACGTACGTGCCCGAAATTCTACACACACTAATAAGACCAACGCGCCTGCGTAAGATAAAACATTTACAACAAGATTTGTGATGCGCCCGCATTGCACGCGACGCCATGATCAATAATCTTTAATTGACCTCTATTCTATTAACAAAAGTATTGGAATTTTGAACTAACTGAGAATTAACTGAGTTAGAAATCACGTGATAAAGTCTTAATTCATCGGAATTAGCTTCAAAGATCGAGATGCCGAGTATTCTATTTCTGGGCAAAATCCATGTTCACCCAGACTTAGACTTCGTTGAGGCATTCTTATTTGAATGTAACGAATTCTTAACCGTCTATTTATACCGTCAAACTAATACTGTCCAATTTAAACGCAATGGTGTTTTTTAAACGCCTTGTCTTTAGATTCCTTCGAGCAAGTCTCGACGTCTTTAAAGGCCGAAAAAACAGAACAAAAGATGGTTTTAATTTTGACTAGTAGGTACAAGTTAAGAAGTATCTTTAGAAAATTATGCATCTGAGCAGGTTTAAAGCGGGCTACTCATACACCTGCCACAGGGGCAACCTAGGGTGTAAAAGTGGGGATGACTCTGAATTGCCACTTTAATTGCGATAAGGCAAGCAGGGCGGTTTCCTATTGTGTAGAGACCGCTACCGCTGGGCGCCCTAGATTGCCCCTGTGTTGAAGAACGAAGAAAGACATGGTTGGTCCAGTTGCTAAGAGATTGACTGATGCGCTGCGTGTTGTTCGATTTCCGCCCGGAACAAATATTAGTATGGCCTACAGAATGATGTTCCGTGTCTAGCCGCTTGTGTATGTGAGTTTCAAAGGTCGTAAACGCACCCACGATACAGGAGAAATTTCTAGTGTGGGGAAGAAAGTAAGTTAGTCATCTAATAACGTACTGAATTCTCCTTGTAAGTGCAAGCTGTGTGCCCCGGGGGCCCATTCTCTCCATGTCACGGAGCCATCAGAGTTGTACTGGGGCCCGAAGTATTTATACCCCTTTGTGAACCCGTCAAAACCACCCTCCCAGCTCTCGATGCGGTCCCACAAATCTTTGTAGCAGCCATATCTGAAATTGAGATGAAAACCTCGTTTGAACTATGTGCTTCTGCATTTATGAATCGTTCACTAGGAACGTTAAGCAAAATAATAACAACGAATTATAAGGTAATTGGTTATCCTGCCCGAAGTTACCGAAATATTAGCAGTAGTGTTTAATTCTGGAAGGTGTTTGATACATAAGCAATTTATACAGTAGTACAGAAGTATGGAGACTCGATCCCTACTAATGTTATAAAAGCGAAAGTAACTCTGTCTGTTGTGCTTTCACGACTAAACCAATGAAACAATTTTGATGAAATTTGGCACGGAGTAAGTTTGAGCCCTAAGCATAAACACAGCACATTTATTCCGCTACTTCGTCTGCGTCAGTGTAGGGCGTAGTTAACTACTATTGTGTAATCTGGTTACTAACTACGATTAAAAGTAGTTAACTACATGTAGTTAAGATTACATGTAACCAAACTACAGTAATCAAACTACATGAAGTAGTTGTTAATTTGACTACTGCAATTTAGTAGTTATAATTACTGATTATTTGAGTACTTAGAACTTATATTTTACAATTAAATAAACATGTAATGTATTGATATATATTTTTTGGAATCTGGGTGCATAAAAACAGTTTATTTCGCGTATTTTTATTTTGACGAATAATTGTGTTTATTGACATTTGTATGTATTCAAAAAATCAAAATTACACAGCAAACATCAACTTAATTAAAATTATTTGCGAATCAATAAAATAAAAAATAAAAAGTGGATTGGGTGAGTTAATCATTTAAATTACCTTTAGTACTACACGTTTTTCGAACATTTCATCCGACAACTTGTGGGATTTGGGATGGTTAATCATAGTTGCGTATTTCATCAGAATTTAGTTTTCAATCCATATCTGATAAATAACAGGACACTATCAGATCTGCTTTTGGCCCGCACCTTGCCCGCGCCTTGCCTCCGCCCGACGCCTCTTGTATTTGTTGTCCCGCGTTTAACAGTAATGACGCAACCAGTCACAAGTTTCACAACGCCATACTCTAACGTGCTCCAACTACCTACCTAGCAAACGACAAGTCGGTACATGAACGAATCGCGCGCGCGTTTGTTTTGTTTAAATACGCAAAATCATTTTAAATTTTGTAGTTATAAAAAGTAATCTCGTAATCGTGATTGCAACTACAATTTGTAGTTAGTAATCAAAATGTTTAACTACTTCTTACGATTATTTAATGTAATTTGTAATTATGATTACTGATTACTATATGTAATCGTAGTTAGTAATCAGTAGTTAGATTTCATATTGCCCAACACTGGTCTGCGTCCGCGATAGCCGGCAGTTACGTGGACTAAGCTAGTCCTTTACTCAGGTTAAGCAAAGGCTGGTAAACTAATAGATTTCATTTCAGATGCATTGCAGATTACAAAGGGGTAGGTAATATGTACCTAATACCGAAGTAGTTTCCCGATTTCTCATTACGATGTCGACATGAATAAACCGATGTGTTTTTTTATGAACTTATCTAAAGGATCGATTAAGCGATCTCGTTTGCATAGTGACGACCAAAAAAAATCGCGTCTACAAAATGTTACACAGCTTTATTTAATGAGATAGAAAGGAGGGTATTTTAAAAAATCCGCGTAATATGGATTGAGCATGCGCTATACCGCATATATATGCGCATGTACCGTCAATATGTCTTCGTTTACCGTACACGTACCTACTCAATTACCTATTTAAATAAGTCACTGCCTATGTGCTTCCTCATTATATTGCTACATCGATCACATTGGAATATTCAGTGTCTACCGTCTACCTACCTACAAGTATGACAAATAAAGGAATTTTCTTAGGTAACTGTAGGCTAGCTAGTTTGTATCATATTATATTATGTTATGTGTGGAAACGAGCGCAATATTTAATGAATATCGAAGTTCCAAAGTATGTCTAAAGTTCTGCCTTTCTGATATCAATTGACCTTATGTTTGACATTGGGAACGTCACAGCGCACATAACACGCTTGTAGCGCTGCATTTACAAAGGCGATATTTAACTTTGGAAATAAATTTCAATACAAAAATATGTTTGCGCTTCAAAGGCGGAAAATACCAATGCTTTGATATACCAAGCACTGCTTTTCATAGAAGTGACTATAAATATTCAAAACAACATTCTCTAACGCTTCTGTACGCCAAAAATATAAAGCGCTACAGCGCTTTATTGCCACCAATTAGTAAACACTGTAGGTTAACCTTAAATTTAAGCTAAATAACACTTAAAACCACTGTTTTCTTCCACAAATTCACTCAAAATTTATTATAAATGATATTAGGAACACTAATGGCTTACCTGCGTCGAATTTCCCGTTCGTATGGCTTCAAATAACCATCGCGATCGAATAAATTCTGTATGTCGGGCACTGGCACTTCCATCGGGTCCATAGCTGAATAGTTACCTCCCATTATGTCTGTATAGCCGCTTATTTGTCAAACCGGTACGAACTGCGCAGGCGCTTCACAACCGCGCGAAATGGTATCACTCGTTTAAATGATAAAGCGTTGTTCGATTTACTAGCAACTGTAGACAAGTTTATTACAATTTAGATAAAGTTCGGGTCATCCGTGGCACGCCAGACTTTGTATCAATTATGTATTTGATGCTAAATGTCCACGGGCTAAGCATTTGTTTTAAAAATTACAGTATCAATGCCCATTGTAAAACATTCTTTGATCTCGTGATAATGTTATCGAGTTTACCTCGCTATTTTTATTCGCAGTAAACCGTATGAGATTGTGATTAAAACCGTTTACAATATACCTACCTTACTAGGTAGGTACCTACTCACTCTTCACGAAGTATTGTCGGATATTTATCAATTTGAAGCGATTACGGACACGTGTATTACTCATACATTTACAGGACCTAGACTCGAGAATAGTTAAATAATCTTACTACCTACTAGGTACCTACCTATTATAAATGCGAAAGTTTGGATGGATGGTCCGGATGTTTGTCACCTACTCAATCACGAAAGGACGGTTAATCGGATCTGGGTGTAATTTTGCACAGAGATAGATTTTTGTCTGGCATTTTTAACACATAGGATTTTTTATCAAAAAAAATACTTGCAACGCGGAAGCTAGTTACCTAAGCTATACTTAATAGTTTTCACTACTGATTGGTTAGGTATGGAATATAACCATATTGACAGATTTACAGACACAAATTAGCATTTCATTAATAGTCTACCCACATAATCTATTTATGAGTGCCGTTTGCAAATTTCGCTTTTTTCGAGTTCCTAAAGGAAAAAACCGGAACCCTTGTAATAGCATTTTCGGTTCGTCTGTCACAAACGGGTTTTTCTCAGGATTTACCTATGTTACGTACCTATGGTAATTTTTAACCTTGACTATTGGTATGTCATGTAGGTAATTGTAAATTTAGAATCTAGCGCAGGTTTATTTCGCAAATCAAAATACAGTAGGTATCTAATTATGGCAGTCCGAGAAAGAAGAGATATGTTTTTAAGTCCCATGTAACAGGGGACGAGCCTATTACCATCAACCGGGCGCAAATCAGCAGACTTCAAGGCGGCTACTGAGAAATTCCTGACGGAAAAACCCAATAACACTTTGCCCGACTTGAGATTCGAAACCAAGACCTCGTCCTCAGTAGTCGCGCTTTGCGACCACTAGACGAACGAGGCAGTCAAGGCGAGGCGTATTTATTTTGTAAAAACCTAATATTTTGATATTACAAACTGACACTTAAATTTTATTTATTTGTATGTAACATGTATTAGATAACCTAAATACCTATATTAGTCGGGATCAGCTGCGTAGCGATAGGGCCGTCAATAATACCTACTAAGTACAGTCAACAAAAGAAACCGATGGATATATTTAAATGTTATTTAATTTAAAAAGTAGATATTGGTGCCGATTCTCTTGGTCACAAATTAAACTAAAATTAGACTATTTCCATCTTTTTCTGTCCAATAAAACAAGAAAGAGACTAATGTAAATAAGAGCTGTTAAATTTAGTCAATCTGACACATCAATACAATTATAGTTGACATCTTAAAACGTATGGATTAAAAATACGGAAAAGTTCAAGGCAAAACTAATTTGGCATCGCTAACTTAGTGCTATTGGTGCCGATTCCCTTGTTCACAAACTATACTAAATTTAGAGAATTGACATCTCTTACTAACATACAGCGAAAGGAAAGGACGGTGACATTCCGTGACATTAAAGAACTAAGTTAGAGATGTCAAATTAGTTTTGCCTTGAACTTCTCCGTATTTTTTTATCTAAATAAATTATCCAGATTCATATAACACACGGGGAGATATACAAACAAATTATTCGTTGCGTCATAAAAACAGACTAAATTTACCCCCCTCCCGCCTTAAATCACACTCATCTAGTCCATACTCAATGTCAATTAAAATATATAATAAATTACCGGAAGACTTAAAACAACAAAATAAAACCAATATATTCTTAAATAAATTAAAGCAATTCTTAATTAAAAGAAGCTATTACACAATACACGAATATTTAACGGATAAGTACAATAATAATACATAATTATGAATAAAAGATTTTTATTAATTAAAATAACAAAAATAAATTATATAATATACCTATATAAAAAATATAATAATAAGTATAAATATAATATATAAAATAACTATATGATCACAATAATAAACGAGAAGTATCTATGTAAGCATACAAATAAGCAATATTAAATATATTATAAGATGATTAAATAAATTTTAAATAAATAAATAGCATTGTAATAAAATAATAATCTAAGAAAACAAAAGCGATATTAAATATAAAATAATTAAACAAATTTTAAATGAACAAATAGCATTGTAATTTAATAAGTAGATAAATGAATAGGAATATAAAATATAATATATCTCAAGAATAAGACAATCTAATAAAGCGCTCTTCCTCTCTCTTACTTATTTAAAAACTTGCTGTGCCCGACAGGGTCCATGATTGTTTCTATTTTTATTTTACCACCTATATGTGTACATCATGGATTGCAATAAACAATTTGATTTGATTTGATTTGATTTGATTTTAATCCACACGTTTTAAGATGACAACTATAATTGTATGGATGTGTCAGATGGACTAAATTTGACAGCTCTTATTTACATTAGTCTCTTTCTTAATTTATTGGACAGAAAAAGATGGAAATAGTCTAATTTTAGTTTAGTTTGTCACCAAGGGAATCGGCACCAATAAACCGTTTCTTAATTTTATTTAAGTTTCAATCAAAGACATCCATCGGTTTTTAAGAAAACTTCCAACTTTATCTGATGACCCTGGATACCTATCTCTTTTGTTGACTGTACATAAGTAATCTGTCTAAGTTAAGTAAGTCTACAAAACATGATTGTGTCAGATGGTAGGTATATAAAAGCAAATTATCTAATAAGTAGTGGGGGAAGATTCCATGATAATAATCGCATGTTTAGAAAATTTGAATAGTAAATAGAATGTTTATGTTTACTTAAAATTTTCTATGCAAGAATTTGAAGTACTGTCAGCAAAAAAAGTAATTGAATTTGTTTGAAAAAAAATGGACACATAACTTGACCTTGGGGTATCCTTTTTTAGAGAGTCATCTAATCTATGTATTACGAGTATTTTAACAATTACTGGACATATAATTTTATGACCAGTAAAATGTGTCGAAATATAGGTAATTACCTACTTAGTAACAGCTTCTAGTTACCAAATTTTCTACATGTATTAGGTTAAACTACTAAGAGATAAATAAATTTATTATACTGAGTTTTAGTCGAAACACAACATGTGTTTTCCCGCAGTCAATGAGTTAAAAAGAACCTAAAATATATGCATAAAGATTCAAAATCTGTTAAGGTAACAATTTTATGAGTTACATAAAAATAGTAGAATCTTTTTCAAAAGAATATTAGACTAATCACTACAGTACTGACCGGCTACCCATAGACTACATAGTTAACTACTTTGAAAACTATGTACTTAGTTTTACATAATATAATACAAAACAACTGGCAACAAATTAGTATTTATTCAATAATCTTATCTATTTAAAAGCTAAACTACACAAGTATCAAACAAATCAAAATATATCAGAGCCAGTTCTCTTTGCCCTGCGGACCGCTTCATCAGGCTGTAACTTTTCATCCTCTGAAGGGTTTTTAGGGAACCCATCTTCATCTAGCTTGCCTTCTTTGTAGTCAGTGACGATCTTTTTACTGTATACCGCGTCAAACAGTTGCTGGGCCGTGAATTCAGACTGAATAACATTGGCAGCTTTGTACGAGACGTATGGTTTCAAATCGAAGTCTTTCAAGTCAGGGACAATGAGCTCTGGTATCATTTCAGGCACAGTAACAAAGCGGCCGTCCATGTAGTATCCCACATCACGTACTCCCCGCTTATCAATCTCCAACTCCCGATTTTCACCGATCTGTTGTTTACGATGAATACGAGAGCCTCTCTTGTTGGCGATCACAAACTTCCTGAAATTCCTCTTGCCTTCCCTCGGAGCTGATAAGGAAATGCTCCTTTTCGATATAAAATTGATTAAATTTGTTATTTTAGACATTTTCTTTCAGTAAATATTACTTTTTGAAAGAAATTGTAGGTTATGCTAATGTCATAGTGACATAAATTTGACATTTTGTCGAGTCTGATTCTGACGTATAGGTAGGTAAAACCGGTGATTACCGCAAACAAAAATCTTAAGTTTATGGTAACTGTATTTGCTCAATCTTACGAAAGGTTACCAAGCATGGTTTATCGTGCAAACGGTGTGCTACTTGTGAACGCTATACTAAATTGTTTGTGCATGCAAGTCGCTACGTGTAGATGATGAGATTGATTAATCAGCCAGCCAAAGCTGGTGCTTTGGCTGGCTGATTAATCAATCTCACCTAGTCCTAGTCGGTGAAAAGCTTGTGCAGTTCAACTTTATTCACCAACGACACTGGACGGCTTGCATGTCTCCGTCGTCAAACTTTTCAGGCAATGTTTTTTTGCTCACTTGTGTCCACTGACCACCACAGATTAATAGAAACGTGATGGTATGAATGATCAAATGGGGGATAATTTCAAGAGAAACACAATATAAATTTGCATTCATATAATTTATAGTAAACCTATATACATAATTATCCTTCTATTATACCAATACAAGTACACACATCCAGGAAACTAAAAGGAAAGATGTTTGTATTATTAGGTACAATGTGAACAAAATTGCCATTAACAAATAAACAACATAATTATGTAAAATTAACTATAATAATTACTCAGAAACATACCATGTAGAAAATAGACAAAATTGCCAATCTCAGCAAATTAGCTAAATAATTGTACGGCAGATAAATGGGCCAAAACGAGTGGATAGCCGAAGTTTTTTTGCAATATTTATTTGTCAACGACAAAATTATTCTTATAGTAAGCCAACAACATTAATACTACAAACAACCAAGGAACGTCATTACTGTGATGTCACCTTAAATAAAAAATATCGCGATTTCTTTTTGTACACTTTATTGCTAATCAATCCCTATACATTTAAGAACAACTGAAAGTAAAAAATCTATCAACTATCTACATTTTGTGCTCAACATTGAACACTAACGGTATACCTATAGATAGACAGAGATACTCAACCTTTTCCGCGTGAAAATAATACATAATCCTATTTTTCTGTCATTTTTAATTACCTACTTACATTTTTTCGCTTTTTCCACTTAGGTACAAGTTTATAAAAAGAATGTGTTTTTGGTAGGAAAAGCAAAAGGTGGAGTACCGCTGTTGAAGGGTGAAACGAGCCCATCTCTTCATTTTTTGAAACGAGTTTATTCTATATATCTAAAAGCATGTTGTTTCACCCTATATTTTACATTGGCACTGTTTTATTTCAGTTAAGTAGCACCTTTAAGGTTGTTCACATAGAGACTTGTTTAGACGATGCGAGAATATAGTGCGATTTGCCGTACATTGCCGGATCACGCGTTTGTCTTGTCATAGGTGACCGATCATCGACAGAAATGAACCACAACTTGCACGATATTTCTCGCACCGTCTAAATACGCTTTTACTCGTGTAACGTTCATGATTAAGTTTGGTAATAATCGCAACAAAAAAATTTGCTGTACTTTTAGTAAATTGCTTGATTTACTAAGTTAATTTTATTGCTTAATGAGCAGTCCATTCAAACAAGATGAAACTTAAATTAAAATTTGGACACGTAAAATATATTTATAAAAGAAAAACCGAACATACCCGAGAAAGACATAACACATTTATTTTTATTGTCCAAGGGAATGTCAAAAACAACATTTAATCGAAAATCAGTATCACAATATTAACCGAAAAGTTATAAACATCTCAACCACATCGAAAATTCACACAATTTATTCGAATTTTAATTGTAGCATAAAAATCATTCGTTGTTTCTAATATTATGTAACTTTTAAAATACATGAATAGATTACGAGAATACAGTAAAATTGAATTAAAAAATTTCGACTTTTTTTACTTTAAATTTAAATTTCATTGAGATAATTAGAGCCCTAGGCGGACTAATGAACCCTAGAAAAGTGTTTACATCAACGTCAATTTCATACAAACAATGGTATTTCGCTAACAGATAAAGAAATTAAAGTCCTCACGTTTTAAACCCTGGAACAATTTACACTTGGGGTCACTGAACCTTCGCTGGTCATGTGTCGGCGGGTCTCTCGTCGTGATGGTTGTGGTCCAGTTCTTCAAGGCTGGACGAGTGCGTCAGGTCGCTGAGTTCGTCGATCTGCTTTTGTTTTTTCCTTACATTCCAATGCAGGCATTCGGCTAGGGAGTCGAACCAGTCAGAGATCTGATCCTGCGCGCATATCGACGGCACAGGGTACACTGACGTCGTCACGTATAGGCTGGGAATGAGAATTTGATGTTTTAATTTTTATTTTGATGATGTTATGGTAGTATGAATTGTAAATAAAATTTAATATTGGTTTGTTTTAGATGATATTCAAAACTTTTTAAAAATATTACAGCAAGACAAATCTGAATAAAAGGGGACAATTTCTTTTTATTTCTGCAGTTGACTTTTCAACATGGATAATTAATGAATTTATTACTGAACATGCATCAGAAACGCTGTACGACTCTTGTACAAAATGGCTGACGATAAACCCTCTTTAAAAAAGTTTGTCACAGAATAGTTAACAAATGGAATGCCTACAACTGTGTACTTAATAATGTAGGTTGCAAAAGCGCGTTTGGAAACTGTCGCTGTGAACATTTTATAAATAACTTGCACTGGCAATAAGTATTATTTGGACACATAAACCATTGTATACAAGAGCCAAAAAAGACAAGACGGTTACAGACATGAAATTGTTAAAACACAGAATTAAACTAAGACATTGGTGATATGATACTAAAAAACTAAATGAGTTAATGTTAAACCATGAATCCATTTACATGCAAAGCAGAAGCAATAAGCAAATTTACCTAAAATAAATATTTTTCAACCTTTAATATGCAAATAATACTTTGATAAAACCTAGCTCTTTATTGAAAAAATAATAATTATGCTAACCCTCCACCGGATAAAAGCAAACAAAAAAAATTAATCGAAATAAAAAAATCTATATCCGCTTAACACAAAGATCGATGTTTATGGTAAGAAGTAGTCTATGATCAATGGAATTCACTCTATGTGTATACGTAAGGCATGTAAATAGGAGACGGCATTTTGATATTTAGCCAAGGCTTTAAATTGCTAGGGCCTGGTTTTCAAGGCAATACTTTTTGTCTTTTATCGAGCCTGCAAGCCCAAATATGTGGGCTAGCGAATATGCACAAAGTTCAATTCCTTTTTAATTATTTCACAATTGTGCTTTGTATCGCGAAGGATCGTAATGTATATTTTCTTTCCCACACAGACTTAATTAAACCTCGACCTTAATCCTCCATTGACTATCTACTCCTTGTCATGCCGTCTCCAGTGTTATGTAGTGATGCGGGTGAAGCATGTCCTGTTACCTATCGCCGGGCCTGAGGGTGACTTGCGAGCGTCCGTCGAACGACACACTGGCCGCACTACGCGCCTCTAGTGTGGGCATTATCTGAAACAAGCCCGGAGACCTCAGCTCAATGCTACAAGTAACTTATCCCTAACTTGAACCCAGTGGGTTGGACAGTTGGATTGGGGATAATTTTACGACACTGCAAAAGTTTAAAGATATATATTCCCTCTAGAATTTCTTCATACCCTTGATTTAATGTATGAGAAGAACCGTGAAAATTATGTGAATATTAAATATAGTTGACCAACCTTAAAATTTTACACCTAAAGCTTATAACATCTTGACTATTACGTTTTTATTTATTCAGAATATTACCAGAGATAGACATGACAAATTACCACAATATTCTACCTCAGACGTACTAGCTCAACGTTTACCTCGCCTACAATACTATACTAAATACTTTTACATAGATACAGTACATCTATAGCTGAACCGCTTTGAGTCCTCGCCTGAGGTGTAAGGGGGGCAGGGGAAGGACGAGATCGGGGACCGGGAGAGGTGCAGGCGGCGGGCGCTTGTGGCGTGATACACAAGAGGCGAAATGTGCACTGGACAGTTCTTCTATGCGACGTCACACTGTCACAGTGGTTAACCGTGAACAGTATAAGCGGGCGAGGATTCAATACGCGTTTTAGCTATAGTCAAGACTATGAATACAGTTATTATACAAAGTTATACAACATGCGGGTAACTATTTTGTAAGCGTATTGCGGCGTGCATAGCGTACGGGGGGTCGTAGAGAGTCCGCGGTACCTATCTCCGTGCTGCAACGCTTGCCGGTTGCGGCCGTCGAAGGATACCCACATGGCGTTTCTCGCTTCCGGGGACAGTGCGATCTAGAATATAGCTTCAAATTAACGGTGGGATATACGGGGTGTAAAAAGACACATCGCACGCATACAGCCCATCAAACGGGGTAACACTGAGTCAAAATGATTGTAGGAAAAAAACTTTTATTTATATTGTGTTTTTTTGCGTGTGTGTCTTTGGTTTTAGTATTGCAACGCACGCAAAATACCGCGCAGGTACAGGTGCATCCAATAGTATAGGAGCTGTCGGTATATTTAAAATTCAATTGGAAAATTTAAAATTGTTAAACAAGTTGGGAGTCTTGGTGGGAAAAATATAGGTTTAATTTTCTAAAGTGTCTTTTTACACCTGTTAGTTTACTGTATTAGGTGGTGTTGGTTCTAAAATTGTTACTTGAGTCCTCTAAAATAATACAAACCTGTGAAACAAGTGTTTAGAACTATATTTAATACTAAAAATCATCACTGAAAATTGTGCAGGTTTTTTTTTACAATTTCATTGCAATCGTTACATGAAATTATAATGTCAAATATTCGACTAACGCTACGTAATACACTCCTGGATTTGCCAACCATTACTTTCTTACAAACCATTGTGGATTTCTAACCATGAAAATCCAATAAAGAGTACTAAACATCAAAGTTATCATAAATAATAATGCATAAAAAAATGCATACTATAATGGCATACTGGTCATTATTTTGGTGTCATCATTGTTCCAAATTTGAATTCACGACTAAAAATAGTTAGAGATAAACTACGATAACATGGCGTGCCCCTCCACAATGAAAAACGTTTGAAAGTATTTGCAAGACTCACAACGCAAGTGTGCGTAATGAGACGGTTTTCGAAACAAAACCAAATCAGCGATTTGTTGCGCGACTAGCGGCGTCAATAATTACTCATTATTATTAGTATGGTACTGCACTGACATACTCTATTAAAATAACACGTGCTTTGTCTTGCGGGGCGGCTAGTTATGATTAGTTGACCAACAAATCTACCGGCCTGCAACTGAAGACGAATACTTACAACTACATACAAACTCTTTCATAAGCATGTTCACACACATTTAAATAGTTTATTTATTTATTTATCTTCTTACATATACCATTACAGGACATCCCAATGTGGTAAATGCGCCTTAACTTATTCTAACTTCACTTTAGTTATCGCGAGGGGCGCGCCATGTTATAGTTGTATATCTCTACAAACATTTATACAAAAAACAAAACAGTGTGGTTAGATTTATAGGTCTAGGAGTGTAGTTTCAGTTTTGTTCTTAGTGTGGGGCAATGATTTATAATAGATATAAAACTATATTTACCTTGAGCTCCACCCCAGCAGGTACCACAATAGGCCTGAAGGACAGCGAATGGGGGCAGATGGGGGTGACCATGATAGCCGGCACTGACGGGTGGATCATACTCGCGCCCGCCGCCACTGCGTACGCCGTACTACCCGTTGGAGTTGATACTATTAGGCCTGGAGAAGTAACAATTATTGGGGTAAGAGAGGGTACTAGTTGTTGGATATTAGGGAAGATATGTTTATCTATTTGTTGCAAAGGGACATCATCTGCCTAGCCTTTTCCCAACTATGTTGGGGTCGGCTTCCAGTCTAACCGGATGCAGCTGAATACCAGTATTTTACATGGAGCGACTGCCTATCTGACCTCCACAACCCAGTAACTGGGTAATACGATTCCCCTAGGTTAGACTGGTAGTCAGACTTTCAAGCTTTTGACGACTCGTAACGACTGTCAAAGATCCACATATGACAGCCGGGACCAACAGCTTAACGTGCTCTCCGAGGCACGGAATGATGTCAGTAATGTCTAAGATAAACTTTAGAAAGTACATATGAATTGAAAAAGTCACATTGGTACTTGCCCGGATAATCGCTAGGCCATCACGACCGAAAAAAAGGGAAAGGCATGTTGCAAAGGGACATAGTACTAAATTAAGTTCACATAGGAGCGGGTGTCTAATTCTGTGTTTGCGCCCCTCTCTAGTGTGAGCGAAACAGCTGCGCGAGAAAGAGATAGCCACCCGACGCGAGCGCGCATCTCCGAGACTTCACAAGCTCTCAGACTGCGTTACACACTTACACGTGCCAGTATAAACTTCAAATAAGGACCGAACCAAATATCTATGTACTTAAAGTTAAGAATACAAAAATATTAAGAATTCATTGTTTCATTAGTAAATACTCGGCCAGAACCATTGTCTATCTGTTAACACAGTCACAGTCTTCAGATAGAATCAGTCTTCATTTATTCCGTAAAAAAAATAGCTTTATAGAAATTATATTTCTAATGTTTTATTTTATGGAGACTCTTACCGTCTCCTTGCACGGAGGTGATATGCTTTCCATCCAGGAACAGGTCAATATTGGAGAGGTACGGAGAGGGCCCCCGGTCCACCACCACTTCGTTGAGCACCAGTATCGTGGTCGGCTTTTTCTTCTCCTTGCCGTCTTTGTCATCACGACTCTTGCGCAGCACCACGCATTGGAGACGCGACCGTAACGTTAGGGCTGCGTGACCTGGAAGTTAAGTAAAGATATGCTTTAAGTGTCTTTTTAACCGACTTCTAGAAAAGGAGGAGGCTGTTCGCGCTTAACTCCGTCGCTTGCCAAACGATTTGAAAAAATCTTTTTTTGTTGGAAACGTGCAAACAATTGTTAAATTTTAGTATAGTTTAATCGTAGGTTAGGTTAGGTTTATTAATATAGGTAGGTTTTAGTATTATTTTTAACTTTTAAGTGCTTTTAGGGTTTTTTGAAAAGGTTATTTATTTTTGCAAAAAAAAAAAATATACCAGGTATAAGAAAAGACGATTGTTATGAGTTGATTTTTGAACAGTGAACTAGTCTTACCTTCTAAAACGTTCATAACTTGGTCCTGAAAGTTGTTGAACTCGAAAGGCGTGAGGAACCCTAGCGAGCCCAAGTGGAATGCCATCACAGGAGGTACTGATTGCTGAAAACAAAGACACACGGCATAATGTTAATGCACCGCATTTAACTAACTCAATCATCTTTTTAAGACAGAAATAGCTTTATTTTTTATGGGAGCTAACCATACTATTCCCCACTAGTGCAAATGTCCGTTGCTTCTTAGTGCGCTTTTCTAAGCACCGACGCAACGAAGCTGGACGAATCCCCACAGAAATGACTCATCTGTCTCGGGTTCTGTATCTAAATGAATCCGAATACCTCAGGAAGTAGTAGGAAAAACTTAATAATTTCAATGTAAAGAGCTATTGTACGAGTAATTCGTCGAAAAAAAATTGGCTGAGTAGGTATGTGCCTTTCTTTAAAGCTGAATTCGGATAGTCGTGGAACGGAACGGAGCGGAAGAATCGTTTCGCGAAAATATGTAAGATTACATAGAGTACCTACCATTCTTCAGAATTTGTTTTATGACAAGCGATTAGGTTTTTGCGTTTGTACATACAGTTCATTATACAACGTGCACAAAATTATATTTCGACGAATTCCAAAATCAATTGAGCCTAACAATATCTTACCTGGAACAGCGAGCTCGCATGCAACAGCGTCCCATCTCCACCCAAACAGATGATAAAGTCGATCTTGTCCGTCAGATCATCAGTGCCCGCCCTGAAGGTCATCAGCCGCTCCTTGACTGACGTGAAGTCTCCATACTCGGCAAGTAACCTGTCATCCAGCACAGCTGCTTCAACGAACACCACCATGCTTTTGTCCTGGAATCATTATCGTAATACTATTGTTAAATTATTATTTTACTAGCGATCCGCCCCGGCTTCGCACGTTTGCAATAGACTAATGAGACTTTTTCAATTCATATATTATGTACTTTCTAAAGTATATCTTGGACATCACTAACATCGGCGAAGAAAAACATTGTGAGGAAACCTGGACTTACTGTCCCACTCAAACCATGTCAGAGGCCCTTGAGGCGGTTTAGAAACACTAACACTGTGTGGGGTCGTAAGACCTTACTGCCCACGCGATATAGAAGAAGAATGTGGACTAACTATACGTAAAAACCTTCCTCCTGAATCACTCTATCCATTGATGAAAACCGCATTATCATAATCCGTTGCGAAGTTTGAAACATCTAAGCTTTTATATGGCGGGAAGCGACTAGCGACTAGCGTTTTTTACTATGTAGAGATGTACTAGGTATGTCATGGATAATAAATAATATGAATGTTCGGATCTGGATACGGATATATGAATAATGTTATATGGGTTTTAAATACGGTTACGGATATGCAATTATTTCGGATACAAAATAACGAATCATCATCATTTTAACAGCCAAACGAAATCCACTGCTAGTCGTAGATTCAAAAGTGCCTGTAAATGGTTTATTTGAAATAAATGATTTTGATACTATTAAACCTTTTTGTCCAACTAGAAAGTAGGTATCTGCTTATATAAAACCTATTTAGTATTGTTTCTGAAGACAACTTATCGATTTTTATTGATATGAACTTGAAAACGTACATCAAATATTCAGACACGTAAATTACTAGTTCACGGTGGACATAATTGTTCAAATTGAGTCATAAGTAGGGTTGCTACCCATCCGGGACTCGTCGGATTTGTCCTAGTTCAGTGGGCGTCTGAGGGTTTTTTGGAAATAGTTTTTTTTTTTTAAAGTGGCAATAGTCTTGCCCCCTATTACATGGGACTTAAAACAAAACTGGCGATATGTGGGTACACCTCTGCCTAACCCTTCGGGGATTACAGGCGTGACGTTATGTTATGTTTTTAAAAAGTGTTTGAGTGACACCGGGGACACTTTTTATGTCAGGGGAATCTCGATCAATTGAAAGATAAGCAATGAATAAAAAATGTAAACGATATGAAATTTTTTTTTAGGGGCGACCGCGGTTTTTGTTGTCTTTTTGAAGTTTTTGTCCGTCCTCAGCATTTAATAGCAGGTGATAGCCCTAGCGATAAATGATAAAACTGACCACATGCCGTGCTATTGTGATTATTGATCGAACTTCATACAATGATAATGAGTGTCGGCCATTGTTATCATGCTAAGGGGAACGTTCGCGAAGTTTCATAGCATTCATAGTTCGAATCTCACATAACTTTCAACGTAGACAGATCACCTATATGCTCAAACGAGGACGTGATTAACGTGGATGAGGCGAAAGGAGTATGTAAGGATCGTAGCAGGTGGCGTTCTGTGGTTTCTGCCTACCCCCATGGGAAAAAGACGTGAGTTTATGTATGTACTAAGCCTACGTTGTACAAAGAACACACCCTCCAAGTTTCAGGTCTATACGATCAGCGCTTTAGGTTGTGTTTTGATCCATCAGTCGGTCATTCAGGATAAAGAATTTTATATGAATAGATAGATTAGATAGATAAGATTTATTGGGTTTTTCCATCAGGGATTTCTCAGTAGCAGCCTCGGAGTCTGGAGTTGCCTGCCCGGTTGATGGCAATAGGCTCGCCCCCTATTACATGGAACTAAAAACATAACTGGCGAACTGTGGGTGTACTAATGGGTACACCTCTGCCTAACCCTTCAGGGATTACAGTCGTGATGTTATGTTATGTTATGAATAGATAGAAGATAGTTAATAAAACTGAAGAGTTTTTTTTTGTGTGGACATTTAAACGTGTTCAAATAGATATACGTATTATTAACCACTTAATATATCCCGTGATGTTTAAATGAATAAAAATGATGAACGTGCGTTCACAAACAAGTTGTTATTGGCAAACGACCAAATTCTGCTACGATTTTCGAATGCTAATTCATTTAGAAATATATCTACGTATCCATAGTAGCTACGGAATACAACGGATGTAGAACATTTTAGGTTATTTGAACTTAAGCAGGCTGCCCACTACACAAGTAACCGAAAATATCGGATATCCGAAACCGTAACCGAATCTAATATAAAAGTTTCGAATATAAGTGGAAACAAAGTTTACCCGCACGCGTCCTTTGAATTGTATAGGATAGTTTTTATAATTTCTATTGCGTAGCTGTAATAGGTCAACATAAAAAAACTTTACAGTAAGTTTCTTTTTTGTTTTTGTTTAATTTTTGTAACGTTTTGTGTGCATGCAGTGTTTACCTATAAGTGATTGTTACACTTTATTCTTAATTGTTGTGTATGTTTATTACTTATGTTAGTGTATACAATATGAACCACATAGGAGTATAAATATATAAAATATAAATCAAGGGTATGTAGGTATTAAAAAAAAATTAAGAAAAAAATACCGGCCTATTGTTATCCTACTGCTGAGCTAAGACCTCTTCTCATACAGAGAAGGCACGAGCATTATATAAAATTAAGATACATACGACAAAATGTAACGATTTAATTTAAAACGACACTGTCGTGTCCACAGTGCTTGCAGTTCCGCTCTTTGGGTTAGGTAAAATGGCGTGACGGAAAACGCATGCCATGATAAAACAAAGACAAATTAAAGAAGAAAGTCTCAAATGTAAGTTTCTAACATAACATAACATCACGCCTGTAATCCCCGAAGGGTTAGGCAGAGGTGTACCCATTAATTAGTACACCCACATTTCGCCAGTTATGTTTTTAGCCCCATGTAATAGGGGGCGAGCCTATTGCCATCGACCGGGCACAAATCCAGACTCCGAGGCTGCTACTGAGAAATTCCTGATGGAAAAACCCAATGACACTTTGCCCGACCTGGGAATTGAACCCAAGACCTCATGCACAGAGGCCGCGCTTGGGACCACTAGACCAACGAGGCAGTCTGCTATGTAAGTTTCTAATAACTTAATAACGGGTTGGAAAAATATGTCCTAATCTTTTTTATATAAGCGTGTGTCTTACTACTGGGACTCCCCTTTCCCCTTCCAAAACCCCACTCGTACAATCTCTGGCCACTGGCACTTTGCCCTAACTTAAAAGGTATAAATCTATACAGGGTAATTAAAAATTTACTCAAAACCTGATAAAGGGACCTAGGGTTCATAATGATGAGTACAATGACCCCTTTTTAGGTTTCGGGTAAATTTTCAATGACCCTGTATACATACAAGAAAGTCACGTTATTTACACCATTTATAACTCCAGAACGGCTGGATCGATTTTAATGGTCTATGATTTGTTGGATTCGTCTAATCCGAGAATAGCAGAATAACTAGTAAAAACATGCGAAAAATTAACAAAACTAAACATTTATTCTGAGGCGGTACTAAGTTTGTCGGGGCAGCTAGTTATAGATAAACACAACATAACATCACGCCTGTAATCCCCGAGGGGTTAAGCAGAGGTGTATCCATTAGTACACCCACATTTCGCCAGTTATGTTTTTAGTCCCATGTAATAGGGTGCGAGCCTATTGCCATCAATCCGGCACAAATCCAGACTCCGAGGCTGCTACTGAGAAATTCCTGATGGAAAAACCCAATAACACTTTGCCCGACCTGGGAATCGAACCCAAGACCTCATGCACAGCAGCCGCGCTAGCGACCACTACTAGTTATAGATAAAGAAAAATTAAAAGCGATGTCCATCTTAGGCTTACTCTATGAAGTCATGAAAATACCCAGCCCCTGGAACAATATTGTGTACATTTTCCTCCTATCTCAATCTATTGTTTGTACCTACGCCATAAATGAAAATATCTATACTAATATAATACAGCTGAAGCGTTTTGTTTGTTTGTTTAAGCGTGATAATCTCTAGAAGTACTACTAACTAATTAAACTGTTTCACACTACAACAATAATTTGCACCTGCCATGTTATCTCTTCACCACTTTTTGTTGACTGGTAGAGAATGCCTAAGGTATTAAGGCCGTCTTTGTACCTTTTGTTGCATAAAGTTTACATAACATACATAAACTCACGCCTTTTTCCCATGGGGGTAGGCAGAAACTATAGAACGCCACCTGCTACGATCCTTACATACTCCACATCGATCTCGAACTTTACATAACTAAATAAGTATACGGATTAGATTTACTATACAGGCTACATTACGCTACTACCCACAAGAACAGAGCAGTAACTGAAGACATGACGCGGTTGAAAAACCCAAGCGGACAAATCCGAGGGCTGAAGCTAATAAATAACATAAATTAGCCACGTAATCAGTTGGATCGATCTGAGTTTGCACATGGCCAATCTGAGTCAACGTACCGCGAACAACGTTTGGCGCGTATGAACGTGGTATGAAGTATAATTAGGGCAGAGGTGAATCACCCTTCACTGAATATTGTTTTGGCTGGTCTGGATAAACCGCTTGTGTACTGAATTCAATGTAAAGGTTTGACGTTCCCCTTCTTGTTCTGGTGAAATTGCGCGTTATAAACAATGACTTTGCAAGTTAAAAAATAATTTGCTCTATACTAAGTAACAAGTTTGACACAGTGTGCGTAGTTAACGATTGTACGATGTCTCTTTCCATCAGTATTGTAAGACTAGTTACTAAACTGGTTACTGCTCCGCACCCGTTAGTCGCAGCGTGATGTTATAAAGCCTATACCTTCCGTGATAAACGGGGTATATAATGCTAAAAGATTTTGCAAGTTGGGCCAGTACTTCCTGAGGCGCATTCAAAAAAACTAACTAACTCTTCAGATTTGTAATGTTAGTATAGATAAACATTTGTATTGTCTAAAAAAAATCTAGCTAGAACAATGAAATGTTTTAGCTTCAAAGATAGTTTTTTGAGCTACAAAAAAATTGTGTATCGCTAGGACATAGCGCCAGATCGAAGTCAAAACCATTTACTTCAATTAGACCATTAAAAGGCACTTTTTAACGTCATTTACAAGAGAAAAATAAGTATTGAATCTAGTTGCTCATTCAATAAGGTAATTTTGTATGGAGAAGAACGGGAAAGAAACTCCACACATAAGTAGTAGGTACATTATAATAACAAGGTAGATACCTATTTAGGTTTTTTTAAAATAGTTTTTGCCTCGTCGTAATAACTTGTACCCAGTGTTATTTTTTACCAAGTCATGTCACATGTCTAAAGTCTACATATATGATTATGTTCTGTAAATTAGACTTGTTTGGGGATCATAAAAAATGTCACGTTTTGATCGTTAACTATTATATCAACGTTGGAAAGGAAAAACTTTGCTCAGCCGCAACTTGGTCGTGTTGTAAAGGATGTTTTTTTTAGATATATACATGTCACCGGAAAATAATAAGATCCGTAAATTTATCAATTTACTAGGAAGTTTATAAACTTTCGTAAGATTCTAAACGGGAGATAAATTGTAATATTTTACGTCCACATTTTCGTAAATTGATAAACTTACTGAACTCACTCGTAAAATAATAAGTAAGCAGTAACCAAACGCTACGCGCGATCTGATTGGTTGGCTGTCACGTGTCACTTCTCCTTATAAAATTACTAATTATTGAATTATTTAACTACGACTGAGTAGGTATGTATGACACGGACGAAAAGGCCATAATTCTTTTAGTTTTTTTTTTTTTTGCAAAAACTGGTATGTTTTATATTTTTTTGATAATAAATGCCTTTCGTATTACACAATTTCTGTCGTTTTATTTAAATAGAGCAAAGTAGTGTTCATTAGTGTGTTTTATAAGAGTATTCCTGTATTTTAGCAAGTAACTGTTAAATAGCTTATTGAAACTGATAATATAAAACTCAACTCACTACATCCGTGCCAGAGAGGAACCAGGCATTGTTGCTTCCAATTTATAGTTTGTCAAGTCTGTTTATTCTAAAGTCTATGGACACAAGCATTGCCACTATGAACATTGACCAATCAGAGAGCAGTGTGTTATTTTACGTATTTCAAAGATCGTATATTTAAAAGAGTTTCTGTGATTGGTCGAACCATATAAAATCTTACGAATAGATATTCGTTAGTTTATAAATTTACCGTATGACGTCGGAAATTGATAAATTTACGAAAATGTGGACGTAAAATATTACAATTTATCTCCCGTTTAGAATCTTACGAAAGTTTATAAACTTCCTAGTAAATTGATAAACTTACGGATCTTGTTATTTTCCGGTGACATACACATTTAAAATGCCATAAAACACATTCGAATAAAGTTTATGCCTATGTTGGCTTTATGCAATAGATAATTTTATGCCATTAATCGCTACGGGTCGTCAGAAGCCCGAAAGTCTGACAAAGGTGTATAAAAATGTATTAAAATATTAGTCTAGTTGCTCCATGTAAAAGACTAGTATTCAGCTGCATCCAGTTAGACTGGAAGCCGACCCCAAGCTAGGCAGAGGACGAATGTTTAAATATTATTTCTGACATATACGCAACATATACGCAACGGCTAGTTCGTATGAAGTGCAATCGTGAAGTCCAATTTTCGACAACTTTATCGGGCATCTAGGGCCGTTTACCAGCAATAACACGGCGCGGAAAGGGGAGTTTTAATTATTTTTTTACTTAAGCTGGGTTTGCTCTTGACTCTAGTCTAGGTCAGAGGTGATAGAGACAAAGTCTACCATGGAGATGTGTGTATCATGGAATGAAAGTGAAATGAAATTAGGGAACCCCTGATCCAGTCTCTATAGTCTAGTATCCGTTCACCGATTTTCTGTATGGAAGCTTAACTCACATGAACGAGCCAGTGTACCAGCTGCACGAAGGGCGCGAGGATGGTAACATCGTGCACCTTCTTGATGACCAGCACCGTCAGCGGCGGCTTGTACCATGTCAGCCGCTGCGACGCTGGGTCCTGGATCTGCCTGTAATTTTAGTAGGAAATATTTTTTATTTTAATATTCAAATAATCGGTCCCATTGAAAATCAACATGAGAGGCCTATGTTCAGCAGCGGGCGTCGTAAGACATCATCAGCCATAGGGCCAATAATTATGATGATGATGATGATTCAAGTAATGAAGTTCAAATACGAAGAATGAATAAAGGCCTCTTCCCATACAGAGAAGGTACACGAGCATTGGTCATCACGTTTGCTCAAGGCGGATTGGCGGATATAATAAACAAAAACAACATTATCCGAAACTTTTATATCAGAATCGGTTACGGTTTCGGATAGATTTATACATATTTCGGATATCCGATAGTTTCATAACAGCATTAGTAATTACAAATTAATTGTTCAAAATGTTGATCAGTTAAAGTACGATTTTAAAGAAATACTTCTATTAATTACTAGACAGGAAGAAAACATTTTACCGCCTACATAATTAATATTTTCTGTTTATCTGTTTTGATATACATAAGAAATACATATTTGTAGTTACAGCATAATTATTACTAGTTTAACACACATTTAATATAAGCAAATTTAAAATATCTGCGCAAAAAAATATTAATTTCATTATAATACAAGTCGATCATCAACCTTGAATTATTAACTGGAACCGAAGTAAATAAAGTAATAAATAATAATATAATTTATCGTGAAGGTAACTTTAAATTTATGTGCTAAGGTCATTATACTTTGGGCGTTAAACAATCGAATGCATTGACAGGAACTATACACTAAACATGCACTGGCTGTCTTTTAATTTACTGGCCATCTTGGGGGTCAAAGTACTAATGAGTATGAACAAATTATGCGTCAACTCTAAACAATAAAAATCTGCTGTTCTTTGCAAAAATGCATAACACGATCAAATGCACTGAACAGCTGATATTATGGTTTGTTTAAATTGTAAAAAATTGTTCGTATTGATGAGTACTTTCATGCCCTGAAAAATGATTACTAAATAAAAACGGTCAATCGTTTAAAGTTGACAGAGACAGAATTATGATTTAAATACGTTTAGCACTAAATGTAATTAGCAATTTGTTGCAAGTGGGCTTTAGCATACAGTATCGATAGCCAGATTTTTCATTCCACACTTCATAAATATTAAACATCATTCTATATTTGTCAATTGTTCGAAGTTGTCAGGGACAGAATGGTGATTTAAATAGGTACCTTTAGCACTAAATGTATTTAGGAATTTGGTGTAAGTGGGAGTAAGTATGTATCGATAAAATATTGGTAAATTACTCACGTTACCATAGTCGAGCTTTTCATTAATTCTGATTCTGTCAATCGCTTGAAATTGACAGAGACAGAATGAAAATTTAAACAGGTACTTTTAGCGTTAAATGTATGTAGCGATTTGGTGCAAGTGGGTCAAGTAGACATATACACCGACAAACAAAAAAAAATGATTAAATTACTCACATAACCATTGCCGAGTTTTTCATTATCCTTCCGCATGGTCCAAATTGCTGTATCGGCGACGGTGCGTTCAGGGACCTCGTCCTTCTGTAAATAATACAAAACACTGTTAACATGCGCGTATCACGGGCATATGCTAACCTACAGTCGTTTACACTAATATGAATATGATTATAATACAATTTACATTTAATTGGAAAACTCTGGAATTGTTGAAACAAAGCGTCTGGGGAATGACGTACTACGTTGGCTTTCAAGCATTCATATAGCTTGAAATTTACGGCGTACGGCATTTAATACAAACTTTCAAATCCTTATTTTTTGAAAATAATGTATCGATTTTAGTGAAACTTCCTACACAAAAGCAGGATACATAGAACATTTTCAAACAAAATGTGTTTCAGCTAAATTCGACCGTATTTGAGGTTTCCATTAAAACAGAGATTTCCAATTTTCTATTTATTTTTTAATATGATATTTCTAAAATGTTCTCAACTAACAATCTCAATGGAGGCTACGTCGGAGCTGGGTCCGCGGCATTTACAGGTAGGCTTGTGCTATTTCTGATGCAGGGTCACTCAAAGCACTCTATATTGTCCCTTAATTCATCCTTGCTTACGTACTTTTAATTGGGTAAAAGGGCTGACAAGCTCAAATGGAATTGGGCGGGACACCTCAGCCGCATTGCAGTGACCAGCCTAAAAAGAGGTGACCCAGATGCGCTCTACGAGAGCTGGTTTCAGGTTGTGCAAGAAAAGAATACCTGGAGAGATGTGGGAGGGAGGCCTTTGCCCAGCAGTGGGAAAATATGGGCTTATAAAAGTACATGTATACTATTATGTACTATTTGTGTTAACTATTTTATATTTTCCTTTTCATCTCTTTTAAGTGTGTTAAAAGAGTTTATAATTATTGTAAGTGGTCGCATTGGTCAAGCAGTGGTGGCATCGGTGAAGGAAAACATAGTGAGGAAACCTGAACTTACTGTTCCACTTAAACCATGGCAGAGGCCCTTGAGGCGGTTTAGAAACTCTGACACTAGGGTGTGTGGGGTCGTAAGACCTTACTGCCCACACGATAAAGAAGAAGAAGGAAGAGAAGGAATGGTAACAACTGTACCCGTTATAATTGAAGTAAACATAAATTAAATAAATAATTATCCAAGAACAAAAACCAATTTTTGTGACTTGATTTAATATTTTTATTTTAAACAAATATCTAGTAAATACGAGTAACCGACCTTCCGAGAAGTCAACTGTCTTGAAAATACAAAAAATCAGAATATTCAACATTAGTTGTTTTTTTGTGATATTTTAGCAGATTTATGTATAATTTGTTATTTATTTACGTAATGGTAACCTCGTTATTTTTAACACGTAAATACCTTACAGAAATAGACATAATACTAATTAATGATAACATTATTTGGCTATCAAAAACCACAAAAATTTTACCTAAATAGTTTGCAATTCTTGGTCATATTTAAAGGGAGTAGAAAATTAATTTGGTATTTTTTTCTGGTCCTTTTGATAATTAGTTAGCAGCTATCGTTTTTTTTTTACCTATTAGCGTAGCAGTTGAAATTGTAACGTGTTTAATATCATCTGCTGGAATAAATGTATATAATTATACTAATAAAATAAAGCTGCACATTATTTAAATGGTCCTTTGGTACGCGAAGTTACATTCCGACCTTAAGGTGGCAGCGGCTTCTGCATATGGCAGGAATGTAACTGGTTATAATCGCGTAATCATTGGTTCCATTAATTTCGTATTATATTTAATTGAAAAGCATAAAAATATAATATTTTTATAGGTGAATATTAAGTTTTTGTGCGAAAATGTGTAGAAAATAAATTGGTAATTTTACCTACACTTTTTTCATAATTCAAATTTTTCATTTTTTTTTGGCGCGCTCTTTAATAAAGTAAATATTGAATATTTGAACATTTTGGCAAATACAAATAGCTTATTAATAAAATATTTCGGTTAGGTCGAAAATATTCATAAAAATTCTAATTATTTATGGCGTTTTAACAACAGATACACACAAATTTAACTCAAATACCTGAACTTATATATGAAAAACTATAAAGCTTCCATTGATTAGGTGAGCGTCACAACAGAGTCGAAATAACGAACTAAATACACAAACACAATGTATGGCAGTGCTACACTTAGGTATGTTCATTTATTTTATTCACATACAGGCAGCTCTCATTTGTTATGCTTTAAATGAAATATTCGAAGTTTAAACCTGCATATTTTTATACCGCTTTTTTGTTAATGTATAATCTATAACAATATAATAAAACTGAAGAGATTTTTGTTTGTGTGTGTGTTTAACGCGCTAATGTCTATAACTGCCAGTCTGATTGGAAAAAAACCTTTTGTATATCATAGCCAGATTCATGAGGAATAGGCTATATAACATCACGTTACGACCCACCACGGGAGCGGAGCAGTGACGAGAGACATAATTTAATAAACATATACATAACATAACATCACGCCTGTAATCCCCGAAGGGTTAGGCAGAGGTGTATCCATTAGTTCACCCACATTTCGCCAGTTATGTTTTTAGTCCCATGTAATAGGGGGCGAGCCTATTGCCATCAACCGGGCACAAATCCAGACTCCGAGGCTGCCACTGAGAAATTTCTGATGGAAAAACCCAATAACACTTTGCCCGACCTGGGAATCGAACCCAAGACCTCACGCACAGCAGCCGCGCTTGCGACCACTAGACCAACGAGGCAGTCCACACATAATTTAATACGGGTGAAAAATACCAGTATTTTACATGGAGCGACTGCCTGTGTGACCACAATCCAGTAATTGGGTAATACCGCTTGTCAGACACTCGGGCTTTTGACAACCCGCAACGACTGTCAAAGATCCAGGTATGACAGCCAGGACTGACGGGTTAACGTGCTTTCCGATGTACGGCCACCTTGAAGACACTCTTCGGATTAGTTGATAAAAAACAACCACGCGCACGCGCACAGGAAGCAGCTTGTGTATGTTTAATTAAAAATAAAAATATATAAGTAGATACTTAATTAAACAAGTTACTAGTTTTTGTCTATTTTTAAAAAAAAACAGCAAGTAACTTTAGGGACCGAATGAATCCATATTGGCTACAAATAAATGATTACGTAAACATAATAGTATTTTTAGTCCAGAAGGCAAAAACCGTGAAAGAACTCGTATTAAAATATCATAAAACACTTGAATTATCTATGATGCTTCAATATTCAAGTACCAACATATTACAATTAACAAGTACCTCTTAAAATTGTTATCCTTGGTTTTTATTTCCGCATTCATAGATTATAATAATTTAGTTTTTTCCTCACATTTCCTTACATTTTAAGCCGGAACTAACTTGGATTTGAGTTACACAAAATTCCATTACAAAAATATTAAACAAACAAGGCCTTTCCAGGCAACAAATGTTTTCGTACGTTTTTTAAATCGAAACTTTTTACAACATACTGTACAAAATTCAAATGACTAGATTATACAAAACTTATGCATAAGAACTTTAGTATTAACCCTATTGACGTTGTTAATGAACAAAACATGACAGTCAGCACGAAAACGCGTTTAAAGAACGTGTACAAAGAAAAAAAAAACAGAACCGTATTCTATTTATAGTGTCTTCATTATTACTGATATTAAGGAATAAAACAAACCGGACATAATGAAAAGATTTTAAAACATTCGACCTGACTAAAAAAACAGCAAGTACATAAACGTAACTCTTGAAAAAATATTTTCAAAATATATCTTATATCATTCATGATCATTTTCAGGGTTTCGTACCCAAAGACTAAGAAACGAGACCCTATTACTCCGCTGTCTGTCCGTCTATTAGTCACAAGGTTGCATCGTTTAAATAGGTTTAAACACGTGAGGTTTTTCCAAATTATATATTATTATACTCGCTATAACAACAGATAATAAAAATAAAGTATAAAAATTAATAGGGGTTTTATACAAGAAACGTGTTTTTGTATATTGTGTTGAATATTGTACGGTGGTGCAGTCTTCCTTTGTGGTGTGCGAGTCTGACATGCACTTGGCGTTTTCTTTTCTATTACAAGATGCTCCTAATAAACCTTCTTAAGAATTAATAACATACTTTATTGTATTTTATTTTGACTACGCTATGATTGTTTCAGTGTTAGCGTATAATAAGCCATAAATAAAAAATATATCACCAAGATGCGGTTATTTCAAAATTACCACATCATAACTGTATTGATGGCAAGCTTGGCGCAGTTGGCAAAATTGTTTGTTAACGCACCTACGATACAGGAAAAATTACTAGTGTCGGCCAAAATAAAAAAAATCTGAACAAATCATGACGCTGTCATCACCCAACGACCTGGGAAGCATTGTAATTCCGATTACCTGCGACTTTATTACCTCTAGATCGTTTAGTGGCAGTCGTTTACGAGTTCTTGTTATTACATTTATGAACGTAATAAAACAATACAATACAACCCGCGTTACACGCGTATCCACAAGTCGTGATAAATACTTATGAAACTATCTTAATTATAGTAGTAATAATAATTATTATATGATTAAACTATGTAACGTGTACTTACACACGATTGAAACTTGTCAGTTTGTAATGATTCTCATCTGTCAATTGGCTTGAAAAACCGACTAAATGCAAGGTGGATTTGCACACAAAGGGTTCCGCAATACAGTACAATATTTAACAGTACATACAAAAAAATATCTCGTTTCTTGTACTCACTGTTACCCAGTAATAGCAGCTATAGTGATAAACCCTTTGTGAATATTTCAGGAGTCAACCTAATACGATTCCGAAGATACAGCCCTGTGACAGACGGATGGATGGACGGACGGTTAGACAGACAGCGGATTCTTGCTATAGGGGTCCCGTTTGTTACTCTTTGAGTGTGTGACCCTAAAAACGGCTTTGAAAGTATTAATTACTCTTGCCATATTAACTATTTTAATTATTTTTAGCCTGCATTGTCCGACTGCCATACGTAAATGTAATCAAAGCAGTAAGTTAAAACTTTATACACATTGTTTGACGCGCTTTGAATTTCGAAGTATGTGAACACATACGATGTTCATGGAAAAATGAACTTGGCATTTGTGCATTAGGACCAAAATTACTGGTCTTTATGTACAATAGCTATAGGATACGGTAGTCGAAATAATTAAAGTTGTTTTCATATCCGGGATTGTTAATAAAAATATTTGATTACTATCAATATCTAAAGGTAAAATATTTTTCAGTTGTTTCAACTTTCAAGGAAGGACATTGTGCAATTTTAGCAGTTAGCAAATTACCAGCTGATTTGAGTTTTGTTGATTTGGGTGTTTGTTAATTGATAAATAATTACGGCTTAACTGCTTAATTAGACGGGCGGGAAGACCTTGATCTAGATTAGGATATCCCGTGGGGTAAATTTTCTCCTTCTAAGCTTAAACATGAAATTAGTTTAAGTCACCATGACTCGAAAGTCTTTCCGGTTTGGATTTAGGAACTGAATCTTAACCTACTGTTCTCACTATATTATCTTATCTATTATTATAATTGCGAGTTTAGATGGATGTATGTTTGTTAATTAATCACGCTAGAACGGATGAACGAATTTGGCCGAAAGGCCCAGAGATAGATTATAGTCTAAAGTAGTACCTATGTTACTCTTTATCTCGGAAAAATTTACGTTCCCGTGGGATAATTTAGTTTTTTTTTTTTCTGAAGTTTTTCTGAAGTGAAAATTCTGAAGTCGACGCAGACAAAGTTGCGAGCAGAAGCTAGTTATTGTCATGAAAATTACACATTTAGTAAAAATTTCAGCTCAATCGAACATCGGGAAGTAGTTCAAACTTAACCTGTAAGATTTGGTGAGCCACAGACACCAGGTGAAAGTAAAAAGTTTGTAAAATACAATGACTATGGTAACCGATGACAATTCAAAAATACTCGATGACCTTATCAGCAAGATAGGGCCATAATCAAGATACCCCATAAGTACTTGATTCTACCTGCTGATAACACGCTGTCTGAACAAGTCACGATTATTATTGTTTATATATTTTTGTCTTTGGCATAGTTTTATGAGAATATAACATAACATCACGCTCGTAATCCCCAAAGGGTTAGGCAGAGGTACACCCACATTTCGCCAGTTTTCCATGTAAAAGGGGGCGAGCGTATTGCCATCAACCGGGCACATATGCGGACTCCGAGGCTGCTACTGAGAAATTCCTGATGGAAAAACCCAATAACACTTCAATTTTTTGCAAATATTTATAAAATTATTGTTGGTTTTCAGACTCCTGTTATAGCTCGTTCTAATAATAAATACAACTATGATAATTGTGCGGTTACGTACTTCCAATCACTTGCGAGTTCAAAGTTATCCAACAATTATAGTTATTTTTAAGTGCTATTATTTAAAAATTTACTGCCTCTTGGTCTAGTGGCCGTTAAAGCACCTTTGCTGAGGCCAAAGTGTTATTGGGTTTTTCCATCAGGAATTTTACAGTAGCAGCCTCGGAGTCTGGATATGTGCCCGGTTGATGGCAATAAGTTCGCCCCCTATTACACGAGACTTAAACATAACTGGCTAAATGTGGGTGTACTAATGGGTACTCCTCTGCATAACCCTTCGGGGATTACAGGCGTGATGTTATGTTATTATTATTTCAAAACATACCTTCGATCGAAATACTCCTCTCGAGCCCTATCGAGTTCAGTTTTTCCGGACTCATGTGAGAACTGTCGCCGCAACATTTTCGACACAAACACTTCACACTATCTAGCGATATTTTTCCATTGTCAATATTAATACAAACATATCTGTTAATATCCGGCCAGAGAATTGAATATTCACTATGTTAAGTTAAGACATTGTGGCAGTAAGTTGGAATGTTAAATTCCGATGGTCCGCGGTAGTGGGGCGCGAAGAGGCGCGTGCGCGGATACCGACTGACGCTGCGCAGGAGTCCACGCGAGGCTGCTCGTCCCAAGTGACAGTTCTGACCTTGGCGTGTTCGCGCGATTATCGTGAGCGTCGGTTCACGAACCGTTTCTCGTAAACCTGATCTTATCACTCGGAAGCGACCGTCTGTCCGAGTTCATTCGTGTAAACGCTAAACATACTCATTGGTTACTAGAGCCTGATAGCTACTGTGCTGCCATTGTTTCACATTATTATCTAATCAAATCTCAAACACATGATTGTGCGAATTTAGATGTTGTTGAAGTTTGTCAAGTTGTCTATAGATTATGTCTCTGACCAATAAAACACTTTAGAAGCAAGATTATTTGCAAGTTTTTAAGCAAACTGTTTTAACAGCAAAGTCAATAACCTCCAGAGTTAGCTATATGCGCTTCTTACTAGCATTATTTATATTAGTACTGACTATTAAGTGGCGAAATGTGGGTGTACTAATGGGTACACCTCTGCCTAACCCTTTGGGGATTACAGGCGTGATGTTA
Organism: Hoplodrina ambigua; assembly: GCA_949774945.1. Taxonomy (NCBI): domain Eukaryota; kingdom Metazoa; phylum Arthropoda; class Insecta; order Lepidoptera; family Noctuidae; genus Hoplodrina; species Hoplodrina ambigua. The sequence continues at coordinate 10,294,482 of OX458980.1, read as the reverse complement.
TGTTATGTTAGTACTGAGATAGATCTACAAGATAATGTTGCCATTAATGTTGAAGAACTGGAACCTCTCTTCAATTCTGTAGCAGAAAAGGCTCGTAACTAAAATTGTTATTTGGAAATTGCAACCTATTCAAACAATATTGTATTTGGTATGGATAAATCACATAAGCGGTAAATAAAATGTTGAGCATGGATTTGGCTCCTAACAGTTCGGAAGATAGATGGAGAAAATGATATAAAGATGGGTAATAAAAATAATTAATTAAAAAAATTAAAAAACACGACTGCTATGTGAAAATACTGATCTAAAAAGCAATGAAATTAACCCTAAACACATAACACTCCTTTTTTTTGGGGCAGTCGTGTAAAAAGAAAGGGACACGACATTATGATATATAAAAAGAATAGAAAGACATACTTTCCTCCACAGACGCCAAGTAATATGGCAAAATATTCCATTATCATCATCATTACCATATCAGCCGTAGGACGTCTACTACTGAACATAGGCTACCTCTACAGATTCCCATTAGGGCCGGTTGGAAGCGGTATTTTCACAATCACTAATTACAGGTACTTTACAATTTCATGTACGTACCTTGTATGTCCTCCATACCTAATTTAAGATAGATTGTACAAGGAACACAATGTTTTAAATACCATAGGTATCTACAATTTATACAAATAAAATCTAGTCTATTCAAATAAAAATAAAAAGTATCAATAAGATTCGAGAAATTTTATATAAATTGGTGTTTATTAGCATAGTGTGCGTTGGAGACCAAATGAATCAGCATTGTTAATCTGTGCCGGGTCGACATTGACCGATATACCTGCACCGTTGACCATTAGCTGACCGAGTTCGTGAGTTGACCCATGTCGCAGTAAATGAAAATAGTTTCAGTTTAAGATTTTGTTTAATGGACAAAAAGAACATCGATATAAAGTTTTTTTTTTTTTATAATCTGTTAAAAATACCATGTAGGCTGTAAGACATTTTCATACAGGCTGTATGTTGAACTGATACAGATGAAAAAAGAAGGAAAGAACACCTTCCATTGCTTCCTTCTCTTCCATTTATAACAGCCGAGTGTGTCGTTTTATTAAAAATATAGTATTTAGATTCAATAATATAATCATATCAGTTTTAATCATAACTTGTTTTTGATTCAAAACAAATACTCTGATAGGTTTTTCTTTTTATAGTGTTTAGAACATATAAGGCAATAAAGTAATAACTAATATAGAATATGACATCACCCATAAAGCCACAATACTGGTAAAAACTATAATAACCTAATATAAAACGTGCCGCTCAATGTAAACATTAGAAAAAATATGGAATCTTTTATATTTAGAAAACAAATTACCACGTGGATAAAATTAGGTATAAAAGAAAATTATGGAAAAATACAGACAAAGCAAAAAATCAGTATGATATGCATTGTATACAATCGCATGTGATCCGCTTATGGTATTTAGAAACGGAGTGACGTCATTGGCGACCCTACTCATACCGCAAAAAACCGAAGGATATGGAATTCTGACGTCAATGTGGTCCTTCGAACTTTAAAGCTTGAGTAAACATGATAGCGGTATGTGGGTTATGGAAAAATAGCCAATAACACTACGGCCAAGGCTGTCATGAGCCGGTAGACTCGTGTTAGGTGTCAACATGGCAACATTGACCGACATAGAACATCGCGCGACGTTACGACTAGTTTCATCATCGAAATGCCTCACCTTAATGATTATAGAGAGAGGGGTGCCACAAAGTGGTTACGTCAGAAGAGAAAACAAGGCGAAGGAGGTGACAGTATTTTCGAAATTTTGTAAATTACAATTTAGCTTTCAAGAAATATATATTTTTAACGGTCCGTACATTTTTGGTATAAGAAAGGTCTTAGTAATTAATTCCATGTTAATTTAATTTTGAGTGAGTGGCTAGAGATACTAGGAAATAAAATGAAATGAAAGATTATTCCTATTATGTCTCATAATTAAAAATAAAATAAGATTCCTAATCATTAAAACATCTTACTCGATTGAGTTTATTGCGACTAAAATGATAAAACCCACTATCATACAATACTTAAATTGATTTAGCCAAATATGTAACTAATAATTGTAAAAAATCTTGTATATTAAAATCTAAAACCACTACAATTACTACGAAAAATGTAAGAAATTTAGCCTAAAAAGAAACCCAATCAAAAATAATTCACTGAGCGAGGCGAAGGGAAATTAATGAGCTGATAACAGAGCATCAAACCAAACACAATTTCAATTGTAAATCCTTGACCAAAATACTTTTGTGAAAACATTAGGATTTAGTTCATGGTCTTGGTCAAGGCTACTAGATAGGTAGACGACATTGGGGGGAAGGGAGGTAGAACCTGGATGAGGCTGGCACAGGAGTGTGGACATTGACACAAACATAGACAGGTTTACACCCTGCAATGAGTGAAGTCGGGCTAGGAATGATGATGATGAAGACATGAACAATTAAAAAAAAAAATAGAATTAAATGAAGATTATGACTTATGTATAAACTGTTTAAGTTCTGTTAGTTTATGTCATTAAGTTTTCCGTACGTATTTTTTTCAACTCTAAACACACACACCTCCACACCCGTATATAAGAGAAAGAAGGTTGCCTGGATGTAGCATAACCGTTTTTCTTAACGTCTCGATTTCTGCTTGTTAACTCCTACCGCAAGCCGCGTTAAGGAACTACGTTCCAATAAGCAGAGATTAAGACAACAGGATAAAAGATGGCTGAACATTTCCGTTAACCTCAGCGCATCACATCTTTGCACGTGAATTTTGTGTGCACTTCAATGACGACATAGTATCGTAGTGTGCAGCTGTGTAAACAAATCAAAGTGTTCGAGTGTGAGTAGGTATACAGCTTATATTGACAAACAAAGTAGTGGTAGTTCAGATTACTTCAGAATGAATGATCAATCTAGAAGAGGTCGCGTCGTGCGCCCGACGTGTCGTTATCTCCTGCCTTGATGACTTGGCCGCAAGAGCATTAGGTCATCATATGGCAGCATTGGAGATAGTGGCTCCAATCTGTATTGTATGTTTAGATTGAGTTTTACATGGACGATTGTATCGTAGGCATTATGAATATGCATTCACGAGAATACTAGTAGGCGAGAGGAGTATGTAAGGATCGTAGCAGGTGGCATTCTTTAGTTTCTGCCTACCCCCATGGGAAAGAGGAGTGAGTTTATGTATGTATGTATGAGAATACTAGTACGTTGGTCTTTTCCCATGGGGTCAAAAGAATTGTAAGCTGATACCTCAACAATAGATGCGGTACACGTAATAACACTCAAAAAGGTTATTTTTTCTTCGGGATGTAAAAATATGCCTAATAAAGCCGAAAGTGACATAATTATTCTTCCCATCATTGTGATTATCAAACCTGGAAACCTTCTGGTTACACAGGTTTTTTTTAAGACAAGCCCTCCACACTGTTCACACCCGCTGCAACTCCTGAAAGTCAAAATCAACAGTGGAGGCCACTAGAAAAGCGCCGAGGCAATGAAGCTCGACGAGTCCAGGCGAAACAATTCAACTGTCTTAGGTCCCGCAACGAAATTAATAGACAGATATTGAAAGGCAAAGTTACAACAATTTTTTTGTGAAAACTAGTTATAATTAAACTTTAAATACCCCGACGACCCCAGTGTAGCTTACTGTAGCAATCTACAGTAAGCCTAATGTTTAGCGTGCGTTACATTGCGTGCTACCCATTAACAGATTTTTCACACCAAAAATAAAATTAGTTTCTCAGCAATAATTTTACTCAATATTACTTAGTTTTTGATAAACCATATGCGTGGTTACTAGTTATTTTATACGTATTTTTAGACACCGCACCTATATGGCGCTGTGATAAAATCAAAATATGTACAGACTTGCTTATCATTACACCTATGTACTTAGTTGTATTGTACTAATAATATTTACAGTAATAGTGTTAATGCGATAAGGATAAATCCTTAATACCAACCATACTTGGGTTTAGCACTATACATATCACCTCCTTCTGCGAAGCAGTAATGCTAGCGAAGGAGGAGGCGGGCCGCGTGAGGGAGAGAACCACCTCACGCCCCAGCCGCCGCGGGAGACGCCCAGGGCGTCGGACGTCGCGAGGCGACATCCGGCCACCGTAGGCGCGGGCTTGCGGACGGCGAGTAATGGGTAGCTCGCCGTCCGATCAAGGACCAAGCCCGGGTCGACGGCGCGTTCTGTTCGCGCGCGCCTCAAAGAGCTGTCAGCACAGGGACGGGGCCCCCAACGGGGCCAACGCCTGCCGGGGTTGCGGGACGTCTTAACAGGATACCGTGGCCCCGGAACGTAAAGGGCAACAGAAGGAACAGGGTGGTTTTTTAGTCAGTAAAAGTCTGACAGTCCCTTCCGCCCCACCCAGGGCGGAAGGAGTCATTTGATGATTTTTACCACCTCAAAAAAAAAAAAAAAAAAAAAAAAAAAGCACTATACATATAGACGACTAGTTATTTTCAGCTGATTAAATCTTAAAGCTTGACTGTGTTTTTAGCATTATCAAGTCCGCCATGTTATGCTCAAGCACTGTAACTCCTGAAAGCTAGAATAAACACTGGCGATTCCTACAAAGGCGCCGAAGCAATGAAGCTCAACGTGTCCCGGAGAAACGATTCAACTGTCTTGGATCTCGCAACGAAACTAATCAGAAAAAGCTTAAACAGATATTTTCCAATATTTGAGCGGTAGAAGGAAAACATTGATTGAACATAAATCTTTAAACTGGGAGAACCTTTCAGCATTCAAAAATCCATATCACCACGATCTGTGATCATGGAAATGGAAATTATATTTTTTCTTACTCCTCCGCTATTCTTTTCTGATTAATTTCGTTGCGGGACCCAAGTCAGTTAATCGTTTCTCTGGGACTCGTCGAACTTCATTGCCTCGGCGGTTTTCTGGTGGCCTCCACTGTTGATTCTGGCTTTCAGGAGTTGCAGTGGATGGGAACAGTGTGGCGGGCTTGTCCCAAATAAAAAAATAAATAAATAACCACGATCTAAATTGACACTTCATATGCAGCGTAAAAAGACCGGAATTCGGTCCTATAATACGATGCTGGGCGCAGTAAGTAGTACCTACTTTCACTTTCCATTTGCGGTGACATGACAAACGTCATCGGATCGGTGCGTCTCATAAAACAACGATCGATTCAGTAGGAAGTAATTAAAATGAGGAATTATGAATATGCATGTATGTTCGAGAATATCAGTATGTTGGTCTTTTCCCAGGGGGTCAAAAGAATTATTGGCAAGCACAGTCAACAAAAGAGATGGGTATCCAGGGTTATCAGATATAGTTGAAGTTTTCTTGGAAACTGATGGATGTCTTCGATTGAAACTTAATTCCATTAACATTCACTGCTTCCAGATGGCTACCACCCTATGGAATGGCAATAATGCTAAAAATGGTAAGTTTTCCTAGTTACACCGTTATCATGTCTACAAATTCTACAATCCCAGTTTTTGTATATGGATGAAGGGGTGTTTGTTAGTCAATAACGCCAGAACGGTTGAACGGGTTTGAATGAAATTTGGCTCAGAGATAGATTATAGTCTGCAATAGCATAAAGGTTTATATCCCGTTTTTGTGTTACAGAGGGATAATTTAGGCCTTTCGTTTAATTCTGTTATCTAAGCAAATAAATAAAGTAATAACAAAAAAAATATTGGTCTGGGGTGGTCCATTATCAATGTTTTATTTTTTTACTGTACATCCATAAAAACAATGATAAGGTAATGATGCTTGTCATTTGTTTAGTAAACAAAACTGTATAATTAGCTTACGTACTTGTTCAAAATCATAAAACCGTGAAAACAATACATTATTAACGATATGTATCATGTTATGCAACTTTGTTGGGTTTCATAAATTTACCCTTTTTTGCAAAGGTCAATTTACTGTTTTACTTTAACATGGGTAATTTGGGAAGTAGGAAACTTAATTTACGATGATTACTTCAAGCAGATTATGAACCAATAAAAGACAGGAGAAAATTGTGGAGATGATCCTACTGTAGAAGACATTAGAGCTTTCGCAGAAAATCTACCAGGAGTAGAATTAAAAGAAGAAGTTAAAGCCAAATCATTAAAATCAAAAGACCATTAAAAGACATTTTTGAGCGTCGTTTACTAGAGAACAAAATAGTATTGAATGTAGTTAAAACAGTAAGTTTATAAAAATGTAATCTAAACATAAATGAAACAAGAACCTTTGGTAATAAAATAAACGTTTAAAGACTAAAAAATACCCGTAACTGCTGCCATGGCAACCAACATGTAAACACAAACGTGGTGACCGAACACAATAAAGAAGTTACTAAGCAATTTTGTTGGTCATTTTCTGTGTCCAATTTTATTAATATTGATTTTGACTAACCAGCGGGCTAAAGCTACGGCCAAAACCATCATTTGATATTTGTTACGGATAAATCTGATGCATTTTTGGAAAAATACGAATAAAATTGTAGTAGGCCTTCGACGTTTTCAAAATTTTCAAGTACAATAATTAGCAGAGCATATTTTAAGAGCAATGTCATTAAAAGTTAACTTAAAAGTGCATTCCTACGTTCGTAGTAACCTATACTAAATTACTAATATAGTTAAACTTAAGACATACATAACATAACATCACGCCTGTAATCCCCTAAGGTGAAGAGCGTTTTTATTTCTTTAAACGAGATAATCTATGGACTAAAAGACCGTGTCGGTTTTAGTCGGTAGGAGATCGACAGGACTCTCCGCTTTCCCCAAGGAGGAGGCAGTCAAGGATTCCTCAACGAAAAAAATAATAATATTTATTTCATAAAGACAAAACAAATCTTGATGCCGCAAAATGCATCGGAAAATCCATCATTACGGCATACATGCCACGAGTTTGACAGTTGTCCTTTTGTGACAACAATAAAATGATCTACTTGCGTCCTTACATGACAGTAAATTGATACCTGCCATATATGGAACGGACGTGAATAAATTGCAGAGTATTATACCTTCTGAATAAGAGGAAGATTGCCATAGTGTGCAAATAGAATTATGAAGCTCCTCGACATCGCTAAATGGTTTCCGGGCTAGGGATTTAAAAGATGAATAGGAATCAAAGATGCTGTTTGTAAGGTACTATTAGAATAAAAAAAATAGTATAACGTTCTTTGGTCCTTGGAGACGGATGGACAAACAATGAACAAGTGTTGTGAATACTTTATGGACTTACATACATACCGTACGGAGTAAGGGACATAGCTACTAATAAAGAACGCACGAGGCTGTAGATTCGCAACCGAGCACGGGCAAGTAAACTATTTCATGTGTATGTACTTTCTAAGTTTATGGATATCACCAACATCGGTGAAAGAAAATATTGTGAGGAAAGCGTGGCTTTTAATAATATTAGTCTGATATCGCCAATCCACCTTTAGCAAGCGTGGTGATCAATGCTCGTGCTTACTCTGTATGGAAAAAAGCCTTTGCCCCGCAGTGTAACAATAATAGGCTGGTAATATTATGTTCCATTCGGTGTCATGAATCATTTTGAGATTACTTTAAAAAAAGTTAATTACAATTTTAGAAACATAGGTGTTTGAAAGCAGGATGTTTAGCGGTAATTACTAAGATAATAGTGCAAGTGAATGGATGAGAAAGGCTAGTTTAAGAAAAAATCTACAAGTTAATTGCATTTTTTGTGAAAGTAAAAACTTGTAGACTGAAACAAAGAGTTTGCTAATATACACAAATAGCTATTTAGGTGGTCACGGTCTGTGGGACGCGGACTAGATAGGAATAATAGATTTATAATAGTTATTGACTAAAAGTTCAAGTCAGGTGAGTTTGTTTTAATTTAAATTGTTTACATATACATAAAATAACATAACATCACGCCTGTAATCCCCGAAGGGTTAGGTAGAGGTGTACCCATTAGTACACACCCACATTTCGCCAGTTATGTTTTTAGTCCCATGTAATAGGGGGCGAGCCTATTGCCATCAACCGGGCACAAATCCAGATTCCGAGGCTGTTACTGAGAAATTCCTGATGGAAAAACCCAATAACACTTTGCGCGACCTGGGAATCGAACCCAAGACCTCATGCACAGCAGTCGCGCTTGCAACCACTAGACCAACGAGGCAGTCAGTTGTTTACATATATTTTTATTTTATTTGAGAATCAAGTGATTGCTGTATTTGGCGATTAATTCTACTCCCTTTCTAAAGCTAATGAAAATCAGAACCATGATAATCTATACAAATAAATAAAATTAAAGTGTTTGTGATGTCAAAATAACAGAATTTTACTAAAAAAATCTAATTTGCACAAAAAACTATTTAAAAATTGTAACTAGTGAAAGTAGCCTTACATTTTTTATAAATAAATAAATAAAACCACGTGATAACAGATATTCACGCGAATGAAATCACAGTGAGAAGCTAGTTTATACATAAATTGTAGGACATTTATCAAGTTGGTCCTACCTGGACCAACTTGATAAATGTCCTACAAAATAATTTAAACTGCACGAACTGTGGTATCAAATCATCAACTGTGTCAATTAACTAAAACATTAAGGAAAGCCAAACAGATTACCTATTATCGACATCGAAATTGGAATGAACGACAAGAAAATTGAATAATCGATCTCAATTGCGTCCGGCCTGTAACGATTAGGTGCGAGACGACGGAATTAGAACATTGATGGCTTAACAGACTTCGCGGCGAGACGACGCGAGTTGAGGCGACGGGTTTGGTTGATGAGTTGATGACAAACTTTATCCAAGGCATTCGATACTCTTAACCTCAGCTTCAATCTTTATAAAAGTTGACTGAAAGACTTTTTTACTAAATTGGTATTCTAAATCTTCTTTATTGGGTGTCCAAACTGATATTTTTACTAGTGTGAAGTAAAACAAAGACCGTATATGACGAGTAAATATAATTTATATGATTGATGCTGCAGGGGAGAATCATAGGCCCTCGAAAGTAGACCAAGGATAGCGCCTTGGGGTATTGCCAATTTAAGCCTAGAAAATTAGTTTATCAACTCTTACATACCAAATAGAGGTTTTATTACTAACATTGAGTTGGTGTCAAACAGGTTCTTAGTTTACTAATGTTTCTTTATCTGTTAGGTGAACAGTTTTTTTTTTACAGATACTTTTAGTCAAGTGATCAACGCACTAGTAGGACTATTCATGTATAAAATGCACCTCACAGCACGATATTGCTTTTCAAAAAATAAGTACGATGCGTTTTCCGAATCGTCCCTTCTCTACAAAATTACCACTTCAGAAAAGATTTTAAAAGTTAAAGAACTTACATGTTTAAACTAGATAAAGCTGAATGAAGATTAACGCAGTGCAGAATTGGCATACAAAAAACAACTTAGAAATAATGCTACTTGGAGGAAACCATTAATTGAAAATAATAGGTACTTGGCTCTATAAGTGACCGGATATTATCCAACAAATTGCACAATTTATAGCACGACGTGCTGAGGTTGATGTGCAATAAAAGGCATACATAAATAAAGGTATATACTCTGATTCAGATCCTTATCACCTACGCAAGTACGTCAGGAGACGCAAATATTAATATTTCAGTTCTAGCACATACATAATGAGTTTCATTATTTATTTATGCATAAAAACGTGTGTAAAAACCCATTTGACGAACCCAAAAGTGCATGGTTTTCCATGGTATTTTTGTTCTAGACTTTAGCTGGGATCCTTAGTTAAAGGAGATATTAAAGGTCAATGTTCCAACACGTTGTAACACGTGTGTTTGATGCACACTAACTAGGGGCAGTCACCAAATTGATAGCATGGCTGACTGCTAAGGGTATGACTAAATCACTGCAGGTATCGCCACTTGAAAAGGCATAATTATCAGTACATAGATTATAGACATGCCCACAGTACCTATGCCGCTTAACCGAAGCCAGACAGGGTTGCCAGGTCCTAAATTCGGAAAGCCGAACCACCAGCCAGTTAAGCCGGACTATCAGGTAAAATAAGCCGGATTTTATGCCTGCATTTTAATATTATAGCGTTTGGCTTTCACAAAACACACAACAAAACCAACAACACAAAAACCAACACCATAAAATCAACTTCTAATAAATTATGTTGGTGCATGAAAGGAGCCTGGACAGCGAAGAGTCTAGCAGACCAATCCTATCACCACGATGATAAATCCATACGCCTCAGGGCTCAAATTACAAAATTGACTACTCTAATGCATTATATGGAAAGTAACCAAATAATTTGGCTGACACATCCAAAAAGCCTAACTATGTCCAGCTTTATCCAGACGCCTGGTAACCCTAGCCAGACATATGTCACGGCTGCTTGTAATTCAACACACCCTAATGGTGCCTAAGCAGGTTGCGTAACAAATGAGCACATTACGAAATCATTATATACTCCGCCTAGACATTACAGTACTAAAGATATATGCAACGTACACATGTAGCGTACATTAATATCTTATGGAAGCAATTGCGGCTATACTAACATAGAATAAACTTTAGTTTAGTCGGGCAAATTCAAAGATAACATTTTATCATGCAAATATTTGCTTTCATAAATTTTACATCCATTTCTCGTGAATTATGTAACGAGGGCTGACGAAATGGCAGTTAAAACTATAGCTGTTATTTTAACAAAAGCAGGCAGCTCGTTATAAAGCAATTTGACAGAGTTATTGAGCAGTAAATGGGCAAGTAGGCTTGCAGTCATACGCGCTACTAGCTTCCACCCGCGACTCTGTTCGCGTCAAAGTTAATATATTATTCTACAGGAACCGTAATTTTTTCCGGGATAAAACGTAGCCATTCCAGATTATAATCTATCTTTGTGCCATATCCAGATCCGTTAAGTCATTCTGAAATATCAAAGGCTACACAAGTAACAGTTGTTTGAAAAAAATTATTTATCTTAGTTATCACTTTTCAACGATTGTGAGAATAATGTAATAATGTCGGATATTATGACTTAAAAGCATCCTGTCATATTTAAAATCATCCATCTATTGTCTAATGTGGGTGAGAAAGTGTCGACATTCCTTGGCATGACGTGTCAAGAGAGATAGCTTTGTTGATCCAGCCTCTCTTCTCCATTGGACACTCTAGGCAAGTGCCTAGCCTAGGGCCCACGACAGGCGGGGGCCCCGGTCTTCAGGTTAATGCCGAATTGCACCCAATCTCACGTTGAGATGAGGATCTCAGCAAATATCACGTAATCTTTTTTTTGTGTGCCTAGGACCTACAATGGGTTAAGGACGGCCCTGTCGTTGATTCAATTTTTATTAATGAGTGACGAGTGTAAACTAGTAAGATAACTCAAGATGCTAACTAGGAATAAGATAAGCAAGATGTCTGACATAACAGTTAATGCACGTGATTAGCTTGCAGGTACTTGCTATCAAAGTACCAGTTTTATCTTGTTCTCCTCCATAGAAACCTACTGTTTAGAACGAGCAACTAGCTTGAATTTTCTGGCTGACTGATTCCTTGACTATTCAAAAGTGCTAAATGGTTTACCTACGACTTTTTATTCTGCGATTTCGTCTGCGTCCACACGAACGAAGTCGAGGGCAAAAGCTAGTTCTTTCATAAAACGTACATCCAATTATTAAAAAATATATAAATTCCACAAACAAACACTTGCGTAAAATATAACAATAGCAAAGCGGAGTTGATTTAGTACTATTACGTGATTGTTGCATAGCCACGGATATGAAACTGTGCTCACTATAGGAAAGCAAACATTGCTCAACTAACGGATGCCATTCTGACATGTGTACGTGAAGGATATTCTCGTTTTATACTTCCATAAGTATCAAAACTAATAAGTATGGTAAAATTGGGCATCATAGACTCGTCCGACACTCAGTGCGACTGCGGACCTCCAGTTCAGACTATGTCTCCTATGCTGAAGTGCCCCAATTGTCCGTTCACCTGCACCCTTATAACTAAGACTATGACTGACGCGGCAGTAAACGTGGCGACTTACTGGGCACAAAAAGTTTAATTTACTATACGAAAAGAAGAAGAAGTACCAGAAATAACTTACTTAGAAGAAAGACATAAGGAGAATTACAAAAACATAGTAGTAACTTTTGCCCTGGCCTTTGTTCTCGTGGAAAAGAAGGGCATAGTATAACAAGCTTCTGCCCGCGATTTTACCCACGTGTTATACATTTGTATCATAAAATATAACCTGTGTCATTTAGGAATATTTTTTTGTAATTTGTCCCACAATTCTTGATATTACCTCTTACTAACATACAAATAAACAAACTTTACTCTTTCATAATATTAGTACAGATGACCGCTTCCAACACAAAACTATAGTCGGTAATGTTAATGTTTCTATTAAATACAGTTTCCAGTTTTCAATGAAAAATGCAGCGAAAGTGCTAACATCAATTGGATTCAATGAAAACACAAAGACAAAAGCAATGGAGCGCACAGTGTATCTTAATTATGTAAATGAACACTTGATTCAACAACTCGAGACTAACGACTATGCGAAATCATTAACATTCTTTGGCTGGTTAATGACATAACAGTTCTAAACATTATAGAAAACGCATCGGTCGTTGCTAATGTTAACATTCTTCTTAATGAAGTTGTGTTTCCACCATTCCGTTGGCATATCTGAGCGGGAAAGCCTGTTTGAAACAGGATCGACTTTCTACAAACGATAACCTCGACCGGTGTGAACTGAATGGGTCTGCTTACAATTACCATCTATTCGTATCCTTCTTGTTGCATTATGACGTCAGTACGCACAAATGCAGTGTGGATCATCGTGTAAAAAATGAAGATTTGCATCGGGTATGCTAATGTGTGGCTCCTTTTTTTAGCGCTGCGGTTACTCACGACTATTGTTTGCAGCGTCCCTTTCTGTTTGAGTGGCGACTGTACAAGCCACTTGGCAAACCATTTTGGTTTCCCGAACGAGTAATACGTATAATGCATACGATAGGGACGCTTTGAGATGAACTAGAGCAAATTTGAGGTATGAGTTTGGAAATAGAGAAAATTAGGCCGCAATGCAATCATAAAATCATCACAACAATTTTAATTAGTACCTATTTACCAATAACATTTGCAATGAATAGTTTGAAACACAACTTGGACTAATTGACCAAGTAGCCGAAGGTTGAAGCCGCAACGCATCAACTGCTATCTGGGTCGGAACGGATGTAAAGACATAAGGTACCGACTTACCGAGTGAAACCATAGAATTACATACTAACTGCCTGCAGAGCAGTCTGTTGGTCTACAGAGACTTGCATTGACTCTTATTATTTTCATAAAAGAGAAAGGTCTGTAAATCAAAGCAAATATTGGTCAATATGAGTGTGTTATTAGTTTCTGTGACATATAGTTATAGCTGCTATATCAAAGACATGTTGAACAGGTATATCTGGAACGTTGGTCTAATCGCGTTGGCCCAGAGTCTAGAATGTAACGGTATTTGGTACGTGCTATTATAATTGCTTATAATATATAAGAAATTATGGGGAAATTGACAACACATATTATATGTGTATCTTGATCAGGTCCTATTTATCCCAAAATCCTATTTATTTTAAAAAATGTATTTTGAAAAAAATAAATGGTTTATTTCTAGTAGTGAACCTACGTGTAAATAAAAAACAATCATAGGGACGGCTAAAGCTGGCAGAAATGTAATTCATTACACTTTACAGAAAGAAAATGCTGGTTTACAACATTATCAGGAACGTAAATTTTACTGCATGTTGTAACCGGCAACAAAATATGAAAACATTAAAATAATCGTGTACAACATTACGCTGAGGTGTACAATTGTGTAGCACTGCAGTTTCAATCACACAGTCTAATACGTCGAACACGACACCTGAGCTAATTAGGTCGTTTACTCGCTACACGTTTCTGCAGTCATTCGGAATTCTCGGCAACAATTACATAATAATGATAAAAATGCTATTATACTCGTACTAATTGTTTACGTCTTCATCGACGCTTCTGGCATTTCGTAGGATGCTGATAACAAGAACAGTGATTAATTCTATATTAGAAGAGCTGATAAGGACCAAGAGGCCGAACTAATCATGTAACAAATAGCACGTGGAGTATGCCAGTGTTTGGTATACACTTACGGCCAAGTACCAGACCTTCGTCGCCGGTGTGTCCTGGGCTGTGGCTCTGGTGCGTGCAGCAGGGCTTGCGGGATCAGGCTCTTGGACGGCTTGCGTCTCGTCAGCCGGTACTCCGGCCTCTCAGCCGTACTTTTGCATAATCTCAGCGTCGACAGCTCACTCTCCGAGCCACACCACAATGAATCCATCGACAACATTGTTTCACGCTAGTTTTAACACATCACTAAACATCAAATACTGTTCAAAAGTCTTCTCACGAGCAACCTTGGAATCTGCACTGTTGCAACAGCAATTTTAGACGACCGATCCAACGAACACTACAATATACTGGAGGGTCTTCAGAGTTCTTCGAGACTTCTTTAAATTTTGCAGTTTTTAGGAGATTAATTTCAAAAGCTTATGTGTAAAATGTTGCAACCGACGATGTTTTGATGCGGCAACCTTCTTATGAGAAATCGGCGCGCGAAATCGCGTTGCAAAATTCGTACACGTGAGGCTTATTAAATTGGATGGTGATATATTGCGAGGTTTTCTAAGAGTCTTTAATATGAATTATTGCGGCAAGTATACGGAAACGGTTTGCGGTCAATATCGCGCGAAGCGGATCGTAGGACCGCGAGCCGACCGAGTACGTGAGAACGCGGGAGCCGTGGCGGCGTGATGCGGCCGACTGAGTGCGCGAGTGCCGCGAACGGCAAACCTCCCGCCACGACCACGATGCCGCCGAATGCTCAAAAATTGCAAACAAAAGGTGTCTGGACGCCGTTATCGCTGAGATTGTGGCGGCCACAAGGAGGGCATCATGCTTGAACACGCCGACTTTGTTGTGACTTAAAGAAAATATGGTAATCTATATGCTTTGAGCACACTTACATAAATTCTGTTGTTATTATTGCGGTAAACAAAACAGAACAGTCCAAAACCTCCACAGCCTTTAAAGAAGGTTAATGATATACGCGAATGAAGTTCTGATGCCGTAAGGTCTAAAAATTAAAGTATTGACAAGCACAGGCAGCCATTTAATGAAAAAAAAATTGCCCTCAAAACAACGCAAGTAGGTAAACCATCAATTAAGGCCAGTTCTAATGGAAAAGGAGAGTGAAGGAAAAATCTAATTAGGTTACCGAAATATCTGTATCGACAGCCAATGCTTTCAATTTCTACTTAGTGGGATAAAGCAGATTTTTATTTTCAAGGTTTTGGTTCTAAAGTGTAGGGCATTTGAGTACCTAGGTAAAATTGAGCTTCAGAAGACCACTTAACATAGTGTAAAGTTATACTGTTTACATATAGCCAGTTAGTTGTCCATAGGTTCAATAACAATATGCATGGGCCCTCGTTCAACTACGGAAATGTCGTCCATTTGTCCGTTACAGTGACCGGGTCCATCGAGGGTGTTGCATGTTGCATACTTTTGACCAAATCATGGACAATTTCAGAAGGACCACTGCGCCAAAGGATGCTATAATGACGTAAGTGCCTTACGTACCGAATGGATATACTAAATACCGAATCTACCGGTTCTAGGATTTCTGCATCCAGAAAATTCTCTCGATTTTCACCAGATCGTTGTTCCACCGTGTGGGGCACCTCATACTCATGTTGCGTTTTACTTTACAGTCAGCGGCTTGACCTGTGTTCCCCTCTTCTTGTTACTAAAAGAGGTCAGATATTGTAGCACACCGACTTTACGTATCATCAACGCATGAGCTATCCTCGTAGTTTATAGAAAAGATTTTGGACTGTCACGTTTAAGCCCAAGCCATGGTAACTATAGCAGTGCTCCGTACAAATCTCCTTCGGTCAATCGGTTTCTTTCATGTCTATTTGAAATTGTCGACGATCAAACAGAATGTAGGAACGTCGTCATAATCAACGCTTTTTCTGTGATCCAATTTTCAAGTTATATCCTGGATTTTTGGAACTAGTGTTTGTAATCTACCACAAGGCTCGTCCTGTTAGTATTGCTATAGCAGTTGAACACGTTGACTTAGTTTTGTTATTGGAGTTATTTTTTAAATATTTTTCTTTATAAACACCAAATTTTCTGCGCTTTATGTTGAGTCATAATTCTCTTCGGATCTTCATAACAGTGCTAGGGTTTCTTTAAACTCGTGAATCGTTACTAGTGGGTTTACTGTTCCTTCTCATCTTGTGCCCTCGTTCGCATGCTACCCAAACATGTTTTTATTGCCACTCGATAACCCGATATCGCCACCTTATTTACAATCGATTGCGATACATTATGCAAATTCTTTTTTGTCACCTTTCTTTTTGTAATACTCAGTTAATGCCACAAATTATACTTATAGCGAGTGAAGATGGCGGCTTTGAATTAATTCATTAGTGTATCGTGTACAATCTGTTTTTGTTGCAAAATATACAATAATAGCTTCGGTCTGCGACTTCCTCCGAGTGGTTTTTTTTAGTCACGTATTTGGATACTGCTCCTTTACGTAGCCCATAATATTCCTCGTGAATCTGGCTATTATATACAAAAAGGTTTTTTTTCTAATGCGACTGTCAGTTTCAGAGATTTGAGCGTATAAACAAAAAAAATGCTTCATAATATTTAGTATCTGTGTCCCCGCCAAGACGAGCAAAAAAGTGGCACGGTCGTATCATCCTTTTCTAGACAGTTCAGGCCATTTTCGACCCTAGTTTAAAACTAGAAGCCTGAATTCTCAGTAACCAAGCAATTTGAATCTAGAACAATATAGATGAAAGAAGATCGTCAATTTCCAGCGATTCGTTAAATAATGAAAGTGTTTGTTAATTTACAAGTGCTGGTCACGCACAGACTGAAATGATACACATCATCATTGTGCATTGTACTAAGAGGAAAATTCCGACGTTTTCTAAAAAGGATGCTTTACTTCACACGTGTGATGTTTGCACAAATCTTGAGTTAAGTTATTAAACTAGCTCGTCTTAACAAAACATTATTACTTCTAATGTTTATCTATGTATGTCTATAGATATAAATAAAATAAATTGATTTGTCTGTTTGTAATGTCAAAATAATAGCTTTTTACGTAATGCATAATATGAAAGTTTACCAGGTATTTACATGAAAAAAATATTTTTTTGTGCCTGTCTGTTTGTTCCGACTAATCTCCTAAACGGCTGGACCGATTTTGACGGGACTTTTACTAGCAGATAGCTGATTTTATAAGTAAGGAGTAACTTAGGGTTATTTTAAAAAACGAATTAGGGTTCTGCGCAAACAAAATAAAACCCTGTTATGAACCCAGGGACATAAGTTAATTATAATTTTGTTTGCCATGAAGGCATAATGAAAATCTTTTCTCAATAACACTGCGCAGTTAATTAATTGCCCATGTAATACGAATGTCGAAAATAAACGGATTTTTGTGCTAAAATGTCGTGCTCATGAATAAATAATTAATGATACGTTATCGTTGTGAGTTGGACTCACACTCGAAGGGTTCCGTACCTACTTATCGCTGTATAATATTTAACACTACAACTACATACAAAACAATGTTTCTTCATGAAAAACTTCTTTGTATATTATGATAGCCTTTCTTTTAAGGATGGGAAATCATAAAATGACTTCTTCCACTCTGGGCGGGGCTGAAGGGAGTGTCAGACTCTTACTGACTAAAAACCCATCCGTGTTCCTCCTAATGCCCTTTGTGTTTCAGGGTCGTAGTAAATCTTTCGAACAAAATCCACAACCCTGGCAGTTGTATATGATAGCTAGATTCATGAGGAATAGTATAGGCTATATAACATCACGCTACGTCCCAAGGGAGCGGAGCAATAACCAAAGACGTGACTTAACGTGTGGAAAAGCCGCGCGTACGAAGTCGCAGGGAACAGCCAGTCTTCCTATAACGGACAGACGTCCCGTTGGGGAACGTAACCCTATAAAAGGGACAATAAGGACCAAATTATTCATGAAACGAAAATGGTTACACAGTAAAAGAGGTATCTTTTTCCTATGCTGTATAAGTGATGAGGGTAGATAGAATTGGTACACAGCCAGAAACCTGTGTTTTCCGCCATCCATATTCAGTATTTATCCAAATGGATGCATGGGAAAACAGGAATTGGATAACATAACATCACGCCTGTAATCTTAGAGGAGTTAGGCAGAGGTGTAATCATAAATACATCCAGTTAATTGCCATCAACCAAAACTTATAGCAGAAAACAGAAAAATAATAGAGGAGGAGTAAAACATTTACAACGCTGTTGTCATTTCAAAACTTACACATAAAAAAATACGGCTTTTATTACTCAATTTTACCTAAAAGTGCTGCTTAATTGGCTAATAGTTCGGCTTTCCGGATTTAGGATCAGGCAACCCTAAATCTCAGTTAATTGGATTTTAATATTGAGTTACTCTTATCTCGTGTTGCTAAAAATATATAGAGTAGGTAAACAAGGAAAGTATGACGTCATACATGATGGGTTACGTGACAGTGCCAAAGTACACTATAGGTTGACTATAACGGGTGTAAAAGGACACTAAACAAAGCCGAAAGTTACATTCTTAGAAAGAAAGAAAGAAAAACTGTTTATTCATGTGAAAGTAAGGCACAATTATAAAAAAAAATCCTGAAATAATACAAGTGGGTATATATTCAAAAAAAATTATGTCCTAGACGGAAGAGACAGTGTTCTGCTCATCATTGCGATTGCTTTTTGTTCAAGACCTCTACCATTTGATACGGTGTTTTAAAGGTCAGTCTCAATATTTTATTACCTACGTTTTGTTTTCGAAAAATGTTTTAAACGTTTTAACTAAATTTAAGTACAAGTAATATGCATCTATAAGCATAATGTTTTGCGTGCGTTATATTGGGAGCCAATTTTCATAATTGGCTCACGACACACACACACACACTTCCCACGACTTCGTACGCGTGATTTTTCTTACAGATCCCTAATTTTTTGATAATAAAATACAATAACCTCTAGCACGTAGACGTACGTCGGTACGTTATCACTGGATAACGTACCTTCCAATTTGCGAAAAATTATATAAAATCTGTTCAGATGATCTAGAGATTACCCTTACAAACTCAGAAACTTTACCACTTTATAATATGGACTAAAAGACTAGATATAGATGATATTTACACTAAAAATAAAAGGCTTTCCCAGCAATAGCTAAATGTTACTAAGCTTAATAGGCAATATGCGTACTTAACGGCTATTTGCTGTTTTACACCCCGTATGACATAAAAAGCTGAACAGACAAACACAGGTGGATTATAAACAAGCGATAGGCATGGATATAAAACTGGGTGCAGTTCAGAAACGGAATGATCGATCGATACAATAAGAAGCTTTCGGCCAAAAAAACAAGTTGCAAGTCAAGTGTATCTACAACGTGACGAAATCGCAAGCAAAAATGGTATTGTGAATAATTCAGGAGCCGAGGCAGGCCGAATTTGGCAGAAAAGGGTCATCTGTTGAATTCAACCAAAATTGTCGCAATCGCATGTCCATCTTATATTATACTTAAAAGCGAATGGTCACTCACTGACAACACAAAATCTCGAAAACTATTTGGCCTATGAAGTTCAAAGTTTGCAAGTTTATAGGTAAGAGAAAGCCAAAACATTTATTTATTTATTTATACAGGCACTTTTGAATTGTCAAGGAGTCGCTCAGTTAGTCAGAAAGTTGAAGCTAGTTGCTAGTAAAAGAGATGTCAGCTGAATCGTACGTTTTACTTTGACTTTGAATATGACTTCCACACGAACGAAGTCGCCGATAATCATGAATGATATTTGCATTAATTAACGCGGCAAAGGACTAAAGGAACATTTATATATTGGTATACATACAACAGAACCAAGAGATCTCGGTTTGGTTTGTTAGATTGGTTTTTTGCTACCAATGTAACAACCTTTGCCCGTGACTTCGTCCGCATAAATGTAGCCTATGTCCTTCCTTGGGGTTTAAACTTACCCAGCACGTGGTTTAATTGTGAAAGTGTAACAGACAGACAGACCGAGTTACTTACGCATTTATAATATTAATTAAGTATCTTCTCAAGCTCTCTTCTAATACTCACGTTCCAAATAAACTCTGATTCAAAAGCATGCGAATTTCAAGTTCGGAAAAAAATTGCACTTTCACGGAATTTACAAGCGATCATTTTCTCCGAACAAGAACAATATCGGCGTTCGTTTAGGTTTAAATTACAACAACCGTGCGTGCAAAATTGAACCATGTCATAGCCAATACCCATAAAATTCTCATAAATTAATTAACCTAGCGTCGCATGGAGAAGAAACACTATAAATCCACATATTTCCTGGCATGGCGTGCACCGTATGAATCTAATACGAGTGTAGGTCACGAGTCATTGTCCTAAAAGTGGTACATTCCTGGCGGGTCAACCGTCTGTGAGTCAGCCTCCAAAAGTTGAAACACTAGTAGTCGCCATTCGGTTAGTTTACCGAAACCGTGTCATAGGACTCGCGTGGGCTTTGACGGGGACATTGGACTACGCGGTGATACCAATCGGTGTTTTATTTTATTGTTTTTTTAGAGACTAAGAGCCCCCGCAGACTGCAGACTTTCTATCGGCCGATAGTTTGGTAGGCTTCTTAATCAGTATGAAGAGGTATGCATATTTGATTGCGATTCAGTATCAGTGGATAAAAAAGTTTACCGACTATCGGCCGCCTACGCCTGTATAATCAAACTGTTTAGTTGACTCGCTGTGCACACTAGCAGCCCAACCCGACCAAACAATCGGCCGATTCAAAGTCTGTAGTCTGCGAGGGCTCTTAGTCTATAATTCAAGCACGTAAGGAATTTATAATACGTGCTTGTTTTATAAAAAGATTGATAAGAACCTTTTTGGCTTGGTGTATTTACCGGTAAACTTAGTACCTACTAAAATAAATCGTTAATTTATTTTTATTTAATATTTAATTAATTTCATGGTAATCATCTGCACCGTAACAAGAGCACGGTGTTAAATACTCAGAGAGTTTAGTTTTCTACTGTTATACCAGCTGTTTAAACAGTTTACGTCTTTGACAAACCAGTGAACTACGTGTAAAGTTTACGAAGAATTAAACGCATCACAAATAGAGTTGTGAAAAACGACATAAAAACCGATAAATAAACAATTTGTAGATTGATGATTGAGATGATAATAATAAAATTATGTCTATGGCTATGGTCTATGGTGAGATCGCGGGCTTAAAGACTTCTGAAATGCCCTATAAAAGTAAGATATAAATAAAAGGTAGGTAGAACACCATCGTCCGGTATGATTTATGGTGAACCAATCATTAACTACGTGCTACATTGCTATCTAAAAATCATAGTATGAAGAAAAAATTTACGTACGAGACTCTGTCTTCTTCCACATTGACAGTGGCCCCTACGCTGGTAGTAGGCCGATTCTTCGACGGTTTAGCTAGGAGTTTACTAGGTACAAAAGTAAGATTATGTAAGTAACAAAATTGAGGCCAATTAAATGCTAATTCTCTATTTTTAGTCTAGTTTGTGAACAAGGGAATCGGCAACATTGTATGCATTATAAGATCGTGTCTCGGCTTTAGGGTTTGAATCATAGGTGTGCCGCAACGAGAGCAAAGTATTCAATACTCTAGCTGTTTAGACAACTACGTCTTCGACGAACCTACAGTTAACGATAAATTAAACGCACCACAAACAGAGATGTGAAAACAACAGAAGAACCGATAACTTCCGATAAATAAACAATTTCTTAGATTAATTTTGAAAAAAAAATAAAATACCCTTGTCCGGTATGATTTATGGAGAACCAATCATTTACTACGTAGGTACTACATTGCTATCTAAAAATCACAGTAACAAGAAAGAATCTTACGTACGAGGGTCTGTCTTCTTCCACATTGACAGTGGCCCCTACGCTGGTAGTAGGCCGATTCTTCGACGGTTTAGCTAGGAGTTTACTAGGTACAAAAGTAAGATTATGTAAGTAACAAAATTGAGGCCAATTAGGTAAATGCTAATTCTCTAATTTCATTCTAATTTGTGAACAAGGGAATCGGCACCATTGTATGCAATATGCGGACTGTTAAAGATCGGCTGTCGAAAAATTCGAATCTTCTTACCAACCAAGGATTATAAATTATTTAGGTGTCGCCTAGTGTTAATGAAGAACGGGCATAATATTTTGAACAACAGTCAACAGACAATTCTCATATCTTCCGCGATATGTGCGATAGATGGCGCTGCCTCGCATGTAATCTTGTTTTCGTGTGGCAAAAGGGTACAGTGCGCCCTGAATATTTATGTAGGTGGTAAAATATAGAACTAGATTGATATATCGATTTTTGTGGTTATCTATTGGTTTTGATAGAAGCAGCATAATATATTGCTTAACGCGACGACACTCGACGCCTGCCAAATTCTTGTATGTTTTACATTATACTCAAGATTTTTTTTGTACTTACAACATACAAAAAATATCATATAGTGACCTGAATTTATTCAAAAATTGCTATAGTATCAGTTTTACAGCACAAATTTAATTCATTATGCTAAGATCAATAGCGGGTAACGTGTCTCGGCTTTAGGGTTTGAATCATAGGTGTGCCGCAACAAGAGCAAAGTATTAAATATAAAATACTCCAGCTGTTTAGACAGTTAAAGTCTTCGACGAACCTACAGTTTACGAAAAATTAAACGCACCACAAATAGAGAAGAGAAAACAACAGAAAAACCGATAACTTCCGATAAATAAACAATTTCGTAGAATAATTTGAAAAAAATAAATACTTAATAATAAATATGTCTATGGTGAATAATCACGGTCTTTAAAAAGACTTCTGAAATGCCCTACAAAAGTAAGTTATAAATAAAAAGGTAGGTAATAGAACACCCTCGTCCGGTATGATTTATGGAGAATGAATCATTACCTAGGTACATTGCTATCTAAAAATCATAACAAGAAAAAGAATCTTACGTACGACAGTACCAACCTGTCTTCTTCCTCATTGACAGTGGCTTCTACGCTGGTAGTAGGCCGATTCTTCGACGGTTTAGCTAGGAGTTTACTATCCATCTTCAAAACACACTGTTTGCTGTATTTTCCACAAAACTGTCATAATATTACTCATTTCATATAGTCACATTCAACAGTGTCATTGCCATTATGTTGACAACGCGTCATTGTAAAAACAAACAGTTTTATTACGTATTTGTTTAAATTAAAAACGTAATTTTAGGTTATAATAATACGCCCGTGAAAATTACATTATGTTGACGTTTGTTTGACACATTCGTTGGTTGACAGCCAAAATGATTTGTGCCACCTGTCAATCTCAAAAATATCATTGTCTCAAAACCGAGCCTTTTGGCTTTTATTACTGGGTTTTTTAATTTTTTATTTATAGTAATATTATGATTTAATATGCTTCTTAAAACAAACCAAATGCCTATGATTTAGCATTATTTATTACGGATAGCCTTTCTCTTTGGTACACGTAGCGCCATCTAGAAATGGACGCTAACACTAAACACAGCAAGAGGAATGAGCACAGTGCTGAGATGAGAGCCTTAAATCCTTGATTTCCTATATCAATAAGGTGCCATAGTTTTGTGGTAACAAAGTAGACGTTTTATGCTTGGTTATGAATTTGTGCGTAAGATAAAGACAATACTCTATGCATGGTATGAATCAGGATCCGTTCTAAATTATTAATTTAATAGGAAGGCAAAGGTACCTGAATGTATTAAGTTTATCAGCCAAGTTGGTGAGCACAGTCTTCCGGAGGGGTCCAGGGGATCCGCCCGGTGAGCTCTCCTTCGACTCAGCAGCTATAGCTCGCGCCACCATCAGGTCTTGCTCGTTCATTCTGAAAAAAACAACAACAATTCTTCATCAGTTTAAATTTCTTAGTATGTAGTACCAGCCCGTAGTTGGCACACGACATAACAATCAATATATTTATGGGCTATTCGGCAATCGTAGGTCAGACGCCCTTAGGCAGGCAAGGTGGATGGTGTTAGTTCAGCTGGCGGAGAGTAGGACGCCAATGATTCGGGGTCTGCGGGCGGCGGATTTGGGGGAAGACTATGAGGATATTCCGCACGAAAAAAAATAAGCCAATGATTGCGAGGCCTAGCAGTGAAAAAGACCTGTAAGTTTTATTTTTTACATACATAACATCACGCCTGTAATCCCCGATGGGTTAGGCAGAGGTGTACCCATTAGTACACCCACATTTCGCCAGTTATGTTTTTAGTCCCATGTAATAGGGGGCGAGCCTTTTGCCATCAACCGGGCACAAATCAAGACTCCAAGGCTGCTACTGAGAAATTCCTGATGGAAAAACCCAATAACACTTTGCCCGACCTGGGAATTGAACCCAAGACCTCATGCACAGCAGTCGCACTTGCGACTACTAGACCAACGAGGCAGTCAAGATTATTTTAAATCTGTATAATTAACAATAACTTAGACACGGAAGCAAATCCATATGAATAATTTTCATCACCTTCCATGATTATACACGATATTACATATTTATTTATGTAAAATACATACATACATCCTCACACGTTTCCATTTGAATGAGTCATGTACCTACTTACAACCTACTTATTATCATTTTTAACGACTCATAAAACTAACTTCATTACTTTGTAATAAAATAAAGAAAATACCCATATTTTATTTATTTGTGTTATAGGTACCTAGTAGCTTATATATATATTTTTTTAATAAGTATGTCTAAGTCACTCAGAAACTTCCGTCAAAATCGGTCCAGCCGTTTCGGAGATTAACCGAAACAAACCGAGAGAAAAACAGACACAAAAATTTCAAAGATCTAGTTTCGGGTAAAAAGCATCAAACTTACCAGCGTAGACACCCAGAATTGAGCTCACCTCACGAAATACTCACACATGAAACTCAACTCACTTTTGAGCAATGCCTACCTTATTCTCATGAAAAGAACTGACCCAGTGTCTGCATGACAATGAATCGAGTTCGAAGATCTGTCGCGTAATTTCCAACCAGCCAGCGTTAATCTTGTACACAGACAAACTGCCTCAGCCTTTTCTATGACATCAGCTTTCTCTGTTTGGTCCTACGTAGGGCTGTCATCACCTAAATTGCCGACGCCGGACAAAAACTCAAAATCCCCGGACATTTGGGTGAAATTATGTTTTTTTTCCGGACATACCAAAAATTTTATTTTTAAAATAATAATTTAAGATTAAAGCTAAAGATAATTTTTAACTCAGATTTGTTTTGATTTATCGCCTCGCCTATCTTTCAATGAATCGGGATTCCATTTTTTTTTCTTTTTTTTTTTCGAGTTTTCCTTTTCACTAAATGTGTTCAGGTTTCATCCAGACACTTTTTGACAACCCCTTTCCGGACGTTCCACGGACGCCCTCTAAACTAAGTAAAATCCGGATAACCCGGACGGATGACAGCCCTAGTCCTACGTCATTTCATTGAACAATGCTATTGAGTTGTGAGTACACTCGTAAAATACATATAAATAGACTTTCGTTCGTGATAAGTAGGAATTAGTTGGAGCAGAATATTCCTTTCAACGCTTTTGCAGCTAGTTGCTAGTTAGTTGTTGCTAGTCGCTTTTGTTGGTAGGTTGGGCGTTAGTTTTTGTAGCTTTGTTTCTTAATAGATTCGTCTGCGTAGGCTTCAGAATGCCGAAAGCCTAAGTTCTAAATACTCTCAGAGGACAAAAATGGAATCAAAAATTCTATGTATGTCTGAGCTACATCAATTTGTGTGCTTAATTTTAGCTAATTCCTTTCAGTTGTTAAGTAGTGAAAGACTTACAGACATCCACGCATCCACCCATAGGACACTGTATTAGGATAGGATAGGATAGGATCACAATATTGCCTTGCTAAACGCAAAAGATAGTATCTCAGGCAAAGTTAGTTTCGAGAAAATTGAAGTTTTGTAAATATAGTTTTCTTTGCGTTACATATTGATTTTTTTGCTTAAATAAAATGGAATTAAATAAGATACCGCTATTTGGCTTAGTTCTATTTCTTTCTTCTGACCTTATTTATTTATGAATTATTTAAACTTTAAGCAACAAAAAAGTACAGAGACGGACTTAATGCCTTAGGCATTCTCTACCAGTCAACCTTCCTAGTTCCTTTCCCTCCCAAATCAAATAACTAATCAATCAATCACATCCAATCACCAGTCATCTTCCTTTGCCTTCCTTTGCTTGATGCTCCAGTTTTCTTCCATCACCTTGAACGTGCAAACTTTCTACGACAGACTCCTATCAAACAAATCTCGAGGCGAAATCGCGAACAAAACTAGCAAGCGAATTATATTGGGACCCTGTTCTTTGGCCAAGGCGAACATGTCGTGCTCGTGTCATTGTAATTACGAATTACGAGCTTGCAATCTTGTGAACTGGCCATATCATAGCTGTTCTTGTAATGATCATAAACGTGTCGGTAATCGATAATGGATTTGGTCGTTAGCGATTAGAAGTTTGCAATGGAGGTGTTATTAGGCTAATGTGTCTGTGTTGTTGCAAAAAAATCGTTTGGTAGTATCTGGCTCAATTCTTTTTCTTCATAAGATTTCTTAATGTTCTTCAATTTAAATAAAATAAAGGTGTAAGGATACTTATGGATCGAAAATACCAGGACTGGTTCAAGCGATAAATTATGCTTGACTACTTCGGTCAAATTCAAGGTTGCTAAAACTAAGTTCAAAAAACTTTTAGTTACTATAAGTATATTTTGAATAAACTGTTTACAATTGTATGCACAGGATTATTTTTGACATAAAAACCTGCCGATATAAACGTTTTTAAGATATAATTTACCTTATATCCTCGGTGGAAAATTTTTATGGATGCCGGGGACCCTGGTGGGGGGGGGGGCTGGCATCCATGCATCCCGCCAAGTTTTATTTCAATCGCGCCAACAGTTAATTTGCTTGCAAATAAAAAACAAAAGCAGATCATGCGAGTATAGGGCCATAGTCTCTACAACCTTGCGTGATTTGATAGCCCCCAAGACATTCCAAGATGACGTGTGTTTTATCGGTAATGAGCGCTCAATGATGTTAAAAATTAATATTAAATATCTATATTTTAGGGCCTCTTTTCCTAAATGGTTACAAATGACAGAGAGCACGTGTTTACATTAGTCATACAAATCGCATACAAAAAAATAGGTTACTACGTTTTACTGCTCGCATACAATCATCATAATTAGTTACGCAGTTTTGAGCGATTGTGCAGGACTCAAATATTGACATGTTAAACGATATTTTGCAATTTATTTGACATAGGTAATCGGTTTCCTATAAAATTTGTTTATGAACAAGTAATTACTGGTACATTTTATTAAATCGGGGGGCACGGCCGTACCATCCTTATTTCGAGCAGGTCAGGCCATTTTTAACTTCGTCGTGGATTAAACTAGAAGCCTATATTTCTCGTAACCAAGCAATAAATTCTACCTTAAGCCACTGACTCCTGTAGCGCAGGTCTTTGAACCTAGATCAGGAGTCAGGGACTTCACAGTTCTTGTGTGCTTTTTATTTAATAAAAAAAAATATTATTGCATTATTATAATATTCAAAAAAATGAGAATTTACGCCCATAAAGGAATTCGGAATGCTGTGCACGCCTACGCGGCGTAGTCTACGCTACACAGGCACACGCCTACGCGCCTGCTATGCTGTGCTACGCGCGTTCTACACGCCTACGTTGCCGCATCTGCTACGCGTATTCTACGCTGATGCGGCCGCAGCTGCTACGTCGCTTCTACGCTTTGCTAAAGCTTGCGCCCCGCATAATACTCATTGTTTAATTGTCAAGAAATGGTATTTATTTAAAAAGCATTTATTAGGTAACTAGCTTTTGCCCACGACTTCATCCGCGTAAATGTCAGCTATCGCGAATGCAGACAAAGTCGCAGAATAAAAAGTAGCCTATGTCCTTTCTTGGAATTCAATCATACTTCGTACCAGATTTAATCAAAATCGGTTCAGATAGAGATTACTTTCGCATTTATAAAATTTGTATGGATGATTTTTTTCAAAGGTTTCTTACTTCCCTAAATAAATAGTAAATAATCTGGATAATATAAAAAGTATATTTTTTGAATAGGTTAGTTAAAACTTTTAAACATCTTAGAGTCACAAAAGTACCTACATTGTTACAAAGATTAAGGGCAAAACTTGTAATTACTTTGACGCTTAGCTAATGAATCAACACTTACGACAAATATGTCGATGTTAATATATACAGTCACCAGCATGATCATGTGAACATTCTTTATCAGTAGGTATTTATTAATTTATTAAAAGAATTATTAAGATGTACGAAATATAAATAATTCCAGATCCCATACTAGGTACTTAGTCAAGTTGGTAAACCTAGGTCTTAGGAACCATCCATAAATTAAAAACTACTACTACCGACTAAGGAGGGATGGGAGGTGTCAGTTTGCAAAATGTGAGCCGTATCACCAGAAGGTAGCCTTCCTGACGTGGATGGCTATAGGCTGATACGATGATGATAATAATGATTAATTATCTATCTTCTATACTTAATGAAATGCTCCCCCTGATTGAATTACTGACGCATCAACGCATAGCCTAAACCGCTGATCGTATAAGAGAGTACGAGACCTGAAACTTGGAGGGTGTGTTCTTTGTATGAGTTAGGCTTCCGATAAGAAAGGATTTTGAAAAATTCTACAACAGGGGGGGCAATTCTGAAACAAGGGGGCAAGGTTTGTATGGGACAACGTAATTCCTTGGCCCAAAATACTAAATAAACTACTACTATTTATAAAAAAATATAAAAAAACTACTACTAAACAAATTTTCTGACTGACGGATCAACGCACAGCCTAAACCGCTGTTTTCGACTTTTACGAGGACGAAGTCGCTGGCAAAAGCTAGTTAATGTATGTACTCGTGATAAAGACGTGCCTATTTAAATATTGCTAAGTGTATACATGTTTATGCTTACGACTGTACACGGTACACATCACAAGTTGTGAAATCAAGGAAACTGGTATTGTAGGTACTGATACATTAGCATAATAAAGAAACTGTTTATCTACTGTTGACACGGGATTCCTAAGTCACTGTGAAAAGTCGGGAGTAAATATTTTTTTTTCTGTTATGATCATACACAAAAGGGGGCTATAGAGGAGCAATAGCAATCTACATTTATTCATATAAAAGGCAACTGTTACTAACTGACTGATCTATCAAGACACAGCTCAAACCACTGAACAGATTGCGCTGAAATTCGGCACGCAGTTATGAAGTAGGCACGTGTTAAGATTGGATTTTCCTAAATTCACCACCTAGGATGAAATGGATGTCCGACATTTACGCAGACAAAGTCGCGAGCAAAAGCATACCAGTCAATGAGGCCTCTAAAGGAGATTGCTTCGATATTTTGAACGATTTTAATTAGAATTGGCCTTCAGATTTTGTTTATCTTAGATCACAAGAGAGATATAATTGTTCCTATACATTCTTTTGAGAAAGGAGGGATCTTATACCACGTGAGATCTCGTATTTTAAGAGGACATTATATATTTTCTTGTTAAAGATATTGCAGGTTTAATGAGCCTTTTTCAACGTTGATGACCTTAAGTTATAATTACACTTAGAAGCTGAACATAAAAGGTATATAATAGCCCATAATTCCTATTTTATCTATTCAATCTCATATGCTAATGATTTTGTTCACTCTCTACAGACACGATAAAATTATTAATCAAAAGTAACATAGTATCGCAGTCTATTATCACACGAGCCTTTCATAAAACCAGCCTTATCAGTCTCAATCATACGAAATCAATAATGGTCTACCCACCTCATTTGAACACAAAAATAATTTACATAAACAATCACTACTTACATTACAAAAAAGTTTTTATTTTATATCACATAAAACCACAGAAACCAACACTTCATTTCAAAATAAACACGAAAATAAATACAAATAAAAAATACGGCAGTGTTTCACATGCGTGTGCGCGTTAAAAACATTTGTATGACAATGCGCCGCGTTTATTTTCGCTGTGGGGTCGTCACCGTCGTGTCGTAGGCTGCGATCTGTGAGCACCATCTGTCAATGAAGTAAGCCACGGTACTGTGCCACGGTCGTATTGTAAAGCCTCTCACTTGTTTCCGAATGCAACGATCAATGGGAATGAAATACATTTATCGGTTTGAACGATGAATGGGCTGAGAAACTATCAATCATGCTTGATACCGGTAATCGGCTGGGCATTTATCATTTTTTGTTAGGTACAGGTATTAATGATGTGGTCCACTGATGGATGTACTAACAATGTAGGTACCCTGATTATAATGTACAGTATCTTTTTAAGTACATTATTTTAGCTATTTAAATGTTGTTACTTTGGTCTGATTGGTGGTGTTTGTGATACCAGGTTATTGGCCCAGTGCAGCGCAAAGACCTCTTCTTTTACAGAAAAGGCACGAGCATTGATCACCACGCTTGCTCAAGGAGGATTGGCGATTTTAAACTTATACCTATGTATTAATAAGTCCAGGTTTCCTCACGATGATTTTACTTCACCAATCTGATGTCAGTGATGTCCGGATGAACTGAAAACGTCACATTGGTTGTTGCCGGGTATCGAACTCACAACATAATGAAACTCACTTTAGTTTTTAACATATTCTCATTGAGTTATAAGTCAGCAACATTATATCATTAAGCATTTTGCATTAAAAAAAACTGTGAATGTAGATATTAAATCTATATTCGCAGTTTTTTTTTTACACATCACACTTTACAGGCACACTTTACACTTACGAGGATCTTTGACAGTCGTTACGGGTCTTCAGTAGCCCGAGAGTCTAACAACCAGTCTTATCAAGGAGTATTCTTTTAACCCGTTACTGGGTGGATGAGGTCAGATAGACAATCGTTTCATGTAAAATACTGGAATTCAGTTGCATCCAGTTATACTGAAAGCCGACCCCAACATAGTTGGGGAAAGGTTAGGCAGATTGATTGCTCTTCACTTCACTTTAAGTAAGTATTTTCTGGTTCATCACTAAAACCACGTCTTCTATACATGAACCAACAAAACTGTTTAAATCCATTTGAGATTAAAATTCTGGATTCATGCAAGATTAATTTTCTTTAAAGCCTTCAAGATATTTCGTGCGATTTGACGTACATTGCGGGGCCGCGCAGCTGTCGTGTCATAAGTGACCGATCATCGACGGAAATGTACACAACTTGCACGTTATTTCTCACAAATTTTACCAACGTAAACCAAGGTGTAAATTTTGTGCGTCGCTAATGATTATGTAAGTAGCACCGACCGTAAAATGACTACAATTTTAAAACACAACAAAAAACTAATTACCTACCTTCTGACAATTCGGATTTTGACGATTTGGTCATTTAGTTATTTTCAAATGTTTCAAGGTTCATTGTTAAATTATTATTTTTTTTTTCAGTCTATTTTTTTGTGGATTTTTTTTGCTGTTACTGCTCGGAAAAATGTTGTTGTCTAAAAACATAGGAATCCCCGTAGAGATTACTATTTCTAAGAACAAATATGTATAGAACAAGACATGAATTTTGCCAAATACCTACTGATTGATGTACCTTAATAGGAGCAGGACATGTAATGACAAATGAGGTAGAATCATTCGCCTATTAGGCATCGCAAATGAAACACAGAATCAATCCCGGCATTTCTGAAAATAACTAAGTTCTTCTCATTTTCCATCAATTCTAATATTATTATTATTTTTATTTATTTATTGTCTGCCTCATTGGTCTAGTGATCGCAAAGCGCGACTGCTAAGCACGAGGTCTTGGGTCCAATTCCCAGGTCGGGCAAAGTATTATTGGGTTTTCCCATCAAGAATTTCTCAGTAGCAGCCTCGGAGTCTGGATTTTTGCCCGGTTGATGGCAATAGGCTCGCCCCCTATTACATGGGACTTAAACATATGATATTATGTATGCTAATATTATAAAGCTAAAGAGTTTGTTTGTTATTTTTGTTTAGGTACTACTACTGGTCCAATTCTAATACCTAGCATCATACACTACGCCTGTAATCCCCGAAAGCTTTTGCCCGAGGAATAGCTAACAAGCTTGTTTACTAAATAATCTGTATAAATTAACGCTAATGGGTATTAAAACCTTCAGCCCCTTTTAAAACATTATTTAAAACCAGTACCTACCTAACAGCTACCTAAGCATTTAACTACTAATCTATGATACTTAATTTTCACCTCACCGCTTATAATACGAGGCTAATCTATACAAATCACCTTCTAAAGACACACGGGCTAAGCAGTAATTGTAGGTAGGTGGCATTAGATTGCCTAATAGATATTGATCTACATACACGCCTGTAACCTTCTGCTGAGCAACAGTAATGACCCAGCCCAGACTGGTTCACGTTTCATAATGGCACTTTCGAATTGAAGCTTTGCAAATTAAAGTTCTCGTGTTAAATAATAATAATATAAAACAACACGCCTGTAGTCCCCGAATGGTTAGGCAGAGGTGTACCCATTACTACATCTACCTGTAATAGGGGGCGAGCCTATTGCCATCAACCGGGCACAAATCCAGACTCCGAGACTGCTACTGAGAAATTCGTGATTGGTTTTTCACTTTTCCCGACCTAGGAATCGAACCTTAGACTCATGCTAACCCCCTTTAACATGGGACTCCAAACATAACAGGCGAAATGTGAGTGTGCTAATAGGTACCCCTCTGCCTATCCCTTCGGGCATAACAGGATGTTATGTTGTGTAAATTAAGAAATAAAATAACATTGAAGGGACATTGAAGATCATCAAACCGCGAAGAACAAATCAAAAGTCAATACCTATCTTATTTCCGTTTATTTATTCTTCAAGTTCGGCCGAGCAAACTCATCCATAATTTGTAATGCTAATTTAAAATAAACTGCTAAGTTATCTTCGTTTAGTTGCGAATTGATAAAATAAACCAAATATTTGATGTAACAGAAAAGGTAATTGGGCATTAACAAGTCCAAAGGACTATAGGCAATTTTGTATGAACCCTGGGCTCATTTTTCAACATGAATGAAACCCATGTCATATGAAAGCTCAGAGTGTACATAATTGTTGTTTTAGGGCAGCTTTTTTTAAGTATGGGATATCATCAAATGACTTCGTCCGCTCTGGTCGGAGCGGGAGTGTCAACGTCTTACTAACTAAAACCTATCCGCCCAGTACCCTTTGCGTTTCAGAGCCACGGAAACTCTTTCGAACAAAATCCGTAACCCTGGCAGGTTTTATGGCATCCAAATGGTATTTTGGTATGTTTTGACATTATTGTATGAACTTTGGGCTCTCTTTTCTACATTGTCCATCAGTGATGAGTTCCATGTTTTATGGAAGCTCTTGGTTAAGATGTGTTTCATTCCTTTTTATGGCGGCTAAGATTAAATCCAGCTCGAAAAAAAATTCTGACAAAAATGTACGTATTTTATGAACATATATTCATTTAATCTAAACTAACAATTCTTTAAAAAATGTTATACATGGAGCCTTTTTTACATAAACTATTAATATTTTTTAACTTAGCTGTTATGCAAATGAAATGAAGTAGGTACCTGTATGTTAAGAGCAGTTGTATGAGATAGGTGTCATCACTATTCATTGGTCAATGTTTAAAAGTGGACCCAATATGTGTGAATCGTATGGTTCTTTGCGCAAGTATCTATGGACAATACATGTGCATGGCACTGTATGGCTTGCAGTACGGATATAACAACAAGACAATAAGTTTCCACGTATTTGTACGTTTCCACGAATTTTGTAAATAAAACAACGTAATTTATCATTAATCATTATTTATTTTATTATAAAAATACATGCAAAGACAGTTGAAATTCTTACAATTCCCTCGTCATCATTTCACTAGGAGACTGTTACGTACAATCCGTAGTAGGTCAGTCTATGCTAATTGACACACCGTAATACTAACAATATTCTAAAGATACGTAGCAGTACAAGTAAAATACAACAAATCTATCCCTCTAAGTACTTTGAAGTCTAAATTTAAAACTAAAAGTAGGTACTAATTACTGTCACCATTTTAAAGTAGGATTTAAGTAAGCAAGATAGCATAAAACCTTCATAAAATGTACGATTGCGAAATTAATCCCGGCTTACCAGCTAAGTGAAGTTAATACGATACAAAGTGAACATTACTAGGACTAAATTATTCATTTTAAAAGTTATTCTTAATCGTAGTTAAGAGCTAGAATAAGGAATATAGAGTTAACTGAATGTTCGTAGTGATAATGTAACTAATCGACTAAGTAAATAAAATCTAAAATAACTTGAATACTTTTACGTTCTACTTATTTTAACTGTTACACCTTTATTCATGAACTGTCTAAAACTTAACGCTCTGTAAATATTGTCCTCTCTTTCTGGCATTGAGGTAATGAGTGAGAGGGGATATGTATCAAGCATTTATAAGCGTCAAGTGCTTATGAATAAAGGAGAAACGTTGAAAAATAATAGGGAGCTATTACATACCTACTTTTAAAAAAGAACACAAAATTATTATGTACCTAAAGATGATATTGATTTTGAAGAATTCCACTCGTTCAGTCTTATTATAAAAATATTGGAAGATTCACACCGCGTGCTTCATCATTTTGTTTCTATTAATAATTTATTTTGTACGAATTCAATTGAGCTTAAAAACAGATCAATAACGTGTCTGACAACACTGGCTTATAAATAAAAAGAGATACGTAAAACATAATCTAAGCTTAAAATTATAATTGGCTATTGCACGGCGTGCTTACATTCAAATTCATTCGACGAAAGGGCACTCACACACCAGTCTTTCATTATAGAGATCTCTAGATGACTCCCGAAACGTCATGGCGTGGCGTGCTCTTCTAGTCCATGGTTTTTCAAGTCCGTGGACTGTTAGACCTTGGGTCCGGGGGCTTATTGCCCAGGTAATGCTGTTACGGTAGGGTGGGCGGCGGTACTCGCTAGCCCAGCAGTGGCGCCTAAAGTTGCGCCTCGGTGGGATTCTGCCACAAGTTTGAGGGTAGGGTGTCGTAGTGAGACGGCACGGTAACCAACGCATCGGAAGCCGTCCTGTTTATTGAGCAGTTCTGAAACAAAGAATAAAAGAAAATTTTACTACGGCCTTTGTTATGATGACATAATAATATTGCTTACACAAGATAGCACGCGCTTGTAATTAAAATAACTGATAAAAATAGTTCTGAGAAAAGCGTTGATAAAATTATATCAACAATTTCAATCGAATCATGCTTATATGGCGTCCAACTTTTAAAATCGGACATTGCTCTGTCAGATCAACTCGGTTGACCTTCAACATGGTGTATCTTGAAAGTCATCAGAGACATAAATTTCAATTCACATGATTAAAAACGAATGAACCTGCATTATCTGTCATATAAATAAAATATTCATTACATGCAGTTTTAATTTGCGGATAAAAATTTTAGTAACATATCGAGAAATCGTCATCGTCTGCCTAGCCTTTTCCCAACTTTGTTGGCGTTGGCTTTCAGTCTAATCGGATGCAGCTAAATGCCAGCATTTTTTTACATGGAGCGACTGCCTATCTGACCTCCACAACCCAGTAACTGGGTAATATGATACCCTTGGTAGGACTGGTTATCAAACTTTCAAGCTTCTGACGACCCATAACGACTATCAAAGATCCGCGTATGACAGCCGAGACCAACAGTTTAACGTGCTTTCCAAGGCACGGAACGATGTCAGTGATACGTATCTATAAATAGGTATGTATAGCAAAAAGATAACTCTTTATAAGAAGTTCAAGAACATTTCGCCATCGTGATTGTCACTCATAATAGGTATAAAACCTGTATGTATCTCAGATTATGTATGAGAAATAACCCGAAATGACATCACGCGTTCACGAGCATAGCAGAAACGTGCTCTCAAAGCTTGCCAATTTTTTGTGACTTTAATTTACCTACAATTTATTACGAAGTATACTTAGTTATATACCGATCTAAAACGTGATGCGAATGATAGAGTCGGAAATAAAAAAGATTGGCAATTACAAAGCGTACATGACTGAATTTAAATTTCAAATTAGGAATTCATCAGCCATTACACTGCATTATTTCGATTTCCGATAAGTAATATAAATCGTACCTAATCTAAATCCTTTTTTTAATCTTTATTTTACAAATTCATAAAACTATAAATTAACGAAAACACAAAACTTAACTAAATTAATAAAAGAGAAAGGCGATAGCTTAGCGATTGAACAACTTGTCTCACTGTCAAGGACAAGTCCCCAAAAAAGACTTGCATTACAGCATTATTGCCATGTTATATGTATGACAATGTTGGTTCTTTGACCTAAGAAAAAGACACGTTAAGTCGACCTAAATCCTTATTAAACACTTCATCTTCAAAATTAAACGCAATAAATCAATCTGGAATGATTCGTTTTGGATCGAGGTGAAAAAATTGTTAGCTTTAATGGCCTTTCTACAAAGTCTGTTCAATATAATCTAGTATGGGATGCCTACCTTGGGTTGGTGGCGGTGTGTATCCACGCATTCTACTGGCAACTTAATCATCTCCACTTTGTACTTGTAGCCGTACGACGTCAGCTTCACGATCGTGTGGAGAGGAACGTTCATGTATGGCAGCTCATCTGAAAGAGGACAGAAATATGATTAAAATATATGTAAATGCTTTGTAGACGGATTTTGGACAACAACAAAAAATGTCCCATGAACTTTGTCTATTATTTATGAACTTTGTTCGACTTGGGAGGTTCTTTGGTCTAATTGCACTCGGCCAATGGAAATCTGCCACATATTCCGATAGTCTTATAGTCGCGTAAGTAAAGGGCAAAAATTGGACTTTAGCATTGACGACACTATCTTACAAAATAGTTTCACTATCAGTATCTAAGCAAATTAAGTTTAATCAACTAATCATTGTTGGGTAAGAATAAGCACAAAGTGAATGTAGTGGGTTAGGAAAAGAGGCTTTGCCTGTTCGAGTTTTCGATCGTCTTGTCCTCCAAGATGAAAATTAGCAAGTTCGATGCGTATCGTGGGTACGATGCTAGCACAGAACTAATATTTATATGGCCTACAGATTCGAGATTCCTGGAATCTGTAGGGCAAATAATGATATGACCTACAGATACACTGGTATCCCCAGGCCTCTGGGGTCTGGCTGGTGGTCACTGATATACTGGTTCCGGATCTGGCTGTTTGTTAATGTGAGTTTTATATGTTTGTAAACGCACCCACCACACAGAATAAATTCCTAGGAACTGAAGAAAAGTTTTTATTAAAATTTGAAGAATCTTACCAAGCTTAGCATCCAGGAAGTATCCAAGCATGCACCTGAGCACGGCCTGGTGACCGACCACCACAACATTGTGTTCGTCCTCAAGGGCCGACAGCGCGGGTCGCAGGCGGGTCATGATGTCAATGTAGGACTCGCCCCAAGGGTACCGGTACCGGAGCTTGTCCTGGTCGCGCCATGCGAACTCCTGGGGGAAGCGCTCCTGCATCTCCTCGTATGTCAGACCCTCGCAGATACCCTGGAGAAGATAAAAAAACAATTATTAATAAGAGAAAGATGTTGTGTTTTTGATTCTTCTTCTAACTCTAGTACTAAAGTATGGCATAGTGCTTTTGGTAAATTGATATTTTGCCCAATCAGCAGGGTGGTAGAAGGGCTGATGACTGCCCAGTGTGCTGGATATACCAAAAATCTGTTACATTGTTGAACTGGATAGCGAGGAACTTATTTCAGCTGTAAGTGAACTTTATCGACAGCACGCTGTATGTATAGCGTAGTTTAGGCGTATTTTGGTTGAGAAATAATTGAACTTGATGACATTTTGTAAATATGTAGGTTAAGGGTTCTCTAATTTGAAAATTCCATTGCGAAGTCTTGTATTTTCCATTGCGATTCTATAAGTTATGTAAATAAAAACGAATACCTATGAGAAAGGCCTCTTGTTATTGCTATAGAAGTATAAAACGTGCTTCATTTCACATGTCAATACGTATTATGTTTAGGTTCAGATTAATTTATCATCCCGTTGAAATACACGTGAGTCGTGAGTTGGTACTTAATGATATGTGTAGTACCTAATTAATCATTGCGACTACTATTTGGCAGTAGATGTGGTATAAATTAAATATCTTGTATAAAAATCATGATGGGATTTTATTAAACTAAATACTACAAGTGATATTTGATTGAAAAAATCAATGGGCCCCTTCAATATTTAATGTCTTTGACCCGTGTCATGATAAACGTTCAATGAAAATGACGAAACATTATTATTTTAAACTATTACATCCAAACAATTTAGAGAACGTTCAAGCCTATTTTTAACCTGTGGTTCAATGTCAAAATTGCAATTCTATTCTCTATGACTCACAATGGCGACAATAAATATTAGAATTCGCGGCTTGAGAATGTCGACAGAGAACGTTAGTACTTTTCCTATGTTAATTACGTAGGGCTATCTAAAGACGTCATTTGATGTAGGTCGAACTGACATAACTACGGCGTAAATTAGAGAGAACAGCTGCTACAGCCAAGTCTAAGTTCAATCATCTGTTTTATGGATTCAGTAATTGATCGTAATTAATTTATCTCGTCAACGGTTTCGTTGTAACATTAGGTAACATGACAGTTTTTATCAAGATTGTTTGAATCAGTTTAATCAATTTGATATAGATCTAAATTGTAGTAAGTCGTCAAGGTTAAAAGATGACTGTCTAATATAAATATTCACGTGCGATTTCTAGAACGAAAATAAATTTTAAAACTAGCTAACGCTTCTGTGATTGGTAGACTGAATTATCAACGGCCAATCACTTGACTTGTGTTTAATTTTGACACGTAAAAAAAAAATGATTCGATTATTAATTTCTAGCTTCTGCTCGCGACTTCGTCCGCGTACATTTTTCCAGTACAAAAAGTGTCTCATCCAAGTCCGTTCACCCGTTCTGTCGTAATTGAGTAACAGAAGTAACAAAGCTTTAATGGATATCCATCCAAACTTTCGCGTTTATATTTTCGTAAGATTATTTTCTTTTTGTTTTTTCCGATAACACACAACACACAGTCACTTGGAAAATTTAATGAATTGAATGGCAATATTTTTAAGTACCTACCTACAATATTTTCAAACAAGTAACTGATAAGGCTGAATTACAATCAACCTCTTGATGAAACCTCTCTAATCATTGCTAGTTGGGTTATCAAGAAACTAGCAAAATATATGTAGATATTTATTCTATTTTAATCAAAATAAATTTATCTTGAGAGTACTGTGTAAACACTATAGCTAAACCGTATAATTGAGTACTCGTCTGCTGACACTGTTCACCGTTAACCAATGTGACGTCACATATCTTAAGAACTGTCCAGTGCATATTTCGCCTCTTGTGTATCACGCTACGACTGCCTACCCCCGCGCTCCTGTACCTCGCAGTCGCAGGCGACGACTCAATTCAGTGGTTTAGCTATAGACGGTTAAGACTTTACTATAAATATTTACATGTTTATGTTAATAATAATATGGCGACGATCGCGCCACTCCGGAACCCAATCAATGCTGGCTATGATAACATCGAACGTGATGTATTAATAGATAACATAAGTGATGTCAGATATAAATCTGAACGATAACGGTACAAAGTGCGAAAAAAATATGGAGGGTATTAAATAATTTAGCTTTTATCCGAAAGTAGATGGCGTGAGCGGAGCAATAAAGATGTGCCTTACTTACAGGGAAAAAAAAATCACACGTTCATAGAGTCACAAGCAAAAACAAGTATACACTTAGCAAAATTCAAAAGCGATTTTCTTGTAAAATAACGGTTGTAACTTTATTAAAAGACTTATTTCATAGTAGTATGAAATTAATACTATATTCCTAAAAACATGACATTTCAATCAATATATTCGAAGAAAATCGCTTCATTATCTTGCTTAGTTTAGTGTCTTGTTTTGCTCGTGACTGCACGAAGTCGTAGGGACCAGTTAGTTTATTTTAGGCATTTCAACTTGACATATCCATTTCTCGCAAATCATTTTGTTACAAATATTGCAATGAAATATTTTTGAAACATCACTGGGCACATTATGTTTTGTTTATTCTTTCTGTAAATCTTGTTTGTGACGTCACGCAAAGCTTTTTCAACAACACATAGATAGTAATCAAATCACCTGCTTAAAACATGTATTGTTTTTCCTAATTATCTTTAATTGTGTATCGATCATGTTTTCAGTTAATTCTTGATTGCAAAGGCTGATAAGTGTAAAAACACTTAGCTTTTAAGTAGGTTCGTATCGCTTATCCTGTCATAGCTCAGGTTACTAACGTACTTATCTTTGCTGTATCAGCGTAACTTGCTTGGGGTCAGATTATAATTTTATACTAGCTTCTGAACGCGACGTTATCCGCGTGTTTTTTTTTCACCCGCGTTATGTTACATCTTCGGTCACTGCTTCGCCTGTATGGGTCGTAGCGTGATGTTATATAGCTTATACTATTCCTCATGAATCTGGCTATCATATAAAAAAAGATTTTTTCCAATCCAACTGCTAGTTCTAGAGATTCGCGCGTGTAAACCAACAATCAAACAAACAAACAAATTATCCTCTTCAACTTTATTAAATGTATTAAATATTATTATACTACAGATATTAGTATAGATTAGTTTAGATATTACGCAGTTAATTACTTTGTGTACGTGATAATAATAGATACGTCATCGCTTTTGTTTTGATTCATAAAAAAAAACAAACATGTAGTAATAATGAAATGGCGAAATACTCCACGAAAAAATTCCACGAAAATGTGAAGTACCTACTTCCTTCCATTGGGGGAAGGTCAATGGACGCGCGTGAACGGGAAACGAAACAAAAAATTTTTGTGTGAGTAAACTTATAGGCAAAACGGCAGCGGCGGCTAGGTGTATAGGCAATTATGGTAAGTTATAAGCAATCCCCGAAGGGTAAGGCAGAAGTGTACCCGTTAGTACACCTACATTTCGAAAGTTAAGACCTCATGCTCAGCAGTCGCGATTTGCGACCACTAGACCAACGAGTCCATCAGTCAATCATCAATCCACCTATTTTAAAAACTTCGAAAATACTAGACACTACTGATTTTGTAATTTTTCAAAGAAATGGGATTCAGTGGGCCAAGGGGTCATCCTCCCCTAGAAACATATGAGTTCTTCTGTTACAAATCTTAAAATGAACTGGATATTTCTACTTTAACTTTTTTGCAAACATTTCGCTACCTAGGGTAGTCGCTAAACGCTAATCCTGGATCCACCACTGTTTTAAGGGGTCATTGCCAATGCTTCCTTCTGAACAAAAAGATTGGGAGCAAGGTACTTACAGCATCCAGTTCATTCAACGCCCTGACGACTCTCTTCGGCGCCCTAATGTCGGCAGCCGTCTGCTTGGTGCGCCACCTCTCGGAGGTCCACACCGTCATGTGGTCACGGCAAGCCAGAGCGTTCATATGTTCGGCCAATGCGGTCGCGTAGAGAAGACCACGGGGCGACAGAGATGCGTCTCCGCCGATTCTGCCCAAAACGTTGTACTCGCTTTCACCGTGCTGTATAGAAAAATATTGAGTAATAAGTAAATTGTTAGACGTGCAAAACAAAACATATTTTTCACTAGTTTCTGCTAGCGAATTTGTCCGCTTAGAAGTCAAATATTACATAAAACATATGGTATGACACTCGGCAATGGCTTTCTGTTTAGTGAAAGATTTTAATTTAGACCAGTTGTTCCAGAGATTACTTTTTAAAAACATACGAACATCTCTTGATGATATTAATTGCGAACTTGGCGGAATCTCTGTCATGTATTTACAAGTTGACAGTTCACTACCGTGCATTCAAATTTTATATCAATGACTGATTGAAAAATCTATCGATTATGACTTATTAGAAGCTATAAAATTCATCAAGGCATGTATTACAGGAAATCCGTGTAATAGTTATAATCAAATAGGTCAGCTGACGTAGTTGGCACTCATTAGGGATTTGATACGACATTGGAAATGGCTACACTTGTGCTCTGTGACGTGCGCACGCGGCGTTATAATACCTTGAATATCATCCAGATACATGACAATCTGTCACCCCTTAATTCATAAAATAAGTTTGGAACTACTTGGAACAAATGATTTCTACTTGTACAAAATATTTAGGCATTTTGAACCTTATATTCGCATAAAAAAACCTTTTTTTCCATGTACAACATGTTTAAAGAAAATTCAAGGAGTTTGGACGCGCAAAAAATAATTTTATTTACTTTCACTACAAAACTTTACGATATTTACACAGCATGCATCCGCCATTATAGTTTATGTAAACAACGTTCTAAATTCAAATTACATATTGCTTATTGATTAAAACGACGTGGCGGGAAAATGCAATGGCGACTCCATTTTCCCGCTCAAAATAAACATAGACTTAGGAAAACATGTTTATCGAAAACAGAAACTTATTTACTAATTAGTGCAGTCATGATTTAGTACTTATTTACTTGTAGGTATATAAGATTACTCAGTGATAGGTACTATTGATGAAGATGATCTATCTCACTGCCGAGTTATGTTTCTGAGTCTTAAATATGACTAAGTGAATTTAGTTCTGACAAATGAACTAACCTTCTATTTTTGGATGTATGGATGTTTAACGCTGATTAATTTTGAAACTTTTATAATTTTGGATGTATGTATTGAAATGTTTTTTTTTCTGGATAGTAATGTGACTTATTTCATTAGTTTGACGTAATTTATTTGATTACCTATTGAAAGATAGCTTGTTTGCTTGGCTTGTTTTGACAGAACTAAGTTTAAGTAAATATGAAATGCTAGAGAGACTAAGGATTTATAATTCTCACATTATGAAGTCTCTATTACTAAGTATAATAATAGTAGGAATCAGAGATCAAACATAGGGCGTAAAGTTAAGACACTTACCCTAGTGAAGTACAAAGTCTGCGGCAGACCCCTCATTCCAGACAAATATCCTAGAATGCCAGACTCCTTCTGTCCAGCGACCCTGTGCGCTGTCACAGTCTCCCCCACATTCTCAACGCGCACAAAACTGATCGTCTCCAAATCCGCGTCAATAGGCTCGTACTGCCTCATGTAATGCTCCATCTTCTTCCTCAGGTCATCGACAGCGTCCTCCTCGCTCATGGACTTGTAGTCCGCGGAGTAGTGGAGGATCTCGATGATGTTCCTCTCGAGCAGTTCCTGGTCCTCGCAGACGCACTCTATGAAGAGAATCCGGAAGCCCATGTCAGAGAGGCAGTATTCACTCAACTCGCGGCGTTGCTCTCGCGTTATGTTTGTGCCGTCAAATATCTGAAAGAAAAGAAAAATAATTAAGATTTTAGATCAAAAGGAATGATTTTCAGAGGAATTTGAAAAGTGTTGCACTGTCAACTTTTGAGCACACGACAAAAAATCCGCCAATTTCGCATTATTTATAAAGAGTTTTCTTGCTTTTTTTTACGGGGAATCTCAAGAAGTACCGGTTCGATTACAAAAAAAAAGTGTTAGAGGCTAAAAATAATGTGCCATGCTGGCGAATCGTTACAAGAATTTAATTAAAGCGAGCGCGCGTTGTAATGCGATTTTTTACAGCACGGCTTTAAAATCTTTTTAAGTATGTACTTTTTCGTTACGACTTTACGTTGGCAACTAAGTCGTGTGGTACCAATAAATCAAGAATGATTTCAGACTGAACCAAGCCAAAGTTAATCAAGCGTTCATAATAAAAAATTGCCGAAACAGGAAAATGCAGAATTGCACAAAAAAATCTCTTGAACTGTCATGAATTACGTGATTTACGTAAGCTTAACCATTTTCATTATCTGTATCTAATCAGTTTATTTTCAACTAGATCGATAAAAAATATAAATAGCCTTTTCCTGAAAACAGAATGACTAATGTAATCCGGCCTGAATCACTACTTTAATCCAGTAAGATGAAGATTGAAGAGTTCATTCATTACTCATTTCAAATAGCTTCAATAATTTCAAATCAAACTAGTGGGTAAAATCTGCGACTTAGTAAGCATGAATTTTCTTGCAATTTTCTATTTCTTTTTACAATATATTTTAGCCTGCCTCGCTGGTCTAGTGGTCGCAAAGCGCGACTGCTGAGCACGAGGTCTTGGGTTCGATTCCCAGGTCGGGCAATGTGTTATTGGGTTTTTCCATCAGGAATTTCTCAGTAGCAGCCTCGGAGTTTGGATTTGTGCCCGGTTGATGGCAATAGGCTCGCCCCCTATTACATGGGACTTAAACATAACTGGCGAAATGTGGGTGTACTAATGGGTACACCTCTGCCTAACCCTTCGGGGATAACAGGCGTGATGTTATGTTATGTTATGTAATATATTTTAGCCTATAGCACTCAGGGATAACATAGCTTTCTTTTAACGGAAGAATTTTCAGAATCGGGCCAGCAGTTTATTTATTTATTCATTAGGGACAAAAAACAGTTACATGCTAAGTTACACAATAAATCCTTATCTTAAAATTATAAACATGTAACCCAGTACATTGTCCACATATTAATAAAAATAATAATAATGATAAGGTGAAGTAAAACACCGGAGAGTAACCGGTGAGTTCCGGACATTACCACGTTCAAACAAACTCTTCAGCTTTATAATACAA
The DNA here is from genome assembly GCA_949774945.1 of Hoplodrina ambigua. Taxonomy (NCBI): domain Eukaryota; kingdom Metazoa; phylum Arthropoda; class Insecta; order Lepidoptera; family Noctuidae; genus Hoplodrina; species Hoplodrina ambigua. The sequence continues at coordinate 10,249,504 of OX458980.1, read as the reverse complement.
AGGGTTACTTTGATATGTTTTATTTTTATTGAATTGTTAATACCCACGACGCTAAACTCGTGGCTAGTTCCGGAAAACTCACTAATGTACTAACTATAGACAAACTAAGAAAATAAATGCAGTGTGACATAAATCTGAGAACGTGTAGTCTCTATTATGTCTACAATCAACACGTGCATTGTCTACATTCTATTACATGATGACTAGTCCTACACATGTAAGATTAAAGCTTTGTAAGATTAAGTTTACTAACATTCAATATCCATATTCTGAGAACACGAAAAACGAGTAGCCGTAAGAGGCTGCTCGTTCATTTTTAACGACACGATTGGCAGCTGTGCTGCGTGTCGCGTGTTCGATTACCTACACAACAAATATTTGAATGGCCTAAAGGTGATTCTTTGTGAGTGAGTTTTTATATTTGTATATGCATCTAAGACACAGGAAAAATTCCTATGAACGGGTGCATTTTTAAAAAATAAATTAAACATTTTGAAAACCTCCGACGGCGGTCATCTTGAACCGATTTTTATCCTACATAGCATAAAAAACTCTCGACTAATTCATATTTCCAAAAAAAGGAATCAAAATTTAAAATTGGTTTATCTGTTCGGGAGCTACGATGCCACAGACAGACAGAGACACGTCAAACTTATAACACGCCGTCGTTTTTGCATCGGGGATTAAAAAAGATCCGAAAATAAACAAAATTCTGTGGTGCTACAACCCTAATATTAACGAAAAATAATCAAAATCACAATTTTCAGCAAGCAATTAACAAAAGTAATGAATGTCGTAGGTACTGCTTTCAATCACAGCCAATCATTTACGTAACTCTCAATACAGAAGCACGTGCCACGCGTGTACTTTCCTAAACAATTACGCTTGGTACACGATCAATCATCCAATCAATCACAAGAGGTAGGTACAAGTATAATATAGCAATTAGCGGTCCACATCACGTTTGCATCATTTGATTAACGAGAAATCAGCGTCCTTGCTGCAGTTAGCAGGGTTCCGGGTTCGATCGCGGATTAGGTACTTGTTAGGCTATTTATAGCCTTTATGGTTCCGTGTTACGTATGACATTACCGTATGCAAATGGCCGTATCAAATTAATTACAGTAAATTATAAATAGGCTGAAAAGAATGTCATGGAACGGTATTTTTTTTTACGCATTTTCTTATAGCCTTCTGAAAAAACTTGTTACCTAAGTAAAAATGTAAAAAAGAAATCAGTTAAAATAATTTGTTCTTCTTCTTTTCGAGTCGATGGTTCAAGTTAATTCTTTCTTTTATTAGAGTACTTGGGCCCTTTATGTGGCCACGGCCACGGCATCAGTAGCGTTTACTGTCCTCTAAAGTGCAGATGTAGGGATACTTTGGGGACTGTAGTAAATGGACCATCGTCTTGTCACGAGCATCAAATTCCTGTATTAAGAAGTTTACTTACAGCGACACTGTTTCCGTCCTTGAGCCATAGTACAGCATCCTGAACAGCCTCTCGGGCGCTCTGGCGACGGATCGCGGAGCCCTGAGCATTGTCTGCGCGGAAAATATCATGGCTGCCATACAATAACATATGCCGGCGACGGTACTCGCTGCAGTCGAACACTGAAAACAAATTGTTTTGTTAGAAACTGACAAATCTGAGCAAAAGAATCGGAATTTGACTCGAAGGACCATAATACTTGAGCAAAAAGAAACGGATGACGGGCAGTATTAACAGCCCGTGTATTGTTTCAACGATCGAGGAAGTTTAAACATAATGTAGATACTTAGTTAGCAAAATATTTTCATTGGTCCTTATGCCTTCGTTCTATTGTGAAACGGGTCACGTGTCACACGTATTTCCCCAATGCTTACTCCCTGATGTCATTTACATTGCGTTTAGCATTAATTTAAAATAAACATGAAACACAATCACTGTTGTTTGAAAAACCTAGGAAACTACCAGACGAGGCTTACATTACCTATGTAAGCGCTTGCATTGCATAATACGTTTTCTACAAGGCAGACAAGTAGGTATTTTTAGAAGTTGTGAGTGAGAGCCTACCTACTAACTATGCATTGCGTCACAGAATTATTTTGAAATCATTTAATTATTTTGAAATCGAATCGAATGTTAATATGATAAATTATTAAAATGGATGTGAACTTTCCTAAAATCAATAATCAAATTGCTCTGTTTTTCTTTTCAACACAACTTCTACAACGTCTACAATGTAATTTCAAACGTGGCCTGTAATATGATTATTTTGACCGTAATAATATTGCATAATACAAACATGTTATTCTGTTTACGTCCACGACATGTTATGCAATGGGCTTTTGTGTACATATTTATTGAAATCTAGAGCAACAGACAAACTATGCCATATCATTCTTTGATTGGAGTTCTCGTGTTCTTCAATTAGGCCACTTTTAATCAAGATGAAACCCACGATATCTAATCAGTTATATTAAAAAGATATTCTTGCGAGCTAGGTCGAGCGTTGTGTTATGAGACGAGACCGACGTTTCCATCTGGGTCAGGGCTGCCATGTTATGTACCTATACGCACGGTCTACGCTTATGTGATTTATTGTACATCAGCTAACTGGTGTGTAAACACCTATTGTAGACATTAGACACAAGTTTGTTGAGCAAATAATACAACTCCGTAATTCAATCTGCCAACGGTATCTATTATTATAAATAGCCCGGTAATTATATAAGGAATTGTACTGAGTAAGTAATGGGTAGACTGAATAATACCTATTGAAGAACCTATCTATCAATTTGCTTTGTAATAATTACAGAATGAAATAAAATAAATCTTTGAATGAACGCAATAAAAAAAAACAATTTTTACTATCATGCTTATAAATAAAGGTTCCAAATCTAAATCTAAATTACATTCACAGAAATGATTTTATTTAATCTTATCATGTTCGATAATATTTCCTTTGTAATTTATCGGATATTTTCATCATCAGGAAAATCCAAAGTGACTAACAGTAAGTTGTTTTTATGTAAACCTAGAATAGCATCAATCAAATTGACCTACTATGTCATGTTAAATGCCAAGATAAGATCGTCCTAACCCCCGCAAGGATAATTTACAATATCATCAATCATGAAGACGTAACACAAGACAGAAAAGTCGACTCAAGATAATTGTTTCTTTAGGCGGTCCCAATGATACCAATTTAGAACTAAAAAAAATATAATTCTTCACTTAGGCTTTGTTAATCTCGTGATCTACAGAAACAACAAAGTATAAAAGAAGTCAATTGATATGACGTCAAACCATAAACCATAACAATACAACATCTTAAATGACTCGTAAACACTCAGAGGTCATAAATTGTTATTATAGTCTAAGCAATTTACTGGAACAGCCTAGGCGTTGCCGCTGATTGTTGATTAATATTATACACCACGATGATACTTGACAGTATCAAAGAAATTCTATTAATCTCTTCTGAAAATGTTGGAGTCAGAAACTCAGTGCATACTTGATTTACAAAACTTTCTGTAGAGATTCGTTACTAAATAATGTTTGGTCCTTCTTTACAGCGTGGCTTTGAGAACATTAAGGATGAATGTCCGTAAGTCCCTTCTATAATATAAGTTAAGAATAGGTACCATACCTTTAGTGCTCTCCCCGTTCCAGTTGAGATGCCTGGCAAGTCTGTGCGCGAGCTGACTCTTGCCGCGCGCTGGTAGACCGACCAATGCAATGAGCAGTGGCGCAAACTGACTGATGCGGCGTGAGCGCATCGATGCTAAAACAAAAATTTTATTGTAAGTATAAAATATCAACAGAATTTGTTTTGCGGACCAAAGGACCATATGATTGACAGATGTCCATATATAGCTGAATGGCATTCAATTTAAGTTCGTTAAAAATGAGGTCGCTTCAAAAAGAATGAGTTTGAAAACATTGAACCACGAAATGAAATGAAATTATTTATTGGTCCCAATTTAGATACAGGGAGTGTATGAGTGCTTGTAAATGCCATGTGCAATGACTTTATTGAACAATAAAATAATATTGAAGTTATAAACGGTTATCAGACAGCACATTATGGGCGTGTCTAATTAAATTCTCAATACGTCCTAATTTCCAATAATAGATGCTAAAGTTACACTTGTAGATCATTCATTAGATTGCCACAGACAGACAAACATTCGTCAGCTAATTAATCAGTAACATTAACCTTAGCTGCGAGTCCGGGTCAGAATCATGATAATAGTTTACTCATGCAATCATAGTTAAACTGTAAACAACTATTTGTCATTTACAATAACTGGGGATTAACATTTCCTTTAATCTATGATTTGGACTTTTCCTAGAAAGGAAATTATGATGATATCAAAGGAAAAACAATTCAAACAAACAACAATGCAAGCTAATTTCATCAGTAATACACGTTGTCTAACTAGATTAACCGTCAAATAGATCAAGGTCCGACGATGAGTAAACCCGGCAGAGATACAGGCAATCTTCCTAAAAAGATAATGCAAGATTGACTACAATAAAGACCGATAACTGTAAGTACCGTCACTTTTTGTGAGTGGCTATAAGATCATAGATTACATCAAATACATCAAATATTGCCAGCGGCTTCGCCTGATTTAATGTCGAATATTCTCACGGGAACGTACTAGCGAGATAAAAAGTATCCTAAGTGCTAAGCTTGCTGGATCAATAACTTATAATGAGCCAAATTTCGCAAAGCCAAATTTCGCATTAATAATAATACAAATATGAAAGATATATCCAGTTTGTAAGAACTAGCTGCGTCACTACACCTGAGCCGTTTGTACAAGTGGCATTTATGGTTGTTGATATGGCTGAAACAGACCAATAAAATGGCGGCACGACCGACACGCCTTCATCCTTGCCTTCGTCTCTAACAAACAATGACATCATGCCGTTTTAGACAAGAGAATACTTAATGTTTCGAACTTTTTGTTAAGTATTTACCTCTCTGTTATGTAATAAATGCCATTTAAAGGTTATAACGATATAAACGATACGTTTGTTTTAAAGATGTTGAATTCGATATATTATAAACATAAATATTAATTAATCAGTCTCATTACAAAACATAGTTCATCTTAAGACCAGGGAGGCAATTCTACTGACTTTACCTACTACTTATTGTAAAACAAGTTATTATTTTTTGTGGTATGCTTATTCTTGTCCGTTCTTTATGTTTATATAAACATAAAAATTGCTTTGAGACGGAAATTGTTCTCACATTAAGCTTACTGTAAAATAGCGACGAGCTTTCAATTAAGGGCGAAGTTGTGAATTTTTTACTCCGGTAGGTACTTAGGTAACTCGTTTTATCGCAGTGCCAACGAGAATGATTGACAGATAAGCAATCGATTTTCCACACGTTACGTACTCAAATTGTGTTTCCTATTTATTCCGCAATCATTTAAGCAGTTTGACAGGAATGTGAGTAATGTTTTCATTTGTCAAATCGAATCATTTAATTTATATAAAAAATGGAATTATTGAATGTCAAAAACTAATTAACTGTAATTTACTGTACAATATTAAAATAACAGGAAACTCAACATAATAATCTAATACAGTCAAGTAACAAGCAACTAAATTATAATTAAGGAAGTCTCGTTTTCTGTAAGTTTAGTTTTTAATATAAATAGTTACTTTTGATGTCAATGTATACGTATATCGAAATAGTGTCAAAGCATAAACTTTCATATCGCAACTGCCACCAAGGCCCCATGTGCAGGCGCGGCATGCGGTACTCAACGGCGCGGGCGCAACTGCCAGAGAGCACGGACTTTGAACCGCCAAGGAAACGATTGTGATCGAGCTAACCAACGACGATGCGTGGACCGACGATATATTTAGATTAACGATAGAGGTGTGTCTCATGTCATATCTATTACTTTTTATATATACATCAGAGCACAGATAATTTAATATCTACTATAGGGATTGCTGCACAACTATGAGGAACTGTCAATGTGTACCGTAACTTAAAAAAAAAAAAAACCGTATAACTGATTACGATTTCGCTTGAATGTTTAGATTGATACGAAATTCTTAAATGGCTCAATTTCGCCGTGAGGATATTGACATTTGACTTGACATTTCGATATTTTGTCAAGACAACTTTACAAAAACAGGAAATACACCTTTCGCCAGCGGTCGCCGTCGGATAGATGCAAAATTATTCCTTTATAAAATTTTAAACAAAAACAAGTGTTAAAATTTACTTTCTGGTCTTTTACAGCAAATCAAAAGGTCTTTGACTCTAAAGACCAAATGAGCCTTGTGAGCTTAATTTGGCTCAAATTCATGACGATTAAATTGAAACGTTGTTTGTTAAGCTAAAAAGGAACGTCTGTGCAACTACAAAAGATTCTTGTTTTACAATTTAATTACTTTATACTGGTTTAGCGCTGTAAACGATAGCAGATTATTATGTAATTTTACTATATTTGTTAATAGTCTGTTATGTCTAGAAACTAGTCTTGGTGCTAATACGCATAAAGTCTTGGCAAATAAAACCCAGTGTTAATGCTGCAGATTTTCAAATGAATGGAAAATATAGAGCTGTTATTACGTTTATCTTTGTTTTTATTGTTTACCCGGCTTCACACAATGGATAGTTAAATTATATATAAATGATTTCGACTTTTATGTTTATTAAACTGTATAGTTACGGAAAAAATTGATGTCACATGGCGATAGCGATTAATGGTTAAATTGTGGTTTCTACACTTTGTATACTCATATACATTGTGACAAATAAAGGAGCGTGAGAATCGTCTCAGTTATTTATAAAGAGTGACTTGACCTCATCAGCGTCGTTCACTGAAATCAATTAAGACACAAAACGCGAGTCTCTTATTTAGAAAATGATGGCTCATTTTAATTAAGTGATGACAGATATGACATTGAAGATGGAGCTTGGGAAATAACTACATTGAATAATTACTTACTGGTTTAAAAAACCTAACTTAAATAGACGAAGTCTTTTTACTTAAAGAATAAAATATCAAAATATTTAAACAAAATGATCAACAGCAAAATACAAAAAATGCAGAATATACCATAGCAATAGGTATTTCAAGTTGGAAAAAAATGTAATAAGTTGAATAACAAGCAAAGGTAACACGTTTAATAATCGTAGTTTTCCTAGATACGACAAGTCACGTTGCCCAACGCATGCGTGTAATAAAACGGGAACAAGTACTTCAAAGATAAATTACGTTCGACAGATAGTATGTGATCTACACATTTATAAAGCTTTATTTATTACTATAATGTACTTAGGTCATACATCACACGGTACGATTCCAGAAAAGCTAACTATTATTTCTGTGATGTCTATTATTTGTGGTTGAATAGCAACTTGAGGTAAATGACTATACGATTTACTTCGACGATGATATCACTATAAGTAGTGCGGAATAAAACACTGCAATATCAATCTTGTTGCAAGTATTTTATTTGTGTTTGGTTTCGAGGAATACCTAAACAATATAGACAAAGAAAAACAAACAAGACAGAAAAATAAATAATAAATTTTCTTAAAGTATTTTGATTTAACCTCGTCGTGAATTTACTGGAACGCATAATTATTAACTGTGTTGGTGTTTTCCGTTGCTATGGTAACCTCGATTTGAGTAGGTCTTTGCTTTAAAAATATTTAGAATCTTTGTATTACATCTAATACCGCAAAAATAATGTAAGCATTTTTAAAATAAAAACTAAGCGCTCTTTTATAGTTACCAAACTATTAGCTCTTGCGTTTTTATTTGTGTTGTAGCATTTATAGTAACTGTTTCGCAATAAATAGGTACGAGGTTGACAGATAATAATAAACAGTCATTGGAAAATATCGTAATGGCGTCTTTCCAACAAACGTTAAGCTTCTCCAGTTAAATAATTTAATATCCGTGAGAAAATTACTTGCGAATGTCGAAAGGTTTATTTAAAACGTGAATATAATTTCCAATACAATTTGTATATTTTACTTATCTTTGTCAGTATTTTCTCAAGAGTTTATAATTGTTTGTATACATAGTTGTATTTATAAATATGGTACGCAATAAAGTGCATGTCATAATGCAACACGTTGAATGGGTGACGTACGTGCGTGGCATGCACAACATGCATGAAGCTATAAAATTCCTATGGACTTGCAGTCATCAGGTCATCTAACGTTGTTTCTCAGAACTGACCCCTCTTTGCCATCCATTCAGATTAGATTTAAAATAGCAACTTAGATACAGATTTCTCATTAAGTCTCCTAATGATAATAATAAACCTTTCTAAACTAAAATAACCATATCTATACGTAAACAATTCTATTATGGACTATATTATTAAGACGATAAATTACTCACTAATTAAACATGAAATCTCGAAAACTACTACACGAATTAAGCTGAAATTTAGCAGGTAGGTATTATATAGATTGGAGACATCGGCAATGAACGGATTTGACTTTGCTACGCACTCGAAGTCCCGGGAAAACGCTAGTAATTTATATAGGTACTAAAGAGACTAAAATACAAATAAAGAACAACAATGAACTTCCAGCAAGTGATTTACAAGCTATTTATTTTAATTGCCATCTTTGTTTAAGTGAAGCGAATGGAAAACAACTGGCCTTTAATTTGAAAAAATGGTCCTTCGGTACGAACAGTTCAAGTAAAACGATAAATAAAATATGTATTGATTAAATATGAATTTAATAAAATTGTTAACATAAATAATAAATTCTGAATAGAAAACACCTGCACACTATAAGTTAATTGTATTTTTGTTATTTAAATTGTAGTCAGTAAACTTGAGAACATTGTAAACACTGTAACTGAACTGTTACTGAATTTAAAGTAGACGTAATAAAAAGAGAGATTCTACAGTCGTGAATTTATTCGTCATCCGCTGTAGTATATTCTGTATAGTAACTATAGTTGCTACCCAGAATGTCTGGCCCACGCCCACCATTCAATAGATTTCAAGTCCGTTTCGTAATACCAACGTAGTAGAGTAGGCATACTTTGTTAATCAACATGCCCTCAAAACATCGCTATATCTTCAGCAATAATTGCTCAATGATGAGATTAAAAAATATTAATTGATAGTAAGCAATGTTTTTAAAACGATGACTACATCATTTTAGTTATCTATTTCAAAACATTTTGCTAACAAAAATTCTTAATTTCTTAATTTTTTATACATACTGGAATCGCAACGAAGTCTTCTACCATGGATTTATAACACTTTTGTGCAACAGCTGTTTTTATATTTGTTGCTGATTGAGAACTACATTCATGGTATATGATTCACTTTCGCTTCGTTGTTCCACCGGTTATAAATTATATTCATATAAAGCAATATATATTTATATCAGCACATAATAAAATAGCAAATATAATTTATGCTGCACCTTGTGTTACCATTGTAGGTGATAAATATTATGCTTGAATGAAAAACAACCTTATCTTGGTAAAGTTAAACCTTGTAATAATTTTGTAAAAGTCTTTGTCCTGCGATTTGTAAACATAGCAAGTTTGATAATGAACATAGCAACACCCCCACTGATAAATTTGCAGGGGACAGATAACAGTACACACACAGACACACGTGTAATCTTTTACATCTGATTTAACATAACATATTGTTATCAATACTGTCGGTAAACCTTATTTTGTAATAGATACTGAAAGGGAGACTCACTTTTGTTTAAAAAAATGCAACGTAATTATAGTGCCGCAATCACAAGAAGCTGACAAACAAAAAAAAACATTTTTTCATCTATTACATTGATTTAGCTAAATAATAATATCTTTACCTACCTAGCCTAGCCTATAAAAAAATTAAACCCATCAAGAAAATTCTAACCATGTAATTTTCACGCCACGTATACCTACAAAGCTTTAGTTATCGATAAAATTGTGCGGAAATAATATGTTCTTACGTCATTAAAACAAAAATATTATTATTATGAACAATTTTATTGCCACAAGTTCATTTGATGTTTGTTTCCAAAGCAACGGTCCTAATCGGAGGCGCGGCGCTGACGTCACTAGTGGTGTGGTTAACTGTTTTTTTTTTACTGACGGCCACGTCAATGTGGCAATGATGTTTTTAACTTTGATGTCAAGAGTCAGTGGCGAAAAAAATGTTTTAAAAATAAATTCTGGTATGGTCAGCAACAAAAGCAGATTAACGTTTACTTTATAATAATCTAAATAGACACGAAACAATACGATGCTTTTCAGCATTTCATATAGTAGCCAAGACTTAATTTTATCTTGATTTTACATCATTTTTGCATTTCCTATAACATTATGTTCAATAAATTACATTTAAAACTTTTTCAGTTTTTTTTTTCAGACTTTTGCCGCTGACCGTATATATGATTTAGAAAATAACATATTATGCAATATCTACCTAACAATGTAAGTATTTCAAATTTTTATCTCCCGCGATTCATTTGTTATAACCAGATAGTTTTAAGGCCATCTTTCAAAGGTCGGAGACCCACGATTCGTAATATTGTTTTAATTTCTCGTCACTTGCGGTCAATATGATCATCACAATGAGTTATTGGTCTTTAATTAGCCATTTTACCTACACGTGTCATTAAAATTAATCACAATAGGTATATCTTTAGACAAGACTTCGCTAAATTAACGTGAAACATTTTATAAAATGAAATTGGCAACGTAAATATTTTTATAAACTATCACAGAAACTATTTCGGACCAAACCTCTAATTTTAGTTCATAACACGTGCCGCGAAAGACACGAGACATAACAGAGTTTGATATTTAAAACACCGTTAAAAGAAATAATACTTAAATGTGGAAAGAGTTGGACAGAACGGCTAATAAAACAGAAATATACATATACTAGCTGTACTCGGCAGTTTCAGCCGCGTCCAAAGCTATAGCCTATACTTTTCCTCATGAATCTAGCTATCATATACAAAAAAAAAACAAACAAACAAACAAACTCTTTCGCTTTGTTTTATTAGTATAGAAGAAAAATTGATCCCAAACATCCCTATCGCCGAACAGACCATAAAGTTATTTTTGATAAAGTGCAAAGTTCAATGCGTTTCTTTCTGCATCTGACTCTGCCAAAGATGCGTTGGCCGGAGGCAATTGACCGTTGCTCTACACAACGCCACAAATTAAACATTTCAATTATTTTTCTTTAAGTGACACACATTTGAGACACTTCTTAGAAACTGTACTGAGGAAAAAGAAAATCTAGAAGCTTAGAAAATATAAACTTTCATAGTTTCTGGATCACACGATGAGTGATCTGTTTTTTAGAACAGTCATTGAAGTTTAGACATTTGGCTGATGGATTTGTGTTTGCGCCAACGGGGTCATTCTGCCTCGTAACTGACATAATTATAATACTAACTAGAATTTACCACACTCTGAAAGGAATGAATCATATCAGTGTATAATGTAAGTGTGATCAGCGTTGTACCCAAGGACCAAATCTTGGAAATTTGGTCTTTAGGTACAACGTTGATCAACGGTCGCACGTACTTGTGAATTGATGATTGAGGTACCACTATTCATTGAAGTAACCAAGGTACTTACAGGTTATTGTATCATGGTACCTATCTAAGTCTGACGTTTGACCAAACATAAGGTACAACAGATGAAATTGATTACATTCGAAATGAACATTTCACATAAAAATACTGAAAACCGCCAAAGGAATGGTGATGCTCTAAATGAAAAGGTGAAATTACTAAACAGCTTTAAACAATGTTCCGAGATAATAAAATAGATAATAAGAGAGGTACCTACAGATAATGTCCGCCATCGCTGAGTGGTGTAATGGAACTATCGATTGCAAATGTCCACTACATCATATCAGATAGTGTTTATGGCAAAAATCTAATATCTAACTTAAGCGTCATCACGCAGACTAAACGTGGAAATGATAAATATAGCCGTCCAATGGTTTCTCCGAAAATTTTGTCAGACCAGACCGAATGTTACTGGCGCTTTGCCATCCAGTACTGCAGTTCACCGGCAATTGCCGTGAAGTCACGAAGAGACTCTCAGAAATGAGTAAGATAGCCTTAGACTTCATGCCAAGATAAACTAACAATGGTTTGGATAAGATTCAGTATCCATTAACAGGTAATGAGGTCACAAAAATCAAACAATGGGGTTGTTTCAGAAATTCGTTACGACTGAGTTCGAAATGCAAAACAATGCATTTAGAATATTATAATTTAATTGGTGCATTTAATGCGATAAAGGCTTTTGTTTAATGAAATTCACTAATTCCTTTATTCGAATACATAGTTTACGTGTTAAATATAAATCTTGGAAACTAAATTCAGACTTTCGAAGGATTTATAACAAAAGAAACAAACACAATAATTTCACGCTTGAAGAAATTAAGAAGTTACTTTATGGATTCATTTGCTTGTATTCAAAGGTTACTGAATAATTATGGCGGAAGAATACCTGTTTTAGCAATTTTAAATAGTATTATTTATAGGCGTGGAGGCGTTTCAAGTTTTTTGTTTAAGATATAAAATTAATGTTCAAGCTTAAACATCGATTGATTTTTTTGTTGCCTCATTGCCTCTATTCTCGTTATTGGCCTCCAGTGGCAAGAACTAAGTAGGAAGCAATCTAAGTGAATGGTTCAACAGTGCTGTTCAATTTATTCACACTGCACAAAAGATATAAAAGTTCTATTTTTATACATTCATATCACACATTTATTTCTGCTCCTTCTCATTAATTAATTAATTAATATTTACAAACATTATTGAAAGCGACCTCAATAATAAAGACTACTTTGAAAAATGTGAATGGATTTTAATGACAGTTTTTATTGAAGCAAAACTCATTAATATTTCAGAATAAAATCAAGAATATGATTGAAATGTAATGTCAATAATAGCGCGAAGTTCTAAGCCTTTCGCCGGACGGAGGCGTGTCCGCGCGTTCAGCATAAACACGGTCACACATGGTTTAGAAAACATGAGTAAAACATAGTCGTGACTGAACAATATCCGAGTTGACGAACTACCTAGTTTTTACATGAAAATGCTGGAATAAAAAAGGTGTGTCCAAAACATGAGTCGTTCAAAAATTAAAACAAACACTCACCGGTTGCCAAAGCTCCGTGGAGGATCTTCTCCTTGTCCTCCATCATGGTGTGGGCGGTGCTAGCTCCTGGTGCCATAACGATCCTTCTAAGAGACGGTCTCCGTGCTAAAGCAACGATGTGTTTGACGCGGTGCTGCTGTGGAGCTCTTCGTCGACGCGTGCGCACTCTATGAAGGCCTCCTGGCGACTGTGCACTAACCCCGCTTGTTATCACTGAGCGAACCTTATCAGCTCCGCGGCAGTGATTGCTGAACAGCCATAAAATTGCTGAATAGATTTTGCAGTATATTAACCAAAAATACAAGTACCAATCGCCGTGGATGCTGAGTAACGCCATCAATAGCGACCTGGAACAAAAAGAGAAGGTGGTCAGGAAGATTATATTTTTATATGTAACTTTCATACTATATTTTTAGAAAAGTTAACTGACTTTACTTATTGAACTTATCACACATGGGCAAAATTGAAATAAGAAGCTATTCAATCGTCTAGATTAATTCTGCAACTTGTTTCAATTGATAGTGTTAATTAATTAATTAAGCGCATTCTTTTGTTTGACTTTAATTTACGAATGGATATAGTTGTTCAACGATATCTTTGTAAAAGTAGGTGAATTGGCTGTTCTATTTTACTTTTAAATGTGCACAAACGCCATGGCGATTAAGATAAAAAAGTATATTTTATTTTTGTATTTATAATAATTTACCGTCTAACATTAAAAATGTAAGCTCGTTCAACATTTTTAAATCTCAACTGTCTAAATATATAACAGAAAACTTTTCTTATCCAAAGTTACATTAATCCAGTCGAGTAATAATGTTGAGGGTACCTATTTAATATTACACATTTTGTCGCTTTTATTGTTTTAAACTACCCTACTGGCAAATGATATTCCTTATTAAGTCTCAAATGATGTTACGATTGTGTTACGTAAACAGTTTTACTTACTTATCTCGGTGGCGGTTAATTAGATAATTTAACTAAATGTTATTTTGTATTCTCATGTAAGTGGCTTTATTGTCTTTTTGGGAATAAATGATTTAAACAGATTTGGAAACGGTTGAAAACCAGTTGAAAAAATATAGGTACGCTTCTATATTTTTCTTTTTGCAAAACCGGTTTACTCACAACACAAATAGTTCGGCAGAATGGAAAACGATAAGCTCGTGATGATGAAATATCAGAAACCTTTTCATTAACTCATGAATATTATACAAAATTTCCGCAATTTATAGTAACGTTATCTTCATGATATGTATTATGTTTACACAGAACTTTCTCTGGCAATGTTTTCCATTCCTACATATCCGCTTTTTAATAGGTTCCTCATGCCTCATTATATCTATTTATCATGAAAACATTCGAATAATTTAAATGTCAGCTTTTACAAAACTCGCGAGTACTTATGTAGGTATATCTAGTAAAACTTTTGGTAGCTGAGCCAAACTATTAAGTAATAAAATAATGATAATAATTAGCCAACAGTACGAAAAAAACTCATCGACAACCTTAGCAACTAATGTTTTTCAAATCAGCATATTATGTGATCAGCATACATTAACAATTATGCAGATAGAGTATTTGTCCGAAACAGGTTGCGCATAATATGTTCCATCTACAACGGCAGCTTGTTTTACTGCTTACGTCAATTAAAGGAGCTTGAATTTTTAACATCAAACCAAACAAGAATTTAGGTATTATTTTATTTATTTAGACACGTCAAAGCGATGCTGTAAGTAAAATAGAATATTTGAATGATAAGCAGACGTTTTAAAAGAAAGGAATGTACAGACAAAACACCAAAAACTACATCATGTAATGTTGATATGCATTGTCTAAAAATGTTTGTATCTCTCCATTTATCCCAACTCAATGTTGGGAGTAATAAAAAGAGATCAAAATTCTTATTTCGTTTTAAAGTAAAGCGGCCTACATAAGTATCTTAAAATTAGAATGTCACAATTAATTTTAAAGCAACACTTTTATTAATGCTTTAGTCTATCAAACGCTTCCGACAAATCCTTTCGGAAGTAAATAGTTCTTGTCCTTATTGGTTACTGGAAATAGTTTTGTTGCATAACAAGTAAAGTTAATTTTAATACTAATAATATTATTATCAGTAAACAACAGTATCCAATGTCGTGTCTTATGTAGTACCTAGATATTGTTTGAGTTAGCATTGATACAGGTAAACCTTCATGTAGTCATTAGAAAACTATGTGATGTAGCGGATTTTACGTAAAAATTGATTTTTTATTGTCATTGTGGTTAATTTGTCACCACTTAAATCTCAGTTTTTATTAACCCTTTAATGGTTAAATGTCACGTAGACACTAGACCAAAAACAATTTATTTTCCCTATTGTCATCGGGTCATTATGAAATGATTCAAAGTGCATTGTTCCAAATTACCCAAGTACAATAATTTATGATTTCCTATTTTTCATGTCTCATCAAAGATTTTTGTTTATCATTTTTTTTTATTTAGAAACTTACTTCACGGTGAACTGCCTTGTTGGTCTAGTGGTCGCAAGCGCGACTCATGAGGTCTTGGGTTCGATTCCCAGGTCGGGCAAAGTGTTATTGGGTTTTTCCATCAGAATTTTTCAGCCTCGGAGTTTGGATTTGTGCCCGGTTGATGGCAATAGGCTCGCCCCCTATTACATGGGGCTAAAAACATAACTGGCGAAATGTGGGTGTACTAATGGGTACACCTCTGCCTAACCCTTCGGGGATTACAGGCGTGATGTTATGTTATGTAATGTTCACGGTGAACGTAAGCTAAACCTGTGGTAGTTCAGTGTGGTCTATAAACATTTGACGTTCCTCAATTTGGCAAAATTGTAAAGGAACCTGCATGAAAAGGAATTTAATTCCTGGCTAAACTAGAAGATCATTTTGAACCAATCTGAATACTTAGGCAAGTACTTACGTAGTTTTACTATTCTCCAAACACAAGATAGGTATCATGGTTCCATTGACTAAGTTCAACTGCTTATAATTCTGGAATTCTCCCTCAAGTCCTTTCTCAATAATTATGAGTACTACGATAAAAACATCAGTATAGTGGGAACAACCGCAAAATAGACATGAATATTTTGTTTATACTTTCTGTAGACAAGTAAATAAATTTGCATTTCACGCATTTAGTTTCGTTTTTCATGAATATTAAACGGAGTAGGTCGTCTGTAGGGGATATCGTGCGTAATATTCGTAGGAAACACCTCAACAGTAAAGCATGCCAAAGCTTTAAAAGTATTTCTCATCCATTGCTCAACTTTATAACCGTGCCGAGTCTGCCGACCCATGGTGACCCGATTTTTTCCGGCTTATGTTCAGATAAGTCGACATTGTTTAAGCTTATCTCCTGTCAATGTTAGGTTTGGATTGATTCATTTACGAAGCGTTCCTCATGACAAGAAAAACCTCCCCGACTGCCTCGTTAGCCTAGTGGCACTGCTGAGCATGAGGTCTTGGGTTCCATTCCCATGTCGGGCAAAGTGTTATTGGGTATTTCCATCAGGAATTTCTCAGTAGCAGCCTCGGAGTTTGGATTTGTGCCTGATTGATGGCAATAGGCTTACCCCTAGCTTGAACATGAGATTTGATGAGAGAAATAGCCAATGATGCAGAACACACCTACAAATGTGGTCTTCTTCTATTTGTAGTTTCTTGTCTAGGACTCCAGTGTCATATTGGGTTCCTTTTTGGAAATTCTACTGCTAAGGGGCTAAAATGGGGATTAAGTCTCATATTTTCCCTATGTACGATTAAAACTATGAAACACGCGTTTTACGATTTTAGAGTATTGTACCGTAAGGAGGTAAACGACAGTTTGTTATGCAAACTGGAGGGCATCGCGGTACAAACATATGAAACACGTGTTCCAGGAATGAACTGGAACTGAAATAGTTTGTATGGTAGGTAGGTATAATTCGAAATCTCAGACACAACAAGTCGCTAGCAAAGTGCTAGTTCATTTAAATGTGAACTTTCGCTTCCCTAGCTATTATTTCCAAAAATAAAAATAGTTTTCTACATTCCTTCAACCGTTTTTAACCTTTTGAACGCCATTGTCACATATATGTGACAAACGAAATCTTACCCTGAACGCCAACGACACAAATATATGACAAAATACACGTCGCACCATATTATGAAATAAACAATTTGATCAAGTTTTGGAATCCCTTTAATGCATTAAGTTCATTTGACAAAAAAAGTGGCCTGGCGTCAGGGGTACGGCGATACGTTTATACTCTGGCGTTCAAAAGGTTAATTAAGAACCGCTGGAATTTTAAAACAGGTGGCTATATTATCTGTCTTGTTATTTTGCAGTCGTCCTTTACTTTATGTATCTGCTGACGTTACCGTCTCTTCTGAGGTGAAGCAGAGCGTGAACTTACAAGGTTGACGAGTTAACAATATTAATACTCCTTTGTTTGTGGCTCGCAATATAACTGGCCGTTTGTTTGTTTATATTTATATCATCATAGTCTATGTGGTTAACATTAAACAGCCATTGTCCTTAATTATATAATTGGATGCCGCTTCAAGACAATTACGGAATAGTATTCAATGGAATAGTTTTGTAAAAACTGTTTAGCTTTTATGCACTGTTTGAAGAATGCTTTTTTTGCATTTGTGATTTGCCATGGCTACCTGCGATATGAGGTATAATATTGTAGTCTTTGGATATGTGCATAACTCAGTGTCGTTCGACACCTTGATAGTTTTGTCAAAGCGTTATGTTAATTCAACAACATTGCACACACCGCCAAGTTCTATAACGAGCGCAGCTCACAAAATTAGCATAATGATATTACTTCATAAAACTAAACACAAATTGTTATTCTTACCTGCTTCGGTGACTAAATTCTTCCTTCGCAGTAGTGATCTGAAGATGTATGTCTTATAAAATGCACCAAATCGTGGCGCATAGCAGTGCGCCCGTGAATAGCGATAAACGTTTCAATACACATTCGCAATAAGTCCCAGAAAACGTATAATGTTAACTTTTTAACCAAAACTCTCCCCCAACATCGCACAGGAAACGTAACACAGTAATTATACAGTTTCGTATCTTTAGTCCAGCGTTCCAGAATAACACGTCGATAACGTTGCCTCGTCTCTTCGCTATTTCACACCGGATCTTAATTTGCTCATTGTAACTCGCCTAAGCGTTTAGAACAGGTAAATACTACTGGTATTCTCAATAATTGATGCACTATAGAATTGTTTACGTAGCCGCACAGTGCGATAACGTGGACTGTTGACTGGCGTTGGGTCGCAGCGTGGCGAAAGCGACGCAAGATTATTATGTATGGAAGGGAGCCGTCAGCGGGACTGTAAGCGGACTAGCTTCGTGTGACATCGATTCTCGTTCGGCCACGTTCGGTCGGCGGCGGCGGCGGGTGGTGGTGGGAGGGTTTTGGCATGTCATAGGCACTTTTTTGGTTGTGCATATAAAATTGTACAACAGTATTAACAAGTAATTGGGTATCAACCATTGATAACTCACTGGTATATGGGCAGTTCTGTTAAAACAAACCAACCCACAATCTCTTAACAATTCAATTCACACTAATTCAATACCTAGTCCAAATGTGTTACCCTACTATCCAGCAATAACAGTTCAATGCACATCGCAAACCTAAGAATTAATAAAAAAAAAAACAATATTAATCAAAACAACTATACATTCAAAATTAATCAGTTGTAGGTAAATGTTCAACATCTTTGAAACTAAAACAGTTTTGTTTTTTAATTTGATTGGTTCATTTTGGTCAGATAGGTAGTCGCTCCATGTAAAATACTGGTACTCAGCTGCATCCGGTTAGACTGGAAGCCGACCCCAACATAGTTGGGAAAAGGCTAGGCAGATGATGATGAGGTTCATTTTGACAGAACAATACCCATAGGTATTAAATTAAATCATTTCATTTATTTTTAATTAATCATTTGCTCGTTCTTCTCCTACCTACTGTTTGGAACGAGCATCTAGCTTGAACTTTCTTACTGACTGACTTTTTGACAATTCGAAAAGTGCCTGTAAATCGTTTATTTGAAATAATTGAATTTCTGGAAACTACCGTCAGCATAACAAATGATTAAACCTACTTGGTTCAGAACATGATAATTTTATCACTAAAGCCGTTGGACTTTTATTTTTAATCCATCACGCCACTGATGAACGCCACATTTCATTATCAGTAAAGTTATCTGGGAAAGTTAATTAATGGACTTAATAAATTCTTAGTTTTTTCCACCAAGTAAGTAGGTAGTAGGTCGCAAGGTACCTACCTACCTACCGACCTACTTACTTACATTAAATTATTTCAATTAAAAACAAGTAGCAATTGGTAACCTGACGAACAACTAAAAGGCCAGTAATGAGTTTAGTTTTCTACCGATGATAATTATTCGTTTAGTCATCGTAAAATTATTCCTAGTTGTGACAAAACGAGCCAATCCACAATCTCTCTCTCAATAATTAAATTAAGAATGTCAAACTAATCATAAAAGTTAAATGTAGGTGTCTACATTGAAAAATTTTACGTTTAGAATGGACTGAAAATTAGACGCCTGTAATCCCCGAAGGTTTAGGCAGAGGTGTACCCATTAGTACACTCACATTTTGCAAGTTATGTGTAAGTCCCATGTAATAGGGGGGAGCCTATTGCCAGCTGCTACAGAAAATTAAACGTCGTTAAATATCCAACATCTCTCCAATCATCTCGAAAAAATGGGAGACATCTTAACATGGGTTGGTTCGTTTTGGTAGAATACCCCAGACTGAAATAAAAAATAATAATAACGTTGGTAAGAATCGTAATCTACCAAAGCCAAGTGATTAAGTATTTAATATTTATGTTTATAAAGTAAAAGCTTAATGCCTTAATCATCAAGCTTTAAATACTTAATTTACTACGAATAATCTTGTAAAAAATTCTGACTGACTATAGAAATAGAAGACAGAAGCGCCTAGATTCGTCAGGCGTTCCAAAGGGTTCAATTTTAGGACCAATATTGTTTTATAATTCCAGTTACGTCACTAAAATACTTATTTAGTTCAATGAGAATGAAAACTATCTCTTAATACATTAAGCTTGTAAACGTGTACCATGGATACAGCGGATTTTTTTCTACTAACCTGCAAATAATCTTATCGCTTTTAGATCTAGATTCATGTACTGAAGAATCTATGGTAAAAAATTTCGTTTCGATATACTTACTATTGGTTTTGTAGGGAAAATAGGATATATGTATACGTAGATTGACAAGGTGCTATACTTAAATATGTACATATATAGGTAGGTACTATAAATAAATAATAATACGTTGGCAACCCGATACAGTCAGGTCAGTCAAACAAAGAGGATGCGACTATTTTGGTCCCGAACAATGATTGTTCGTTTATAAGTAATCAAATGTAATCATCTTATTTGGACGTACCTACCATTTTTGGGGGGGCAACAATGATGACTATCATATTTTCTTCTGTCTGTCTTGTGTACAGTATAAAAAAGTACTGATTTGAGATGCTGTATCATGTTTTGATCAAAGGCTTTTGTAAGTAGACAAAAAATATAGGCAAGGAAATAATGTTTGCCGATAGATAACGACTTACCTGTAAAAGTATTAACTGTGAATAAATTCTTAATGAGATCGCACTCATGATAAATTGTACCTACTTAAATATTACAAGGACTAGCAATACCCCGTGGTTTCACCAGCGTTAAGTTGTGCCTTTGATTACTGCTCCACTCCCGTGTGCCGCAGCGTAATGTAATTTAGCTTTAGGCCTATAACATTTCTCGTTAAACGGACTATATAATTCCAAGTATCTTAAGAAAGGATTTCTAAATATTAACTGTCATATTAATTATTGTCTGTTATAATTTAAAATGGATTAATTCTTGTTACAAGTATACAAGTAATACAAGCAACATTACAAGCATACAACCGAAAGGCCAGTCAGTCAGTCACTCACTCATCATGAAATATCGAAAACCACTTGATCTATAAAGATGAAAGGCAGGGGGTAGATAATGTTAGTAGACATCCGATAAGAAAAGATTTTCCAAAATTCCAACCCTAAGGGATTTAAACTGGGCTCCAAAGTTTGTGTGGAGAAATCAGCTTTGAGTACTTTGACGCGGACGAAGTCGCGGGCAGAAGCTGTAGTAAACAATAACTAAAAGTAACATGTGAAGTTCAAAGCTCCTACAGAACCCAATTACCTAATGCGGCAAAGTGGACAAAGAACCACACGAGTTTCCACAACCAATAACGATTGAGTGCAACTTCATAATTTATTTACAGTGTTTATAATCGAAACAATAAATAATACAATACATCAGACTAGTAATTTAAACATTATACAAATAAATAAAATTGAAGTGTCTGTTTGTTATATTAACTTAACCACTTTTTACTACATGCATATGACAGTACTTATGCCAAAATATCATATTTTTCATTTTTTGTCTGCCTGTTTGTTCCGGCTAATCTCTGGAACGGCGCGGGACCGATTTTGACGGGACTTTCACTGGCAGATAGCTGATGTTATAAGGGGTAACTTAGGCTTACTTTTACTTTTTCGCAAAAAAATAAAACATCGCAGAAAACCGACATTCACGCGGACGAAATCGCGGGTATAAGCTAGTAATTATATAAATGTCCTTGCGTTTGCCGATTGTAATTCGCACTGAAGTGGCCTTAACACGAAAGCGATCGATGCAGAGCTGCGCATAGTTACCTGCTTTGTAACTTTTGTGTTGGCGAAGTTAGGAATTCTGTTGAGGTAAGTTAAGTTAATTACTCAAGTCCCACATAATGAGACACAGTAATTGATTTTCTATTGTTCTGTCATACCGGTACGACGGCTGGGCCTTGAGCGGTTAAGATGGCCCACTCACAAATTACCCAACAAAATTAGAGAAGTAAATAAACCAAACATATTTATTAATAAATTGAAGCAATTTCTGGAAACCAAGCCATACTACTCAGTAAAGGAGTTTTTAGATGACAAAAACATTGAAAAATAAAATTATTCCGTCTCTACACCAAATATTATGTAATATAGAAAGCCAAATAAAAGTAAAATATATAATACAATATTAAACATAGAAAGCCAAATATAAATATAATATATAATACAATATTAAACATAGAAACATAAATAATAAAAAATAAAAAAAAACTACACAAATTATTACACAGACACCCTTTTCATGCATTACATTAAATAAAAATAACTATAGATAATTAGATACTATACTTATATACAATAATATAAATAACTAGGCCTCTTCCTCTCTCCTAAATTTTTTCCATTTTGATCCATTTTGATCCTTTACTTTATTATAAATGTGTGTAATAGGTTATTATGGAATGCAATAAAAATTGAGAATTGAGAATTTAACTGCAGTGCCCAAAGTGTTAGGGACACTTTGGGCACTGCAGTTGAGAATGGGCCACCTGCACTTTAGAGGACGTTAACAATGCTTGTGATGCCGCGTTATAAATACGTGGCCACCTACTGGGCCCAAATACCATAATGAGATTGAATTAAATTACCGACACGAAAAGAAGAAGTTTCATAATACGAATGTTGCCTCAAAGCCGAATGTACAAAGGACAGGCACGCATCCAGCCCTCAAAAAAGAATGTGGTCCCGGTCACCTGAAATCGGCCACGTTTGAGTCGGACTATGGACTCAATCACGCGTAAAGCTTCTAGACTCTAAACTGCTGAACCGATTTTCGTGAAACTTTTACAGGTTGAAAGCATATATCAGATTTAACTAAAAGCTGGTAAACGTTTTACGCTGAATAATTTTATTTAGGTGTTTACTTAAAGTAACCAATTCAAACTTACATAAAGCACAGATTAATATTACTTAGTACTACTACATAAAAGTAACAAATAGGTACAATCTTAATTATTTTTCATGAAATTGGGTTGTGTCCACCGTGCCCAGAACGGTGGACCCGCGCTTGACGAGGGAGTACGTAAATACATAAACTCCACATTTGAGATTTGATGGAAATGTACCTATTTGGTTAATATTTCAGGATTCGAACATAGTGCGTGCAAAAATTTAAATAATTTATGTAAACAGCGTGATATCGATCCATTCCTAACTAGTGTGTCCTTGGCGAGGAAGTGGTTAAGCCAAAACTTATTCATCTAGTTCAATGTAATATAGGTTGTTATGTAGTTCGAGCAACATCGCTGTAAGTAGTGGGTATATCAGATATTCAGTGATTTCTTTAACTGTCCAACTAACCCCCATCTCTTAAAACAATGTTATTTTAATATTAGGTACTTTGCCTTCCGCACTGTTGGATTTTCAGTGCTCGGCTCAGCGCTGAGAGTTAAAAATCCAACAACAGAAATTACAAAGTAATATTTTTTTAAGAGATTGCGGTAGGCGCCCAGGTTGCTCAATATTGACCGGACAAAATTTCAGTCAAAAGAAAAAGCAGAAGTGATTTATTTTATGATGTCCTTGTAGGCTACTAAACTGCTGCCAGGGTTGCGGATTATGCTCACAAGAGCTACCGCGGCAATGGAAAGCACAGGGCATTAAGAGGAACACGAATGGGTCTTTGTCAGTAAGAGTCAGACAGTCCCTTCCACTCCGCCGAGAACGGAAGAAGTCAATAGATAATTTACCTTCATTAAAAAAAAGAGTACTAAAATGTCCATAGAATTAAGTATTGATCTGAATTTTCTAAGTTGGCTTCCATAATTACCTAACACATAACATCACGCCTGTAGTCCCCGAAGGGTTAGGCAGAGGTGTACCCATTAGTACACCCACATTTCGCCAGTTATGTTTTTTTTAGTCCCATGTAATAGGGGGCGAGCCTATTGCCATCAACCGGGCACAAATCCTGATTCCGAGGTGAAAAATTCCTGATGGAAAAACCCAATAACACCCATAATTATTTAAAAATAAAAAAAAATAACCTAATGCTGAACGATCGTTAAAGCCTATACTATTCCTCATAAATCTAGCTATCATATACAAAAAGATTTAGACGGCTGTTAGTTCTAGAGATTAGCGTGATTAAACAAACAACCGAAGCAACAATAACACTGTTCAGGTTCATTACCTATATGTATATTAATTAACTAAATGAGAAGATTTTGAAATATTATTATGATTACCTACGTGTTAATGAATGGTAGGTAGGTACCCAGACCTACCTAAGTAATACTCAATTCAGCCTCGTGCAATCTGTTTTTTCGCGTGCATCGTTACCAGTGACCCCAAACGGCAACTTTATTAGGTATGTAGGTAACATGCAAGTGAGGAATTAGATCTGAGTTTATTGTTTAGTTTTCAGAGCAATGTATTAAAATATTACAGGTAAGCCCAATAAAGACGCCTAAAAAAAAATTTTTGAATGCCCCTTTCTATGGGTTTCCCAAATTTTTATTTTTTATTTTGCTTTCTTTAATTTCACTTTTCTCAGATTTTGTTCATTTTCACTCTTTCTGTTAGCATTTTTCGAAAATGCGACAATAAAATAAAACCTTATCAACCTTAACCTTATTGATAAAAAAAAATCTCGATAAAATGTGTTTCAGATTTTGAGTCACTCAAAAAAGAATATAAGGCCCCAAATGGTGAATGACTCCAAAGTAGATTCAAAACCTTTTACAGACCTCAGTTTTCCATAGTTTTGAGAAGCTCTTAAAGAGAAGTTTCCAAAATTTTCTCTTGGACTTCGTTATCTGGACCACCTAGTATTGAAAGGGAATGTCGTTCTCTATTCCAATTTCCGAAATAATAAAACTCTTCTCTTGTTGACCGCAATATTAAGACCGAAGGAGTTATGCCTATCTATTTATTTATGTCTGTGATATTTGTGTGTAGTTAAGCTACTAAAACTATCAATTAACCACTGGTTTTTTTGAGTCCCGTAGGTCATCAAAATCTAGAATGAGTCTGACTGTCTCAAGCAGTTTTGGAACGAAGTTCCTTAACTCGGCTTACGATAGAAATTAACTGGCAGAAATCTTCACGGGGGGAAAAACGTTATGGCTTTCATCTATGTATAATAGTGCTCTATGGTTATGGCCCCTGGCCCCTATGGGCAACCTTCCCTCTCTTTCTGTTTCTCTCTGTCTCTTTCTATTATAAACGGGAGTCAGGAACTCCGACAGTACTATTTTTTTGCTTAAAGGTAATATTATAAAGAGTTAGGAAAAGCTTGTTTGTTTTTTTTTTAATTCATTTGACGTCGGTATAGAAAGATTGAAGTCACCGGTAGAAGCTAGTAAAAAAAGAATAGAATATTTAGGTACCATTACGCACGGATATCTACAAAAAATGATAGCCTGCTCAAATGTACAGGCTGTTTTATGATCCGAATAATGGGCTGACGAGCGAGACTGAACTAGTTTTATATTCATAGACAGTTTTTCCTCAACAGGTAGGTACCGTGCTTCATGCTGAGCGGTTCCGCAATAAGGTACGTGGCCAAGCAGTAAACACCATAATCCTATTGAATCAACATGAAGTAACGCAGAAAAATCAACTAAAAATCACAATGTTATCTCTCAATCACGTTTACCGTATTTTATAAACATCATCAAGTAGGTACCTAAGTAGTTAGGTAGGTACTTAGGCACTTAATTTTCCGACAGTTTCTTTCAACAATCAACCATTCTATGGCGAACCAAATTAAATCAAGGTCAATGCTAATATTGGAGCACCAAAGGTAAAAAACGTCTCCTTTCACAACCTAATCAAAGTAGTGGACATCTGGCTTAGAGGCGCAAAGCAATTTGTGCCCCGGTTTAATAACAACAGTACCTAACCCTACTTTTTGCATTTATTAGCATTCAAATCTTGTTGAAGTGCATGATAAGTTCACTTTAGTTAAATCTTGGCAGAGTACATTTACATGTGCGAAGAGAAACACATGTGCTAAAAAAATTGCGAGCGAAATAACGGTTGTCCGGTTTAGTGCTGTTTTTTTGTGAATATTTTGGAGAACACCGGGTCAACGGCGATTTTCCTGCTAACCCACGTGCGACAAACTTAACATGAAGTTTGGATTCAGTTTGTTTATAATAGGTATGTCAGTTGTCCTAAATTGTAAAGATCATCAAATAATAATTTTATCGTATTTTTACAAATGACCTCATTTAGCACAAACTGTTATAAAAAAGTTCTCATTTAGTTAAAAAAATTGATACTGGATGGAACATACCCCGTGTATTGCTTATCGTCACATTTTACATGTTATTCCTGAGTATAGGTAGGTACCCACATGTTAATACAACTTTCACAAATAACATCTTCCTACCCTCATCCCAATTTCCATTACGTCTGGAAACTACACTCCCAGATGAATAAAACCATGTGAAAGTGAAACCACTATTAGCGGGATTTTAAATCCCGCAAAAATCCCTTAAATACACACCACAGCCCAGTATCCGAACTCGAAATTGGTAATGTCGTAATAGATACTGCAAAAATAAATGATTTACTTTTTTATATAGACGATTGTTATTACATAAGTAGGTAGGTATATAAGATAAGATTAAGTTTATAAAAAGAATAAATGAAAAAAAAAACTGATGACTAAAAAAGACTTTTTGGCATCATTTAGAATTTCAGACGAATGTTCTACTAATAATCATACATAATAAATCATCAAAATAAATCATAACAAATAATACATAAAAATAACGCTGTAAAATCTTTTAAAAAATGTAAAAGGAAGTAGGAAACAAAACGTGTTTTAATAAAAAGTAAACTCTCAGTTCTAACTCCGCAGTAACAAAACGTAGAACATTAACCTGCAATCAAAGTCATCGTTTCAAGTGTCATTTGATTTTGACATATTATGCTACTAATTAAAATAGAAAGGATGACACCCTGTTATTCTTTCTAATGTTCGTCATTATCAATGCAACGGATTGCAATATTTATCAATCATAAGCAAAAATTCAAAAATGCATGAGTAGTCATCATAAAACTTCTATTTTGCAATTTTATCACTGAAAATGTCCACACTGAGCATATGTTTTAAATTATAGCAACAGTGTCGAAAGGTCTACGTTAATCGTAAGCGTAATTAGCTTGTACCTCGTAAGGATGACGTGATTCCTTTGTAATTAAAATCAATCGCGGTTCTAAATTCGTCCAAGGTAGGTATGTAGGCTTTTGTTCTCCGCTAACTTTGTTTACTGGTTAGTGTTATCAAATAAATTATGTTATGTTAGTACACAATAAAGTTATATTGATATTTCATACAGTTGTGTTTAATATTTTGTTTGTGTCTTTCAGTTGCAATAATGGGTGAAGAAATTGTACAAAAGATTCGTCTTGAACAGTGGATGGGTGACCTGCCTGAACCATTAAAAGATGTGCCTTTAATCTTTCTTGCTATACCAGGTAAGTAATATTATTATCTCATTCAAGATACATATAAATTTTTACTTAAAACTTTGTGTCAAAGAGGTATGCTAGATAAACCTTGACCCAATTATTTATTTGTTAAACTATGAACTTTGAAATAGTCAGGTGTGGTCAAAGGTTGGAATGTCTAAAAAATTGATTATGTAGCTCTGTTGTAGAAACTTTCTAATTTACACTATTGTACTTTTGTTAATTTGAATCTTTTATATTTATTGTAGAATAGTATTGTGTGTATTGAATCTGGCTGGTTAAGTCATATTTAACCTTTTTTGAAGAGTTTATACCTTTGAGAAAAATTCTGTTCTAAATTTAAAAGAGGAGGAAGAGGCTATTAAGACGAGTTTTAACCAATAAAAGTAGGAACTTAACTAAATGCATGCATGCAAGATCACACCTTTATTAGTTCAATGTATTTTTAACAAATAAACATTTGATTTCTTAAATATGGGGTGGAAGGGACATCATAACAAAAACTTTTATCATGGCTTCAGTACCTACTTGATTCTATAATCCCCAGGGTTACCACTTTTCATTGATAACAAAAAAAAATATTTCTCCTATTCTACTTTTGCATGCCGTACACCCGCTGCATGAAGTCTCCTCACACATTTTTAATAATGTTACAGGAAGCCATGACTCCATGACGTATGGCATAACAAGGTCTAGTACCGTAGCCCCAGATGCTGAACCAATACTCACCCGACTGTACCCGTTATTCCGAGGTACGATTTTACGATGGTCCATTACGCAGTCCAGTGACACCTGGCACCAACTTCTCATGGGCATTAGGTATCTCTGATGTAACTGTTACCACATTTAGCACTTCTTCTTACTAATTAAATTGTCTTTCACCATGACACAGAAATAGCTATATTAATTTTGATTATTTTTCAAATTGCACATTTAAAAATCTATTCACGGATTATGCGAATGTAAGTCTAAGCTACTAAGGTATTCTATGGAATGTAATTATAATAAAAACTTTTGTGCGTTTCAGATACTTCGACCTGAGACTGGCTACTAAGACTGAAGAAGAGAGCTTCTATTTCACTCATGGGTTATATGGTGAAGAAATATCTACGGCTTTGACTCAAGTCAAGCAGTTTGTTGATATGCATCCTGGCGAGGTATTTATAATATCACTGTCACTACATAAATATAACAGAAGTCCTCCGGCACGTCTGTCTGTTCTTGATAAACTAAAGTCAAACTCAAAAAATAAAGTACTTCAGTTTTCACCAATAGATATAGTGATTCATGAGGTTTAGGTATATAATTTATCAAGGTTTTGTGTAAATTGGTTGGAATATAATGCAGAGTTTATACGAAGCCAGTAATACTAGCGCCAGTCCTGCAGACAAGCCAGCGTTTGCCTAGCCCCTGTTGTTTATGCAGAGTTTATACGAAGCCAGTAATGCTGGCTCTCGCCAGCGTTGGCAGCCAGTGTTGGCTTCGTGTAAACTATGCTTAACGATAGTTGCTGGAAGTGTCGGAAAGTTACATGTTCTCATCATTGTGGTTTTTTTTGTTATTCTGGACCAAATGATGGACCCTTAGGTTACGGAAATATTGAACGTTTTTTTACGAAACCATCATAAATTAAATATTTAAACCAAACTTTAAACAATTCTAGGCCCTGTTATGTTGGATGCACCTGTAATTTTGTTTTGCATATGTTACATTGCGCGCTACGTTAAATGCTTCATACACCACAATCAAGTTGTTTCAAACCACAATTTTTGCTCAATGTTACATAACTTAATGGGCAGTATACGTTGTTAATTACCATATATTTTAATATCCCGTATCGAATTATGTAATGCGTAGTTTATGGCTGTCTTTTAATATCTCGTGTCTAATTATGTATAATAACTGGAACAAAACATCTTGGAAAAATACGGTACCAACTAAGGTGAGGTGAGGTGTTATGTTTGGATGTAATACTATCTTGTAATGAACAAATAACTGATAAAATACAGTAAGCAAATCTTGATTCCTGTCACAATAAGAGCTAATGGCGTCTTATTTGTACTAACACAAAAGATAAAACAACTGTTATGTTTTAACTACTTTAAATTATGTACAGAAAATAGTATTTTTTTTCCATTGAAGTAAATCCCAGAAATTCCCATCACACCATCTTTCCAAAAATACCACATAATGCAGGGGTGAATCGGGACGAAACTTTAAAAGAGTTTTTTTTTTTACTTTAAAATAACACAGTTAGTTGCCAACAAGAAAATTGTACATTTCACACTCAATAAAAGCATGAGTCCTTTTCGACAAGAAACACATTATTACAACATTAATATCCTTTTAAAGTGTCGTCCAAATCCGTCCCTGCATACCTATTCACCATTTCATGGTACAAAGTCTTTCTAAAATTTTACAGGTTGTCATCCTAGACTGCCAGCATTTCTACAATTTTACTCGTCAAGACCATCTAAGACTGAGGAGGTACCTTTTGGACCTGTACGGGCCGCGTCTCGTTCCGCGGCAGATAGACCTGCAAGCTATCACGCTCAACTCACTCAACAGACTGAAAATGCAGGTATGTTAGAAACGTGTTAAAACCAAAACCATTATTAATTTACCCCTAATTTACAGTACGAAATGTCATAATGGAGTGGTTGAGACGTCCGACTCTCATGCATGAGGTTTTAGGATCGAATCCGGGCAAGTAACAATGCAACTTTTGGTATAAAATCATAACACGATTTTTTTTACTGGCCTGTATTGTTCACACTTCTGCCGACCATTCTCAGGCACCCATTGCGTGAAGACTTTTACCCAACGAGCGGAGTGCATGCGGCTGACGTGACCAGCCTTATTCTATTTGACCTTAGCAGATTTTTTTTTTGCCTGACTACTTATCTATACGATGAAACGTTTCAGGTGATCGTAATATACCGCAACCAGACAGCGAACACGATGGGCGAGTTCTGGCTGCCGCAGATGATGCCGTCGCCGTGGCCGCAGAAGGACTCTGTGTCAGGCCTCCTGGACTATCTGCGCAACGTCGAGAGACCCCCTATCACAGGGTTTGTGCATCAGGCGGTGCTGACACCGACACCCGCATTCATTGTGCTTCGGTAAGAAAAGCTTACGAATATAATAAATATGAAAAGTATGTTCGTTACTCAATCACGCTTTAACAACTAATCAGAATTTATTTGAATTTGGCATGTTACATAGAAATTGATTTAGCCGAACACATAGAATATTTTTTATACATATAATAAGACAACATCGTTATTTTAGAATGTAAGAAATCGAAGTATTTAAGTACCTAATTAATCAATATTCCCCAAAGTCTATGCCACAAAAGTCACGCGTAGAAGCTAGTAGAATATAATTTATTAATAAACCCTTCTTTTGGGTTTACCATAGTCTTGTAAAAAGAGAGCAGAGAGGCCTTTAGTTGCCCTGCAGTGGGATGGGACAATTACTTTTATGTTATATTATATGTTTAGTATTGATCGTTGAATCAGGTACTTCATATCCATCTGTACTCTGTGAGGTTGTCACAACCATACGGCCTAACAAAATTCAAAGTCAAATAATTTACGTAGGCCTCTCATATTGTTTCATGCTTATCCCAAAAAACAACATATTTCAATTTCAGATGGATATCAAGCTTACGCATGAAATGTGCTGTACCGGTAATAAGGAACGTGTTGCCAGAACTGGCCAAGTTCTACCCGGGCAAGTCCACACCGGACCGCAACATCTCACGCTCATCCGTCAACGTGGTCATCGCTGACTTTGTGGATATGAACGACGCCATATTCCCTCGAACCATCATAGATCTTAACATGAAACTATTAAGGCATACATAAGTAGCACATATCGGGTAAGCAGCATTTCTCACTTCGATTTAAGTTTTGTTATTCTTATGATTTTTAGCCCATATTGAGGCAATTGTGTCATTTTATTTACGAAAATGTACCTGAAGGTTTTTTTTACGTATACAATAATTTTCTGTGATATTGAAATCATATTTTTATATGTTCAGTAAATTGTAGTATGTTATTATGATTATGTGTATCGATATAAGTATTTTATCTTATGATGATCTGTTGTACGCCATTAAAAATAAAACTTACTGTACAAGTGCCTGAAATAAAAGTAGATGTATTTCATATTACAAACGTGCATTCCTTTTAATTTTCACATAAGATTATCACAATTTTACTAACTTCTAGAATGACCAAACACTTTGTTGCAGAAATCGTCTAACTGTATCCTTTCACATAAATCTCTGAATGACCAATTTTTCTGTTGTACTGTCAGTTCCGATTGGTCCAAAGATGAGAATAATTTATCTGATAGCTCGTCTGAGATCTCGATGATGCGGCAAATCTTGTCTAAACGTGCCAAATCTTCTAAAGAGTTTGTCAAATCTGTGATATGTATTACTTGAGATTTTCTCTCTGTAATTTCGAATGAATTATTTGAGTCCGTGGCACTGGCACTGTCTAACTTGTCGTAGAGGTCAGGTTTCATTATTAGGCCGTTTGTGGTTCCACTGTTTGTGGCTGCCCCGCTGGGACTGCATTCCGCATTGTCTTCAGGTACTATGACCACTGGCATCGGAACCTTTCTGTTGAGGCACTCTAAAATGTGTTTACTCAAATTTTTGCGACGCTTATTAGTTTCCACAATCAATTGCTCATTGATAGTGTTACAAGATTTCAAGTTCATTTCAGTATTATTTTGTTCTTGATTATTTACTAATACGATATTTCGCTTTTGCAGTTCTTCGTCAATGACATGCATGTTATGATCCTTTTTGTGTAAATATTTGTTTAATTCTCTTTGATGTATTTTTTCAGGGGAATCGGACTCTTGAATGTTGCAAACTTTTTTTTCAGCTGGCACATGAGGTACTCTTCCTTGTTGATGTGTACCTTCTGTAATTTGAACCTTATTTTCTTCTACTTTCGGCTTAACGACATTATCCAAATTTTTTGGAGTCATCTCTTTGTGTTCCTTAATAGCACTCTCCTTAACGACATTATCCAAAATCTTCGGAGTCACTTCTTTGTGCTCCTTCACAGTACATTGAACTAATGATTCTTTAGATGGACAATTCAGATTTTTCTTCAACATTTCATTTGTCTTACCTAACAGTTTAGCCTGAGCTGATACCTTTTGACCTAAATTCGTAACTGAGTTTTGTTTTGAAAAAGGTATTGTTTTTTCTTGAGGGTGTACTGCGTTCGATTTTTTATTGCTTTCATTTTTTTTTACTGTACTTTCTATGTTATAATCAGAATAGTTTTCGTTTCGTTCATTAGAGCTAGAGCATCGTACTTCTTCATTGCTGCACTCAGGAGCCACCCTATTCTTGAAATCACCACAATTATCGTGCATTAGTTCTTTTGCTGGTTGATCATTGAACTTTACTGTAGTTTTGGACTCCTTCGATCCTACCTTAGCACCCAACTTAACTTCTTGTAACGGGCTTTTTGTCGTAGGTTGTAATTTATTACTATTATTAGACTTTTTAAGCAAATCTTCGGTAATGTTTACCATCTTATTAAATTCTCTCTTGACATTCTCTAAACGTTCTTGAGCTTTCTTGCAATCAGTGTTCTCTGTTGCTTTGGGTACAAATGATATACAACTGTGGAAAAACGAACCTCTGTTCTGTCTGGCAGCATTTTTTTGTGCATCATTATTATCATTCCATATTTTGAATAGTTCATTTCTCTTTTTAGTATCGCGATTGACCGCAGGAAGTGTCGCGGCGGCTCCAGAGCTATGAGTAGACAATGGTTTCCTTAAAACTACCGGACGAACGAGGGGCTTTCGTTTCAACATAGACTCGGGCAATGTGTTGATCTTTGGAATCTCGGTATTACATTCTGTCGATGATGTTTCAGTGATTTTAATATCAGTTTGTTGTACTTCGTCTTGCTTTTTCATAAACTTTGGTCGGACATATGTCATCTTACATGGAAGTCTGACTGATTTATTAAATTGCCTTTCTGAGAAAAATATGGAATCTAAAACCCTGCAGGCGTATGAATATTCATTTTCGTACCAACATATGATTTTGTAAAAGTCCGGTTTTAGTTGCAAACTGCAGTCTGCGTCGAGAATGCACGAGTGACTGTCTCCGCTGAAGTCAGAGGACACTGCTTCATCGTTTGAAATTTTAATAATATTTTGAAGAAATGTTTTGCTTGCTTTTTCTACTGATTTGATTATGTGTTGTAGACTTGTGTTGGTATTTAGTCTGTGTGGAGTAAAATATAAAGATTAGAATGTATCAACGCTAAGAATTTTAACATTTTTGACTTTAGTTCAGAACAGCAATTCCACCGGTTCCTTTCCAAAACTATTTAAACAATTAATTGTTTCAAAGTTTATAGTACTGGACAAAGGTCTTCCACTTTTGCATTTTATCTACTCTGGCCAATTTTCCATAAAAGCTAGCATTTCCTAGGCCTCCCTCAGCGACGAAGCACACCATGCCTCACCAGACCGAAACAAATATTAGGGTACAAAAAACTTAACTACAACTCACCTTATAGTCAGATCAAGTACCGAAACATTAACAATGGGAACTCTAAAGGCCAGTCCAGTCATCTTATCCTTCACTTGAGGAATTATCTTGGCTAGCGCATTGCACGACCCAGTACTCGCCGGAATTATATTCTGGTGGATACTCCTGTGGTCGCGCCAATGCTGGTAATAGGAAAAAATATATGACCAAAATGTTGGCTTAGGTCATTATTGCCCGAAAACTCTTAATCACTAGGGGCTACAAGAGTGGGGAATTAAGTTTGTTCCTTCTCTGTATCAAAAGAAGCTTGCTTGTTGAAGCTGTCTTGTACAATTATTCAAAATCGAAAGCTGAAATTTAGCTTTCAGCCAAACCGAAAGTTAAAATGCGGCTTTTAGACTAACTAAAGCTAATGAATTACGTAATTGTTATTCTATGGTACAGCAGACAGCGTCATCAACTGGTTAGGGTTACCCCTCTTGTATTAAAATTCGTTTGAAAAGGACTTCACCAGTAGACGGCGCTGTCTGTACTATTATGTTATTACACGATGATATGTTATCACTAATTTCTCTCGCCATCACTACATTTATAACAGGAACACGTACCGTACCTGTGTCGCTTCTGTAAACGATTCGCATGAAAAGTAAAGCGAAACAACATCCTACGAAAAAGTAATATGAAAATGGTCCCAAATAGTAATAGGAAAAGATTTCTCTCATTTTTTATAAGTATCACATTTCTATAAAAAAATAATTTCTACATAACTAATATGAAAAATAATGTAAAACTAGTTTTTCTTTTTGTATTTTTTTTTTTCAAGACATGATTACTAGTTTGTGATATATGTATAAGCGAATGTTTTGAACTCGTGACCATCTGGACGCACCAATTGAATTTAGATCTTTTTGGACAGTGAAACGGATAAATTAAAGCTTTTCATAACGACGAGGATGTGATTTAGTTCTCGTTATTCGGAAGTCGGAAATAACGGAAATCTGTCACCTATAATGGACGTGACAATGATAAAAGGAAAAACGGAAATCCTGCACCTATTTCTAATGGCTGTAAAGAGACACATAATGAAACCGAGAGTTACACATTGTTCCAATCATTGCCATTTTTTTATTATTTATTTGGACCTTCCTGGGAAAGTTCACATCACGAAGATAATTTGAGGCCAAAGCCTTTTCATATATTTTTTTTTACGAAAATAAGATTTAAATGTGCTTACTAAACTTTAAAAACCCCCACGACCACTGTACTGTTGGATACACTCACATAATTTGAAAAGCTTTTATTTAACTTCACTTGTATGTGTCTTGCATGGAATTTTGCAATCAATAAATATTTTTTGTGTGCATACCAAAATTTAAAGTGGTTTCCCAGCAAACATTTTTGCTTAAGTTTGATGGACAGAAAGCGTAGTAAACGGCTATGTTTTGTGTCTTTTACACCCCAAATGAGTATTGAATTGTTGGTTACCTTTCCCCGCAAACACAGTCCATCCAGAGGCTTCAAAGAGGGCGTCATTGCATGAATACTGGTAATAAACCCCTCACTGACTCCGTAGTTTTCCTCCAGAACTTTAACGATAGGCGCTAAGCAATACAGCGTACTGGACGCGCATGATAGGACCTTTTGGTCTGAAATACATTATGAGTTGTCAGACATTGTCAGATTGCGGCTAGTAGTTGAATGTTATGTATGTATGGCTAATTTTTCTTCCAGGATCTTTTTAGTACACCCATGGTATGAGGTGTAGCTGCTAATATCTGCATGCGACTTTATCATAACCGAAGACCAATTCTACTAATTCAAAACGTTTTTAATCTTGTTCATCGTTGCAATCATCTCAGAATCATAAATATAAAAAAAGTAATTTTAAGATTTTTTGTCAAACAGACTGGATTGCGATCGTGCCTTCAAAGTAGAAGAATTTTTCCCAGGTCTGTTTAAGGGTCGACGCAGACAGCAACATGTTTGAGTAGTTTTAATTTGATAATGACCTAAAAACAACATAAATACAGTTGACATAGTAGTATGATCTACAGTATGGGCTGACCATCAGGCAAACTGTAGTATTGTTATGTTACAATTATTGATATCGCAACCAATCTGTGTAACAAGACCTCGCCACGTTCACCCGTCCTGAGGCCACGCGATAGCGCGCCTCATATCTGTAGGTCAAAATATTTGTCCCGGTGTAATTGAACCCCCGACCCTGAGTTGTATTTGGATATTTTTGTACTGCTGTCCACGTTTAAATAATGTGCGATACAATATTATTTAGCAATTTTCTATTTTGTCTTTTTTTGGAGAGAGACTAAAAGGATTCTAGTAGGCATTTAGCCAGACATTTAAGTGGTCAGACTTTTTCAATATCTTTTAACATTTAACGTCGCATGATCTTGTACATTATACTGGCGTCAGCACCTACACGGTACTTGATGGCAGAAGTAGTACGGGACGTATGGTGGAAGATTCCACAATTAAATCGAATATCAAATAAGGCTTTTTTCATGATTTTATTTCAATGTTCAAAGATATCGTAACTGCATAACAAATCTGCATTAACCCTCAGTATAATTAGGACGCCCTACCCAAATTGTATGCAAACACATGAATCAATCAGTAAGCTCGCATCGCTAATAATGTGATATAAATATTTACCTGCATTCAGTTTATTGTCATTGACGCCCAAAATGATCATGGGCACGTCCGCGCTTGGCGCTGTCACTATCACGCGCTTCACGCAGTCACTTGCCAGGTGACCCTGGTATGATCATAGAAATTACACGTCAGAAGAGTCCGAAGCCTTCGGAAAAATTTTAAGAAGGCGTGTACTCAGCCGTTGGATATGTGTACTTCAGAAGGCTATGGTTATGATGAAATTACATACCTGCTTATACTTTGTGGCTATACTTGTTTTACCCCCCCACAACTTACAGGATGCTTCACTGAAATCCAGAGTAGAAATAAAGGCGGTCGGTGGAAAACAAACACACAAAGAGCAGGTTTTTGAAAACTTGCTTGCCTAAAAGCTTATTTTAATATTAATTTTGTGATATTCTTTAATTTCAAAGTGTCTAGGATTAAAAGAATACAGCCCTTTAACAGACGGAGGGGCGGATAGCAGTGCCTTAGTTATAGGACCTTGGTTGGGTTCGCACGTAACCCTAAAAATACACTATGAATGAACAAGAATGAGAGCCAAGGAGTAAGTATACCATAACCTACCGATGATTTTTCAAGACAGGTGAACATTCCAGAGGCCTCGATGACGTACTGCACCCCAGCTACCTGCCACGGTACGTTGTGTGGGAGCTTGTCTCGAAACACCTTGATCAGCCGGTCTGGATGGCGACAAGTTAATATGAAGTAGTTAAAGGACTTTCAAACGTTTGAAAGACTGCATAAAGTTTAGTTTAGAGTACGAACGTTAAGATTATTGGTCACATTTGAGTATAATAATAGGCTAGGCTGAAAGTAAGTAGCTGGTACTACTGTATAAGAATGGCTTGGTAAGTTAGTAAGTTTATTAGCATGTGGTCTACCTACATTCCTATTGATTTATTTAATAATATGTGCAATATTTACAGACGTAATTGTAAAAAACAATTATAATAAAAGAAGAAACTAGAACTAAACACATACCTATCATAACTAAATTTTCCGCATCGCAACTGTGTGTAAAATGTTCCCAAAAGACTGGTGGCATTGCCATGTTGGATGGCAATGCTTAGCCTCTGGCTTTTTTTTTTAGGTGGTAAAAATCATCAAATGACTCCGTCCGCCCTGAGTGGGGCGGAAGGGACTGTCAGACTTTTACTGACTAAAAAACCACCCTGTTCCTTCTGTTGCCCTTTACGTTCCGGGGCCACGGTATCCTGTTAAGACGTCCCGCAACCCCGGCGTTAAGACGTCCCGAAACCCCGAGCCAGCCTTTGGAACACGGGAAGTGTCAACCAACCGTTTAGACAACTCCTTGAAAAGGCCATGGCCAAAAAAGTTTTAATTGTAACATAATAAATGTATAAAATTGCTGACGCAAGAAGACGTTGGTAGATAAATTTTATTTTTCAGCATCATATCAGGGCGATAAGGTACCGCGCCCCTGCATATATTAAACTACGTGATCTTCCTATCTCGTTGGCTGATTCATAGGTTAAAAAAGTAGGCGTTTTCTTGTAAAAAACATACGATAAGACGATTGATAACAAATTACGAGAGATATGTCATGTATTTATGGATTATTTAAATTTCTTAACAACAAGATTTGAGGGCTATACATAGGGGCCATTCATTAATTACTTCACACGTTCAAGGAGCGTCAACAAAGTATGATATTGCGTGACAAGGTGTGGGTATCGTATGTGTTCGTGACGTCTGCCAAGGTTGCGGATTTTGTTCGAAAGAGCTACCGCGGCCCTGAAAAGCAAAGGGCTTTAGGAGGAACACTGATGAAGTCACTTGATGATACCCCATCCTAAAAAAAAAGCTTCGTGACGTCACATGACAACATTAAAAGTTTTGAAACGCAAAACTTTAACTGAATGACGAAAAATATAAAAATATTTTTCTCAAAACTGCTGTTTTAATTTAATAAATTTTACATAAAAAATTGCAAAATTAAAACTGACAACACACATTTTACAACTTTGGGGGGCTAAATGTGTCCGTTTCGACTGCTCGGCCACTATGTCGTAGAAAAAAAAAACTTATGTCAGCATTTCGAAGGAATTTGTAAAAGATGAACAGTGAAAACCGCAAATTCGAAGAGTCAATAATCAGAAAGTTATGTGGGTTTAACCGTGGCCGCGCAGTCCGCATGAATTCAACTGCGCGGCCACCAGTTCTCTTAAACGGAGCGTTGTAAAAGTCTAATTCCTTTTGCTAATCACTGACAGGATTTCGAAGAAAATGTAGATCATAAAAATAATGCCCTACTGTCTGTAGTTCACGACCTACATCACTCCAAAGTTTGGCCGCGCAGTCCGCACAAAGCGAACCGCGCGGCCACGAGTTTTTTTTAATAGACCTTACACGGAGCTTAGTAAAAGTCCCATTCTTTTTGCTAATTACTGACACCATTTCGAAGAATATGTAGACAGTATAAATAAATCCTATAATTAAGAACTACAAGACCTACAGAACTTAAAACCAATAATCGAAGGAAAAAATAGGGTGACCAAGATTTATAGTGTGTGAATCCAGGCTTTTTTCCATTTCAATATCATAGTATAAATATATCATCACTCCACAATATACAAAGTCGCTTTTTCTGTCCCTCCCTATATCCCTATGTATAGATTTAAATGCGGTTTTTTTAATAGATAGTGATAGAAGAGGAAGGTTTATATGTATAATAATAAAATCCATTAAATAGGGGCTGTTATTTTTGATGTTTCTAACGTGATGTACAACGTTCGAAGTACTTCGCCCGCGCGTATTTAAACGTTTTTATAAACCTGTTCAGTAGTAGTTGCGCAAACACACACACACATTATTACAAACTTTCACGTTTATAATATTAGTAGGAAGTAGGATGCCTCAAAAAATAGTATAGGGTAAAATAAAAGCTAGCTCGCAAAAGACAGATTTTTCATACTTTACATTTTAATTTTTTATTTATCGTGATATTTTGAAAAATGTACACTATATCTATATAAATTATAGCACATGTGTTATTCTGACATGTAAGCTATTTTACTGCAAAGTTTCAGAAAAATCCGTTCAGTAGTTGTTGCGTGAGAGCAACAAACACACACACACACACACATTATTACAACCTTTCACGTTTATTATATTAGTTAAATTATTAAATTTTATGAAACATCTGTCCTGTCTGCGAATGAAAGGAATGCCAAAAATATAATATCTTCCTAAAGTGTTTATTTATAAAACTTAATTATTTTATAATGATGACGTAATATAAATCAATCGATGACATTTTTTTCTTTATATCCTTTTAATTAGCTTCTCTACTCAATTTCAAACCAAAAGACTAAAACTATTTGCATGTTACGATAAAAAGTATAGAAATATACGTGACAATGAAAACGTCTTATATGGGAATATCTCGTCAGCGCATCGTAAATCATGGTCACCCTTCTTTTAACTCTAGTTACAGGGTATAAGTTCTGTAACTCGCGATTTTCAAACATTAGAACTTCATTCATGATGTTTACAAATTCTTCGAAATCGTATCAGTGATTAGCAAAAAGAAAGACACCTGTACCAAGCTCCGTTTAAGCTCCACTTTAAGAAACACGTGGCCGCGCGGTTCGCCATTACGTGAGTGTTGTGGAACGAGAAGTCCAAACTTTAGAGCTATATTTTTACAATGTATTTTTTCTTCGAAATTCTATCAGTGATTAGCAAAAAAAACTTAGACTTTTACAACGCTCCGTTTAAGAGAACTGGTGGCCGCGCGGTTCGCTTTGTGCGGACTGCGCGGCCAAACTTTGGAGTGATGTAGGTCGTGAACTACAGACAGTAGGGCATTATTTTTATGATCTACATTTTCTTCGAAATCCTGTCAGTGATTAGCAAAAGGAATTAGACTTTTACAACGCTCCGTTTAAGAGAACTGGTGGCCGCGCAGTTGAATTCATGCGGACTGCGCGGCCACGGTTAAACCCACATAACTTTCTGATTATTGACTCTTCGAATTTGCGGTTTTCACTGTTCATCTTTTACAAATTCCTTCGAAATGCTGACATAAGTTTTTTTTTTCTACGACATAGTGGCCGAGCAGTCGAAACGGACACGGGCTAAATGACAAGGGCGGAGGAAAAATAAATAATAATCATAAAATTCGTGACGTAATATATGGATGATTCCATAGCTATCAGTATACATGTAAGGTAAAGTATGTAGTCAGTGCTTACATAAATCAATTGACTTTGAAAGGACATTTGGGTCATTGGTGGACAGGACCAGATTATTTTATCGCCGCTTATATGTCTGGGGGCGGGAAACATTTCTCCACAAAAAAAATTGGAGTCAAATGTTTTTGCAGCGATCCGGACATATCCATTTTAAACGACAACGGCACAGCGCACGGCTGAGAGATTGGCTGTTGCGCTGCGTGTCGTGGGTTCGATTCCCGACTTAACCAATTCATGGCCAATGACGCGCGTGGTGCGTCATAAGTAAACATCTCGGGTGGCCCATGACGCGCGTGGTGCGTCATTTTTAAATTAACTTAAAACAAGCTTAAAAATTATGAGATTACGAAAACCACCATTGTTTATCCTACATTGAACATTAAAGTAGTAAGTGCGCCTGGCAATTAAGTTTTAATATTTAATTTACCAATCAGGGATAGCAAACCTTTGGTAACAATATAAAAACTTAATTTATAATAGAGTTATATTACATATGTATACATACAGAATTTCAATAAGGTGAGCTGCGGAAATATTGCGTCTTGGTATTCTTATTAGGGGCGTAACTGAATTAAATCAGTGGAAATACTGCCCCAACAGACTTTTAAGTTTTCTACCCATGGCAGGAGTAGTAATATTATAAAATACCTGCTTCATAATACTAAGGCCTCATTTACGGAGACGCGGGGCGTCACGCGTCGCGTGCAGCGTGGCGTCACGCGGCGCGTCATACGATTTTTCTGTTTACGGAGCAGCGGCGCGTCAAGCGGCACTTATCATCGCACGCGTAAACACAAACGTATGGCAATATAAGACGTTGTTCATAGAGACGCGTGGCAGTGCACGCCGCTGCGCCCGCGGCGAATCCTCAAGATTTCCATTTGTCCATGATTTCCTCAATGCTGGTGTCTGTATCATACTCATAACTTTTATCTTGACTATAAGAAGAACTTGCTAATTTAACCTTTTTTGAAATATTTTGCAAAATAGATTGACTACATTCAGAAAAACTTTCGTTCTCTTTATTATTATCTTGCTCACAATGTTTATACTCGTCAGTAAACAATGCCTGGCTACATTCAGAAAATATCTTGTCTTCTTGCTGATTATCTACAAAAAACACTTTTATCAATACAAATAAATGACCTATACAACAAAAGTTTCCAATATGTTTACTACCCCTGTAGCATTTTAGTAAAATCAATAAATCCTACCTTGAAACGTCATATTTCCTTCGTAATATCAACGAATACGAATCTAAGAACACCAAACAACTGTTTCCTCCTCAAACAGACACAAGATAACGGAGAAATACGTACAAAACATCACAAGGGGCCCGTGACGCACCAGGCGCGTCATCCTTTAAAGAGGCCCACGACGCACCTGGCGCGTCATAGACAAATCGTATGGGGCCTGGCTAATGTGTTGGTGAAAATGAAGGTGGCAATGAATCGGTTAACAAATATGTGTGTGGCCTACAGATAGATGTTTCGGGTCCTGCTGAGTTCTTCTGTAACAAATCTAAAGTATACTTGATATTTTTTCAAGCATTTAACTAAGATATAATTAAATATTTCAATAAAATGATGTGTGTTTTTTTTACTTAATACCGACTCTCAGCGGGGTCAAGCCCCTCCCTAACGACAATCTTGGATCCGTCACTGCTTTGACCTTCCTGCCTTCCTACCCTTCGTTCAACCTAGCCTCTATTGCATAGGAAGATAAAGAGATAATTTACCATCAATATTAATTTGATCCTCAGTGTGTGTGACGTTTCCTTTGAATTTGCCATGAGTGGAGTCGAACTTGATTAAATAGCAGATGTACTCGATGTCGATCGCAGGGTCGTTAATCGCAGATAACTAGCAATCAACGCAGATTAATATATTACAATACGTATATAGGTACATGCACCTGTAATCTAATATTGAGATAAATAAGATTTTTTATTAAGATTAATACATTATTCTTAATAGGTAACGCCGTTTAGGTCTAGTGGGGTGTAGAAAACGAATTCTTTGAGATTATTAGTTAGTTTATTAGTAGGTACTACCAACTTGTATGATGTCGCTAAGTATTTATTCAGCTCTAACAAATAAGGTCATGGGCAGAATGGACAAAATTATGATGTTTTGACCTATCATAAGTATTTTATAGTAGGTACCTAACTACGTCATAGGTATTGATCTGGCTGGTTCTAATCCTATAACATTATAACAGTCGATAGCTGAACAAAAGCGTCTACCAAATAGCCCATAAACTTTTTGGCTCCCAGCTTTTTTAAGTAGGTATATTGATAGGTATATACTTCAAATCTAGGTCAAATAAGATTTGTACTTCTTACGAGTCATAAGTATATAAAGCCAAACCCACGAAATACCTACCTAATATAATACCTAAGTACCAAACGGATCATGAGACTAAATGAATCTGCATGAAGCATTTTACCTCTATGTCGGGATTCTGAAGACACGTTCTGAATATAACCCTGCCAATTCGGCCGAAACCATTTATTCCCACTTTTATAACCATTCCCGATGAGCATAGACTGAACCATTTAATTGATTTTGAATAATATTTACTTACGACACAAGTTGGGTGACGTTTCGACTTTTGAATTACGCGCCTCAATGAGGAGGATTGAGAATTGAGATATTTTAATCAAAGATTAATCGACGGGGCGACAGGGTTTTATAAAAATACCGTTTTTACATAAAATCTTATTATTTAAAACACATTTAACAACATTATTGCGTAAATTAGATTTAAAAAAACCGGTACTTTTTGCTCA
Organism: Hoplodrina ambigua; assembly: GCA_949774945.1. Lineage (NCBI taxonomy): Eukaryota > Metazoa > Arthropoda > Insecta > Lepidoptera > Noctuidae > Hoplodrina > Hoplodrina ambigua. Next base: position 10,205,709 of record OX458980.1, on the reverse strand, counting down.
CATTTGTTACCGGTAAACGAAACTGCAATCACTAGAGTTCATAGACTATCTCGAGATAAATATAGAGGTGAGTGAACTAAGTACTAACAAGATCTGCAAATAGGTAAAAATACTTTTTTTTAAATCCCTATATTTTTTAGTGTTTATATTTGTGGGGACTTGAATTTGAAAGTTCTTATTAAAATACAAGTTAAGGTTTTCATTAAAATGAAAACGATAATCAGACAGCAACAGTCAAAAATCAGCAGCTAAATGTGAATCTAATTTATTATGCAATAGGTTTTTATTTTCATTTAAAATCCATTTAAAACCTACAAGGCACTTCTTATTGAAATAATAAAAAGTTATAATTTAGGCTCCAACGTCGGCAGTTGGACATCAATTTGTACCTTGTCGCGTCTCTTTTTGCTTGGTCTATGTTTCATTGATCTTCTGGAAGTTGTCTATTATTACAACGCCCGTCCTGCCTTGTCCTTCAGCTGACATTTTAAGACTCCGTCTCGAGGAGAGCATACGTGGAGTTTCTTATTTACTGGTTTCTACATAAATTTATTCCGGTAAGTGTCCAAACAATTGCATGTTAATTAATTTAATACCATTGTCTTTCCGAGCTTACCATTTATATTCAGAATTAATGTACCTATTGCATAATTAGCGGCGTTTAGTTCTTCACCACGTAGCGATGCGTGATTTTGCCGACTTTTAGAATAAATTAATATTAAAGTTTAGTACCTATCAAGTCTTGTAGTTAAGTTTGGTTGAGCTAGTTTTCTGCATCTTTCGGTTTCAATTTGTTAAGAATTTGGTTTAAATGGCCGTTTTATGAGTGACCTCTACATGACCTCCAGTCATTACCGGCCGGCATTCAGTCGTCCTATTACAGGATAGGTAATCTCTAGTTTGCAACAGACAAATGCAATGAATAAATGTGTGCAGCAGAATCAAAGCCGGTCACCGGCTTCCGGAATTTGCTATTTATATTACGGTTACTGACCTATGTTGGCCTACGTGCAAGCAAATAGCCAGAATCGATCAGTCTAGTTAGAATCTGTATGTACCTAATTCTTATGGTTTATTATGTTGATTAGCTGCATTACCTCCGTTTATAGTGGTTATTTCACTATGTAATGTAAGGTAGACTAGATTCAATAAGTATTTTTCCTGTTTTGAGTTTTTTTTTTAGCCAGCTTACTACCTGCCTATAGTAACGTAGGTACATAAATAGGGATACATTTACAATATTAACTAAAACTGTGTCTTTCTTTAACGTAAAATTTACCGTTTACGATAATTATCAAGATCATAATTAGCTGTTTTTTCTGTTAATCTCCTATGACCTTGAAATGTGCCGTGGTCATTAGTAGTTTATTTGTAACTGCTCTTATTCATAGATAGGAAATTGGAAATAAAATAATAATAGTTTCAGGTACCTATCTACCTACATATGAGAAAAATAATTACATATTAGAAAACCATCGATTTTTCATAATTTTTCCTCTTCTCAATTATTTCTTTGAGGAAATACCAAGCTTTAGAATGATTCATCAGGATGCGTTGCTAGCTGTCATTTGTCACGTAACTGCCGTATTATCTACATTTCATGAACGGAGATGCAATTTTTTTTTCATATTTATTTGCTAATCCTAAAGAAAAAAGTTATCTACGCCTAACTGATATAATTTTAAGTGTATTCAATTTTTTTTTTAAGAAATTGAATTTGCTAAGAACTTCTTTGAATGTTATGTAAAATAATTTATTTTTCACTCAGTTGTATAAAATTCCTGGAGCTCATCTCTCGACAATCACAAATGACCTTGTAATGACTCCTGTCTACTGTATTTCATCAATTTGCTAATTTTAATAAACTTGTTCTTCCGGCTAGACACACCTCCTTGACAATAAACCAGAAATATTCTTAACTCATTTCTGAATTAGGCATATATTATTTAAGAATTAAACAAGTTGTATTAACAATTTTGTCAAAAATATAATAATATAGAATTTATATTTAAACATCGATATTAGTCAGATAAAAATCAAGTTGCTACCTTTATCAGTAACATTTAATATAATTTGTGGCATTATCTCTGTGATGAAATCAGACAATATACATTTAATTATATAAACGTTTAGCTGCAGACTGATAGGTATGATGTTATGGCAAATTAATCACACATCAATTACGATGAGTTTACGTCATCAATTGCCTTTATTATGTCGTAAAGTTAATGTTATTTATTTTTTCTATTACAGACATGTCTAAAATCGGTATCAACGGTTTCGGCCGCATTGGGCGTCTGGTCCTCCGCGCTGCCGTCGAGAAGGGCGCTCAGGTCGTCGCTATCAACGACCCCTTCATTGGTCTTGACTACATGGTCTACCTCTTCAAGTACGACTCCACCCACGGTCGTTTCAAGGGCACCGTCGATATCCAGGATGGCTTCCTCGTCGTCAACGGAAACAAAATCGCTGTCTTCTCCGAGAGGGACCCCAAGGCTATCCCATGGGGCAAGGCTGGCGCTGAATACGTCGTGGAATCCACTGGTGTGTTCACAACCACAGAAAAGGCGTCTGCTCACTTAGAGGGTGGTGCCAAGAAGGTCATCATTTCCGCTCCCAGTGCCGATGCACCCATGTTCGTTTGTGGTGTCAACCTTGAGGCATATGACCCATCTTACAAGGTCATCTCCAACGCTTCCTGCACAACCAACTGCCTCGCGCCTCTCGCTAAAGTCATCCACGACAACTTCGAGATTATTGAAGGTCTAATGACCACCGTGCACGCTACCACCGCTACCCAGAAGACTGTGGACGGACCCTCTGGAAAACTGTGGCGTGATGGACGTGGTGCTCAGCAGAATATCATTCCCGCCTCCACCGGCGCTGCCAAGGCTGTTGGCAAAGTCATTCCTGCTCTGAACGGAAAGCTTACCGGTATGGCTTTCCGTGTGCCCGTTGCGAACGTGTCCGTTGTCGACCTCACTGTCCGCCTAGGCAAGCCTGCCAGCTATGATGCTATCAAACAGAAGGTTAAGGAAGCAGCTAATGGCCCCCTGAAGGGTATCTTGGACTACACTGAGGAGCAAGTTGTGTCATCCGATTTCATTGGTGACTGCCACTCGTCCATCTTCGATGCTGCTGCCGGTATCTCTCTCAACGACAACTTCGTCAAGCTCATCAGCTGGTACGACAACGAGTTCGGATACTCCAACCGCGTTATCGATCTCATCAAGTACATCCAGACCAAGGATTAAATGTTAGATTGCGTAGAGATAAATGTTGTTATGAATGTTTAAGAATATGATTTTGTCGACTAGATCGACTTTTTTAATTTAAGCTTAAGTATAGCGGACAAATCTAAATTATTATTTAACTACTTTGATAGTAGTCTAAAACACGTATAAAGTATCACATTTATGTATTTAATAATGCAATGTCTCAATTAAAAATCGGAAATCAATAAAAAGTTACAAAATTATTTTGTTGTTGTTTCTCCCTTACTAAACAATCGTGTTTGTGTAACCAATAATATTCCGCAGTAAACCTATCTGGTTCATTGCGGAATACATAGAACAAAACTAACCACCGGTGGGCCAGAGTCCGATTGGCCGTGTTGCTCTATGGCGGAATATTATTGTTGGACGCATGATACCCGCGATTAAGTGTCAGCGGGAATGTCTGTTATCTGTTGGCTTTTATTTTTTTTGCGCGACACTTTAATTCTTGTAATTTTGCATAAGTTCCTAAAATAAAAACAACGAGTAGTTGGTAGTCTTTGCAATCAGATTTATTTTCAAAAAACAATGTAAGCTTTACATACAACCTTATAGATAGCGACACTGGTCGAAGAGGATAATTTGATATTTCTACAACAACCAGCAGCACCGTCAAAATCGGTCCAGATGTTTTGGAGATAAGCCGGTCTTTTATTAAACATTGTTATATTGTAAATCTGTAATTGGCTGTTAGACTAGTTTAAATATAATTAAGGTCAAATTTCTAAGAGCTGTGGATTTTATGAATAAATATTTAAAAATGTTTTTTTTTTAGTTAAAACAAACAGACATTTCAGACAATATTTTTTTTTTAAACAGATATTATCGTTTCTGTTTTGCATCTAGTAAAAACCGCAGATTCTAGTTGTGAAGAATAAGGCGATTCAAGACACAAAGCACATTGTAATAGAGGTACCTATTAGATTGAAGTATCTTGTACATTGTAGTCGAGAAACAGCTCATTAGTTGTAATCATGGAATTCATGGAAATAGTTTGTACTTTTTTAGTAATTTATATACATTATTAAATCTGAGTTCCCGGGATGAATGTTTGATGCATATATCTTAATTGAGCCCTACAGAATCACTTAGCAATATACTTAGCTCGCAGACTTCGACAATATTGAGAATTTGCAATATTATTCTTAAAAAAAAGGAAGTGTTGATAGAAGCGTAATCAACGTGTTGACCAGATTTGGAGCTGAATTATAAACTCTGTTGGTATGGACTGAACTATTCCAAATACCGATTGTAAGACTACTCTAAATTCGGTTTCTGAACGTTAAAGAGAGCTCTATTTTAATGGCCGCATCAGGCAGCTGTCTGTCAGTGACATTTGGTTTGCTTCGTGTAAATTTTGTGATGTACAAGTTTCGAATCCGTCTATTTATCAATGAATATGGTGTACATTAATAGATAATGGTTGTTTATGTTGCCTATTTAATAATAAACTAAAGACACTGTGTAGAAGTCCATAATATTGTTATTTTATTACTATAATGGAGGATCTCAATTTGACAGAAACCGAAATGAGATATTTCGGTGATTTGTTTTTATGTTGTGACGAGGAATCCAATGGGAAAATACCGATTTTAAAAGCGACAGAATTGTTTCGATCATCAAATGTACACAACGATGTTCTAAAACAGGTAATTAGTGGTATAGGTTAGACGTACGTTATCACATTTTGTGAATGAGTGATTATGAGCACTAATTATATGTTACAGATCATGGAAATAAGCGTTGCTCCTAATAACTGTGCGTCACTGAGTCACATGAACAGAAAACAATTTTATTCAGCACTGAAACTAATAGCAGCCCATCAGACAAACATTACTGTGAAACCTGAGCTTTTGTCTACTCCTGTGGACTTGCCACTGCCGAGGTTTACGTGGGCTCTAAATTCTGAAGCGAATGCTGACTTGATACAATTATCAAATTCACCGCATGATCACCAACATCACTTGAGTAAAAGGGAACGGAATTTTGGTGGAACCCTCGGTGCATATGAGCCTATAAGACTGTCATCAAACCTGTCAGATAGTGATGTCCCACAGGCGTTGTCCCACGACACCACTGAAGGATTAAGTACAGACTCGGAAATTGAATCTGAAACGTTGTCACAGAGATCAGAATCCCGTGGGGTAAGTTTTTATCCTTTGTCTTTTAATAGGAAATAAAAACAATCTCTAAGCTCCATTATTATAACATGGAATATGAATTAATAGAGTGAAATTAATTAATAATATTATTGGTTTGCTTTGGTTGTCATACCAAAATAACAGACATTTTACAATATATTTTTAGGAATATAGTCTAAATTAGAAAAAGTACTGAATGTGCCAAGAAATGTGAGCTAACATAGTTTGTGTAACCTAGTTTCAAATGTGGAACAGTGCTCTCTCTAATAACAACAAAAAAAACATTGAACTATAAAAATAATACTAGGTATCGTAGATATAGTTCTCACAACTAAACCACTGAACAAATTTTGATGAAATTTGGTACAGGGTAAGTTTGAACCCCAATAAAAGACATAGGCTACTTTTTATTCCGCGAAAACCGGCATTTACGCGAACGAAGTCGCAGGCAAAAGCTAGTAAATATTACTGGGCATATAAATAATTATTTTGAAGTACTAAGAGGATTTTTATTGATAAATAAAGACATACCAACAAGATAACAAGTATAGTATTTTTCTGGTGACATTTTTATCAGTCAGGTTAACAACCAGCTAATAGCAAAGAGTGCAGGTTGATAACAGTACAATGTTACATCTGTACTCGCTCTTTAGGTCAGGTATTTACAGAAACTCTTTGTTTTTTTATTTGAATGATTTTTTACTCTTTATTCGTTTATTTGGTGAATTGTAATACAGGTTTCTATGGAGACTATAGCAAAGAGTTCTATAATAATACGGAAGGACTATAGAGTCTCTCACCAAGTTAAACTCATGTTCGTGCTCCCCTGTAACCGTAGCATTAAGTAACTAGTGAAGAGAAAATAAATGATTATATTATTATTTTAAACTGGGACCCCACCCGACTTCGCAGTGTGCAATGTAGTAGATACATAAACCTTCCTCTTGAATCACTCCTATCTATTGATGAATAATAAATAATGAATAAGCCTACAGACGGTGGGAAGCGATTTTGTTTATACTATGTACAGATTTAAAGTTGTAGGTACCTACTTACCAAATTTTAGTCAAACATTTATTTTACTCATATTTATCTTTAGTAGTCGCTCAGTGGTCGAAATTCAACAGGTTTTTTTAATCTTTATTACCTACTTCTTATAATCTTTTACTATGCCGAATTTCAGACTCTTTAGTTCTAGTAATATTCTTAAAAAAGGGGCACAAAATTGAGGATTTTATTTTTATAAAAAATTAAAACTTATTTGTACCAAAAATAAAACATTAAGCACTAAATAACAGATCACACACCTTTGTATATTTGGTTATTGTATCAACAATTTCCTGTACTTTAACGTAGATAAATAAATATTTGTCATTATGATTATGATAATCATAGAGGCTGTAAAATAGACTTAAATAAAATGAAGAATCTTCTTGTATGATATTATAGCATTGCAAATTTGCAATTTTTAAAAAGTACCAGTAAAATAAAAACAATGGAGTGTATATTATGCTCATGTACACACTGGTTAAATACTGACATCAATTTGATATCAGGTCCTTGAAAAATCAGTAATTAATCTTATCCATTTAGAAATCAAGTAAATAATATTGTGAAATTCTATTGAATTAAAAATAGGTTCATAATTTGTAGCATCAACCTATTTCTTTATCGAAAATAGTTTTTTTACAGTTAGTTGTCTAGTTATGTAAATCAGAGAAGTGGAATATTACTACAATAAACATAATAATTGTCTATGGAACCTCACACCACCTATTAGAGTCTTCATGTTAATTAATATAAAAGTTATATATTTTGTATTACTAGGTACCTACTATTATAAATGCAAAAGTTTGAATAGGTGGATGTTTGTTAGTCTATCACACCAGAACGGCTGAACGGATCTGGATGAAACTTGGCACACAGATAGACTACAGTCTGTAATAGCACATAAGCTACTTTTGATCCCATTTTTGTGTTATTGAGGGATAATTTTCTATGCAGACGAAGTCGAGGCAGAAGCTAGTGTTTTTATAAATAAACAAACATTGCCTGCTGAATTTCATAATTTCAATTAACATTTAAATTTTGCCATATTGCAAATGGTGTAAGAATAGAATATTTGGTCTTCTACTATCTAAGCGGAGTTGTTTTTCTGCCTGCGCAATTTTGCACAAAAATCACCAAATATTTTCCAATTTTACCTCAAATTTTGATATGCAATAACCACAAATAATGGAGTTTCCCTATATGCTGTACCTTTATCAATATTTTCACGCAGAAATGCCAATTATCCTTATCCAATAAACGGCCATTACCATTGTTTACTGAGCTCGCAATTCGTGAGTAATTTTGCAGCCTTCGTCGACCATTTCCTAATTTTGGTGGGGTTGGCGTCCAGTCTAGCCAGATATATAACATCATCATAAAAGGTTAGGCAGAGGTGTACTCATTAGAACACCCACATTTCGCCAGTTATGCTTAAGTCCCATGTAATAGGGGGCGAGCCTATTGCCATCGACCGGGCACAAATCCAGACTCCGAGGCTGCTACTGAGAAATTCCTGACAGAAAAATCCAATAACACATTGCCTGACCTGGGAATCGTACCCAAAACCTCATGATCAGCAGTCAGAAACAGTGTTATTAATATTAAACATTGTTTTTTTATTAAACCCCAATTACCAGGTACATTTAATGTAAATAAATATTCCAATATCTCAAACTTTGTCCGACTCCGAAGTAGAGGTAGACTGAAAAAATTACTGATGGGAAAACCCAATAACTCTTTGCCCGACCTAAGAATCGGACCTAAGACCTCACGCTCAGCAGTCGCGCTTTGGGTAAGCAGGTATTTACAACAAAAAAAAATGACATAAATATAGCATTGTATTAGTTCTCTTGTCCTAAATTGAAACTATATTCAGTTCTCTGTCTTAGTCATACTTTTGCCATATTTCATGCCTCGATTACCCAAAGGAATAGGTAGAATAGTACATTCACAGGTCGCTAGTTAGTTCTATGTATTATAGGGTGTGTCTATACTATACTAGTAAGGCTCTCCAGACACAACATAGATCTCCCGAGTTTTCGCAACTGACAGTGGCAACTCGCAACTTTGATGACACAGTAGGCTTATTGCGCTGCGAGCCGCAAGTTCGATTTCCCCGTAGAGGAAATATTTGTATGGTCTACAGATAGTTGTTCTAGGTCTGGATGTTTGTGTGTTTGAGTTTATATGCTTGTAAACACACCTACGATAAGGGAGAAAATCTTAGTGGGGCAATGTTTTTTAATAAGCTAGCAGTTGCTGCAACTGGCAATCGCAAAAGAAAACTGAGACAGTTGACAGTTTTGCCAATTGCAGTAGCTCCGTCTGCGGAGCGCCTTATTGGGCTTAGGACAAGCTTGGTCAGTGGCGTAACTACCAAGGGGCTAGACGGTGCCGTGCACCGGGGCCCCCAATCTTTGGGGGCCCTCGGAAACCAGCAAACTTCATATTGAACTAACAAATTCTCCCGCCTTCGAAATGTAAATAAAATATGTTACAACACGACTTAAATCATGGCATCTTAATTGAAAGAATGCAATATAATTCCCAACGACTTTCGAAATAAGTCTAAACAGTTTAGTTAGGGCCCCATTTTTTTTTTGCACCAGGGCCTTTTGTTACCTAGCTGCGCCTCTGATCATGGTAGCATATTAAATGAAAAATATAAAAAAAATATTTAGATTTTCTAAATAAAATAAACTAGTAACTGAACAAGGCTGTCTGTAACAAGATGGCGTGTCATTATGCCATACTTGTCATCGGTACAGTTTTAGTGAGTTCTTGACCTTGCAGGTGTGCTGTTAATATGCTGATACATATTTATAGGTACATACATGTGCCTGTGTGTGTGTTTAACTATTTACGTTGGTAGTTTTTCAAAACTGACTACGGAAATCAAATGTTTCTACAGTCACGAGAAAAAAATATGTAACAATTAATTAACGTTTTCAACACTATTACATAATGGTTAGGTTTCGAATATAGGTACAATGCTCGTAACAACATAAAGTTTCTGTCTATACTTTAGGATAAAATTGTTTTTGAAGTTTTCGATGGTACCTAATTGCAACATTTATGGTCAATTGTACCTACCTAACTATGCATAAACTGTTTGTTAAATGAGAATATTAAATATAGGTAGTATAATACAGTGCATAAACTTTTAGGAAAATCATACAGGTTTTACCATATTTTTAAACCCACACAGCCACATATTTTGTAGTAATGAATTTTGCTTCCGCATTCATTCGTTTTAATGATCCGCAATGAAATCCCCTAAATTATCTAAAACAATAGATAAGAAAACCGTTAGTTAAGATACTAGTTTTTTACATGAAACACAAATAGACTATATTGTTCCCGCTGGTGGGACTGAAGGCTCCTCTCAGTAGAATAATCCATAATATGGGCCTAAAATCATTAAATAAATCATTATTTACAGAGAAGAGGAGGTAAAACCGGTTCACCATGGAGTACAGCAAGCGAAAGTCCAACGCCGACCAACAGCGTGGCTGAGCGGGTACACCCCGTGTGGGAGCACAGCGCCACCGGCCGGGGAGTGTGGCCTGCCAACACCGGGGAGGAACATACGAGACTACTTGGTAAGATACTGCTTGTACTTGTGATAGTCTGACTAATAGCGTGGAAGTGGAGGGCGCTGGGTCAGTCACCCGCTCCGAAGAAATCGAAGTTAAGACATAACATCACGCCTACAATCCCTGAAGGGTTAGGCAGAGCTGTACCCATTAGTACACCCACAATTCTGCAGTTATGTTTAAGTCCCATGTAATAGAGGGCGAGTCTATTGCCATCAACCGGGCACAAGTCCAGACTCCGAGGCTGCTACTGAGAAATTCCTGATGGAAAAACCTAATAAAAAAACACTGCCTGACCTGGACCTGATCCCTTGAAGTTAAGACACATAGAAATTCTGTAAAAAAAATCCAATTTTTGCTTGTGCCGTCTGGTTATCGTAATACAGGCCCTTAGTTGGCTTAGCTCTCAGGTCTTTAAGACCCGTGACACTTCGTTTAGATCCCTTTAGAGATTGCGATAAGTTTCTATCTTTTGTTATTGCATTGCTCATCATCATCCTAGCCTCTTCTGCAATTTATTGATGCACTGTGCGCGAGTAAGTCACGGAACTGTAAAAGACCAAGTATTGGTAGAGAATACTATCTTTCTTTATAGTGTGAGCAGTAAGGTCTTATGACACCCTAGTGTCAGAGTTTCTAAACCACCTCAAGGGCCTCTGACATGGTTGGAGTGGAACAGTAAGACCAGGTTTCCTCACGATGTTTTCCTTCACCGATGCCAGTGATGTCTAAGATAAACTTTCGAAATACACACTTTACATATGAATTGAAAAATTCACATTGGTATTTGCCTGGATTTGAACCCAACAACCTTACGCATGAGAGGCGGACGCCTTAACCACAGGGCCATCACGACATTAATGAAAGAATTGAAAACTTTAACATTAATGAAAACATTAAGAGAATACTATGACCACATCACACGTATTTTAGACATATTCTCTGTTTTCGCCGCCAAGAAACGGTCTGAATTCTTAATTTAATATTATTTATCCTATTGTGTAGGCTTGTGGTTATTTCCTTTACGTCATCAATAAAATACACTCGATCTCTAACCGCAACAGCAGCGTTACAATGTATAAGAAATAAAACATAAAGAGAAATCAATTCAGAGTTGATAACACAAAAACTGTCAAGTTGTTCTTATAGCGACGTAAGTACTTGTACAATGTTTCAGTAGTTATAAAATCGTCTGGGTTCTAGGTATAGTGACAATTGGCCTTAATTAGCTATATTTTCGTATTTTGGCGCAAGTTAAATTAGGCCATTTTTAGGGTTCCGTGCCGTAGCTCAAGAACCGTAATAGCTAGAGAGTTGGAATTTTCATACGAGTGCGTATATATATTGCCGCTACACCCAAAAATAAAATATGAAAGGGGGTCCGCATACAAGAGACACGTTTTTTTAAGGTTTAAGAACTTTATTTCTCAAAAAGAATTACATTCACTTGTATGAGGAAAACCTTATTTCTAATTGGAAAACATTTTGCGACGCGACGGTTACATAGGATAAATAGATTAGATCTGCACAGAAAGGATAGTTTAAAATTTTGAAGATTTTTAAAAAATAAACATATATTTTTGATCTTTTATTTTTCTCTCTTGTTTCTTTTTTACGAAAGTATTTTAAAGAAACAGTTTTATATCTCTACGTTAGTACGGAACCCTTCGTGTGCGAGTCCGATTCGCACTTGACCAGCTTTTTTGACTGCCCAGTGACTCACTAGTCGCTAGAATTCTGTCTCTTTCTTTTCTTTACTCGATGCCGTCCTTCACTAATATTTAAAGGTGTGTGAATCTAGTTTAAAAATTATTGGCATGCTTCAAATTAAGAAATGTCTAGATATCACGCATGAAATTCTCTCGCAGACCGCTTAAGGAAACCACCTCACGCCCCAGCCGCCGCGGGAGACGCCCAGGGCGTCGGACGTCGCGAGGCGACATCCGGCCACCGTAGGCGCGGGCTTGCGGACGGCGAGTAATGGGTAGCTCGCCGTCCGATCAAGGACCAAGCCCGGGTCGACGGCGCGTTCTGTTCGCGCGCGCCTCAAAGAGCTGTCAGCACAGGGACGGGGCCCCCAACGGGGCCAACGCCTGCCGGGGTTGCGGGACGTCTTAACAGGATACCGTGGCCCCGGAACGTAAAGGGCAACAGAAGGAACAGGGTGGTTTTTTAGTCAGTAAAAGTCTGACAGTCCCTTCCGCCCCACCAAGGGCGGAAGGAGTCATTTGATGATTTTTACCACCTCAAAAAAAAAAAAAAAAAAAGACCGCTTAAGGAAAGCAAAGAATGTGATTCGGCTTAGAACGTAGCGGCGTAATTGAATAGGTATAGTTAGTACTAAAATGTACACGTATGTTTGACGTCACGACAATAAATTGATACTGCTGTCGTTTCTCAACGTTCATCAGGTTACGTTAAGGGGATAGCCTCAAAGCCGCAATTAATGGTCATAGCGAACTATTTTAGCCTGGCCGCACACGAGCCACCGACCACGACCGCGAAACGGCGCCACCGAAGTGTTTCCTGTAGTTTTCATACATTTTATATGGGCTCGCCGCACTGGTTGACGTCTGTGGTCGCCACAACTGCGCTTCTAGCTTTAGTGGCGGCGTTTGTGGCAGCGCTCGTGGCCTATGTGCTTAGGTGTTACCAGAGACACTGTTGCTTTCCTTACGTATGCAGCTTCTCGTTATTTTCGAATTAAAATCTTTCTAATATCTTCATTATGTTGTCAGGTACGGAAGAAGAGTCTTCAGACCGCCACTCTTCGGAGGAGGAAGGTGATGCGGTAGACGACATCTGGGCGATCAGCGACGCGCAGGCGCGGCATTACGCAGGACAGTTTGCGACGCTGCGGCCCGAGCGGGGCATGCTATCCGGACAGACTGCTAGGTATATAGACGATTTGTGACATTGTAATAATATTGATAATCTAGATAATATAACGCTAATGCGCAATATTCCACTATGATGACGAGATTTCTTGTATGATATTAAAGAATAATGTCTTTGTGTTCCCAGGTTATTTTTCGAAAAATCACACCTATCTGTACCCGACCTCCGGAAAATATGGCAGCTCTCAGACATCAACAAAGACGGCATGCTAACTCTGGAGGAGTTCAGCATAGCGATGCACCTTATAGTGCTGCGGCGGAACAACGTGCCCGTGCCCGACGTGCTGCCGCCCGCGCTCGTGCCGCGCGTGGACTCGCGCTACAGCGCGCGCGCCGTCACCACCGACCTCGTGGACCTGGGCGCCGACATGTTCAGCTCCGGCACCTCCGCAGACTTCAACTTCGCGCCCAAACCGGAACCCATCGACCCCTACGACGCCACCAAGGCCGCACCTAAGAAGCCTGAGGAACGACAAGCTTCCCTTACTCCGCCGAAAACCGAAGCCCAAGTCAACAACAAAGAATGGACCAAGTTCGTCGACTCCCCGACGTCGAGCGTGTCCAGCCCTGGCCCCAAGCCTGTCAATTTCGACTTCCACAAGTCGGCCGTGGAGCGCGACCCCAAGATCTTCCACCCGGTGGCCGTGCGCGTCACGCCCGACAACAACACGCTGCCCACGCACGACGACACGCGCGCCTCCACGTCGCCGCGCCGCGACGACTTCGCGCACGCCTTCGAGCTCGCCAGCCCCAAGCGCCTGAACTCGCAGCCCCCTGCCGAGCCGCCGCCCAATGGCGCCGAGATCAAGTCCATCCAGCGCCCGCAGCCGCGCAAGCCCGTCAAACCCGCCGGCGTGCTGCCGCCCCCGCCCGCGCGCGACGCAGGGCCGCACGACGAGGGCCCCGCGTCGCTGCAGTACGCGCCCAAGAAAGAGCCGCCGCCGCCCCCGCCGCCGCGCCCGCTGCGCAACCACGCGCGCTCCTCGTCGCTCGACCTCAACCGGCTCAAGGGCGCGCCCGCGCCGCCCCCGCAGCCCCCGCCCCGCGCCTCCCCGTCCGCGGCGGAGCCCGCGCGCCGGCTCATCAACCAGCGCAGCGAGGGCGAGCCCGCCTTCCCGCCGGACGCGTTCGCGCCGCGCGAGTACGACGCGGAGGGCTTCGGCTACGTGCGCGAGGACGCGCCCAAGATGCACGGCGCGTTCGAGGTGTACCGCAAGCCGCGCGACACGTCGCCCGAGCCCGACGTGCGCGCGCTCACGGAGCAGAACGCCGTGCTGCACCGCGTGTGCCGCGCGCTGTGCAGCGAGCTGGCCGACGTCACGCGCGACCGCGAGGCGCTGCGCGTGCGCCTGGACCAAGCCACGCACCTCTAGTCACGCCACACCGCGCAGCACGCACGCCCGCCCATGTTATTGTTTTGAATATGTAATCTCATGCAATGTGAATCGTTTATGTAGTATTGTTATCGTATATTCGGTGAGACTAATTATTTGTATGTGCCGGTGTATTTTATTCGCCCCTCGCTGATTCCCCGTATCGTTCGTTCGGCCTCGAGCTACCTTCACGTTTGTACATGTTTGCTTGCGCGTACTGTTCTCTGAGGCATACAGTTGTAAACATACGTTTTTTGTAATATTTGACGTTAGCTAGCGTTAGCGTCGCGCAATATATTTTTTGTGCCTTTTTTACATTTTTGAGCATAAGGGGTCCATTTACATTTTATTTCTAGAGGCTATTTTAAAAATAATTGCATATTTTATTTACTATAGAGCCACAGTATTTATCATCTGTACTAATTTCCGTAGTCTCAGTAGCATTTAATATTATTTGGTCACAATATATAATTTTGTATACATGTAGTTTATTGTATGTATAGTTGTATGTATAAACAAATTTATGAACGACGTCACTCCAGTACATTTCCAGAGTTAAGTGTTGAAGACTTGTTAGTGTTAGCCAGTGTTAGGGCAAGTGGGCTAACATCAATAAAAAGATTTTTTATAGAATTAATAAAGTCCTACCCCAAAACACGAAATGGTCTTCAATGAAGTAAAGGAACTTGCAATATCGTCGTTTTATGTGTACACACCCCAAACATGATCAATGTTCAAATCAATTGTAAGTACCAAAAATATGATTTAAATAATTGATTTGGAATTGGCGCTAATTCTAGTGTTTTCTAAGTATATTATAGAGCTATTGTATTATTCTGTGGTTGTGCTTGCTTACTCATTTTGTTAGTACTACCATTCACATTCGAATACCTGTGCAATATCGAAACGGATAGTCTTTACTTGAGATTTTGTTTATAAAAAAAATAAAGTTTCAATAAAAATATGTTTTATACACTCTAAATCGGCAAAAGGCTAATATTATAAGACTAAATAATAACGTTTGTATCCGTTGACGATATTTTTTGTAATTTATAAAAATACATAAAACTATTATTCGTTCGTTAGAGGCCAAATACTTGAGAATCTATAAGATTCGTAGTTTTCCAAATTATTTTATTCGTTGTATTCGTACCGTGGCATTTATAATTTTCATAGAATACGTTTGTACAATATTAGAAATTAGTTGTAACTCCAAAATGTTACTGCAGGGTGGCGCTAGTGTTGCTTGATTAGCATTCCTTTATTATACTTTGCTTGGTCATCGTTATAAGTGTAAAATTCCATCAGACGGAGGGTGTAATTGTTAAAATTTTGTGAATGTTGTATTATACATTAGCTTAGCGAATGTAAAAATGTCAAGATGTAAGAACTAAAGGGAAAGACGATGTACAAGACTTGTGAAGTGTGAAGAGTACATAAGATTGTTATTTGTAAGTAGGTATCGACGCATAGGGGGCCCGCCGCGGTGGGGCCCGCTGCAGATGTTATAAACTATCAGATTACAATATTAGCAACTGAAATATGTGTTGAAATAAAACTTGTATTATAATAAGATTATTGTAAAAGTATTTATCTTTCATTTTAGTCGTAACTTTAAGTATATGGTCCTCAGTTAGATCGCAGCCTCATCGCAGTGTAAATATTTTGATTCTCGGAGAAACGTCTGTCGAACGCTTTATAACCCCACTGATCTACATTTTGGTCCAATTTTTGTACTACTAATAATGTTCACCATTATACCTATTTACCTATTTATGTTTCATAAAAATTTATACAGTAATGCTTAAATACAATGTAGTAAATTATGTACAATAAATTTATTTCAAAATTGTATTAGTATTTGTATTTAAACAATGAGTAACGAGCTTAAACAAGGAATAGCTGTTTATTAAATATACCTATCTAAAATTATTTAATTGCTAAATACAAAAACACTCAAAATTGAGTCTGAGAAGTTCCTGAAGTGTACAGCTGATTTATGAGGTAGCAGAAAATCGTTATCTTAATCAATATAAGCCAGAGTACTATCGACGTATTTAATACATTACAGTTATAAACAGTTTCATTACATGTTTCCAAATGAAGATCCAAAATGAGTATCTAATTTAATCAGTTTTCATATCAACCGCGCGATATCATGGTTATCGAAAAATCGATACTGGATAAATGAAACCGCATCACGATTCGGAATCTACCCTCAGTGATAAGGTGCGGCGGTGATAAGGCATATGCGGTGTGGACAGTTGCACGCGTGCGGCCGGACATTGGACACCGGCCGGACCCCGGACACTCCGGACACCAACACGGCCGGCCATTTCTCTCCCTTTCCCGCCGCTACAGTGTAGCGCATACCTGCGTACCTTTTTTTGTGATGGTCCCCCCGCGGATCGCGGCCGGCGCCCGTCGTCCACGCTTCTCACATAAACCGTCTTGAGACGCGACTCGGGACGCACGCACGCAGTTCGCGCGTCCGCGGCGCTCGCGCGTAAACATTCACGACTACAATGAGATCTTTGATGTAACGCGCCGGATATGTCCTCTCCGAACATGAAGTGCATCGTGGCTGTTGTTCTAACTGTGACCTTAGTGACCGGAGTCGCCGCTGAGGCCTCCGTGCGGACATGTGAACCTATTAAAGTGGCGATGTGTAAGAACATTGGATACAATCAGACCGGGATGCCCAACCTGGCGCGGCACACCCTGCAGGCGGACGCCGACGTGACGCTGCAGACGTTCAGCCCGCTCGTGCAGTACGGCTGCTCCTCTCAGCTGCACCTGTTCCTCTGCTCCGTGTACGTGCCGATGTGCACCGATAAGGTGGCGCTTCCCATCGGGCCCTGCAGGGGCTTATGCGAGAGTGTGTACACCAGATGTTACCCCGTGCTGCACGGCTTCGGGTTCCTCTGGCCTCCGGAGTTGGATTGCTCTTTATTCCCGGCAGAGAATAACCATGAGCATATGTGTATGGAAGGGCCTGGCGAGCGTGCCCCTCCGATGGGGACTGTTCCTCTGGATATGGCCAATGCAGGCGGGAGAGGAGCGTGCAGGAGACTTATAAAGCCAAATAACTGGGTGTGGGTGAGAGGATCAGCACGCTGCGCGCAGTATTGTGATGCAGAGGTGCTGTGGGATGGTGGCGAGCGGAAGGCTTCAGAAGTGTGGCTGGCGACATGGGCGGCTTTGAGTTTCGCTTGTACGCTGGCGGCTGTGGGGGCTCAGCTGGCGTGTGGAGACCGAGGGGGGGCGGGCGAGCGCGCGCTGGTGCTGGTGGCGCTGTGCCGGTGCGCTGCCGCGGCGGGCTGGGGAGTGCGCGCTGCCGCGGGCCGGGCTGCCGCTGGCTGCGCAAAAGACTCCACCTCGCCGACGCGCATGCTGCTGGCACACGATGGACTAGCGAACCCTAATTGCGCGGTTGTGTTCTTGCTGCTATATTACTTCGGCCTCGCTGCATCTGTTTGGTAAGCCATTTTTATATTTGTACTTCTATCTCCTAATCAAGGCCTATAGGTAAATAATTACCGATCGCTACGAATCTTACGACAGATTTTAGCCGCACTTTAGTTAGAATATAAACTTTATACCCACATATTAAAAATAATTAGATACCTAGTTACCTACATCCTTCATCAATAGAGTGTATTTGCGGACCCTAATTGGGACCCCTATATAAATTGGCTAAACCTTGCAGTCGATACCTGCGCAAAACAAACAAAACAAGCGAATCGTTAAATCAGCAAAAAAATTGGCAACAATTGTCGCCTCCGCGCGGGATGGACAATGAATTTCTTGTATTCATATTTGGGTACCTGTCCTTATTGTGTGGACCCGACCCTACGTTAACTTCGTCGACAATCAATTATGTTTTGTCACTTGTCGTGTTATAATGTCCTTTAATCTGTCGCTGGGGCTTTGACAAACAACGCTGTATACAACCCAAAGGTTTCTCCAGGTACATAAGTATAGATCAACTTTCGTCTATTGTAAACTTAGAAACGCAACGAGCTCAAACTCTCACAGTTCGCGCTTTGTAATACAAAATCAGAAATTATTACTATTGTTTGTAGTCGGAGCCGGGAAGCTTACACAAAGCTATTTAAACTTGAATAGAGTTAACAGAGTTCAAACTCCTTTAGTAGATGGTATACTTATTGTTTTCTTAGTAATAAGTCATGCTTTGAAACGGTTAGAAACAAATGGTACTAGCTCTTTGTCGAGTTCGTAAGTAATAGATGCTGCCGTTACGAAGTCACTTTAAAATCTTGAATAAGACAAATACTTGACAATGCTTCATTGGTATGTTAACTGTCGTTATGTATAGGAGCTGGTAGATATCTAGGGGTATCTGGTTTCATAATAGCCGTCCATTGCGGATGGTATGGGCTTAGACTGGATGCTGATTCCACAAATATTTTGAAACGTTAAAAACACAAAATGTAGAATCCTAAACTTTCTAAAACCTCCTTTAGACCGCGACATAAGAATCCAATTTTTCAATTTCACATAACAGTAAGAAGATAAATCACCACCATTTCTTTGTAACTATTTCCTTAGAGAACGATAGAGGAACATCGAGGTTGTAAACTAAAACGAATTGGGAAATAAAATAAACGAGGACCAATAAATCACGGGGAGGCGAAGACTGTGCCGCTTGCCGGTTGGAGCGACGAAACACGGGTCGGGTACGCGCGTACCGCAGTTTAATGCACCTTCATTTTAAACTTCGAACACAGTTCAAAGAAGGACAGACATCAAACTTGGAAAGGCTTTGCGTGACATTACATAAACCGAAATAAAACCAGAATTTAAATTAGGCCCATAGAGATAAAGATATACTTTTATAATGTCCCAGGGCCCAACCTATAATGAAACAATTAGTTCTAAGAATAACCTGCCCATTAATTTTGTTGTATAAAGTGACATTTTTACTGCATAGGAAATGAGTTATGGTCGTCTTCCACAAAAAATAATAAGACGCAGCTGTAAAACTTCACGTGGTTGTAACAAAATACATTTAGTTGACGAGGACACAGAAAAACTAGCCCTGTACAGTCTGCAAACCAAACAATCTGTTGCTTTTCAAATGTAGATCTTATTTGGTAACTGTAAGATACAATAGGTCGGTAAAAAAAAGCTTGTAAATCTGAAGCGACATGGTGGTGCAGTAAAAAACTGGCCGTCTTGCATTTCTACATAAATATTGGTTTAACTATCCATACAGCAGTTGCGATCCAATGATTGGTATCTGAGAAATATTGGCGATCGACTTCTTGCGGCAAACATTAAACATTATGTGCTGCTAGCTTTTTATAAAAGCTATCATCCATAGACCATGAGGTATTTTGTACCTATCAGTTACTGTAAAAAACGGCAGATCCATAGACAATACTTAAATACTTTTTAAAATGAACGAACAATAAAATACTTACGGTTTTTTAAATGAAAAATTTACTCCTTGACTCTGATTTACTAATTAAAAAAGAAATGCCAACTGACGAACATATTCCCGCGATTCCAGAAATGCGTTTTGTTCTTGCTTGCGAAACCAATGCGCTAATGAAGACATTTTTCGAAATCATAACACGTTTAAGAAAGTTAAACCTGATTCTTTAAATAGTTAACTAATTGCGTTATAAACACTAGTTCTTTTAACCTTTCCATGTCGAAATATAAAAGCTTCAAACAGTAAGCGCTAAAAATTTCATCTATACTTTGGACCTTATTAATTACTTTTAAAATGTGACTCCACATAATTTTACCTGACATTATCGACAAATGAGGAAATTAAAATGAATTATAGATATCGTTTTTACAAGAACTAAGTTTGTTAAGTTTACCAATTACGCGCGTGCTTGAATTTGTAGATGGTTAATACAACCGTTTTAGTATTAATTAAGAAGTGCCATGACATTTTGACGAGTTGACATTTAAGTACCATTGGCCATCTGTACTTTGATTCCTGAGGGTTGTAAGTACATAATTGGATTTTTTAAAAGTAGAGTACGTTAAAGGTAGTTGAGTAGGTAGGTAGCTTTTTTATTTTGATTACCTAGCTTAACTGCTTATTGCCGTTAAGTTAATAACTGTCACAGTAATAATAATGCCAGCCTTATTATAGCCCCACTGTATGGAAAAAGCCTCTTCTTATACAGAGAAGGTACGAGGATTGATTATTATCTATCAGGCTTGTCAGACTTATTTATACAAGTCCAGGTTTCCTTACGATGTTCCCCTTCACCAATGTCTGTGGTGTCAATTAGAAAGTGCGTATTATGAAATGTCACATTGGTACTTGCCCGGTCGAACCTCCAGTCTCATGCTTGGAAGGTGAGCGTCTTAACCACGGGCCAGTGGGCCATCACGACACAGCAGCAGTAGTAGTTTCAGTAGCTATTGCAAAATATATAGGAAAATAGATTCTGTTTATAAAATATGCTAACAGCTAAATAATCCATGGTTCTTACAACACACAATAGGCTAGTTGACACCGCCATCAATTGACATACTTTTTGTGACCTGTCAAAACGCGATTTTTCCATAGATTTTGTATGGCGATATCGGACTGTGGCGTAATTTTTGTGCCGACTCAATTGAATAACTATTTATTCATTTGTAAGCAATTAAAAATCAATTTTTACAGTTAATTGACAATTAATCGGGTTGTCAGGGCTAAAATTTAAAGTGTTTCTTTAGAGAAGTTATGTCTTGGATTTATGAGTAATGGTGTCACCTACTCAATTCCCTTACTTCTATCAAGATACATCTAACTTTATAAAGTTCCTTTTTCAAAGTTGGCTGTCGTATTCGTTTTTCAGTTATCAAATTAGCTACATTCCAATTTTAAAAAACCGTTACTGCTTACCAAAGCAGCGACATTAAGGAGTCAATGAGTCTATTCATCAGTACCTACGTACAATGAGAAGTTGCAATTAATCTGCAATTTAAAGTAGATATCTTTTAATGTGCAAATCCGCAACTTGTTTAAGGTTATTAAACTTATAATCACTCACCTTGTGTACGTTCCGGTGAGGTTGACGACGTTGTATTTTGTTAAGAAAGATCGCTCGTGTATGAAAAACGTGCTTTGGCATTCCAAGAAGTCCGTATTCTGAAATAATATTTTAAGCTACTGTTCTAATTGGGTAGTTGAAACCATTAACGATTAATGTCAAGACACAACTTCTCAAAAAAAAAATAAACATTTATTTCCAGCAGTAACCCGATTAATTGTCATTTCATGGATTGAAATCGCAATTAAAAAGTACTTAAACTGTTCTAGGACATTCTTGTAACCGTGGTAGACCCTCAAGTTTTCCTCTCTTCCTCTGACTGACTACACAATATATTTTTAAGAGCTTCTGTTTATCTAGCTAGCTCCTACAGCAAGCTTCAAATAAATTTCATCGAGGCAGATATGTAAAATGTAACGTAGTACATAAATCCATCTATGATTTTCTGGGATTCAATTAGACCAGTCGACACCTAAGCCATCAACCTAATGCATTTACATTCGTTTGATTAAACTAGCTTTACCATTACACCAGTCATCACCTACGTCAAATCTTAAAGCGTTAGTGTTTCATCGATTCCAATTTCGTCACGCCACCGCTACGTCCCACCACGTAAGCAGTACCTAATATTTAAGGAGGACACACACCCATAACAGTTGTAAATCTCAGTTTATAGCGGACATTATTAATTTCTTAGAAAGCCACAATTTCGTTACAAAACTGACTCGTTATGATAATTTCCCAGTGATTTATACGACGTCGGTGTTCTTTGAATGTGTTTAATGTAAATCCTGGACACATTTTTAGTGAGAAAATATTGATACATAATAAACGAGACAAAAATAGCTTTACTGCTGTCGTTTGTGTTTAAGCGCGTAGATTATAGGTATATCGCAGAGATCTAAAGATATTGGCAGTTGTAAATAACGCGGTTCATTATCGTGGATTTCATGCAATCAATCACCTTGGTAATATAATCCGCGTATC
Organism: Hoplodrina ambigua; assembly: GCA_949774945.1. Taxonomy (NCBI): domain Eukaryota; kingdom Metazoa; phylum Arthropoda; class Insecta; order Lepidoptera; family Noctuidae; genus Hoplodrina; species Hoplodrina ambigua. Next base: position 10,183,362 of record OX458980.1, on the reverse strand, counting down.
CATTCACACTGATGTTAATATTCTGCCTCCTATCATAATTTTATTACGGTCATGAATTATTGATCTTGTTTAAGTAATAAAATAGGGCTTTTTGATTTCTGAACTTAAAATAATACTGCTTTGTTGTAACTTTAATGAATCGATAGGCGAAACGGTCTGCATAGGATTAAATCTAAGTTTAATTAAAGATATAACATCACGCCTGTAATTCCCGAAGGCTTGACATTAGCATTAGCTTAGGATTAGTACACCTTCCCAAGACCCCATGCTCAGCAGTCGCGATTTTGGATTACTAGACCAACGAGGCAGTGCAGTTTAATTATAGACTAAAAATATTATGTTTTATAAGATAAAAACCACACCATGTGTTTTTAATAACCTATTTCGTGCCTACCCTCATAAGTAGGTACGGCTTCAATGACCTAGTATCACAAAGCGCCCTAGGCCCATAATAACAATCGAACCGAGTCGATGACTGTTCACCCGTTCAGTAACAATGTGCGTAACCAGTCGCAGCGCCAGTTATAGCATCAATTACAAGCAGTTATCGCGTTTTATTGACACATGAAAGAGGCCGGTTTAATTGTTTGCAGCGTACGTGAGGCGAAGGCTCGAAGGCTCGATGCTGACTTGCTGAGTATTACAGCGCGTCTTGCCTCCAAACTAGCCCTATTAACATAATAACAGATCGCTCAGCGCGGAACTAGTTAGTCGAGCGACTCCGGCGCATATTGTGGTCGCTGTGTAATGAGAAACGTCAAATTGGTTTTGTATTCATGCGCTGGAGCAGTGAGCTTACGCTACGGACGCGCTCCGTTATCATATTTTGTTCGTGTCCATTCAATTTTTCTTTGCCTGACTTTTAAGTCATAAAATCTTCTCAAAGGTACATTTAGCTGGTCTCAGAGCCTACCTATTTACTTTAGAAAACATTTTGCAGTCTTGCTGTACATGCAAAAACAATTCACCAAAGTTCACTTAAATATCCGCTGGTGCACATAAATTCTAAATACATAATATATGCTAATTAAACAAAATTAACTTAACTCTAGAAATATTCATGTAAGCGCTTGCTTTGTGGACATGCCTTTAAACATAAAAGCTTTTTGAGTAAAGAATTCAAACTGCAGGTTTTCTGTGCTTAAAATAACAGTTATTTTATTTTCATTTAGACGAAATACCACGGATATGGCAATAAACATAATGATTATGAATTCTAAGTTTCCAACTGTCGTTGTTTCATACCCGCAACTAAGTTGATATTAGGTTTTCTCCGGCGGTGCGCTTTAGGAGCATTGTGTTGTTGTAATTTGCAATCTCTAATTATGTACTGCTATCCCATAATAGGTAATGTCTATTGCGGAATAGAAAGTCTGCACCTACATGTTATTAACTTATTACCAGCGTTCGATAGTTTTCAATAAGTAGCTTAGTTTCCGCAATTTAGTTAAAGCATAAAACTCATAACTTGCTTCAGAAACGTGCATATAAAATAATTGTCGGTGTGGTAATTTCCTCTAGTTACCGTCCGGCCGGTGCTCCGGTCAATACGAAGGTGTATAATCTGGGGTCGGTTCATAATTCCTTGTTTATTTAAAATTTCCGTGCTGCGTCGATGTAATCTCGACTCGACACGAGAGCGCCCCGCCTCGCGCCGCCATTCTCGTTAATAGGGCTGCCACTCGTTATTAAATTTTATTATCGATCAATAACCCAGCTGTGATTGTTGTTAGAGATAACATTGACAACCGACCAGCGCGGCTAAGCTACAACGCATTGTAAATATTATTACATCCATGCCAGATTTTTTGTGTGGTCGTTGCTGCACCAGAATTTTCGAGTACCAAACCTGTACCAACAGTAGACATCATTCTTTAATGTTCAACAATTTTTTCAGGACATTACTTAAACCAACATTCAAAATTATCGATACAAACTCCTGCTGAAAATGTTGTGGTGCAACACTATGGAGGAAGATTCGATCCCACTGCGCGCCCGCACCGTAATTGGGATGCTAATCAGATGCTGAGCTGTTGCCATCCTGTTTTCTCTCAGGGCAGGAGTTGGTGCCGTCTTGCTCTCGTGCCAGAAAGGAGTGCGTCGTAGGCGGCGGGGTCTTCAATCATCTGGCAATAAGCGAGAGAGACGCGCTTCCCTCGGGCTTTGGCCCGCTTGATATGTAATCACCGTAGTTTGCGCTGGCAGAATAATTTTCATTTTTAACAACCAGCCAACCCGGCACAACCACGTTACGGAATGACGAGATGTATCCGATAGTTGTTTTTGTTTTCAAAGTAACAATTTGCTGCAATTTTCATCATGTAGTTAAAAAATTAATACAATATTGTAACGAGCCAATAAGTAGAGCCGCTTATGGCAGCCAATAAAATCATTTCGAGAATCACTGTTGTAAAAAACGCATTTTTGAGAAGTCACTTGTCTTTTTATAGGCCGGCTATAAATTCTAATATGGGCTCTTTGATGGTGCCGATGCAAAATCGTTCACTAAGTTATGGAGGAGGGATACGTCATGATTCCATTTTTTTGGTGATTTGATTTTAAGCTAGAAAAACAATGCTCGTGTGGTGAGATGGGTCGTCGGAGCCACAAAGCGGTGTTTACCCTGGCCGGATTACAAAGGAGCCGAGGAGCGAGGATTCTGCATATCTGGCTTTCTGATCGGCGCGGGCGCAGCGCAGCCGAGATCATATCGAGCGATCCTCATTATTGGAACACGCTTTGTTGGGTACAAATAGTATACACAGAATTGTGAGAGGAGCTATGTAGGTAGGTAGTAAAAAAAAGTAACAAGTTACGTAGACCCGTAGTCCAATTTCTTTTGAAGCATAATTTCTCTAACTTCAATTATCATGTTTATTGCCTCATGGATCGATAATCTCATGTTTATTGTATGAGGGAGATGATAGCGTTAAGAAACTGGCAGTTGGAACAAGCATCTATGATACGCCGCCGCCTCATGGAGAAGCTTCGCATAGTTGCATTTCAAACCATGTTTTTTCAAGACTCAACATTCTTCAGAGCCATATACAATTATGTTTAGGTACACCGATAATCCACCACATAATTTCCAGCTTATCTCACAGGACGTCTGGAAAATTATTGTAGAAATATTTTATCTCGAAGTTAAGTCATAATAAGAAATGCTGCTTGCGTCTCCTAAAGGAGAGTTATTTTACAAGAAACATTGTGTTATCTCAGTTGGGGCACCAAGCGGGCTTGTTAGCCGCGATTCACGGTTTAGATACAAGAACTGGTCCCGGGCTCGCCTGCCACGATCATATCGCCGCCCATTGTTCGCGGTCACTACGTTACGATCATGAATGACTGTCACTTTCTATTTTTACATCAGATTTTGTGGGTGTCTGGAATTATTTTTACAGCAGCTATTTCAGAGTTACATGAAAGCTTTAAGACGTCGTTTGTAGACAATCTGGCACAGTTTGAAGTAGTGTTCATTCATTCAACAGTAACATTCGTTTCAGTGATATTATACGAGTATGTTTGATGTTTGTGACATTTTACAGGTAGAATTATTGCTCGAAAAATGTGTCACACAACTACTCATAGCAGATTCTTTCATCACAATTTATTACTTGCTAAGTTCTAGCAATATTTTTCTGGGAATTTCGAAAGACATACGGGGTGTACAAAGACACAACACCTAACAGTTAACTGCCCATCAAATTAACTAACTTTGAGCAAAAATTGTTGCTGGAAAATGTTTTTCTTTTTTTGTAAAAATTACTATTTATGGTAGTGGAAACTGTAAAACATTGTGCTTGCTGGTGTACAACGGGTCGTCGGTATTAAAAGATTAGTTTTAACATTTCGAACATTTATTCACAGAAAAAAAAAGTTCGAACTTTGACATTTAATATTTTCGTAATCAGAAGGTATTGCCTAAAATAAAAAAAGAAATATGTCGCATTTATCGAAAAAAAAATGTTAACATTCGTCTACATTTTTACACCAGTTAATTATCGGAAAAGACAGTTTCGTTTCCTAGCCTACCCATGCTCCAACTGTCAGTGATAAAGGTTGCTACCCAAAGGTCAAGCTATGCAGTGGGTGGCCGATCATTCCTGTATCCTACCTTGTTTGTTGGTTTTCGATGATGGATAGCCGTGTAATTATAGCCGATTATCTGTCTACCCGTCCGCCTCGGGGAAACTGCGGGTAGTCTGGTGGAATTTTAAAATTGTTGTTAATGGCTATAGTCAGTTATGGTAATAAGCTTATTATCGATAGCTGTTCTGCTGGTAACTGTACTGGTTTATGGAGTTTTAATGAATAATTTGAAGTGAAGTTGCAATTGAATTTACCATACTTGCTAAGATTGCGTATCAGGCTAGTTTTCTATTTTTTTTTAGCTTTATCAGTTGGCTAATAACTTTTGCACGACTTTAGATACAGCCTCTTTTTTGTATAGTCGACTCTGAAATTGACATTCCTAAGGTTGAATGTCATTTGCAGATTTATATTTCAAGGTCTATTTTTGAGGACACTGGAATTCCTGTGTGTATATAAATAGTTTTTACTTTCATTTCATTTTTTTTTTTGCCTTATTAACTTTTAATTATCATTTTCATTCTTTGACTAATTTCCACTGTTTGATGGTCGATCATCTCTTCCATAAAAGCCATAAATGAAGAGCTGAAGTTGGCTAATGTTACATTTTAATATACTGGGGCGGCTTTGTCAAAGTCAAATCATTTGTTTCAATTAAACGATAAAAAAAAATTCTAGTTGACCATTTCAAAAGATAGTTTCGAATGAAGACGAATGGGCAAGAAACTATATCGGGTGTCCGGTAAAGAATGGATTATCTTGAAATGGGTGATAGAAGAACTAATGGCGATTCAGAAAAAAAATACATTAAAAAATAAAAACAAGTAGTACCAAAGATATGATTAATTTAATAATATTCATTGTTTTTTGTTACCTTATTTTACATTCTTGTACACCACGACCACGAATTAATGAATTCCGTCGGTTTTTTATTGTTAACGTAATTTACGTTAACTAAGCTAATAGATAAGTAATCAAAAGTAGGACTGCTATTACACGGTTTTGAAAAAAAACAACTTAAAGTATGTTCTTTTGGAAAAAATTGTGAAAAAAATTCTATTTGAAAAAGTTTAAGCGTCCGTAGTTTAAAAAAAATGTATCGAAACACAAGTGGCCAATAATTTTAAAAACTTATGTGTTTATAGCCGATTTCAAAATGGTATGATTCAGTTTTGTACCTAATGTAAATAGTGAATTATTGCTATTCGTTTTCAAAAGGAGCGGAATTTGGTTAAACAACAAAGTTTGCAATATTGTAACAAATTTGAACATTAGATGAACCTGACCATCAGGGTTTAAATAAAAATATTTGTAGACGTTAGTAATTAATAGGAGAGCTTGGTTAACCTGTAATGCGACTTGTGGGATGTGATATGATGAAAATATGGTGTGACCGTGTTTTTTTTTTATTTGGGCTGTCTGAAGGAAAATTATTACGCGAAGTCGATCCTTGAAAGACTTAGGTAGCCGTATCCGGTCAACCACATCAAAAATAAGCGATCGACGTGATATACGACTACTTAGGAGAGCATTTATTCTAAAATGTAGGGTCTGAATCAGAGTGGGTGGCAGACAATTTACAACGAATGTAATTTACAACGAATACAGTCTTAACATCACGCCTGTAATCCCCGAAGGGCAGAGGTGTAGCCACATTTCACCAGTTACAACACTTTACCCAATAACACTGCTCGACCTGGCAATCGAACCCAAAACCTCATGATTAGCAGTAAAAAACAGTGTCATTAATATCAAATGCTGTTTTTTATTAAACCCCAATGACCAGATACATTTAATGTAAATAAATATTCCAATATCTCAAACTTTGTTGTTTACCCAAATTTCGCTCCTTTTGAAAACGAATAGCAATAATTCACTATTTATATTAGGTACAAAACTGAATCATACCATTTTGAAATCGGCTATAAACACATAATCTTATAAAATTATTGGCCACTTGTGTTTCGATACGTCTTTTTTAAGCTACGGACGTTTAAACTTGGTCAAAAAGAAAACTGTTCACGATTTTTTTCAAAAGAACATAGTTCAAGTCGTTTTTTTTCAAAACCGTTTGATAGCAGTCCTACTTTTGATTACTTATCTATTAGCTTAGTTAACATAAATTACGTTAACAATAAAAAACCGTCAGAATTCATTAATTCGTGGTCGTGGTGTACAAGAATGTAAAAAAGGGTCACAAAAAACAACGAATCTTATTAAATGAATCATATCTTTGGTACTACTTGGTTTTTTTTTTATTTGTATTTTTTTCCAGATTAGTCATTAGTTCTACCATGATCCATTTCAAGATAATCCATTGAAAACCGGACACCCTGTATACTTAATATTTGAACAAAAAAAAAATGTTTGCCATAATTTGTACTGGTATTCAATTTATTGAATAAAAAATTCATGAATGTCATACAAAAGCTCGGTCATACTTTGACTGCTTGTGTATATGGTGTATGGGTACGGTAAAGCGTAGTAGAGTGAGTGGTACCACCATATACCGTTGATACATTAACATATTATGTAGTATAGTTGTCATCAGTGACTTCTCCCGGGAACGTTCCCCGGTGGTCGCTGACTCACACAGCTCTTAACGTGAACACAACACTGCATTCTACGGTCAGCGGAAACTGATGACCGCGTAATGTGACCATATCGTTGGGAAACAATGTTATCGGGTTCACTGCGGCTGATAATGTGCGAACATCTCGTATTCTTGTCTTTTAATACTTTCGAATTCTAGTTACCTTCTTTTCTTCGATCATTTTTCATTTGCATAATTCAAAAATATCTGAAAAACAATAAAAATTAAATGGGATAGTTATTATTGTTTTGTAAACATTTTTAATAAAGTTTTGTTTTGTTCCAACGTCAAAACATGTGGTTACCTCAGCGGATGCGTGTGCGTCGTTTAGCGCCTCCTCTTCTAAACGAGCTTGCGCCCGCGTTGTCTTCTTGTATGTCTTAAAAGCTTTCACGGTACATTTTGACACCATGCATACATACTACCGAACCTGATACCCAACACTGCGCTGTTAATTAGTACCGTAGTACTTACTTTAGATGCGTTTCGAAATCATTAATGGTTCCGTTTCTCCTAATTTTCTAAAGGTCCATAAAGATTAGACAGAGATCATAATAAAACTAATGTGTCCTTTTATTTTTACTGCCTCCGATGTCTCGTTAACTGATTTATATTTCTAACTTACAAGGTTAAGTTTGTTCTCAGAAAATGCAAAGATTTCTTTGAGTGCAAGTTTGTTCGTTTTTTTTTCCGAATACGAAAACGTGAAATGTTACGACCGACGCTCGCCCAAATAAATGGTCGGGGGAGCCATTGTGTGGGTTTCGGAGAGCAGGTAGACTTTTTTGCCGTCTGTACGGCCGTAGTGGCGGCGAAAAAAACGCTTAATTTATTGGAGCCGGCTGTTTTTGAACACAGTTGTGTGCCGGGGACAGTTATTGTAAAAAGTTAGCTGAAAACCTCCGTTCTTTTCGAATTTGGTAGGACAGGTTCAGTCACAGCTCACCTGTGTTTCGGGAACTTTGCAATTTTGAGTAATGACAATTGATTCAGCACCTGAGCCACTAGTCACCGAGACTCTCACTCAAGTTTCAAATTCAAGAACAACGTTTTCTAAACACACGTAACCCTTACAATTCGGAACTATAAACACGGTACCGCCCACGAGGCCATGAACAACAAGTTAAACTGCAGCAATGTTTCCACTAAAACCGCCGCACCCAATGCAGTTAGGAAGCCATTAAACAAATTGTCGTTACAAGTAAATCATAATTTCTAAAATAGCAAAGCAGCTTGCAGGAAGTTCAACGATGTAGCTTCCGTTTAATAACAAACGTTTCGGCCGTGGATCGCGTCCTAAACAAACACAGATTTCCATTAAAGTCGACCAGACGGACAGGCTTAGCCGTATATATTTATTGATTTATTGATCGTAAGGAGAAATCTCGTCGGCCGTAATTTAAACGGGCGTCCAAAAGGCCGGCCGTGTTTTGGAGCCGGACAGCGCAATGTTTAGACATGTTTATGATAAAATAAAAATACCCGCTGTATTTACGTGTGCGTGCGTGCCATATCTGTGTTTGTGTTATATTTTGATTCGATCTATCAGTTGTTAGTGTGAAATATTTGTACAGTGGAGTATTGTTTGGGTACGGAATGGAGTTAAAATAAATATATCAATCAATCAATCAATCATCAAAATTACGCTCCATTACAAATATCTATTTTAATACTTATGTTTATAAATCCGGCCATACATTTAACACTGAAACATGACTATTTAGATTCATTACGTAATAAAAAATAATTCCTAAGAGATTCAATCGTATTTATCAGTTCTTTATTAAGTAAGGTATTTTTAATAAGTTTATCCATTAAAGCAGTTCGGGAAAACGAAAAAAAATATTACAGTTTTACTAAGCTTCCACTCTACCCCGTTCCCTGTTCCCCAAGTGGCCGCGCTAAGCAGATGCACATCTACTCGAGGATACCTGCATCCAACCGATATCTATCCTTTTAGTGCCATCGCCGTTCCTTTCACACTATAAAGCTGTCCCATGTGGGTGAAAGAGATAAGAATAAAAATATTACAAATTACATTATTAATGTAAATTGTAATTACGATTATGTTAGTAAATTTTTAGTGGAGCTTTTAAACTAAAATCACATATGATTTTAAAAAAGTGCAGTTTCACTTCTTCTTTAAATTTTTGTAGGTTGTCCTAAAAAACATAAAAAATCTAATAAAATTACGACACCTGGTCAATAATTAATAAATACTTGTTTTTTTAATGGTTATTTTTTGTCAGTATTTCAGAATAAACCTTTTTCAAAGAACGGAATCGCCCTGTTGCGTATGCGGGAGGCAGTGTCGAGCGACTATAATTATTATTAGTGTGCTTAGCCAATGGAAAAATGGCTGTTAAAGTCCGAATTCTGAAATAACCAACAATTTTTTTTTTTTAATTATTTATTATTGATTCGTGTTAAAAAACAATAACATAGTTACCTTGTGTTATTCGGTTGTGTAATCTAGATGTAGAATCTGAATTTTAAGACTGTACCCCGATAAAGTCAGTAGGCATAATTACTTAATATTTATTTAATATTTCTGCAAATTGAGTTTGTTTAAAGAACCCAAGAGGCCTATTATCTAGAAGTATTCATTACATTTCAAAACATATTTTACTGATAGAAACTTTGCCCATTATATCCAAGTGCATAGGAAATGTTCAATTTTACACTTGACATCTAGTTTCATGAAATTAGTTTAATTAGCATTAAAGTTTTTTATAACTAGACAATTAAAAGTATGGTACTTAAACTCTCTGTAGTTTCACACCTTTTATTATACAGTTAGGTTTTTACCGTAAGTTTTAATTGTTTATTTAGAAGTTACAAAAATTCATATAAATACAATTATAATTGCGAATGTAACTCTGTCTGTTAGGCATTAACGACTAAACCACAGAACCGATTTTGATGAAATTTGGTACTGGGGAAGTTTGAACCCCAATAAAGGAGATAGGCTAATTTTTATACGACTTCGTCTGTGTCCACGATAACCGACATTTACGCGAAGTCGTGGGCAAAAGCTAGTAAGTAGAAGCAGTAAATTACTTTTTTGGAAACATCCAATACCTTCATAAAACATTAATAAAAATTGTATAAGCAACTTAGTTGAAAAACCAGTAGTAGAAGGTGCCTACTGAGTACTTAAAACTTTAACGATTTGAATTTCAAATCTTACGATCTCAAACAAGACCCACGTATAGCGAGGCAGCATCACGCATCTCCTAACAAAGGACAAGATAACCAGTTTATTTACATCGCAAAAGAAAAGGCTCAATTGTATGTAAAACAAGCGCTCTTAACGGCCCATAAACTTTATTATAACGAGGCTGGCCGCATGCCCCGCGCCGCGCACCTTACAGATGCCCAAATCGAATGATTTTTATCTCGATTCTTAATTTTTACACTTAAATATCGACACGTTTTACTTATACGCGGAGATTAGCCTTTTAAGGATAAGGCATTTAATATTTTGAATTAACAAATCGTTTTACCGTTATTTGAGGATTTTTTTAAATCATTAATTTAATTTGATCTTCGTGCGTAACAAACAACAGTAGGCAACACTTCTTTGGTAGATGGAGAATAACATTCGCATGGAGTAGGTAGCATGTTGCATGCAAAATCCTATTACTTATTCTACCACGTCAAATCAATTAGATTGGTATTAATTTATTACGCAATGATTCACACCTACCTACTGGTTCTATTTTAAGAAGTCTGTACTTGCAAATCAGAAGGCCAATTCCACTTATTAAAAACGTTTTTAAATCTAGGTAAGTCATAATCAGATATCAAGATATTATCGCTCAATGTAAAAAAAAAAACAAATTCAAATTCAAAGTCATTTAATTTTATTCTCTCTTTACATTGGTTGCCTTATAATTAAAATTGTTAGAAAACTAAAATGACTAACTATATTTCACCCTTGTTAGAGACTGGTGCCTGAAATGGGTTTTTGGAACAAAACCTGTAAAACAAGCATCATTACAAATAGCTTAGCAATTTTTAGAACGACCTTAAACGAGTAGGAACGTGCATCGTGAGAGGCAACAAAAGCTTAAATTCATATAATTTAAAGGAAGAAGGAATGAGTTCTTTGTGGTGTCATGTAAAACATTAAATACAGTAAAATTAAAGGCGTTTTTTACAGATTAAAGTTTATAGAATCGTCTATTTACAATGCCCAAAGTCCTCCTACACCTGCACTTTACGAGGCCATTAAAAATGCTACTGATGCCGCGATAAACGTGGCCAGCTACTGGCCTAAGAACGCTAAAAAAAGGATTATCTAGAGCCATCGACTCGGAGAAAAAAAAGTAGAAGAAAGTAGGTGACATCACCAATCAATTGACGTACTTTTTATGACCTGTCAAAAGGCGATTCTCCCATAGATTTTAAGTGGCAAACGACAACTGTGACTCGATTGACCAACTATTTATCAATTTGAAAGCAATTAAAAATCAAATTTTACAGTTAATTGAAAATTAATTGGGTTTTCAGAGCTAAGATAAAGTGTTTCTTTAGAGAAGTTATGTCTTAAAATTAATGGTTTATGGCGTCAACTACCCAACTGTTCTAGATATAGATTCTTAATTCAAATTTTCCCTGTACATCAGTAAGACAGGCATATCTCACCGGTTATTAGTAGCTCGAGGGTACATCACGCCTGCAGGTGCAGACAGTGTAATTCACTTACCGAGACTGAGCAGTTCTATTACAATGGAGTGTAAAACTGAAATAGTGTGGGGCGATGTGCATGACGAATGATGATACGAGCTGGTGAGTTTACGAGAAACGATTCGATGTGCCTCCGTCAAGCTATACGATTAGAAGGTGCTAGATTTAGTAATTGGTTGGTTTTAGAATTCATTAAATAAGTAATTCTTGAACGAATGAGCTTTTGCGATGTTTTCATTTCCTTCTATCGATACTATACTAATATAATAAAATGGAAGAGATTTTGTGTTTGTTTGTTTAAACGCACTAACTCTGAAATTACCAATCGGCTTGGAAAAAATGTGTTTGTAAATGTGAGAAATAGTAAAGGCCATATAACCTCACGCTACGACCCATGGGAGCAAAGCACGAACCAAAGCCGTAACATAACGAGGGTGATGACACAAGTACTTAATTAAAGTTGTACTGGATATTCAGGCCTTCATTGATTTGTTTGGTGTAGAAAGTCGTGGCCATTTTCTAGCATACGTTTAATGCAATCTTTGAAAGGTTCTTCATGCATAAATTTAATTGGCCTTTGAGCGTTGAAATAATTGATTCTGGCTTTCATGTTATTTATAATTAATTAATTAATGACATATCGTAAAATAATCGAGATGGTTTGATTTGAATGTAGAAATGTCCCGACAAAATTTAGATTTAAATCTAACGTAACAGCTGAAGTTTCCTGTTTCAAATTGAACTCTTAATTTCGACACCTTAATCAAATAATATCAAGATAATTTCTTTAAAAAAAAGCACTTTGTTTTAACCTGAAAAATCTCATTAAAGAATTACATTCAAAATCGTTTTTTTTCGTTTTAAAAATATTAAATGGTTAGTCAATTTACCTTTTTCTTTTTAAAGTTGGTAAAAATCATCAAATGACTCCTTCCGCCCTGGGTGGGGCGGAAGGGACTGTCAGTCTTTTACTGACTAAAAAACCACCCTGTTCATTCTGTTGCCCTTTACGTTCCGGGGCCACGGTATGCTGTTAAGACGTCCCGCAACTCCGGTAGTCAATTGACTTGAAAGTAGCAACCAGTGACGTCACTAAATAAGTGTAAAAAATCTATGAGGGAATTCAAGGAATCCTGTTTTGACAGATAATAAAAAGTATATCAATCGATTGATGGTTGCGAAACTCATGAAGCTTTATTTTCCTTTTATCCTTCTTCTATATCCATTACATTACTTATCTGTCTCGTTGGTCTAGTGGTCGCAAGCGCGACTGCTGTGCATGAGGTCTTGGGTTCGATTCCCAGGTCGGGCAAGGTGTTATTGGGTTTTTCCATCAGGAATTTCTCAGTAGCAGCCTCGGAGTCTGGATTTGTGCCCGGTTGATGGCAATAGGCTCGCCCCCTATTACATGAGACTAAAAACATAACTGGCGAAATGTGGGTGTACTAATGGGTACACCTCTGCCTAACCCTTCGGGGATTACAGGCGTGATGTTATGTTATGTATGTACATTACTTATCTTAAGCTTTTGATAAGTACAAGTATCATCGGTGTACTACATACTTTGTATTTGTGCTAACGATAATTTTATACTGATGCATCTAAGTACTGCAGGTTGGGTGTGTATGTGTACAGTCAACAAAACAGATAGGTATGCAGGTCAGATATAGTTGAAGTTTTCTTAGAAACTGATCGATGTCTTCGATTGCAACTTAATTAATGAACTGTTTATTGGTATCGGTTCCCTTGTTCACAAACTTCACTAAAATTAGAGAATTGGCATCTCTCACTAACATAGGAAAAAAGGGACGGTGACGTTTAATAACCAAGTTAGAGATGTCAAATTAGTTTTGCCTTGAACTATTCCGTGTTTTTAATCAACGTGTTCTCACTATGTCGACTAAAATTGCATGGAAGTTTCAGATTATATGCTGAACTAGGTCTGTTTGGCGCAGCTGTGGGGCACACAATTTCTTATTTTTTTGTTCTTTTTATTGACTTTTTATTTTTATTTTAGTGTTCACATAGTCTGTGTCAATAAACATTTTTTCTTTTCTTTCTTAGATTAACTAAAATTGACAGGTCTAATTTATTTCTGCCCCTTTCTTGTTTTATTGGACAGAAAAAGATAGAAATAGTCTGATTGTAGATAGTTCAGTTTATGAACAAGAGAATCGGCACCATCCTAATCCTTTTTCAATTAAATTACGTTTGAAAACATTCATCGGTTTATAAGAAAACTTCAACTATATCTGATGAACCTATCTCTTTGGTTGACTGTACATGTTTCGTCTCGATAACGGGTCATGCAAGCCCTAGACATGTGTGATGTCTGACTAGCTCTAGTGTAGAATCGTATCGTTGTTCGTCTGTAGGTAATTACGTTTTCTATTTCTATGTTTTAGTAGGTAATGTCGTGATGGCCCAATGGTTATAGCGCCCGCCTCGCATGCATGAGGTTGTGGTTTAGTATCCGGACAAGTACCAATGTGACTTTTTCAATTCATATACTACTTTATAAAGTACTTCATATACCTACTCTTTTCTTTCATTTATCTTGGACATCACTGACATCGGTGAAAGAAAACATTGTGAGGAAACCTGTACTTGTAATTCAATGAGTCTGAAATCGCCAATCCGCTTTGAGCAAGCATGGTGATCAATCGTCGTGCCTTCTCCGTATGAGAAGAGGCCTTTGCCCTGCGAAAAAAGGCTAGTATTATTTATTATTATATTTATGTGGATAACTAAACTTAAATAAAGAAAGAGTAAAATGTTATAATGGTTTTGTATTTATATCTCGTGATGTTTTACGAGCAGTTTTCTTTGGTTATTGTTTATTGATAATTAACTAAAACTCATCATAAATAGAGTTCAGATTTGCCTAATTGCGTGCTAGATAATAAATGCCGCGAGGAAACTCGTGCTACAATTTTCAATTGTATTTGTAATGTATTTAAGTTTATTATCGAATAATAATTGAAAACTGCTCGAGCATATTTCTACTCTGTTTGCATTTACTCTTTTTCTTTATGAAATACTAGCTTTTGCCGGCGACTTCGTCCGTGTAAATATCGGTTATCGCGGACACAAACGATGTCGCGGAAAAAATTACTCATGTCCTGTCATTTCCATTCGAAACTACACGTGGCGCCGATCTATGATCACAAGAACGTTATTGTGGTTTCCCTCGGAAACAGTACTTTTATTCGGGATTAAAGGTACCCTTTTTTTTTTTTTTTTTTTTTTGAGGTGGTAAAAATCATCAAATGACTCCTTCCGCCCTGGGTGGGGCGGAAGGGACTGTCAGACTTTTACTGACTAAAAAACCACCCTGTTCCTTCTGTTGCCCTTTACGTTCCGGGGCCACGGTATCCTGTTAAGACGTCCCGCAACCCCGGCAGGCGTTGGCCCCGTTGGGGGCCCCGTCCCTGTGCTGACAGCTCCTTGAGGCGCGCGCGAACAGAACGCGCCGTCGACCCGGGCTTGGTCCTTGATCGGACGGCGAGCTAAATCGGACGGCGAGCTAAAGGTTCCCTATTAAAGGTACCCTATGTTCGTTCCTGTACACCTGGCAATGTATATGCAAAATTTCAGGATGATCGGTTTATTGGCTTAGGCGTAAAATGGTAACAAACAAACAAACAAACTTACTTTCGCATTTATAATATTAGTTAGGATTTGTGTAACTTCACGTTTACAGACATTAATCTCGCAAACACCCAAGTAATTTATTACAGTTTGCCTTTATAACTAATGTTTCACAACAAACTCAGCAGTGTTTCCCAAGACTAGAGTATCTTTCGCCTCTTTCAGATAACTATCGATTACCACACATACTTAACACCGCCATTAAAAAGCACACCTACTAAAAACGACTCGATAATCGTTATAATAGTTCTTTGCAGTTGGAAAGTGATAAAATACAACGATAACAATCATATCAGGCGGCTAGTTTGAACTCTATTTTGCATCTCCGAGGCGGCATCGGCACGTCAAAGGAGTAATCATGCCCTCCGTCCGATACAGAGGAGTGAGAAGGCATCCACGCACCACCCGTGGGCGGTAAAATGTTGCTTGTTGACTGTTACAACTGATTTGGTAGTACAATCAGTTAGATATGGAGATTTCGAAATTAGAATTTTCTGGATTTCGAAATTCAAATTTTCAAACTGATCAAATATCAAAAGACTGTCTTTGATGTTTATTATTTTACTTTTTTCTTTGATAGTTGGTAATGAGCGGAAGTGGGTAAATAAAAGAAAATGTTCAAAGATTTTGTGAGTAAGGAGGTTAGTATTGGTACCTACTGTGAATCAAAGTTTGTCAGATGACTAAGACTTAAATGAAGGGCCGGATTATGATTGAAAAAGATCACAGAGAAGAAATATTACTTTTGATCAATAATTTAAATATTTTTCAGTCAACTTCAAAGGTTGCTTTGACAACGCACCCACAGCATTTAATATTTTTGCTCATTATTATCAATGACCTAAATGTATTCTATTTTCAAATTGATTGATCCATACTACTAGTCCCTAGCTACGTAAATTACATTACATTCTCTATAAAAAATACGTACAGCATAAAATAAAAATACGTACAGCATAAAATAAAAATACTTACAAAATATAATGTACAAGCCCAATCAAATTATCGAGCGCCATATTAACGATATGACCATACATTTTTTACGGTACCACATTCGGTGGTATCTCAACGAGGCGTGTTGTAATAACTTTGGACACGATCGACGGCTCGCCGCGTTAGCGCCGACACAAACACCAACAATGTTTACCGAGCGATAGACTATGTTTTTTTGGTAACCAGCTAATTGGTCGCTGGAAAACGGAGGTCGTAATGAGATGTTCGGGAAACCTGTAAGGAGAAAAAGTTCGTGACTCTTTTTGTTTTAAAGAACGTTGTTTTACAATATTGGTGTGAGGTTTTGTATCTTGGTTAAAATGAGATTCTTCAATGAGATTTTTTAATGTAATTTATAAGCTCGGTGAGATAAAATCTTACCAAGATCTTGAAACTTACTAACTTTATCTGATTAGATGAATGATAAAAAATGTAAGTCTCCTTAACTCTAAGTAGTTTTTAATTAGCAAAGTTTTGAAATGGCCTGAGTTTAAGAGCGTTTTACTATTTATTTTTATCACACTGTCTGTGTCTGTCTAAAAATGTACTTTATAAATAGTAAGCAGATAATAAGGGACCCTACTAGCTAAAGTATATCTACCCAAGTCTCATATAATTAAAGTTTAAAAGCGTCCTGGCAAGCAATGCCACAGGCAAAGCTATATATCCAATATCTTTATCTAATCATTTGAAAAGTAAATTTACAAAAAGCTTGTCATTCTCTAATCTAAGCAGTCACAACACTACTTGTCAAAATAATTATCTGTTGCAACGTAGTGATGTGCATTCCTTATTTAAATTTCTTTCTTTAAAAGACCTTTGCCCTTTCAAGTGGTGTTAAACTTTAATGTTCTCTTTTCAAATTTTGACAGACGGCTCGTTGTACGCCTGAGCTTTTTTTCCAAGATGGCCGCCCTGACTTAATCACTTTGATAAATAAACTGATAAAAAGATTTTGTTGGTAACGGGTTTAAGGCAAGGTGGTTTAGTTGTAATGTTGTTTTAACTGAGAGTTAATCTAAAATGTAGATAAACTACCACGATTATTTGTAAGAATTACGTGAAGTAACATTTTAATGTTTACAACCCGAAATAAGTAAATATGTTACTTTTTACTTACATAAAATATGTTCCAGGTAAAGTTTAAGATATTTATATATTAGTTCATATTTACAAACGACATTTAATTAAAATCCAAATTGAATATGGCACCATTATGCGTTGATGTCTTTTGTTAGAGAGGACCTCAAGCGTAACCGGAAAAAACGACAAGAACAAGTAAAATAATTAATTTTCTACTTTAACAGTTAACAACGAGTTCCTTGTAATATTTAACATTCTAACGACCAAAGTCTAATAATAATTCCTGCCTAATTCGTATTTATCTAATAAGAATCTACTAAAAAACATGATTAGTGTTATACCTATAATAACATGTCCCACAGAGACGGCTAGCTAATAATTATGAAACGATAGCATCTCATAAAAATGCGTTTGTAACATACTTTATAGCTACGATTAGCTCTCGCAACGAAAAACCAATTTAAATAAATTTCAAAAAGGCATTTATGAGAAAACCCCATAGCGAGCCTCCACACCAATCTAATTTAAACCCTCCTGTTTGACTGAAAGGTTTATATCGGAAAAACGACAAAAAACCTGCGCCTGAGTCATTCTCGTTAGTCAGACGAGTTGCCGCGGTACCTGTCTCACAAGTGGCGATGTTTGTTTATTTAAAATCACACCTTAACTAAATAAAAATAGGTTGCATAATTCAATGTGTAATTATGGTGGTTACGACATTTTTCAGTGAGTGAGTCCGTCTTGTTAGTAAGCTTATTGTTACCGGTGTGGACTTCCGTCCTTGTCTAGCACGCTGTTTGGGTGCGCGTGGGTGCTATCCTCTCTCTCTAATCGTTACGGCAAGGTCGGCTCGTTAAAAGCTCTTAACGAGAAGCGAAGGAAAAGCACGAGCCTCACTGAGGTGCTCAAACTTTTGTTTATTTATTTCTTCTGTGTAGAATCTTGTCTTTTTTTATAAGTTTATTTTGAAAAGTTGTAGGGAAAGGCAGAACCTACCTATTTACCTATTTTTTTTCTTTAGTTTTGCATGCTACTTATTGGTAATGCGATTTTATAGCTCGCTTCAATTTGCTTAGTAGTGTAGTAGTTACTAACCTAAGTTAACTCAATATTTATTATCATTTATCAACGACCACGATGCACGGTGTGCGTATATGTTTCAAGTAGGTATGAGAACAAATTCCAAAACCACATTTAAACTTAATGCCCCTGAACTTTGACCATCTCAGACGGAGGCTCGCTCGGTATGTTCCGCGCGTGTCCCGTTCACACCTGAATCGTGCGCATCTACCCATCCCTCTCTAACACGGCGCTATCTCGCTCGTGTACTGACACCATCCCGTCACGCCACTCCGGATAATCGCCTAAAGAAAACACCTTACGTTCATCTCTGAGTAAGTTCCGAGTTGCCATCAATTTAAATTCTTTATACATTTTAATGTCTCTCAAGTTGTTTTGAGTCTTTTGAGTCAGTCAGCTGATGTTGTTTGCTGTGTTATATAAAAGTTATACACACACAGATACACACTCATTATAATAATGTATTGGTGTTTTTTGTTTAGTTCTTAATGAGCTTCCTGTAGTAGTTTGACAGGATTTAATTGGTAGCTTGTTATAACTTTTTATTGCTATTGCATAATCATTATAATTTATTGAGCGTGTGGTTCAACAAAAAGAATATAAGTAGCCATGATAATTTGGAAAAATAAATAAATTAGGTTTTTTTTTTAAATTAATATTTTAAAACACTTCCCGTAATATGTACTGGCACTTTATGACGATCAAATTTTACAGTTACGTGCGAAAAAAATTACTCACATATTTACGAAATTATTTAATTTAAAAATATATTGTTGTATCCTGTAAAACTGTTAAAAAGTTATGGCTACAACAACGTTCTTGTTTATTATAGCGAAGCCAACGCTCCTGGGCCGTCCCGGACAGAATAAGAGAAAAAAAAAGTGGTATTTCTGAAGAAAACGACTCGACCGATTGCCTCGTTGAGGCTTCAATCGATACCTGCTCGAACCAACTTCGTATTTGTATCGGTTCTTATAAGTATAACCGATTTTATATCGCACAGTACTTATTTTCGAAAATTCGCTTGGCACATAAAAATACTCTTGTAAAGGAGACCGGCTTATTATCGAGTTATATCTTGTATAAGTCTTTTTACTTTTTATGAGACAATATGATCACAGTATGGAGTGTTAAAATAATAATAATACCAGCCTATTATTGTCCCACTGCAGGGCAAAGGCCTCTTCTCATACAGAGAACGCACGACCATTGATCACCACGCTTGCTTAAAACGGATTTGCGATTTTAGACGATTTGGTCTGGTCTGGTTTTACTGGAATGTGATAGGTTAGCCTATAAATATATATTATGTACACTAAACTGTTCACGTTTTCGCAAAAGCACACATTCGGCTTACCTTCAAGTCACCAAAGCTTTTCTGTGACTTGCGAAGAAATTAATATTCAACAGCTAAGTCAACGCTTGCATAAAGCGACACGATTTGACATGCCTTCCAGACGCAAAATATTCCAAGCTCGGTTGTATATAACACGTACATATTTGTTATGGTCAAACCATGGTCCATCTGAGTTAGATGAACAACACCCATTATAGCAATTTAGATGATTACATCGTGTCGACGCACCGATCAGTCAAAGAGTTAATCACCGTGCCGAAAAACTATTCGGTGGAATTAAGCGGTGCGCACACGACTGTTGTTTAGAAACTTGCGTAGGCGCAACAGCAGGGGAATGTATTGTTCTGTGGATCGACACACTTTGTTGTTTGTATCCGTCTTTGA
Organism: Hoplodrina ambigua; assembly: GCA_949774945.1. Lineage (NCBI taxonomy): Eukaryota > Metazoa > Arthropoda > Insecta > Lepidoptera > Noctuidae > Hoplodrina > Hoplodrina ambigua. Next base: position 10,163,440 of record OX458980.1, on the reverse strand, counting down.
GTGAACCAAACTGTCACCAAGCTTTTAAACTTCTAATTAAAAACTTGAAAAATCTACTCCCAATCAGTGTCAAGAAATTTAAAGGCATTTTTGACAGATTGAGGCTGAGATTAGATTACGATCATTAGTAGTAGTTGGTAGAATTGCCCCTCTGGTATACCTATTTGCCTTCTGCGAATAAATTATTTGTAATTTTTTAACAGTTTTTCGATACAAAAACTTTGAGATGTCAATGTTATTCCATGGATTTCTGGCGGAGGTTTAGTGCTTTGCCGAAATTCTCCCTAACAAAGATTGATAGTTGAGATTTGAATATATGGATAAAGACTAAATTGCTAAATAAATTGTTAAACAATCTGATACCTTCACATGTATTTGTCATGTACATCTGTTATTGGCCTATGTTGACTCCCAATTAATTAGTACACGAGACTATTTTGAATTTGATTCGTCATAGATGAATCAGAAACATTTCAAGTGATAATAAATAGAGCATGAAAAGCATCTGTCGTAATGGCCCGCAGTGTAAAGTCACTTCTCAATGTTATTTATGATGTTAAAACACAGTGGTGAATGAGGTCTACTGTGCGAATATACGCATCATATTTCTGTAACCACATTTCAGCAATTGCCACTATATCTATGCCAGTATTTAGACTAATATTACGACTTATTTATAAAGTACTAGCTTCTGCCCGCGATTTCGTCCGCATCAAAGTTGATTTCTCCATATTTGAAACCCCGTTTCATCCCGTTTCTAAACTCGTTAAGACTATTACCACAGATACAACTAGCATGCTAAAAAGTTCTCAAACCAATCGATGGGAATAGAAAAAATAAAATAAGCTCTATTTGAACACTTATTTCAAAGCAGCACGCGCAGACTCCTAACAGCCCACGTGTAATCGGCTTTAGTATGCCGTAATAGTTTCGAACGAGATGCGTACGCGCAGGGCATTAAAATCTCTTTGAAATTTCCGTCCATGTCACAATAAAACTAGCGTAGTCATCCCCGGACCGATGGAATTGTCTGTCATTCAATTCAGGACGTTAAAAGCTTAAATCTTGTATTCTTGTTATTATAGATGAATTTACGAAAGCACCTGAAGTGCCTCCTGACACTGCCCTCGTTAAATAACGTTTGATTGGAATTGAAATTGCTTTCCGAACGCTATTTAGAGAATTAAGCAATTTGGTTGTTAAAGAACTTGATTTGAATGCTTTGTATTCTGTAAATAAAGTTAATCTAGTGATTTAAGCGTGGAAGTTTATTGTTTCCTTTTAATAAAAGCTATCATTGTCTTGTCACGTTTAAGTTCATTTAGTAAAATTATAAAATTATTCGACTTTAGTTACGTAAACGAGTAATTTATTCGGCGTATCAATCAGCTCTAGTGTTGTTTCACTCTAATTTAGTTATTCGGTAATTATGACCGCTTCCTTGATAGCTGATTAACAGCGGATATCCTGCTGTCAACGACTTTATTTGACAGCATTTTTGGCGACTTGTTTGAAGTCGGCAATAATTTGACAAATCAAAATAATCTTGGATTTAAATTAATTGGTATTTGAAAGCTGTCCTAATGAAAGTTTTATATGATATTTAGGAGTGTCACACGATTTTACGATGGTCTATTTCGAATAATTAGGCCGTTAAGAAAATTCATGATGGCGGCTGTCGTATTTTTGAATATCGAATTGCTTGTTTTTCCTTTCAGCTTGTACAGTCGAACAAGCCATTTGGTGTACAGGCAGCTAACTTGGAACAATGTATCGAGTGTTTGAATTCTTTTAAATCGCTCTACGTTTCAAAATTATTAGACACCACAAGCTTAAAAAGTGAACACAAAATAACTAAGAATGGCAATGTAGAAGAAAGAAATTACTATTGTCTGTAAACCAAATAGTTTGTTCGACCGCACCGAGGTTTCTATATCTGGAAACGGCCATGTATCATGTAAGAAAATTTGCTTTTTAATGATCGTCAGGCTAAGATCACATGTCTACTTCATTGCAGGTAGCACTATCAATCTCCATCGTAATTATAACCTGAAGGCTAGTTAAGAAAATTGTTCAGCGCCGTCCGCTGTAACTGATGATTGCGAACTTCAATAATTATTTGCTGTAGTAAAACATGATGGAAAAAGTAATTGTTTATTGGAATAGCTTATTGGATTCACAGAATAGTATTACTGCTCATTCACTGATGGGTTTAACCGCCTTCATTTTTTACGCAAATTTCATTATTGTTAGACTTACGTCAAGTTTTACACCTCGGATATGTGTTCTATGAACATTAACTTGTCTTTTAGAAGAGTTTACCTGTCGAAATGTGAGCTGTCAGCATTTTAAATAGGTCACAGGAGTGTCATAGGATATGTTTTATGGTATACTTAACTTCCTCGCGTCGTATTCTTCTTTATTGAGAGTCGTGAAGTTCCCGTTAGATCAGCTTCTTACTGATGGTGTCTCGCCATCTGTATCGGTCTTTGGCGTCATGTAGTGCGACGTGCAATTGGGTTCAATTGCCTAGTGTGTAGCGGTCCTGATTTTTGGGTTGCGGCCTCTTGGTCGTTTGCCATCAATACAACACCATGTCAGCGCATAAGCTAGTAGCCAATAAAGTTAAAACCAAAAAGTTTCCAACTAAAGGTAGGTTCAGTATAACGAGTCCGCTTACTATTCCGTCCATAGAGCGCTGGTCGCCAATCACAGGCACTTGGGAAATAAAGAAAATGTAAATACGTATGTTTTGTATGCGCAGAGCCTGTTTCGTTAACCGCGCTCAGTGCCCATTATGTAAATATTAGGCTGCCACGAGAAGACACGAAGCGTACGAGTTACGAACAGCTTTTGTTTCTACAGATTGGATCTTGAAGGTACAAGTGCATCGTTGATGGTGAGTCGGTGCGTTTACATGCCAATTTGATTTTATATTGGTCTTACAGCAATTTTCTTTGCAGGCTGTTATAAACGCGAAGGTTTGTGAGGATTGTTGGGTATTTGTTAGTCTTTCACGCATAATTAGCTGAATTTTTGTTAAATTTCAGTTCCCGTGGGATAATTTAAGACTAGCTTAACTTTGAAGTTTACGCGGATAAAGCCGTGGGCTGTAGCTAGTCTTTTATAAGTGCTGGGTAGAGAAAAAACTATCCTCACATTGCAGATATCTCGCTCGCCGCTCATCCTTACTTTAGCTAAGCTGGTTTCTTTTTGATTTATTCTGATCAGATCAGAATGTGTAGTGGCATAGTCACAACTTGGAATTGATTTAAAATTTATCAATGTCATATATCCAAATCGTTACAATAATTTCAAAGAAAATTGGAGAAATTTTGACACGGCTTGGTCTGGTAGAACTAAAACAAATTAAATTAGCGTTTGTCTTCCTCTATTTCTACACATACCGAGAAATACAGGGTACTTAATCCTACTCAAATTATAATGGACACCAACAGTAGGTACCCCCTTCAACATCCGTTTACATCACCAAGGTAATTTCGACTTGCTAGAAACAAGCCTACTCATTATACTAACAAGAAATTATGCCCCCGTTCTCTTGTGGGGCGTGCTTGCAATTTGCCATCGTAAAACAAACTTAATTAACCGACACAGGCCATAAAAGACTTGTCATGTTGTCGTTGCCTAACAAGACACACGACTGGTCCGGCCGCCATGTTGGTTGACGAGCAATCAATCAATATTTATAAGATCACATGAATTGTACAGGAGGAAATGGGTAATAACAACTTGTTGCTACAAGTCTACAACGGTTATGTTGCTTTGTGGTTTTAGAATTAAGTTACAAAGTATTAATGTGAGCCTGACACGAGCGTGCAAATGTAAAAGTAATCAATTCGTGTCGATTTTTGGTTTGGATATGCGACTATCCTTAATCATTTTTGTATATGTGCACTTTTAGAAAATAAGATAACCTGTAATAATCAAATATGAAATTGGTCCCGAAAGAATGGCAGCATTGCCACGTTGGATGGCAATGCTTAGTTCTCCAAAGTAAAAGCCAGCTTAAACAGTCACTGTAAGTGTCGATCAACCGTTGATAATATTGCCACACGTTAAGGTACGAACCTAGATATTTTTGTAATTTATAATTTAAAAAAAAAAACTAATTATGACAAGCACAATTATAGTGTCGGTCAAAGATATAAATCGACCATTCGATTAATAATAAGAAATTCATCCATGAGAGTAATTTCTCCTTTAAAGTGTAACTTTGCTGTGTGTGTTTGTTTTGTTTTTGTGTATTCCCTTTATTTGTCTGTTTATGTTACTCTCACGCTGGTTGTACCGTTTTGTTAATTTAAGTTTATATAAGTGGAAACTTGTAATTGGCTTTCGCCTGCTTATTACTTCTTACTACTCGAAGGTATTAGCTGTAAGTTTTCCTAAAAGCAATAAAATATATAAATAAATATTTCGAGTGAAAAAAACTCTAGTGCATTTACGTTACATTTACTGTGCGCATTTATGCTAGGCTCTCTGTTGTTACTAACTGCCTCCATTTTTTTTTAATATGAACAAACAATATTTTGTGATTGGCAGTAATTCAGTAGGCTATCTGTGGTCGGAGACATTTGAGAAAATCTTATTAGAAATAGTGGCATATAACGCTAGTTATACACTTCTAAAAGATCAAAAGCTGATACTCGATCTATATAAAAAACTTACTTAATTATTTGACCTTTTAAGTAAAATACGTTTACCTACTTGTAATTAATAAATGTATAAACTGAGGGCAACAAATTATACGTAATTAATCGCACTAATTATCAAGAATAACACGCTTTACACCCCTGCCATTCAATGACAGGGGAATCAATTCATACTTAATTCCATTTGGCAACGGCTAACTGCATGCCCGTTTACCTGAATACAAGCAAAATTCTTCTGTAACACAGAAATGTAAAGCTTGAAATTGCGTGCATAAATATTCCCTTATTTGAATTCCCAGCACGTTATATAAAGTGTTCCATCACTTCCATCATTTATTTTCCTTTCGAAAAACATCAATCATATGTGATCTCAACACTTGATCGAATATCCATTCCACATCATGACACGACCAGTGTAATTAGAGCTCTGGGAGGTCATTAATCTCCTTCGCTGACATCCAGTTATACGTCCAAGGAGGGTCTAAGTAAACTTGCCTGATGATTATGGTGGTGCGTTCAACTCTCGCGGCCATATTTAGCCACCTGCTGTGAACTTGTTTGCCATTTTGGGTAGTTTGGAGTTCAAAGGTTGTTCATATGCTTGGAACTCTTTGGATACTTTATGTATCTAGTATCTATGGTCTAAATCTCAGAGAGCTTTCATGTAAGGGCAACGAAGCACAAGACTACATCTAATGAGTATATTTCGGACAGAAATATTGTATTGCAGCAAAACGGACAGTTACAGAAATAGTTCTCCATCTTGGATAAGACCGTGCTTGCATAACTTCAGGAACCTAACGGTATTTACGTCAGCAGCTCGTATTTATCCTTATAAATAGGCTCATAATACATTTGAATCTCATTAATATCATACACATATCTCTGTCAGAGGCGCAATAGAAATAGTGCATCCTGTTTCGTGCGCGCTCCGACGACGAACGTTGCGCCCGAGTGTCGAGCCGAGCGCGCTCGAATCGGACGGATAATCGATTTTACGAGCTCCCGAAATAAACCGAGTCCCTTCGGCACAACATGCATCATCGACGGCCACATTCTGCACCCAGCTTGTGTTGTTCTTTTAATACTGAAGGGAAATGTATGACTGGTCGGTCCATATGTTGTTGAAGAAACAAGCACACTGATTCTAAATTCGAAGTTTGGTTCCATTCTTAATCAGGGATGTTACGGATATGAAACTTGGGATCTGGATTAGGATACGGATATATATGAATAATATTGTACCTGTTCCAGATACGGTTATAGATATGAAATTATTCCGGATTATCCGATGAATTCGGATAATTTTAGTTACAGATTTTTAAGAATTTATAAAAGGAAAATACAAAATAATGGTTCGGGTCAGTCACCTGACCGATAATAATATGTTAATCAAAAGAAATTATAAATACAATTTAAACAATGCAAGGAAGACTCGCCGATAAAACAGCCCAAAACCCATAATAAGTAATATCCCTTATAGGAAATTATTCGAAACTATATCATGTTTGGTTACGGTTTCGGATACATTTTTATTTCGGATATATCCGATCGTTTCAGATACGGTTACAAAGCTCCATAGCATCCCTGTTCTTAATCATAAACTTACATTAGCTCTACTACATGACATCACTGTCCAACCAGTTCATTTAAATCAAGAATTCGATCGATATTACGGACGCCTTTTATGACCAAGTGATCTAGCTACAGATCAAGTATTTAGACGACCCTAACGTGGGCGAGTCCATTTACGAAAAGCAATTTGAAGTCAAAATAGGGAAACAGTATTTTAATACTATCCAAATGATAGAAAACGGTATTGTAGCAGAATAGTATCCCGTCTAAGGCAATAAATGGGTCCGTTCACCCAAATAGTGCTGTGGGTGTTGTGTTTTATTGTTACGAGCGGGTTAACGAGCGCCGGCGCAGTGCCATGCCATGCGTCCGCGCCGAAAGCTTCATCATTCCGTTTGGGATCTCAAACAGAAATGTGTAAACGATTCCATATGAATTACTTTTTCGTATTCTGTTCCGGATCATCGAAAATAGTCTGTTTGGAAACGTAACAATTTGATTTTTATAGCTAATGCTTATGGCACATAATATTGTTATGAGTATTGATAGTAATTTAGACAGTAGATTCATGCATTCTTCTGTATAAAAGCTTTTTTCAAGAGTTTAATAAAGTATCCTAAAATGTTGTGGCCTCTCTGTTCAGTGGAGAATTCTAAAATTATGGACGATAATTAAATAAATATTTGTTATTGGCCCTGAATACAAATAGATCTATCTCATTATTATTAATATTTCCCCCGAGAGACTTGGGAGTCACGATCTCACGACATTGCGACGCGTCTTACTCATGGTTACCTGAAAATATCCACCGACATTTTTAATTTTTGTAAGCACAGTGCCGCCTCTCCATCTTAGTTTTTTGAAGCATAAGTTATACACTGTCCGTCAATCATTCATGATGCTAGAGCTGTTTGACGTAGGTGTACTTGTAGAACCGAGGTGTCTCGGCGCAAGCGCACCGGGACAAGACCGACATATGTCATGTCGACATTTACGACTACCCGACATTTGAAATAAGAATACAAATGTAATGGCCACATGTGTGGCCTCGTAAACATGCCAGTGTGTACACCCCAGAAAGTTATTAACGAAAGTATTAAATAACACATTATTAATGATTTTTATGACACATTCGACCTCATAATGCAGCACTCATTGTACTGCAATTCCTACATCCTTGTTACAATCTCACAAAAAAAGAAACCTTCAAATAAGCTTAAAGCTTTTAAAAGCTTCGCTTTCCATTAGTTGATACACTTCCCAATTTACAAAACTTTATATTCCCTATGTTTTTACAGTTACTCGCATAAAAGTACAAATATAACGTGTTATTAATCGCAATAACTAACGGATATCATGGAAGCATGGCGCATCCCATTACTCCGTCACAATACATATTCATGAACATCATAACCCTATAAATATTGCATCGCATCTCGTTCTTGTCAAATAAATATATTTCTTTATGGCGTGAAACCAATCGTTGTGGAGATAGCGTTATCGTTTAATGGCCACTTGAGCCACGACACGACGCCACATAAACACAAAATGAAATAAAAAAAATGTTCTTAAAAGCGTCCGTCCGTTCGCGCCTCAATGTAATAACATTTGCATTTCCTTGCTCATGCGCCGCTGCAGACAAACGACTCGCGCTCGCTCCGACGCGTCGAGCTCTCGATAGATCCCAATGCTTTATTGAGTCATAAATCGCACTCCAAGTACTTTGTACTAATATGCTAAAAGGTTTTTGTTTTATTGCGATACTGATTGACTGTCATAACATTTACAAATTCGATTACTTCAAAAGTTGTAAATTTTAGTTTAAACGTTTGCCGTGTGATCTTAAAATTTAACTTTTATGAGCATTTAAAACTTCTGAAACCGTTGCGCTCGCGTGGTGTGCTCGGTAAGTAAAGTACTTGAAAGAAATGAGCCTAATTATCACAATGCAAATCGTACAAACATTAGTAAAATGTTAGCCAACATGTGCCGGCGGCGGAGGCCGGATCAAACATGCGAGCAAGCGAACAAACACCGGTGTTTGGACTATCGCCACTTTCGGTTCTGTACAAATAGGGACCGTTGTTTGTTCAAGTGCCAGTGACACGCCACTGCGGAGATCTTAGTCCAGCTTAAGAATGCCTTTAAGAACCCTTTGAGTCCCTCTTCAAAGGGTTATCTCGCATCGAGCAGGAAGGGACGAAGTGGGTCTTGTTACAGTGGTGGCGGTTCAAAACAAGGCGACACCTTTCTCGGCTGTAGTGGGAAGGATTTACCTGTCAGATGTTTTAACGAGCTAAGTAAGGGTTGACAAAGGCTATAATTTACCGAGGTTAAGTCCAACAAAGCGCTTACGAGTCTCCGAGGACACGATGTCCCAGAGCATTGAAAAAGGTCTAATATAAAACTAGGAATACAGTAATCAGGTTTCGATTTAACGACCAGGGGCCTTGATCGTAAAATTTAAATTTATAAGTAGAAAAAGACGAAAATAAAGAGTTTTTTTTTATAGACGAGTCTCAACTCTCAGCGGCATCGGATTACACTGTCATCTTGATTACAACCACTTTTTTGTCTACATTAGCGGCCCAACGAGCCTGGTGTAAAATTACTTTGTTGCTACATAGGACTACATATGTAGATCAGATTACTACTTAATAACAAGAGTAAATCAAAGAAAGATAAGTGTAAGCCTTCTAGATACGAAAGAGTTCTTTGCAAAAGCGTGCATGGCAACACTAAATCCACAAAAATTGGTGTCAGGTTCTAATTGCCCTTTTTGTGTGAATAATTTGTGTTATTTACAATTTGGACACGCTTAAAACAAACAGGTTTACGTATTGTTTGGCAAACAGAACTTGTTTTTAAACCATTTTTCTTAATTACATACAATAATTGTCTAACACGTTCAAAAGATAGCTTTGGCGAGAAATTCCTTTTTGTCAATTAAATGGTATTGATTTCTCCCACGATATTGAAATGAGAAACAAAACTATTTTGAGAAGCTTTATCATCATTCAGTAAAACATTATGGAAAATATGAATTCGTGAACCTTTTAGTTTTTTGGTTAAAGGGAACATATTATTCCACCATGTAAAAGATTAGAAAGAAAGAAAAACTATTTATTCATGCAGAATTGATGCACATAACAACAAATATTTTGTTTATAAAAACCCAAGCCAAAAAAGGCGTATTTTGGACGTTAAGGAGCTAATTAGCTTCAGCATTTCTGTGTTTAATTTTAGTAGCACGACTAGTTGTCAAAAAAAAAGTAGTTAAAATAGACTCCAGTTTCCGTTTTCAAATCTATCCACAAACAAACAACACAGTGACACGTTAAAGTTACATAAACACTTCCAATATTTCAATCTTCGAGACTGCGCGTCTAGACCAATCGCAAAATAATGTTCAAGTTGTTGACATCGTATAAATAAACGAACACAAAAAAATAGGATACTCGATATCACAGAAATGTCGATAAGCTAATCTTACACGATCTATATATTACAAGCGATCTCGTCATCGCACAGTATACTAAAATTACTAAATATAATCTTGATACTTGATAGTAATTCCAATGTTATCGCACTCCTTCGTAGTTCATTTATTGGAATTGGCAGTCACCTGCTTACTACAGCTGTTAATTGGACCTTGCCCATTGACTGTTTAATTATTTTAATTACTTGGCGAACCATTATTGATCTAGCTTAGTTGGTCGAGTACCTTTTTACTTTACGTTTTATGGAAGTTATTTTTTTTTTCTGTTTTTTTATAAAAGTCTTTTGGTCCTTTATGTCCCACTTCTTTTATGACCGTTAGTTTAATAATACATAATAAAGTAGAATATAAAAGAGGTATATGATGTAGGTATAAAGGACAGAGTTCTAAAGAACAACAAGGAACAAGGAAAAAACGAAAAAAATATTTTGTTCTAGTATTTTTAAAACATGTACATTTATTTCTCAACTTAACATCACGCATGTCATCCTCGAAGGGTTAGGCAGAGGTGTACCCATTAGTACCCCCACATTTCGCCAGTTATGTTTAAGTCCCATGTAATAGGGGGCGAGCCTACTGCCAGCTCATAAATTTCTCTTCCTTTATCATATTTATACATATTATGCATACATTATCAGTTACGATTACGACATGTGAACTCCAAACCTGCGCGTGAGTGGCAGTAGCGCGCGCGTATTCACACGTACCTAAGTATGCTCGCAAGATCTAGAATTCTAGATCAACAGTAATGGCGGATAACACGACCGGGTCGACTAGTATTCTGAGCTGGCGCCAAGTGCGATGACCATCAATAAAGAGCAAGATATTATGTAATATCAATGTTCCAGTTAGATTTAGCATGGAAATCCTAAAATACTAATGTTCCTTAGAAACTGGCCATTTCACTGTTTTTCTACTTAGTGGACGCCTAACGTTCTAAACTTCAAAAGTCATTTGCTGGGCCACGCCATCAATTGTTTCAAGATTATCTTTTAGCAGCATTGCACTGTTTACTGTCTGTTACACTTTCAAGACTAACCCACTGAACCGATGTTAATAGAATTTTGGTATAGGGTACGTTTGAACACCAAGGAAGGCCATAGGCTACTTTTTATTCAGCGACTTCGTCTGCGTCCGCGGTAACCGACATTTACGCGGACAAAGTCGCGGGCAAAAGCTAGAAGCAAATATTTTCTACTTGTAACGTGACAGTATTTAAATCCTGCATATTCCAAATATTTTGTATCCTACCGGTGGAAATGCGTGACTATTCTTAACAATAAACTTAACTCCCCCCTTTTTCTGTATTACAGGTGGGTGGTAGTGGCAGGAGCCTGGCGAGCGAGCGTGATGCGTCCCCCCACGCCAGCAGCTGGCGCCCGCAACAACCGTCACTCCTCGCTCCTGCAGCTGGCAGCTTGGGGAGTGCCAGCGGCTCTCGCAGCCGCTGTTCTCGTTACGAGGGATGTAGATGCTGATGAGCTTACTGGTAAGAATCTTTACAGTATTATTAACTTCATGACAGAATCTGGCGGAATATAGGGTACAGTCGAGTTTCCCACAGAGTAGGTTCAAGATGATTCTGATAGTTGCAAGAGACGCACAGGATACACAAAGTCAAAGATTTATTTCAATTAGATCATTTACAGGCACTTTTGAATTGTCAAGGAGTCGGACGAACGAGGAAGAAACTCCACGGACACACTATTTTGTTAGGTTTCAACAAAATCCAAAATTTTTGTAGCTTTTATACATGAAAATAATAAAAAAATTACTATTAATAGGTACTATACATGTAGGTACACTGACATACACGCACGTTTGTGGGTCTCGAGACAGTTCCTTGAGGCATTCTGCCTGCATAATCTCTTCTAGATCGACAGCTTGACAGAAATCTTGAAACTATTTTCGTTCTGAATATTGCAATATTCAGAACGAAAATAGTTTCAAGATTTCTACGGTCACAAAGTTCAAGTGAAACCAGTCTAAACTTATTTCGTTTGTTTTAAACGTAATCCTTCCCTCTTTAACTGGATTAATTACCCGACAGTCAACAATAGCTGCAGGCCGTTAATTTGTAGGAATGTCAACTTCTTTTTCCTGCTATATCTAACAGTACTTACAACAATGTTGGTCCTAAACGAAGCTCGAAACTGACAGTTGTCGTACTAATTAATGAGACACACAACTTCTGTTTGTAAAAATGTCAAATCAATTAGTCAACTTTATATCCTTAAAAAGGTGATTATCTTTTTGATATAACGAACGTTTGACACCTCATTATGATCAAGATAACTCATATAATTTTAATTTACGATTCACAATTCCAATATACAGACAGAGAACTTTTACACACCATCAGTGGAGTCTATCATATGTTTTTATAACACCTCGTTTCTCAGTAACTGGGTCTACCGACTATGGTAGTTATAGAGACCGGTTGGATAGTTAGCGAGTGGATAGTTGTCCAAAGATGTGGCAGGTTTATCGCGGCAAAAGGCCGGTGAAATAATAAGTGCTGGATATCGACGAATAAATGTCAAATGAGCCAACGAATGTGAATTCAATTGTTTTTCTACACGAGGCATACGAGAGGAATAATAGGTAGGTATATCAACTGCCTTAGTTAGCCTGGCAAAAACTCGAAAATGGTTAAAAAGCCAGTAGCAAGTATGCAATAAAAATCTTAAATTAACTGACAGAACGCAAATCCGTTGGGTCTAAAAGCTGAAAATACACTACAGTTTCTTATAATAACGAAGAAAAAATCTGTGAAACTTTGTGTGTATTGCCGATGGTTGTAACTTATCAGTGTGACCAAATCTTTACACCAAATCCCGTATAACTTGACCATATCCAATAGGCAGTCGATCACGAGTTGTTTTTCTCGTTGCTTGGACATGTTTAAATGGTCATGCTAGAAGTTCAACGCTTCCAAAGAAGGTTGCACTATTAAAGATGATTCACTATTTTGGAAGTCATTTTGTTAGACTCCATATCCTCGAGCATTGATTGATAGAACCAGATTAGATTAGTTTTTTTAGCCATCATTTTCATTTGTTAGATTATACAGTTTTGTAGGGTACAGTTTTTTTTTCATATTTCAAAGTAGGTCCAGCATAGAAGTTGTTTGTATTCATGAGTACTTTCACCCCTTAAAAGATGTATAACTAATTAAATTTATGTAGTCCCTTTATTATTGCACGTCCTCCGTGTGTCCGAAATAACGTATTTTCCTTTCTTTCTTTAGTAGGAAATATAAGTATGACCTTGGTCCCCCTTATTATTCTTTATACACTTGACCCTACATTTATGTAAATAATTATATAATAATTACACCTTAAGTGAGTTAAGGAAAAATGTTTGACATCGAGACTCTTCTTTTTGCTTTGGCTGAGTTTTAAGTAATCAAATACGCAAGCTTTAAAAAAATCAAAGCTTCCGAATCGCGGCCAGGAACAACGCACAATATTTCAAGTCCCATTGTTCGTTTCTGAATCAATCAATATCCTAATACACGTCCGTAGCGAAACAACACAAATACAAGAAACGTTCCTGTTTTAATAGTCCTTTCTTGTTTGATCGGCGGCATTTTTCAAAGCGATTAAATCTGGTACGAGTGCGCGGGAGCACGTATTCATGCTGTAATGGTATTGAGTGGTTTGTATGGAAGTACCGGCTCATTGTAATGTTGCTCGTGTGCTAAACGAGATTCTGACTCGGTTTGTGCCATTAGAGGATATGTGGAGATTACTGTATGACATTAAATAATGCAGGGGTTGTCTACTTATTGCCGGTTCTAATTCAACTGCATTAGACGTTGAATATAAGAAAATTCATCATTTATTTTTGTATCAAGACAACAACAATAGATTACACAGTGAAGTCGGAAAGCAATCTCATAAATTCTTGTAAATATTAGGCAAGTAATTTAATCTTTAAAAGAAACCGCAGCTTGCCCTATCTGACCTAAAGTCATGTTTTTGGAAAGATACACAGTATCGGTATCAGTAAATCCCGAGATTTGTCGTCGAATCGTACGATGTGCCGCTTTTTGGGGTTCTACAATCAGGCCGCGGCACCGCCGGCTTTGACATCCATATTGTAAACGAAGTTACTAACATAGCGAAGTACACGTGTCCCTACAAGCATCTTTACATGAGAGATAAAAGCAACGGTGCAGCGGTAACATAAAAGACTGAAATATTAGATACAGAAGCAGTAGCTTTACTAAATTCAGTAAACAAAGTAGCGGCGACTGTAGAACATATAAGTTATCAAAAGATCCTTTTATCATTTAAGCTAGAGACGATTAATTACAACGGAACGGACAAGCGAACAATACAAAAACACCGCAAGGCAATGATAACGTTTAGTAAAAAAGTAAAAAAGATTTTTTTATCGTAATCGGGTAGATACTTGGATCAGAATACTTGGTCTTTGTGGTTTTGCGTGATACAAAGATGCGGTGCCGACAAAGAGTGTCTCCTTTAAAGTGGAGAGAATGGGAAGATTACATGCTTACATAAAGATTTCTACTGGTCTAACCATCTCTTCCGAAATTTCACAGATAACTAAGGGAAATTTGAAAAAGGAAGACTTACTACTCTTAAATCTTATTAAATCTTACTACTTACTTAGTACTATCTAATAAAAATGCGAAAGTTTGGATGAATGGATGTTTATTACTCAATCACGCTTGAACGGGTTAACGGATCTAGATGAAAAGCACGGAGATAGATATAGGCTACTTTTTATCCTGGAAATAAATGTACGGTTCTTTTGGGATAATATTAAATATCAACTTTGTGGGCAGAAGCTAGTATTGAACACAGGTTTTCTTTCGATGGCATTCTGTTGGACTTTCACTAACTTTTCATGTAATAATGTTTCATTGATTATGTTTTGTTCTTTACATCCATCAAAGAATTTAATATTTCTCGGTAACATCAATACTTTTATATCTAACTAAGTACCCATATTTTTTATTCCTCTTCTTTTCCAAGCAACGTTTTATCGATTTAAAAGGAACAATGAGCCAATCATCACTTATCAAGTTGAATGGGGACATACTTAAAAATATTTATTTTACTGGCTATTTATATAAAGTTTTGGTCATAAATCACTTGGCCTCGTCGCAGATGTCGGTTGTAATAAATTCAAGATCCAGCATGCTTAAAGATTATTGTAATAAGTTTATAAGAACATTCTTTTGGCACTTTTGCAGTTCTAGTTGTTGTCAAAAGCACTTAGTAAGTACTTCATCTAGTCGTACCTAGGTCTGTGTGCTTCAACAAGTTTCTTATTTGCGGATTCAATTTATTATCTAGCCTTTTACTACTTAGCCGCGAGAGCGTGTCTATCTGATGTATGGTTTCCTATGTTTGTCTGCTATCTGTTCATCTCGACTGTCGTGGATATACTTTAAAATCCTCTTCATTTATTTTTATCGCCATTATGCGAAGTGCGAGCGAAGTGCCACGCGGCCCGATTCTCAGGCATATTGCAGTTTCAATCATGCCACGAGTATTCTGCTTTTTTATTTTTATTATTTCCATTCCACTTCCATTATGGCGGTCGAAAGAAATGCTCGGCCATTATTCGAGCCGTTAAATACGACACCTTTCCTCCTCGCACGCTCGTATTTCAATTTTAAATCGGCCCTTTTAACCGCCTTATTAATGCAAGCCTTTTTTCTCACCGTATGTTTGTGTAGGTGTTCGCTTTGAGAGCAGCTTTAGTGGAAATTGGAATGTTATTCACATCTATAAAGAGCACTCGAGAAAAAGAAATCGGTATCCGCTAACCTCTACACCACTGATGTCGTTTATTAAAGGTTTTTTTTTTCTGTTTGTTACAGGGACTTGCTTCGTGGGTAACCAATCCAGTAAGTCTTTACTGGCGCTGGTTATCGTTCCCGAAGCGATCTGCCTGCTGCTTGGCTCCGTGTTCTTGTCATCGGGCTTCCGTGCTGTTCTCCGTCGTCCAGCACCCGTGCCAGCCCCATCTGTGCTGCTGAACTCGCCGCCACAACCGCATCAAGACCAAAGTGTCTTGAGATTAGGAGCGTTTGCAGCCCTGTACGCCGTGCCCTCTGCATGCATACTTGCGACGTGGGTGTATGAGTACGCATGGAGAGACGAGTGGCTCGCAGCTCCAGTTCCTTCAACGGAACCTTCAACGCAGCCAAAACCAGCATTCTGGGTGTTTCTGTTCCGAATATTTGCGACACAGATTCTCGGCGTCATGGTAGCGGTGTGGATCGCGACGCCAAGTTTAAAGGCTTTGTGGAGGAGGATCGCTGGGCCGAGGAAACCGCCGATGGCGAAGTGCCCCCCGGGTCCTCCGCCGACTCCGCTGACTCTGCACTGTTACGCGACTCATCCGCACACCCTCACAAGACATCCTCACAAGTATGCTACATACAGGCCTCCACAAACGCATTCGTATAGAAAGCCTAGACACTACCACTATTCAGCCGGTGAAACTATTCTCTGACGAGTCTAATGGTCATAATGTTTTCATAAACGTTCAAAGACGGTTAAAAGACAATTTTGAGAGGAGGCACCTCCATTGCTGCATTTAAAACATTGTAAGTTGTGTGTATGAATGAACAAATATTCAAGTGCCATTCGTTTTGTAATGAACTGAGGTCAGAATTATGTGGCCTTTAATTTAATTTAAAACTAAGTATTTATATTTGTAATTACTATGTTTATAGTGTTATAAACTTATGAATGATGCATAATAAATGAAGAATGACTGTTTGGTAATTTGCTGTGTCGATAATGTCAAGCCTCGCATTTGGTTATTGTAACTTATGTAGGTAACACCTTCATCTGCTGATATGTAATGTACTCGGAGACTATGCATCACAAGTTTGATACATATTACAAGTACATATTACAAGTTTAATAAACTGAAATATAAAATAAAAAATAATAAAATTGTTTATTTTCAGTCTTCAATATTACAAATTTCTCTTAGAGTAAATACAAAAAGTAAATAAGTCAGTAAAATAATTAAAGTGAAAAATAAATAACCTTAAAGGTACAGTCAGCAGCGAAACTCGATTAACATATTTTTTTAAACATAGTTTTTAAACACAATATAAAAAAAAACGCATGAAAATTTATATTTAATTAGATGTTAATGAAAACGCAAAGCAATGTTAGTCGAGTTTCGTTGCTAACGGTACTTTTTTATGTAACTAGAGGTTGTCCTTCAATGATAATGGAATAATACGTAAGGCTCAGCCCAAGAAAATTGCCTAGAAAACAGAAACAAGAAAATTCTGTTTTTTGTACATAGTTTACTTAATTAATAAAATGTAAATAATTGTATGTACCTACTGAGTATCTACTCTGAATTGTAAATAAGAATGTAAAAGATTTAAGAATTAAGTATTATTATTATATCTACTTACGTCCTCTTTTTATCTTATTTTGTACTTATATACGAAAAAACCTGCTACAAAATATTCTTTCTTTCTGGATTTCAAGTTTATACATAAAACGAAGTGTGAAAAAATATACCAAATTTATTACTTTGACGTATCCAAAAAACAACCTTAAAAAAAGCACGCTTGTGTATTTCGACCTACCCATAGAGGAGTAAGGATAGGTGGAAATACAAGTACCTACCCCCATTTAGCTAGTTCTCGTTTCTGCTTGTCTATTAAACTATCAAAAATGAATTTTCTAAATCTGTTAGTAAATGACGGAGATCTGAGGTAAACAACAAAAAAAAACTACAATCGAATTGATTTATAATAGAATCGTTTTTTAATCACCTCCTTTTTTGGAGTCGGTTAAAAAAACTAAACCAAGAAATCTATAGCGAGAGTACCCACCTCCTTATTGCCAAAATATTGTTTAAGTATATATAATTATAATGTAAATAATGACTGAAAATAATATTTGATTGTGAATATTAATAAGTTCTATTTATGTAAGAAATTGTTGTAAGTAATAGCAAGTAAGCGGCTAATGAGTAGGTTTACAATAAAATATTATTATAATGCTTTTGTTTCACTTGAATATCTTTTTACCTACTACTATGCCCTTCCAACTTTCAACCGTTCAAGTATCATCTACATTGCTGTGCTAAGCTCAAAAGAGGTAGGTATCTCAAAAATAACCGTAAAGTTATTTCAAAAATACGCATCCAATGAACTAATCCCAATTACGGGATCTTATTTAATTCCATTTAACAATCAAAACAATCAATATGTGGAGTAAAGAAAATTGTACATTTACAAAACATAAATTTTATCGAAACTAGCTTTTCCTGAGGTTTTTGCGTTTACCACTGCGGTACTGTACATGCCTACAATCTTAAAAGGCCTAAACCTGTATAATCTATGGCCTAAACCGAATCCGGGAAAGGATTGTGTAGGTACTCCAAACTTTTTCAAAACCTTCCAAGCCTCGGCTTGAATTTGAATTGACAAGAATGCTAATAAGAATGCTCTTTCTTAAAATTATCTCAAATCAGTAGAACTATTGTTTTGGCCAATATGCAACCAGATACCGAAGTAATACTTCATCTTTGGTTTGTAAATTGTCACACCTAAAATTTGAATCGCGCGGGCTTCGCTCGAAACCATGTTAACCATGGTCAATTTTATATTCAATACATTTTTTTAACTGGCTTAGTTTTTTTTGTCCGGAATTTACGATGAATGTTCTTTAGATACCTAGCTTGAAAATTGTAAAATTCAGTACGGTTACGTAGCGTTATCTAGTGGCGGAACCAAAAACAATATCGAAAGCCCCCAGGCCCATTGACATAACAAAACACCGTTTCATTACATTTTAGCTATATATTTTTGGCATAATGTTTTGGTTCCTTGTCGCGCGCTCATCGTTAGTTAGTTAACTGTCTCGCTCAGTAATGCTAAAAGATGTCACATTTCCTTAAAATTTCATTTGTTTGACAGTTTGTTACCAAGCTGAAATCGCTGGCTTTATTTTTGTACAACTGGTCATATTTATTAATATTTGTATGATAAATTGACCTAAAGAGTATTTTTTATAATGTCCTCTTTTACTCAGATATGTCGATTGAGTAATTATTTTGTAGGAAGTTATAAAAGTGTTCTACACGGGAGGTAAGTTTTAGGTTATGACGCTTGCGTTATTGTTTATTTTAGAAATCTTTGACATTCTATTTCTTTATTATTTTATTATATTTCTTTTCATATAAAAGTACACATTTGAACTATTGCAGTACAAGCTGATTAAAATGCTTAAAATATCTATAAATAATTGGAAACAAAGAACTTTATCCAGGCACCATTGACCATTTTGTTGCAGAACAAACTGGTTGACCCCTGTTCAAGCATGCAGCTATTCGAAGAAATCTGCAGAGGAGAGGCTGGGCATAGAAAAGCCAAAGCGGCCTTTGACTCCATTCTTCAAGTTCATGACACAGATGAGACCTGCCCTCCTGGCTAAAAACCCAGGCATCTCTTCCAAGGAAGCTATTTCATGGACATCTAAACACTGGCAGCAGTTGGATTTAGAAGTAAGTCTAAAATTTGGCTAAGAAACCATAACTTTTCTTGCCAATTTACTGATGAACAACAAAGTAGACTCTAGGTACATCAAAATTACCATTAAAAAATCTTATTTGTTTAGACTAAGACTCAGATGGGAAAGGAATATGAAAAGGATTTAGAAGACTATAAGAAGATCAAGGCCATGTATGAATCTTCACTCACAGATCAACAAAAAGAAGACATAAAAAGGGTGAAAGTCGAAATGGCTGAGGCTAAGGAAAAAAGAAAATTAAAAGCTGTAAGTAACAATAATACCCTGAAAAAGGTCTACAAATATTTCTTAACTTGTGGACCTATAGAATTTATTTTCACTATGGCTCTTAGTCAATTTTGTTTTAACACCCAATAGGGTATTTGAACCCTTTTTTTTATTTAAGTGGTCTTAAAAAAGGTGCTAGCCTACTAGTGTCCCACTACAGGAAAAAGGCCTCTACATTAATCGCCAGACATGCTCAAGACAAATCGGAGATTTCAGACTTATATTTTTAACTCTAAGTCTAGTTTTCCTTACAATGTTTTCCTTCACCACTATCAGTGTGAGAAGTAAGAAAAACTTAGGTGGTAATTCAGGTAAATGATTTTATAACTGTTATTGCTAATTTTACAGGAATACAAAGAGCTTGGACGTCCAAAAAAGCCAATGTCATCATATTTCCTCTTCCTCCAATCCAGAAGGGAAAGTTTCAAAGGCAAAGACATGAAACAATATCAAGAACAAGTAAAGAAAGAATGGCTAAAATTAACTGATACTGAAAAAGCTAAGTTAGACAAACAGGCTGCAGACTTAATGGTTAAATATAGGTAAGTTTTGAGAGCCGTATCTCTTGAACTTTTAATAACCTCTGTCTGTCCCTATAGACCAGGGTTTCTTGTCCTGAGGTCCATAGACCCTTAAGGGGTGCTTGTAATGAATGTCGGGGGTCAGTGATGGGCCTACCTATCTAGAATAATAATGGAGAGATGTCATGCACCCTTCATTATCAAAAAGGCCCCCTTAATTTGGTGTTTAATTCAGCACCAACGCCACACTAAGTATGTATTAAAATGCAAAGTTTAATTGTAAACAATAAAAGCTGGTACAAGCTATACCCTGATTATTTTTTTGTCTGTGGGCTCTTTAACATTTTGAGAGGGGAATTATGTCTAGAAAAAACCCCTGCTTTAGATAGATTAGACTGAGGCTATCTAAACTTTGAGAATGATCAATGCTTTGTTACTAGCAAATCTACATTAATGTGTTATAAATCTCTTTTTGATTTCAGGAAAGAATTAGAAGCATGGGAACTTAAAATGATATCAATAGGACGGACAGATCTTGTCCGCAGCAAACCGGTTCGTGAGAAAAAACCGAAGATTGCCTCTAAAATACAATAGGAACTCGGGTGCTCCGATGAACTAGCTGACTCTTCCCCTCACAGTAGCAATAAGGATGTTGTACAAAGTATTGATAAGCACTCTACTACTAGTCCAGACATGTCGAATAAGGACAGCATAGTTCCTCAAACTGTTTTTTCTTCAGAGTCAGATCGTCGGAGCACGGGTGACACAGATGCTCCAAAAGGGCCGATTCAAAATGACCTACCTAAACAGAGTAAGAATAAGAATATCTTCAGTAGTATTAAAAACTTTTTTAATCGTTAACTTTAGTTTTTTGTGAATCTTGACTTCAGATCATGCATTTTGTTTCTTCAGTTGTTAGTTTATAGTTTCATTATAGAATATAGTTTATGACTACATAATTTTGTGTTTTTTTATTTCCATTTGTTACCATCCTAAGCTTGTGCACAGAGAGGCTTTGGGATATCATGTTTATATGCTGTAAATATTGTGCAAATGGACTCCTTGTTTACTGTGCCATCACCATACTTATTACATCATTCACTAATGAACCATTGCTGACACTCAGTTTTGAGCAAATGCAATTTTTTTTGTTTAAAATTTTGCTGAATATCATCCTTATTATAATAAGTAATATAAGGTTTTTAAATAATCAAATGGACATTATTTCAGCCTATATCCAACACCTAAGGATTACTAAGGAACAAACACTGAAGAAAACAACAATATACCATTCATAACCATTTTATTGGAAGATGTTACAAAATATAATTAAAATAAAAATTTATTTTATTTGTAGTTGTTTGACCTTTATTTACTTACAATAATTATGAATTAAGCTGATACTATTCACATGATAAGCAGAATATTATTTAATTCAAGATACAGATTGAGAATTAACAATAATAACGACTTTATAATTATTGAATTTAACAAATTAATACTATAGAAGGAAGACAATTTTATAATTTACCTATTGGGTGCTGTCTGGCTAGTGGCAATGTTCGCCAAATAGTCATGACGCTAGTTTAGAAGTGTGTCTAGCAGTGTATTATTTACAACCTGATGTTAATCAGCTAACAAATTAAAACAATAGATGTTTAGCAAACAAAGAATTTGAAGCATAAAATCTTTGGTATTGCCATACCAGCTTAATTCTGGATTGTATTTAAAAAATAACTAGTCCATTACCATAAAACGTATTTTAAAAGTTGCTTGGTTGAGAATGAGCATTTTAATTTTAAATTTTGGGGATAATAGGATTAAGTTATGCAGTAATTAATATTGATTTTAATGATATTTAGGTCAGTTGTGATACATTAACTACTTTTAATATTTTCTTATTAAATTGATAAATGACTAATAAGTCTAAAAAGTTAAAAGGCAGTTATAGAATTGAAAAGTTTAACAAAACCAATGAATTATGTTAAATAAAAACAAAATCTACAAAAAGCTCTACAAGTCACAGACTGCCATATATGAAAGTGGTTAATATAATTTTATTGAACAACTTTAGATACAGTAATATTAAATTTCAAGATTACAAAATACACCTTAATCCAGGCCATTGAAATGGGTTATACAGGCCATTATAATTCGAAGGACTATATTCCTTTATCAAAATACTATATTTTAAAAGTATAAGCATGAAAATAGTTTATTAATTTGGCATACTTATGAACATTTTTTGAAATATTTGATGTTCTCAAGTACTAATAGATACATTTTTTTGTTGCTGCCCCAAGTATTGCTGGAATAAATATAATTTAAATGCGAGAGAGTAATAAAATAATTGTAATTATACAAATATTATACCTATACAAAATGAATGCATTGAGCAAAAATATACTATCATGAACATAACTAAAACTTTTGTTTCTGTTGCTATATACAAATTGATTCTAATATTAAACTAAAAATGGCAATATGTGACTAAAACGCACACTTGTCACATCTTCTCACTTATGAATAAAGGCACAAGCAAACAAAATAATATGGAACTTTGTGGAGCACCTTCAAAATTCAACATTTTACCGTACACAACACATTGAGATTTTTAACAAAACTTGAGTTGAATCTTGAACACTACCCCAATTTATTTTAGCCAGCTATTGTTAGTTACTGCTCAGTCAATTTAATGCCCTCAGCTTGGGTACAAATGAATTAATTACTATGTAATTAAACCATCCTTCAACGTGATCAGTAGCGATTGTATGCAAATTGTGGTAAAAAGAAATACGCAAATGTCACATGATATTACACCCATACATTGTGTCAAGTAAATAAGTTTCTGAATTTTATTAGAAGACACAATATGCAAGAGTTGCAACGCATTGGCAAATTTTGAGTTACTTTGAGAGGGAAACCATATCAACTTTGTTATAGCATAGATCAGTACAGGTAGGAAGAAGTAAGTACCATCAAATGTGACCAATGACAAACCGTACAGTAATTGAATGAAAAGTGATAACAATACTATGTCGTATTTGTTATTAGTGAACTTCTCCCATGGGGATGCTGGTGCTATTTCTGGTGCCGGTGTTATGAAAGACGGTACTGATAAGTCACTGGGTACCTCTCCATCGCCTGCCGCGATATCATGATTGAGTGATGATAACAACTCAAAAGAATCTGGTTCAGCGATGATCACACCATTGTTAAGTGAAGTCTTGCTACTGCTATTGTCCGAAGAAAGCGAAATCTCCGGTATTGAATCAGGAATGACGTTTCTGATCGGAGATTCTGAAAAGAAACAATGAGATGTGTAAAGACAAGTTCACTTAGTCTAAAAAATATCATGGAATACTCTTGTAAAGAACTATGTAATACCTCTGGAACACTCGTCGCCACATTTCCCAGATATAAGTTGGAGTCTATTATGAGAATTTTCTAATATTCTCTTTCTGCGAGCTTCGCGACGAGCTGCTGCAGCATCAGCCATGTTGACATTAATCAAATCAAAATCAAATCAAATGACACTTCTGATTTCATTTATTATTGCCAGCATACCACAGAATATATATACAACAAAGCAGCATACTAATTATTATTTAATTGGAAATCGAAGCTGTCATAAAAGTAAATTAGTTAAAATAACATAAACATAACATCACGCCTGTAATCCCCGAAGGGTTAGGCAGAGGTGTACCCATTAGTACACCCACATTTCGCCAGTTATGTTTTTAGTCCCATGTAATAGGGGGCGAGCCTATTGCCATCAACCTGGCACAAATCCAGACTCCGAGGCTGCTACTGAGAAATTCCTGATGGAAAAACCCAATAACACTTTGCCCGACCTGGGAATCGAACCCAAGACCTCATGCACAGCAGTCGCGCTTGCAACCACTACACCAACGAGACAGTCAGTTAGTTAAAATAGCAGTAAATAAATAATTTTATGTACCTCAAACGTGACCTCAAATTACTTCCTTTAAACATTTCTTTAATTTCTTCTTAATTATCAAAATTATTTCTTAATTTCAGTTGGATACTAAGAATTTTTTTAGTCGAGTCGAACGAGTAAAGACTTTAAAAAACCGGTAAAATTGATTTCCGGCTGAAGAGTGATTATATTTGAACCAAATGTTTACCAATATTTAGATAAAAACGGCCTAAAATATTATATAAATAAAATACCAATAGATTGGAATATAATTTATTTTTATAAATCAAACAGTATTTTAAATGGCAACTGATAAACCGGAAGTTTGTGTGTTGTCTGTTACCAGTAAGTAACGCCAAGGACTTTTGTTTGGCGCCTTTACATACGGGGCCGGTCGGTTTTTACTGATAAATTCGTCAATTTCGACCAAATAAATACAAGTTTCTGTTAAATATAATGGCTGATAAAGGTGACGGAGGTAATTGTATTCAGAATCAATGTTTCACCCAACGGTACTTTGCTGACGCTTGGAGCTTGACAGTCAGTGATTTTTTGGTTATCAAAAAAGACTTCGTAGAGAATCTGTAATTTCTGTCGTTTGTAGAAACCTTTGATGATGCGGTTGAAGAGAGGGTTATCAATGAGGAGTACAAAATATGGAAGAAAAACACTCCGTTTTTGTACGATTTGGTGATGACACACGCTCTGGAGTGGCCCTCGCTAACTGCCCAGTGGCTTCCAGACGTAACCCGGCCTGAAGGAAAGGACTACTCAGTTCACAGGTACGACAACATTATTCACATTCTGTATGCTCTGTATAGGCTTGATTCTTGATGAGACTCCTTGACACATCATCTTGAGGAAAGTCATGTCAATAATACCTATGTTATCATATATTGCTTACATCTAACCGGCAGCGTTTGATTGTCTCAAGAAGTAGAACAAAAGTCTTAAAAGTTCTTTGTTCCCTACTTTTTGTCTACTACTGATACTGTTCTAATTAAATATTCATTGTAAATTTTGAATAAAGAGTTTATAATGAGCAACTAGTAAACCTTCTTGTGTCTGTACAATAAACTTATTTTGTCTATGTATAGGTTGATCTTGGGAACACACACATCTGATGAACAGAACCATCTGCTGATCGCCAGTGTACAGCTTCCAAATGAAGATGCACAGTTTGATGCTAGCCACTATGATAATGATAAGGGAGGTGTGTATTACGTTTTTGGTATTATCACTTGGATACCACCATACAATATTAGTCACCATTTCTTGCAACATCATAGTAAAGTTTTGCTGTTTTACAATACTGGCCATCATTCTAGTGTTCTATTCTGGCATTTGAATTTACCAGCTCTTAAAAGGTTTAAAAATAAAAAATGTAAGGAGGCTTAATTTAGGAACCTGGAAGTGTACTTTAAGCATTGATGATTTTTTTAACTATTATTTAGAAAGCCATAATACACACTGTTGACTTCACTCTTTAAGACAACTGAAAAAAAAATACCAACTTATATTAAAACCTTTCTTAAATAGATCTACTAATAGATTTTAAAAAATGCTATGATATGCTCTGTCCTACTTAAAATTAATATACTTAAGCAGTAGTCATAACAAATAAGTTAAAAAAAATTAAAAACAGTTACAACTTTGAATTATAATCATTTAAGAAAAGTATAATATAACAATATAACTGTTGATTTTCCAGAATTTGGTGGCTTTGGGTCAGTATCAGGAAAAATTGACATTGAAATCAAGATCAACCATGAAGGTGAGGTGAACAGGGCGCGCTACATGCCTCAGAACCCTTGCGTCATTGCCACTAAGACTCCTTCATCTGATGTTCTGGTTTTTGACTACACCAAGCATCCATCAAAGCCTGAACCTTCCGGTGAATGCCATCCAGACCTCAGGTATGTCTGATCCAATAAGTGGTTGGACCCAGTTATAGCCAAAACATACCAAGCCACAACAGTCTTTCTCATCTCACATATTCTTAAATACTTCTATTTTCATTAGTTAAGCATATTAAAAATTGAGTAGAAT
The DNA here is from genome assembly GCA_949774945.1 of Hoplodrina ambigua. Classification (NCBI taxonomy): domain Eukaryota; kingdom Metazoa; phylum Arthropoda; class Insecta; order Lepidoptera; family Noctuidae; genus Hoplodrina; species Hoplodrina ambigua. The sequence continues at coordinate 10,137,362 of OX458980.1, read as the reverse complement.
TTTCTCTTTTAGAATTTCTTTCATACTTGCTATCTCATTTTTGTTATTTTTTCAAATCTATTCTAAGAATCAGTTTTGGATGTTTTATAATATCCCTCCTTTGGAATATTAGATTAGTTTTACTCAATTATCAAAATAATTATAATATAAATTAATCGTAATTTTAAGACTCAAAAGTAAAGCTAATTTTTTTGTGCTTAGGCAAAAGCCAGGGCCAGTCAATATTGATTGTTTAAGCTTATAAACAGTGTAAAATATAATAATATGGTGTTGATGTAACACTTCTTTATCTACAGGTTACGTGGTCACCAAAAAGAAGGCTATGGCTTATCCTGGAACCCCAACCTTAATGGATATCTTCTGTCAGCAAGGTTAGTGTTGTATGCATCTCTGTGTTTCAACCATATCATCATGGTCAATTATTTAATTGTATTCAAGTAGTCTAAAAAGATAGTGGAGAACAATTTCGAAATGTCATATTTTAAACAAAATACATAACTGGAAATCTTTGTTTCTATGAAAAACTTTAATATGGTCGAATTTAGCTGTACCACAATTTTTTGCTGCTGTCATTGGTGTTGATAATAGCTCACTTCACCTAATTACCGACTACGATTTTTACAGAATAGTCTGGAAGATGTATAAATGTGAATTTCGCAAAGGGGCCGTATCCCAATCATGGGAAAAAGCCTTGAGTCAATCATATTTATGTAACTTAAAAATTTATTCATTCAGTGATGATCACACAATCTGCTTGTGGGATATAAACGCGACGCCCAAGGAGGGGCGCGTCATCGAAGCAAAGTCCGTGTTCACGGGACACACGGCCGTGGTCGAGGACGTCGCGTGGCATCTGCTGCACGAGTCACTCTTCGGCTCTGTCGCTGATGACCAGAAACTCATGATTTGGGATACTAGGTAAGAAGTTCTTTTTAGATAGTTGTAAACAGGTCTTTTCTTTGTGTCTTTATGACTTTATTGTTCTGCTTGCCTAAGAACAAAAGAAGTTTTCTCTGTTGAAGGCAATAAGTATCTGGTACTTTGTTGAGAGGAAAAAACTGGAATACATCACTCAACTCAACTCAAAGACCATTTATTTTGCATGAACTTCCCTACGAAATGATAGTTAAATGAAAGGACCATATTAGTATTAATGTGTGCAGTATGTCGGTGTGTTTAGGCTACTATTACTGTATGTGTCTTGAGCTTTCTAAATAGACAGCTCGACATCGTCGATCTATCACAATGAATATTGCTGAATTGCCAAAATAATGGCGATTGTGACCGTGTTCCGTAATAAGACTGCTTCCGAACCATATTACCATTTTTTTTTTGAACTTTTATCATCAAATGACTCCTTCCGCCCTGGGTTGGGCGGAAGGGACTGTCAGACTTTTACTGACTAAAAAACCACCCTGTTCCTTCTGTTATGTATACACATGACAACATAACATCACGCCTGTAATCCCCGAAGTGTTAGACAGAGGTGTACCCATTAGTACACCCAAATTTCGCCAAATATGTAGTTTACTTAAGTATTAAAATGGTAGATTTAAGACAATGCACACCTAGTCTACCATTTTAATAGATCTGTCATTACAATAATTTTTCATCAAGTTTTTAACAGCAATTTGTTTCACCTACAGATGTAACAACACTTCGAAGCCGTCGCACACGGTGGACGCGCACACAGCCGAGGTTAACTGCCTCAGCTTCAACCCTTACTCTGAGTTCATACTAGCTACAGGCAGTGCTGATAAAACGGTAATTTATTTAAAATACAAATTAAGAACTTATCTTTTATTCTCTCTTCACACACACCTCTTAAAATCGTCTCTAAATTAATGTAGGCTTAAAAGCTATAACCTTAATTAACTATATAATTTTAAACATTAACTTAACTTTCTTAATTGCTAGATTGTTGGTTAATTATGTTAGGTTAGTATACAACAGTTTACATTTCATTCAGCATTACTCGCTTTAATTAAAGTAAACTGTGACATTATTGTGCTCACAGAGTGTTGGCTTTCTAAAATGCTGAATGTTCCAGCTATAGATGGGTATAATTCACACCTGACACTTAATGCAATCAATCAAAATGATGGTATCGTAATATATACTAAAACAGACCTCGAATGCACATTATATGAACCTGAATATATTAAGGAATTTAACTGTTTGATTTGTAAAGTAGGGAAAGAGCTGGCTATTGTTTCAGTGTATAGATCACCCTCTTCGAACAACATAGACAGTTTCTTAGACGGTCTCGAAAAGGTTTTGGTGTCGCTTAATACATACACCAATATATGTATACTCGGAGACATGAACATTGACATTAAAACAAACAATTTGGATCGTAGATCCGGAGACTATTTAAATCTTTTGGCCTCTCGTGGCTTCCTACCAACGCATCTATATCCAACGAGAGCTGAAAATTGCTTGGATCATATTCTAGTAAAGTCTCAACTTGAATCTGTCACATTGGTCTTAGAATGCTACATCACTGATCACTGTCCTACGCTTCTCACAATTTCCCTTAAGAAAAAGTCAACTTCCCCAGCGCCTTGCCGCACTAAAATTAATTACAGCGCAGTACGTGATGCCTTGGTTCAGGTTGACCTTACGCCTGCACTGAACTCTGACGACGCGAATTATGCTGCAGAATATTTGGTGGGTGTTGTATCAGACATAATTAAAAACAATACCAGCAAGTGTAAAATTTCTCGTAAAAAAAGGATAATAAAACCGTGGATCACACCGGGTCTAATACGTTGCATTCATAATCGCGATAGGATGCATAAATCAGTGAAAAAAGATCCCACAAATATAACACTTAAAATATCGTACATTAGATATAGAAACTTTATCAACAAATTACTAAAAAAACTGAAAACAATACACTATAAAAATCTTCTTGAGGATGCAAAAAATAACTCGAAGGCTACGTGGGAAGCTATTAAAAAAATAACACATACAAACACAAAAAAGACATCTGCTGCGCCGCTTCTTAGTACACACGAAACCCCTACATTAGCAGTGAACGCGGTAAATCATTTCTTTATTAACATAGGCAGGGAACTTGCTACTCAAATCCAAAATAGCACGCCTCCCTCTAGAGCATCTAGCTGCGTCACACAGTCCCCGTCACAGTGTGATTCGTTGGTCTTACTACCAACCGACGAAGCTGAGATGGAGTCACTTATAAAAAACTTGCGAAGGGATTGTGCTGTTGGTTATGACAATATCTCTGCGGCTATTCTACAATCCTCAGTAGACGTGTTTGTTCCAGTCTTAACGCACATTTGCCAACTATCTTTGTCTACGGGAGTGTTCCCTGATGTTTTTAAGAGAGCCATTGTTTATCCAATATATAAGAGTGGGGATGGAGACGTGGTCAATAATTATAGGCCGATATCGGTTCTTCCTACGATGTCCAAATTACTAGAAAAATTACTATATATAAGACTAACCAAGTATTTAGACTCAAAGGGTATTATTTCTGATCATCAATTTGGTTTTCGAAAGAAGAAATCAACAGAAGACGCAGTTTCATTCCTTGTCAATAGAGTGGTAGAATGTTTAGACAAAAGAGAAAAATGTCTGGGAATATTTTTGGACCTCACCAAGGCGTTTGACACCGTCTCCATCCCAATTCTTATCTCTAAAATGGAGAGGGTTGGGGTTAGGGGTTTGGCTCTTGAAATATTTCGGGACTATTTGATAAACAGAACACAAGCAGTCAGGGTGGGAGAATGCATAAGTGAAGACGCGGAACTGGTTTTTGGAGTCCCCCAAGGCAGTATTTTGGGTCCTCTTTTATTCACCGTCTATATCAATGATCTCTGCGAATTAAAATCTCCCAACTGCCAGGTATCTGCTTACGCGGATGACACTGCGCTAATCATACACGGCCCTGCATGGGATGAGGTAAAAGCTTATGCAGAAACCGCGTTAAGAAAGGCAGTGCTCTGGTTGTCATGTAACCTACTAACGCTAAACATCAACAAAACAAACTTTATAACTTTCAGTATAAAGAACTCTGGAGCTCCACCCTTGGACTCCTTCTTTATCAAATCTCATACTTGTATGTCACACTTTTCTGATAACTGTGATTGTCCGACTATATCTCGTGCAACCACTGTTAAATACCTGGGAATCATAATTGATCAGTCTTTAAAATGGCAGTCCCACATTAATTGTTTAACCTCTCGTGTCAGGAAACTAATTTACGTGTTTAAATTGCTCCGTAATGCCGCCAGCCTTGAAACTCTTAAGTTGACCTACCAATCGCTTTGTCAATCCATCATGTCATACTGCATCTCCGCTTGGGGTGGAGCAGCGAAAACCGTATTATTACCCTTAGAGCGAGCCCAAAGAGCAGTTCTCAAGGTTATGTCCAAAAAGATCTTTCGGTACTCAACTTCAATGCTTTACAAAGAAATTGGTGTACTGACCGTGAGACAGCTATTTATACAACATATTCTAGCTAAGAAGCACGCCAGCTTAACATTTGACCCCTTATTATATCACAATAAACGTCGTTCGGATATAGTCTGCCCCTCTGTTAGATATAGAACTATAATGGCCAAGCGGCACTATAAGGTTATTAGCGGACTACTATATAATAAAACTAATAAAATACTGAATATATACCCACTAAAACTAACAGAATTGAAAAGGAAAACTATATCTTGGCTTTTACAATTAAATTACATAGAAACTGAAAGTCTATTAAATCAATAGCAGTCAGTATTTAATATAATGATCAATGTCACATCTCACAAGCATAATAATAATTAAAAAAAAAAAAAAAAAAAAAAACATATCAATCTACTTTTAATCAATAATTAAAAAATATATATACGAAATTTAGAAAACACACTTACCTTAATCTCCCACAAAACACTTACATCCTCTAAATCACAGCAAACACACATCACCAAAAGCACACACACACCATATACTCGTATAACACAACATTGTTAATGTGGCACAACTAACTTCATTATTTTATACTTCTTAAATTAGTACCTATCTAGGTTTATACTGATTCCCTATCAACAGGCATGCCTATTTAGGGAATTCAGTGAGTCAAGTACTTTTATGCTACTGTAATGATTCATATGAGCCTGTCTTTGGTGCGGGGACGAAGCGTGCCCTAGTTCCTGTAACACAGGTTAATTCCTAGCACGGGGCTGGGGCTTGCTCTGCTCTCCGTTCTAGCATGCCTATGACTCTGTCTTTTATACTGCTGTAGTATATAAGTTCTTTTGTACTCAACTTTTTTGTCAATAAAGTCTTATTATTAAAGTCTTATTATTATTAAACATAGAACACTACTTTATAACTAATATTGACCTTCTACAATACTGTTAGAGTGTTTTATAAACTCCCTGTACAGTAAAACCATTGCGCAAGTGTTAATATACATGGTCTCTAGGTGGCGTTATGGGACCTCCGCAACCTGAAGCTAAAGCTGCACTCGTTCGAGTCGCACAAGGACGAGATCTTCCAGGTGCAGTGGTCGCCGCACAACGAGACCATCCTCGCTAGCAGCGGCACTGATAGGAGGTAATACACAAAACGACTTGTACAACAAAAATTAAGAACTCAATAAAGTATTAAAAATAACTAAAAATAAAATCGTATCATCTGTTTGCACTGAATAATTGCCTTGTAAAAAACTGTGCACTGATGTACTGACAAAAGACATTTAATTTATTAAAGTAATTGGGGGGTAGTTCTACCAAAATTAAAATGTCTGCCATTTTGAAGTACTTGTCATGATTTTAGATATTTTATAGCTGATTAATTTAAAATCTATACTAAGTTGTACATTGCATGGTTATTGCTAGATATGAAAGTAACACATTTGACTTACTGAGTTGATGTTTGGCAGAAGTAAGCTTAATTATAGCCTCCACAAAATATAATACCAGTCTCGGAGCATGGATAAGCAATAGTCTCGGCCCTATTACATGCTACTCAAACATAACTGGCGAAATGTGGGTGTACACATCTGCCAAAACCTTCGTGGATTACAGGCGCGATGTTATGTTACAAATTATAATAATGAAAACAAGTTGCTGATAGGCATGTCTTTTTGACAAAACATAAACGAACTCAAAAGGAAAAGTAATTTAGAGTCAGTTGTAATTAGCTTCTTTCAGACAATTCCGATTGTCGCACTTCCTAATATGCTGACCATTGATCTTTTTATGTCCCACCCACAAGAGCTTACCAGACTGAAATTTGATAAGTAACGGATATTGTTGCAGGCTTCACGTGTGGGATCTGTCAAAGATAGGCGAGGAGCAGACGGCTGAAGACGCGGAGGATGGCCCACCAGAACTATTGTTCATTCATGGAGGGCATACCGCCAAGATATCAGATTTCTCATGGAACCCCAATGAGCCGTGGGTCATCTGTTCCGTCTCAGAAGACAATATTATGCAGGTATGTTAATTCTGCTTATAATAATGTGTGAAAATTAGTCTCTCCTTCCCATTATTGCAATTTTTTTTTTGGCATTTTTACTCTAACTGTTCCTATTTTATTTAGGTTTTTTTTACGAAACGAAGTTTTCAATGTTCAAACTAAACTTTATTACCAAACGACCCGTACGAAACGTACCTCTGCCTAACCTTTCGAGGATTACAGGCGTGATTTAATGTTATGTCTATTTACATTGTTCAGCAAATTGTTGTAGCTTTTTTTTTTGGGGTGGTAAAAATAGAACTGTAAGACTTTTACTGACTAAAAAACCTTTGCGTTCCGAGGCCACGGTATCCTGTTAATACGTCCCGCGACCCCGGGTCGTAGCATCCTTATCTAAAGTTTTAACTTGCGATTTACACATTTGCGCAGGTATGGCAAATGGCCGAGAACATCTACAACGACGAAGAACCGGAGACGCCCGCGTCGGAGCTGGAGTCAGGAGTGAATGTGAACCACGGCTAGCGACCGGCGCGCGCCCTCCCCGACCTGCCCGCGTGAGTGCACGTGCTGTGACACAGACTATGTTATACTACGCTACTACGTCACCGCCGGGCTACATACCAAGTTTCAAATTTAAATTATGGACGTTTTAATGATGAGCTCTTTCATGCTGTTAGTGATAGTTTATATGGTTTATCTAATGTCGCAAAAAAATTAAGAACATTTTATTTAATCAACTGTTAAGTAATATGTAGCTCAATTATTTGTTTTCAAGGTTCCCAGACACACTTATCATTTGGCATGCCATGTTTGGTTAAATGGTCCATTATTCCAATTGGGTGACCTAAATTGTTGCGAATGTATATTGTCCCAAGTGAAGACATATTCGTAACAATTCTGCAAATTAGTAGCTAGTTAGAATTAAGCGAAAATTATTTTTTTTAAGTGTTATTTACGTGAAAAAGTAATAAGTATGAACATAAGCTTAATTTCAAATCTGTTGAATTTAGTAGTATTTGTATTGCACTATCAATATTAACGAGGAAATGAAAGAGCTCTGAATACATTGTAATTTGGATCTTATATCGTATAAAATAGATGTAAAAATTATTTGTACGGTCAAAAAGTACATAAGCTGTACGATATTAGAAGTTAAGAGGTGAATGTACTGCAATCATTGTTTGCGGTGACATTGTTGTTGATAAAAAAAAAAGAAAATTGAATATTTTTGCATAATCTGAAAATTATTTTTGAGTCCATGTTTTGTACTTTGAATTATACAGTTTCATTGCTCGTGTATTCTGACTCAGTCCATCGGTGGGAACTATTAGTTCAGTAAAATGTAATATTTGTATTTATTTAACCCTCTTCCGCGGCGTCATTATTTGAGCGATTTAGAAGCGAACGCGAAGCGGAGCGGCGCTTCTTTAATCAACAGACAGTCGATACCTATTGAACTGGCCTACTTGAACAAACGCACGTGCGGTGCGATCAGTTGGCTTGATACTTTCGCGCCGACGGGAACCGTAAATTTTTCCGGGAAAAAAAGTAGTCTATGTGCTATTCTAGACCTGTGCCAAATTTGATCCAGATCCGTTCAGCCATAACAAACATCCATCTGAATTTTCGTATTTATAATAGTATTCCACTCAAATCATGTCAGAGACCCTTGAGGCGGTTTAGAAACTCTGACACTAGGGTTTGTGTGGTCGTAAGACCTTACTGTCCACACGATAAAGAAGACGAAGAAGTATCAAGATTACTAACGCCCAGACTGGCGTGTGCAGAAACAAACGGATGAACTTTGTCTAGGCCCTCCAATAAGCTAAAAAGCTGTAAATACAGCTTCTATAGAAGTTTTCCTACCTTTGGACTGATCAAAATGGAAAGGGGCCAATTACATGTGGTTTGTATGCACAAGAATCTCACAAAAAGTTTAATTTTAATGAATTTTAGATTTGTTTTTATATATTTAAAAAGGGAATTATTCAATTTTGTTTTCTTCTAAAATATATGTGCGTACAGACCACTGCGATATCTTGGTGAGATTTAGCCAGCACGTTCCCAGGTCGTGACGATTAATTTGTCGTTGGACGACTGTCATCTGTGGCTGTTCCCGTTACTTGACAATCTGTCGTCAATGCAATAAAAGTCGTGGATGACAGTTAATCGTGTCGTCCTATATGTGAACATCTCCATTTAAATACACGAGCCATGACGCTTTAAACGACACGATAATCTGTCGTCACAGCGTAATGGGAACGCGCCCTAACATTTTAGGGACACCTCGCTAGCCGTGACAATGTTAATTCCATTTTAATTTATTGTTTTTAACCGATAAGTCACAAGGATGTGTTTCTGTTGTAACTGTCATTATTATGATATTAAGGGCCTCTTTCACAGCCAAATAAGTATTCCTACATATAATGTATAATTAGAATTAATTGATACAAATATTTCCAGTTGAAAACGTAGTATGTAGCATTTGATAGCTTAGCTATCATAGTTTATACGCAATACGTAAACAATTCAACCGTTTGGTAATTATGTGCTGAGCTATCGAATTGTAGTAAGTCGATGTATATGCATGTTCAATTTTAAGTAAAACATTTATCTGTAATAGCACAAAGTGAAAGATGCTCCTTACACTGGTGACGCGACTGACCGACGGTATTTTATAATGTTAATGCAGTAATGGAATAATTTTAAGCTCTGCTAATTACCTATTATGATTAAAAGTATCGTAATATTATTATTTCTTGTTTTTTTTATACCTACCGGAAAAAATCGACGTTATTAATATAATAGATTACCCTAATGCGTGGATGTCACGCTTGTCCCAGTAGCGTTCTGCGTATAGCGTCTGACGTCTGGATAACTGGGTGGGTCGCGCCCCCGTGTCCCTGCGTGCTCCGCGCCCACTGCGTCATGTTTAATTTGATTGTTTAGCGACGGGGAGTGACCACATCGCGGACACTAATGTAGTCGCATCCAGTCACTCGCGCCGATAACATGAGACTTACTTTGATAGTGTTGTTTCTCGCAACGTCCGCAGTCTCTGGACGCAGCCATGGCCATGGCCATTCTAGGCACGGAGGCTCTCACACCTACCCCGCGTCTACCGGCCATTCAGGATATGGTTCAGGCGGTACACACACATACCCTGCCTCGACTGGAATGTCTGGCAGCACAAACCCCGGCAACGTGCGACAGACGTACCATCAGAATCAACAACACAACGTGGTCCACAATAACTACAGCCCTAGAACAGAAGTCCATCACCACTACCACTACAGTCCGCCGCAGCAGATAAGCTACGGGTCGGCCTACCATCCTGTGTATCAAGGACACCCTCCCGTCTACGTTTACGAGTACCGCGACTCCGGTAGCAGATTCGATAACTTGCTCACTGGACTAGCGCTGTACAACTTGGGTCGCAACAGTCACTCTCATCATTACAGCTCCGAGAGACAGTACAGTAGCACCCCGGGAGAGATATGCAAGCTGGGCATAAGTAAACGAACCGGTGAGTACGAGGAGACGCGTATCGACTGCAATCTGATGTCGAGTTTCATCTGGGAGGACACGACGGGCACATCGCGGAACAACGAGCAACATGTGGTGAAGAACACAACGGAGGTGAAAGTGACACAGACTGTGAACGGAACTGGCAATTCTAATTCTTCAGTCACGACGGTGACGATGACGAGTAACACGGTAGAGGACGCTCTGAAAGTGAAGGGTCCCTCTATAGCGGTGACACCGGGCATGACCTGTTATATGATCAGATCGTTTAGGGATACAACTGCTTTTCGGAAACCGGTAGATTGTGGACTTTTGCAAGAGTACGCGCGAAGCTCATTACATCGAAATGCTGCACAGTGTTGGATGCCCCTTAAGACGATAGTATTTAATTTCCTGATAATATATTTGATACGATATTGAGGGTAAATTAATTATCTCATATTAAAAGTACTTATTGTTGTATCTTTTAATTTATTTTATTTCATCGTAAAATGGTAAAAGTTTACTTGTAACCCCACATTGGCCACGACCGCGTATTGTTTTAAAAACACGCCCGCACGTGCTTTACGGAATCCTGAGGAGTGTAGACTTGCAAGGGTAGACTCATTTTATCGTAATCCTACTCGTGATAGTGCAAAAAGCGTGACGCCTCTCATAATGCTGGTATTGGATTTCCTTATAATTTATATTGATTGACTGAGGTAGAGATAAACTATAGTAATAAGACGCGCCCTTCCACAATTCAAAACGTTTGAAAGTATGCGCATGTGTGCGTATTGAGACTGCTCTCGAAACAAAACCAAATCAGCGATTTGTTGCTCGACTAGCGGCGTTACAAATTACTCTTTATTATTAGTATGGGGCTGCACTGACATTCTCTATGAAAATGACTGGTGCTTTGTCTTGCGCGGTCGGCTATTTATGGTTAGTTGACAAAAAAATCTACCGGCCTGCTACTGAAAACGATTACTTCAAACTCTTTCATACGAATGTGACTACACACATTGAAATGGTAAAATGGAGGGGAGCGTCAAATTATAGTATAGTGTGGCCATTAGTGCTGTGCACTCCCTGAGGTATGCGCGGCGAGGTGGGAGGCGAAGAAAAAAGTGCATGAGTTCATAAGACATCGATAAATGTCGGACAGATCTTACGATATCAGTTTGCATTTCTAAGCCAAGACTTGTGGCGGGACGATGGTCGGAGGCTATCTATTTGAAATATACTATACTTATATAATGTATAATATCAGTTTCTATTCCGCTCGTAACTACTCATCGGCTCAACCGATTTTGATAAATTATACTTAACTAGATTTGTCTTGATGGCGCGTCGCGTATTAATGGTACCGGTACCTACATAAAATTCATAAAAAAAAACAAAATGGCGGATTAAAAAAAAGTAATTACTAAAGATCTTCTGACTATTTGGTAAAGCCGACTATTCGTAGTCGGCGACTATTCGGCAAAGACCTCCGACTAACCGGCTTCCTAATTTTGATGTATTTTTCAATAATATGTAAGTATAATAATTCATTTTATTTTCAGATTAAAATCCATAATGTCCACAATAAAAAATAATAATAATAAAACAATCAAATAAAAATTAATTAAAAATTAAACACAAACAAATTAAATTAAAAATAAATACAGATAGACACACAGAATACACAAATACACATGAAAACAATAAGTAAGTATAGGTAAAGGAGATTACATTAAATAAAAACTTTGATTGTTAATTAATATTTCTTACACATGCGAACCACTAGGAATTATCATTATTATAATCGATAAATTAAAATTATGTAGAATGCAATCATAGAAATAAAACTCTTATAATTTATCCTAAATCTTTATGAACTAGTTGAACTGGCGAAATGTAGGTGTACCGACTAATGGGTACACCTCTGCCTAATCCTTCGGGGATTACACGAGTGTTATGTATGTTTATTGAAAGTTAAAAAAAAAACTCTGTGTTCAATATACAACAGTTTATTTGTAGATAAGTACTAAATATTGACATGTCACTTTATAAAATAATCTTACTGGTCTATTCTGAAAAGAATATCCCTCGGTGAATCTAGATATGACAGCTAAAAAGTGAAGATTTTTCGCAAAAGTACCTATTTATTTTTTCCCGGGAAGTTTAGCGCACGGCCTAAGAGTTTGAGAAAGGTAGGGGATACTATTTTACGAATTTATGCTCACACGGGTTTGGGGCCCTTGCAGCTGGGCCCCCGTGGAAGTACGCCCCTGCTCACTTGATGTAAATTCAACGAAAGATTTTTTTTTTTCAGAATAGAACAGGTAAGTACCGTTTTCCACAGTGCATAACCAGTACAATTATTTTTATACGTTGACTTTTTCTGAGAAAAGCTTCGGTAAGTTTTGCCAGCACTCGTAGTATTTCGCGTCAAGTTTTTGGCAAGTCTCGGCGCCCCACTTCGTTATAGCTAAGCTTAGTGAAGATTCGAACATAAATGCCTGAAAAAAGTAGAATAAGTTTAGAAAACGTATTTCATTTTCGTGCCTGCTCACTTTTCCATGGAGCTTCTGAAATCATAACTGAGGAAATGTGATTTTAGGCAATCTCTACCTATTGTATAGTTTGTGTATGTGAATTTATATGGCTGTAAACGCACCCACGTTACAAGGGAAACTCCAAGTGCGGAGCAAAGTTTTTTATGAAATTAACAGGTATTGTTGGTTTGTTATGATTTTACATCGACGATAGATGATCAGGATGATCTAGATGAGATGTTAAAAGGAAAGGCTAGAGGTCGAAATAAGAGCTACCCATAACAAGCCATCATCTGATGATCGTTATGAGTACCTACAATACGGCCGACGTATCTTGGCGGCCTTGAAGTTAGCCGATTGCTGCGCAGTAAACATTTTCGTTTCATCCATTGCGCAGCCAAAAAGCTATCTTCAGACCGCCAAGACACGTCGGCCGTACTATACGAGTTACGATGACATTGTACTCTCCCTAAATATCGTGTAAGGGAATGCGTAAACACGTTAGGAATCAGGCTGCAGGCTACGGGACCCATAGGCTGTGTGAATGACCACCAAGTATTTAAATAGTTCATGATTATTTCCTTGTCGAAGTTCTTACACAAATTTTCTTCATCGTACCTGAGTATTCACGGCAATTTTCTGCGGTACCAGTTCTCCATAAGAAGCACCTTTGAAGCACTTGTCATCTGGCCCATGAGGGGTCATCATGGAGTGAAGAGACGCGCCTCCAGGCAGAAACCCGCCTTCCTTCGCCTCGTATGCACCCAGAATTAGGCCCATGAACTCGCTCATGCAGTTCCCTGGAACATTTTTTTAAGGAATTGAATGCTAACTCTTAAATAAATGAATAAATATAAAAATGTAAGCCCCCAGAAGCAGCTTAGTCTACATTGTGTCCCAATACTCTTTATTATTATTGGAGACTTCCTTTCAAGAGTTCTTTTAGGGTTTCATTTTGGGTTGCATCAAATTCAGTCTTTGTATTCGAGTTTAATTAGTATAAGTAATTATGTAATTAAACATCCTTTCAAAAAACTTTAACTTATAGACGATTCAAAATGGTCATAATTGTTGCAAATGCATCGTATTACCAATTACTACAATCGAATGGATGGTATACAGGAAAATTAATAACTAGAGAGGAGTTACAGTATGTAATGAACAAATTATAACATGAACAACTTGGATGATAAGTATATTTGAAAAACATAACGACATCATTATAATAAAAAAAAAAACACATCTGACACTGCACTTATTCTAAGATTCTTAAAGTGTATCTAGATGCTAAATTATTATTAAGGAAAAGCCTGCGCGTCAGGTCGCGAAAAGGTCGCGTTTTGCTGTTGCTGTATTCTGTTTTTCTTGGTCTTGAATTCCTTCATCTTCTAATTGATTGGCTTATACTTATTAGAATTATTTATGTTGAGATTTAGGAGTTAGTTTTGGCTGTCTGTGCCTTTCCATTTGTTCCGTTTGCCTTATTAGGTTTTGCCAATTAGTAGCTATAGTTATAGGGGTAATCGTCGTCATCCACCCTTGGTTGTTTCTGTAGCTTTCCATTTTTTCTATTGTTATTTTTTTTATTGTTTGCTTTCTTAGGCTTTGCAGTAAATGCTTTCCTTTTAGGAGAAATAGTGGCTTTTGTTACCTTTGGCTTTCGAGTTGTGCTGTTTACTTGCTTAGGTTTTACAGTAGAAGTTTTCAAATTAGGAGAAATAGTTGTTGTAGTCACCTTTGGTTGTTTCTGTCGGTTTCCATTTGTTCCGTTTGTCTTACTAGGTTTTACAGTAGAGGTTTTCAAATTAGGAGAAATAGTAGTTTGTTCCACATTTTGTTGTTCCTCTCCATTTTTGACACTGTTTGAATCACCCGGCTTTTCAGATGCAGGATGAATTGAAGTTGAACTATGAGTAAAGCTTGGACTTTGTCTCGATTTTTGTTGAGCAGCGTTAGATGGTTTAGATGAACTGCGGCAAGCAGCCACGGCGGACAGTACGAATAATAGTACTATAAAACTTAGCTTCATGTTGACGATCAAAGCGGCTGTTGAAGACTGAATTGTCCGTTACGGCTTTAAGTTTAAATAGCAGCGGTCTTTCACTTATTGACCACAAACCCTTACCATATATATTATATTGTTTACTCTTTTGGTAGCGGTACCTATCTATTATTTCTATGACAATGACGCACATAGTATTGTAGGTAGTAATATTTTACCCTACCCGCCGCAGTGAGCGAACATATTAATTAAGTAGGTACACAAATCAACAAAATGTTTCGAAACGTCATCGATAGATCGTCGATTTTCGTCGCGCACTATCGAGTTCTAAAATACTAGCAATTTCGCTCCCGTGGGTGGTAGTGTGATGCCGTATAGGCGTAACCTTCCTCGATAAACGGGCAATATAACGGAAAGGGATTTTTCCAAATCGGACCAGTAGTTTTTAAGATTAGCGCGTTGAAACAAACAAACCTTTCGGCTTATAATATCAATATACATAAATTGTTCAAAATCACGGTCACGTATCTTTACAAAATAAAATTAATATCAAAATAACTCTTTGAGTAGGTAAGTAACTTAGAAAAGGGGAAGGTAAGTAATAGATATTTGCTAATTAAAATTTATTATAAACATAAGAAGCTTGTGTATGCGTTTTTATGTTTGTAAAAGCACCCACGATACAGGAAAAAATAACTTCGTAGTATATAATATACAAAGAAAAAAATAATAAAACATAAAAAAAATCCGCTGAGGACAGGATTCGAACCTGCGCGGGCATAACCCATTGGATTTCAAGTCCAACTCCTTAACCACTCGGACACCTCAGCTGTGAATGTATATCGTGAATTTATTGACTGCGATATTTAAAACTTTTGTACTGTACGTACGGTCAAACAAGTTATTTGGTTTACAGACAATAGTAATTTCGTCCTTCTACATTGTGGTGTCTAATAATTTTGAAACGTATTAGAGTGATTTAAAGTTAGCATTAAAGTTAAAGTTAGCAACTTAGTTACTTGTCGGTATACTAAATTGGTTGTTCGACTGTACAATGAGCTGTAATTACAAACAGCTGTAATTGTAATTAACTGCACACTTCGGAACACGTAGCATAATTATTGTCTTTGTTTTTGGTATATTTATTATGTAGGGACGACAGCGCGTAAACACTGCAACATCTTATGCGGTTGTAATAGGAGCGATTTTACAATAAAATGGTATCGTCAGAAGTGCTGGCGACCATGTAGGAAAGTAGGTACGTAACATATTTACAACAAAAAAAGCTTTGTCTGGAAATTGGAAAAATAATTTATACCTATAAATAAAACCTTTTTCTTTACTTTTATTTTATATGATAGCCAGATTCATGAGGAATAGTTCATAAAGGCTATAATAATTTAATAATATAACATCACGCTACGACCCAAGACGGCGGAGCAGTAACCAAAGACGTAACTGAATGCGGGTGAAACAGCAGTTTCATCCGCATATTTCGGGTATAGCTAGTATTATTTTTCTTTTAAATGTTTATCTTGGACACTGACATTGGTAAAGAAATATGTATATCATAAGGAAACCTGGGCATAGAAGTCTAAATAGCTAATCCCGCTTTGAGTAAGCTTGACGATCAATTTTCATGCGTTTTCGTAAGAGTTTATTATTATTGTAAATATTTAGATACTCACTATGATAGTATGGTGGTCGGAAGGTATGCTCCTGAACGGACCACCTCGGAGGGAAAATGACGAAGTCAGCGATAGCAACACCAGGCTTCGTTGACTGGCAGGTCAGCACTGTGAATATCGATGGATCCTGAAATCGAAGATGGTTATTGTAAAATGAGCCTTTACTGGCGTCAATAATGTCTCAATTAGAATGAAGAAAGTCGTGGGGTGCTGCGACACGACGTACCTAAGGATAGAGTCTGATTCCTTTTTTGAACGAGTGACAATAGGTAATCAATTATTATTGGGTACTTGAAACAACTAATCAATTGACGTACTTTTTATGAGCTGTCAAAACATGATTCCCCATAGATTTTGTAGAGCAATGGTAAACTGTGCATGAGGGCACATTTTTGCCAACTCAATTGACTAACTATTTATTGATTTTAAAGGAACTATAAATCTAATTTTACAGTTAATTGAAAATTAATCAGGTTTTCAGGGCTAAAATAAAGTGTTTTTATTTATATTTAGAGTCTGTCTTTGAGCCCGGTTGATGGCAATAGGCGCACCCAATAACATGGGATTATACATAACTGGTGAAATGTAGGTGTACTAATGAATACACCTCTGCATAAACCTTCGGGGATTACAGGCGTGATGTTATGATGTTATCTGGTTTAAAGTAAAAAAAGACTTACACAATGGTCGTAAAGCACAGCGTTGATAACCATGAACTTGCTCAGGTCATACTTGTACGGCACATAGTTGCCGTGCCAAGCCACCACGTCGAACGGGGAGTGGTTCTGCTCAGCCACGAATAAGGAGCCCTGGTACTTGTTGACTATCTTGAAGCCTGGGGGAGTATTGTAATAGATACATGAAGCAAGGGCGGATCCAGCCTTCAAGTCGGGGGGGGGGTCATATCATATGGTCTAATAAGGAAACCACGCTGTTATCACACCTAAAGATGTACATGTATACACTCCCTTCACTTTTGGAAAGGTTTGCCAAATTGCCAGCCAATTTTGATCTCGTTCGTGAGACCTAGATAGCCCAGTGGTTTAAGGTGCCCGCCTCTCATGCTTGAGGTTATTGGTTCAAATCCGGGCATGTATTATCAATGTGACTTTTTTATTTCTTAAGTACTTTCTGAAGTTTTTTCTTGGTCATCACTGACATCGAAGTAAAACATCGTGAAGAACCTGGACCTACTGTCCCACTTCAAACCATGTCAGAAACTCTGACCCTAGGGTGTGTGGGGTCATTAAGACCTTACTGCCCACACGATATGGAAAGAAGAAGTGACCTATTCAATGTACCTACCAGGTATTTCTTCGTCGAAGTAACGTGCAACAGGCGTGAGGAAATCCCGTGGGTTAGCGAGCCCATTCGCTCCGATAGGTCCAAGATCCGGTAATTTGAAGTGTCCATCGAACACTTCGAGAATGTACCCTCTGTAACAAAATTGAAATGAATAAATGTCCCGTTATAAAATTAATAATACCTGGTAGTAGCTAGCTGTTAACTTATTGTGCTTGCTGTGGTCTCCTATAAGTGAAGGAGTCACCTATAGAATACCTTTTGTTTATTACCAATTGTTATGTCTTGATTTGTGTATAGGTAACATTCGTTGGACATCCTAATAAATAAATAAAATAATACAAAGTCGAAACTTCTAACATAAATGTTCACCATCCACCTAATTATCAGGAAACATTTTTGATTGTGGTTCTTTTCTACATAAAACCTATTTTATGTAAAAATAAATTGTCTTTGAATTTTTTTTGCGGTTTTCCGGTATTTTTACACTTACACGGCTTATTTAGCTTGCACTGTTCGTATGTAAGTATGTAAGAAAGTACCTATAAGATGTCCTTTAAAGCGTGCGGCACAAAGTAATATTTCACTGGCAACCCAGAGTGGTTACCCGGTCGCCCGTAAGAGGGCGCCCGCGCAATGTTCTAGAAAAATCTGACAGAAGTTGTCAGTTAGTTGATTCGGAGCTACCCGCGAATGTGTGCGCACGAGTTAGTTTTTGGGTTAAGTTGTGAGTTTGTGACTTGTGTAATTGGATTAAACTACCAATTCATAGCACCTGCGTTTTATCCGTTCCCCGGCTATAGCCTGAAGGTATACTTTTCAAAATTTGCAAATTATTATTCGACCATTTGTTGGTATTCAATTGAGCTGAAATTTTACATACAACTTTAGTTCTGATGACAATACAATGTCCAATACTCAATACTGTAATAATTAAAAACTAAAGCTTGTTTAGAAACATATTTTTTATTAAAAAATTGGCTAAAATTTGAACTTACCGCGTAGGTCCATTCACAGCCACAGCAAACCTCATGCCAAGCTGGACGACCGCTATTTCGTTGGGAGCCACCGTCATCACTCCGAACTCCGTGGTGATCTTCAGTGTACCTTGTTGGGGGACTGCAACATTGAAAATAAGGTGTATATGTTATGGGTCTTTGTTACCTGAATTAAATGAATAAATAAATAAATAAAATCGATTAGATCTGCATCGCTATTCTATGAAAATATATGGCACTTGGTTATTTATTGTAAAGAAAGCTTCCAGCAGCTTCCAGCATCCTGGAGATAACTCACCCCAATCTTGCTTCGCCTAAGCTCACCGAAGGAGATTACGTACAGCATACATCGGCTGATTTAAGTACGTAGGTACCTAACTCTATCTGCCTGTCATCTATCTGTCTGTTACGCTTTCACGACTAAACCACTGAACCGATTTTAATGAAATTTGGTACGTTACGGTAAGTTTGAACCCCAAAAAAACAGGCTACTTTATATTGCTCGATTTCGTCTGCGTCCACGATAACCAATATTTATGCAGACGAAGTAGCGGGCAGGAGCTAGACTAAGAATTTTAAGTAAACAGAAACATGCGACGCTTACCAATAAGCAGATCTCCATCGCTGCTGTAGAAAGCGCTTTTGTCCATCGATGTATTGCACAAGAAGACGTGTATGGCGAGTCCATTCCGAGATCGTGGGTCTCCAGCCCCACAGACGGTGTGCAGACCAGCCACGAAGTCCACAGATTTACTTGAAGGTGGAATGTCAAACGGAAGCCAGCGGGACTGAGAAGAAACAGTTTACAGGTTTACAAAATAATTTAATAAGTAGCAATATAATAATGTAGCACACACTTTTGTACGTACGGTACTTTGTCTCCACTGAGATATGATTTGATGAAGAGATTACCTATTATTATTATGACCAATGGCAAATTTGTAGATCATTGTTATTTTTTAAATTATTTTTTCAACAATGCCCATCGTCCATCAGAAAATCGCCGAGTCAATGAAGCTCGATGTTTTCCGGAAAAACGATTTAATGTATTGGGTCCCGCAACGAAATTAATCAGGAAAGGGCAGCAAAGGAGTAAGAAAAAACATAATTTTCTTTTCCCTCTTATCAAGAAAGAGTCAGTAAAGAACTAGGCCAATAAGTTTTCTTTGTGTTGGTACTTACCTACTTAATTTAGATATTGTATCTATCTTACAGCTAAGCTTTTACTTACCTGGTTAGGATCTGGTTCCTGTTCATCCCACTTATGAGTAAGATATTTAGCGACATCGTATTTCTGGAAAGGCTTATGAATCACGGAAGGACGAATTCTGAAACAAGAAGGAGGGCTTTAGAAAACGAAAAATCGATAGAAATATACGATTACAAATATCGTCATGGCGGGTAGACCGTACAGTTTTGTTTTTTTTTTAACCTTACGCATTAAATTTGTCCTGTATCGTGGGTTAACAAACATTATTTTACTCACATACATAAAGAATCCCGACCCGGAACAACTATATAGGCCATTCAAATATGTGTTCCATGCGGGAATCAAACCCGTGACAGGCAGCACAGCAGCCAATCGCTTAGCCACTGCGCCAACTAACTGTAACGAACTATTGAAACTAAATTACTGTAGGTACCTGTACAGCCAAGACCGTTTGTTTTCATGTCTGGGCGCAGTGAAGGCGGTGCCAGACAGCTGCTCCGCATAGAGTCCGTACGGGCAGCGCTGAGGACTGTTCTGACCTTCAGGGAGGGCGCCAGGCCTGCGAGGATCCTCTGAAGTGAACTCAGAGCCAAACCCGGAGAGGTACTGTGCAAGGAGACGTTGAAAATAGGTAAACTTCACGTAGGTTACAAAAGTAGATCTGTATTAAACATAACATCACGCCTGTAATCCCGTAGGGTTAGGCAGAGCCGCAGATATGTACCCATTTATTACGGCAAACTTTAAATACCAAATGTGTTACATAATATTCAGTAACAATAACAACTATAAAGTATATGAGGACATCCAAAATGAATGCTTGAAACGGATTTAAAATTATTGTGTGTAGCAACTTTGAACATTAGAACAAGGTACGTAAGTGCTTAGTGATACGACAGGGCTTCAATAAAATGAAAATAGATCTATAGGTAGGTACCTAACAGGTTAGATAGGTACCTACGCTTCTCGTCGAAGTATTTCAGTCTAGGTATTAGTCAGTCAGTTTTTTTTGCTTAGTTTTCTTTATTTTGACCTGGACTTTAATGCTGTGTGTTATCAATGCGAAGTTTAGTCTGTATTCTATTTTATGTTAAAAAAAATAGGTACCAATCTTATTTATATTAGTGTAAGTATATTTTAGTAGGTAGGTAAATCAACGCTTGACAACCGATTATATTCTATTTTCATTTATTAAAAGCCAACCACAAACTAGAATAACAAGAACTGGTTTCCAATAAAATTTCATTTAAAAATACACAACGTTTTTCAAATGTTCTACTAGGTATCTATTGCGTTACTACGTTGCTTTCTTCTGTCCACTTACCAGTCATTAAAAAAGAGGAGAAAAAAAACAGTTTAAGATATTCTTACCTTAAGTTCCTCCATATTAAAATAGGCTGCAGACGATATGTTTGATTCAACTGTGAGTTCAGACTAGGCCACTGTGCCGGAGTCTCGATGTTTACAACCCGACTGCTATGCAAATATAGCCGGTTTATTAATGATAAAGAATGGTATTTATGTGTATTGAGATACAGATAACTTGAAAAATAATATTATGAAGTTTTGATTTCAAAATCAGTCAGATGATTTTATTTCAGTTAGACCATTACAAGCCAGTTTTGAAAGTCAAATAAAAGAAAAAGAAAGTTTCATCTATTTTCCAATACCTACCAAAAGGTAGTAGGTATAGTTAGGAGAACAATGTCATCATCACCTGCGCAGCCTTTTCTCACCTTGTTAGGGTCGGCTTCCAGTCTCACCGGATGCAGCTGAATACCAGTATTTTACATGGAGCGACTGCCTATCTGACCTCCACAACCCAGTAACTGCAGTTACTGGGTTGTCAGATAGGCAGTTGTTGCAACAAACAACAATCACACACACGACTTTGGTCGGAGAACAATGAATTTAAAATTACGGTCGGACACCGTGCTTAATTCGTCCAAAAAAAGAAAACAAAGAACAGGGAGGAGGGGATAATTCTTTTATCTTACTGCATAATTATTGTATTCATTCATTCTTTTATTATTTTCCATACTAGTACCTACCTACCTATTGTATAAATAAATTAATAAGTAATACATTGTATTTGAAATTATACTTAGGTACAGCTGGCGCAACATTATGCGTCAGTTTGACGAGAAAGTCCTTCCTGACCACATTGTGTGGAAGTTATAATTTTAATTACTTATAACCGCAACACCATATTCAAGAAGAGTAATTAACAAGTTTTCCAATATGGAGAAACTGATAGAAACGTGGTAGCTGACGCGTAGCCCTTACGCCGTAGATTTCTTATGAATTGATAAATAGGTAAGTAAAGTATCTAGGTAGGTACTACGCAGTTTAATACTGACAACAACAACAGTTAACCGAATGCGCAAAGTAATTACTTATAATGTTGTTTACTATGAATACATATTCTACTGACTGAGTCGCACAAAGTACTGCTGAGCATAAAGTCTTGGGTTCGATCTCCAAGTCTTCAAGTTATTGGGTTTTTCAGCAGCCTTGGAGTTTGGATTTGTGCTCGGTTGGTGGCAAATAGAATCGCACCCTATTTCATGGGACGGCTAAATGTGGGTACACCTCTACTGCCTTACCCCTTCGGGGATTACAGGCGTGATGTTAAGTTTTGCACCAATTCTAAATTCGAGATACTTATCGGCGATGAGTATTTATCTTTTTTCGTTCGTGGTAATCCTTTTGGACTTGCTCCGTCAGGGGGGTGACGGAGGGGGATGTCGGAATCTTTCTTACCAGTTAAAACTTACCTAACTTACCACTGCCTATGGTTGGGGGAGCGGGATTCGCATAAGCATTCACCGCTCCATTAGCAATGAACCTAAATAAAGATTTGATTTTTTTCTAGATTTCCAAATTTTTACGCCTGACGCAAAAAGAGCTACGACCGACGGGAACTGCGCAGTTACCAAAGACGTAATGTAACGCGGGTGAAACCGCGTGTTATAGCTAGTTAAACCTCCGCGAGTGCGTTTAATAAAATCCGCTCACGGAGGTGTGTTTACCGGTATCATAACATTATAGGAACTGGTTTCATACCGTTCTCTAGAACTGCTTGTCAATCCCGTTTTATGGCATCGAGAATAACATTTCACATATACCTACTTACTTAGTTACATAAGTACTTTAAATGTTGCTTAATATGGTGCAATATAGGATTTTGTATGGTAATAATGCTATTTGCAAGAAAGTTGCTAAGAATTAGATAATGAGCAAAAGACAACTCCATGATATACCTACTCCGGGGTTGCAGGACGTCTTAACAGGGTACCGTGGCCCCGGAACGTAAAGGGCAACAGAAGGAACTGGGTGGTTTTTTAGTCTGACAGTCCCTTCCGCCCGACCCAGGGCTGAAGGACTCATTTGATGATTTTTACCACCTAAAAAAAATTAAGATATACCTACTGACCTACTGTTTATGTTGATCTGTTGGTTAGTTTCTTACCATCATCTAAATCTAAATATATAAAAGCGAAATGTCACTCACTCACTCATCACATGATATCGAAAAAGATGAAATTGACGTAAAAAGATGATAGACTTGCTTCTGCCCGTGACTTCTTCCGCGTAAATGTCGGTTATTGGCGATCTTGTTTCTCCATACAAACCTTGCCCCCCTTTTTCACCCCCTAAGGAGTAGAATTTCGGATAATCGTTTCTTATCGGATGCCTCCGTCATACAAATAACACATCCTCCAAGTTTCAGGTCTGTACGATCAGCGATTTAGGCTGTGCGTTGATCCGTCAGTCAGTCAGTCGTTTATTCAGGACATAACATAACGTCACGCCTGTAATCCCCGAAGGGTTAGGCAGAGGTGTACCCCATTAGTACACCCACATTTCGCGGGTTATATTTTTAGTCCCATGTAATAGGGGGCGAGCCTATTGCCATCAACTGGGCACAAATCCAGACTCCGAGGCTGCTACTGAGAAATTCGTGTCGTGATGGAAAAACACAATAACACTTTGCCCGACCTGGGAATGGAACCCAAGACCTCATGCACAGCAGTCGCGCTTGCGACCACTAGACCAACGAGGCAGTCAGGACAAACCTATTTATATGTATAAAAAGATAGAAGAGCCTGTCCAAGAATTAAACCAGGAAAAATTAAGAAGGTATGTAGTTACACGCAGATCATTGGAAAATAAAATACTCATTACTTCCGCAAATATTTATTATAATATTGTTTTTATGAACAATGTCAAGCGATATTAAATTCGAATTGCCTATTTTTAACTGTATTCAGGACATTGCTATTCTGATATACTACAGTGGTTATGTTGCGAGGTGCCTCTTCAATGAGTATGTGAAATATCTACAAAATAGAGATTTGAAAATTCTTTGGAATTTGAGAGTCTGTAGGTAAATCATATCTAAAGCCCATCGTTTACTTCGTCGTTTATCGCCAGCGATATACGTTTGACGGGGCATTAAAAAAAACAAAATGGCGGTAAATACTGCAAATATTTTTTAAAAAAGTCTGAGATATTTAGCAGATAACTGAAGGTACTATCCACCGGAAAAAAGAAAAATAAAATGGACAATCATTTTCACGAAGTTAACTATCCGAGGGCCTAACCGCATCTTTTAAAACACTATTTTAATATTACTTTGCCTTGCGCACAATGGATTTTCAACGCTCAGCTCAACGCCGAGAGTTGAATTTCAACAACTAAAATTACAAAGTAATATTAAAATACTGTTATTATACTGTTTTAAGAGATGATTGTAAGCCCCCCAAATACTTTATTTAACTGGTAATTAGTTGGTAATTCGAAGATGGCGTTTAAGAAAAGTAACTTAGAAACAATCGATTGCTACCTACTATATAACTCTGGCAAGATCGGCAAACATAATATCCTTTGAAGAGACACTCGCCTATTACAAGAAGGGTAGGTAATGATAAAAATTACATTACATTAGTTAAAATAGCTTCTACATTATACAGCGTTAACATTATTATTGTTCTTAATAATACTTAGTGTATCTACCGGAAGGGAATAGGCTGTAGACACTACTGATAGTAGGTACGCATCTGACCTTTCTGTTACAATTGTCCCGTGTTACAAGTGTCCTATGTTACAAGTGTCCTGTTACAAACGTCCCTTTTTCTTTAATTTTGTATACCTTATTACTTTTTTTGTGATTCACTGTTTTTTTATGAACAGGAAGGGTAATAATATTTATTGCTTGACTATTTTGAAAATTTTTGTATTTAGTGACTTATTCTCTGACATTTTAGTAAGAAAACGGTACTTTATGTATCAAAATAGGACTCCCCATTTTAAATTTGAAATTACTGTCGTCAAAGTGCAGCTGGTAGAGTAACGGCCCATATTTCTCTTCAGAAAAATATTATGCGAGTGAAACTTAATTAAATGAAAAATTTTTTGGCAACAAGCAACATTTTTTTTACGAGACTTGAAGGGACTATTAAGGACTATATTGGCAATATACCAGAGAGGTCAAATGCGTTTATTAAAAGCAAATAACATCTTCTAAAGTTAAGACATAGTAGTACTAGAACGGAAGATACAGTCGTGATGACAATAAAAAAATAATTTTACAAAATAAATAACCGATAATATAATCATAGCCAATTCGTAGAAATAAGACATTTTTTTTATAATATTGACAATAAAGAATTGAGATTTCTGATTTGGTGGTAATAACCAGTATTTTGTAAGTTTTGCTGTACTTTAGTGTTATTATAATTATTGAAAAGATTGTATAATCGTAAAAACAAAATTTACAAATCATTACAATACATATTTTTAGTAAATAATTAGTAATTTAATACGTAAAATAAATCGTTAAGAGAATTTGTTTATATAACACGCAATGGTCGAAATATGTGTATTTATTCATTTATTATTAATAGTCTTTGAATAAGTTCAATTGATTATTATAATCCTTGTATAATATTCAAATAATTATCTAATACTAAAAGCTAAAAACATTGATCTAATATTATGCATAAACAACAAACTTAATGGTAAACAACACAAATCACAGTTACGTAGCAAAAAGAGTGCAGGCCATTTTTACATAGAAATGAGAATAACATCAAAGAGTTCCATGCACAAAGAACAAACTCTTTATAAAAAAAAGAAACTGTCAAATATGTGTCAACAGTCTATGGTTAGTTCGAAATTCAAATAGAGTTCTGTTGTGCCAGCATTGCTGAAAGAAAATTTCTTTAGATATTATCCCTATTTGAAGTAAAAATAGCCTCAGTATAAGCGCAATCACATACACAACAAATATACAGGAAAAAGTTTATATATCGAGAAATATTAAAAACAAAGCAATATAAATCAAGGCTATACAAGAAATAAATTAACACGAATACATAGAAAACAATATTATAAAACATGGAAAATGGTGAAGAGTATCATATTTATGTATTTTTTATTTATTTAAGTATTCGAATATCTATGTAACAGTATATTATTATGGAATTTTTGCAGTTACATTATTATGTTTCACAGAGTCGCTTAACTTTATCTTTATGACACATTAGCATAGACAACGGAGTAAGTAATACAAACACTATTTATATTTTAACTAAGTACTCATTATTGTTGAATAAATTCTGTTTATGGAATGCTCTTTGCGGTTTTATTTTATGGCTATTAGTCACCATAAAAAGAAAAAAGTATAAAATCAATGTGTCATATAGATAAAATTAAGTGACGTCACATTTCATGATGCGCTAATACCTACCCTAAATATACATTAATATCACACGGCCTTACAGCGGCCTAATACACATACGAAATGATATACGATTGATATTATTTGGTAACGAGCGGACAACCGTCAGAAAATTGTTCTAATAGCATAAATAACTTTTTGAGACCTTTTCAACGAAATATTAAAGCTTGTAACACCATCCCTAAAACCCCGGGAACGTTCCTTTTTTAAACAAAACGACAAAACTTTAAAACAAAACCATTAAAATCAGCTTTAAAAATAATAAAGCCACAAAAGGTTTGTTGTAAAAAAAAACTATACATTTTTTCCCCATACAAAATCTACTAAGCCGTCACACGAAGCATACTCATTCTGTAAACTTGTAAATCGATATCACTTTGTACGATTATCGAGTAGTCGATCATCGATTATGATATACTTTCGTAGTTCAAGTTTCAGAATAGCGCCAATTCACAGTACACTTAGCCAAAGCTTACTCTCTCATACTGCTGTTCCCTTTATAATATTAATAAGAACGCACTTTGTTCGGAGACCGCACTAAAGCTCAGTTTAGTGCTTCTTCTAAACAAGTATACAAGAAATTGATATACAAAATATATTAATTACATACAATTTTGGGAAATGTGACCAGACAGAACAAAATATTAATAATTATTATTTTAATACAAATACAAAGTACCAGGGGTAAACAACCCCGGTCCATTTTAAAATAGAATGATTATTATAATTTCATTTAGAGCTAAATATTTATGATACATGTTTTAATAATATTTGATTTGATATAATTATATATTTTCGTGTTTATATTAATGCTACGAATTTTAATAATTATTTATGGAAGAACAATGAGTACAATTAGAAGAAAAAACAAAGACAAAACGTAATAAGAATAATATCAATATTTAACAAACAAGCAAGGTAAGAAACGTCGTTTGGACAATTTAAAAAAACTTTTTTTTTTAATAGACAATTTTCAGGTCCATTAACCCCAAAATCTACTAAATTACGAGGTTGAATTACTAATTGCGTATGACATTTTATAATTTAACCTCGAGTTAGCTACTAAATCAGAGTTATTTTTTTGTCACAAATGGGTATTTGGATATTTTTATGTTCTAGTAGAGACCCGCCCCGGCTAGAGACCCGCACGGGCGCAACAAATTTTTAAGGAGTATTTAAAAAAAAAAAATCTCTTTCTTACGAACATAGTCCTAACAATTTCGAACTACAAATATTTTCCAAATCGGTTCAGCCGTTCTCGAGTTTTGCGCTTAGCGACACATTTAGCCATTCATTTCTACTTATATAGATCGATTATTTATATAAGATATTCTATAGCATTAATATAAACACTGGAATAATATCATAATGGAGTATTGTGACCTATTACTATTAAACGTGAGAACATGTAACTACATAATAGCAGTATACAAACTGGAATCGATATATTAATAATATAATATTACCATCAAAATACATAATAAGAATCATAGATTAAACAATAACTGTAAACAATACTTATTATTAAATTCGTTTTGAAGCAAACGGCAGAGACGACAGAGGTTTCACACCTCTTTCAATTGTCTTTGGTAAGCCATTGAAGCTAGGAAATGGAATGTGATTTTAGAGGAAAATCTAACTTTTCTACAGACAAGAAAATATCTTGTGTCATTTTCTGTCGTCAAATGTTTGCTTCAAAAATTAAAGAAATTATATACGAGCGGAAAATTTAACATGGAAGCGTATTATTATACGATTTAACTAAATTGTGCTCGCAGGACACTTTCTGTCTGTCTCACAGAGGAAAGTTCTTATTGTTATAACACTAAAACTGAGTATTTCGACATTTTTCTTTAAAGACTTTAACAACAACAAACAAATGGTCATAGCAGGGCTTTTAATCCTGTAGTATGGTAATTTGCGACCTAAGCAAAGTTGCAAGGCGAGTTTCATAAATCGCCCTTTGAGTATGAGGGTCTCATACGAATATGAACATTATGCTTATGATAATAAGGTTCATATTAGTTTGAAACGCAAACTTTACTCAGTCAAAGTGCGGTCTTTAAATCTCGCCTTTATTATGTCAACATTTTGATTCGCGTTCCAATTTTGAATTCAGACAACTGACATTTACAGCCAGTTTTCGATAGCATCAACAAGTAGTTCAACTGTAACTTATGATTGGTATATAAAAAAAAAATAGCCAGTCATCACACGATTTGAAAACATTTTGGAAAGACTTTGTAGTATGCATAAGACCATCTGTATGATGTTGTTAACTAACACATAATTAATTATTAATTATGTAGTTTAGAAGTCCCCTATGTTGAGTAGAACAAGGCAAAAAAGCGCTTATAATTAAAACAAAAAATTCACATTTCCTATTTTTGTTAAGTCTACAGCTGCCTTAACTACGAACTAGTGGTAAGATTCGATAACTGCTAGGAACCACTTCCGTATTACAATTTAACACTAAGCCTCATTTTAATACTTGCACCTAAACATCAAAAAATTTAACAATATTATTCACTGGATTAACCTCATTTAAATTGCTTCTCCATACACGCAAAATAAGTACCTACAACAACTTCTTCCTCAACACCAGTACATACATTTTTATCGATAACTTTCATACATCCCTAGCTCATTTCTAGTACTGTAATCTTACCACTAGTGATGTAGCTTCACGTCGTTCGGTCGCGTTACTGCTGTGGGAGCATATGCGACCAGGCCGCCTCGTATTTTGTGTGCGCGGAGCTGCACGCGGATTTCGCCGCCTCGACTACGCTTAGCGGGAATGGTTCACACTGAAAAAAAATTATACGTTTATTCATTATTACATGAAGTGTCGTGTCGTGTATGTCGTGATGGCCTAGTGGTTAAGGCGCCCGCCTCTCATGCATGAGGTTGTGGGTTCGAATCCGGGCAAGTACCAATGTGACTTTTTCAATTCATATGTACTTTCTAAAGTTTATCTTAGGCATTACTGACATCATTCCGTGCCTCGAAAAGCACGTTAAGCTGTTGGTCCCGGCTGTCATACGTTGATCTTTGACAGTCGTTATGAGTCGTCAGAAGCTTGAAAGTCTGACAACCAGTCTTCCTAGGGGTATCGTATTACCCAGTTACTGGGTTGTGGAGGTCAGATAGGCAGTCGCTCCATGTAAAATACTGGTACTCAGCTGCATCCGGTTAGACTGGAAGTCGACCCCAACATAGTTGGGAAAAAAGGCTAGGTAGATGATTCATTATTACATGAAAAAGGTTTCTAAGGCACGACTGTTGCGCGTAGTGTTATTGGATTTTTCCATTAGGAGTTTCTCAGTAGCAGTCTGGAGTATAGAAGTTGGTAGTGTGACACCCCCGTGCCTTTGAAAAAACGGGGGAGTCAGATAGGTCGCTCCATGTAAAATTCTGATATTCAGCTGTATTTGGGTAGATTGGCAGCCGACCTCAACCTAGTTGGTAAATGGCTAGCACACGATGACCAAACGAATGATTACTTTTTCTAATTAGATTTCTTTATTGTTTTCACCTATCACAATTGTGTTTGTGTCTTTTGTCAGCGTTTAATAGTAGACCTCTGCCTACACTCCCTCCCATAGGCGTGATGTTATTATGTTAACTTACAGTGAGCGCACAGAAGGCTTGTTCGACGGCCGCTATGAACCTCTCAAGCTCTGCACTGCTGGCCAGCACCAGCGCTAGCCCGGCACCACGCTCCCGGGCCTCGCACACACTCCACTCCTGGATATAAATAGATTATTAGCAATATTGACTAACTTTATATTGATTAACTAATAATTCCAACACATAACTTTTTAAAAGAAACACTTATGTTAACCCTGAAAACGATTAATTTTCAATTTATTGTAAAGTTAATTTTTTTGGGGCTTTAGTTGCCAAATAAATGACGTCACAGTTCGATATTGCCACACAAAATCTATAGAAGAATCGCGTTTTGACAGGTCATAAAAAGTACGTCAATTAATTGGTGGTATCAAATAGCCTAAGTGGTTTTTATTTGAAGTGCATCGTTTTCACGTTTATAATTATTGAATAAATATATTAAGAGTATGGAGTTTCTTGCCTATTCTTCTCCTTTTTTCATGTAGTTATTTACTTACCAAACAGCACCAGTTTTCATCAGTATCTGGTATTTTGAAAGCAGTCAAGTTCTTGATGGATCCACAAGCTAGGATCTCGATGTCAGTCCGCATCTCTTCTATGTATTCTGAAACGAAGAATTGAAACGTCAAGTACCTACTCATCCGATAAAATTAATTGTATCTTTGACATACATATATGTATCTCCATATGAAACTACCTTTTGAAAAGGGCAGCTAGATACAATTCTTTTTTTCTTCACGTTAAAGTGCCTTTTACTGGCCTAATTGATATAAATGATTTGACTTTGATATTGAGACTGAGATTAGAAGGCCAACTTTCCTAAATATACGACTACCTCTGCTTTAATTACGAATTAGAGATATAACGGTCCAAATTAGATCCGAATACTGTCTGACGGAATTTAGTATATTTTGTGACTTTTTAAAATTTCAAACCGCCATTTCCCGGGTGCAGTGCGCAAGTAGTGTTACCCACGCGCAATGTGGTAATGCCCGCACTTTTGACGGTCGCACAATTTTATGTATTTTCAAACGTATAAAGCTTGATTCACACATATCAGTGAAGTCACAGTTCCGGCACCATACCGTATCAGTGATTAGTTATTCTTTCATACATTCTCTATAAACGCGTTCACACTTGCCAGTGTCAGTGACGACTCAGTGCTCTCCGGCGCGTTCATCAAAGTACAAGTACTTATGAACACGAGTAAGAAACTATGTTATATCCCATACCTTTGAGCAGCGCCTCGGAGCCCCTATCCTTCAGATAGGCGGCGGCTCCCGTCACGAAGGCGAGGTCGAGGGTGTCGCGCACACTGATGACCTCGTGCGGGGTCACCAGCACGGTGCACGCGGGCGGGGGCCCGGGCCTCTCGCACGACTTCTTAGCCCCGTCCTTTTCTTCCAGAGCCTTTAATTGAAGAGAACAATGAGATATAGAAATTAGAAAAAAATCTAGACGGTTTGTTTCTATTATGGCGATCGCACCGGTCTCGACATCAACTCGAATTCAAAATAAGACATTTAAATGTAAGTTTTACATCTTGTGTTAATTGTAGTAGGCTAAAGTACACTGCCATCATTTCAAAGGGCCCAACCTGTGCAGGGCCGGGTAGGGCGATCCGAAACTGACAAATAGATTTTTTTTGGCTTTAACATAAATAAATAGTTAGTCAATTGAGTTGCCAAACAAGTGACATCACAGTTCCATATTGCCATACAAAATCTATGAAAGAATCGCGTTTTTACACGACTGCCCCAAAATAAGGAGTGTTATGTGTTTAGGGTTAATGTATGTAAGTATGTATGTATGTATGTGAGATTTTTTATTCCACCATAACTTTTAAACGCCTGAACCGATTTAGATGTATGGGGTATCGTTACAATCCTTGCAACGTTCCGAGTAACATAGGCTAGTTAAAAATAAAATGAATCCTGTGTAGTCACTTTAAAATGTAAATTAATACCAGCCTCAATTATTTTTTTTAATGAATCTGGTCGTGTCTATGTTTATTGTCTAGAATTTGACAAGTAGATTTATAAAATATATAACACTGTAAATAAAAATCGTTGTAAAAAAAAACTGACGAGTAAACAAAGTACAAATATATGCAATTTTTGCAGTCGTGTTTTTTTATTTTTTTTAATTATAGTAGCTTGTTAATAGATCTTAAAAAGTACGTCAATTGATTGATGGTGTCAACTAGCGTATAGAAACCTTTTAAATGTCGGAGTCCCGGGGCATGATTGCTGAGAAAGCTCTCATTGTAGCTCATACATTACTTCTTTACTGTGTGCATATGAAAAGGGGCTAATGAGTAATAATGCCGACTGCCTCGTTGGTCTAGTGGTCGCAAGCGCGACTGCTGTGCATGAGGTCTTGGGTTCGATTCCCAGGTCGGGCAAAGTGTTATTGGGTTTTTCCATCAGGAAATTTCTCAGTAGCAGCCTCGGAGTCTGGATTTGTGGCCGATTGACTCGCCGATTGGCTCGCCCTCTATTACATGGGACTAAAAAAACATAACCGGCGAAATGTGGGTGTACTAATGGGTGCACCTCTGCCTAACCCTTCGGGGATTACAGGCGTGATGTTATGTTATGTTATGAGTAATAATTACCTGTGCAGCATGTAACAACAAGCTCTGCAGCCATGAAGACGCAGTCGCATCATCAGGCGCTGCTAGCAGGAGCCGGCTGTTGTCTGCTAAAGCGATCTCGAAGCAGTGCGGCCTCCGCGAGGAGTCCAGGTGTCTTCGGACTCCTAGCACGGAGCGCAGGGCGATGTTGTACGGGAGGGGAGACAAGCCGTCTGAAGAGTGGGAGCCCCAGTGTAGGACACCGGCCCTAAGACGGAAAAAATAGTTTAGTATTTAGTGTCTTGTTAGATGCTGTAGGATTCTAGGAAAAAGGCGGAAAGGAATGTATAAATTATACCCTTCTGTAACATAAGATGTATATCAAATGTTATATACAATTTGTTTATTACACTATATTCAACCTTTCAGTCGTGCAAACGATAGATAAAAAATTAAACCGAAACGGAAATTTAAAATTTAGAATAAAACCGAAAGGTACAAGTTCTTTTTTATCATTGCGATTTTTTCTGTTGTGGACCGTACCTGGGAACTTTCTGGTGAAGGTCATAGTTCCAACATTTTTTCAATTACGAAAATCAGTTTTAAATGTTCTGATTAAGAATTAAATACCGCCACAACCCCTGTATACATCTGTAAATACAAACATTGGACGCACCTGTAAATAGAACGTTTTGCGTGCGTTACAATGCGCGTTACTAAAATACAAGTCGTTTTCAAGTAATTATTTTTGCTTACTGTTTTACAGTTCGAGTAGGTGTTTTCCATATACCCCAAATGCACTTTTTAGTATGACATCAAACAACAAGCTACTTACCTGAGCAAGAAGTAACAAGGCTCGAACCGCCGGCTTCTGTCCGTCCTGCACATGAGGTACCCTTCTAAAGGCGGAGCGAAGGCGCCGGGAGCTTCAATGAGTCGGTCGCCGGCGTCCCCAGAACATACGCGGCCGTAGAATAAGATCTGCGGTATCTGGAACAAGATTTTTTGACGATACAGTACAGAGGCAATAGGCTTGTCCCCTCGCAATATGGCGATACAACAAATAATTTGCCATTCAAGTAAGGGCCGTAAACCGTGTGCGTTAAAACGAGTTTTATAATGACAAAGATATGAGACGATTCTTGGGCGGCATGCTGGCGGCTAATGGTTGGGTTTCTTGAGGCGATTCCGGCCAGGCCGTTGTCGTGTCTGAGTGATGCTAACCTAACCTAACTTTAAAAAAAATATAATATGCCTATGGTACTCAGGGTGAATGTAGCTTTATAATAGTGAAAAATTTTTTTTAAACCGGCACAGTAGTTTTTGAGTTTATTCATTAGAAACATACACACACACACACAAAAATACAAATCTTTAACCATTAGTGATATCGCGCACCATGGTTTTAGAAAGGCTTCAAATTAAGATCATATTTGAATTCGAAAATGTTCAATATTGTGCTCTTTAACGAATTTACTAAAATCAAGTCAAATTATGACAAGTTTAAGTTTACCACCAAACGTCGGTGACAATACTTTGAGGCGACGGTCCACGTCGATCGACCGCGTTCAGTCCCTAACTATATGGAGAGAGGCGAAATTTACTTCTTCATGCTCTGATTAAGTACCTATTTAACATACGAACAATTTTATAACGCATAATGAAACCGCGACATCTTAATTGTTCTTTCACCAAAAAATACTGAGTTGTAACCACGTTATTGGTATCTTTTATCTTTTACTAGCGCATCGTCCCGGCATCGCACGGGTACTCTCCAACTTTTCCATGGAAATTATTTTATTTAAACCTTGTTTGGGACAGTATGAACACCGAAAAAGGTTCAGCCAATTTGATCCAGCCGTTCCCGAGATTTGCGCTAAGTAACAAAAGCGAATCATTTTTATTTATGGAATTCTTCAGTAGCAGCCTCAAAGTCTGAATTTGTGCCCGGTTAATGGCAATAGACTCGCCCCCTATTACATGGGATTAAAATATAACTGGCGAAATGTGGGTGTACTAATGGGTACACCACTGCCTAACCCTTCGGGTATTACAGACGTGATGTTATGTTATAGATTAGGCTAGTAACACACACACCGCTTTTTAAAACATATTGTTCAATCACCCGAAAGTGTAATGATAACAGTTTATGAATATTATCAAAGTATTGTTATTGTTTCGGATAGAGAGGTCAAACTACGAAACAATTAAAACACGGTCAAACAAAAACAAAGTTTAGGTCAAAACAAGCTTCTGCCCGCCACTCCGTCCGCGTGAATGACGGATTTTATTATTATATATTTTGTTTGTTTTTTTTTTCGTATAAAAAACAAACTCTCCACACGCTAGGAATTTCTCCTGTATCTTGCAACGTTTACAAACAAATAAACTCACGTACGTAAATAACCAGACCCCGAACAAACTGTAGACCA
This sequence comes from Hoplodrina ambigua, assembly GCA_949774945.1. Lineage (NCBI taxonomy): Eukaryota > Metazoa > Arthropoda > Insecta > Lepidoptera > Noctuidae > Hoplodrina > Hoplodrina ambigua. The sequence goes on along the minus strand of OX458980.1, from coordinate 10,102,295 downwards.
TATAAATATTTGAATTTTTGTTAGTTTTATAATCAATGCAATATGAGGTGGAGGCCTGGGGGCTTAGACAAAGTAACATCGCTTCGTCGATTGACCACGTGACTTAACGCGGCTTATGTCAATCCCATACATTTTAGTCTTTCATGTGGTCATCGCTTCGTCGATTGACCACGTGACTTAACGCGGCTTATGTCAATCCCATACATTTTAGTCTTTTCTTACTATGTTATCGTTTTGAAATTGTTTCTTTGTCTAAGCCCCCTGGTGTCCTGTAATACAGGTGTTATTTACGTAGGATGTAGATCAGGCACTAGCGATCCACAACCTAAGTTGTAACTTATTAGCATATATTTATTTATTTGCTGAATACAGGTAATACATAGATGTTACAAGTCATGAGGTACGGTTTCTTGATCCATATTCTACCTGCAATGTGTGTTTTTATACCCAGTAGATTTAAGATACATATACATACCCGCCTTTCGTGCCTCTGCCTGGCCACCGCGGCTGCCAGCTCCCGACATCCAAGCGGGATCATGGCCGGTGGGCGCTGGATCCGTAGAGGAGACGTCCGAGCACTCCACTCGAGGGAGGACGCGAAGCGAGCCCCCAACGTGGCCTCACCGGTGATGATCGAACAGGCAATGTTACCGGCGATGTCTAAGATTTGGATGTACTGCGCTTCTGGGCCAACCTGTATTAAGAATATTATTTGTTAGCTAACTGCACATTATTAATATACTACCTTCTGCCCGCGATTTCGTGTGTGTAGACTTCAGAATTAGGAAGTCCTAGATTATTCCTTATACACGGTTACTTTTAGGTCGTCCTGGAACCGAAAGCCATAAACTCGATCATCAAACTCGAAACGATTGGGACCATTTTTTTTTTTTAAGTAACAATATAAGAAAAACAGCTGTTCAATATACTTTGACGAGTTAGACGAACATAAATGTACGGAACATCAGATTTTTTTTATTCTTACTTTTTGAAAAATATGGTCCCAATCGTTTCGAGTTTGATGATCGAGTTAATGGCTTTCGGTTCCAGGACGACCTAAAAGTAACCGTGTATAAAATACCCTACGTTTGAAGCTGTGGGTTAATTTTTAGAAGCCGTTTGTTTAAGCGTGATAGAGTAGCAAACATCAATCCATCTATTCTCAGTAAACTTCCGTGTTTGAACGGTAGAATAGGATAGTAGGAAGTAGGATAGGATAAAAAGACGTGCTCTGTTCACTCCTCGTGTATAAATATTATTAATATTTGTAAAATGAAATCTTTTAGGTACTGGCAACGGCTGGCATGGTTTAAGGGTTCTTTAAATACGTTTGGTGACGGACTGCTAGTAATCCATGTTGGACTGCATACGGACGGTTCTCTTTTATTCATACAGTTGATATGAGACGTTTATCGTCCTGCCGTCGGGTCGTGAACGTAATGAACACGTCATTACGGATGTCACACAGCTGCCGACGTGTCAACGTGTGCAGTCCGAAACCCGGACAGCCCCAACGCCGCAGCAGCCAAGCATTAAACTCATAAATTGTAAGAGCCATCTTCTTTGCGGCATGAATGTTCACCAATAGGAAGGCTGTGGTAACCAGATCTTAACCCCCACATAGAACCGTCTACACAGCTGTTCTTCAAACCACGAGAGCCACTCAACAATCGATTTGGTCAAAAGACAAACAATCAATACCGATAAAAAAACAATGGACGTAACCAATTAATGGACAGATGTCTATATTATGAGTAGCGTTGATCCGAATATTTATAAACATGCTTTGCATATCAAAAGGTCGTTATTATTATGATCAACTATGAGCTAATGCGTCTGGAATATTATCGAATCGTTATTTTAATGAATCATTGAAATCATTAAGATTTTATTGACCTAACTTCATTTGTTTTTGTAATTGCATAAACAAATCTAGTTTACTCAAGGTTCAGATAAGGATATAGGTTCAGTGAATTTAGATACGCGTAATTGTAGCTTGCTGCCGCACTGAAGAAATATGTTTCGGCTTTTTATATAATACCATTGTTACAATTTACATGAGATATTGAACCAAATCTTGGAACCCATCATCATATCAGCCGAACGACGTCCACTGCTGAACATAGGCCTCCCCTAAAAATAGCTACAATGACCGGTTCAGCGCCGCCCGCATTCAGCGGTGTTCCGCGACCTGGTCGGTCCACGGTACGTGGTCGCCACTCGAGAGCCTTACGACCCCAACGGTCGTCTGGTCTACGAGCTATGTGCCCTGCCCATTGCCACTTGAGTTCCTTACTCGAAACCAGATAGTCAAAAAATATGTGCCCAAATGCAAAATAATTTCTTCTTCTGCAACTTAATGACAACTGTATACCGTAATGATACTGTATTAAACTTAAATTGGTAACTTACAACAATAGCATCCAGTTCGTTATGAGGTAGCCGGCATAGCATCTCATACTCTGTGCCCCCAGGCTTCACGCTCGCGACATACAGGGCGTAGTCAGTAATGAAAACCAGCAAAGGTGTCCAAGACCCATCTTCCATGCTGTATGAAGACTTTACTTTCATCATCTGAAAGAAACAAACACTGAATGAAGGTCGAAAGAAAAAGGCTTAAAAACCTCATGAATACATTTCTACAAACTTGACCTTTCGACCGATTATTTAAATAGTTTTCAAAACTTTTCGCTAAATTAGTACCTTGTACAAATCAGCGCGTAATCAAGGTCGTGTTACGGTGAATGAAATTGCCGTGCGATTTAGTAATCAAACATAATTACCCTATTTAAAGTTTCATTTGGATACGAGAATATTTGTAGCCTGAGCTTTTCATTGCACTCAATGGCTACGTTATCTTCGAAACTATCGAAGTAGGACGGTTCGTCCGCTGTCAGAAGCCTCACAGACAGCCTTTTGTTCTCTATCACCTCTTTGTCAATGAGCCTCGACATCCTGTCAGCCGACACGTGGAACGTATCAGACACCTCTTTCAATGGAAATATTATGCTGGGAAAATGTTTCTCCATTCGTAGTTTGAATTGAAAGAACTTATTGTTCTTTATTTTGAGTTCAAGGTCTTTCCTTTGACATACATTCTTCAAATATCGGTTTAATAGCGCCGACTTGTTAGATTGTAGCTTCTGGTTGCCGGGGCTGTCGAAAAAGTCGTCATTAAAGTCTTCAGCTCCCTTCAAGGTTGAATTGTCGGTGTTGGAACAGTTGTCGCTATTTACTTGTTGCGGCGGCTCGTCGTTTACTTTCTGCACTGTCGACGCCGATTTGCGACTGTACCTGTTCACGTTCTGCTTCTTGGGTGAAGACAAATGCTTGGAAATGCCATTTTTATGTTCAGTCTCATCTTGGATATTTTTATTGAATTGTCTCTTAGGTGTAGATGTCTTACTTGAAGAGTCAGTGTCGGTAGATTTATTGAGGTCGACTTTACTTGCGCTAGTGACTAGCTCTTTCACTGGTGTTGTCTCAGGTATTGGGACAAAAGTCTCTTTGGGTGCATCAAAAGCAGTTTGGAATGTATCATGGACATAGCTGTAGGAGACCCCTTTGTGTTCATAAACTGTACTTTCACAATTCACAACATACTTGCTAAGTGATGGGAGATCAGCCTTGTTAGGTTTCTTGTCAAGTTGTGCTTTCATGTTCAGAGTGAGTTTATGCCTTGGGGATCCTTCATTGGGAGTTCTATCTCCTGCCACTGTGGTTAAAGATGGTGTTGTGATTTCTTTAGATTTTGCAGTCTCTAATGGTTGGCCATTTAGGTTGATTTCCACAAAGTCATCTTCATCTTCAGCCTGGAAGCCAGAATCTAAGCTTTTGGACAGCTTTTTGTTGTGATTAACATCACAAGGTAAAGCTTCAACAACATTGTTCAATTCCAAACTGTTCTCAGGCAAACCTTTTTCTGGGGCAAAATTGAAATTGAAATTTTTGTAAAAGTTCTTCAAAGAATCTATGATATTGTTTGCATCAAGCAGGTTTAATACTTTGTTATGTGACTTTCTCTCCTCTACAATACTAGTAGTAATGTAGCGTTTTTTCTTCAATACAGATTTCACTGTGTTTGGGCTGTGTGAAACTTCAAGGGGCATTTTCATTCGATCAGTGGATTTATCAATATCAGCTTCCGAAAAATATGTCTTTCTCATAAATGCAACATGGCCATTGTTTTCAAATGCATCACAGGAGTAGGATTTCTGAGCTTTGTCACATTTTCTGTGTAACATTGAAGTTTCAGTTTTATTTGAGTGTGAGGAAGATGAGTCACTGGAAGAAGTTTCAGAATCACAGCTGAAATTAGAATCTGAGCTGTTTGAGTCACATCCATAAAGTTTCCCACCAGGCCTGGGTTCATTATTGTTGTCTTTATCATTATTATTGTCTCGATTTTGTTGATCATAGTTATGACAGTATTCAAATATGCCACTTCGGTCATTTTTAGAGTCACCATAGGTGAGGATATCTGACATGGTTTGCTGAGCTACGTCAGCTGCATACTTTGGTGTTCTATCCCCTGATGCACACCATGAGAACCTGTCTGTTACAATGTTATTCTTTTGCCTAAACCTATCACAGTATGAACTATCAGGTCCATATGAAACAAAACCTCTTTCAATGTGAATGTTATCTGTTTTTGTATTATTCAATATATCTTCATGGAATGAAACTCTTTTTTTCTGAGAACTTGGTCCACTTTGCGATTTTTTCCGACACCTTCGCCTATAAACAATATCCTCAGATAGAGACTTCTTTGGTTCATTCCTCAAAGCAGGCTTTCGAGATTCTTCAGTACTTTTTTCACTTTCTAAAGCTTTTAATACTAAATCAGGTAAGTTTTCATAGGGTTTCTTGTGTGCTTCGATTATTAGTTCTGGTACAATGTCATCAGGTACACCAATATTCTGATTGTCGATATCGCTGCGGGTCATGATGCTACTGGTAGTACTCTTGATCATGTCCTGAGAGCATGACGGTGGCGCATCGTAAACACTGTCACACGCTAATTCCTCGGCCCCTATGAGACTGTGCGACATGAGCGCTTGGCTCGTAGCCTCCGAGGCCTCACTATCTAAACACAAAACACCAGAATCACCGGGCGTATCGGCCAAACTACTCGTTGTACTAGAAATCAAGTGAGTGTTGCCTTGAAGGCACAGCTCCGTGGGCTTGCCCGCGCTTTCGTCCGCACACTCCATCCTCGCGAATTGCACTGTATCTTCAACGCCGTTTGTTGCCGCTGTCGCAATAATAGTGTCGTCAGTTCTATGACGACGTTTGCTTTTATCGATCTCGTTGCCTTTTATTTCAGTAGCCTTGTCTGTAGACATGATGATTTCTGACACTTTGGCGCTATTGAAACAATTTTATATTACTTAGGAGCGTTAGTATTGTCTCACTTTAATTACTAATCGCACTCATTTTGCCATTTATTTATAAAATTCAAGTAAAATACGACACAAAACATGACGAATACATAGCAGCCATATTTAACATTTTGACATTTTTTTTTTTTATTAACTTCTTTTTAGAGAGTATTTCCATCAACCAAAGACACTAAATGTGTCAAACAAGTAACGTCAGGCAAGAGCACACTGTTTTCTAATGAAAAAGTTCCATAGATAATAGGCGATGTTTTATGGTTTTACTCTAAAACCAAAATCAACCAAACGAAAGAAAATAAATCTTTCCATCGACAACTGTCAAAAGTTTGGTTTGAATGAAATGCGCGATTTGGTTTCGGCATAACTAGGAATAGAATAGGTTATATTTTCAATTCAAAATAGAGATAATACTTTAAATTGCATTGATGTATAAACTAAAATAATATCATGGAGACTAGGAAGACTGCTGTTTTCTTATCACTAATGTGTTTACTTGGGTGCACATGTGACGGTGCCAAAATAAACACTCCAAGAGTGTTGTTACCTTGGTTTGAGGATTTATATATCAATTTTACCTTTGAAATCATTGAGGGAGGCTGTTATACATGGTAAGACGTAGTAAAACACTTATTATACTTTATATTATTTCCGTTTGCTGTCCAGAAAGATTACATGAAGTGGTTTTTTGTAGGAGTTTGTCTCGCGATGACATCATTGACTTGGAGCCGCTGTACGATGATGCTATAGGCCACTGTTCACGAGCGGCGCGCGTCTCAGTCTCCAAATCATGTGTGCCACCTGGCTCGGTGATCATTCTCGCAGAGGAAGTCAACACTGGCGAGGTAAAGTGTAACCATGCGAAAAGGCGGGAAACTGCATCCTATTTTCATTGAAAATACTATTTACATAATGTTATTGAATTATCACCTTATCAGATATTGTTACGAGTAATATTTCAATGCTGTTTGCATACATGACATAATTTTGCTTACAGCTGATAGCACTCTAGTGGTACTTATGTCATAATTATTATGTTACATTTTAAGTCTGAGAACATAATTAACATACATTTTTATGTTTTCTGTTAACTCTTCATTATCACATTACTTAGAGTGTTAATGGACACATCAAAGGAATTACAAGATAATAGATAGTAAGCCATCTTTGTCTGCTTAACTCATTATAATAATTACCAAACATTAAAACCAGGCATTCAATGACACAACTAATTATCACAATGTAATTTTTTTACCATCCAGGTCCTCAGAGGAGATGTGGACATAGACAAGATAAGGTCTCTAAAAGTGATGAGTACAACATGGAACTTGTTCCTGGAGGAAGCACCAGAAGCCTTTGAAGTGGTTGCCTATGATGATCAAGGTAAGTTCTAATATTGTTTGGAATACAATCTTCATTTTCTTTTCAAATAAAATTGTTGAGAGACAGTAGAAGAAACTTACAAGGTATTGGTATTTTATTGTACAATGGGCTGGTATCCGCAAACTCCACATCCTAGCGGGTATTTTGTGAAAATTTTCATAATAATGCTAATTTTCACTAAATGAAAATTAGATTAATGAAAACAGGTTGGGTGTTTTAATAAGTATTTTTATTTTCTAGGGAATACATTTTCAACTTTGGAAGGAATTAGTTTTACATGGACTATAGAGAATCTTGGCAGTAATGTTGGTGAAGACCTTTTGGTTACGTAAGTTAATATTTCATTTCATAAAAAAAAAAACTGGCAAATGGCCATGATTATTATTCATTGTGCCTATGTATAACCTGTTACTGCTTGGTCAAAAGTGCCTAAAAGTGGTATAATTGCAATGCTTTGACATAAACTGTGTGGGTTATTCTCATTTTGTTTCTTTACATACATAAATTCACGCCTTTTTCCCATGGGGGTAAGCAGAAACCACAAGCATTTCGTTTGTGTGAACAAAAGTTGTAAGTTTCTATTTTTTATTTACTTTACTACTTTTTCCTCAACCCTACAGGCTCGTCAGATGGCGGGACACAGACTACGAAGCGCCTAAGGGTGTCACTGAACTCGAAGCCCGAGGTCTACGCTCGCACTCAGTCCTCCTGTATGGTCAGGCTATGGGCGAGTCTCGCGTCACTGTGTGCCTTGAGGATATATGCACGGATTTCAAACTGCAAGTCATAGCTAGCGTTGTGCTAATGCCTGCTACGGCAAGTATCGCGCCTGGTGATACACTGAGATATAGGTAAGTGGACTGAATTATAATTATTTCAAGGAGACGCCAATATTTTCTTGTGTACCAACAATTTCTACTTATTTATGTCGCACCTGTTAGTTCCTGCGCCCCCTTAACTGACGCGCCCACTTTGAAAACCCCTTGCCATTTAAACTAATGCTTTACGACTGAGCACTATTCTCATGATCGAATTCTACCATTTAATGATCTACAAAGCTATTTATAATAACATTATTTTTTCTAGGGTCGTACGAGCACGCTCCGGCCGCCTCACCGTCCAAGACATAGCAGACACCATGTACTACTTAAAAGTCCCAGACACCGGTTTAGCTCAACTAGAGGACTCTAGCAGTCTAGTCAGGGGTACAGACTTAGGAACTACGAACATATACCTCATGTCAGGAGCAACCGAGGTTGCGACGGCAACACTAACAATAGCAGAGGCTCACAGCATTCGAGTCACACTGCGTCCCTCAAGCCTACTCATAAAAGGGGAACCTTTTATTGTACACTGTATTGTGTTGGATGATAAGGGACATGCTTTGACGGCTGGTGATCAGATCTTAATAAGATTGGCAGTGGAAGGTGAAGCAAATGTTGATCTGTTGCGGTCAACGGAAAATGGTACATTGACTGATGCGGTTGCACAGAATGCTGGCTCTTTGACTATTACTGCGAGGTTGCATTCTATTGCTGGGAGGACAATTTCGCGAAAGGTATGAATCATTATTTTTTGTCGTAACGTCATATGTTTCAATCAACATTTTTATGATTAAGTGACATATTCAGTCTTCTTGATAGTGTTATGTAAATTTTGATGACAACATTATTTTTGTAGGTGGAAGGTCAAGTAACAGCAGTTGCAGTAGATCCCCTAAAAGTTGTACCACCTCATACTTACGTGGCATGGGCAGATGCAGTGCAGTAAGTAACAATTTCTCTGTTGATGACAGAATGTTAGTGCTTGCCATTAAGTATTTTAACACGTAGATCGCACGGTAAATGTAAAGAAAAACAGAAAGCATGCACTGAAACTAATGTTTACTTCTGTGTGACGTCATCTGAGTTGCAACCAATCACAGAGGGTTTTCAAACACGTGATTAAACAAAAAAAATCATTTATGTTTTTTATACAGAAAGTGACCTTATTTTTTCAGAACATCAATAAAATATGCTTTTTACAGTACATTTTATTAGGATGACAACAAATTGTTCCATATTTTAAACACAGTCAAATAGCCTATTAGCAACACAGTTGCACGTCGACTTCCCTCACTCTCTATCTGGTGGGACGGTAATCCGTCATGACCGCCGAGATATCAGGCTTTGGACCAACGGCTTTACGTGCTTCCCAAGGCACCATGGTGTCACACCACATACTACCAAACTTGCTGCCACTAAGTAATTCCTAATGGAAAACCTAAAAATTTCTTTACCTGACTGCATGGTCTAACTGTCTCACTGGCGATTTGTAAATTTACTGTATATCTATATCTGTCTAATTTTTAGGACAATTAAGACCTAATATTTTGTTATGTTATTTAAGTACAAAATAATATTTTTATTCTCAGGGAAATTAATCTTAAACACATTGGTGGAGGCGACGAGCCGGTTTTGTGGTCGGAGATAGAGAACGAGATGACACCAGGTCCTCTCTCTCTAACACCCGAAGGCGTTGTGACGATACGAGGAACCGGCGAGGTCGGCGTACGGGTTCAGTTGAAGAATTACCCACATGTGAAAGCTATTGGAAGGTAAGATGATTGTTTACGGTTTTAGGCACATATTTTCTCAAAGCATTTCGAAATCAACAGTAGTTTTAAGTGATAACATCATCTTATTATGAGGCGAAGTTGCGTATCAAATGAAATGTGAAAAAAAACTTGATATTTTCAACTGCAAAATGTTACTGTAGATCTACAATTAATAAATTTCTGAATTTATGGCTGTCTTAATTATCCGTTATAATTTTTTTATATTCTTTAGGTTATAGAACCTCAATTCTATAGTATATATTTTTTTACAGAGTATTGTCGACGCCGTTCGAGATGCTTCAAGTATCAAGTTCAGGCTACGCTCGCGTCGGCAAGCCACATCACCTACACATAGCCGTTACAGCAACAAACCCTGAAAACGGAGAACTGTTTAATTTTCATATGTAATTATAGTAATCATTATTATATGCTATGTCCATATGACAGTTATGTTCATTAATATAAGGTTTAATTTACAATGTTTATAGAATCTTTCGTGAAACGCAGTCACTGTTCGCTGGGTATTCAACTGCATAGTTATTTTGACATATGTTTGTCGTAAAAGATGAATGATGAATTTGTATTTTTCACAGATGCAACTGTGCGTCGTTCGCTGTAACGTTGCTGGAGGGTCCAGAACCGCAGAATGTTACTGTAGCAAACTGGATGCAACCTATAGGTTAGTATAACATTCACACACTTTTTAGCTTTGTTTTTATTTTGTATTTAATGCAAAAGGTAATTCACGCACTGACTTAACGCTAAATTTCAAAAGCCACAACTATTGCTGGTAGTTAGTATAATATTGGTAGGAGATGGCAGCTAAAAATGGATTTTGCGACAGGGCCGAACTAAGGTTGTTTTTGACTTTAACGCGGGCGAGGTCACGGTAGCTAGTCTTATATTCTAGCTAGTCTTGACACACTTGTTTTCCAGATGGCGCGTGTTGCGTGTTGGAGTGTGCGTGGAGCACGCGCGGCGTGTCCACGGTGCGCGTGTCGCGCGGGCGCGTGGGCGACACCACGCGCGTGGCCGTGCGCGCCGCGCCCAGCCTGCTGTGGCCGCTGCACGCCGCCGCCCTGCCCGGCGCTACGCTACCGGTAAGCAGGAATAGAAAACCAATTCTTAATTAAAAACGTTCGAAATCAATGCCAAAACATGTAATAATAGCAGATGGGTTATGGTTATGGGCAAATGGGTTGGATAATTAGAGGCAATTTTGACAAGTTGAGAATGACCGGTAAAATTAGAATGGATTTACCAAAAATAAAAGCCGTTTTCCAGCAATCATTTTGGCTCAATAATATTAAATTTGATGAACTGCATGTGTAGTTATCAGAGTAGTATAATGCCCGATTTCACGAAACACTAATTAGAACCCAAAAGTAATGCCTAAAGTAAAAATGGGAAAATGTATCATTCTCCACATAAAAACGATCTCGATCGATACTATTACTTAATCAACAACTTCTTTACAGGTTCTAGCAGAGGGCGAAGCGTTGGTACCGCTCTCCCACGACACGCGAGTGTCCGAGTTAATACCTCGTGATGGTCCACCGCCTCATAGATACCCTGATGTTCAACTCTTCACCTTCAAATGTCGAAGGGTACGTGTTTGGTTGTCATTTTAACTGTAACGAAAATTCTATTCTTGTTTTGTTCACAAGGTTTGTATGAAAGAAGGTTTTTCCATCGGAAGTGCAAAAATTTCACTCGTGCGAAGCTGGAGTGGTTCACTAGAATGTATATAAAAATCAACTGTTATGCGTTAGTCTCGAAAATCTCGAAAATGGCTGGACGGATTTGGATTCCTTTTTTTTTGTTTTCGTTTTATTCGGAATTAAAATTTATGAAAAAAAAAGTTAGGGAATTTGCCCAGAATTGTGGTTCTGCTAACTCACAATTTTTTTTATATATTCTTCCACAGAAAGGCGAGGCCCGTTTGGAACTGATATCAGAAACGGACGAGGAACGCGAGTCAGTGACGCTTGACGCTCGGTGTGCGCCGCACGTGTCGAGAGTACGACTGGAGCCGCCAGACACGCCCGGCAACTGTTCTATACCACCCAAGTTCGTATAATCTACTTGCCTACGACTTCTTCCGCGTAAACTTTGATTATCGTGGACACAAGTAGCATATGTTCTTAACCGGATTTTAAGCTACTTCTTTGTAAAAATTGATTACGATTAGTTCAGTGGTTTTATCGGGATGAAGTAACAAATAGACTGACAGACCTGTGCATTTAAAATATTAGTGTGGTTAGTATACTCGTTTTGAGTAGGAGACAGAGGCTACTGTACTCTGTTTTACAATAAGCTTTATGGCCAGACTTATCTATTCTAAGGCCTTTAGATAGGGTAGTGCTTTTATCAATAGTTGTGACATGCATCACGAGTTTTATAAACTTTAATCAATCTACCGAAAGTAGAATAAAATTAAAAAGAAAAACGAAAACTTGCCATTCAAGATAAAAAAGGTGACGGCTCGCGGGCGGTTGGCTGGCACCTGACGTTTGGATGTTTCAAGACAGTTCAGTGCGGGCTGTTGCCATGACATCAAGGTGCTGACATAATGACCATATCACAACCACAATTTCTTTACAGGATCTGGATTCGTCCTGGACAAGAGTTATCAGTAAAAGTGACTCTCCTAGACGCGATAGGACGTGAGCTTCTCGACGAGAACGGTCCTAAGATGTCGTGGGAGATAGAGCCGCATCACCCCGGCTTACAGTACAAAGCCACGGACCGGCTGTTTGTTGAACCACATCCTGAGTACGTGCCCGTACCTGTACCGTATAAGTATTATCAAGTAAGTATTTAATTATATACTGAGAGTGAAACTCATTATTGTGTTATATTCGTAAAGTAACTGCCTTTTCGATAGAGTTGTAAAGATATTTTTTTATTGGTATATTGAATGGAGTATAGTTTATTCTGTTACTCTAAAACATTTCTCACTAAAGTGAGAAAGAAGCTGCATAGGCAAAAAAAAAACGAGTTGGCGCTTCAGTAATTGAGAAATGCAATTCTGGGTAAAAAGGTAGTCTACACTCGAATTGGTCTATGGATTTGATTGTTTATAGACAATTTAAGTCTTTGTTCTTAAATTAAATCTTGTCACCTTGGGTCTTTGTGACCCATATTACTTGTACCATCATTAGTGCAAACATTGGCCTGTGTAGGATTGAAATACGATGTTGCCAAAATATCGTGGTCTCTCTATAATTTGCGTATTTAATGCTTGGTAAATTAAAATACTATGTTATTTTAAGACTTTCTCGTTGTCTAGTAATGCTGTTGTTTTCAGGTAGTGTTAGCCGATGACCTAGCTATTGGATGGACTGGTGTGTTAAAAGCGAGCATTCCTGATGCGTCTGCGTCTATTCAAGCGAGAGTCGTCGCTCCGTTGAAATGCGATCCACTGAAGGTAAAAATTTAAAATATCGAATAATTCGAATTTTCAACTTGCTATAAAATGAACTCTATTCTGATTGGACGACCGAAGTAATAGCAGCTAATCAAATTTGATATAGATACAGTTTAAAACTTATTATGATTTGTGAAACTTTTTAGACTTTGTGTTATTGTAGTATTTATAATTATTATATTTTTAAATTACATTGTATTCACATTCTTATAATTATTAAATATTATTGTACATGTAGAAAGTATTGTAAAACATTATTTTTCAAGATTAATTAGATTTTGCCCATTCATTTCCATACAAAACCACCTTATGGGAGGGGCAATAAGATTTAATATTTATTTTTTCTTGTAAATGTAAATTTCGTTTCAAAAGTTCCTTTTAATAGTATTAATGAAATAAACGATGTTACTTTGTCAGCTTTTAAGGCTTCGAGACTCTTACAAGTGGTAATATCTTAAGAAAAATCTTTTTTCTAGGTCAATATTGCGTGGGAAAGTGAGACAGTGAGTAATATAGCAAGCATCACAGGCGGCAGCGGTCGCTACGCCGTGGAAGCGCCCAAAGGTGTGACAGCAGAGGTCGAGGATGGAGCCCTCACGGCCACCGTGCCCGGGCCAGGCTCCTACGACCTTGTCGTCACTGATATGTGCGTTCAGGGCGAGAAACAGCTGATTGAGGTGAGTTTATGGTTCAAGCTATGAAAGTAGGGTGAATGACCGTGGTTTTTTTTTAATAAGGATCAAATCAATCAAGTCTATTCCATGCCTGTAGTTTTATCATAGATTAGCTTTTTCCGTGACTGTCCGCGTAGATGTCGGTTATCGCGGACCAGGTGAAGTCGCGGAATCAAAGTAGCCTGTGTTGTTTCTTGAGGTTCATACTTACTCCGTACAATTACATACATACATAACATCACGCCTGTAATCCCCGAAGGGTTAGGCAGAGGTGTTCCCATTAGTACACCCACATTTCGCCAGTTATGTTTTTTAGTCCCATGTAATAGGGGGCGAGCCTATTGCCATCAACCGGGCACAAATCCAGACTCCGAGGCTACTGAGAAATTCCTGATGGAAAAACCCAATAACACTTTGCCCGACCTGGGAATCGAACCCAAGACCTCATGCACAGCAGTCGCGCTTGCGACCACTAGACCAAAGAGGCAGTCAATCCGTACATTTTTTTTAAATTAAAATCGTTTGGGTAGTTCATCCGCGAAAACGTAACAGAAAGACACACAACAATGTGCGAGTTGTTACACTACTCAACAGAGAGTCAATGCTTTGCCATATGGCGTGTGGGAGGTGCTCGTGGCTAAGTAACAACAGCCGCACGGGTCGATCCATCAGGTTAAGCTACGCTTGCCGGGGTTTGTCCGTGGATGGGTGACCATCTTTATATGCCGAGATTCCTGCGTGCTTCGGAAAGCACATTAAGCCGTTGGTCCTGGCTGTCATATGTAAATCTTTACAGCACTTCTCAGTCACAACATAACAGACATTATAATTACGATTCCCATCAGGTTCACATCGAAGAAGTATTAAGTGTGGAAGTGTCAACATCTCGAGCAGTGGGCGTCGGCGCATGCGTGCCCATCTCCGCGCTAGTGAAGGGCGTGTCGCATCGCTACCTGAGCGTGGGCCGCGCGCCCGACTGGCGCGTGGCCGGGTACGTCGCCGTGAAGGACGGCCTCATGTGTGGGTTAAAGGAGGGCACGGGCAGGGTCAGGGCACTCTTCGGAGGCGTCTGGAGCCCTGAGGTTGAGGTGAGGATGTTGATAAATTAAATAAAGAGGCTCTACAAGCTTGATATTGTAAGACCTAAGTAAAATTGGCATAAATAGAGCTTCTAGTATGTTTAAAATGGAAACTAGTACATTAATTAATTAGTACCCATTAGATAGGTTTAAAGTTGTTTTTGTTTATTGTCATAAAAACTTAAAGTAACAGTTCATTTAAAATTAGATACAATGTGCTTATGTCACTTAAGCGCAAGCTTATGGACATGTGTATTCTCCCCATCTTGACCTATGGTGCACAGACTTGGTCTTTGACTAACATCCAAAAGTCCAAACTCAAGGTTTGCCAACGTGCTATGGAGCGCAGCATACTTGGCGTTAAACTAACAGATCGCGTACGAAACACCACCCTGCGCTCCAAAACACAGATTATTGACGTGGCTCAAAAGGCTGCCCAGCTAAAATGGGACTGGGCTGGACACGTCTGCCGCATGTCGAACAATCTGTGGGCCCGTAGAGCCCAAGATTGGTGTCCCGAAACGACAAGACGGGGACGCGGCAGACCAAGAAGGAGATGGCGGGACGACTTGGTGGGCTTCCTTGAGAATTGGCAAGACGAAGCGCAAAATCGCGAGAAATGGAAGGAATGGAGGGAGGCCTTTGCCCAGCAGTGGGACAGTACAGGCTAGTTATAATAATATAATAATAATAATAATAATGTGCTTATATCTCTATAATGTTTGTCTCTAGGGTGTTGGCGATATTTCAGGGTACATACATGTTTCTTGAGATTTTATCACATAATTAGACAATTTTTACTAGACATCACTACAAAAACGACTGGGCTTTGCTTTTCATACCATTTTACAGACATAAGGTCTGTTAAAGAATATGTATATGCATGATAAAATAAAATAAAAATCATTAACAAACCTTCACTCTCAGACACAACCAGATAGCAAATATCATTCATCAAATTCATCAAATTGCACTCAAACACAGTCTCATACAAAATACTAACACTCCTTACTTCTTCTTCTTCTTATCGTGTGGGTAGTATGGCCTAACAACCCTACACACCCTAGTGTCAGAGTTTCTAAACCGCCTCAAGGGCCTCTGACGACGTCTGATGTTCAAGATAAACTTAAGAAAGCACAAATGAATTGAAAAATTCACATTGGTACTTGCCCGGATTTGAACCCACAACCTCATGCATGAGAGGCGGGCGCCTTAACCACTGGGCCATCACGACACACTCCTTACTACAAATAACCCACAAGAAAGGTTTTAAAACTTACCTGCAAGTATAAAATAAAGTATTTTGTATTCAGGTGCTAGTGTTCCCGCCTCTGGAGGTGGTGCCGTCGAAGGCGCGCGTGCCTCCGGGAGCGCGGCTACAGCTGCGGCACACGGGCGGGCCTCCTGCACACCTCGCGACATTGCAGTACAAAGCTACGTCGGGACTAAGCCATATTGAGGTATGTATAACTGGGCCAAGTGATACCTAAGCGGGAGATATTCGGTTTTATACAGTACCAGCTTCGCCTCGCGACTTCGTCCGCGTAAATGTCGGTTATTGGCGATCTAGTCTTGTTTTTCTATACAAACTTTGGATCCCGTTTCATCCCCTTAGGGGGTGAATTTTCCGGGGTTGCGGGACCTCCGGGGTTGCGGGACGTCTTAACAGGATACCGTGGCCCCGGAACGTAAAGGGTAACAGGAGGAACAGGGTGGTTTTTTAGTCAGTATAAGTCTGACAGTCCCTTCTGCCCCACCCAGGGCGGAAGGAGTCATTTGATGATTTTTAGCAACTAAAAAAAAAAAAATAGTAATAATAAAAAAAGGTAACGTCATAATAACTATCTGCGTGCCAAATTTTAGCGCAATCCGTTCAGTGGTTTCAGCTGTATGTTGATAAATCTGTCACTCAGCATATATAGATTATCTTTAGCCCGCGTCAAAAATAGTGACGTATGAACGCGACATTTAAAAATTTCTTCCATTTCTGTTGACAGGTGACGCCTTCAGGTTCTATTCACGGCTTATCAATCGGCACTTCCCGGATCAAGCTCGTGGCTACCGACATCGCTAACATTGAGATGGCGAGCGCTGAATCTGAAGTTGAGGTAAAGTTTTTATTACCTTTTAATTGTACAAGTATTTCATATCATGTAGTCAATAATTAACTTTTGCCAACAAATTTGTCCGCGTTAATACCGGTTACCGGAGAAGCAGAAATAATTGCTGATTAAATAGCCTCTGTTCTTATTTAGGTTCCAAGCCACCTATTAGTCGAATTTCATTTATCATCATCATCTGCCTTGCTTTTTCCAAATTATGTTGGAATCGGCTTCCAGTCTAACCGGGTGCAGCTGAATACCAGTATTTTACAAAGAGCGAATGTCTATTTGAACTCCACAACCCCATTCAATTTTATTAGTATGGACTTGGTTTCGCTGCGATTATATAGCAGACAGACAGATATTTTTGAATTCAATATCAGTGTGTGTACGTATACTACAGTTGGTTAACAATAATCGCCTTGCATCTTCTTGACTTGAGACATTAATCCCCTTTAATGTGAACAGGTAATCCCAATATCAGGCGTGCGTGTGAAGGCGGCGACGCAGAGCCTGCTGGTGGGCGCGGCCGGGCCCCTGTGGGTGGAGGCGGGCGCGCTGGGGGCCGCGGCGCTGGCCGCGCTGGCCCCCGCGCCGCGCGCCACCTGGGGTCTGCGCGACCCCACCTCCGCCAGGCTCTACACTACTCATGCTGATGGTAACTCACATTTACTTTTAAAGCTGTTTTCAAGCATCATCATTATATCAGACTATAGCTGTCCACTGCTGGACGCAGGCCACCCCCATAGAGTGCCAACCATCCCGGTCTCGAGCAGCCTACATAAATCCGCTGCCCGTCACCTTCTTTAAATCGTCGGTCCTCCGTGCAGCTGAGCGTCCCACACTACGTTTGCCTAAACGAGGTCTACTCTCTGACACATGTCTGCTCCACCGATCGTCTGTCCGCTTGCAGACATGACCGGCCACTTCCACTTTTGCGTAATTTCAATTGAACAAATTCATAAAAAAATTATGAAAATAGCATATGACATGAGTGCATTGGTGATTATTCTCAGATATGCTGGAGAGATCAGTAGCGGAAGGCCTATCGGTGCGAGTAGTGCCTTTGAAGCCAGGAGTCATAACTATTGATGTTAGAGTGAGAAACATGGGACAGGTGAGTTGATGATTAAGTCAAAGTCAAAAAACAATACAATGAAATAGTATAAATTATTTTTTAGGTGGCAGTTAGTTCAAGCATCAAGCCGGTACAGGCAATTGAGTACCTTATTTTTGAATTATTACTAGTTTCTGCCCGTGTTTCGATGTCCATTATCGCGGATGCAGACGAAGTCACGGATTAGAAAATAGCCTATGACCTTATCCAGATCTCAATCTAAATTTCATTACGATCGGTTCAGTTACTTTGCAACGACAAGGTAACAAACAGACAAATAAAATTACTTTAGTAATTATAATACAAATTGGTGTAATCTTACAAAAAAAATTAAAACGATTTAGGTGTCAAACCCTTTAGGAGCTGTGATGCCACAGATAACACAAATCACACGTTAAAGTTATAATACCCCTCTGTTTTCGCCAAGAGTTCAAAAATACGGCTAGTGTGGTCTTTTTCTAAAACGTATTTTTCTACTACAGGCAGCAGAAACCCGTTCCTGGGACAGTACGATCGAGATCCTAGGTCTATCCGACATCCGGACATCAGTCGAAGGTCAATCCAAGGAGTTTACTTCAGGAGACAGGCTGGCGCTAGCCGTAAGCTCTGTGGTCAAACTGAAATCTTTGCCTCGAGGAAGTTGGAAGGCATATGGCGATGGAGCTTTTTCTGTAAGCACTGCTGGAGAAGTGACGGCTGTGAGACCAGGATATGGAGTCATACTGGCTCAGCATAAAGATGAGAGGAATAATATTTATAGAGAAACGGTGAGTAGTGTGTTTCGTTAAATTAAAAAAATATATTTTTAAAAGCAATCTTCTATGATTTAGTGTAACGTATTTCTCCTTTCATTTGATATTCATATCATGGAAGTGCGCAAAATTACTAATCCGTAATCTTGGCTGGTCCGCCATATTGGATTTAAAATGACGTCACCATGCATTGTCATCTAAACTAATTGGGTATGCAAAATATCCTGTCGTTAAAGTTCATTTTGAATGTCAAGAATTTCAATGACATTTTTTTTATCTTGTATTTTCAGGCGATCCACGTAGAAGTGGCAGTACCATCATACTGCACAGCCGAGCCATCAGGCGAGCCACACGAGACCAGTGTACGACTTGTAATGAGGAACTCTGTAGGGAGACCTCTGCTGGCGCCTCACGCCAACGTGTCCGGGATAGGACCATTCCCTGCTCACCCACGACCTGCGCCTACGAGCTACAGGTCAGTGAACTAACGTCCTAGTATAAAGTCAGTCAAATCATACGATTAGACCATTAAAAAGCTTTTTAGAACGTCATATACAAGAATAAAGAATCAAATGTAGTCGCCCCTTCCCAAGGTAGTTTGCATGGCAAAGAAACTCAATACTTAATCTTTTGAAATAAATATTTTACAATATTTTGTATAAGAACAGACTTATGAATAATTTACTACTCAGATAATTTTGAAAATGGCTCTATTTTTGTTTAAACGAGCAAATCTCCGAAACTACTGATCCGATTCTTAATATTCTTTCTGTTATGGAAAACTACGTTATACCCCAGTACCAAAAAATAGGAATCCTTAAGAAAATTCACGGGGACGAAGTCAAGGGAGAAAGCTAGTTTTGTATAAATTAAATTTCTTTTCCAGTGTTCTTGGAAATGAACTGTTGATACCAGGCTTGGATACGACGGGCGCGTACATGACCTTCCATGGGTCTGTGAGTGGGGTCACAGTGAAAGACGAAGTGTGGGTCACCGGGACTGATCTGCGAGCTGACAGGGTTGTTGGTAAGTACAACAGACTATTTTAAATTGTTTTCTAATTAATACGATATTATTGACAGGTTTAAGGTCTAATTATAAACGTCTTTTGAGAGGGTCCTCCTGCCAGTCGGGTTACCAGTCTGGTGGGCTACAGCCCCACGTGTGTTGTCCTAAGTTTGTATATACGGGGAACATAACATAGCCGTAAACTACACATACGACACATCAAACTAAGCAACACTGAGCAAAAATGATTGCTGAAAAATAACTTATATTTTTAGTGGGAAAAATCACTGTCTACAGTATAATGCAATGTGCATTCAACAGTTAATACTTACTTGGTTCTTTTTATACTTGATATTGGTGCCGATTCCCTTGGTCTTAAACTAAACTAAAATTAGACTATTTCTATCTTTTTCTGTCCAATAAAATAAGAAAGAGACTAAAGTAAATAAGAGCTGTCAAATTTAGTCAATCTGACACATCCATACAGTTATAGTTGACATCTTAAAACGTATGGATTAAAAATACGGAGAAGTGCAAGACAAAACTTATTTGACATCGCTAACTTAGTTATTTAATGTCACCGTCCTTTCCTTTCGCTGTATGAGATGTCAATTCTCTAAATTTAGTCTAGTTTGTGAACAAGGGAATCGGCACCAATGTCGCCAATGTTACAAAGAATTTTAATGCCGCGATGTAGAAAACGTCCTCTCGCATGCGGTGCGATAGTTGTCACAAATTAATTTCCCTTGCATATTCATTCTCTTAACATAAATATTTTAACATCAATATCCACCTTGCCAGTGACGGGCAGCTGGGGCGTGTGCCTGGAGGGCGTGGGCTGGCGCTCGCCGGCCGGCGTGGCGGTGTTCCCGGGCAGCGACGTGTCGCTCGCCGTGCTGACGCGCGACGCGCCCGCCACGCACGTGCTGCGGCTGGACCGCCCGCACAACGTGTTCACGCTGCACCAGCTGCAGCTAGACAAGGTATGTAAAAACCGATCTTCTTATCGTGTGGGTAGTAAGGCCTTACGACCCTACACACCCTAGTGTCAGTTTCTAAACCGCCTCAAGGGCCTCTGACATGGTTTGAGTGGAACAGTAAGTCCGAGGTAAAAACCGATAGAAGTTTGGGTTTGGCCTGGTATCGTCCAAAAGACGGATTTCGGCTGCTATCCGGCCGAAACCGTTACTACATTCGGGAGTTTGCGCGCTGCGATCGAATATGTTCGGTGCGAGCTGCGAGCGACAAAGTATCATTTTGCCGCAAGATATAGATTTGAGTCAACACAGGATTTTCTTTTGTGTCTGTGATTGCTGTAGTAAAGAATTTCAAAGAGTATTAATCCATGTGTTGTTTTATAATAAATGCGAAAGTAACTCTGGTTTGTCTGTTAGTCTTTCTGTACCACTGAACCGATTTTAATGTAATTTGGTACGTAGTATGTATGAAACCCAAGGCTACTTTTTATTCCGCGACTTCGTCTGCATCCGCGATAACCTCTTTACTCGAATTAGTATGTAAAAATATATTTTTTATGCCTCTTAGATGGAGTTCCTCCCCGGCGAGTGGCCATCCTCTTTGGTCCCGCTCTCGTTCACGGCGTCAGGCCTGACGTCAGGTCCCCTGCTCTGCACAGAACAACAGCGCTACGCACTAGAGGGCGCCGCGATCGAGCTGCCCTACAGCTGCAGGACCAAGGCGCCGCACACCGCTGTGCCGGTCCTACATGTTATTAATGGTAAGGAAAATCCATCAACCCTTTTGGTGGAAAGTGTTTATTACCGCATATAGGAATCTTCAACCAAGGCATTACAGATGAATTGCGCTAAAAAAAGCGCTCTTCCTCTCTCTACTTATTTAAAATTTTGCTGTGCCTGACAGGGTCCATGATTGTTTCTAATAATATTTCTAATTTTTATTTTACCACCTGTAAGAGTACATCATGGATTGCAATAAATGATTTGATTTGAAAATGTCTCATGGGCCTAGTCTCAGTCAGGTGCAGCATATAAACTATAACTTATAATAAGAAAACAATTTTTTTTATAGTGTTTACTTGTTTAGTATCAAATTATTGATGCAATACACAAACTATAATAAATAGATGATTATTATTATATAATATAACAAAATAAATAAATTAATAAGGACGTAGCATAGGCTACTTTCTAATCTGCGAGTTCGTATTACCAAAAATCACACGGGCGAAGTCAGCGGCAAAGGCTAGTTTAGCTATAAATTGTGATTGTGAATCGCACACTAATACAATTAATTTTCCTTACAGGGCAAATGGGCTGCAAAGTAATTCCAGCGACGCCAATCACAGATGCGTTAGAAGTGGAACTCTGCGCTGAGTGGGGAGCGAACAGGGCGTGTACTAAAGTGTTATTGCTGCCTCTGATCCGACTGTCCACGAACAAAGTGTCGTTACTGACGCCCCCCACAAGTTTCACTATCACGGGACATTCGCAAGCTTTGAAGTTAGTCAGGTTGACACCATCGCCTGGATTGAAGCTGGAAACTAATGTTCAAAACGGTGAGTGAGAATATATTAATTAATTTTGTAACACACTCGTTCGTAAAGCGGCTGTTGTTGTACCGCTTTTACGGTCGCGTACTTTTTATTTTACCATTACAGCATTAGTGCTGGGTTTGGATTTACATACCTGTTCTTCTCTGCAATCATATATTATGCTCGAGGTTTTCTCAGGGAATTTACAGTAGTATTACAGGGGTTCTTCAAAAAGGGTATGGACAGGTTATTTTATAGTTTCTTGCTCGTTCTTTTCCATAGAGGCCTACGTCCATTTTGGAACGAGCTTCAAATTTCTGAATAACGGACCGACTCCTTGACAAATCAAAAGTGCCTGCAAATGGTTTAATTGAAATAAATGAAGTAAAAATAAATCATTATTCCCTTCTTTTCGCAGGTGAAATGACTGTAATAGTAACAAACGAAGCATCGACCTGCGGTCACGGATGGGTGACCGTGCTGTCTAAGCTGACCGCTCAAGAACTACGCGTCGACGTGCAGAGGGAATGTGACGTCGCTTGCGGCACGCTGCTGGGCGCTCTGTTCTCTCTCATCAAGCCGTACATGTCGACTGTCATCACGGTCGCCGCGGCCGCTGTAGCGTATCTATATAGTAAGTTACTTGTTTATTCAGTTATTAAAGAGGGAATGTTTTTATGAAACAAAGAAAAACGTAGGTTTAAAGTATTTTTGTTTTTAAGTAATAAGTTTTATTTCCAAGTTTACAATTTAGCAAAGTGACACTACTATAACAGAATATTTAAACTAAAAAAAATAAAAACACCACTAGAAATAAACCTTTGGCACCCAAGTTAAGATAAAACTTGTGTTATGGTTAATAACGATGCCGTTAGTTTTTAACCATCGTTGTTCTCTGATGGATTTTTCAATAGAATCTTGTATTTGTGTCGTTAACGTTAGTATAGTTAGCTTATATCTTATGACGTCACCATACATACTTGTCGCGTCGGCATAGACATTCTTATGGGACTGCACGTCGCTCTATTTGGCTCCATTTCAGTCTATATTTGCTCATACTTTGGAAAATGAATAAGATATAAAATGAAATTTTTTATAACCAATCAAATCGTATTTTTTTGTCAAATATTGTATACACTTTTATTGAGCATCCAAAGTACCTACTCCAAAAACAAACAAATTTTCTAATCAGCCATTTCTTTCACAGTACAACAAAGATTGCAGCGCAAGGCCCAAATCCGAATGCCAACGGACCCGACCGAGACAGTGCTACCTCCAGAATCGCCTCCCGTCATGAATCGGTCCCGTACTTGGTCCCGAAGCCCCTTTGCGTCGAGCGGGCCGATCGCGCCCGTATACGGTGACGCGAGCATGCTACCCGAACAAAGCTTCTCGCCAAACGCGACGAGAAATTCTATGTTCCTATAGCAGTTGGAGAGGGAGAGGGTTGCCAGGAGGGGAAGACGGGGCCTCGCCCATCATGTACGGCGGTTTTTTACGCCTTTGTTGACCGATTTTTAATAAATAAGAACCTGATAGCTGCCAGGTGATGAATGTTTGGGTAATCCGGGTAATTTGTGCCTAAGCTTTTATACTCATACATACGCTTCCGTACTACGTAATTAAAATTTAGGGTGGTTACTGACCGATTCTTCTAAATAAACATGATAACAAACCACTTTTGCAAACAAACGATTTATTTTCAGCCTTGAGGTAGTTGAACGAAAAAAAAAGCATGATAAAAGTTGAATAGTTTTATATAAAAGAATAAGTAAATTAAATTACCTACAGCTGATGGTGTTTATTTTGTTACTCAATTGTCTAAGCCTATTGGGATAAATGAGGTATTGCAAATTTCTTTATAATATAAAAATAACGCCTCTCTGGGTAAGTTGTTTGTTATCATTCGTATTCGTATCATTAACAAGTATCTACCAGTACCCATATGTATACCATTACAAGATGACTGCCTCGTTGGTCTAGTGGTCGCAAGCGCGACTGCTGTGCATGAGGTCTTGGGTTCGATTCCCAGGTCGGGCAAAGTGTTATTGGCCTTTCCCATCAGGAATTTCACAGTAGCAGCCTCGGAGTCTGGATTTGTGCCCGGTTGATGGCAATAGGCTCGCCCCCTATTACATGGGACTAAAAACATAACTGGCGAAATGTGGGTGTACTAATGGGTACACCTCTGCCTAACCCTTCGGGGATTACAGGCGTAATGTTATGTTATGATGTTATGTTTACAAGATGACTGCAATGCTTTTAAAGTTATATAATATCAAATTGGTCGTGTCTTCTTCTGATCTGGCAACCCTGCAAGGGTATTGTTTCGCCGTATCGGTGTATTGTAATGTTAAATAGTTAATAAGGTGACATCAGACGACGAGATGGTCGCGACAGTCTGTACATATTGGCAGTTGCACGTCGGATTCGTCTGTCTCTCTCTCTCTCATTGAGAGATTTAGTTATTTCGGTGTGAGAACAGCATGCGTTTGCTGATTGGTACGTACTTTAAACCCACGGCCGGAAGTCGCAAGCGCGACTTATCCTGGGTGTGATTCACAGGTCGGGCAAAAATTGTAAATGGGTTTTTCCATTAGGAACTTCTGAGTAGCAGCCCGAAGTTTGGGAGTTGGTGGTGTGACACCCCCGTGTCTCGGAAAGCACGTTAAGCCGTTGATCCTACTCCTGATCTCTCCCTGGTTGTGTCGGATTGCGGTCCCATCAGACAGTGAGAGATAGGGGAAGAGTGCATCTGTGTTTTGCAGACACACTGGTGTACTATAATAATCTGTAGCGTACTTTACTAGTCTCCATTGAGATAGGCCGCCGTGACCAAAATCGGTCTATCGAATATTATTAAGACCGCGGCTTAAAAAAAAATGTGACAAATTGTCAAGACAGTAAGTTGCTGTGATTGGTTGTTCATAATTCAGTCCACCTATCACTAGCGTAGCTAGCATGAGTGGCACCCGAAGGATAAAAAATAATAAACGAATGTATGTTCTTTTTTTGTCACGGTAGGGTGTCACCCCCGGGCTGGTGGCACCCGGGTCGCACAGCCCCTACGCCCTCCCTAGCTACGCTATTACCACCAATCACAGTGTTCCATACATTTTGCGTTGATTTTCGTTTGAGAAACCAGGGGTTACTCAACTTTTAGTCAGTATAGTTTTTTTGGACTTAGTCATGAAATGTTGACAACAACTATCTTAGTTTTAGGTGACGATGTCATGTGTAAATTGTGGTTCAAGAAGTAGTATTAATATAAAAATAAAATAACAAATAATAACGAATCGACTACACATTGACTACACATTATTAATTAAAACTGTAAAACAGGATTAATAGGGATGTAATGAAGTTTTGGAAAGAGGACATCACACGGTTAAGGAATCGGATCGGATGCATATTTACCTTGACATAGAGTCGGTTCACATCTGACGGAAGATACGCCGCGTATCGTCAGTCGCGTAACGCAGAATCAGTCAAATAGATATTCGACTGATTCTTTCCGATGATGCGTTAGTGCGTCGACCATACTAAAGACGATACATTCGACGTATCTTCCGTCAGATATTAACCGACTCTTAAGATTACCAAGATGTTTCGGCTTGAGTAAAAGTCAAAACATTTATTTAAATAGACCAATTACAGACACTTTTGGAATTATAAAGGCGACTCCTTTTGTCATTTAGTCAGAAAATTGAAGCTTATTATGGAATAGAGCTCAAACTTTTTATTGCATTCATGTGTTACATTATTTTAAATCCAACATGAATACCGATAAAGTCACGGCAAGTTCGTTTATACCTATAATTAGAGATGTACACCGATGTATGTGATAGGTACACCACTGCCTAACCCTTCGGGGATTACAGGCGTGATGTTATTTATGTGTGTATGTTAGAGATGCATACATGTTTTTTTTTATATCGAAGAAAAACACGCGATTTCGAGTTAGTCGTAGATTTTTTCTCATATTTCTGACAGTAATATCCATACTTTCTTAGCGAAAAATTATTTTTAGGTAAATATGCATTCAGTTTGATCTCTCGGTATGAGTGAAAGATAAGAAACTATAAAACCGAACATTTCTTAAAACTTAATGTGCCTTTAAAATCCTTGTTAGTATTATCAAACACAGCAAACGTGTAAACAAAACTCAATATGTACTCTTTGCTGCTACTTTATCCACATAAAATTGTTTCTATAGCTGTTATTACGTCACTAGCTATTCACAGACAGCCCTCACCCTTCCCGACGTAATTAATCCGCCATGATGGTGAGGGGAAGGGTGTAGTCAGTGTACGATCAACAAAAAAGAACATCGTCATAATTATTGAAGTTTTAGTAGAAACCAATAAAGTTTTTCGAACAAAATTTAATTTGATTGATTGAAAATCGTCGTGATTTGGTTTCGGGCAATTACCAATGTGATTTTCTATTTCATATGTACTTTCAAAATTTATCTTGGATTTCACTGACTTAAGTGAAGGAAAATGTAAGAAAACCTGGACTTATAATTCATATAAGTCTGAAATTGCCAATCCGCCTTAAGGAAGCGTGTTGATTAATGCTGGTGCTTTCCCTGTATGGAAAAAAGTCTCTGCATGTTCTACAGTGGACAATAATAGGCAGACAGTGGTCACTTGCCTCATTTGTTGACAGTACATACAATAATTGGACAAGCAAGCAGGATTTTATCTACATATAAGTACGTAACAAACCACGCGCTGTTTGAAGCAAATTCTTAGTATCTTTAATATTGTACAGTTCTGAATATTTTTTCTCTAAATCCGAGACATTTCCTTGTTTATACTTACTCTATTTATAAATAAACATAAAACAATAAGAAACAATTTACGAACGAAGTAATATAAATATAGGTAGTTATTTGATTCTACTAGTATTGCAACACAGTATAAAGCATGAGTCTTATTGTAATTCAGACGTAGTTACGCAAAAAAGATCCAACCAGCAGAACCTCAAAACTGAGTTTCTCAAACAAAAGACATGTTTATTCAGTAAAAATGACCCAGAGATAAACAACGATGTTCTTAGTATGTGTAAATGTTTTTCTGAATTTTGAGACATTTGTGGGTTTTTAGTGCCTAATTACGTCCATTATCAAGATGAGCTAAAATGGTTCATTGTTCAAAGATATATCGTGCCTTGATGAGACACTATAAGAAATAAAGTATCCTGTAAGGCTATAAAGCTTATTCCATAATTAGTATTACTTACAAATATTAGAAAAATAGCAGGAATTTTAGGAAGCCAAATAAAACAAACTAATATTTTCAGTATTTGCTTTTACTGTTGTGCTATTAACAAAGTTGTGCTCTTTATCAATAGTTATAATTTAACTTCAAAATTGACTTAAGAAAACGTTATTCTCAAAAGATACCAAAGTATCAAGATGTTTGATTTTTTATAATTGGTTATTAAATGGTTAATAATAGGTTGGTTATTTATATTTGGTGATTTATTTGCTTTGCTGTTTTTGTGGAATCAAAGGAAAAATTGTTAAGTTATTAAATTGACGCGGTTATAACAATGGAAGTATAACTTAAAGGGACGACATAATATTGGAAATGATTAAGAGGAAACGCGGGTGGCTCGCTTGTTTTCTTTCTGGTTCATGACTTTAAAGCAATGATTTTAGAGTAAAATAAATTTTCAACAATTTTTTTACCCTATGTTTTCCTTTTACAATTTATTTATAAGCACTAGCACCCACAGAAAATACTAAAAATTGTCCATTTATACCTCCGTCAACAGAGGGCTATTGTACATTTGAAAAAAGAAAAACATAGGGACACAGTAAACATCCTTCTTAATAAGTTTTTGGAATATCTTTTATATTGGTTTATTATAAAAGAAGAAAATAGGCGAGAGCCAAAACCTCGAATGATGACTTTTCACGTCGACTTTTCAGTCGGATCTGCAGTTGTCCTTTTCGCACGACAAGGCTCTCAGAGCGACAACGATAGTTTCTTCCAATACCTACTTTTCGAAAGTCTCTCGCCCGCTTTTCCTCTTAATAAAAAACTGAATTTTTTCTGCTTACTCTAGTGATAAATAAATGTAATAGAAATGTAAATACAATTTGTAAATAAGATCTCAAAGAACTAGAATTAGTTGTTTTATATGATTGTATTCGCATTTCAATGCAAATGGGTAGTCTACACCATTAATCAATAATTCTAAGTCAAATTCTAAGTTGTTTAGACAACTTCGAATCACTTTATTTTAGCCTTAAAAATTCGAATAATTTTCAATTAACTGTAAAATTTGATTTTTAATTGCTTTCAAATTAATAAATAGTTAGTCAATTGACGCGGCACAAAAATGACGTCACAGTTGTCTTGTCATCCAAAATCTATGGAAGAATCGCGTTTTGACAGATCATAAAAAGTACTTCTATTGATTGGTGGTGTCACCTAGCCTATTACTTAAGTTTTTGTGACGTATTGTAAATACAAACACATGTTTTTTTTTGTAATGAAGTCTAAGTCATTTTTTGAAAGTCAATGTTTGTTTGAATAAATAAAAAGATGTGTTTGTAACCTGTACTCGGTATAGGGTGTCGGAACTTGTGATGTGTGTGAAATAAAGTATTTTTGTAAACTCAATAACTTTTTATTCTAATTAATACATATTGAATTGAATACAATATTCCAGCTTTAAAAGCTTACTACTTCACTAC
Organism: Hoplodrina ambigua; assembly: GCA_949774945.1. Taxonomy (NCBI): domain Eukaryota; kingdom Metazoa; phylum Arthropoda; class Insecta; order Lepidoptera; family Noctuidae; genus Hoplodrina; species Hoplodrina ambigua. Next base: position 10,073,534 of record OX458980.1, on the reverse strand, counting down.
ACAATATCTCAAAAATATAATTATACAAGCAAACCTATAATGTCTCCAGAATTATATTAATATACACCAATAATAACTTATTGTTTGTTTAATGAATAAGTTATTATTGGTGTATTAATATAATTTTGGAAACATTATGATTTCGGATATTATTTAACACTGATTTAATCTTAAAACTACACAAATTTTGAGAAGTTTTGATGTGGGTTGTTTCGATTTGGCCCTATTAGCAAAGACTACTATATAAGTACACTGGCAAGTAGCAATCAAATCTTAAAATTAAACACCCAAAATCACACTATAATATCTGCCTACCGCCTTAAGAACTACAGGTTTAAACAACCAATTTCTGGAAACCAAAACACAAAAACCAACTAACAATCGACAATTCGTTAGCGGCCTTCCAACTCATTTTAACTGACTGATTGTGTAACTACTAGTTTTTGCCCGCGACTTCGTCCGCGTAAATGTGGGTTATCGCGAAAGCAGACGATGTCGAATAGTAGCTTAAATCTTGTTCGGGTTCAAACTTATCCTGTACCAAATTTAATCAAAATCGGTTCAGGTTCGGTTACTTTTGCATTTATAATATTAGTGAGGGAAACATCCAATAAAATCAATTGACAATTTGTGGCAATTACCGGACTTCAGCGCTCTAATTAATTTTTGTACTACCTTTCAAAAACCGAGTGTAACAGTACCTACTTATTATAAACTTTATTGTTCTACTTAATTTCTAAATACTACACAAAGCCACACTACTAATTAGTAATTATTATCTATCAATATAGAGACTAAATTATCCGTCGGGATAAAAATTATTCAGATATCTTAGTGTGGCAGCGTTCAGCTAATTTCGTTCAGGCATTTATGCGAGAAAGAGTGACCATCCATCTATCCTTTCTCACAAGCTGTCGCGTTTATAACATTAGGGTCCTCAATTCAAAGAGTTAATAAAAATAAGTAGATAGGTATTTTTTTGAATGCCTTTGTGTCGCTTCTTTTATGCACACGTGTGTGTTGTACCTCCTATTAAATGCAAGCAGTGTTCTGTGTTGCAATGGGAACATAGTTGTACCTATTATTACTGTGTTATTACGCAACCCCTGCGATTATTTTTTGTACAAAATGTTCTCCCAATGTAAAGACAGGCAGCAGCTGTTGTAGGTATATTTGGAGAGAAATTGGTCAAGTAGGAGTCTGATTCGCGAAGGGATTTTCAGTAATATAATTTGCATTTTTAAAACATAACTGGCGAAATGTGGGTGTACTAATGGGTACACCTCCGCCTAAACCTGTTGGGATTACAGGCGTGGTGTTATGTTATGTTATTAGCAACTTTCTTCGGAAATAAGAATATACAAAAATATAATTGTAATTTGTGAGAATTTAATAAGTTAAATTCCCTGTGCGTGATTTTACCTCAACACATTTAAAGATATTTTGTTTCTTTTTTTGTGTTAGTGTGTGTGTCCAAAATCTCACCACATATCACTAGGGGGAGGGGGATTGAAATGTTGCTTAAAACATCACTTGATTAATGGATAACCCTTATGTAGTTAACATACAGGATAATGTCGGTCGAGTCGAATTTCTGCTAACTGGACAATTTTATTATTATACTTACAATGTAATCAGGTTAGATACTAAAATTACAAATTCAGAGAAGCTGAGGCAAATAAAAACAAAGCAGTTATTATCAATAGTCCCTAGGAATTTGGTGTCAGTTACAGGAAACAAGTTAGCTATTTTTAACTGTCTTTTGACATATTTTTTTTAGTTTTTTGACCTAAGATGCATTCTGGGTAAAAATTAGATTAGAATTTTGATACCTAACATCAAAATTTTTGTAAAAGGCAAATCTGTTTAATACTTATGGATCCCTAAAAACTAAATGATGGTAATCTTCAAACAAGTTTCATTCAAAGGGTTGGTATAATAATACTCTTGTCAATCTCGACGGCTCATCTGGCCGTCTGGCCCGAGCAATTATGTGATCCCTACATAATATTACATGCGTGAACGGACTCAAATCAATAGCCGCCAGGTAGGGGCCGCCCGGCTTAAACCCAGACTTTCCATAGCTTCGATGTCTATAGTTTATTGAATAGGGCTGCCCGGTAAATCCGCGGAGCGGTGGGTGCGGCAGGGAAGCAAGTAGGTAGGGTCAGACGGGAAGGGATAATTAGGTACCTACCTACGTGCAGCAGAGATGAATAAAATCAATAACATTTTAGTGTTGCCAACCTAACCGTCTGCTAGTCTCCCCTTGAAACGGGAAACTAAGGCGAATTTTAAGATACCGCTTAAAGAAATGTTTTTTGAATTATATTGAATCTCCTATTGTTCCTAACATTTCTAATAAGTCCTCCTGTGGAGATTTTGGTATATCTAGATTAAAAGTAAGATCAGTGTTCTTTATTTTGACATTGGTGTCTATTGTTTCAAATTGAATGTCTCTTGTTATTTGTAAAGTTTTTTTCGTGGCGCTTGTAGCTCCAAATTCAATAGGCAACTGTAACTCAACTTTATTCTTGGAATGAATATTTTCTATTGAAGCTAAAAGGCAGTTTATTTCATTCGTATCAGCACATCGGTTTTCAAACTCTTCAATTGGATTTTTCTTATTATCATACTTATAAATATTGTCTCCTAGATTGTGCAAAATGTTAGTACTTATTGTAGAAGGTAAATTAAAAGTTCCATCCTTTCTTTGCAGCCCTAATCGCATTAAAACAGATATTTTGGTGTGATACTCTGAAAACCAAAGGATTAGGGTATTGTTTAGACTTTTATAATCATCATCGGTGAATTGATGAGATAAATTTTCAAATCTTCTCATAGCCTGTTCAATAATACTTTTGGGGAAATATTGTGGCATGAGCATGGCAACACTTCTCAAGTGACGGCGGGTGATGTCGAAAATATTTTGATTCGTCGTTACAGATAATTGCCATTTGAAGATCATTGTCATGAGATCCCACAGTTTGCTCATGGAATAATCGTCTAGTTTCATTATAGAAGAAGTGGAAATGTCTTGAAGTAGTTGTTTTATGAGTGAGTGTGAGGCCACCGGCTGGGCCGTAAATATCTCATCTAGCAGTTTCGGATGAAATAATACAGTTGCTACATCGGTGAGTACTGAAATAAATTAAATAAACCCATTCAAATATCTGTAAAAGAATATTAGAACTATTCACTAATATTTTTGGCAGTATTACAGAAAACTACAACTTACTAACCTTTTTCAGATTTATCCAGTGAAATATTCTGAGCCTTCAGCCTCTGGTCTATTACGAAGATCATTTCGCATCCCAAATTAACAGCGAGAAAGGGCGTCGCGAAGTGTGACATCTCGGCAGCACTGCTTTCCGTCACTTATATGAATACACTGAAATAATCAATAATGTTTCCGTTTTCTAACCTCGACTTGACTGTTGAAGCCGTTTACCAACGACTGTTGGATAAATTGAAAAAAGATGGTAGAATTGAAGATACCTCTTCACAGCTTTTGGCTATGACAGAGAACTATAAAAGAGTTTTTTATGTGTATGGCCTCTTAAAATCCTACGACCTTATTCCACTTATTTACAAAGAAGACAAATGTGAATATTCGTCTTTACATTATCGTAACCTTGGCAACATACTGTACACAGGTGGTGACTTGTACTTGGCATGGCAGAACTACAACCTTGCATTAATGTATTCACCTCTACACTCTCAATCTTACAGTGTAGCTGTTGCTAACAGATCAGCAGTGCTTGCATCCTTGAAAAAATACAAGGAATGTTTAGAAGATATCAAAATGGTATTTACTTTACAATACCCAAGTAATATACGGGAAAAACTTCTTAAAAGGAAAAGGAAGTGTGAAGAAGCTTTACGGAATGCTGACAATCGGGAGTTGGATGAACAAAATGAACATATAGAAGAAATATTCACTATGAAGACTGATAAAGATGAAAAATATGTAGATGCAAGCTCAAAACTCATCGTTAAAAATTGTCCAGAAATGGGTAGACATGTTGTTGCAAGGGAGGATATTCAAGTCGGTGAAATACTTGTTCAAGAGGATCCGTATGTGAAAGTGCTGTTAAGATCCCAAGTCATGCTTGCTTGCGGTCATTGCTTTTCAAGGGCTTGTAACCTGTATCCTTGTCCGTATTGTTGTATGACCATGTACTGCAGCAGGCCGTGTGTGGAAGAGGCATGGCAGGATTATCATTCTATTGAATGTCCTTTAATGGCAGCTTTGATCAAATTTAATTTCACTAAACTGGAATGGCTTGCTGTGAGAACCACAATTAAAGCTAGGAAGGACTATTCAAGCTGGGAAAATGTGCTACGCTCAGTGGAGGAAATAGAATCATGCCCTAATCCTGAAGACGTAGGATGCAAATTGACAGAAACTTATGACATCGTTTATTCTTCAAGACATTACAATTCAATTCATCATCTTGCCACAAATTTTGAGAAACGAGACATATCAGATATATTTCAGAAGACTGTCAGTGCTGCTCTTCTTATGCACTTTATATGTGTGGCAGATTTTGTCGAAACCGATAATCTGGAGTTGAAACGGAAAGCAAAGATATTCACTGCTGAAACATTGATGCGGCACTTGATGACCGCTCCCACAAATATGCATGGTATAACAGCTCTTGCTCAAGATAAGGATGCCAATTATGTTTCGGAATATAACATAGGGAGTGGTGCATATGCTTTCCTGAGTTTGATCAATCATTCATGCGCACCAAATGTGGTGCGCTATACCAGACTGGGTACTGGACAAATTACTTTGGTTGCTCTTAGACCTATTAAGAAAGGAATGCAACTCTTTGATAATTATGGGTAAGTTTACTTTAAAACATTTTACCAATAAGATAGCAGTCAGTACATAACAACCTCTTTTCCAGCCATGTGGTTCAATCACATTGTTGTTTGACTGAATTTACTGAAATTATGAACTTTCAATTAATTCAATTGATTGAACAACAAGGATTTCAGGTGCATGTTTTTGAAGTACTAATATAATGAGTTGCATGTCTCATATAAATAAAGCTGATTAACTTAAAATGTATAAAGACAATTCCTTTTAACATTGGAATGCTTGTGTAATTAACATTAGGTTCATCGAGAAGATTCGGACCGAGGAGCATATGGCGTCGAAGTTGATCTTGCAGATCAAGCCGATCGCGCGCTGCCTGCATTGCTCGAGCTCTCCACCAGGAATCCCCCCCAGAAAGTACCTAGACATATTTTTTTAACAAATAGTGTCTAGTCTAAAGTCATAACACCGCATGCAATAACAGTAATAACCCTATGGCTAGAATGCAGAGCGACAAGATTTTGTCTTCGCATTGATTCGTGCCAAAACGAGATATGACCATTTAAAAACATTCATTTTTCGTTTTTGCGACGGATGTGGCTTTCACAGAATTTTGTCGCTCTGCATGGTAGCCTGGCTAATTAATCTTACGACATTTGGTAACCTATAAGTGTTGAATGAGAACTGAGGGTTACTGTGAATATCTGTGTCAACATTTTGACTGATTGAGTCAAAAATAATATTTCATTATATTAGAAAATACCATTTTATAACTCAGTTCAGTGATTTGAATATTGAAACTAATAACATACAAGACCTTGAATATCAGCTTTAAAAATAAGTAACAAAAATACTTAGGCCATATGCATTTATTTTCCAGGGCACATCATGCAGTGCACCCCAGGGCGCATCGCCAAGCGATTCTGAATCAGCAGTACAAGTTTACCTGTATCTGCGAGGCTTGCATTGATGATTGGCCTTTGTATCACGACTTGAAGCCCACCGCATCCCTACCGCCGTCTTTGGAAGATAAGGTATACGATTATTTGAATAACAATGTCATTAATGCGCTCCAGAAAGCCGATAAGAAGCGTGCTCTTAAGATCTTCAAGCCCTTGTGTGACTTAGCTACGGCTTTAGAGCCTTATCATCCTTGCAAAGAGGGGGCTGAATGTCAGGAAGCATTGAAACAGTGCATCGCCATATTTGCAGGGGCCCTCCCTTATTTCTACACCAGATTTGTTGATTGGGAAGTACCTTCACCCAAAGTTAAAAGTTCTGAAGGCTACCCAACTAGTTCCAGATTCTATGCTGGGACTGGAGCGTATGGTCTCCTTGACAATATTTAAGGATTTCTTAATTTGTCTTTTTTTTATGAAAAATTTTCTTTTTTTCTTTTTATGAAAAATTTTGATTTTTTAAATGAAATATTTTGTTTTTTTTTTTTTGCCAAAATGTATTGCTTGCGTTTCTATTACTTGGCAGAATTCTAGAGAAACTCAGCTCGCGATATCACTGCTTTTTTCTTTATTTTATCTTCATTTTATTTAATAAACCGGCCGGACCGTCAGTGCTAAAAGTGTAAATACTATTCTCACATAGTGACAAAGCTACTTTGTAAATGATTTATGACATTATTTAGTCACAATTGCTTAAGAAAACAGTGTTAAAACATACAAAATGTAGGTATATATTTTAGTTTTAGTTTTGCACAAAATACAGTATTGTAATAAAAAGTAATACTAAATCATATTAGGTATGCTTATTGTGACTAAAAGTTTTTTTGGCTTTATTGACTAAAATATCTAGATGACATAGTTTACACAATTCTAGTCCCCAATAGTATGATATTACTATAAGTTTAAATGTTTAAGATTTGGGTATATTATGTTTAAAATAAATTTGGATAAAGCTATTGGAGGTATCAGGGGTCTATCGCATGAAGATTTAACAGAGCTTTTCCTGATGTTAAAGGGTATAAAATTCGGATTATTAGTAAAACTATGTACAAGCAAAAAGCGGAAATTTATTTATTTACAAAAAACTCATCATTCATTAAAAAAAATTGTCTGCATTGGCGATCTCACCTATACTGCCATTGCAAATGTTTTTTATTACAAAAATTATTTAGATTATTAGCGCTTTGACCGAACTATTAATATTATTACTGAACAGTCGGCCGGAACGTTGATTATGTTTGAATTAACAGTATTGCCATGCCAGTAGCTGGTTGAGACTTGGGATGCAGAGTAAAATTAAAAGTTCACATAATTGTAACTTGCACAAAAGTACACAAGTAACTTGCATGTAATTGTGTATTATTCCTGTAATTAAAAAATTCAATTAATGTCAAAATTACATTTTTTTTTTTTTTTGATAAATGTCGGTAAATTAGAGAATATCGTAGAATTTGTAGACTAGCTCCTGCCCGCGACTTCGCCCGCGACTTCGCCCGCGTCAAAATTGATATATTATCCTACGGGAACCGTACATTTTTCCGGTATAAAAAGTAGCCTATGTACTATTCCAGATTATAATCTGTCTATGTGCCAAATTGTAACCAGATCTGTTCAGCCTTTCTGGCGTGATTGAATAACAAACATCTATCGATCCAAACTTCAGCATTTATAGCAGTAGTAAGGTTAGAATGCGTCGTCATGGCACAATGCGAGTTACTTGCATGCTCTTGTGCAAGTTATAGCTGTGTGACTGTGTGTGTGCGGGTAAACGGGACTCGCACCTCACTTGCAAGATGTGATTTCGGTCTTGATTTCTTGCAGATTAAATTACGTATACTAAAGTAACTCTGTAATGAGCAGTATATTGTTCAGATAATCATCAATAACATAATATGTGTGTGTTTACAGTAGAGATAAACTACTTTAACATGACGCGCCCCTCCATATTACAGATTACTATTTCAATGTGTGTATGTGTGTTTCACGTATCCGTATGAAAGAGTTTGTATGTAGTTGTGAGTAATCGTCTTCCGTAGCAGGCCGTCTCAGTACGCACACATGCGTTGTGAATCTTTTCAATACTTTTACAAACACTTATAAACGTTTTGAATTGTGGAAGGGCGCGTCAAGTTATAGTATTTTGTCTTTAGCAGTGCTAGTTAGTAGCCTGTTCTATATTTAGGTAGGATCTAAGCTATATTTAAGATCATATTTGATAGAAATACTGGAGAACGGAAACTTACTATTTTGTGTGTAGAAAGATTATAATTATTTACTTAATGATGCCCGCGTTGGTTATCACGAGGTCTTTGTTTTTTTAGCGCGGATCCCTAATTATTTTCTTCAAATAAAAATACCTCAGTCACTCCTTATAACATCAGGTATCTGCCAGTGAATATCCGTCGAAATCGAGTCAGTCGTTTCGCAGATTAGCCGGCACAAAGACAGACAGACTGTCAATTTTTTTAAATTGTATTTTTCGTATGGAGTATCGTTCGTATGTATGGATACATTTTATTCTATATGCACAAAGCTTGCTTGTACGTGCGTACACAGAGATCGGTTACTATAGAGATTGTATTAGGGGAACGACCCCCCCAGCCAGTGCGCAAACGAATGTATGAAATCAATAGTAAGTTTTCTAATATCCAGTAACTTTTTTGTCTAATCTAGTATTTAAGGACGTGTGTGTTATTTGTGTCCATTATACTAACAGGGTTTAAATTATTATTTTGGAATGAAGAGGTTGTTTCTGAAGGGTTTTCGTGTGATAGGTATTATAAAAATTTGTACTCATTCGTTTTTATTTGATTTAAGTGATTATTTTGTATAATGTGTCTTTCGACAAGACCGGATATTGTTTGAGACTTGGAAATAATTTCAAATTTCGAAAAAAAAGGTGGTTTTCTTAAGAAAGTTATACCTAAGTACATAGACCGAAAAAACCACAGAGTAGAGGGTTTTGTAACGACTTTAAATAATAATAAACTTTATAATTGGTGACATAGAGTGCCAATAAGCGTGCTCCTGGACTGGACCTGTTTGTGCCTCCGTCTAGTTTTCGTACAACTTTGCACTTTCATCATCTGTCTCTGCAACCTTCACTTGACACCGAGCCCATCACAACTTTGAACTTTAAGACATTAAAAACAAAGTGCTTTATTCCATTTTACAAGGACATCCTCTGCTCTGTGCACTTCTTGGTCTGTACTTACCTGTCTTTAACCATCTTCTGGGTCTGAAAGATAATCTGGTCGAACAAAGATGAGCCTACTACAGAACTGTGACTGAATTGTAAGGATTAACATCGTAGATGTTAAGGTTTCGGTGCTTTTTGCGTACCCTAGAAGGGTTGGAGTAGGTGTGTTTGTATTTTTAGACTAACGATGAGAATACGGGTTGTAAAAAGACACTCACAGCCATTAACTGCGCATATTGACCAGCAAACTGAGTAAAACTTATTGCTGGGAAATGACTTCTATTTTTGGTATGAAAAATCACTCTATACAGTAGTTAAACATTGTACTTTCGGGTGCATGTAACAGGCCTCTTGGCAGTATATCAAGTTTAATTATAACATTTAAGTTTCTTCAAAAATATGTGACAAAACGTTTCAACTTCGATCTTTAATGTCTGCGCAACCAGAATGTTTCCAATTATTTAAACTTAATGCTACAAAAGGTGGAATTTCATGCTTTAGGCATTCCTTAACAGTCAACCAAAGATGGTGAAGAGAAAACATGGTTGGTGCAAATTATTGTCCTGGCATAAAACAACAAAATTAGAGGTTAAATAAAACTAAAAATTATTTCATAAATAAATTATTGTAATAATGTGAAGAATATCTAACTTTCGGGTTAGTTAAAGTGTCTTTTTACATCCCTTAGAGAAGGAAAATGTATGAAATGAGAATGAGAAAGACTGGATTAATGAATGGAGGGAGTGTTGTGACCATAGACTGGCTTTTTTTTTATTTGGGGTTTGAAAATAAACTCGAAACAAAATTAGCATCCTTTAATCTCAAATAACATACACAGTAGACATTGTAGAAGTAATATTTAATACACGTGCTTAACCACAATATAACATTTGATATCAGTAATGTCTATAACATTGTCTTTTCAAATCTGTGTGTACGGTTGCCAACTTTTTTTTAAGGAAAATAACGAATATGCATCTCTGACGAACATAAAAAAAGTATTTACAAACAAAATGAAGTATCAGAAAATTTATTTATTTAAATGTTTTGCGCTTGCGTTCCATCCAGATCCAAGCGATATTCGTTCTGAAATCTCAACAAGTATTCAATTCTATCTAAAAATCAAAATAAAGTAGAATACGTTATTTTAAAGTATACCAGTCTTACCAAGGGGTCTCCCCACATTTATCGACGTGGAATCGGCTAACACCGGTCAAAAAAGCCTTTATGTCTACGTAATAAGGATGTTACTGATAACATTCGCATCGGCTCGGCTCGGACGACGCGTCGCGACGCCGGCCGACGGCGAAACGAGCCTTTTGTCAACATCCGTCGCAACAGCTGATAGAGAGAGTGGTGATACGCACTCGGCTTAAGCCGATTCCACGTCGATAAATGTGGGGAAACCCTTACCCAGTTACTGGGTTGTGGAGGTCAGATAGGCAGTCGTACCATGTAAAATACTGGTATTCAACTGCATCCTGTTAGACTGGAAGCCGACTCCAAAATATTTGGGAAAGGCTAGGCAGATGATGATGACGTTATTATAAAGCACTGTTGGCAACCCCGTGTGTGAATGAATGTATCTTTAAGTAACACTTCAGTGTTTTTGATGTTTGTACTTATATTTTAAGAGTATTCTCAATGAGTCAGCCATACATATAATATTGGCTGCTCAGATATTTTCTATCCATGTATATTTGACTACTTCTTATATCTTATTATTTATCTGCTGTCTACTTTTGATTTCTGTGATTAATCATTAACATCAAATAATGTGTGAGGATTACTTAACAATAAAACCTGATTTTCTTTGTTTTTGAATTTACTTTTTTTTTTGTTAAAGCAGTAGTCAAGTAAGTTTAACATTAAATGTTTGTTTAATTTATAATTATAATAACGTCGGTGTTACATATTTAAAAGTACTACGCCAATTATATAATGGCTTATAATATAAGGCTATGTAATACATTAGTGTGTTAGTAAGTAAGTACCTACTATTACAGCAGAAAGTCTCCGCATATTCGTCAGAATTAAAGAACAAATCAAGTAAAATATACATACATAAACTCACGCCTTTTTCGCTTGAGGGTAGGCAGAAACTACTGAACGCCCCCGGCTACGATGCTTACATACTGCTTTCGCCTCTTCCATGTTCATACATCTGGTCATACAAGCACGCCAGTTATGAGTACAGTGCACCCGACCTTTCTGAAGAACCTCACGATTAAGTGAAGTGACTCCGATGGCGTTGATTAGCAAATTCTGTACATTTCGGCCAAAGTTCTCGAGCTAGCGCCTTGTAAAACTTTTCACATTACAAATTAGATTTTTCGAATTATTTGAATAAATACTGATCTGCCGTCTAGTGGTCACAAAGCGTGACTGATGAGCATGAGGTTTTGGGTTCGATTACCAGGTCGGGTAGTGGGTTCTCCAGCTGAAATTTCTCAGTAGCAGTGTCGGAGTCTGGATTTGTGTCCGGTTGATAGCTATAGGGTCGCCCCCTATGACATGGGACTTAATCATAACTGGCGAAATGTGGGTAGATACACCTCTGCTTAACCCTTCGGGATTACAGGCGTGATGTTATGTATGTATTATGTGATAAAGAACTTTTGAATACCATAGCATTGTTTGTGACAATCAATTAACATTTTAAAGTAATTTTGATATTTAAACCGGTTGCGCGTCGATCTTGCGTTTATCTATATACGCTTATTAGCGGTGCCATGCGACACTCTGGAAATAAAGAGAAAAACGAATACAAAAAATAGTATCGATATCAATTTAGATCTTCATACACGATCAGTTATAAAACACAATTAAAAACTTCAATTTGGAAACTAAATTCAACCGCAGCGGTTATAGAGGACAACGGAAATAAACTTCTCAATTAGGGGATAGTGGCTAATTGACAGTCTCGCACAGTGCATTTCTGAAATAGTCTTTGAACTGCGAATATCGGCAACTTTCTGTACCAAGTTAATCTATTGATTTTCACTTCTAATATGCGTATCTACTGTAGGAGGTACTCAAATGTACCTCGCTCATTTTTGTATCGTACTTTTTTCTGAATAAATTGTGTGTATTATATCAGTGTTTCATTTTCTAGTTAGAATACCCCAAAAATTAGATTAAGAATTTCAGTTTTTAACTGAATAAACGATAATAAAAAATACTAATTCTATAAATGGACTAAAATAACAAACCAGCATAATATACAATATATAATCTATGTCTATCTACGTATTTTTGTTTATGGTTGTACTTAAAAGAGGTAGTAATTTAAATAAAATGGAAGTAAGTGTCATGCAAATAATAAACTATTTTTTTTTTTGGAAATAATACTAATAATCAACAAAATGGTATTACAATTTTCCAAATAAACTAACTAAGATCAAAAGATTATATCACATACTATATTAATTTAATAATACCTATATCTGAAAAACACATTTACTTTAAACCTACGCACACAGTGAGAAAACTAAATCTTGACAAGGAGATCAAGAGACTATGTTACAAAGTAGATTGATGTACAGTCAAACAAGATATTTGCTTCACAGGCAGCTAACTTGCAAATATCTTAAATCAATGCTATGAGTGTGCTGAGTATTCTATTCTTTCACATCATTCCCTCAAGTATATCACAAGTTTATAAGTTACTAATCCTTGTTTGTTGTTTATTATGAAGCCACTTTCTGACCTTCCGACGATTTCTATGCAAAATGGTTCTATCTAGTATTGTCAAGCAATGTGCATCTGTATTCAAAATTCCAACTCAGTCGGACATCGGGAAGTGGGTCACTTGTAAGATTTGATTAAGTTCCTATGGCCATTTTCCGGCTCCATAATCAGACCAGCTTTGTGACATCTTACATTGCGTTGTTGTGCAAATTGCACATTGACGCAAAACGTTGCTCCGCTGCGGCGTAAAACCAAACAAACAAACTTACTTTCGCAATTATATTAAAGGTTAAGATTGCGCACTCAATAAAAATAAATATTGGCAGTGTAGTAGAAAGGTGTTTTTTTTTGCCTGTCCAACAAATAGCTTGTTTGACTGTACTTGCAACCTCTATTTGACTATGTCTACTCTGTTGCGTTTAGATAATTAACACTGGACAAAATAATATCAACTATTAACTATTATGAAGTATCAAAATATACTGGTCTATCACAATATATGTTACTACCTAAGGGCCAACCATACAATACGTCACACATTAAGGGGGTGGGGGGGTTGTCAACGTAGTCTGACATTGTGTAACAAAGGGATGGGACGTGTAAGCTTCGTGACGCCACATGACAACGTTTAAGGTATTGAAACGCGAAACGTTAACTGTATAACAAAGAACTTAAATATTAGGTAGGTACTTCCTAGTATTTCGTGTGACGTCACACCAGAGGTGTGGAGGGTTGATAAATCTGACCACCTGTGTCAAGGACGAGGGACGGGGACGAAAAAATTATAAAATTCGTGTAACGTAATTTTAAGGCTGGCCCTTAACTCCTAAACTATTTAGTTAAAACATATTCCATTCGGATGAGTATTTGCATAAAAATAAGATCGTAAGTACATAATACCAGTTCAAGCTATACTTTACTGCCGCATTTGAATGCATCCTCCGTCCTTCATTTTTAATGTTAGTATAATATTCTGAATCTTTAACTTTGTCTTCATTGATTACTTTAATTCGACCATCTACTTGCGTATCTACAGGACTGTACTTTTTCAAATAGTATAGAACACTGTCTAATTCATTGTATGGAAGTGTTTTTCTAGGAAGGTCTACAAACACGCTGTATCCATCTCCACCATCAGCTAGGAAAGTGGGCATCATCATTTTGTATTCATATTCATCTTTTATGTCTTGCAATTTGTAAATTCCACAGTTCGAGCACACTGCTTTAGCCATAACGACACGAGAGCCTACTGGTTTCTCTAAGTCGTAGGTGACTTCCATTCCAGAGAATTGTTGAAATTGTCCAGTACTATCTATAGTCCGCCAAGTTGATACGGAATGTTCTAGACTCTTCTTGAGTACTGTTCCGTTCATTGTGACTATTGCTAAGGAGTCCGAAAATGGTAACACACTTATCCAGTCTCCTCTGGTTAAAGTAAAGGGTTTTCCTTCATGGAAAATTGATGAACGTATACGTCCTCCTTGCACAATTGCTATATTCACATCGGGATACTGTTCACGGTATTCTTCCTTAGTGTAATTCAACATGGCATCAGCGATAAAGTCACCTAAATTACATTCTCTTAGTCGACAGCCATTCATGTCTAGGTGAACTAATGAACTTCCAACAGGTTCGTTATTAATACGGTCCATGTCTTTACGATATTTATTAACTGTTTTTAAAAGTTCTGGATCCCGTGGTATTTCTTGGTCCAACAATATGGGAGTGCCTTCACATTTTATGATTTCGCCCGCGGCGTCAAAAAATAAATGCAACTTTCCCATATATTTTGTATAAGCATAAGCTTGTACGACTCTTACTATTCTACCGTCTGCTTGTTCCACTTCAGTGGGGTATGGTCCCTCTGGGACTTCAGGTATCTCTGAAGTACTATCAGCGTTCCAAAGGAATGTATTGGAATGGCCTCCGATTACCAAGTCAATGTCTTCGACTTGTCTCGCAATCTCTAAGTCTTTCACAAAACCGGAATGTCCTAAAGCTATCAAAATGTTAACATTTTGTTCTTTTAGTTTTTTTACTTCTCTTCTTATCGCTGGAATTTCTTCTTCGTATTCAACGTTATTTCTAGGGGCGAGATCTTTTGTGCTTGGTGTAAGATATCCTATAATGCCAATTTTGACATGGTCTTTGACTATCACAATAGATTTTAATAAGTTTGTTTCGTTTTTTAGTTCGGGAACTTTGTCTAAGATGAGGTTCGCTGCTAGGACGGGCGAGCTCAAGTTTCTTATGAATGGTACGAGTCCATCCACTGCTTCGTCGAACTCATGGTTGCCGAGACACTGGAAGGAAAAGTTAGTGTTGTGTTATATTGTTAGTACAATACCAGATTTCTTATCTGTGTTTCCCACATCTAATATGTTAATTACTTCATTAGGAAAATGTATTGTACTTTCATCCCTTTGATATTAATCATAAAAGTTAAGGGCTTAAAAGCCCCGTTTTCATAATTCTCTTCTATGCGTGACTGTGCCTACTTACTACATGGTGGTGAGTATGTTATGTCCAGATAAGATATGAAATCAAGTCTTAAGCAGAGGGAGAAAATAAAAGCAATAGAATAAAATAAATATTCATTTAGTCAAAAATGCTGACACGAAATTCACATGCAGTAACAAAAATAATTCAGAGGACAGCCATGAAGCCGAAAGATTAGAAAAGTAAAACCAATAAAACGAACATAATTAAATCTTTCTCATCTGTGATTACATATTATCGTCATTTGCATTCTACCGCCACTCGTCGTTCCTTTTAACCCTAAAAATCACTAGCCGTTCGTTGCCGTCAAAACCTTACAATTTATTAAACTCTTTAGGTACCTTTAATTTTGCCTATTATATATTACAACTATGTATGAGTGGTGAGACTGCTACGATGTCAGCATTTATTTTGTGCCTGCCGGGGTTGCGGGACGTCTTAACAGGATACCGTGGCCCCGGAACGTAAAGGGAAACAGAAGGAACAGGGTGGTTTTTTAGTCAGTAAAAGTCTGACAGTCCCTTCCGCCCCACCCAGGGCGGAAGGAGTCATTTAATGATTTTTACCAACTAGAAAAAAAAAGCATTTATTTTGTAGGGATACCTATATTTGCATAATAGTCAAAACACTGTCTTTATTTTTGACAAAGTGCATTTTTAATAAATACTTATCTACCTTTCTTTTAGCCAGCTTTTGAGTCTACAGGTTTGACGAAAATTGCCTACTTTTGTGAGGGTATTGTGTGTTGGTGTTATCTTTCTATATACCCTAGATAAGTTGGTGTGAGTCTTTATGCTAACAATGTCAGAAAGCGATGGATAATATGTTTTCAAATGTAATTTAATTTATAAAACATTTTTTTTCTTTCTTTTGAGTACTTTCTGTAAGCAGCATTATTTATATAAGTAACTGGTAAGGCAAATGCCTTATCGTGGTAATATAATACCCATATAGGAGTTAGTTGATGAGTTACTACAACAATAGCTTTTGTTTTCCATATTCGTAAAGGGTTTGGCTCTAATAAGAATAATAAATTGAAACTTTTAGGAGATTATGGGTACCTACTAGGTGCTTAGGTATATGGGGCACTCGATATTTTGTTTTCAACACCAGACAGCCGTGACCTCGGAACGTTAAGGGCGACAGAAGGAACAGGGTGGTTTTTTAGTCAGTAAAAGTCTGACAGTCCCTTCCACCTTACCCAGGGCGGAAGGACTCATTTGATGACTTTTACCAACTCAAAAAAAAAATACATTTTTTTATCAATTTTGCAGTTACCTACCTTTGACTAATACTTATTGATTAACATTAATATTTTCCTTCTGCACTTCTGTACTTCTAAATAACATTACTATTTGGTACTTTGACACTGTTAAATTTGCAACGACTGGCTCGGCACCGAGAGTTCAAAATCCAACTACCCATTTGCCAGTCCCGAAAATATGAGGCAAATATCGTTATTTCAATTTTAACATGTAATTTAAGCTTCGTCATTTCATGATAAATATGAAGCAATGTTGCCACTTACATTAAAACACATCACTAAAATGCAGTTATTATAACAGTAATTAATTAATCATCGTGGATTAATGATTTAATGGAGTATAAGTAATTATTTTAAGAGATTGTGGCAAGCTCTTTAAGGTAAGGTGAGCGGCTAGGATAGGCGAGCTTAAGATTCTGATTAATGAAACGACTATTGGAACAACTCTTGGTTGTCGAGAGACTGAAAGGCGAAGTTAGTGTCGTGTAATATTATTAGTATATTCATAAGCACATATTATTTGGGTATAAACGTACCTTACCGTAACTTACTATATAGAAAAAGCTAATTAATTAATTGCCTGTATTAGATTGGGTTAGGTAACAAAAAGCTTATTTTGTTGCTACTGTTTTAAAATAGACATACCGACGATGTAGGTACAGTCACGCGCAGACGGATGGGTTTTTTTTGGGGACTTCAAAGCAGAATATGACCGGTAGAAATAAGGGAATGTTAACCTACATTAATTTTTTGTTTGTGGTACTAGGTTTTGCTAGACTGAATTATCAACTAATTATTAAGACGATTCAGTGCGTGTAAGCTGCTGGATTTTGATTACTTAATTATTAAAAAAAGTCGATTTATATTCTCACATACGGGATTCTTTTAAATATATATTTTTTAACTTTTTAGTAGGTTACGTTTTGTTTTTGTATTATTGGACCAATAAATTATTCTCGTTCTATCTTATGCTTTTAAAAGTATTTCCTGATTTGAACCAGCGGCTAGTGTACTTACACGAGATATATTGTTATATGTAGTTAGGATGGGTAGACTAACTAAGAGAAGAAAATAAAACGAACCAGAATACTAAGTAAAAATATTTATTTCACAAAAGAGAAACAAATTTAGGACAAATAGAAGTCAGTCATTTAGTAGCTCATAATAATACTTAGTACTGTATACCAGTAACACAACATTCAAAAAACATTTCAGTCGTAGTTAATACGAATTTAAATTACATAAATTATTGCTAGGTACTTAAATTGCACTACATAACAATGCTTACGCTACAAATATAGCAAGACAGACAATCAAAATTGATACGACCGATACTTTTACGATAGACGACGAACTATTTTGCTCCTTATCCCTTACAAAAGTAATACGCCCTTCGATTTGAGGGTAAATTGGACTATGATGAGAGATGTAATACTCAGTACTCATTAATTCATTATACTCTAAAACTTCTGTAGGTAAATGTTTAAACATATCGAATCCATCCCCTCCCGTAGCAACGAAACTAGGCATCAAAACTTTATAAATATCTTTAGCTAATATTTTTGAATACTTTGGGATTTCGCAAGCCCAACATCTAGCTTCGGCACTGACTACCCTAGATCCAGGTGGTTTATCAAGGTTGTATACAACTTTAATACCAGAGTACTGGAGGAACTCTCCATGAGCTGCCAAATTGTTCAAATGAGCAACTGACTGTTCAATCGCTTGTAAGAGGATGCTGCCGTTCACTGTCACAGTTACTGCTTTGCCATCAAAAGGCATTACTGCAAGTAAATCACCTTTAGTTATATTTGTTGGCATTGCACGAATTATAGAGGTCCTTATGCCTCCTGCTTGGATAAGAGCAATCGGAGCATCTGTCCAATGTTCACCACTATACTCCGATGCGTACCTATAAACCATGGCATCGGTGATCAAGTTACCTATATTGCACTCTTCAGTGTCGCATGTTCTTACATCTAACACAATAGCCGTAGTTCCAATTATTTCCTCTGAAATATTGAGTACATTGTCTTTGTACCTGTTTAAGATTTGAAGGACTTCAGGGTCTTGTGGTACCTTCTGGTCTAAAAGAATTGGAATCCCGTCTGCATTGATTAGTTCACCAGAAGAATCGAATACTAAATGCAGTTTTCCCAAGTATTTAGTATAAGCATATGCTTGAACAACGGGCACGTATCTTCCAGAAGCTTGTTTTATGTATGTTGGGTACGAGCCTTCCGATTGTTCTGAATCTGGGCTTGTGCCATTCCAGAGGAACGTGTTAGTGTGTCCACCAATAACTAGATCAAGACCTTCTACTCCCTTTGCTATCTCTAAGTCCCTGGCGTATCCAGAATGTCCGAGAGCGATAATAATATTAATTCCTTTGGATTGAAGATTCTTCACTTCTTTGTTGAGTGCTTCAATTTCGTCGGAATACTCAACATCGTTTGGTATAGCTAATACTTTGGTTTCAGGGGTTAAGTAGCCTACAATACCTACTTTGTGGCCGGCAACATCAAGTACGATAGACTTTTTAAGGTTAGGTTCCTTGGCAAGTTCTGGTACTTTATTAAGAATAAGATTAGCTGCTAATACTGGGCATGTCAGATTTTCTATGAAGGGTGTGAGCCCGCTGACTCCGTTGTCGAACTCGTGATTTCCGAGAGACTGAAACAAAAACGAGTAATGTAGTAAGAATCCAACCTACTCATGACATGCACTTTTTAAGTAAAAAAAAAAACATAAACGTCATACGTAGGTACCCAAATAAATGATTCTCTATTTATTAGGGTGAGTTTACGCCTGCGTAATCAACACGCGCCTGTTTTTCCGGTCACTCTTTGTTTGAATATGCCAACGTCAGAATTCAATAGGTAGATGTATACATGCGAGTAGGTAGATAGGTACTTCAAAATTCGAGGTTCAAAGAGAAAATTCACCGCTTGTGAATCCATTGAAAGTTTGAAACATGGAGTGGTTAGCCCGCTTCATACACGAACGTGTATGGATGCTGTGCAACATCATTCAATCATCGTGATTACTTTGTTCGGACATATTTTGTGTCGGAGCTCAATTGCAGTTTTATTGATTGGTCGGTGCGGTGTATTACTGTAGGTAGTACATAGACCGTATGTACAGCCTATGTACTGTCTGTTAACGATTTTTGTTACGCGTCGCGGACTGGCGTATTTATAAATAGCTCGCTGTGAGCTTAACTGCATAGTTTTTTTGTCGTTGGATGTTCTAGATTATACCGAAATGTCGTTTTGCTTTTGTCATTTATTATGATGATAGAAAAGTATTTTCGTGAAATGTTTGTATATTTATTGTGAAAAAAGAAATGACAATTATGGGGTTACACGACAAGTGAAAATGAATACAAATAGATTATCGATAAATTTGTGTATTGTATTACTTGAAACAAATATACTCGTATAACAAATGGTTAGAAACAAGAAATAAACATAATATTAATATAATTACACATAGATAGTAGTATTTAAAAAAATAAAGCTAAAGCCAAGGTATCCACTACGTATCCAAAGATGATAAAAAATATGATCTTTGGGTACTTTTAGGGTTTAGTATTTCTTAGACACACAGCATCTATTTAATCTCAAAATAAACATTATAAATAATAATACTGATCTTGAAATGCCTCCGAAATAAGCCATTATATTGGATGTAAAAAGACACTTACGGTACTGAAGTTACATGTTTTTTTTAAATTACACGGTGCCTAGGTATGGTTTAGAATATCTAGGAACCTTCTGATTTCGAAGAAATTGAAGGTCGAAGTAACATGTCTTTAAATGTTCTAAAAAAAAAAAAAATAACTACCCTCACGGCTTCTGTACTGTTGTATGCACACATATGCACAATCACAACACAGTAATTTAAGTATATTGCATTTCATGATTCTAAATAATACTTTAGATAATAGAGATAAACTACTATAACTTGACACTTCCCTCCATATTACCATTCCAATGTGTGTAGTCACATTCTTATGAAAGATTTTGTATGTAGTTGTAAGTAATCGTCTTCAGTAACAGGCCAGTAAATTATTTGTCAACTAATCATAAATAGCCGACCGCGCTAGACAACGCACCTGTCATTTTCATAGAGAATGTCAGTGCAGCTAATAATTATGAGTAATTTTTGACGCCGCTCTAGTCTAGCAACGAATCGCTGATTTTTTGTTTGTTTCGAGAGTCGTCTCAATACGCACACATGCGTTGTGAGTCTTTTTAATACTAATACAAACACTTTCAAACGTTTTGAATTGTGGAAGGGCGCGTCATGTTACTGTAGTTTATCTTAAGTAGTAAGTAAATACGTAATTAACGGGTCTGTGATGTGTCTTTTTACACCCTGCATTAAGGCTTCCAAATACTTACTAGGTAGTTTTAAATTGTTAGTAAAGTTTCCGAGTTGAGCTCATGAACACATGAACATAATTTTCTATCTAAATAGTTAATAATTGCATGGTTAAAATGATTAAAGTTTAAGAAAAGGTGGGTATTTTATACTACCAAAGAACAAATGAGTAAAATGACTGATATTATGGACAATTTCAAATATGATGCTGAGCTACGCAATTTGTCGAGGTTATCGATCATGATTCGTCCTTCAACAGCGGGATACACTGGACTGTGATTCTCAATATATTCAGTTGCACAACTTAACTCATCGTAACGCAAAGGTGTTGCAGGTAGACCGTCGAATACTGAGAAGCCATCACCCCCCATCGACAAAAATGCAGGCATCAATATTTTGTACTTCGCGGTCTTATTTAGAACGGCATACTCAGGGTTTAAGCATTCACCACATCGCATGTAAACTTTCGTGACCCTTTTCCCGGACGGCTGACGAAAATCGTATTGGACCATCATTCCGGATATTTGGAGAAACTGTCCCTTTGGGCGTTTCGTATTGTACATCCAAACAGAGTGTTCTAACATCTTCCACACATCACTGCCATTTATTGTTACTTTCACCAGGTTGCCATCAAAAGGCATCACACGTAACAGGTCTCCTTTTGTTATGTTTGCTGGTGAAACAATATGAGCAACAGAAGCTCTTATTCCGCCACCTTGTATTATTGCAATAGGAGCATCACTCCAACCAATTCCTCTGTATTCTGAAGCGTACTTATGGACCATCGCATCAGCTATCAGGTTCCCCATATTACATTCTCTCAAGCGACATGTCTGTCCATCTAATATCACTGAAGTATTACCAACGACCTGTTCCGTTATTTGCAACATGTTTGCACGATAACGATTCACAATTGCTAGTACTGCGGGATCTTGTGGTATTGAACTGTTCAAGAGTACAGGATTTCCATCTGAGCTGATGATTTCGCCGTTTGAATCAAATATGATGTGTAATTTACCTAGATATTTTGTGTATGCATAGGCTTGTACCGCGGGAACCAATCTACCAGATTTTTGTTTCACTAATGTTGGATAGGGTCCTTCTGGTTGTTCAACGTCAGGGCTGGTCCCATTCCATAAAAACGTGTTGGTATGTCCACCTATGACTACATCGATATCTTCTACTTTTTCAGCTATTTCTAAATCTTTGGTAAAACCGGAATGTCCAAGAGCAATGAGAATATTTACTCCCAAATTCTTAAGCTTGGCAGCTTCTTTTTTTATTGCTATCACTTCTTCTATGTATTCTACGTCATTTCTTATGGCTAATACTTTTGTGTCGGGTGTGAGGTAACCGATAACACCAATCTTCGTTCCATTTATATCGAACACAACGGAGTCCATCAGGTTTTTTTCGGCTAGTAACTCTGGTTCTTTAGAGAGGATAAGATTGGCAGCGAGGATTGGGCATGTGAGATTCTCAATAAAAGGTGTTAGACCTGATATTCCATTATCAAATTCGTGGTTCCCCAGGGACTGAAACAATAAACATAATAACTTAGCATGACGAAAACTATTACAAGAATCATGCAAAAATCTATGTACATACTTTTTTAAATAATGTATTATAACTACATGCAACAAAGTTAGTAAAATTAGGTTAGTGCAACCAACTACAAAACGTTAGTTATTAAAAACATGTATAACAAATAAATGATTAGGTACACATGAAATTGTTCTTAAATGTAATTAAAGAAGTAATAGGTCAATTTGAGTTATTCATTTTAGGTGCAGAACATTTTATTGCAGTTTTAGTCCAAGTAACTACTTAAATTAACATGCCTACTAAAAGATAGATACTTACAAAATGTCCGCATATTTTTTTATTTTTAAATATTTCATTCATCTTGTTTTAGTAACTAAATAATTGAAGGAAGAAAGAAATGATTGCCAGTTACGGAAATATTAATATGTGAAACCAGTATCAAGGAAACAGCGACGCCAATCATGCCCTCTCACTTGACTTATACTGTGTGTGTGAAATGGCATGTTAGTAGCTTAAGTTGCCATTTTTTCCGTTTCATTAAATGGCGCATGATTTCTTATTGCCGTAGTGGAAATGTGAAAAAGGATATACACAAAGATTACCAATAAATTTGAATACTTTATAAGATATTTCTTTATTTTAAAAGGTCCAAAAATGGTATAAAATAATATATACAGCTAATGAGTAATATGTACAGACAAAAGTCTTTTGATCATGCTTGTGTAAATACCTATATTATTAAAGAGTATTATAATATTATATTAAGTGAGTACAAATAGAATTTATAAAATAGTATATAGTAGGTAAAGCTAAAGGTCCCATGATGAATAGAATCCCTTTAATATGTTCATAGAAACGTCATGTAAGAAATATCCCCAATTTTCTATAACCATCAAATGTACATACTGATTATTTTTAGAACCCCTCTCTTTACGACTCATGATAGCCATGGCATTTATGCCCGTTCGAAAGTCGGATTCGATTTCAGGATTATCGTGGATATAACTATACTCGTGCCAAGTGAGACACAGTGGCTTTATTTCAAATCAAATTATTGTACGATTCATTTTCTCTTTTAGTGAATCGCAAAGGTGAGTCACATTGACTTCGTTTCGTCGCACTTAGTTCCACTCTGCAGAAAAGACCCACAGGAAAACACCTTGAAGCCCAGGAAACCTTAATTTTAGATCTTATACTCCCAAAATTACATCCTTGTAAGTAGCAACACTCATCATTTTAAAGTTGACTTAAATTAACTATCATCTGTTTCCATGTTCTGAAATATGATTCGTCCTTCCACAGCAGGATACAAAGGACTGTGACTTTTTAAATATGCCTCTGTGCATTGAATCTCATCAATATCTAAAGTTGTTACGGGTAAGTCTTCGAACATAGTGAAACCGTCGCCTCCATTCGCTAGGAATGCAGGCATTAATACTTTGTACTCTTTTGTTTTATTTAAATTAAAATATTCAGGATACAAACATTTTCCACATTGCACGGAAACTCTCTTGACCCTTTTCTTTGGAGGCTGTCCTAAGTCGTATTTAACTCTCATTCCTGACATTTGTAAAAACTGACCCTCTGGGTTTATTACATTAAAATTGTGAATAGAATATTCCAGCATTTTCAATAGAGTGTGTCCATCCATTGTTACTTTAACTACGATGCCGTCAAACGGCATTACTCTTAAAAGATCTCCTTTTGTGATATTGCTTGGTAAATCTAGACTAAACGAAGATCTTATTCCACCACTGTGAATAATAGCAATAGGAGCATCAGTCCAACCTCTACCTCTATACATAGAAGCATACTTATAAATCATGGCGTCAGTTATAAAGTTTCCCATATTACATTCTTTTAGTCGGCATGTATGGCCATCTACAAACGCCGAGGTATTGCCCATAATCTGTTCAGTAATTTTATGGACATTTTTATGATACTCATTGACAATTTTTAAAATTTCTGGATCTTGTGGTATCGATTTATCCAAAAGTATAGGGTCTCCATAAGAGTTGATAATTTCACCGTTAGAATTGAATACGATATGTAATTTTCCAAGATATTTTGTGTATGCGTAAGCTTGCACAACAGGAACTAATCTGCCAGATTCTTGTGTAACGATAGTTGGATAAAGTCCTTCGGGTTCTTCAGTATCAGGTTTGTCTCCAGTCCACAAAAACGTGTTTGTATGTGCACCGATTACAAGATCGATATCTGCTACTTCTCTGGCAATTTCTAAATCCTTAGCTAAGCCTGAGTGACCAAGAGCAATGAGTATGTGCACTCCTTTACTTTTTAGCAAAGCTACTTCTTTTCGTATCGCTGTGATTTCATCTATGTAATCGACATAGTTTTTTACAGCTAGTATTTTAGTATCGGGTGTTAGGTAACCGATGACACCAACAAGTGTGTCATTGATGTCAAATACTATAGATTTCATTAGGTTTGCCTGCGCTTGTAACTCTGGCTCTTTTGTAAGAATAAGATTTGCGGCTAAAACTGGGCATGTAAGGTTTCTAATAAATGGAGTGAGTCCAGGTATGCCGTTATCAAATTCATGGTTTCCCAGCGACTGAAACAAAGAATGATTGAATGCAATACTTAGATAACTGGCAGCAATCATGCAAACATAAAGACATTCACGTGATGCAATGTAAACCATTTTTAGTAATTCAGAAAGTCCATTGGCAGATGGGATGGGATGGGTTTCCTATATATATGAAGTTGCCAAAGTTATTTTGAAATGTTCGTATGAGATTGTTGCTTTATGGGGCATTAATACTGGCGCCATGATAGAAGCGGTGTGTCGTTGTATCGTATATTCGCCAACATTTACAATACTTGATCTTATAGACTGCGTTATAAAGAGACTCAAAATCTACTAAAAAAAAGTCGATGTGTCCAGGCTTTTGGAATATTCTATTACATCGAGTCTGCCACGTTTGCCTAGTGGTCGCTAGCGCGACTGCTATGGGGTTTATCGATTAGCAATTTCTCAAGACCACTCCGGAATCTGGATTTGTCACCAGTCATGTTGATAGGCCTGCTTCCAATTAAATGGAATTTAAAAACTAAACCACGAGAATTTTAAGGTGGAACTAATATTAAATATATTTCAGTCAAGGTCAACATAAGATGTTAATTATGAAATGGGGAGTTTTCTATTATTCAAAACTGGGGCTAACTTTGACTTTGATAGCATAAGAAGCTTATAATATACCTACTGCTGGGACACAGGCCTTTCAGTCTATAATGTAATCATCATGTGAGCTCAGAGCGAGTTGGTGCACGTGAGCCCAGTTTGATTTGGTGCACCCGAGCGCAGTACGATTTGGAGCACGAGAGCCCGGTGTGAGTTTGTGCACGCGAGCCCAGTGAGAATTGGTAAACTTGTGTACAAGTGCAGTATGGTTCGGGTGTCCCATGCGTGTATTCATATAATTAGTAACAATGATAATATTCACAAACATTTACAAAGTTGAGTTGTAGTACTTATCATTTTTGTGACAAAATTGATTTCCTACAATGCGATTGCTTTTTTTTTCTTCTATAGCAGAAAAAGGACCTTAATAATAATTTCTCAGTCACAGTGTAGATTCTGATAATTAAAAGGTTGACCATTTTTCGACCCTATAACTAAGGACGTAAGGGTGAAAAGTGATTCACCGCGATTGCCCGTGATTGCACATAATATTATAAATATTAAGACTACCTTATTGGTCTAGTGGTCGCATAGCGCGACTGCTGAGCATGAGGTCTTCGGTTCGATTCCCGGGTCGGGCAAAGTCTTATTGGGCTTTTCCCATTAAGAATTTCTCAGTAGCAGCCTCGGAGTCTGGATTTGTACCCGGTTGATGGCAATAGACTCACCCCCTATTACACGGGACTTAAAACATAACTGGCGAAATGGTGTGGGTGTCCTAATGGGTACACCTCTGCCTAACCCTTTGAGGATGGCAGGCGTGATGTTATGTTATGTGAAATGACGATTCATTGTCATTGATGATAATTATAACGGGTGTAAAAAGACACTTTACGAAGCCAACATATGAGTGAGAGTGATATTCTCATCATTGCGATAATTCTTTTATTCTTAATGATTACTTACTGATCTTTCTGGTTACGGAGATATTTATGTACTTTCCAACTTATTTTATACTTTTACGATGCTTTTGTAAAAATATGTGAAACTTTAAGGCGCTTTGCACAAAGAGTAACTATTGCAGCAACTGGCAACTAGCTGTTTACATATATTTCAATTGGACTGCGCACACATAGCAACTCGAGTTTCGTGTTTCGGCGATCGTCAACAGTTTTCAGTAGCTGCAATCAATAACTAAGTTAGTTCCTTATTGCCGCAACTAGCAACTGTTAAATATTATACCGTTAGCGCTGATCGCCGCGTAGATTGAGCAACTCGGCTATGAAAGTTGCTCACAGACTGCCATAAAGTTGCGGCAACCGTAAACCTTATAGCAACTATCAACTTTTACAAGAAACTTTTAAAGGGTTGATAGTTGCCTCAACTTAAGTTGCTCCGTGTGCAAAGCGCTTATATACCCCTTCGACTGACGTTAACGACCCATGCTGCATGCACCCGATAATCTAATGTTTTGTGTTCATCATCATCTTCATGCAGCCTATGGCCGTCCACTGCTGAACGTAGGGCTAAAGAGCTACGTTTTATGATTTACAGTGATTATTCATACAAAAGGAAAAATTCGATACCAAGCAATAGTTTTTCTGCTAAGGTTGTTTTTGTTCGAAAGAGTTACCGCGGCCTTGTAACACGAATGGCATTAGGAGGAACACGGATTGGTTTTAGTCAGTAAGAGTCTGACACTTCCTTTCTCGGAATTCGATGATTTCACACCCTTAAAAAAAGCAATAATTTCTGCTTAATGTTATCTAGTATGATTTGTAGTGTGCCTAGTATGTTAGGTTAGCACGTTTTGTGTCTTTTTACACCACGTATTTAAACACGGTGTGAAACATGCCAGTTTCATTCCAAATAATATGCAAATTAATTTATCATTCGGCTATAAGTCATGCATTTCCATAATACTTTGCAAACTACTTACGATTTATTGTAGTATCGCTAACTACGAAGATATTCTTCTATTGACTTCCGCTCGTAACAATAATATATCATTACTTACTTTTAAAATTTCACCGGGTAGGTAAAATGAATAAATACACAAGTTTACTTTGAAATATATTTATAAAAACACCTGTAGATCCATTCATATATACATAATTAATAGACCCATTTATAAATATATAAAAGGAGTCTCTTCAAATGATTTGTTATAAAATCAATTAGTTCAAAGCCAAGGATATTAGAGCAAAGAGAAGTAAGGAGAAACTAAGTGCAATTGCTGGACCGGCGCCGCTACGTAAAACTACGCGTCCAGCCACTTCTGGGTATAATGGACTTCTTAACTTGATGAATTCCTCTGTACAAGTCACTGCATCATACTCAAGTGCCACTCTTGGTAGTTGAGTGAGGAATGAAAATCCAAAGTTTCCTTCAGTCAAAGACCTAGGCATTAATACTTTGTAGTCCCTTCCATTTTCGATTTCATAAAATTCAGGGACATTGCAGTTCCAACAACGAACGACGGCGCTGATTAACCTAGATCCAAGATCTCTACCCAAATCATAAACTGCACGTATTCCAGATAGCTGTAAGAATCCTCCCCTGGAACTTTCAATTCTGTAACCGTAGAGAGACTGTTCCAGAAGCAATTTGAGTATTGTTCCATTCATAGTCACAGCCACTAAATTGTCCTCTAAACGCAAAGCAGAGAGTAAGTCACCACGTGTTACGTCAGCTGGCCGAACGGATGGTTCGATGGAGCGTAAAATAGGGCTGCTATGGATGACAGCAATAGGGGCATCTGTCCACCTTTCTCCCTCATATCTTGTAGCATAATAATACACTATAGCGTCAGTGATAAGGTTTCCAAAATTGCATTCTTCTATCCAGCAAGATTCGCCATCCAAGACGACCGTAGTGTTACCTATTACTTCTGCGTTTCTAGAAACGACATCAGACTGATAAGTCTTGATAATTTCTAGTGATCCGGAATCTTGAGAGACAGTTGAATCAAGAAGAATGGGATCAATGGTGTACTCTAAAATGTCTCCATTTTCATCGAACTTGGCTTTAATGCTACCAAGGTATTTGTCGTAGGCTGTTGATTGAATTATAGGTACTTGTTTTCCTGACTTCTGTGTCACAACTATTGGGTGATGTACATCTGAAGCTGTGGCGGCATTCAAGTCGAATGTATTTTTATTACCGGCAATAACCATGTCGATACCGGCGACTTCTCCCGCTATTTCTTGCTCTATGTCAAGAGTCGAATGACCCAGAGCGATTATTATTTTAATGTCTTGAGCTTGAAGATTTTCGACTTCTTCTGTAACCGCTAGAACTTCATCGATGTATTCAACATGACCAAGGCTATCCAGCATACTGTTATCGGGTGTCAAGTAGCCTACAACTCCTACTTTAACACCTTGTATGTCAAATACGATGGATTTTCTTATATTGGCTTTTCCTTCAGCTGATTTAATAATAACATTGCTGGCTAGAATATTGGTATGTAAGTTTTTCAGGAAAGGTGAAATCTCCAATGTTTCCTTATCAACGTCGTTGTTTCCAAGTGACTGAAAAGATAATATGTCGAAATTAGTGTTAACAGTTTATTCTTAATCAAATTTTGGGATTAAAGGAATTAGTTTGTTAATTAGCAGTTAGTATGGTCTTGTATATTTTTTTATGTTTAAAAGAAGATTTAAAGATTTTCTTTTTAAAAGAAAGTTTTTATATTTACTTATTCTTCCAACACCAACCGTCACCAAAGCCGTTTTATAAATGCTATACATATAGAAAAAAACACATATCCCTAAAATTATTAAAGTTTCCCTTATTTTAAGTTAGTTCAGTTGTGTTAGTAAAGGTTTTATTCTAGAGTTAGGTACTTATACCTACGTTAGTGACTGGTTTCATAAATAAAAAAGTACTTACAGTATTGTTTCTTGCGCTGGTTCAATTAATTTTGTTACTGATAACATTTATTTAATTTCACCTTTGTTTTTTGCTTCGCAGAGAGCATTTATCATTTTCGTTATGAGAAAAATGAAAAATTTCATCTCTTCCGGTGTGTTTTACATGACTGCTAGTTCATAAATTTTAAGATAATTCAGTTGGTAATTGTGAACTTTGTAAGTACCTATGTAATCAAAATACATCTATGTACTTAGGCAACTAAAAACAACACCAGAAAATGATTAATGTCCGTGGAGTTTTCTGATTGTTCTTCTTCATAAAGATCTACCTACGTTTTGGAAAGAGCAACGAGCTTCAACTTTATGACTAACTGATCGACTCCTTGACAATTTAAAAGTGCCTGTAAATGCTTGATTAAGGTTCAGCTGTTAGAACTGTTACTACGGTTGTAGTACTATGTAGTTTTGGCGGCTATTGAAACAGGTGTATAGTGAACTATTCGACGAATATGAAGAATTCTTTAACAAAAAACTATACTCACTATTCCAAGAGGCAGGATACCTACTAGAGTATAGAGGTTCCATTAGTCTAAAGACATTTCAGTGGCTGCAGCAAGCTTATATGCTTACTTGCCATTATCAAAGTTACATATTCTGTCTGTTACTACCGTGGAAATATCCTAGTTGTTACTGATGCTAAAACTTAGGAAGTCAGGTCGATAACTTTAAGTACCTTGAATGAACTTTGTAATCATCTTAAATTGTAACACTATAACCGCACTATGACATAATTTTAAAGCACCATCGACCTCTTATTTGACGTTAAACAAAACAGAAGCAAAATTGAAGCCAATCAATGTCGAGAGATGGAATTCAACATTTCATCAAACCGACGGGACGTTCACAGTACGAATACATAATTGATGGACGAAAAAACGCGATCATGACATTGACGGACAAAAAACGGTACAACGTTCTTTTTTTTACGTTTTTTTTTATGGTACTCACAACAGCGTCTGGTTGCAATGCGTTGACGAATTCAGCGGCGATCTTCCATTTGTATATGGTGAACCAGGCTGTACCGGTGTAGGTGTCTCCTGCGTTCAGGTACAGGACTGGAGGACCCTGGCCGGAGTGGGCAGCTTGACGAGCTTCCTTTACACTGAAATGAGAGAATTTCATGGTTAACACCTCCATTTTCACATTCACACACCTTCATAGTCATAGTCACATTCACACACCCTCATATTTCACATTCACACACCCTCATATTCCACATTCACACACCCCTGCTCTCACTCACGCATTTGCATGCTTCTTTTCTAGTTTTAATTTTCTTTTTATTTTGAATCGCCTGTTTTTATAATACTTAAAACAAGTAATTTTATGTTAATATTTTAAGTTTTGGAAGAGCGGAGTCTCCTAACACAGGCTTTTTTGCTTAAAAGGAGGCTCCAATCACTAGTTGTTAAGTTTACTTGTAAAACAAATAAAACATTTTTCTTTGTCATTTTTCATTTTCATTTTCTGCATCCGGTTAGACTGGAAGCCGACCCCAACGTAGTTGGGAAAAGGCTAGGCAGATGATGATTTCATTTTCAACATGCCATATGTGGGATAGTGTTATTGTGCGAAAAACTTCTAAATATTTATAATTTGATAAGGGCCTTAAATCAGTCTCTGTGTCTGGTTATACTAAGATGTCTGATGCATCCTGGCAATGACAGTTAGGCAATACTATTAGCCCGTTGGTCTCTAAGCGTGGGCTTGATTTTCATTGGGTTTTTCCATTAGGAATTTGTCTATAGCCGCCCGGAGTTGAAAGTTGATGGTGGAACACCCCTGTGCCTAGGCAAGCCCATAAAGCCTGATATCACCCGGTCGTGGCAGATTACCGCCTCATTAGATTATGACAGTGAGGGAAGTTGAAGTGCATTTATGTTTGCGCTGCCCACCCTCTTGTGAACTATAATTTTATTATGTTCTGCGCGCTTAGTCAGTCTTCATTGAGATAGCTGTGACAGAAATTCGGTTAGGAAAATATTTGCTTAATTTTGTGGTACTAGCCTAGCTTTTGCCCGCGACTTCGTCAAAGTTAGTATTATCATCATCATATTGCCATCATCATGGATCTGGATCCGTTCAGCCGTTCTGGCGTGATTGGGTTACAAACATCCAAACTTTCATATTTATAATAGTAGCAAGACTGAATGTTATCTTACACATGAGCAACTCTCGGGAAACCACCGTAGCACTTGCCAGCCTCCCGATCCGCAGTCGTGCAGGTTCCGCTGAGCTGGGAGGTCTGCTCGAACCTCGCGTGCATATCATTGTTGTGCAGGATGAGGAGCTCGAAGGTGTCTCCAGGAGCTTTCACCACGCTGCCGGAAGACAACGCCGCCACAGTCAGCACTGCTGTTAGTAGAACTTTCTGGAAACCAAAAATTTAAAGAATACAGAAGCTATTCAGTGGTTTTCTGTAAAAATCTGTGTTTTGGTGAAATTAGCGTGGGCAGTGCGGAGTAGCTAGCTATTCATTGGTATGCTGTAAAAATCTGTGTTTTGGTGAATTGAGCGTGGGGAGTGCGGAGTAGCTGGCTATTCATTGGTGTTCTGTAAAAATCTGTGTTTTGGTGAATTGAGCGTGGGGAGTGCGGAGTAGCTGGCTATTCATTGGTGTTCTGTAAAAATCTGTGTTTTGGTGAATTGAGCGTGGGGAGTGGGGTTTTCTGCGGAGAGTTTGACGGCACGGTTGGCGATTGGCTGCAGCGCTGCGTGTCGCTGAACAAATATTTGTGTGGTCTACAGATAGTTTTTCCGAGTTTGGCTGTTTGTGTATTTGAGTTAATATATTTGTAAAATTTAAATGTTTGCGTGTGAATGGGAATGGAACCCACTCGAATCGCTCAACGTCTGGGTCAACTATGCCGTCAACTCTTGGTGCTTTTCTTCACTGATTTCGAAGATACCATGCTGGTTAATTTAGTGATATAAGTGATTTAGGACAAATTCCAAGGTAATATGGATTTATAATAAACTAGTTTTTTCATCAAACAAATTCCAGGAATATGTGGCTAGCCAGGTAAGTAGAAGAACTAAGCTGGTTTACATACGTGATACGTCACACAAAAAGTCCATTTCAAAACCAGTATCAGGCACAATAGTTGCCTGGCATTTATGTTGGACTGGGCTTGTTTGGCACATAACCATGCTTTTTTATTGAATAACCTTTTCAGTCATTTATTTAGGTACTGTGGAAACAGCCTGTGTCAATACATACATAAAAACTCACGTCTTTTCCTATGGGGGTAGGCAGAAACCACAGAACGCCACCTGCTACGATCCTTACATACTCCATTCCTCATCCACCAACAAACCTCCTCATCAATCATCCACTATTAAGGTCAGTGTAGGTCTTCTTAAGGTGAAGCCTCAATAAACCTGTCTGTGTCAATAAACTTTCTTTCTTTCTTTCTTTCTTTACAATTGAGTACGAATAGTGCAATTATTTTTACTTTATCCAGAGATGCTTTTACCGCACCGTGTCGATGCGAAAAGTGGATAGAGTGGCTCGGCTCTAATTGAAATTGAGCCCTTCAGGGATTATAGCCGTGATTGTACCTACCTATATATAAATAGCCTGTAGCCTCCCGCATTAGTCCGCACGGAGTGAGCAAAATGAATGAGTGAATGGCGGACTGAGTGATTTGTTTGTTTGATGTTTAAAGTAGGTATTTTGTTTTTGTTTTAACACTTTCGATGTTCAATTGATGAGGGATTGAATATTTTCTTCTACTATATGGAGAGTAGGTCTTTGAGTTATGTTATGTCTATGTGTGAAGTTATTCATTTATCAATACATTTTTTTAATGGCTAGCGCCTTAAGTATGTTTGTAGCAAAATTTTGCAGCTGTATGAGTTAACGACATGGTAGGTAGGTACTGTAGCGATACCCAGGTCAGGCAAAGTGTCCCCTATTACATAGGACTCAAACATAACTGGCGAAATGTGGGTGTACTAATGCGTACACCTCTGCATAACCCTTCGGGGATTACAAGCGTGATATTATGTAACTTAGTTTAACAAAGTTTATTATTTTATTTAGCTACTATACAGATATAGCTATAGACATGGACACCATAATGAAGTTGCATCTGACCTAGCCAGCCAGAGCCTTTATAGGACTATGTGTAACTGTGTGCAGTTGTCGAAGATTTACATCCATCTATTTGATGGAGTGCGATCGATATCATAGTCTGGCAGGAAATATCTGATTTGAGATTTGAAAATGAACATTTAAGCACGTTCCATCGTGGGTGCGTTCACAAACAAACAACCAGACCCTGATACAACGACCTGTAGGCCATACTAATACTTGATCCGTGCGGGAACCGAAGCCGCTACGCAGAGCAAGAGCTTAGGTCCCTTAGCTACGGGGTCAGCTGTGCAGTCAAAAATTTGCATTATCTATATCGGTCTTTAGTTCAAATTATCATCACAGTGTCATATTTAAGCGCTGTACGTTACCGATCCAACGTGTATTTATTATGTATATTATGTATTATTATTATGCCTTATTATGTATTTTAATATATAGTAAGTTTATTATTTTGTAAGATTACATTGTATATTAAATTAACTTCTGTCTGCAATTTCGCGACTTCAACCGCGTGGTTTTATCACCAGCTTGAAGTTACGTCTCTGCACTGCTCTTGTCGATCGTAGTGTGATGTTATATAGCCTATACTTTTCCTGATGAAACTGGCTTTCATAAACACAAAGACTTTTTCCAATGGGACTGGCACTTGCCGAGATTGGCGCATTTGAACAGATAAAAAAGCAAAACGCCTTTAGCTTTATTTTATTAGTACATAGATTTTATCTTTATGTTTTAGTTATGTAATAAAAAAGTATCTAACAATTAAAATTAACCTTGTATATAGTGGTCGTGATGATAAACAGCTGCGTCATTCAATCATTCAATCATTAGTTGGCATTCCCCGCGATTTAGTAAAAGAACAAGTTGTCGTGACTCTAGTCCATAAATTTCGCGATCTGTATCATATTTGTCGATTTATCTCGATGCTCTCTAATTGATCAAAGGATTCCGCTAAATAATAGATACGGTCAGGAACAAAAGTCAATTATTATAATTATCTTAATGCTAAAGTCAAAGTCAAAACATTTATTATTCAATAAGATTATTTAGAGGCACTTTTGAATTGTCAAGGAATTGGTCAGCTATGCAGAAAGTTGAAGCTCGTTCCAAAACGGAGCCAGGCCTCTATGGAGAAGAACGAGCAAGAAACTCCACGGACACTCTTAAGCATAGGTATCGTAATTTAATAATGTTTTTTCTTAATTTTCATTGCCTTTTTGTCATTATTTTGTGTGCACATGTTCTGTGTCAATAAACATATTTTTTGCCTTCTTTAATTGCTGTGCCCTAGCAGGGTCCAAAGTTGTACTTTAGCTGTAAGCCTTATGTATAAGTAACATTATTATACACTATTATGGTATGTAAATAAGTGAATAGGTACTGAATACTATGTATAAATTACTATGTAAAACAATTTTTAATTCATAAATGTTACTACACCACAACAGAGTTTATGGAGGATACAACTAACATTTAGATTATTTATATTTTTTTGCAATAATAATTAATTATAATAAGTATATGATTATTGTTATTCTTATTTTTTTTCGACATTATTAATTTGTGTGTCAGTAATTGAGATAGGGTTTTAAATGTGTCTGTTGTTTTGACACACTAAAATGTATTATTGTTCGTATACTCTTGAGTAGAATGTAGCGAACTGATCATCTTATTATGACATCCTATTGTATTTAAAACCTACATTTACTTGATTTGATTTGATAAATGAATACAGATCACTAAAAGTCGTTTAAAACTTCGGGTTTTTTTTTTTATTTATACAATGTTATATATTTTTCAAATCTAGGTACTTGTCAAATTTTAGACGATAAACGACATAATTTTAGACACGACCAGATTCATTACAAAAATAAATTGAGGCTGGTATTAATTTACGTTTTAACGTGACCACACCGGTTTCTTTTTATTTTTAACTATGTTACTCGGAACGATGCAAGGATTGTAACGATACCCCATACATCTAAATCGGTTCAGGCGTTTAAAAGTTATGGTGGAATAAAGAAACTCACATACATACATAGATTAACCCTGAACACATAACACTCCTTTTTTTGGGGCAGTCGTGTAAAAAGGTAACTTTTATGAATGCAATTTATTTGGCTTTTATCGCCTGCTGTTATGCGATTGAAGCAATTGTCGTAGATGTGTATCGGCCCACTTTCGACCCTCCGTTATTTTAAGAGCCCGTCAAAGGAAATTGTTCAAATAGCTCTTATTGTGTTCAGTTCTATTATTAAGAGCGGTTACTCCTTACGACATTCCATACAAACTTTCGAGTCCTTCTTTTTCGAAATGAATGAACCGATTTTAACACACTTGATTTTGACACTTCCTACACATAAGCAATTTAGCTGTACCTACCACATTTTTTGACTAGCGCATGAAATAAGGCATGCGCTAGTCTAAAAGAGCGTATCCCCGTGGCGCACGCTGATCCATCACCGGTGGACGTGGACGTAGCTTTCAGTCAATTTGTTATGGTGGTGCTGCATATAACCGGCCATGTTATCCTGGTGCAGCGACATATGGCAGCAATATGTATACAGCCAGTAATAGTTTAAGTATTAATTATTTGATTAAACTTTATGCAAGAAAAAATGTGGGTCTAGCAAACTAAAACCCAACAATATAGCAAATATTGCATTAGGACAACTTTTACGCCACGTGGCACTTACCCACGTGGCTGCGTCTGCGCATAATGTCAATCACACCGATCTAGATATCTTCGCGACGAAAATATTCATACTCCGAGACACGGTCTCTTTTATATTTAACGACATACGACATACTGTTACTCATTCTCAATATCTTCATTACCTCGAAAAAAAGCGAACCGTCGGAGAACCTTGACTTTATGCCACATTTTCTTAAATCTTTAAAGACGCAACAAAAATAGAGCAGCGGTGACGTCACAATGGCGGAAATTGTTAATTTTAAATGGACTCCCTTGACACTTTCGTACGTCTTATTGGACGAGTCTAGGGTTGCCAGGTCCTAAAAACAGAAAACCGAACCACTAGCTAGTTAAACCGCTCGTTTAGGTAAAATTGCATTAATAAAATATTATTTTATAATTCGAACTATGAACTACCCATAACGACAATTTTATTTTTTATTTTAAAAATAATCTTTTATTGTATTTAATTTTTTTCAGTTCTAATAAATTAAATACAAAAGTTCCGTCATATAAAATTATAAAATTTTAATAAAACCTATGTTACCGGGGCAATTAATATGAATTTATTGACACCTCACACATTAAAGTCGGTTCAGTAGTTTATGCGTTACGGTGGAACATACTCCGAAATCACTATCCTTCCTTTCGGCTTCGCCGTAGTCAGTTAAAAAGTCTAAGGGCTAATTTTTCAATCGCCAGTTATAACTCTTAACGGAGTGATAAATATGGCGGTTTGACAGCTTTTGTATAGAAAATATGTCAAACTGTCATATTTACTCTTTGGATAAAAGTTAAGATATAAGACTATTGAAAAATCTCAGCCTTAAGAAAATCAAATAATGAAAATACTGATTATAATGCATCCAAAAAACCAACCCTAGTCGAGGCAATACGAAGACAGACAGACTGAAGAATGCACAACAAAACTCACACATAGGTATTACTGTACAATTGTACAATCAACCGGATTTATATGTCTTCAATTTATCTCTAACAACTCCTCTATATCGAAGCGGTAAGGGAGTTTGTCGCTGTTTAAGTGTTACATTGATTTGCAGTTGACTGTACCAAACTTGAAACGGCAGTCACAGGTTGCATAAGTTTTTTTCAGGGTTCCGTATGTACAAAAGAAAGTACGACTCCCCTTATCCCCTACCTTTTGAACCGTAATATTCGCAATTTTCACAGTGTGTCACTATCTACAGCTGCTATAACAACAATAATAAAAAAAAAATTGAGGAATCCCATAAAAAAAAATGTGTTTTACTCGACGTTTTTTTGCTTGATCTTACTATAGCTGTATCATCTACACCGTAATACGTACACACTTGATTTATTTACAGAATGTGTATTACTAAAGTCATTATAAAAAAAAAATACGAAATAAAAAATAAACTACAAAGTGGTTTTTTTACAGTGAATAGAAAATTAATATTTATTTATAATTCTTTACAATAATTTAACCTGAACACAAAACAGAATAATATTAATAAAATTACAAAGTATGTACAATTACTATGTACTGTTATATAAACAGTGGCACAGAACCCTTCAAGTTCAAGCCCCACCCTCACTTGGCCATTTTTATTATGTCTTGTTATACTGATAATGATCCTTCTGTTGCCACACTGTGGTTCACTTTTTTACCTCGCACTGAAGTTAATTTAAGTTTCTGAGAATCTCAGGTAAGGGTGCGTGAAGGCATCCGCGACAATTAACTTAAAGTTTCGTCGATATTCGGCAGTTCAATGGACGGCTTTTTTGTTGATCGTCTCGTCTTGTGGCCGAGCGTAACTTTGTGAGAATCGGGATCAACGTTGAGTTGTCGACGAGATGTTTAGTTATAAACCGAGATTCTGAGATACTAGGTACAGATAATCGCTGATCAAACAACAACAACACTAGGTACCTAGGTTTTGTTTTCTTAGTTCCTAGTGAAGACTTCAAACTTTGTCGGTATAAATAAATGTTGGTTATCGTACACATAGACGAAGTTGCGGAATAAAAAGTAGCCTATGTCCTTTCTTGTGATTGAAACTAATCCCATACCAAATTTTTTCAAAATCGGTTTAACAGTTTTTGAGCTAGTTCGTTGCAAACATAAAAAGTACAAATCTTTCCTCTTTATAATATTCGTTGACTGCCTTGTTAGTCTAGTGGTCGCAAGCGCGACTGCTGTGCATAAGGTCTTGGGTTCGATTCCCCGGTCGGGCAAAGTGTTATTGGATTTTTCCATGAGGAATATCTCAGTAGCAGCCTCGGAGTCTGGATTTATGCCCGGTTGATGGCAATAGGCTCGCCCCCTATTACATGGGACAAAAAACATAACTGGCGAAATGTGGGTGTACTACTGGGTACACCTCTGCCTAACCCTTCGGGGATTACAGGCGTGATGTTATGCTATGTCAAATATTTTCATTTCCGGATCACACGTAGATCATGCAACTAAATAATGAAATTAATCTGTCGGTACCTATACGGATAAGATATCAATATAATATATTTATCAAATAATTTTATTTATTATTGTAATCAATCATATAATACCCATTTACCTCAGTGAATGACGAGAATTCGCCAGTAATTTAACAATCTATGGTTATATTTTGAGTTTGAAAAACATTACAAGATTAGTCCTGATGAAGGAGCGCCCTAATTTAGGTACAAATTGTTTGAATTAAAAGGTTAAGCTACATTATCGGCGAGTAACATAGGCTATATTTTATTTTATTTTTGCGCGGAGGAAGTCGCGGGCAAAAGCTAGTAATGAATAAACTCAAGAACTTCTGAGCCGATTTCATTTTTTTTTTCACCATTGGAAAGCTACATTCAGCTTGAATATATAGGCTATATTGTATTTTTTTAAAAACATTGGGGATCTGTAAGGAAAATCACGCGAACCAAGTCGCGGGGAGAGTGCTAGTATAAAATAAACATATAATAAACAAACATAAACAACAACAAATACAAACATATAATATACATAATTAAATTATAACATCAATTTTATATGGTTCTAAACAAATTGGCAAATGGAAGTGTTAACACCCCAATCTACAATGCCGATAAGGCATATTATTGAAATCCATCAAATGATTAAAAGCAGATAATCAGCAATCAAATAATTACTTATCACACAATTATAGGTACACCACGCAGAAGCCACAATAAGTAATTAAAAACGTTGTTGTAATCGGTTTGATAAGACTTTACTTTTGATAAGAATGCAATTGAATGACGTTTTATTTCAAAACAAAAGAAAAGCAAGAAAAATGATAATTTTTCTGAGAATTTGAAAGAATATTTTTCATTAAAAAAAAAGGTGGTTTTGAATCCTGTTAGTAGGTAAGCAGTGAAAACAAAAGCCTAAAAGTGAAAACTGCTAGGATTAGAAAGGGAACAATTAGGTATTTTAATGAAAACATAGAAATATCTGCTAATGTGTAATGTACTATTATGTACACCTCTGCCAAGCCCTTCGGGGATTACAAGCGTGATGTTATGATGTTACAAAATTAACTTCAACAAACGGAGTGTAACTTTTTTGTCTTTTTACACTCTTTAGATTTTTCAGTGTTGAAAATGTTAACAAACTCTAAATACGGCCCAGCAGTTTTGGAGTTTACCACACACAAAAACATGCACAATGTAACCCATAATATTAGCGTAGAGTAACTATTACTCCATAATATTAGTAAATATGTCACTAATGATCTGGCAAAGTTCCAGTAAAGGGCCTTGGAAATACTCGACTGCTTGTGTACACAATTTCGTGGTTTAGCCATCTTAAAAAAAAAAAGAATGGTAAGGTGGCTGGTCCACTGGAATATGTCTTAACAAATATGTGGACGCTACAAAGACTATGGTCATTGCTCATAATAACATCGCCTTGAATAAATCAACCATTTACTGTCAACGCCGTCCGCGAAACGTCGCCTCTTCCACAAGCTTTCATTTACTTTCACGTGTCCCGGTGTCTATAGGTACTAGGTAATCAAATCTTACAAGTTAAAAGTCAATTCCCGATGTTCGATTAAGCTGAAATATTGCGTAAATGTACAATTTGCATGACGATAAAAAAACACACACACACATACATACACAAATACACACGCACAGAGCTGGTATAATGATGGGCTGGAAAGCGGCCATAGGAACTGAATCAAATCTTATAAGTTATTTTACCCACTTCCCGGTGTTCGATTCAGTTAGAATTTTGAAAACAGACAGCACATTGCATGACAGTGTATTGCAGTGTATTGTATAATAGTTTATTAAAAAGACAAAAAAACAGTACTTGTTTTTAATGTCATTAAAAAAAATATTGTAACGCACACGATTTAAATCTACCGGCGTGCTTGTATGACGAGATGTATGAACGTAGATGAGGCGAAAAGAGTATGTAAGGATCGTAGCAGGTGGCGTTCTGTTCAAGGCAAAACTAATTTGAAATCGCTAACTTAGTTCTTTAATGTCACCGTCCTTTCATTTCGCTGTATGTTAGTAAGAGATGTCAATTCTCTAAATTTAGTCTAGTATGTGAATAAGGGAATTAAATTTTAGTTTGTGAACAGGGGAATCGGCACCGTTGTCTTTAAACAACAAAAAAAAAAAACAAGTAATTTTTTTATTGTCGACCAGAATTTGATTATTTATGTATTTCATGATAACCTGAAAAAAGAGGATGCAAGACTAGACCTAAGTACCCTATCTCTTTTGTTCGCAAGTCAATTGATAGACAGCTTTTTATCTACCCACGTCTTTGACGAATCGTTTCTATTTTTTTTCTTATTCATTGGATGGCAAACAAGCCGACGTCCCACGTGAAGGCCAATTCCTCTAATTAAAAACGTTCAAAGGTTTTTTGTGACGAGCGCAATTTCATTTTATCGACAATCAATGACAAAAAATTAAAGTAAATCAGAGGAATTTTTCACAGACTGTATTAGCGAAAGAAGTCAATTTATCAAACACAAATTCTTTAGCTTTATAATATTACCTACTATAGAAGATGGGCCATCTTGTATTGACTGTCTACATATACAATGCTACCTACATATCTTTATCCTATATGACTGACTGACGGATCAACGCACAGCCTAAACCGCTGATCGTAGAGACTTGAAACTTGAAGGGTGTGTTCTTCGCATGATGTAGGCATACGATAAGAAAAGATTTTCCACAATTTACCCCTTAAGGGGATGAACTGGGGGTTCAAAGTTGGAATGGAGAAATCAACTTTGACGTGGGCGAAGTCGCGGGCAGAAGCTAGTCCATACTTTAATAGTAACGAGTTGAAAAGTATTTTTCCTTGGTTTGTTTATAATAAATAAATAAATATCTTGGGACAACTCACACACGGCTATCTGATCCCAAGCTAAGCAGAGCTTGTGTTATGGTAACCAGACAACTGATATACATACCTATATAATTTATAAATATAACATATTATAGATAAATCACACCCAGACACAGAACTAACAATCATGCTCATCACACAAAGTTTGTCCTGGGTGGGAATCGAACCCACGACCTCCGGCTTAGCAGTCAGGGCCACTAACCACTAGACCAACAGGCCCGTCATAAACGTTTAAACGCGATATTCTCTGAAACTACCAGTCGAATTGGACAAAATCTTTTTGTATATCATAGCCAGATTCATGAGGAATAGTACAGACTATATAACATTACGCTACGACCCACGGGAGCGGCGCAGTAATTAAAGACGTACCTAAGTGACCGCGGGGTATTGCTAATATCTCGATATAAACGGTACACTCAGACTCAGTACACAAAGGCGATGTTCGTGCAATCAAGTTGAAAGAATCTCAGGGGTATCACGAGTTACCACTTAAAGCTGAAAAATTGTTTTCTCTGTGAAAATGTGGAATGTTCTTTAGTACAAATTAAAGGCTCTGATTTCTTTACTGTCATTCGATTTTTAACTCTAACTTTAAAGATAGAAAGTTCACTATCCTTTAGTACTGCATAATTTTAGTATTATCGTGACTAGTGTTTGCAAGACTTTGTGGTCGTTCTCCCGTTTCTACGTAGTATAAGTAAGCTCTATGCTCTAGTGGTTGTCTATTAATTAAATTCTTACTCTAGTTAGAGGAATGTTAGCTATGGTTAGGACGTAGACTGAATTACTTCCATTCGGTTTTATTTGATAGATAGAATAAATGTTTGTTTATGGTTTTCAAGGTACTGGTAATATGACGACAATTATAATTTTATAAGGTTAGTTAACTTATAGGTTATGTAAATACTTTGTATATTAAATGTAATTTTGAACCCTGGCAGTAACCAGTAAACAAATTGCGGGCTTAGAATCTGTTTGCGTTGGTGTAGGTCTGGTTATACAAATACTGCGGCAGTGTCTGGCCCCGCGCGCATGTTATCCGGTCCGGGTGCCCGGACTCTAAAGCACTAGGTACACCAAATCACATTACCTGTCTACACACATAAAAGCGATGCGATGCCGCACCACGCAATAATTTGCAAAGTGCAACGCGCCACGGTTTCCGATTAGGTTAGAAAAAAATGTCATCTCAGGATCTAGGCATACGATGCGTTGCGGCGTTGCGGTGCCGTGACGTTGTTAGGCCGCAGCGGCGGGATGTACTTACAGTAGTGCAGTCTATTTTAAACAACCAATAGAGCGGTGCCGCTCCGGCGCGGCGTCGCAACGCATACGCTCTCAGTCCTATGCTAGGCCGGTATGCATGTGGCATGGCGTCGAGACGCAACCATGGATCAACGCAACATCCAGCGGTACGTTGCGTTGCGGCACCGCGCCCGCCCCGCTTTAATGTATGTAGACCCTATTACTTCAAGGTAATCTTCATAAAATACCTATAGTAAACGCCACAGACTTGTCCATGTTGATTACGTACCGTAATTTCCAAGCCCACCGCCAGGCTATATTAAAATTGAATCCACGGCACTAATCTAATAAACCTAAGCTAATAAGATAGAAGATTTTAATGATCTACTTTTCCTTGCTTCAGAAAATAACAAATGAAACTCTACAGTTGTATTCTTTAGCTTGTTACTAGACTTACGGATAAATAGAAATATCAATGGAAGTACGGTCGGCTACATAGGTCAATTACTTATCAATATAAAGAAAATATTTTTATAAAAAAAATTAAGTATGGAGTTTCTTGCCCATTCTTCTCCATACAGAACTACCTTTTGGAAGGGGCAACTAGATTCGAAAAGTGCCTCTTAATGGGCAATCTTTTTTAGCTGCCTGTACTTCCAAATGCCAATTCTACTAATTAAAACGTTCCGAATCTACTCGAAATCTCAGCTCAGAGATAATCAATTTAAAAACAATCTGATTGAGACAGACAAATAGAAATGTTAGTAGAATTAAGTGCTTGTATGACGAGATGTATGGACGTGGATGAAGCGAAAGGAGTATGTAAGGAACGTAGCAGGTGTCGTTCTGTGGTTTCTGCCTATACGGGTACGGTATGGGAAAAAGGCGTGAGTTTATGTATGTAATAAACTAAGTTCGTACCTATAATGTCGCATAAATATTCATTGGAGTTATTTATAATATATAAGGGTATGTAAATACTATGTAATTTAGTTTTGTATGTTCAGTTAATCGCATGTTTCCGACTGTTAAGTACTGTTAAGACTGTTTAGTATGATAATTTCATAACATGCTTGACACTTTGCCTCCACACTGATAACAGCGATGTTATCAACAGATAGAAGAGATTATGTAACATGTTAGGTACTTAAATACTATACTATTTTAATGAGAGAATGTACTGTCGACCACACAAGTTATTTCAGTATTTCAAAAAAATATATATGTAAATGATTAA
Organism: Hoplodrina ambigua; assembly: GCA_949774945.1. Lineage (NCBI taxonomy): Eukaryota > Metazoa > Arthropoda > Insecta > Lepidoptera > Noctuidae > Hoplodrina > Hoplodrina ambigua. Next base: position 10,029,443 of record OX458980.1, on the reverse strand, counting down.
TTGTCAAGCGCGCTTAAGCTGCTCATTGGTTGTTGATGATTGAGTCATCCAATCACAGCAGATTACGTCACAATTATTAAGGAATTTTTCGTATAACATTGTCATATTAATTTTTCGTTCGCGAAAATGTGATTAGGTAGTCAACAGTCCCGTGAGAGACGGGACGTTCCGTTGCTAGAGCTTTAGAGCATGTGCGTCCCGCGAAAGGTGAATGCGGGACACCTATTGTCCTGTTTTATCGTACCTACGGGCTTTGTATGATAAAGCAAAACTTAAAAATTAACATGAAATATAATTATTTCTGATTATGTTCTTCGCCTCTCAATACTTTGACAGTTGGGTCCCGGTTTTACACGACTGCCCTAAAAAAAAAGGAGTGTTGTGTGTTCAGGGTTAATGTATGTATGTGAGTTTCTTTATTCCACCATAACTTTTAAACGCCTGAACCTATTTAGATGTATGGGGTATCGTTACAATCCTTGCATCGTTCCGTGTAACATAGGCTAGTAAAAAATAAAAACAATCCGGTGTGGTCACTTTAAGACGTAAATTAATACCAGCCTCAATTTTTTTTTTTAATGAATCTGTTTGTGTCTATGTTTATCGTCTAGAATTTGATAAGTGGATTTTAAAAAATGTATAACACTGTAAATAAGAAGCGTCGTAAAAAACTGACGAGTAAACAAAGTACAACAAATATGTGCAATTTTTGCAGACGTGTTTAATTTTTTTTTTATTTCCCCGATGAATACTTACATTAAAGTTGCGAAGCTAGTGTCATCGAACACATTTATTAACAAAATGCCCGAACGTAATAAGGTGTTGTTGAGCTTAAGTCAAAAACGGGAATATTTGAAGATAATAAACGTTTATTACAAAAATGCAATGATAGATAAAAATACTCAAATAAAAAGAAGAAAAACTAGCCTAAATGGTCAGGAAACTATATCATTTTTTGCCCAATCATAACCAGTGTATTAGATTGTCAGTCAGCCACAATCTTGATTGATTTTCAATTGTGTATAATTCTATAATTAGACTTGTGTTGAGCGACTCTTGTTGCCGATTGTACCTACCTACTCATTAAACAAACTAACGTAGAAATGTATGTATATATTTTAGTAGTTTCCTGTCTGTGTAAATATTTTCCGCAAATTAATAGAATTATTTTAGGTATTGTTAATTTACTTTTCCAATATCTTGACTCAAAGTTAGAGGTTAAAATGACGTACCTACGTAGTGCATCCGTGTTAGCAACTAACTTAGAGTTAAAAGATAACCCTGCCTGGCTCAGGCGAGACTTAGCAACAACGCAGAATTTTTTGGTTCAAGTGCAAACGAACGTAATTTTTTAAAGCTGTGGGTCGCGTTTTTTGATTCGTGTAATTTACACTGTCCTGTGTGTGCCACATAGCGACGCAAAACGAGTGGTAACTTTAATTTTAATCTTTATTTGCGACTCAAAAAATGCGACTCGGAACTCATAAAACATCTTTTTTTATTATAGTTCCACACTAAAATTTATCATTTATCGAATATGTATCTACATAATCAATATGGAAGAGACTAAGTAGACACAGTTTTTGATTTCCTGTACCATCCTCACTGTATCTTTCGTTTCCTTCTCTTAAAGCCACAGTGTACAAACAACATGCAATTTGTGGAAGTGTGTCTGCAGTCCATTTCCTATTTACGAACACTGGTGGAAGCCATTTCCTTAGTCTGCGGCGCTGCAAGATAAGCAGGTTACTGTTCCTTTTCATTTCAGTTTATTGTGGTACGTGATTCAATGTTTTCCATCGGTTTTGAGTTTGTAGAATATTATTTTATGATTCTGCAGATTAGGTTTGTCCGTGTCTTAGGAAATATTTTTGTGGCCTGTTTCTTAATAGACCTATTTTAAACTGAGAAGTAAGCATTAACCAAAAACAATCCTTCCAATAATTCTAAAACGTACCTTCTTTTTAGGAAATACTGTATTTGAGCCCTGAAAATCCAATTATTTTTCAATTAAACAATAAATCGTAACATTGCAACTAGATTTTAAACGCTTTTAGTTACAAGATAGAATAAAAATTAGAGTTGACCACTTATTACTAATAAAGAAACGCAAAAAAGAACAAAGAATACTTCAATAACTATGTTGTATCTGCAAACGATTAAATTTAGGAATATACAAATTAAGGGTCTGTTTCACAACGTTCTTACAAGTTCCGATTGTATTATTTGAGGCAATTGTGTTCCTTTCGAATACATCTAGTCAATAGTGTCTATTGAGAAGTAGTGGAACGGGCCCTTAATCTATTGCAAAACTATTAACAATAACGCACCATTCCAGCTTACTAAAGGTCCCTTTAAACTACGTGACAGCCATACTAACTACGCAGTACATACGCGAAACAGATCCTTTCCGACGGCTGAGCGCTGATGTAGACATTCCGATACCATTTCTGGATAGCGGTATAACGTATATTGATAGGAAAGACAGTTTGACAGCTGTGAATAGGGTTGCCAGCCCTCCTATTTAATATCCTAGTATCCTACGATATTAGGAGCCCGACTACTATATTTCTGACTAAAGGCTAAACTACTATATTTTTAAAGACATCAAACTAAAAGCAATAATATTCATTTTAAACTATTTCTGGCATTATTCTGGTAGAGATAAAGTACCTACTATAACTTGACGCTCCCCTCCATATTACCATTTCAATGTGTGTAGTCACATTCTTATGAAAGAGTTTGTATGTAGTTGAGAGTAATCGTCTTCAGTATCAGGCTAGGATATTTGTTTGTCGCCTAATCATAAATAGCCGACCACGCAAGACGATGCGACGCACCGGTAATTTTCATATAGAATGTCAGTGCAGCCCCATACTAATAATAATGAGTAATTTTTGACGCCGCTAGTCGAGCAACAAATCGCTGATTTGTTTTTGTTTCGCGAGCCGTCTCAATACGCACACATGCGTTGTGAGTCTTTTTAATAGGTAATATTAAAAACACTTTCAAACGTTTTGAATTGTCGAAGGGCGGGTCATGTTACTGTAGTTTATCTCTATACCAAGTTGACAGTACGTTCACTTTTTACCTACCTACTATATTTTTTTTTCATTTGATCGCTATCTACAATATATTTATGGGTAATCGTTTTAGAACTACTATTTTTGACAGACAAAGAGTTGGCAACCCTAGCTGTGACGTAGATGTCATTAGCCATTGGTTGTAATATGAAGCAAATAACGGCTACAGCTTTTACGCTATTTCGATATAAACGTACAATTTTTCTTTTTTTACCTGACTGCGTGACGCTAAGGGTTTATCGGCCTATGTATGTATGTTTAATCCTTTGTGGCTAAGATTTTTTTTTGACCTTATGTATAATGCATATAGTGTATAGTGTAGGAAGTTTAAATCATAAAAATAAAATAATATCGGTTCATTAATTTCGAAAAATAGGGTCTTGAAAATTTGTATGAAAGGTTTCAATACTTTTAATTATAAAAAAAAAACAATCAGAAAAAATAGAAACTAAAACTAAATGACATCAAAAAATTCCTCCGCGTTGCTGTCAATTTAAAATATGCCCAAAAGACTGGCCGCAATGCCACGTTGGATGGCAATAAACTCCGTATATTAATGTATTGGCGACAAAGTGGAGCGTCTAAGTGCAGGTGCAATTTTACCATAATTTCACGGTCTCTTCTAACAATGGTTAATGACGTCAAACAAACTCATTCACTCAACTGGCAAAACGACATTGAATTTACAATTATTATTCAAATAGTTAGCTGCTTCACTTTTTTATATTTCAAATAATACTTAGTATGTATTGTGACTAGGGTTGGCACCTGTACTTTAAAATAAAGTATTACATACAAACATACCTTTTTTTTATCCCTGCACAAATTCTATTTAATATAATATATTAACCCCTCTTGATGTATATTATACATCAAGAGGGCTGGCCTTTTCTTAGGCCAAAGAATCAGCATTGCCATACAATGTGGCAATGCTGTCAGCCTTGGGCATTTGCCCCATTGACAGCGACGCGGACGAATTTTTTGATGCCCTATGAGGTTCCTCCTTTCTGCTTTTTTTTTATAAATTGTACATATTTTACATTTACTTTAAGGCTTTATGTTTAGGTTATTTATTATAAAAATGTAATTATCGTTGTGCATACATACCTAAACTCACGCATTTTTGCCTTGAGGGTAGGCAGAAGGCACAGAATGTCATCTGCTAGGATCCTTACGCCTCGTCCACGGATAATTTTAGTACTTTATTGCCTTTATCTATGCTAATATTATAAGGAGGTAAAGTTTGTGAGTTTGTGAGGCTGTACGGGGTAATCTCTGGATCTACTATACCGATTTTGAAAATTATTTCGCAAATTGGAAACTTCGTTATCAATAAGCGCTATAGGCTATATTTTATTATCAAAAAATTAGGGATCCGTAAGAAAAACCACGAAAACGAAGTCGCGAGGAGAGTGCTAGTGAAGTTAATAAAGTACGTGGAAATACTTAATTTTACCTTATTTTTTCTGAATGTTCAATTTAATTGTTTACTGAAAGAAACAAAAAAGTTTAGCGATTTCTTGCGTCTAATGAGACCAATCGACTCGATAAAGGATGCACTATAAATAATACTTTATTTTTCGAAATTGGACTTTCCGAATTGTCAACGGGGCTCTATTGCTAAGCCTTTGCTGTCCGTCCGTCTGTCTGTCATCGAGGTATATCTCATAATCCGTAAGTAGTACAGAGTTGACATTTGCACAGTCTGTGTTAACTGTATGGATGCTTTAACAACAAATAGTAAAAATAAAATAATTAAACGTAGTTTTTGGATGTTTACATTGAACGGTGGTACGATACCCTAGGTGTGTAAGTCCGACATACATTAAACTGGTTTTTATTTTTACGTTAGAAAGTAATAAAGATAACAATTATTTACATAACATGTTTTTACACACACACTAAAGCATTCAAGATCTTTGAAAAGGAAGGCAACATCACGCCTGTAATCCCCAAAGTATTAGGCAGAGGTTTAGCGCACCCACATTTCGCCAGTTGTGTTTAAGTCCCATGTAATAGTGTGCGAGCCTATTGCCATCAACCGGGCACAAATCCAGGCTAGACGCTACTACTGAGAAATTCGTAACGAATACTCCCAATAACACTTTGCCCCACTTGGGAATCCAAACCAAGACCTCATGCTCAGCAGTCGCGCTTTGCGATAACTAGACCAACGAGGCAGAGGCATGTGACTAATATACTCCATTTTCTTAAGGTGACAACCCTTATCATGACAAAGTCATTATTTCATACATATTATTTAAGTTAACATGCCATGAAAACATGATTTCCGTAAAAGGAAACATTGTGTGTTATGAGAATGGAAAAGTATACTTTTTTACTATCTCATAATAACCAGTGGAGATTCTATCACGGTACCTACATACTTAGAAGTAAATCAAATTGTAAGAGTTGAACTTTTATTGATGATTTTTTTTGCCAGTCCGCCCCTTGTGCGGTCCCAGAAAAAAATCCTGGATCCGGCCCTGTTCTATGATTTATTTTGACTGTCCAAATGGTTGGTTGACACTTTCCGTGACCTGGCTGGCTGTTAGCTTGGTCAAAGACTTGCATCCAACGTGGCAATGCTGCCAGTCTTTTAGGCACATTTAGGCACCTCGCGCAATAGATAGCCACGATCACGACCAGATTAACTGAGGCACCTCGCGCACTAGCCGGCCACGACCAACGTAGTTAATCTGGTCGTTGTAGCCACTGGTCGTGGTCGTGGCTGTCTAGTGGGCGAAGTGCCTTACAGTTATTATATCAACAGACTTAATAAATAAGATAACCTAAAAAAAAACAATAATAATAAAACAATGAACTGAAACTTAATGGCATCAAAAAATTACTCCGCATCGCTCGACTTGGATTATGTTTATCCCGTTTTTGTTTTACCATGAGATAATTTAGGATTTTGGCTTAATTTTGAAGTCTGGTTCCTATTTTCTTTTCAATAATGAACACCTTCTTCCGCCTAGAGCTTCCAATTAGCGAAAGAATTTTCAAAATCGGATCAGTAGTTCCAGAGGTTAGCTCGTTCAAACAAAGAAACAACCAAACTCTTTAGCTTTATGATGTTAGCTTGTTACAGAGATATACAGTCCCACACAGCTCCAATACAACTTCGATGACGTATTATTATAAGCTTCCCTGTGTGTGTAGGTCTAAGATGTATGTAGTTGAGAGAGAGTAATCGATATAACCACGTCGTTACTATCATGCTTTGTCGCTCGTAGATTTCAGTTTCGGATGTGTGTGTCCGTTTTAGGCAATATTATTGACAAGCATAGATCGGGGATGGCGAATATTTATTGAACTGTGCCAATTTTAAGAGTCATCTATACAATATTATAAAGAGGGAAAGTTTGTGTGGTTGTAGGGGGTAATCTCCGGATCTACTAAACCGATTTTGAAAATTCTTTCGCAAATTGGAAGCTACGTTATCAATAAGTGCTATAGGCTATATGTTATTATCGAAAATATAGGGATCCGTAAGAAAAATCAGAGAGTGCTTTATAAGATAAAAGTGATATTTGGTTGCATTAGGGAATTATAGACAAGTAATTTTAAAACAAAACATCCGGTGAGGTGCGAATCGGACACGGAGGCTTCTGTACCATCGCACAAGGTATCTAACTATATAAAAGCGAAAGGTCACTCACCCACTCATCACGAAATACCGAAAACCGCTTGGCGTATAAAGATGAAATTTCCGATGAAAGTCCCGGGCAAAAGCTAGTATGACTACTTATATTTATGTTTTGTATTATTTGTTGTTTCAACTAAACCACGACAGGTGGTTGTATATGTACAGACAAACGGACGAACATCCGAGGCTTTGTTATAGAGTCCCATTGGCAACCTTCGGGTAAGAAGGAACCCTAAAAAAAGTAAAACCATTTATCGCTTACAGTTCTTTTCCTCTCATAGACTGCATAAACTATACCTACCTTTTATGAATAGCAACATCCTGTTTCCGTTTTTCCCAGACGAAGTATTATCAGCACGGAAAATCGATTGAGCGAAATTTCATCTCGGAGACTCAAGTCGGCACCGGCTAAGCTCGGTCGTCTAGTACCTAGCTAGGTATATACCTGGCACAAGTCAAAGACACTGTAATACTACACTAGGTAGAAAAGTACAGAATGTCCACAATTTTTTCTTTGACGACATAGCTGTGCGATTGGTTGCTTTTTTCAATAGAAAAAAAAAAACAACAAATCGACGATGTCTACCGCTGGACATAGGCCTCCCCTAAAGATAGCCACAATATCGATCCTTCGCAGTCTTCATCGAATAATTAATAATCCATCGACTGTCTTCATTTACATAATTCTTTTGTACGTGTGTTTGTCTTCTAACTCCTAAACGTCAATGAAATCGCGGGCAAAATCTAGTGTTTTAAATTATTGGTTAACTGGTTTAGGTACCACTTTCGTATTTCAGATAACATAACATCATAACATAATATCACGCCTGTAATCCCCGAAGGGTTAGGCAGAGGTGTACCCATTAGTACACCCACATTTCGCCAGTTATGTTTAAGCCCCATGTAATAGAGGGCGAGCCTATTGCTATTTCAGATAATTATGGACTTTTTAAGTCCCATATAGAGGGCGAGCTTATTGCCATCAACCGGGCACAAATCCAGACTCCGAGGCTGCTACTGAGAAATTTCTGATGGAAAATCCCAATAACACTTTGCCCGAACCCAAGATCTCATGCTCAGCAGTCGCTCATTGCGACCACTAGACCCACGAGGCAGTCCGAAATCAACATGCAGTAATTTAACCACTCTTACCTTCTGCGCTTTCAGGTATCATGACTTTGTGTTACTTTAAATGCCAATATTAGTTTCGTGTGCACTCCGTTTTACGGCGGTATACTTAGTAATGAATTGAATGACGTTCGTTCTTACGTAGATACTGTAACACGATTCCCACGAATCTTATTTCAATGTCATAAGTAGATTTTTTTGTTTACAATTTATGCATAAAAGTGTATTGTTTTTTATTAAACATTTGGATTTGTATACATTTAATATATAGATAATATTGCCAGCTTCTGCTCGCATTTTCGTTCGCGTAAAAGTTAGTATACTCGTATTATCCCATGGGAACCTTTCATTTTTCGGGGATAAAAAGTACCTACTATTCCAGATTATAATCTATATCTGTGCCAAATTTAATCCAGATCCGTTCAGCCGTTCTGGCGTAATTAAGTAACAATAATCCATTTAAACTTTCGCATTTATAATAGTAGTAAGATACTATATATTATATGTACCTATTTCCTCATAATAATTATGTATACGTCATGATGGTCAAGTGGTTCAGGTTCCAAGTTAATCCTCTCATGCATGAGTTGATTCGATACCGAGTCAGCATCAATTCGACCTTTCATAAAATATGTACTTTTTAAATCTTGATTATCACTGACATCGGTGAAGGATAACATCGAGACAAAACCTGTACTTATAAATATTATAAGTGTGTATTATTATTCACCGTGCAATTTTATTTAATATTATAATCATAAATAATTATGTGCATCTTTTAATAAGCAAAAACTAATTAACATGGCTAAACACTTAATGTCAGCAAAATTGTATGCCTGCAATCAATTAACGGGATAATTAATCGAAAGCTAAGTGTAATTTTATTAGTCATACCTAAATATTGCGTACATCTAATTAGTTTACGATTAATTTGCTTAGTGGAGAGGAAAACCGTGTGGAAACTATTTGGTTTTCATAATAACTTTTAATAAAAAAAATAATTCAAAGAATTTATTTATAACTTTTAATGAAAAATAAATAAACCATTTTTTTTCATGTTTTTCCATCAGGAATTTCTCAGTAGCAGCCTCGGAGTCTGGATTTGTGTCCGGTTGATGGCAATAGGCTCGCCCCCTATAACATGGGACAAAAAACATAACTGGCGAAATGTGGGTGTACTAATGGGTACACCTCTGCCTAACCCTTCTTCGGGGATTACAGGCATGATGTTATGTTATGTTATGAAAAATAAATAAATTCTTTAAATTATTTTTTTGGGACAACCCCGCCACACTATTCCCACCCTGTGTAACTCCTAAAAGCCAGAATCAACAGTGGAGACCACCAGAAAAGCGACGAGGTAATGAAGCTCGACGAGTCCCAGAGAAACGATTTAACTGTAACTGTCTAACGAATTTTTTGAATTAGTAAATGATTTGGACTTATAGGGGATGATTCTCATTAGAACATGCCATGCCTGGGACGGGGCCCGGACGGGGCACGGACGGGGCATGGTTTTAAATCTGTTACATATATTTTGTGTGAATCAATTAATATTACACAGTGCATTATCCGTGTCCCGTCCGGGCCCTCTCGACGCACTTCAATACCACGTCGGCTCGTCCACGCCCCGGCCCGTGCACGGCACGTTCTAATGAGAATTATCCCTAAACGTTATAGGTACATGACTAAAACAAATGTTTTTTAACTACGAGATGACATTCTCTCACTGTGAGCTTAAAAAACTAAATTTGCTAACTATGAGATTCTGTGAGCTTATAAGTTGGAACAAACGACGAACGCTCCATTGAACTCTCACCATGTTTGTGACAAAATTACGACAAAACTTTCGTCAAACATCTCTTCATGTCACTTACAATTAAAAATGCAGTGACAATTTCTCATTTTGTATGTTTTTTTCTGTTCAATTTGGAAAGTTTAGTCTTTGTGTTTGTCACGTGTACACGACTAAGCTGCCACACTGTGTTCGTCTATAAATGCACAGTTTGTTAAACTAAGTTACATAATATCACGCCTGTAATCCCCGAAGAGTAAGGCAGGGGTGTACCTATTAGTACACCCACATTTCACCCGTTACATTTAAGTCCCATGTAATCCCGCGAGCCTTTTGAAATAAACTAGGCACACATCCAGACTCTGAGGCTGCTACTAAGAAAATCCAATGATAACACTTTGCCTAGCATGGAAATTTAACCCAAGACCTCAACCAATGCGACTACTAGGCGAACGAGGCAGTTTAATTAAGTTAGTACCCAAAAAAGGTCAGTATTTCGTGGTACTCATTACGTGGAAACGTAAAACTGTATCCGCATAGCCGCGGGGCGTGGCTATTACCAGGTACATAATTAAAGCATATTTCATTTTCCATTTGTAACACAAAACCGGGATTGTGCCTGCTACTGATTTTCCAATATTTTGTTGGAACCAGGTCAGCGAAAAACGTAATGATTCGTCGAAAACTGCCGATAGCAAGTTTTGTTTATTGAAAACCTTTTATTTTACGAAACGCAGGTAATATCTGGTTTATATTTTTATTTTCCATTTTCCCCGAAAGCTTTAATTCCGTGCCTATTTGAAATATTGGAATAAACTCGTAGTACTACGTTGGGAGAGCATTTTTATAATTAAAGTCTGGTTCAATTATCCGTTATTAAGTTCATTATTGAATCCAGTGGGTTGTACTTTAGGTACACGAGGCTGCCATTTTATTATGCAACAGTTTTTAATATTGTACAAATGTACACTCGATTTTCCTTAGCAATTATTGTACAACAATAAAATCAATATACAATTAGTACTAATAGTAGGTACTGTCGAACAAACCATTTGGTGTACAGGCAGTGAACTCGCAACTACTTTTAAACAATGCTTCGATTGTATCATATCTTTTAAATTACTCTAAATAGGTTTCAAAATTATTAGACACTACAAACTTAAAAAGTGAACACAATTATTTATTTATTTTATTTCGCCCTTGTACAGTGTACTTTTTTACATGTAAATAAAATAATAATGAATGGCAATGTAGCAGAAATATAATTAATGTTGTCTGTGAACTAAATAGCTTGTTCGATCGTTCTAATTGGATATTGATTTTATTGTTGTTTGATGTAAATTAGTAAGCAAGATGATAAGTAATTCTATACATACTTATAACATACAAGTATTGCATAGAATTAGATATTCAAATGTTTGAATTCGGAAACAAACGAAACCGGTTAGAATTTAAGAAACAATAGAAGTCATAGTCAAGGTCTTTTATAAAGAAATAGAATAAATTCATTTGTTTATTAAAATAGTAAAATTTTAACGTACCATATTATGTTAATGATTCTTTACGCGGACTCACACACTATTTCATGTTGGTTGAGATATTAAGAGTGGTCGTCTGTAGTTCCAATATTTGTAAACACGTGAAAACTATGTATATTTGAACATATTCTAACTTTTAAATTCTTAATTTGTGCCTTTTAATTATTATGATTAATTAGTTTTGTCTTATAGGGTACATACATTGCTTTCACGTGCCTTGTCGTGTATGATTCTGTAAACAAATGTTGTAAACATTGATTTTAAAAGAGTTGGAGTTTCTTGCCCATTCTTCTCCATACAAAACTACCTTTTGGAATGGGCAACTAGATTCAATTTTATTTAGTTTTTTGTGTATGACGTTCAAAAGTGCCTTATTGGCCTAATTGAAATAAATGATTTGACTTTGACTTTGACTTTACACAATATTATATAAAACTAAGACACTTCTCGCTTCCAAAGTCTGTACGCTTAGATCTTTTAAACTGCGCAACGGATTTTAATGCGGTTTTGAGTGATTCAAGAAGGTTTATGTATCCACATTGCACCCAAGCAAAGCCGAGGCGGTTCCCTAAACTAAAAGTAAACAAATTCAAATGCTTCAATTTAAATTGACAATAACTTTAGCTTTATGCACTTTGCGTTTTTTAACGCATCACTGACGCTCGTAAAACGCAACGAAGACGCGTTGCTAACCCAACAAGTCTTTCAAGTTAAGCAAAGAAAATAACATTAATATTGAAAACTAGATTCTGACCGCGGCTTTATCCGTCTAAATGTCGGTTTTTGGCGATCTTATCTTGTTTCTCCATACAAACTTTGGAGCTTCGGGCTTTCTCTGTCCTACCCTTTTGCTGTGCCTACAGGGTCCTTAATGATTTCAATTATGTATAATTTACCACCTAAGTATATGGAAAAGCAATAAAGACATTTGAGTATGTCCTAATTACTATCTACATGGCAAATAGTGGTTTGAGCCGTGTATTGAGATCAGTCAGTCAGTAAAGATTGCCATATAAATGTAGAGATTAAAGTTCTTTGATTAAGTTCATTAGCACTGAGACGTTAAAGCAGGAAGCTATCTCCGGTTTTATCGCATTTTCCACGGAGAAAAGCCAGTAAGAAGTCCGATTGATTGAGATCCGATAAAATTGCGTTAATGAACGTGACACTGTTCCCAAGATCGGAATCTGTGTCAATTATGTCTGTGAACACTTGAATGGGTAGAGATGATAACAAGTTATTATCAGTAATTAGAAGAAAAACAGATAATTAATGATAATGTAGGGTGGGTCAGTTTGTGTGTCTTGTCGCAGCGACAACGGCGGGCAGCTTCTCACTCGCGGACGAGGTTTTGTCCATGGTAGAAAGCGGGAAGGCTTGGGATGTCGTCGCTTAGACTTAGTTTCCGTTACCGTTGGGCTACTATTTTTTAATGTGAATGTACTAATGGATACACCTCTGCCTAACCCTTCGGGGATTACAGGCGTGATGTTATGTTTGTGTTATGTTGTATAAATATTTACAAAAATTCAAATGTGTAATAAATGAATGAATCAAGGAGATAGATTTAATTTGACTGAATGTATTGAATAGGTGTACCGTGAACATTGTCTAATGCAGTGACGAACCTATTAATATATAGCATTAGGTCCTCTGTTCTCTGTGACTTTGTGTCTTTATTGAGAATAAGTATCTATAAACCTAACCTAGATTTATAATGAAAAATAGATGATTTGATTTGCAGCCATTGGTGCCGATTCCCTTGTTCACAAACTAGACTAAATTTAGAGAATTGACATCTCTTACTAACATACAGCGAAATAAAAGGACGGTGACATTAAATAACTAAGTTAGCGATGCCAAATTAGTTTTGCCTTGAACTTTTCCTTTTTTTTAATCCATACGTTTTAAGATGTCAACTATAATTGTATGGATGTGTTAGATTGACTTAATTTGACAGCTCTTATTTACGTTATTCTCTTTCTTGTTTTATTGGACAGAAAAAGATGGAAATAGTCTAATTTTAGTTTAGTTTGTGACCAAGGGAATCGGTACCATTAAACGTTTTTCAAAACACATCTAATTCTGCAACCAGTCAATGATCTCTGAATTTCTATTTGAAAATGTCGTTCGACTAAACTTCAGTTTGGTCGATTTCAATTTAAAGTCGATTATAACTTGAAGCAGCATTAGGCGGCGGACTGGAAGTCGAGTGACAAGTATAATGTACTTGTAGTAAGCTAGTATAGTAACTGGGTCAGCGGAGCTAGGTAAGTAAGATGCATCGATCCGAAGCACCACCGGGATTCTTAAACTGAGCATCTAATGAAATTACACAGAGTAAAAACTGTTTTCATATCAGTCCAACAATATGTCATCTTACACAGAGTGATTAAACTGTTGCCGTTTCAGTACAACAAACTGTCAAATATTATGATTGCTTTTTTTACTTTTCACGTTAGAACCAATCTTTCAATTTTCAGCTATATTTTATATAGATAACACTCATGATTGTGAAATATTTTTAAATGTGAAGTTTTTTCTTCTGTGACTATAAACCAGCCGATTCCAAACTCCAGGCTGCTATTAAGAAATGCCAATTGGAAACCTCGACTATACCACTTTGCACGACCTGAAAGTCGAACGCGTTCACGACTACAAGACCAACGGAGTAATCAAAATCAGTTCATATTAATTAATGACCTTCTATTCTAATAAGTCAACCACGCGTGATGATGCATTACGTTCAGATGATTGATCATGAGAACTATCTACAAACACAACAATATAGTAGTAAGTACATTTTCAGGCACACAAATACATAGTGGTGTGTATAAACGTCTATGTATTTATGTATGTACGTGTATGTAATGATGTCGGAAGACGTTACAAAGTGAACTGTGTAATTGGAGGATGGTACATATGTATAGTAGATAGGTATTGGACGTGTGTGCGTTTGAATTGAAGGGGGAATATCTTGGATTTGATCTATGGTTTATGTGTGTTGTATTCGAGTAAGGTAGGTACTCAATATTCTTGACGATGTTGTTGTATGGATATGCGTAATTACTAGTGCTGATAAATTTTTGAAGTGGGTGTGTACTGTAACCCCTAATCTTAGTTTACTTGTGCAGGGAAAAGCAATCTACACGATAGAAACACTTTTTGAGTATTATTCCGTATTTTTAATCCCATCCTATCATTTTCCTGTCTTGTACTTGTTGTAGTTTACACAGAGGAAAGTGAAAGGAATGGGGGGAGGGCCCTGCCCAGGAGCGGAACAGTAAAAGCTAACAAAAAAAAATGTTTAATCAATTATATTGTCATATATTATATTATTTGATAAGCTTAAATCGTGTCTTAAGCCGGGTACTCATTAGCGAGCTGTAACCGTAACTTATGTGATACAGTAACGAGGTTCTAGTGTGTACGCGAATGAGTACGTTGTAAACTTCGGGTCGCTGCAAGCCACACGCGTACCGCTCGCAGCAGGTTTGCGAACCACGTACACACTATGTTTTTTGGTTACAGTACATGCAACGGTTACAGTTACAGGTCGCTAATGAGTACCCAGCTTTATCAACCCTCATGACTGTCAAGTCTATTTTATTGAAACATAGTTTATCTCATAGGAATATTATAATAAAATAAGGTTAGTCATGGCTCAAGCAGCCAGTGTTTAAAATATGTATTTTTTTTCAGATAATGTATTTGTTATTTTACTCTAAAGCTATCAGGAACGTTATTAAATATTTGTAACAGTTTTCATTTACCGAGTACTAGCTTCTGCCCACAAGTGTACCATAAAACAGTCAATGGCAAAAGGCAATCAATACTAAGGTAACTTTCTATCGATGAAAATAATTAACTAATCATCGGATCAGTACTTCTAGAGATTACCTTTTAATAAACAAACAAACTTTACCTCTTTCTAAAATAAGTACAAAATATATACTATTTAAAACAACCTGTATTCAAAAATAGCCTTTATTGTTCAAACACATAGAAGAGAAAATAGTCTTGTTATTAGACAAAGAACAACACAAGTTTCTGCAACATGACTTATTATCCGAGCTCCTATTTTATTACAAAATCTACCATTATACAACGTCTACCGTCAGCGGACTGGCTTTGACATCCTATCTGGTTGCTAGGTAACTGTGGGTAGATGTTGTCATGCGAAGAAAAGGGGTGGGAGGGGGATCCCTCCCTATTTCCTCCCTTATGTGTATTATTGCATCGTCAGGTGAACTAAGAAATACGATGCACGAGATTGGAAGGAGATTCTAGGAGCTATCGGTTAGAATGCTTACTCGCAGTCTAGATTATTCCAGCTTTGCAGTTTAGCATCGTGCTACGGGTAAAAAAAAATTGACGTAACATAAATATAATTATATGGGGAACAGAAAAGACACATCAGACTGCTCATAAAACTGAGTAACTTAATAAATTTATGTATATGTATATTTTTATAGTATGTAGAATTTTAATTTCGTACTTATGTACACTCATCAAAAGAGATAGGTGTCCAGGGTCTTCAGATATAGTTGAAGTTTTCTTGGAAACTAATGGAGGGCATCTACTTTTTAATTGAAATTATATTTGAAAACATCCATCGGTTTCTACGAAAACTTCAACTATGCTTAACGACCCTGCATACATATCTCTTTTGCTGACTGTACTTCACTTAATTTTATTCAAGTCAATATTTTTTGAGTTTTTTTTATAATTTAAAAATTTTGTTGCTTTACGCTCGTAATTTAATTGGCCCCTATCATGTTATTTCTTCATCACGTCTGGTTGTTCTGTTAGAGAATGCCTGAGGCATTAAGTCCGCCTTTGTACTTTATTTATTTAAAGTTTAAATAAATAAATAACTTTGGGCAAAATTTTGCTGTAAAACGACTTTTTTTTTGGAGTTGAATTGACGATTGTAATGGTAATGATTCTTTAAATACGTATTTGTTACTGTAGTGTCTTATTTTAAAAGGTACCTAAGTTAAGTCATGTTTTTGTTATGTTTTGCCTGAAAAAGCGATATTATGACTTTTAATTCACTGTGCATTTTTGTAAAGAACAGCTGATTATTTTTTACAAATTTCATGGTTGTTCTGTAATGAAAATTGATCGTATTTATGACTTCTTTACCCCCTTGAAGATGCGTAATGAATTCATGGAGCCGTCGGAGAGATTTTCATCCGGACACGCGTTGCTATGGCCGACATAGAAAGCTTTGAACAGACTACGCACCCAGGTCGGCCGCAGCAAAGGCAATCTCCAAAGGTGGGGTTCTGCAAATGGCAACGATCTTCAATGCCTATGCGGCGCGGCGCCCACGTCTCCCGCAGATCATGGTCCCCCTATTATCTTGCGCAGTATGCCCTGAATTGCCCTGTCACCTGCACACGTGAGGACCTAATAACTGCGTCAGCGGATAGTGTTGTCGCAGCTGAATACTGGGCCAAACAATTTTTTTTGCAAAATTGTATTATTTAGTTTGAAATTAAGTTTGCTTGTATAACTAATGTTTGTGTAAACTGACATAGCAGTTATCATTACAGCAAGGATGTATGAAAGCAATTTATGTAAATAACTTTTTAAAGACTTTGTTGACTACCTCGTTGACTGCCTCGCAAAGCGCGTCAGCTGAGCATGAGATCTTGGGCTCGATTCCCAGGTCGGGCAGTGTTATTAGGTTTTGCCATCAGGAATTTCTCAGTAGCAGCCTTGGAGTCTGGATTTGTGCCCGGTTGATGGCAATAGTCGGGCCCTATTAGGTACATGATACTTTAACATAACTAGCGAAATGTGGGTGTGAAAGTGGGTGTACTAATGGGTACACCTCTGCCTAACCCTTCGGGAATTGCCGGCGTGGTGTTATGTTAAAGTTTATTAGAACATTGCCCTCGGCTTATCATAGTGCCAACTTTAAAGAAAATTAGAAACGTTTTCGGTAAAGACGATATTTATTTTCTAAATAGTTTAAAAGTAGGTACACATTTTGGGGTACTTTTATTTTGTATTTTTGGCAAATCTTTCTGTTTACTGGTTCCTAAAAAGGGTCACGTAATGCGAGCACTCCCGTGCTAAACCAATAATAAATTCAAAGTCAAATAATTTATTTGAATTAAGCCATTAAAAAGCGATTTTGAACGTCTTGAACAAGAATTTAGTTTCTGCCTGCCCCCATGAAAAAAGGTGTTAGTTTATGTATGTATATAAGCATGAAAAAAGAATTGAATCGAGTTAAATTGAGTTTAGTTGCTATGTTACGTAATTAGGGTCAAAACCGCGTTAATCGATGTCTTGAAACATAATTGATGATAGACATCAAAATCATTAAGGTCTTGAACGTTTATTACCAAACATGGGCTTCCTAATTAAAGGTCAGTGATGGTTCAAATCATGATCCTAATTGTATTTGAAGGTAACATTCATCTTTATTACACCAGTCTATTATTACAAGCTTTTATTTAGCTTGCGCTGTTCGTATTATGTAGGCACATATATAAGTTCTCTTTAAAAAAAATCAAACCATTTTTCGATCATTGTATCATACATATGTTAGTATCTATATATAGCTTATACTGTTAATCATGAATTTGGCTATTATTTACAAAAAGATTTTTGACTGGAGTTTCAGAGATTAGCGGGTTAAAACAGACACACAAATAAACAAAAAAAATCTCTTCAGCTTCATGATACACTCGGTTCTGTCCGCAACTTCGTCCGCATTGTTTTTTTCATCCACATTATGTTAGGTTTCATCCCTTTAGAGGCTGAATTTTGGACGTTATAATAAATAACTGCGTATCAAATTTTACCGCAATGCGTACAGTGGTTTGAGCTATGTGTTGACAGACCAGTCATTCAGTAACAGTTACCTTGCCTTTTATATAAAGAAAGATTATTACCTTTAGATAGCTTTACTTTATCGGCAGTTAGTACAGTCAGCAAAACAGATAGGTATGCAGGGTCGTCAGATATAGTTGAAGTTTACAAAGAAACCGATAGATTTTTTCGAATGTAATTTAATTTAAAACGTAGATAATGAACAGTTAATTCAGTAAGTTTCAGTCAGACATCCATCGGTTTTTAAGAAAACTTTATAATTATATCTGTCGACCCTGCATACCTATCTGTTTTGCTGTGTGGACATTAAATAATAACATAAATAACGGTAATTTTACTAAACGATTACGGTACTACATGTTAACAATAACATTACAAGGTAAGTCGATAAACTAACAGTCGCAGCGACGCATTACAAATCAGGATAGCGCAGAAGACCGTAAGGCGCTTTGCACACAGAGCAACTATTGCAGCAACTGACAACTAGCTGTTTACATACATTTCAATTGGACTGCGCACACATAGCAACTCGAGTTTCGAGTTGCGGCGATCGACTACAGTTTTCGTTGCTGCAATCGATGACTAAGTTAGTTGCCGCAACTAGCAACTGTTAAATATTATACCGCTAACGCTGATCGCTGCGTAGATGTAGCAACTCGACTATGAAAGTTGCTCACAGATTGCCGTAAAATTGTAGCGACTATCTTCTTTTACAAGAAACTTTTAAAGAGTTGATAGTTGCCTCAACTTAAGTTGCTCCGTGTGCAAAGCGCCTAAGTACACGACGGATTGCTTTTCTTAGCATTCAATTGTTTAAATATAGCTTGCCCTGTCTATAGAATCTATTCGGTACTTATTTTTAACGGGACTGTTCTGACAGCGTGCTTTGTCTAAACAAAAGTAGTTTAGTCATATTTTTTGGTCAATAAGTATGTTATTTTCGTTTTAAAATGTGTTTTTGTTATTTATTATGTTGTTTTTAATTTTACTTTGTTTTTTTTTGTTGTTGTTTTATATTGACTGCCTATAAAACAACAAAAGCGCAAAGCGCGACCATGAGGTCTTGGGTTAAGTTTCCAGTGTTATTGGGTTTTCCATCTAGAATCTCTTAATAGCAACCTTCGAGTATTTTCGAGGCCTCAGAGTCTTTTCAAATTTCATCAAAATCGGTTCAGTGGTTTAGTCGTCAAAGCGTAATAAACAGACAGACAGAGTTGCTTTTTTATTAATTATATTAGAACGGATTGGCTTATGAATTAGGTGGAATATAAACATACAAGTCCTTTCAGCGATAGAATCTTTATTCGATAAGATTTAATTACACAAAGCTTCATGCACGAGCTACATTTTCGTTTCCATTACCAGTTGTTCGAAAATCAATTGGTAACTTTTTTTTTTGTTTGAATTCTATTTTGTTACACTTAATGAGCGGCCTGCGTTACTAACCGGGCTCAAGTAGGTACCAGGGATGGGAAAAAATCAAATTGATTTTTTGTTATAAAATAATCTTGTTTTTTTTTGCTGAGTGGTTAATATCTATTCCTAGCTTCTGCCTGCGACTTCGTCCGCGTAAATGTCGCTTATTGGCGATCTAATCTTGTTTCTCCATACAAACTTTGGACCCCCGTTTCGTCCCCTTATGGGGTGAATTTTGGAAAATCCTTTCTTAGCGGACGTCTACTAACTATGAACTTCCTTCCTGCCAAATTTCAACTTTATACGTTAAGTGGATTTCGATATTTTGTGATGAGTGAGTTAGTGTGTGATACTAGATATTTCGCTTTTATATATTCAGATTCAAGACATTTGGCGTATTTTCGTTTAACATTGTACCGTTTAAGGACTTGTATCGAAATTGTTCTCGATTTTGCGTATTGTGACATAGTTTCCATAATTTCCATTTTTTTATCCAAACACGTATAGTGTACACCTCTGCCTAACCCTTCGGGGATTACAGGTATGATTAAATATTATGTTATAGTTATTGATTTCAATAAAATAATAATAATTTGTTTGTACAAAAAACACTGCATGTTTTAATTAATATGCATTAATTAAACCCGTGCAACCCTGACTTATCAAGAGTTATCTCAAAGTATAAAATAATTGGTTTTCCTTGAAGATTAACTACGGTTGTTTTTTATTATCAATACTAGGTATTCGTGATTTGTTTCTGCTCGACTCATCCACAATGATCACTGTTGATTGATGAACAATAACAATCAGTATTTTTTTTTAATTTTATTAGTCTGTAAATAATTATTGCTTTTTATAGCTATCATTAAATTGTAAATAACTTACCGAGTATCTTACGAACTTGTTTTAGTCTTTCAGATTTTTTACTGGACTATAAATAGGTACATAATTAGTTTATTTGTAATTATGTTAATTTTATTCTTAGAATATTGTTAAAGGTTATGATCTGTATCTTGATGCAATATTGTAGTTAGAATCGTGACACAAATATTTATTTTAAAGGAGTAAGTAAGAAGTTCTTTTACCCATTCTTCTCCATACAGATCTATCTTTTGGAAGGGGTTATACTAATAGAGATGATGACATTACTCATCAATTGACGTACTTTTTATGACCTGTCAAAACGCGATTCTCCCATAGATTATGTATGGCAAAAAACTGTTGTGACGTCACTTTTATGCCGACTGAACTGACTAACTATTAATTCATTTGAAAACAATTAAAAATAAAATTTTAAAGTTAATTAAAAATTTATCGGTTTTCAGTGCTAAAATAAAGTATTTGTATAGAGAAGTTATATCTTAGAATTAATGGTATCAACTACTCAATATGATTCAATTCATATTTCTTGTATATGTCGTCTAAAGAGCCTTGTAATGGTCTAAATAAAATAAAATGTTATTTGTCTTTGTTCGCAATGTTAAACAAATTCTATCAACCAAATAAAACAACTAGTTCCAACCTAAAAAACTGAATATTACGTTACAGTTTTACAAAAAAAAAAGCATTACATAGATATCCAATCCAAAACGCATGTAAAAATATGACCAAAATCCGTAACGCAACAGGAAAAGTCACAGTATGGAAAAAATAACAAAATGGAAAAAGGAACGTGCCGAACGCATGCCTGCCCTTTATACTCTACATAAGCCCACAAAAAAGAACTCAGCTCCCATTCCCCACTTGCGGAAGCTTAAAAACGTGAAAGTGACAACATTGCAAACGAGCCTCGCATCATGGCATAATAGCTTCGATCGAATCTAAAGGCGGTCTCTCACAGTGACCATTTGCCTGTAATGTAACAATACAAGATTCGATTTTGAGCATTACATTACAATACTGTCTTACTGACAGATGAATATTCGCCCGTTATGTAACAATACAAGATTCGATTTTGAACTTGAATATAAACTGTTACATTAGAGATACGCCTGAATTAAAATTGTATCATTACAATTTACGCACTATAATGTTTGTATCTGAACTGTTACAATATAGATGAATGCTCCTTAATGTTACAAATTGTATAATTACCTTCAGGTACTGTAATGCTCGGTTCTTTTTACTGATTTAATGCTTGAATCTGACCTGTCACATTGCAGGCGAATGCTTGACGAGGGAGGCCTGAATGTTACAGAACATCACGCCTGTAATACCCGAAGGGTTAGGCAGAGACGTACCCATTACTAAACTCAGATCTCGCCAGTTATGTTTAAGTCTCATGTAATAGGGGCTTGAATGTTACAAATTGTATAATTATAAGTTGCGCACTGTTACTTGTTACACTTACAACAGGCGACTGTTCCCAGTGAGGGAGCGCCTTAACACATCCCACACATGCATGTCAAATCGATTGACGCAAACTTGATTGCGATTACTTCCGATCAATTTAGTACAAGTATCAGTTTACCAACTCAAGGACAATATCGTAATCGATTAAATAAGTTCAGAGATGCTCAGGTGTCATACGGGTCGGTTGCACCATGGTATTGGATGACAATATAATAGTGACGGATGATGACAGTGTGCTGTGTATTATGTACATATATCACTTAGATGAATTGATATTGATATATTGGCCGTAATAAACTGTGTGGTGTATGGTGATATTGTATCTAGATAATAAAATGCGTACTTTACGGATAGTTATACCTATAGTATGGTACCTATCTAAAATTATAAACGAACATATTATGTTATGTCTAAATAACCCCCCCCCCCCTCCCCCTATTACATGGGACTAAAAACATAACAAAATATGGCGAAATATGGGTGTACTTAATGGGTATACCTCTGCCTAACCCTTCGGGGATTACAGGCGTGTTGTTATGTTATTTTATCTAAATATATAAAAGAACGAAAAACGCTAATTACGAAAAGTCACTCATTCATTCCTCACGAAAAATAAAGAACCGCTTGACGTATAAAGATGATATTCAGCAGAGAGGTAGCTTATAGTTAGAAGTCGTCCGCTAAGAAAGGATTTTCCAAAATTCACCCCCTTAAGAAATGAAACGGGGGTCTAAAAGTATAGAAAAAATAAACTTTGAGAGAGAAGCTAGTTTTTGATATAAGTCTGAAATTATCAAAAACACGCTGGCCTATTTCATGGAAACACCATGGTCAAATGACGACTATTAATCACACAAGATGGCCATTGCCAGCCAATGAAATTGCAATCTTCATGATAGTAATAAAATAGTCAATTAAATAAATTCTAGTGATACTTTACAAACAAGTTTCAAAATAAATAAAAAATATCTTGATACTTCAAACCTGCATCAAAATTTATCTTGAAACTACAGAACTTTTTCGACTGCTTTGTTGTTCAAGTGGTCGCAAAGAGCGTCTGCTGAACACGAGGTCTTGATATCGATTGCCAGGTCGGGCAAAGTGTTATTGGGTTTTTCCATCAGGAATTTGTCAGTAGCAGCCTCCAAGACAGGATTTGTGCGCGGTTGATGGCAATAGGCTCGACCCCTACTACATGGGACTACATAACTGGCGAAATGTGAGTGTACTAATGGGTGAATCTCTGCCCAACCCTTCGGGGATTTCAGGCGTGATGTTATGTTCAGTAAAATAGTCAATTAAATAAATTCTAGTGATAATTACAAACACGTTTCAAAATAAAAATAAAATATCTTGAAACTTCAGATGATTAATAAATTATACTTTTCATATTCTGCTTGAATATCATGTGTATAATAAACATAATCTTTATATATTTATGATGTTTGTGATATGTACTGATAATTAATGTTATCTCTGTGTTAACAGTAGGCGAAGTAGGTAGATGTTTTGAATATCTTTATCTTAAAAGATATCTTTGTGTCGGAATTTTCATGAATTTAGTGGAGAAAAATAGACTTCCTACAATAGGTAGGTAGGTGATAGGTTCACCGCGTATCTATTAATACCCATAATTGTACTGTAGAGACCGGCTGGTTGAACCAAATGCAAACCTATTTCTATTATAATTAGAATTAGAATAAGAAGACAGACCGTGTGTCGACGGCTGTTAGTCTACGACTAGAATTATATATAAAATATAATAATGTAATTTAAAGTAAATAATGTATAAAGTTTAAAATATTAATACCTACGTGTTTTCAATTCAAGTAGATTGAATATATCCCGGTACAGTAACAACCTACGTCCAGGTGTTACAGTACCTACTTTTTGAGTAATAATTATCAATTTTTATTATTGTACTCTTATACATAGATGCGAATAAGGTTCTTATTAAAATATCAAATTTTAAATTCAAATGTTTTAAAGACAACTTATCAACCCTTTTACGAATTAACTATTCAGATAAAGATTTTTTAAAAACGAATACGTGAAAGAAAAATGTATTTCAAATTAAATCAAACGCCTTTTGTATCTTGCGGATAAATAAATACTTTACTTGAACTAAAGTGTTTTAATTTATTACTTTTAACATTTGCATGCTTTTAAGGTTGATGGAAGAAGTGACAAAAATGCTGTGAATCATCTGTATTATCTAAGCAATTAAATCTGTTCTGTTCTAGTAGTTCACAATTTTCATTTATTATTTTAAAATAAAACACTGGAACTATGAACCAAACTAATAATATTATGGTTGAATGTTAAACGAACACATTGATCAGTAATGCAAAACAAAATGAACAAATTAGCGCCATGGCATCCGAATAAATTATAATTTTTCATGCACATGGAATATTTTAAAGGCGTTACAAAGACTCGATTGTTTGGATTAATGATTATACAGGATGTTAAACGACACTTAACGAATCCAAAATTTACATAGTCTTCTTATAATTTTGGTATTTTTTTTTTGTTCTTATCCATAAATAGGAACAGCGTTACAGAGAAATAGACAGTCAAAGTTTTAAAGTTTTTAACGAAATTTAGTTTTAATATTCTAAATAATGCCGGCGCCGGAATGCTGTGGGCAGTTCTGGTGTCGAATTGCACATGGATGATTGACTTTTTTCATAAACGTACGAAATGAAACCTAACTAAAGGGATAGGTACTGGCCACCGTAGGCGCGGGCTTGCGGAAGGCGAGTAATGGGTAGCTCGCCGTCCGATCAAGGACCAAGCCCGGGTCGACGGCGCGTTCTGTTCGCGCGCGCCTCAAAGAGCTGTCAGCACAGTGACGGGGCCCCCAACGGGGCCAACGCCTGTCGGGGTTGCGGGACGTCTTAACAGGATACCGTGGCGCCGGAACGTAAAGGGCAACAGAAGGAACAGGGTGGTTTTTTAGTCAGTAAAAGTCTGACAGTCCGTAAGAAGGAGTCATTTGATGATTTTTACCACCTAAAAAAAAAAGACAAAACATAGCGCTCTATTTTATATGTGATACCTTTCTGTATACCAGTTTCACAAATAAACTATTTGACTTTGACTTTGCCTCGTTGGTCTTTACCGTCTTAAAAAAAAAGGAATAGGTACTTCCCATGAAACCTAACCGTACAAATACTTCAATGTGTAATGGAGTTATTTCCGAATATTGATGATAAGTCCCAATGTTGTCTACTGGAAGATCTATATCTTGTTTTATCGAAACGTTAGACAAATATCGTTATTTCATGGTAAATATGTAATAAGTTTCTTTAATCTTAATTTCACATAAGGAAAAAGCAAAGTAGGTACGATAGGTACCATTTAGATTTGGCATTAACATTAAAAATATCTATTAAAATGCAGTTGCTTACCTAATTACTGTAATTTTTCCTTATTTTGCTTTACCATTTTTTTTTTAAAAAAAAATATTTTATTTTAGTTGTAGGTATCGTTTTTTTTTGTATAATTTTTTCATTATTTTCGTTTTTTTTTGTATAAATGTAATTATGTATTAAATTCTTAATTAAACTTCTAAAGTTTTAATTAAATAAAAATAAAATAAATAAATAAATAAATATCTTGGGACAACTCACACACGGCTATCTGATCCCAAGCTAAGCAGAGCTTGTGTTATGGTAACCAGACAACTGATATACATACTTATATAATTTATAAATACATACATATAATAGATAAATCACACCCAAATCCATCCATCCATCTAATTATGTCTCTGCTGTTTTTTACCGCCACATTCTCAGAATTATCATTACTTTTAACGCATCATTAAAAACGGTAGTAGTCTCCTAGGTATTTCTTGTATGTCCCATCTACACATATGGGCAAATGCCAAAAATCTCAGGTCAAACTGCGGTTACTGACTTGAGTAGTTTTTTTTTTTATTTCACACGTTCATATAAGTACTTGTCACTATCACACAGGACTATCTACCTATTTTCTATACCTACTACGTTATTCAAATGACCTAACCTAACATGTTAAAATAAAAACTTGCAAAGTAGTATGGTTAATGACACACAGAAGGGCAATTTTAAAAGTAATTTACGTTCAAATTCTAGTCGCAATTTAGTTTCAGTGTCAAGAAGACTAAGGTCCGGTTTCACCACCTCTGATTAAGCGCTAATCTTCCGACATATAAAAAAATAGAACAGAATTTATATGAAATAATCTACCAAGTAATTTAATCGGAACTTTACGAAAGGCGGTGTAATAGGCCCTAATTCTCGTAACGTAAACATTCAAAATTTAGTCGCAATCTCAATTCCGCGACAATCAAAATGACAAAAAAAATTCAAACATATAAACAAATTAGGAATTGTATTTTGACAAATTGCGACTGAGATTAGAATGCGATTGTTGATAAACTTCCTGGAATTAACACTCTGACCTCGCGATTACACTTTTTTACCTTCATAAATACCTGATTCTTCGTTGTTCGTAACACACTACGTAGGTATTATTTAAGTCTAATTACGCGATAGTCAGTGTTTTCGCACACATGTTTGACAACGTCTTAATTACGTGTTTACTTAGCATTGCATAATTATATTCTTGTGTGAATAACAATGCAACTCTTCAAACACTTTTCAAACATTTAAATAATTCGTTTCATTCTTTATATTTTCTTATTAGAATTTAAACTTAGCGTAGCGTACACAACTATTTAGAATATATTTTATTTAATGGCTTTTCAGCTATTTGTTTTCAATAAAAATGCTCCATATAAAATATCACCGTGAAAAATTATCACGATTAGTAACATTTTCATTGACACGTGGAACGACAGTTTCAGATAAAAAAAAAGATTAATTTGTCTTAAAACAGTTAAACAAAGTAACATTGATAAGAAACGAGCGCATTATGGGAATTCCACACGATGTTTTAAGGCATCACTCACCATGATTGCTAACACGCGTCCGAACCACGTTTTCTTAGAAACGGGAGCACGCGAAAGACGTGCGGCTCTCGCGACGGCTGGAGCACAACTACAAAACGGAGGCGTGCATTATACGAACAAATATGCGCCCGCGCAATTTCATTGATAATGATTATGACGAAATGATAACGCTGATCGTGTAATTGGCGTTACTCGATTAAATACCGTCTTGAGTTGAGAGTCTGTAGTTACGTAGAATTAATTGAGTAGCTACTACGTTTACGGGTAGCGTTGCCAGCCGTCCGGATAAAACCGGACATAGTTAGGTTTTTTGACGGCGCGTCCGTCCAAAATAAACGGTGTCCGGCTTTTGTTAGTTTTTTAATTAAAAATGTTGATAAATGTTTGTCTAGAATTTAATTTTGGCTGATGACTTTATTTTACTGATTAATAATAAAATACTTAGACTGATTTTGCATTAGTTTTTTTTTTAGATTGGAATTAAACAAGATTTATGATAATACCTAATAATAAAAATATATTTTTCCTGTTATTTTTTCTGATACTCAAAATTCTCAATTGTTGTCCGGCCATTTGATCCAAATGTCCGGCCTTACTGACTGGTCTGTCCGGCTATTAGGTTTGACGACCAGGCACCCCTATTTACGGGTATAGATACTTTATGTAAAGTTTTTAGTACATACATTGTAATGATTTACAAAATGTAAAACTTTAATGATGTTTTATAAAAATATAATATTTAATAGGTAGTTTAAATAGCGTAAAAATAAACTTAAAGTCGTATATTTAAGGAAAAATAGAAATAAAATCGTGGAATTAGGCAGGTTCGACTACTAAGTAATTATTTAAATTAGGTACCTAGTAACTGTAAAAATATAGCATTTATTGATAACATAAGTATTTATAAGGGAACGAGGAAAACCTAGATCATCCAGGTGGTAATGTAGCAAGGTAGGTACCTCCCTACCTACCTCTTTTTTCAGATCGACTTGTTATTTCCTTATTAATTTTAGCAATGGAAAAACCCAAAGAGACTGCTCCAGGTACAGTGAAAAAAAAAAGGATTTAATAATTAAATAATAATATTATTGAAACTAAAGGAAAAGAAAGGAAAGGTCAGGTGCGGAGTACTCGTAACCGGAATGCTTGTATGACGAGATGTATGAACGTAGATGAGGCGAAAGGAGTGTAAGGATCGTAGCAAGTGGCGTTCTGTAGTTTCTGTCTACCCCCATGGGAAAAAGGCGTGAGTTTATGTATGTATGTACGTGTGTTTATAATTAGCTATTGCCCGCGACTTCGCCCTCATAAATATCGGTTATCGCGGACACAGACGAAATCGCGGATTGAAGAGTCCGACGCACCCCTTTGCCTTCCCCGAGTTGGAGGCAGTCCATGAGGGTTTCCCAACAAAGAAAAAATAGCCTACGTCCTTTCTTGGGGTTCAACTTCAAACGCGCCCCGTACCCAAAATCGATCCAGTAATTTTTGAGCTAATTCGTTACAAACATACAAAAATACAATTTTTTTCTCTTTTTAATACCTACTAAGTGTAGAACTGTAGATTAGTCCGATATAAAACATTAGTTTTTTTTTACTGTAAATCTGAAAAAGGGTCACTTAACTCATCATGGTCCTCTAGTAAAAGTTGTTCGTTATAATGACTAAAAAAAGCTTTTTTACAAAAAAAGATCACCGCCTTCAAAAATCACAAAATAAAAAATAACTTTAGCTTGGAAGTCGGCGGCTTTGGTTTTGTTTCTTGTTATGTAGGTATTGCCACCGACTTCCAAGCTAAAGTTATTTTTTATTTTGTGATTTTTGAAGGCGGTGATCTTTTTTTGTAAAAAAGCTTTTTATTTTTCACTTTTTAGTGCTTGTGTGTTGTTTGAAATCCTTACATAAAGCCCTTTCAAACAATACCTCACACGATATATTTAATTTTGGAAAGTGCTAGGAGGGGGGTTGACGTACCCCCTCCCCACTTCCTTTAGTCAGTCATCGACTACACGTATAAACAAAGCAATTTTTCTTGTTACGGCGGTTCTGCTGTGATTTTACAAGGAGTTCCGTTCCATATCTCCAAAGTTCATCATCAGGTCATGACAATATTCCTATGGGACCTATTCGGGACTATACTCTTTCAAACAAAAAAAGAATCATCCAAATCGGTTCATAATTGGCGGAGTAATCGTAGAACAAATATACAAAAAAAAAAAAAAAAAAAAAAACATACGCGTCGAATTGAGAACCTCCTCCTTTTTGAAGTCGGTTGAAAATAGGGGTCATTTCTGGTTCAAAAAAATTACAAGAACCAAAATCGCCGAAATTCCGAAAATGTTATGTTTTATTTTGTAGTTTAAAAGTACCTATTTATAATCGTCACTTTAGGTTGAAAGAAAGTAAACAAACAACTTTGAAACAACGCGTTATGACGTTTTCAGTCAAATGTCCTTTTTTTGTGATTCCCATCTCCCACATAGTTTGTGTTTATCACGGGGTTACGACCTCTTTTCGTGGTAAAAATATGACAGGTCCTTAAAACGGGATTCTAAATTCGGGAGCGTAAGTATAATGTGACGACAAAGAGTATAGTATAGATACAGACTACTAGCTTTTGCCCGCGGCTACGTCCGCGTGGAACTTGTTTATATCGTACTTGCATATAAACTTCCACCCCCCTTTTCACCGCCTTAGGGGGTGATTTCCGGGATAAAAACTATTCCATGTCCTTCCTCGGATCTTGAACTATCTCCAAGCCAAATTTCATCAAAATCGATTCAGCGGTTTAAGCGTGAAGAGGTAACAGACAGACAGACACACTTTCGCATTTATAATATTAGTATGGATAGCAGGGGTTTCCTAAACTTATTTTGTCTACTACCCACTTTAAGAAAAAAATATTTTTTCACCTACCTAGTAGATAAAAATTACAAATCGCTCCCCAAGTCTCTATAAAACGCCCCGATTTTGTTTTCGGGATCTCTGAAAACAAATACAACAACTTCTGAGTCTCTTTTTGGCCCCCTTTAGGCCTGCAGCGCCCACAAGGTCCATTTTGGGAAAGGCTGGCTGGACTATAGTCTTGACTATACCGAAACCTCCAAATTCGACGTTAGACAAATCAAACTTTGGTAATACATCTAGGGTTTCGGGACGTCCGGGGTTGCGGGACGTCTTAACAGGATACCGTGGCCCCGGAACGTAAACGGCAACAGAAGGAACAGGGTGGTATTTTAGTCAGTAAGTGTCTCACAGTCCCTTCCGCCCCACCTAGGGTGGAAGGACTCATTTGATGATTTTTACCACCTCAAAAAAAAGGGTAAAATACATGCCACGAAAGATGAGACTTGACAAGCGTCATTAATGGGAGTTTGCACAGGTATGGATGTACCAAATAGTTTTCCATGATTTGTGTTTCTATTCAGGGATTTTTCGATGATATTTAGATTAAAATTCTTAACAATACATATTATAATATTTATTACGAAATGATAAAGTTTGTGTGGTGTGTCAAGTCTCATAGGTTTTTCGTGGCGCGTATCGTAACGTAACCATTAAACAAAAATAATTAGCTTTTACCTACCTACTTACCTATCTATTGTTGTTTTTTCCCTATCACGTATTAAAATTTTATTTAACGTTAAACGAATGACACAAACCGCTGCCATTTTGTTTTTAGGCCAAGGTCTCCAAAGTTTGTAAATAGCTGTGCCGGGAACGTCAATAATGTGTTTAAAATGGTCAGTTGCTCTAAATGCGACCTAATGGAGTTGGTATCTAGATCAGCCCTATGAGATTGACAAAATTGGTATTTTGAATCCTGCTAGTAAAAATATCGGGATTGATTCTAAAGAAAGAAAGAAAGAAAAAAAAAATCGGGACATAATAAAAACATTAAACTAAGAAGTTTACAGTACAATAGGTACTTAAAACGGTTGTTAAAGATTTCCTCGTTGGTCTAATGGTCGCTTAATCGCGACTGCTGAGCATGTTCGATTCCCAGGTCGGGTAAAGTGTTATTGAGATTTTCCATCAGGAATTTCTCACTAGCAGCTTCGGAGTTTGGATTTGTGCCCGGTAGATGGCAATAGGCTCGCCCCCTATCACGTGGGACTTAAATATAATTGGCGAAATGTGGGTTTACAATGGGTAAACCTCTGCATAACCTTTCGGGGATTACAGATGTAATATTTCGTTTCTTTTATAAAGTTATAAAACTCGGCGCACAAAAACCCACACTGTCGAAAAATCACGCGAAACGGGACAGTGCTTGTCCCGCGCCAGACATTCAATTTTAAGTTAAAAATCGGGACGTCCTGCCAAAATCGGGACGTCTGGCGATTCTGAATTCTAGATTCTAGCTAGAGATACTATATATGTATGTATGTAGCTTTCACCCGCGGCTACGTTCGCGTCAAAGTTAATATTTTATCTCACGGAACCCCTACTTTCTTTCTTTCTTTCTTTAAAAGAAGGACGGTACCCGTATGTTCTTTCGGGATAAAAAGTTGCCTATATGCTATTCCAGACTATAATCTATCTCTGTAACAAATTTTATCCAGATCCGTTCAGCCGCCCGGGTGTGATTTAGTAAAAAACATCCATCCATTTAAGCTTTCGCATTTATAATAGTAGTAATAAGCGAACGTAGATATGATTTTGGAGTTCGAATTTTTGTATTGGTAGGCATCTAATAAGAGCGTTTACGTCGCTGGGCATGTCATACAAACTTTCAAGTTTAAATTTTTTGAAATAAATAAACCGATTTTAATGAAATGTCCTACACAAAGCAGGACACATAGGTCTAAAAAGTTTTCAAGAGTAAAACATTTTCAAATAAATGTATTACAGCCAAAATAGACCGAATTTAAGTGTTTTATAGGAACCACTGTTCCTATAGAAAACTTAAATTCGGTAAACATATTTCAAATATTCTTTTTTTTTTTAAATAAGACATTTAGAAAATGTTCTTAACTAACTTTTTAGACCTTTGTGTCCTGATTATGTTTAGGAAGTGTCATTAAAATCGGTTTAATAATTTCCAAGAACTTGGACTTGAAAGTCTCTATGAAATGCCCAACGGCTTATACGCTCGTAATAGATTTCTACCAATAAAAATACGAACTTTAAAATAAAATACCGTAAACACTCTTAACAGTGAGTTTAAGAACTAGTTTGTAAAATGTAGAAAATAAAGTGGAAATATTTTGAATCCATTTTAATTTTTAATTTTAGCATTTAAAAGAACTGGTTTAAGCTACTTTTGAATTCAAATGACTGTGGAAATGTGAAGCCAATGCTTTATCTGTCTTGTCAAGTAATTATTCAGAATATGTAATTATCTACGTAACTAATTGACTAAAAATAAACGTTTAACTATTCATACTAAGAACTAGTATCAATAATTAAATTATTGGTTGAAATGATTGTGTTACAAAAAAGTTGAAATCATTACTGTGTATCAATGTTTAAAATGTACATTTTTCCCATTGTCTGCCGTGGTCTAATTAAAAGAGATAATTGAGGAAAATAGACTATACAAAAACGAGTGCCATGCCAATTACCTTGAGACATTTTTTTTTGTTTTATCTATATTATAATGACTTTTTTTAATCAAAAGTGTATTGACTTTTCAATGAAAAGGCAGGTCTTACATTGATTAGGGACTTGTATACATAGGTATAAACATGTAGAATTTATTTTAATTTAACCTTATCGCTTCTGGAAATTTATTTAAACTTTATGCAACAAATAGTACAAAGGCGGACTTAATGCCTGAGGCATTCTCTACCAGTCAACCAAAGGTGGTGCCAATTGCGTTTGTATAGTAGAATCCGCTTATTAATCATCACACCAAACATCTAAGGAAATTACAAATACGGATGTCATAATATAGAAAATAAAAATACAAGCTATTTTTTGTCAGATAGTGTAATAAAGAGAAAATCTGAACAGAATCAAAAGTTAAACGAGAAATGCGCCGCACAAACACTGGATGTCACAGGGGAAGGGCGGCACGGGAGGGGTGAGGGGGGGGGGGAGTAAAGCGTCGGGGATCGAGCTTCGAAAGTGTTTAGGAATCAAATCGTTTAGGAATTTAATCATGTCGGTCACTATAACCGGGCAATTTCAATAAGGGATGTGTCAGTTTAAGCTAAGTCATTATACCAGACATTGTGCCATAGAAGTTTATATGAAAACCAAATTTCGCACAGGATTTTGTCATATTAAGCGGTGTCATTATAGACGACGCCATAGTAAATGGATTCTACTGTAAAGAGTAATACTTGTAGTAGTCTAATTGAAATAAATGATTTGACTTTGACTTTGGTTGAGCCGTTTCGGAGTAGTGTGACCACAACACTGTGACACAATTTTTTTATACATTAATATATTTATACCTATAGTTTCTGACTGCCTCGTTGGTCTAGTGGTCGCAAGCGCGACTGCTGTGCATGAGGTCTTGGGTTCGATTTCCAGGTCGGGCAAAGTGTTATTGGGTTTTTCCATCAGGAATTTCTCAGTAGCAGCTTCGGAGTCAGGATTTTTGCCCGGTTGATAGCAATAGGCTCGCCCCCTATTACATGGGACTAAAAACATAACTGCCTTACCCTTCGGGGATTACAGGCGGGATGTTATGTTATGTTATTTTGACGAAACCGCGACAGCTTCTAGGCAACCTAAAACTTAGCAGGATTAAGTGACCAGTAATTGTTCACAGAATCTCTGCATTACTTGGTTCGAAATTCTCAAATACTTGTCCCACAATCTTTTAACTACTGATCGAGTTCGAACGGTTTGTTGAAATGAAGCCGCATTGTCTGGCCGAGGAGGAAGGGGATCGCGCGCATACGACGGCTGCCATGGCTCTAAAGCTTCGCTAGGGTTGGCAATATCAGAGTCGGGATCAATTTGTTATTGAAGTGACCTTTTTTTTTTTCTATCGTGAGGAAATCTTTATGAACTGTCCCCTGTATAAGGGAAGATGGAGGGGTGTGCCGGACTCTTACCGGCAAAAACCGACATTGTGTTCCTCGACAGACCTTTCGGAGTGGATTCGCTCGTGCATTCTAATGCGCCCCCGCCAGGCTTTGGCCCGCCAATGCGGCGCGGTGCCACGGCGGTGTCACACCAACCATTTCTAAACTCCGGACTGCAATTTTTAATTAGAAAATCCCCGATTCCCGATTGCCCGGCTTAGGAATCGGACTCAGGATTCTACGCTCAGAAGTTGTCCTTGTGGCTAATAAATTAGGCAGTCAAAAAAGGCAAAAATAAATACACGTAATATTTTTCTGATGAATCGCCGCACCTGTATAGCGTAGTTCAATTTACAGCTCGTAGTTTCACTGTGTTATCCAATATCGAGCGACAAATACCCAGAGGCAGGTAAATATTGGTGGCAGCTTCTGTCGAAGTCGAATATTAATCGGCCATTTTGAAATAAATATTCTCAGTAAATAGTTCATGTTTTCGTTCGATTTTCAAATTGAAAATGCTCACAGATTATGTTTATTGAGTTTGAAGGTTTTATTCATATCAAATTGATGATATATAATCTTAACCGCTCAAGGTCCGGCTGTCAAACCGGTATGACAGAACAATAGAAAATCAATTTTGTCTCATTACGCGGGTCTTGAGTAATTAATGAATAATATAAGCCTATTATTTTCCACTGCAAGGCAAAGTCTCTTCTCATACACAGAAGGCATAAGCATTAATCACCTCGCTTTGTCAAGGCAGATTTGCGATTTCAGACTTAGTATAAATATCTATCTATGTAAATAGCTGTTATTTTGTCATTTTAAGCGGATTTTTAATTTTATTTACTTGTACAATTATATTAGTTGCCTTGTTGGACAACCCTGGCCCTACTCTTAGTAGGTACGCAATTAGAATTGGAAAATGTTAAGGTCATCCAATCTTTAACTCGCAGACTCACTGGCAGTCTGGAATTGACTGCCAATTTACCTGATAGACCATGAAATATTTAGTTAGACATGATCAATTTCTGATTTTAGCATGTAATTGCATTTTATGGATCTGCATATATTTTCTCTATCTATATGGCTAGATATTTCGTCTAGCGAGTAGGTACCTAATCAATGCAATATTTATTATAAGATTTTTTGGTTTTTGAAACTCCTTCTTTTAACTTTTAGTTAATACGTGGACTTGTGTGGGTTCTTTGTTTGTTAAAACCGTATCTTACTACTATTATAAATGCGAAAGTGTGGATGTATGTTTGTTACTCAATCATGCCAGAACGGTTGAATGGATTTAGATGAAAAGCACAGAAATAGACTGTAGTTTGGAATAGCACGTAGGATAATAGATATATCAACTTTGACGCGGGCGAAGTCGCGGGCAGAAGCTAGTTTATCTATATTTTGTCTTGTCTTTAATGTGTATTTGCGTTTTCTTTTATGTATTTTATTTTTGTCAGTTTTAAGTGTCTATAATAATTATTGTAATTGGTACCGTTAGAATTGAAGTAAATAAATATCTAAATAAAATAAAATAAATTTCATTGGTTCCGAGTTCAAGTTGTCGATATCATTTTCATTGAATCAATATTTTCTTACCGAAAAAATATTTTCTAAATTGATATTAAGTATATAGGTATACCATATAATATCAATTTAGAAAATATTATTTCTGTAAGAAAATTTTGTTTCAATATAAATATTATTGTTGCTTTTTATTAAATTATACAATAATTATTAACCTAATTATTATTATCATTTTCATATTGATCATCTATCATTTAAACAATATAATTTTCATATTGTTCACGTGCATCATTATTTTCTTTCTCTTTAAGATGTGCGCAGATCTATTTACATTCTTGCCTATTGTCATCAAAATAGTGTTTTCAGTAGGTTAATTTTAACAATAACGTTGTTTTGCTGAAGTGTGGGCGTACCGTTTGGTAAATGACATTGTTTTCATAGAGAGAAATAGTTGGACTTGAGTGAGACAATTTAGTCGGTCTGACTGGGCATGGTCTTATGCGCACATCTTCAACATCACGCCTGTTTACTCTGAAGGGTAAGGCAGGAGTGTACCAAAAGTTACATTAGCCTAAATTTTTTTTTGCTTAGGCAGTTTCTTTTACTTTTTATTTTTTTATACACATAATCTTTTTTATGCCAATGAACATAATTACTGTTGAAAGGCCAAGTCTACTAATTAAAAATATTCAAAATCTAGTCACAATTTCATATCGGCGACAATCAATGTGAAAAAAATTAGGTAATATAGAGACTTTTTTGACGAGACTCCATTGTGGTCGTTCCTATAAGTTATTAGAATTGCCCCCTGCATCGACGATGTGGCATCATTTTAGAGCATACCTGTTACACCAAAAAAGGTCACCGTCAAAAAGTTTATTGTTTTTGGTTCTGTGAAACAGCTACATATCTTATGAAGATCGTAGAAGCTATTGCTAAACCGCTAAATTGAGTCCTCGCCTACTGACTCTGTTCACCGTAAACCACTGTGATGTCACATAACTGTGCAGTGCATATTTCGCCTCCTGTGTATCACGCCACAAGCGCCCGCCAACCGCACCTTTTCGGTACCCGGTATCTCGCAAGCGAGGACTCAATTAAGCGATTTAGCTATATCGTTGGCGATACGCGGTCTCCATTTAAGACATTAACAATTTATTCCAACGACGTACTAATATTATGAAGTTCTATAATAATTTATTTTTGAATAAATCAAAGTTTTATGATTAACGCATAAAGGCTTCTACAGACATGTGCGATATTTTCACAGGGATGGTTAAGTTGGTCTGTTCTCGCATGAGCGGGCTATTGAGTGGAGACTGAATCGGCAAGCGTAAGGTGGGACGCCCTTAGGCTCGTCAGAGCGACGATCTTCAGGGCAGCTGGTAGCAGCAGGATGAGAGCAGAGATGCAGTTACCGAAATTTGAGCTGTCGGGTTGTCTGTCACACATTCGTTTGACAGACAGCTCGAATGAAGCAAGTATTATATTACGTACTATAGGATACATATATGCTTGTTTACGGGACAGTGGCCAGTAAAAATACCTACCTATGCGAATTTCGTCCCTTTTTAGTTTGATGAGGTTGCGGGCAAGCTTTTTTGATGCCACCGGTACTGGATTCTTTGTTTGCACCCGTAAAACAATTTCTATGATATCTCGCGCGACTAGTGTTGTCAGGAGAAGTGTGTCAAATTTCGGGACTGAAGGTTAAAATAAACGGGATTTTAGTTTTAAAGTCGGGATAGCTACAATGGTTACGAAAAAAAACTTGTGAATATAAAATTTGTAAAGTTTGGTGAAAAGAAGGAGAAAAAGTAGCAAAAATATTTTTTATTTCTATATAGCTTACAGATAAATTCGTTATTTCTAACAAAATTACCTAAGTTAAAAATCGGGAGATTTGGCGTCCCGATCAAGGGTGAAACCTGGCAACACTAGGCGCGACACTTCACTCATAGGCGACGTACGCAATCAGGAATACTGTACCAATGTGACTTTTTCAATTCATATGTACTTTCTAAAGTTTATCTTGGACATCACTGACATCGGTGAAGAAAAATAACGTGATTAAATCTGGACTTATACCAGCCTATTACTGTCCAACTCAAAACCATGTCAGAGGCCCTTGAGGCGGTTTAGTATCTCTGACACTAGGGTGTGTGGGGTCGTAAGACCTTGCGGCCCACACGATAAAGAAGAAGGAATACTGTCCAATAATAATTGTCCCGTAATATTATGACACGTGTGTAAAAGGCCTTCATTGTCTGTCTATTCGATCACGTAAACATTGATACCGTCATTGTTATATCTATAATGGCAAATCAAACATAAATCATTTTTATAGGTTCCTACTTGTCGAACACGTGTACCTAAATCTTCCAGCTTGCTTAATATTCATCGTTCTTTTATTACAATAGGAAATCTTTTCCGTGTCTGTCAATATTAATATTGAAATCGTTTATTTCGATATGGCATCTTGCAGACTGCCTCGTTGGTCTAGTGGTCGCAAGCGCGACTGCTGTGCATGAGGTCTTGGGTTCGATTTCCAGGTCGGGCAGTGTTATTGAGTTTTTCCTACAGTAATTTCTCAGTAGCAGCCTCGGAGTCTGGATTTGTGCCCGGTTGATGGCAATAGGCTCGCCCCCTATTACATGGAACTAAAAACATAACTGGCGAAATGTGGGTGTAATAATGGTGTACTAACCTCTGCCTAACCCTTCGGGGATTACAGGCGTGATGTTATGCATCCTGCAGGTCATCCGAAGATGTTTTCGGCTAGTTAAACGGTTAACCACTGCCGATAAAGTAACACCGTCAGCCAGGGGTTAAGATCAAATTAAGTCCTAATGATTATTAGTCTGTTTAACGATATTTTTAAAGTGAGATAAATGTTTTTTTAAGTGTGTTTGACATAATTATGTTCTTTCAATTCTCATATTAACAAAAAAGTTTTGTTATCTCTAATAATTGTAATCTCAGTCTCAACCTGTCAAAAGTGCTTCATATTTATATCTACATTTCGGGTTTGACAAATATGGAATAAGATTGCGACTAGATTTTGAACGTTTAAAGAAAGAAAGAAAAACTATTTATTCGCGCGAATTGACACACATAACACACGCGCATTTTAAAAATACGCATTAGGAATAGGCGTTGTTGCCTTGCCATGTATATTCTCCTGTTGAAAGTTATCTGACGATTTTAGTGGTTAAAATCTCGTTTCGACTTTGACAGAACTTGGCTATAGCTTGGTAAGTATACAGGGTAATTGAAAATATACCCGAAACCTTAAAAGGGGTCATTGTACTCATCATTATGAACATCTTTTACTATGGGGCCAACCCTGAAATCATGCCCTGTATAAGAAACTTTAGTTTGTTTAGTTTGTGACTTTAGTTCCAATTTTTTATTCATGAATCCAGCTCGATCATCTTGTGTTTTTTTTAACTATATTGGTTTATATTTGTTGTCGTTACTTACTACAGCGATAAAAATTAATAAATATTTATTTATTCAAAGATACCTTCATTGTTTCTCTCGTACAGCTGAAGATCACGAGGTAGGTCTTACATAATTTCTATAGGTAATTGCTTACAATGGTAAGTCGAGGCTAAACTGTTACAGAGTAACAATATAATCTAAATGTCTACTGATAGAATTATGGTTCTATTGTAATTGGGTACTTGTCAATACCAATCATTTGTCTTACTTTTTGTGAGCTATTAAAACGCGATTCCCTCATTGATTTTGTATGGCAAGTAAACTGTGGCGTCATATTTTTTCCAACTCAATTGATTACCTACCCATAATCTCCTGATTTCCTATCCGTTTGCTGTGCCTTACAGGGTCCAGGATCTCTCGTGAAAATTACCACCTAAGAATATATATGGAAAAACAATAAAGATATTGAGTATTAAGTATTTATTGGTTTTAAAGACACTAAAATCTAATTTCTGTTAATTAAAAATAGACGGATTTTCAGGGCTAGGGTAGTGTTTATTTAAAGTAGTTGTGTCTTGGAATAAGTGACCAAAGGTGATAACTACCTACCTAATTATCAAAATCTTCTTTATACATAAAACAAATCGCTTTATTTACACCATTTATAATTTAAAAACGGCTGAACCGATTTTAATAATCGATAAATTGTTAGATTCGTCTTATCTGAGAATAGCAGAATAAGTATTAAAAGATGCGATTTTTTTAATAAATTGATTCTGAGGCGGTACGAAGTTCGCCGTTACTAACTGACTGACCCATCAACTTGGATTGCGCTGAAATTTGGCAAAGAGATAGTTATTATGACGTAGGCAGACATGGGCTGCAAAAGGATTTTCCAATCTTCACCCCTAAGTGGATTAAAATTAAAACGCCAATAACCGACATATACGCGGACGAAGTCACAGGCAGAAGCCAACACATACATAACATAACATCACGCCTGTAATCCCCGAAGGGTTAGGCAGAGGTGTACCCATTAGTACACCCACATTTCGCCAGTTATGTTTTTTAGTCCCATGTAATAGGGGGCGAGCCTATTGCCATCAACCGGGCACAAATCCAGACTCCGAGGCTGCTACTGAGAAATTCCTGATGGAAAAACCCAATAACACTTTGCCCGATCTGGGAATCGATCCCAAGACCTCAGTCGCGCGTTGCGACCACTAGACCAACGAGGCAGTCAGAAGCTAGTTATAACATAATCGATTTTCTGCTAAGTCCAAGTATTATTGTTCAAACAATTTGTCCCACTGTGCACGTATACGTATTATAGACACAGAACTATTTCTGTCGTGTCAATCTGCACACTACCCAGGGTGAACGATCGGGCAGATCGCAAAAAAAAGCCAACGAAACACGTGACGTTTCGTTTTACGGTAACAGGGACTAACAACCTTTTTTTTTTTCGTTTTTTTTTGCAAAGAGAAACTTTTTATAGACAAAAATGAATATTCCGGTTTGTTATTTATGTTTTTTAGTAGTTTTTATTTACTTGGCCCAGTATCTGTGGGTAATTAAATCTTACAAATAAAGAGCCGCTTCCCTATGTTCGATTGAGCTGAAATTTTGCATAAATGTGCTATTATGCTGAGTGTAAGCCCTTTCGTGCGTTAGTGGCGCATATTGTATTTTGTATATATTTTTTTTTTAAGTTTTTGTGTACAACTTTTATTTTATCTTTTATGCTACGTTCGTCATTTTCGCGTGAATAAACAGTTTTTCTTTCTTTCTTTTAATTTACATGATGTTCCAGAGTTGCTCTGATGATGGACCAGGAAAGTGGTTAAAGGAACTTAATCAAATCAGCAGACGAGTCTGTGATACCCCCACATAATATCACCCCTGTAATTCCCGAAGGGTTAGGCAGAGGTGAACCCATTAGTACACCTTCGCCAGTTATGTTTAATTTAAGTCCAATGTAATAGGGGGCGAGCCTATTGCCATCAAACGGGCATAAATCCAGACGCCGAAGCTCCTTCTGAGAAATTCTTGTAAGAAAAATCCAATAACACTTGGCCCTACCTGGGAATCGAACCCAAGACGTCACGATCAGCAGTCGTGCTTTGCGACCCCTACACCAACGAGGCAGTCAACCTATACATATTTAAAATAATTATTATTTTGAACATGCGACCAATGCCAATGTACAAATGTATAGTTAAGTAGGTAGGTATCATTATCCTGAAACATATTTCACTGTAAATATAAATAGAGATTACCAATCAAAATATCATTAATTAACTCAGTTTATCGAAACAGATTCTCCATTAACATTGCCGGGAGGGAACCGCAGAGATGCGGACGCCTGATATAATTTAATAGCAAATTGATGATCTGTTATATTGAAGCAGATTTAATAAGGCGTTTATGGGTAGTTGATTTTGGTTTGTGGTGTAGCAAGGAATTATATACCTTATTGAGAATGGAAAAAAGGTTGATTTTTGTCTACTTATTAACTGCAAAAAAACGCATTCCTTTTTTTATCTTATGCTAGCCTATTACATGGGACCTAAAACATTACTGGCGAAATGTGGGTGTACAAATGAGTACACCTCTGCCTAACCCTTCGGAGATTACAGTCGTGATGTTATGTTATGTTATATTTATGATTATTTTTTCTTTTTAAAATATATTAATAGTAATCTTATAAGATTAAGTTCTGCCGATGACTTCGTCCGTGTGAAAGTCAAGATTGTCATAAAACATAGCATATAACACTCAGCAATTGTGTAGCTTTATATAAGTAACAAAGAATTTGGAATTGGACTGTGACTTTCATAGATTTAGTTTATTAGCTTTATCTTCTTAGCGTATAGTTTGTAATGGGTACACCTCTGCCTAACCCGTTGGGGATTATAGGCGTGATGTTATGATTCTGAGAGTATTAATTTAGCCATCCAGAAATTAGTCACGAGTTAGGCACTATCAGCAGCGTTCATCAATTCCTGAAGCGCGCAGGCATCGAGGCACACAGGACACGATAACACCACGCCCCCATTGTTTAAGGGACAACACCAGATTTGAGCGTCAGGCCGATTGGCATTTCTTTGATGTCAAAATTCCGACTATTGTAGAAAGCTTCAACTTGTTACATTTATGTGTGAAATCACCTATAAATAAATAAAAGCGGACTGTCTCGTTGGTCTAGTGGTCGCTAAGCCTGACTGCTGAGCAGGAGGTCTTGTTTTCGATTGCTAGGTCGAGCAAAGTGTTATTAGGTTTTTCCATCAGAAATTTCTCAGTAGCAGCCTCTGAGTTTGGATTTGTGCCCGGTTGATGGCAATAGGCTCGCCCGAATTACATGCCACTTAAAAATAGCTGGCGAAATGTGGGTCTACTAATGGGTACACCTCTACCAAACCCGTCGGGGATTACAGGCAGGTGGTGCTATATTTTTTGAGAAATAATGTGAATAGTTCTCGTTTATATTTTTCTGAGGGCGACTGTATCAACCTCATCATGGCCAAATAGATTTAAAAAATATATTTTCAAATAAGGAACTTGCTTTCTTTGACTTGAAGAAAAATTCAATTCTAAGGAAACGCCACACTGTATTTCAAAGAGTAGAAAACATTTTAATCTGTATCTTCCTGGCTGCACATGAAAAGCAAATAACGAAATTCCTGTAATTTACTAGGAAGGAATGTTCACAAAGTCCACGTCAGACGTTGCTTTTCTTTCGAACAGTTTCTTTCTTTATCTTTTTGCTGTCCTCACATTGCAAGACTGGAGTTTATTTCCTTTGCTTATCTTTTTTCTTTTGATTAAATACACGCTGCTGTTCCGTCCGACAGGAAGATATTTCTACGATGACGTTTGGAGTTTTGCTTTGTTTGTGTTGCACAGATAATAATGTGATGCATTCTTTGAGATATTTCCTTTCGTCTTTTCTTCAGTACTTAAATATTCTTCTTTTATTCATCGGATAATCGTATACCTACAACATTTAAGGATCATCAATGTCATGAACTGAGTTGGTGTTACTGCAATTTTTTTTTGAACAGGTTGGTTTTTTTTATTGACCAAAATATTAATTATATAGTATAATGGATTCTGGACACGAAGTCAGTGTACTGGGGGCCTACCCCATCTCTTGAAATAATATTATTATGCCTTCCGCACTGTTGGATTTTCAACGTTCGGCTTAGCGCAGAGAGTTCAAAATCCAACAACAGAAATTACAAAGTAATATTAAAATAACATTGTTTTAAGAGATGGTGGTAGACCCCCTGAACTGCATTCAAATTATGTGGGTATACATAATAATTTGTAATTTATTTAACCTCATTGTTGCAAGTGGGCCTCGTGGACCATTTCATCATTAATTTCATTATATTATTATTATTAACTGTAAATATTTTTTTTAGGGTTCTGTACCTGAAGGATGCTAAGAACCCTTTTACTAAACCACCGCTGCGCGCTGTCCGTCCGTCCATCTGCCAGCGGGCTATTTCATGAATGAGATGAAATTTTAACAGAATATTTAATTTTGTTGTCGCTATACCATCAAATAATAAAAATAAATAACAGTAAAAAAAGCTTGCCTACAAGAGACCTGTTTTGGCTCGATGCTATACTACACAGTTATATCTTTTACAATGGTACGGAACCCTTTGTGTGCGAGTCCGACTCGCACTTGTTTGAAATACATACTCATGTACAATTCTCACATAAAACATAAAGTCACAGCCTAACAATACACATATACAACTAAATAGTTTCACCGCACTAGTTACATTTAGCATGTTTCCTGCATGTAGCAGCCTGGTAGTTTCCCCCGCACGATGACATTCAGGTAAAGTTCCGAACTGGCTAAAATAACTGGCTCCTGCCTCCGTTATTCCAGTAACTGACATCGTCGAAAAGTTTCTATATTAGAGTTGGCCAGCTTTTAGAACTCCGTTGAGTATCGTACAGTTAGGATTTTCAGGAACATTTTGAGAACGAACGAGGTCGGATTTCATCGAATCATTTACTGATTCGATGAAATCTGTAAGGCTTGCACGAGAATTCAATTAGAGTCGATTTTCAAATTGGGAATACGGCTTACGTACTATATTTTGGGTTAATTTTATACGACAAACAGTAATAGATAGACGTATAAATAGGTATAAGACACCATTAAGTAATTGACATACCTTTTGTGAGCTTTCAAATCGTGATTTTCCCATAGATTTTCTACGAAAATTGCAGCAGTGACGTCACTTAATTGATAAGTCAATTGACTAACAATTTTTAGATTTCAGAGTAAACGTTCCTAGGTATTTAGTCAAAACATATTATTTTGATATTACAAACAGATACTATAATTTCATTTTATTCGGCTTGGTAACTTAGTTACTTCGTATGACGTTATTTCTTTGTCTTGAAACTATTTTTAAGTTTAAAATAATGTGAAAAATGTGGTACTGTGTAAGTTTACACAGTTGGCATTTCGGTGACGTAGTAATAATATCAATTCAATTCAATTCAAAACATTTATTTCTGACTTTTTAGGTTCATAGAGTGTTAGTATTACATCACGATGACTTAAAGCTATGTTAGTAATTTACAAATACAAAGACGCCAGTCCGCCTACAGAACGTGCAGCCCAATCCAATGCCTCCAAATAGGACTATGGATATAGTCTGCAATTACACTCAGGTGACTGTTGGGACTGCCTCTCACCCTTGGGAAATCAAATAACAATAAAAAAAATAGGTATGGAGTGAGATATCTTTTGTATCTGATACCTGAAAAATAATCCAGTATTCAAGTACGCATGCCTTCTTAACTTCATAACCTACAAGTACTTTAATATATAAAAGGCAACCGTTACTGACTGATCTATCAACACAGCTCAAACCAATGAGCGGATTGCGCTGAAAGGCACGCAGATGTATGACGTAGGCATGCGCTAAAATGGATTTTTCAAAATTCGGTCGAAGTCCAAAGTTTATTTCGAAAAGCAAGATTAGATTGCCAATAAT
The DNA here is from genome assembly GCA_949774945.1 of Hoplodrina ambigua. Classification (NCBI taxonomy): domain Eukaryota; kingdom Metazoa; phylum Arthropoda; class Insecta; order Lepidoptera; family Noctuidae; genus Hoplodrina; species Hoplodrina ambigua. The sequence goes on along the minus strand of OX458980.1, from coordinate 9,984,678 downwards.
TCACATACGTAGACAAAGTTGCGGGCAGAAGCTAGTCCTCTATCAATTCTCAAAACAGTCATACTAAAATGATGTTGATCTAGCGACTTGATGTTAAAGTATTATCATCTACTAGCCTGTAACCCGTCTGCGACTTCAACCGCATGGATTTTTTTCACCCGTGTTTGGTTACTGCTTCGCTCACGTAAGTCGGAGCCTAATGAAATGTAGCCTATTTTATGCCTTTCAGCCTATTCTCATGAATATTAAAAAAAAAATATGTAGCGGTTTTGCCTTATAGTGATCTAATTAAAATAAATGATTTGACTTTGACTTTGACAGCTCATAAAAAATTTGCCAATTGGTTCATGGTGTCAAGTAACTACCTAACCAATTTTAATTTTAATAGATAATTACTTATTTTTCTGACCGACTATTCATTTCATTTCATTCATTAACGCAGTTCACAAGCATCTCAAATTAAGGAAAATCGCTAGTTAAATTTACTCAAAGCAAAATAATTAAAATGAAGAGAAAGTTTCACTGAAACTTGCCTGTTTAGCCGCGTACGCACGTACGAACAAATTTGTTGCGTTACATGATACGCAACAACTTGGTTCGCACGTGCGTACCACTATCGAACATCGAACACTCTGTTCGTCAAACATGTTCGCGGCGATCCTTGTAGTGTGTTCTGTATGGACGGTGTTCGAAGAGCTTTAATAAATGTTACGCAACGCGTTAGTATACGAATCACCACTATTCAGAAAGCGCAAGGTCACTGCCAAACGATTTTGCACAGATATGGATTCTCTCATTATCGTATTCTTTTTAACGATTCTTGGCCCAACTAGGTTTTATAGACATTCAAAATCTGTACTTGACATTTTTAGCAGAGTTTTGTAGTGTCCACTTATTTCTTGTGATTTTAAGTCTAAAAGTAATGTATTTTCATTTCGTTTTTTGTACAATACTGTTTCCCACCATCTAGGATCCGCTTTAGGAAACAACATTTCGTGAATCACTGCGAACATCAAAAAATTCTCCTACTTCACAATCGACCACTTCCAACGGCGCCGTCATGGCTACTAAGATAGAGTTCACGACTGTTGTTCGCGAACTCGACTCGAACTATGTTTGCGTTCGTGTTCGAATATGCCGTCCATACGTACGAACCAAATGTTCGGGTCTGGTGTTTGTGTTCGCTATGTTCGTGTTCGTACGTGCGTACGCGCCTTTTGAACTACGAAGCTTAGTAAGTAGATGTTACTGCTTTATGTAACTTGTAATAGGTAGGTAGGGTACCTACCCTACCGAACTAATTAAGTACTTATATATATATTAGTGCAGCTTCTACTTCTTCTTCTTATCGTGTGGACAGTAAGGCCTTACGACCCTACACATCCTAGTGTCAGAGTTTCTAAACCGCCTCAAGGGCCTCTGACATGGTTTGAGTGGAACAGTAAGTCCAGGTTTCCTCACGATGTTTTCCTTCACCGATGCCAGTGAAGTCCAAGATAAACTTTAGAAAGTACATATAAATTGTAAAATTCACATCGGTACTTGCCCGGATTTGAACCCACAACCTCATGCATGAGAGGCGGGCGCCTTAACCACTGGGCCATCACGACACAGCTTCTACTTATATACTTCAACATAACTTCACTGTAACTCTCAGACAGTGTTTTGTTTGTTTTTTTAATAGAATGGAATTGAATAATTGAGGGTGAATTTTACCAAACTTTTATAGAATCGATTTCAAAAATTGATTTCGACCGCGTGGTTTTTTTTCTTCCACCTTAAGGCCCTACCCCAACTAAAACCTTATTTTTAGTCGTTTTTCAGAGGCTATTATCACAGTATAGAAAACTACCTTTACCGTGCTATTATCTCATTAATTAAGGGAAATAAAGGACATCAAAAAGCACTTCATTAATGTTTGTTATCTTGTCATCACATTGCATATCCAAATTTTGTTAAATGTGTTAAAATATATGACAGGCAGTTCTAGAGTAGCGCGGCTAAACAAACAGACAAAAAACTCTACAACTTTATTACTCGCATATACATACATAAACTCACGCCTTTTTCCCATGGGGGTAGGCAGAAACTATAGAACGCCACCTGCTACGATCCTTACATACTACTTTCGCCTCATCTACGTTCATACATCTCGTCATACAAGATTCGTCGTATATTTAATGTTGAATATACGTTGTTATTTAAATTAAAACACAAAGACTATACAGATTATTGAAAAGCTGTGAAAAATCGATGCGATCTAAATGTAACAAATTCAAAAAGTAAGTGTTTAAAACAAACTGCGATATTTCCGACGTATCTCCGATTTGCTGGCGGGCGTCGTTTGACGGCGAGCATCGGACGCAGATCGGAGACAGGAGACAGTTGCTGACGGAATCGGTGGCCAACTTTCCGACCTACAAATAGCACGACGACGGCGATATTTGGTGGAGTGTGTCGATTCTCAAATAGCTGCATTGATTCATCTACTTCGGTCCTAATTTGTGCTAGGTTTGTTGAACAAACTGATGTTTCTGTGCGACGTGTAATACCTTAGCAATATATTTAAACTTTATGCAACAAAATGTTCAAAGGACTGCCTCGTTAGTCTATATCGCGAAGCACAACTGCTGAGCATGAGGTCTTGGGTTCGATTCCCATGTCGGGTAAAGTGCAATTGAGTTTTTCCAACAGGAGTTTCTCAGTAGCAGCCACGGAGTCTGGATTTGTGCCCGGTTGATGGCAATGGGCTCGCCCCCTTTTACATTGGATTTTAAACATAACTAGTGAAATGTGGGTGTACTAATTGGTAATGGTACACCTCTGCCTAACCCTTCGAGGATTAGAGGCGTGATGTTGTGTATGTACAAAGGTGGACTTAATGCCTATTACAACGATTTTTTTTCCAATCAACCAAAGGTAGTACAGACCATGACAGGTAAAAGCTAACATGGAAAAAACTGACTCAATTTTAGATTCTGAGTTGTTTACCTTAGTGAAAGAAAACTTCGTAAGGAAACCTAAACTCCTAAAACACATACATAACATAACATAACATCGCGCCTGTAATCCCCGAAGGGTTAGGCAGAGGTGCACCCATTAGTACACCAAGATTTCGCCAGTTATGTTTTTAGTCCCATGTAATAGGGGGCGAGCCTATTGCCGTCAACCGGGCACAAATCCAGACTCCGAGGCTGCTTGCTACTGAGAAATTACCTGATGGAAAAACCCAATAAAACTTTGCCCGACCTGGGAATTGAACCCAAGACCTCATGCACAGCAGTCGCGGTTGCGACCACTAGACCAACGAGGCAGCCAAACCCTAACAACTCAACAAGTCAACTCCAAAATAAATGAAAAAAAAAATACCCTTTGCGACAGACAGATAAAAATAGACCTGTTAAAAGGTTTCTGCTATTTTTCATTTTAAAATACGAAACCCTAAGAAGTACTAAGTTGCAATAGTAGCCCATTGTGAACTATGTTCTACAAGACGTGCTAAAAATAATAATCCTATTATACCTACCTACTATTGTTTGATTACTATTGCGTCTTAGTTTGTGAGGATGGATGTATGTTACTCTTTCACGATTAAATGAATGAAATTTGAAAGCTAATCTTCATTATTTCACGATCACGGCTGAATGAAATTTGCTGAAATTTGCCACACAATAAAATACTATCTATCTATATATAAATATAATATGTCTATCGATCTAGCTTAATACCTACATAGGGATTTTATGTATCGATATTTTTATCTAGAACATTGACTTATTAATGAATGAGTGTATTCGCAAAAATTTCACATTTTTGCATTTTTTTTTGTAATAACAAATAGCAAATTAATACTCTAATTTATTAGAGACGCTATTTGTTATTACTTTAAATAGATATTTTTTTAAATTGTTATTGGGTTTTCCACCAGGAATTTCTCAGTAGCAGTCTCGGAGCCTGGATTTGTGCCCGGTTGATGGCAATAGGCTCGCCCCCTATTACATGGGACTAAAAACATAACTGGCGAAATGTAGTAATGGGTACACTTCTGCTTAACCCTTAGGGGATTACAGGCGTGATGTTATGTTAAATTGTAAATAAGTTAATTTTAAGACCGCTATATCGCATTAGGTGTTCACCTGTAATGATGGTTGTTTGCGTACACGAAGTCGCGGGCGGAAGCTAGTATGTTTATAATTTTTTATTGTCGTGTGTAGGTAGGTACTCAAATTGACCTACAATCTTGGTTGCTACGTCACAGTGTCATTAATCAGTGTTTGTAACCGGCCTTATCTTTAACTCTAGACAGAGTCGTTGACCGCCCGCCATTCTATATCTTATTAAATCTTAAATTAAAAAACATTTTCAGACATAATTAATATAGTAGGTTAGTAAAATATAATTATACTGTCCGATAACATAATATTTATATTATATTTACCTCCTGTTAAAAGATAACAATGGATTTATAAATGTACTACTGCCATACAAACATACACGCCCCTAATCCCCGAAGGCTTAGGCAGAGGTGTGCCCATTAATTAGTACACCCACATTAAGCCAGTTTTGTTTCTTTAGGTCCCATGTTATGGGGGGCGAGCCTATTGCCATCAAACGAGCACAAATCCAGACTCCAAGGCTGCTACTGAGAAATTCTTCATAATAAAACCCAATAACACTTTGCCCGGGAATTCAACCCAAGAACTTATGGTTAGCAGTCGTGATTTGCGACCACTAGACCAACGAGGCTACATAAATTGTAAACATTGTTGTACACTAAGCAAACAAAGGTTTTATATAAATAGCATCTAGTTTTATGTTCTTCACTAATATTATAAAGAGGAAAAAAATGTATTTTTGTTTGTTTTTAATAGATAAACTCAAAAACTACTGGACCGATTTTAAAAATTCTTTCACAATTGGAAAGCTACATTATATGCGAGTAACATAGGCTATGTTTTATTTTATTTTTGCGCGGATGAAGTCGCGGTTGTAAAGATTTTTTAATGGCATAATTATGATAGTCACATGTATTTTTCATAATAAATGGCTCGTTCTTCAATAAAGGTTCGTTAACCTGGTCTAGACTGCTTTGTACATTGTAACACAATGTAGAACACATCCCAGCTTTCAGTGTCCACATAGCTTAATTACAGACACAGGCTACTAGTTCCACCGATTCATTGGCGGCTGTCTAAAGCCACAGTGGAGATGGCTATTTCCGTCTCATTACAAAATATGGTTGGACTCTATTTTCGTAACTTCCCGCTGGGTTTTTTAAAAGCTTTTTTTTGTAGCAATAATCAGCTGTTCCCTACAAAAATACTTTACAACATGATCATAATGTATAGAACTGCTATCCGTCTGTCAAGATTTTTGGAACGTACCTTATCGCTCGTTGCGATTGTTGCGAAAGGGGGCTAGAAAGGGGGATATTCAGAAAGGAATGAAAAGATTGAAATATAGCTTTACAAACAAGTTCACGGGGGCAAAAAAAAATTGGCTGGTTAAACAATCACTGACGTACCGTTCTGTTGGAGAACAGTGCATGGGCCAAATGTGATTTGGATGAAAAGTGAATGGTCAAAACATTCTGTTGGTGAAACATTCACTGACGAAAAATCATGTTGGTGGTTCGTGGATGAAAAGTGCTTTGGATGAAAAGTTCATGGTTGAAAGTTTACGTTGACCAACAGTTCATGGGCCAATCGACTGTTAGCAAAACGTTTCAGACTCAAACTGTTTATATATCTATATTTTACTTTTCAGGTTTTTGGTAAATGAACAATCATCGTATAGATTATATATAGTACTTACTTACCAATACCATAACATGTATATTTACCTACATAATAATGTACAGATTGAGTATAGTTATTTACTCGAATCGATTGTAGTACCTACAATGTTAATTATCTTTGCAGACCGGCCACAAACCGCAACTCAAGATGACAATTAGTAGTAATTAGCTGTTACGTCCTTACGTACTTGTAGTAGTTAGATAGTTAAGAAACACGTGGTTAGCTACATTAGTTCTACGTAATCATTTGTATGTAATCAGAGATGATTTTGGAACAAACAAAAGTACAAGGAGAATTGTATTGTAACTGATTAACGTATATTTTGTTTAATAATTTAAAACAACAAACCAAACCTAGTGGGGATTTTTACTTACTTATTTCTCCAAAAAGACTATTCCTTCTACTTTTTCTTTTTAGTTTTTAATTTGTGTAATCAATACCTAATGTTAACACGGAGTTAGTAATATTAATGTCCTTTATTATGTGTATGTACCAAATATTTGCACGCCAAAACTGGCAGAATGTAATGATACCACTGACAATTAAATGATTATTATTATTATTATTAAAAATCCCCATTAGGCTGTGCTTGCTTATATACCTAGTGGGGATTTTTGGAAAAAAAAAGTAACAATCCCCACTGGTTTCTGGAATAAACCGTTTTTATAATCCCTGAAATTTTTTCTTTCTTTCGAGCATAGACTACTAAGTGATTAAATTAGAATCCACGAAATATTGCAGGAATAGAAAACGTTATAACGGTAAATTGCTGACGTAGTTTCCATTCGAACCCTCGTCCCCCATGTTACCAAAAATAAAGCAAAGACCTCACCCCTCTTTGGTACTTACATAATACTTGAATGGCCCACGAGAAAAAGATGTGCCTGAATCTGTTACTGAGACGTCCATACTTTAGTATTGCACGAGCAACTTCGATCTATCTGAGATGCTAGACCAAAGTTAGGCGCAAAGTTGTTCCACTATTCCAAGCTTGGAATACAGCCATATACGGCATATCTTCGTAAACTTCGGGATATTTTGTCAACTTTCCTGGACTTTTATGGCTCACTGCTTTGGCCAGTAAATTGTGACGTCACAACTGACGTGTTGTTTTGACGTCACTGTGAAATCATTGAAGCGTTATAATATATGGACACGCCATTCGGAAAATGGTGGTTGATGTTGAATAATAGTTTTGTGAAATGTTGAGGTAGAGGTGCGAAGCGGTATGGGTAGGTCCTACTTATTTATGAAGTTTCGTCATTTTCCTTTTAATTTTGGTGAAATTTGGTTTTGTTTATAAAACAAGCAAATGGTTTAAGATCCCAGAGCCGCCAGATCTTTGTCGTTTTAGTAAACAAGGCTGGCATTTTTTTTATATGCCACCTTAATTGTTGTTTTTTTTTTCAAAATGGGTTCATTGTTCTTATTATAATGACGAACTTTTAATATGGGATCAACCCTGAAATCGCGAAAAAAATCCCCTGATACATTGTGTCGAGTAATGCATAGGTATATAGGTACTTACATAAATGTCAGCATCATGATTAGCATCATCAGCTAGTTTATCTTCTTTAGGGGTTGGTCTGGTAGTAAAAGTGGTTCATATTGACAATGAATTCCTTTCAGGTTTCAAGTAAACCAATATTAAGCTTGTATCTATAGAAGACTATTATGTCGTGCTAAATAGACGTAGGTCTGGCGTCTCCGAGATCTTGGTCTAAAAATTAATAACAGAAACCGTGTAGGTAGTATGATTCTAATTGATATTTTTTTGCTGTACGTCTTCCATTACTTTTCTAGGAAGCAGCGTATTATGTAGAAAAAAAAATACTACACGACAAAAATGAACACACCACGTAGATAATGTGCGTCTTCATAAAAAAAAAAGATTTTGTTTGTTCCACCTTCTATTTTTTTCTCAACCTGTTATCAAGCCAGAGTTATTTAAAGAGTAAATATGTCACAAGTGATAGAGGACATTGTGTAGAGACAAAGAGACATGTATGATCTATTAATAAGACACACTTAAATATTATCAGTGTCTTTTGTTTAAGTTACACTTACCTACATAGCGTTTCAAGATTTTGTATGATTAGAAAGAAAATAATGATTGTGTGGTATTTTCCATTCTTTTCTATAAGTATTAAGAATGTGAAAGTTTGGTTATGGATAATTGTCAATTTGGACGTTTGCTAATCCTCCTCAAGGCCTGAACGGATTTCAAAGAAAATAAATATACGGAAATAGAATTAGGGACTACTCACACTCAGCTCCATTCAGCTTTTGTCCATAGAGAACGCCGATTTCGTATGAGACGCGTACGCGTCCGTTCAGCTTTCCGCGTCTGAACTCATGCGGTAGAAAATCGTTGTTTTTTATGGAAAAACGCTGAATAAGTGTGAGTAGTCCCTTAATCTCGGTTTTTCTTTATCGTGTGGGCAGTAAGGTCTTACGCCCACACACCCTAGTGTCTAAACCGCCTCAAGGGCCGCTAACATGGTTTCGAGTGGAACAGTAAGTCCAGGTTTCCTCACGACGTTATCGTAGTATAATTTCCATACATCCTTCGAACGAAGGCGCTGAAAAAAACTAGTGGTTAATTATTTTTTATGTACACATTTAGGAGTGCAAAAAAATGAAGTAACTAGTGTTTCAGTAAATATTGGATACCTAATGCGCAAAAATATATATTTATGTACACACGTTTTTGTTAAATTGCAAGACGTCATCCATGATGGTAATCTCATTCCAAACAATTGTTGTAAGAAAAAATAATCATGATTTTACAGTCATAGACACAAGAGCATCATCTTCGAATTTAAAATTCTCGTGTCGCAGTGTTTGTGGTAACAAATAAAGCCGTTTCGGAGGAGTTTGGTAAAACTTCTCCGAAACGGCTGGAACAATTTTTATGAAATTATGTGTGCATATCGGGAAGGTCTGTGAATTGGCCAACCTTTATTTTTCATACCTTAAAAAAAGGGGGTAAGAAGTTTGCTGGGTCAGCTAGTAACTAATATTATTAATGCGAATGTGTGTTTGTTTGTTTGTTACACTTTCATGCCTTGATTAATCAACAGATCATCAAGAAAATTTCTATAAACTTTATCAGAGGTATATAAAGGACATAGCATACTTTTCATCTAGAAATAGTGCCATTCCTCAGGGTGGGACGTGAGCGAAGCCGCGGGCTAAAAAACAAAGCTAGTAATAAATGAGTCTCGTCAAAAGGTATTTATAGTAACACTCATAGCTTTTGTCCGCGACTTCATCCACGCATTTGTCGGTTATCGCGGACGAAGACGAAGTCGAAGTCTGATAAAAAGTAGCTTATGTCCTTCCCCGGGTCTTAAACTCCATGCCAAATTTCATCAAAATCGATTCAGCGTTTTAAGCGTAAAGTGGTAACAGACAGACTTAGAGATACACTTTCGCATTTATAATATTAGTATGGATTACTACGATTTAAAATGTTTAGAAAATGAATAAGTCAGATCTATTTACACGACTGCCCCAAAAAAAGGAGTGTTATGTGTTCAGGGTTAATGTATGTATGTATGTATGTATGTATGTATGTGAGATTCTTTATTCCACCATAACTTTTAAACGCCTGAACCGATTTAGATGTATGGGGTATCGTTACAATCCTTGCATCGTTCCGAGTAACATAGGCTAGTTCAAAATAAAAAGAATCCTGTGTGGTCACTTTAAAACGTAAATTAATACCAGCCTCAATTATTTTTTTAAATGAATCTCGTCGTGTCTATGTTTATCGTCTAGAATTTGACAAGTAGATTAAAAAAATATATAACACTGTAAATAAAAAACGTCATAAAAAAAACTGACGAGTAAACAAAGTACCTACAAAAATGTGCAATTCTTGCAGTCGTGTTTTTTAATTTGTTTAATTTGATGTAAGCACTTTTGCGCAACCAAAGTCATTATGCGTTCAAAATAATAATAGCTAGAAGTGTCCGGCTGTGTCCGCAACTATGTACAAACAAAGTGACGCATCACACTTAATTATGTAAGTCAGGGATGGCAAACCAACATTGATGCCATTTATTTTGAGAAAATATATAATGTGGTTATGAAGTGAATCATCAAAGAATCTTGACTGTGTCATAAAGGAGAATAATATAACTATAATACGCTTTTAACTCTATGTTTGCAATTAAAATGTTAAGTTTATTAAAAAAAAGGTTAGTGTGAATTTTGCTGTTGCAAATTAGATTCGGTTAATGACATTTTTTGCCATAATTTCGTATTCCCGGATTTTTCTTCATGAATTTTAAAGTTAGAGCAATAATATTTTAACCCAACATAGATATCTGTCGTAGCCATGACATAACGTTTCGTTTTATTTTGAAAAAAATAAATTGATATTTTGTAGAAGTTATAACTAACAAATAAAATATGAATATGTCATATTATTGGCTTGCCCTAATTATTTTGTAGATTGCTACCGAGCGAGTCACTGGTTTGCGATCCCTGATCTAAGTAGTCTGCGTGCGTAGACGCATATATTACCTGATTGACAGCACAGTTGGCGCAGAGGCTAAGCATTTGTCTGCTGCACAGCGTGTGGCGGATTCGATTTCCACACGGAACAAATATTGGTATAGTCTACAGATAGTTGTTCCGGGTCTGGTCTGTTAGTTTAAATGTTTGTAAATGCACTCAGGTTACAGGAGAAATTCTGATGTAGCTCTACGTTATTTTTGCAATTATGAGATTTTCGATATATATTAGGTAAGAGGCTTTTAGTTTTTATATATTTTTTTTGCAATTCCTAACGCGAAATAGTAGGTACCTTTACTAGGTAGGTATAAACGGTAGGTACCTATTTAATAATTCCATGTTTCACTCACATAGCAAGGATTCACATTCATCATTGCGAAATTCTTTTGTTTTCTATCTCAATGGGTCAATAACTCTGTTCCTCATGGTCGTACCTATAGTTAGCACGTAATGTAAACTATGCTCCGTTCAATATAACGTCTGAGAAATAACGTTATAACGTTATCGTTATTTCTATATTAGCGTTTTATTTTACAAAATACATAACAAATAATATAAAGCAAAATAGACACTCAAGTCATTTACAAAAAGAAATATTATCAAAATGACTGCATTTCGATAATAATTCAACAATATGACACAATAATCTGTGGTAATTTGTTTAATGTGTCTATCTATCTTCCATTTTAAACAAGGTTTATTTGAAAGAAAATTTATGGAAATCCGCTGTAGAAGGTTTGCACACGCGCGAAGCCTCGGCAGTAGGCGGCCTAAATAAAAATGAATCGCTAAATATGTTGCTAAGCACAAAACTCGAGAACTGCTGGACCGATTTGGCTGATTCTTTTTTGTTACGTTTGTAATTTCCCGGACAAGGTTTTTATGTATTTTTTTTTCTTTGCATCGATGCTAAGCCGGTAGTAAATATAAGTTTAATTATTGTTCTTACTTTATAATAGTTAAGGCTGCCATCCTGCCCGGGTTTCCCTGGAGTTGTCCTAGTCTAGAAGGTATCCGGGGGACGTCCGGAAGAGGTTTTTTGGCATGTCCGGAAAAAAACCTTTAATTCACCCAAATGTCTGGGGTTTTTGAAGTTTTTATCCGGCGTCGGCAATTTAGGTGATGACAGCGCTAATAATAGTAGAAAGGTATGTAACATTTCCAAGGTTCCGTAATAATAATAATGGTTTTCCCATAAACTGTTATGTTACAACTTAATCTACCTTTTAAATCCCAGTAATCAGTATCGCAATAATCAGTCTATTATTATTGTCCCACTTTTCGAAAACGCGATAAAATTATGTAAATTATTATTTGCACAGAACCGGTCAATTATTTTTGTCAGTACTTTTAATATGACACCGGATGAAGTCATACAAAAACATTAATATTGATAAATAATCCGTGTCAACTTTGTTTTTATAGATATACCTACCTACCTACTTACTTATTTAGAAATATTTCCTCATTGACATACAAAAAAAAATCCGATAAAAACAAAACAATAATTGTTTATTGAATACCTAAGTATATAACAGCCAAAGTAATTTGAAATAGATTCTATGGACTAAGATATAAATGCTATATTCATCTATTTATTAATTCGAGAATAATGATTTCAACATAAATAATATTTACAAAATTAGTACCTACAGACGACAGAATAAGACTTAAATTCCAATATTCGAATGTATACAAATTTTAAATATATACAAGGTACAGTTTTGTATGCTTGTCAAATTTCAGAAGGTTGTCACAAAAGTCAAAAATATAATCGAAAAAAATTACAACATGTGGTGAAAAATTAATATAAATTCTAATATTTTTAATTGTTTATGGTTGAAAGTATTTTAGAATACACCTGTTTTAAAGAACAGAATCGCTCCGTTGCATACCCTGTTACAAGTATACAAGCATACAAGTTTTCAAAACAGATGGATGTCTGAAATTACAGATTAACCTTTATTGACCCTAGAAAACAAATTGGTAAAAACTCTCAAGGACTCCACGAGACAGGCTTGACCTAGTGTGGAGTCCATAAGTTAAAATACTGTGGATTATGTTTCCTTTTAAAGACAATCAACAACTCACGAATAAGTTCTTAAGAAAATGTAAATTATCTTCAGGTTAATAAACGATTATTAATTATTATTAGATGAATGTAACTTAAACCTAACTGAATGAATGAACTGTTTAATATCTACTTTTTAAATTAAGTTACATTTCAAAACATCCATCGTTTTCTAATAAAACTTCAACTATATCTGACGACCCTGCATACCTGTCTTTTTTGCTGACTGTACGGTTATACAAAAAAGTATACTAACAAAATCTGCAAACAAAAATCAACTGAAAAATAACCACAAAGTTGTGGTTTATACTAAAAGAGTGAACCAAGCGACATTCATGATGTGGTCCATTCAGTCTGTACCACATAGCTGTGTACCAATCAGATGGGACCACAAACAGACCCTATTAATCTAGTGGGTGGGCTGAGTGATAATTTAGTCAGGTTTTTGCTAATAGCGGTGTTTTTTAATTGATATCGTTGGATTTTGAACTTTACTGTGTTTAATTTAGGTCTGATGTTTTGTGTTTTGGAAATATCGCTATTTTGCAGGATAGTTTCATTAGTTCAATGTGAATTTTGATTAAGTAGTGATAGGTATTAGTAAAATACTTCATCTTCTAATCGATTACTATTTATAGGGCGACTGGTAATTAGTAACTGACACATGATTATTCTCGTGATAACAAAAACCTTCTCAAAGAAACGTTTTTTTTTTAATTTGCAATTTGTCATGACCTCAGTTGCCATAATAGAATATTGAATAATATAAATAATAGATACACAATCAACTGAAATTTAATTTCAACTTTTAACACAAATATTTGTTGTCATTTTACTAATAACTGTACGGAACTGTTCCGTATGCACATTGCAAATATGTATTTAAAAATATCATTTCTTTGTGAAATTTGTTTGTTATTATATCGTTCACTTATTACCAGACACACTAAATACGAGTCGAAATATTCACAGGCGTCTAAAGAATAATAAATAATTCGATGTTAATACCTATATACCTATTATTTAAATTAGAAACGCCAGTTTAACGATTTTGAAATAAAAACTTGACAATTAATTATTTAATATCAAAAAAATATTTATTGAATTATTTAATAACTCTAAAACCATTTAAATTTTTTTAAGGCTCTATGTTATTATAAACCTGTTCCAACCGTTTATAACATAAATAATATGTAGCCTGTTTAAGCCTGTTTAAAAAAAAAAACGTTTTCCTTAACATTCGTTGTATAGTTAGAGTTCCTTTCGAAAAACAGAATACCTACAAAAGATGAAGCTCCCGATTCCTTTGTTCACTAACTAAAATAAGAGAATTGCTATCTCTTACTGACAGACGGCTAAAGAAAAGGACGGTGATAGACAAGAAATAAGTAAGAGATTTCAAATTAATCTTACCTTCAATTTCGCCATGTTTTTAAATCAATACGTTCTTACATACCTACCAACTATTTTGAATAGAAGTTTTAGATCAAATTAAATGGACAGCTCTTATATATTATATTATATCCGTCCCTTTTTTATTTACTTAGAGAGAAAAAGAAAGAACTATGCTAAAATTAAGTTAAGTTTGTGGACAAAACAATCAGCACTATTGTTGTTATGTCCGTCAAAATTGGACCTTGTGTTACTTCAGTCTATAAGGCGTGTCTAGGTTGGACCATTGTGTAAAGAGCCCACTGAAGCCATCGTTGAATGTCAAAGCAGGCCTTCTATAGAGTGCTAATCTGGCATCAATGCAGCGATGAGCGATAAAGATGTGCCATTCTTCTTGGATAAGATCTTGTTGTTCCGAGAAAGTAGTAATTTCTGACCCGTTTTTAGTATTCATTATTTCGTGATATGTTTTTCTCCATTATTATCTACTAATTCCATTGTCCAACATTAAATGGCCTCGACAATTCGATAGTGTACTTTTTTCATTTCACGTACGCGTATTCATCATTACAATTTATACCATATATCACTGACATTAAGAGTCACATGATAAGCGCTAGTGAACTTAAAGGATTATACTCAAATGACGTCAATACTCTGTCGTCTTTTCCTTACATACTAAATTATCACATACATTTTGTTCACAAACACAAGAACCTCAGTCTTCATTATAATACTGAGAAGAAGTTCAACTCTCTGCAAGTGTACTCGCAAGTTTTCCAGCTGTCGTCACAGTGCTATACAGATGGAAGAACAGATAAAGGAGTAATCCGACACAGAGAATGAAAAATACTATGCAGAAGCACACAATACATTCTGAGAGATAGATTTTGATGCGTTCAGTTCGGCTGATATGAGGCCCAGGTATGTCCACACTCGAGTAGGTCCACATTGATACAGTCGCGATCACTCCTGAAAATAATACATGCATTCATTAATTTGGTTTCGTTTTGCTGGATAAAATGATATTTTAATGAAGCGCGGTGGTTATTGATTTTCGCCGATGACATAGCTCGCGTTTGTGTTCCACTGTACATAATGTTTTACCGTTTTTATATGTACTGATGCCTTGTATGTGTGTGTGAGCGTGCGGTTTTATTATGTAACGGTTTATTGGAAACGTGATCACAGGTACCTACTAGGTAGTCATTAAAAAGGGGTATTTTTGCTTTTGTTATTCAGGGCTCATAGGTGTAAAGATTATTTGACAGTAAGTCATCATTATTGCAGCTCATGGTTCAAAATCGCTTGACATTCCATTTTGTCATGAATTCTTTTTTCAAATGCCTGGATGTAGACAGGAAAAATAATAAAAAAAACAGAGCTACTTTTGAAGAGTACATCCAATGAAATATTCGAATTATTATGAAGAAAACAATGCATAAAAACTAGTACAAACAATAGGTACAATAATTCCAGTAAAAGCTTTCAATAATGAATTCCATTTGAGAATTATGCTTCTTATTTCTGCAAAAAATCCACACAAGTTCCTTTGTGTCTGCATAAAAACTTACATCGCAGACCATTCGCGCTAAATTCATTTTTTTTACTTTTTATTTTTAGCGACGCCCGAGTCTTCCATAGTTTTTGTCAGGAACGACTTTTTAATTAGCAAGGAGTTCCACTCAACATCGCCTGAACGTAATATCCAAGAAAACAAAGAAAAGAGTTTATCCTTAGTGCGCTTTACCGATGTTTCCATGGATACCGGTGTCCGGGAAGCTTAGCCGTAGTGTACTAGATAAAAGAGTGCTCTTATTTACTTGGTCGATAATAAACTATGTACTATGATGGCAGTATCTGATACTTGTAAAACACATCACGCCTGTAATCCCCGAAGGGTAAGGCAGAGGTGTAGGTACCCATTAGTAGACCCACATTTCGCCAGCTATTTTCAAATGGCATTTAATGGGGGCGAGCCTATTGCCATCAACCGGCACAAATCAAGACTCCGAGGCTGCTAAACCCAATAATACTTTACCCGACCTGGGAATCGAACCCAAGACCAGACGCAAGTTAAGAATGGTGGTTGCGGGACGTCTTAACAGGATACCGTGGCCCCGGAACGTAAAGGGCAACAGAAGGAACAGGGTGGTTTTTTAGTCCGTAAAAGTCTGACAGTCATTTGATGATTTTGACCACGTCAAAAAAAAAAAAAAAAGTTAAGCATGGTGGTTTTTATGATATGTGGATACTCACATTAACTTAATTTGCTTTAGATCTTTTGTTTTACAGATCATTATTTTTATGAGAACGTTATCAGTCCCGTTATGTCGCATCTTATTACCATTAGAAGTTACAATTGCTCGCTCTCTATCCCCCTAGGACTTGAACATAACAAGCGAAATGTGGGTATACTAATAAATACACCCCTGCCTAACCCTTCGGGGATTACAGGCGTGATGTTATCCCAAGCTACATATCGATCAGGTACATAACAAGTCTCGCTGATGCTTAAATTAAGTAGCGGCTATATTAAATAATTTTCCATCAATTTAATTAAGAAATTAAGAGGCAATTAAAATAGCTTTGGTGGTTGCTGAAATAAGCAACTGTACCTTAAGGGTCCCTTTTCAATTTGGTACGAAACCTTAAAAATTGAACGTAAAAGAAACGTTTAACGGTCGGTAAGTTATAGGAACAAGTCAAATGTATAACTGCGAAAACTGTCTGACAATATTTAGTGTTTTACTTCCTGATATTGTTATACTTAAATATACCGATGGTGTGAACTGAAGAACGACGGAAATATACACAAGGAAAGGCTGTAATGACGGATGTTATGACACAGAAAATCAACCTGACCACTTACTAAAAATATAGGAAAGGAATCTTACATTTATGTTATCCAAAACTCGAGCACTATTTTATCTTCTCTAATTGAAAATTCCTTAAAAACTGTTTGCATGTTACACCATTAATTTCCACACATATTTTCACTTGTTCATAAATCACGAGTTTTCTTCGTCGGTAGCATGCGTACGCGACTGTCGTTTGTCTCAGTTTGTAAACGTATGCCTCATACAACGTGCAACCATTGTCATGTACAGCACACCACTAAAGTTTACACCTTATCGGTACAGCTCACGCCAATATCGTCTTTACTGCAAGGTCGTATCGTATTATATGCTTTGCACAATTTTTTTCTTCAATACATTTGTTTCCTCGTGTATTTTAGGAAACTAGTTTAATACGGTTATTTGTACAAGCTATTTTAGCATGTCTGAAAACGGTTTACGGACTATAATCGCATGATATCGATATATCTTCAATGTAAATATTTATTACGTTTTCTGATAAGAAGTTTATTATATTTTATTGTTTTACAGTATTGAATTAGTTATTTTCAATTGTTCTGAGATTATATTCTCTTGCATAACAGATTGCATTGTTAACTAATAAAAATACTTTTGTAAATAAAAGAAAAATATTTAGAATATGTCGTTTAAGTCAATAATTTGCTATCTATTGATGACGATTCTAATATGCAACGACCTATACCTAATTTAGATTATTTCTATCTTTTTTCTCTAATAAAACAAGAAAGGGACAGATATAAATAAGAGCTGTCAATATTAGTTGATGTAAAACCTTCATACATTTATGGTCGACATGTCAGAATGTTTTGACAAAAACACGGAAAAGTTCAAGGCAAAACTAATTTGACATCCGTAACTTAGTTCCAAGGTGTCACCGTCCTTTTCTTTTGCTGTATGTCAGTAAGAAATGGCTATTCTCTAATTTTTGTCTTGTTTTTAAACAAGGGAATCGGCTTCACCGTCTTTGATTACCAAATTTTGTGATTTAAGACATTATTATCTCACTCTGGTGAACGACCTCTGTCTAGGCAACAACTTGCCTACCCTTTTTCCAACTATGTTTGGGTCGGTTTCCAGTCTAACCGAATGCAACTGAATACCAGTATTTTACATGGAGCGAATACCAGTATTTTTTTATTGCCTTTTTGTATTTACTATGTCTCGTTGTTCTAGTGGTCGAAAGCGTGACTGCTGTGCATGAGGTCTTGGGTTCGATTCCCAGGTCGGGCAAAGTGTGGGTTTTTCCATCAGGAATTTCTCAGATTTGTGCCCAGTTGATGGCAATAGGCTCGCCCCCTATTACATGGGACTAAAAACATAACTGGCGAAATGTAGGTGTACTAATGGGTACACCACTGCCTAAACCTCCAGGGATTACTCTAACTTACTAATCAAATAATTATAAAACGATTTAAGAGGAAGGGAGTCATTAAGTCGCGTTGGGTCACGCCAGATGCGGGTGACTGCGATGGTATGCGGGTGACTTGTGACGTGAACCTAAAGGAATTGGGCCATTCAGAAAGCATACAATACAGGCGGACCGACAATGAACGCAATCTATACCTAATTAACTAGTTTAGATGAGTACCTATCAGCTTATATTAGAAATGATAATATTGTAAAACATTGATTTTAAAAGAGTACGTATGGACTATGGAGTTTCTGGCCCATTCTTCTCTATACAAAACTACCTTTTGGAAGGGGCAACTAGATTCAATTCAATTTGTTTTCATGTAATGACGTTCAAAAGTGCCTTATAGTGCCTAATTGAAATAAATGATTTCACTTTGACTTTGATTTGATTTCAATAAGAATTGAGAGAAATACCAAATAAATGATACAATTAGTGCTAAACAAAGGATTATTAATAATCTTTAGTCCTAATTGCGCCGAAGTCAAAGACAAAGCACTTATTTTAATTAATGTTATATATTAAAATAATAGCTAAAATTATAAACTCAAAAATAAAATGAACTACAATAAAACTTAACTCAGATTTATTTGCTAACACGAGGTTAAATAACAAATTATGCGTGCAATAACTGTGAGTTCGATTCAAGGTCAAGGAGAAAGGTCATCTTGGGCCCAGTCTTGTTCTAGGCCAAGTGTGACACTTTCAATCATACACACTGCCAGGGTTGCGAATTATGTTCGAAACAGTCAGAGCGGTCTTGGAACACAAAGGGCATTAGGAGGAACACGGATGGATCATGTACAAATGACACTGTAGCAATCAATTTTTTTACAGCATTTGATCTGGCCTCTTCTTCCGGCCAGGTTTATATGCTTGTTGGCTGCTTAACCGTGTTTTCTTTTAGTGCTTGGCCTCCAGGCATGGCATAAAACATCGTTAACTAAGCGACAACATGCTAAAGACGCCCCTTTTAGATACGGACTTCGGCTTAATCCGTTTTTGGGGGACGACAGCAAGAGATAGTCTGGATCGGATCTTGAAACAATCAATAATTAACAGTATTTTTTTTGTTTAAATATTTTTAGACACAGTATCTCTGAGGATACAAACAATGAAGGTTGGATCATTATGGTTAATTACCCATAATTTATTGACCAAATATGGAACGTGCCACATGGGATGCGGTATCCCTTTGTGATTCTCATTTTCAATAACTTTTATGCACATTTTACATGATGCACATTATTTAAATCCTTTTTTTAAATGATGGAAAAAACCCTATAATAACCCTTTGCCCGACATGGGAATCGAACCCAAGACTTCATATTCATTAGTCGTACTTTGTGACCACTTGATCAACGAGAAATTTCTCAGTAGTAATCTCGGAGCCTGGATTTGTACTCGGTTAATGGCAATAGGCTCGCTTCCTAATACATGGGACTTAAACATAACTAGCGAAATGTGGGTATACTAATGTGTACACCTCTGACTAACCCTTCTAAGATTACAGGAGTGATGCTATGTTGTTAAATCCTTTTAATATCATAGTAGAACATGTTAAAACCAGTTTTTTTAAATACGTTTTCTGGTCACCATAGTAAAGCACGATTCTATGGGTTTGTTATGCAAATCTAATATGGGGCTGCGATTGACAGAATCCTTCCATGCGCGTTTAAGCCACGTGCTCTTGTTGATATTTTTATCCTCCGTTCGTGACCAATGGAGGGTTTCATTGTTAACTGGGAGGGTTGCTTTGTTTTAACGGATTGTTTCTTTTTTTAACATGTTCTTTTTTCGACTGGTGACGTCATGGTGCAAAAGGGTTAATTTTTTTAAATGCTTTTTAGAAATATGGACGGTTATCAAAAATTGTAGTTTTATTTTTGTGTTTTGTTTTATTGGGGATGTTCGTACTGTTTTATTTTTTTGCAATTATGTGTTTGTTTGTTTAAGTACTTTTGATTTTGTCCTCGATTTCGTTTGCGTGAAAGTCAAAGTCAAATCCGTTCTTTTTTGGCGGCCAAACAGCTTCATAGATCAAGTACGAGTAGTTTTCAAAGTCAAAGTTAGATGTTTAGTCAGTGGTAACTTTTTGCTTTTATAATATACCAGCTTCGACATTAAAACATAGCCTAAAGCACTCGGCAATAGTATCGATATCTATAAATAAAAGACTATTTGTAAAAGAATCAGTACTATAAGAGATTGTACCTCTTACAAAGGAAAAATAAAGCAAACTATAACTGTAACTCTTTATAATATTAGTTTACAAGATTTGCTGCTGGAACAAAGGAATTACTTGCAATATAAAGCAGCTCTACTAAAACATACAAAAAAACCATAGCACTGCTTTTTCCCTAATTAGCAACCATAGAACGCTAGAAATAGGAAGTCAGAATAAACTCGAATAAAAAACGGAATCTCTTTTGCGATTATTCGTTGCGATATCATTCATTTTTCAAGCCCGACTACGTTCATTCTCGATTAGAGCGGATCCGACAGCTCGCCACATGCCGGGGTAAATCACACAAATGGGGCCAGCCGGCTACCAGATGCACCCCTAAATAAGCCACCCCACATGAAAACGAATCTTAACACTATCCAACAAGGTAGGTTTTACAACAGGCAACTGCACCCTGGGCTTGTTGAAAAAAAAAAGGTGATCGTGAATGACTCTGACGGTCTTTCCCCGGCATTTTGTCGACAGTTCGGGTGCGATTGAAAGCTCGGTGTGGCGTGTGTGTTTTTTCTTGTCATTTTAAAGGTGTAATCGTAAGGTTTGCGCAAGATATCGTCGAGGGGCGCCAGCGGCAAGGTGCTCTTTTCTTTTGAACCCCCGGCTGTGACGACAAGTGAGTCATTCTATAACATATGTTTTCTTGATCAGGTTTCCCTTTACATCGCCCTACTAAATTGGTACAAAGCGTTGTTTCATAACAAAGTACTTTTCATTTAAACTTCCCTTTGTGTATTAATGGAATTTGTGTTACAAGTGCGCTTATTACCGATGTCACATCCTCATTTTCAGTGCTCGTTTATGTCGAAATTAATCGTTGCGCGAAATTCAGCTTTGAGCTCAAGTTTTATAGTTCAATTTCGCAACTAGCATGTTTATTATGAAAGTACAAATATGAAGCTTGAACATTTCTCCATTGCTGGCGGTATGCGTTCACTCATGAGAGAAAAATTATCTTTTGATGCAAAAGTACGGGTAGGAAGGGTAAATACACACTTGATCGCTCATGTTTACGTAGTTCTGTTGACTGAATGTATTATTTCTGGTATTGGACTGTTTATGTCCTGAAAGAGAGACGAGTCATTTTCGATTCTGTATTGTCAAAGGATTGCATTGAGCGCGTCGTGGGACTGTACGCATAGTTCGCGTGCTTCATATTGATTGTAGTACAATCATTGCGCTGGTATATGTTCAACTAGCTTATAGCTGGCCCGTGACTCCGTTTGCGTGAATGTCTGTCTGCAGGACTCTAATTCTTTTACTAAAGTTTCTTTATTTATTTTAAAAGTGCCCTATATCAACAGCTATCTGTCAGTAAAAGTCCCGTCAAAATCGTTCTAGCTGTTGCGTAGATTATTATCAGGAATTAACAGACAGATAGACAGACATTTAATTTTTTATTTATTTCTCTTGGTTAAATAATAATAATGAAGATTTTAACCTTTCAAAGGGCGAAAATTACAACTTATAAAGAGATTCGTAGTTCCCCTTGTACGTTAGGCAAGCTGATTCAGTTCGATGTCAAACTATGCCTATCCGGAATCAGTCTGGTTCTCGGGTTCGAATAGTCAGTGTGACAGATGTTGAAAACGTCATACTTTCTAACGTCAGTTGACCTCATAAATATATTGAGAACGTGATTGGTTCATACTTCTTATACTGGTAGTAAGCATTGAATTTGATATAACAGACTGTAATCGCAATTGTTCGTGTAATTTTACCTAATCAATAGTTGAAACATTTGCTATCATGATATGTTACGTGTTTGATTGACATTCTAAGACCATTGATAGTACTTATCGATGTATGCTCAAATTTGCAAGTTGACTTGTGGCGGTCTGTGAAATCTTACTATTTCAGATCAGAGTTTATCTCAAATGCAGTCAATAGGCAGGCAATAGGCTCGCCCCTATTACATGGGACTTAAACATAACTGGCGAAATGTGGGTGTACTAATGGGTACACCTCTGGGCACGTCTACAGGCGTGATGTTATGATGAGTTTATCTCATAAAAATATATTATCTATACGTCTACTAATAATATAACGTTAACGAGTTTCTGTATTTGTTTGACCGCGCTAATCTCTGGAACGATCGGTCTGGTTTGATAATTCTTTTGCTAATATGAAGCTACGTTATTCTTGAGTGTTATAGGCTATATTTAATTATAAAAATATTACAGATCTGTAAGAAATTTCGAGCGGACAAAGTCGTGGGCATAATACAATATATATAGTATAAAGCTAAATAGTTTGTTTGTTTGAACGCACTAATCTTGGAAACTAAAGGTTCAATTTGAAAAGATCCTTTTATATTAGGTATATAGCCCGTTTATCTAGCAAGGCTATATTACATCATGCTACTACCAACGAGAGCGGAGCGGTAATTAAAGGAAGTTTTAGGGAGTTTTAGAAAGGACAACTAGATTCAATTCCTTTTTCTTTCTGTATATGACGTTCAAAAGTGCCTTTTAATGGTCTAATTGAAATAAATGATTTGACTTTGAATTTGAAAGGCGTAATTTTATGCGGGCAGTTGAATATGGCTAAACTAGCCAGACCCTTGACAGTACCTAGAAAAAACTGAAAGCGACTTGTCGGAAAAGTAAAATTAAAATAGCACACAACTGTCAGTTTCATAAAAAGGCACAAATACCGTTATACCGTAGTCTCAGTCGTTATCAGCTTAATAACTAATTCGTTTCAAAAATTCTCTGTGAACGGAAAGTCTGCGCTGTCCACCATAATTGGTAGGACAGTGCAAATTATAGAGTCTAGGATTGCAGCAGTCGCCCTTCCCATGATCGATCGCACATTTTTCTGTAAGTAATAAGTAGTTTACGGTAAGTAATTATAGGTACTTAAGAGGATATGTGGCACTGCCTTTTTTTGATTAGAGGATGACAATGCTTTGATGTTAGTATGTAATTTTTGTAATGACAGTTGATGGGTAAAAGTGGTCTATGAGAATTTGCAATTGAAGTTGGACGTAGAGAAACTTTGCACATCTTTCAAAAACACTGGGTGAGGGTAGTGAATGGTTGGATGTCAATGGATATTGTAGGTATTCGGGAAGGAATGAAAAGGTTGAAATATAACTTTTCAAACAAGTTCATGGGGGCAAAAAACAATCTGTTGGTTAAACAATCACTGACGTACCGTTCTGTTGGGGAATAGTGCATGGGCCAAATGTGATTTGGATGAAAAGTGAATGGTCAAAACATTCTGAAACGTTCGTGGGTGAAAAGTGCTTTGGATGAAAAGTTCATGGTTGAAAGATTATGTTGACCATGGGCCAATCGACTGTTGGCAAAACGTTTCAGACTCTATATATAATAATAAAGCTAAAGAGTTTTTTTGTTTGTTTGTTTAACTGCGCTAATCTCTGGAACTAACAGCCGGATTAGAAACATTATTTTTACATATTATAGCCAGATGTATGAGGAATAACATAGGCTATGAAACATCACGCTACGCGATTTTAATACTGAAGAGCTTATTTGTTCGAAAGATTAAAAAAAAACCTTTGCATTATATAGCCCATTAATTGAGGAAGCTAAATAATACCTATCAAGCTAATATATACTGATACACACCAAAAAAAAAAACTGTTTACCAGCAGTATAAGTTTAGTACCTAGGCAGTATGAGTAGCTATCGGGTACCTAATAAACGCGCTACGAAAGATGAGACTTGACAAGCGTCAGTAGTCGGGAGCTTGCGCAGGTATGGATATACGACATAGTAATCCACAATTTGTGTATCTATTCAGGAATATTTCGAAGATATTTAGATTAAAATTCTTAACAATATTATAATATTTATTACGAAATCATAAAATTTGTGTGGTGTCCTGTGTCAAGTCTCATTTTTCGTGGCGCGTATGTATGTACTGTTGAGGTGAGTGGCAACGTAGAGAGGGTTCGCCCTAGGAAGACCTACACTGACCTTATTGGTGTGGTTCTTCAGAAAGGTCAGGTGCGCAGTACTCGTAACCGGCGTGCTTGTATGACGAGGTGTATGAACGTGGATGAGGCGAAAGGAGTATGTAAGGATCTTAGCAGGTGGCCTTCTGTAGTTTCTGCCTACCCATGGGAAAAAGGCGTGAGTTTATGTATGTAATGTGTCGTTTCATACACCGCACCGTAGGTAGACAAAGGGTCGACCGCGTAGCAAAGTGGACGGAGGAAAATGTCGTCGTCAATGCAAGCGACAGGCGGTTACCTACATAGTGTTATGTGTCTCTGACAGCATAGAATGAGCGCGTGGAGTAAACGCAACGATTAAATTTGATCGATTTTTTAATTGGAAATACCCTTTTAACACATAGTATTTGTTAATTTTGTAGGCTTTATTCATAAGTATCAATGAGTGATACTTATTGAGCTTGTTGCATCAAATTAAATGTTCAATAATTAATTTTTTATTGCATTCCATATTTTTATGGTACATATTTTATTACATCATATTATGATATACAAAGTAAAAGAGATCAATATGGATTGTCGTGCACAGTAAAAATTAGGAGGGAGGAAGAAAAAAATAGGGGAAAATAGGAGAGGAATCCTATAATATAGTCATATTTTTTAATTCGAATATCGACTTAAAATCGAATAGGTAGTTTTATATACAAAATAAAATTCTGGTTAAATAACGACGTCGTTCGTGTGGTTTTCATCAGCTTATTAAGTTACGACTTTTATTTTAGGTTACTACTCCGATCCTGTGGGCCGTAGCGTGATATTATATAGCCTATAATTCCTCATGAATCTGACTATTACTTATAATTTTCCCATTTGACTGGTAGTTACAGAGATCAAACAAACAAAGAATCAAACAAAAGCCTCTTCAACTTTATTAAATTAGTAAATTAAATAGACTATTCCTAAGCTTAATTTCGAATCTATAGAATCGCAGTTCAGCTTTGAAATAATACGTAATGAAAATAGAGTATTGTCTATTTATAAGTACATCTCTTTGTTCTCATAAATGGTTCGAGCGCGGAGTTCAATAAAACACTCAATTAATAACCTTTTGACGATCAATACACCGTGATAAATCAAATTAATTTGCTATTTTTAATATTCTGGGCTGTAAAATCTAATTAGTTTTGGCAGAGTGTACACGTAGGTGTACAGGTAGGAAGGTAACCACAGCTGAGCACGTGCCTATTTTGTAGGCTGTTCCCAGTATTGATAGTTTAATATAATATAATATATATATATAATATAATATCTTGGACAACCAACACATCGCCATCTGATCCCAAACTAGGCAGTGCCTGTACTATGGTAACCAGACAACTGATAAATATACTTATATATTTCTAAATACATACATATTATATATAAATTACACCCAGACACAGAACAAATCATCGTGCTCAACACACAAAGATTTGTCCTGGGTAATAATAATTAAAAGAGATGGATTGAAAGAGGATGTAGTGACAAAGATGGAAAGGGTTTACATAGATGGTTCGGTCATGTTGAGAGGATGAGTGAAAGACGATTAACAAAAGGTTAATTATATGGCAGAGGTGAGTGGCAACGTAGGGAGGGGTCGCCCTAGGAAGACCCACACTGACCTTTTTGGTGAGGTTGTTTAGAAAGGTCTGGTGCAGTACTCGTAACCGGCGTGCTTGTATGACGTTATGTATGAACATAGGTGAGGCGAATGGAGTATGTAAGCGTAGCAGGTGGCGTTCTGTGTTTTCTGCCTACGCCCATGGGAAAAAGACGTGAGTTTATGTATGGATAATAATAATATTCCCCAGACCGGGTCACGGTGGCCAATCTCATTGGAGACTAGCCAAGTATGCAGGAGATTTTATAGTGCACAAGTGTGTGCGCAAACACATGAGCACTCCATTTTCTGGGAGATCAGGCGCGGGACCAACGGCTTAACGTGCTTCCCGAGGCACGGGGGACACTACCAACTTCCAAACTTTGAGCTGCTACTGAGAAATTCGTTTTTTTAAGGGTTAAAGTAAAGTGATTTTTAAAGTTGTGTCTTTGAATTTATTGGACTTAGTACCCAATTATTACCACTGTCCCCTTTTGGGTGGGAGATCTGGCCGCATCCTTATTGATTATCCGTTTTAAACAATCCTTTGTTATCGCTTTTGTGAAAGAATTTTCAACAATAGACACCTAACAGTTTTTGCATGAATAATGTACAATCGACAAAAGAGTTTGGTACATAGGCAAGCATTTATCTAAGCTCTTTTTTAACTTCAGACTTATCCTTCATCTTCTTGACACAATCCTTTGTTATCGCTATAGCGAAAAAAGAGGCGACAATAGACACCTAACAATCTTTGCATAATTAGGTATCCTGCAGTAAAACACAATTTGGTACCTAACCAAGCAGATACATACATATAATTATACTAAACACTTTTTAAGCTTAAAATACGCTTACAAACGTGATCGAAACCATTAATTAATTAAAAGATTGGTACATGTAAAACATAATATAATTGACTTTGACTTTGACATTGCCGTGGTTTCGTGCCTTCGTGCACGCACCACGGGATTGTGATGAGCGTCAGCCGCTTCGCGCGGTAGTGGCGCATATTTATGTTTATAAATGTGTTTATAAATGTTTTTATAGATTTAATACTCGTTTTTTGGCTTTTTGTAAACAAAATTTTGTATGCAATATGCGTCACTTTCGCGGGAATAAATACTCGTCGTTTTTCTTTCTTTCTTTCATAATAGTATATCATCTAAGAATCTGCGCAGTAGATACAATAAAGGAAAAGGGTGATGTAAACACTCACAGCATTTGTTAATGGTAGTTCCAAGTCAGCTGTCTGTGTATCGATCTCTTTGTTCTAATGTACATGGCCAGATTACAGAGTAGGTTGATATGGCGAAGGTTCTGTTCTCATAACAGGAAAGCCGATAGGTACAATTAGGTATTACCACTTATCTGAATCTGAATTGAATATAATATCTATCGCCAAACCAAAAGATAATAAATTTGAACAGTGTAATCTGGCTGTTTGTGAATGTATGTCCGTTTATATAAACTGTCAGTGTCAGTTTATATAAACTGACATACACACCAGCCAGACCACACTGTTCAATTTTTATTGTCTTTAGTTTCCGAAGGAAAACTTAGGATCTTCTCCTGTATCGTTGATGCGTTTACAAACACATGTTTGTAAATCCTAACTTCCTAACTAATACATAATAATATAATATTATAAAGGCGAAAGTAAGTTTGTTTGTTTGTTTGTTACCATTTTACGCCTAAGCAACTGAACCGATCATCCTGAAATTTTGCATATACGTTGCCAGGTGTACAGGAACGAACATAGGGTACCTTTAATCCCGAAAAAAAGTATCGTTTCCGAGGTAAATCACAATAACGTTCTTATGATCATAGATGGCGCCACGTGTCGTTTCGAATTATGATATTAACAAAATAATTGAAATAACAGGACATGGGTAACTTTTTTCCGTGACTTCGTCTGTGTCCGCGATAACCGAAATTTACGCCGTCGAAGTCGCGGGCAAAAGCTAGTTTATATATATTTATTATGTTTGGTAACTTTAAAAAATATATACTACCGTTATCTTAAATAACTTGCAAAGAATAATAATTGTGACTGCCTCGTTGGTGTAGTGGTCGGAAAGCGGGACTGCTGAGCATGAGGTCTTGGGTTCGATGCCCAGGTCGGGTAAAGTGTTATTGGGTTTTCCATCAGGAATTTCTCAGTAGCAGCCTGGATTTGTGCCCAGTTGATGGCAATAGGTGAAATGTGGGTGTGCTAATGGGTAGGTACACCTATGCCTAACCCTGCAGGGATTACAGGCGTGATGTTATGTGTAACAATAATTCCATTCCAAAGCTTAGGTAGGTAATAAAAACACTTAAGCATCTAATAAACTTTTATAAAAGCTACGTTAATTCCCAGTATTTGTTTCCTAACAAGATAATTTAATTGTTTACTGGGAATTAGAACTTTCCAGTTACCTTTGCTGAGACTGGAATCAACTCTAATTGCATTAAACTAAGAGGTACCGTGAAGAGGAAGTTTTCTATCGATTGGTACAGTCAGCAACAAAAGTCGATTAATATTGTCACTTTTACATATCTACGTTATATTTAGAATATATAAAAATAAAGTTCAGGAGTTTTTTGTTTGTTTTAATCGCGCTAATCTCTAAAACTACCAGTAACTGTCATGTGTAACCGTTTGTTTTCCTAAATAAATAAAAAAAATAAAATTAAAATGCATTGCTTCTAATTATTTAAGATAATTAGCCGAGTGTTTACGTTATATTTATTTTTTACATCCATTTCGTATTTTCTTTGATAATGTGCTCAATAATATAATAATTTGGATTAAAAATCTGAAATGTTAATAGAGTTTTATTGCTGACCGTACAAGGTAGTGTGTGTCTGCATTTATGGAATAAAGTGTATTACGGGTTAAAGTGATATTTAGTTCGGAAGAGGTTTTACTTATGGTTGGCATAATAACAATTCAAAAATTTTAATCGTGTGTTTTTGTAGGTAACCTCAGATTATTTTTCCATATTTTAAAGTACCTTTAATAAATGTTGTACTTATTCATGAGTACTTTGACCCCTGAAAGATTGATATCGAATCAAAAGTCATGCTGTATAATTAATAAGAAATTTTGAGTTAGAATGTTTTGACAAAATTAAGCTCTAAGGGCTAAAACATGTTGCAAATGTGAGTTGTTCTGTCCTACAGTTTGAAACGCTTCTAAATTAGGGTTATTAAGCGATAAACGTCAATGTCGTCCTTCCTCTTTGAAAGTTGAAGCACAGGAGCGCATCGTGAGTCTTTACGACACGACGTTAGTATCCGACCCAAGCTTTAACGACCGTAATCGAATTTCGGCTTCGGTCTCAGTTTCGGCCGAAACCAAAACCGAAATTGCGATATCACTTCTGGACACAGGGAACATGACAAACATGACCTTATATAATTTTATATAAGGTCATGTTTTCGTGGGACAAATAAACAAAACATTATCATAATCAGTCCCAAACTAACGCAAACAAAACAAACAAAGCAAATCATGACACGACTCGCGATTGCGAGGGCGGCCGCTGAAAAATTACACCTCGTCGCTCGCAGCTCAGTGCACCAAACATATCTGATCACAGCGCGAAACCTCTCGAATGTAGTTTAGGCCGAAATTATGAAATCGAACTACCGAATAGTTCGATTTCATAATTTCGGCCGGATGGCCGTCGAAACCGATACTAAGCCGAAACCCGTTTTTTTTCGTCGATACTACACGACGTCGACGTCATTATCTTGTTTTTGTGTTTTAGCCCTAACTTAAATCCAAATTGCGTAACACACAATAACAATCCCTACCTAGCCAAGTACTAAAATGTTCCCTCTCTTTGATTTCAGAATGATTCCGGAGCCAGACAGCAACGTAAGCAAAGGCCACGTCTTGCCGAAGCCAACCAAGATGGCTGCCCACGAGTTTCACAAAGCGATACGTAATGTGCTAGTGAACAAAGGCACTTGTTCTGAAACCATGACTGAAGAAGAAATGAATAGATTACTCCAAGAGTTTGCTTACAGAGGTTGTGATATACGATATAAAAGGCCTATGGAATAGCTAAAATATTATTAACATAAATAAATTATTATGTATTTTACGAGGTGGAAAGGACATCGCAGCTTAAACTTCTGCCATTGAATCAGTAGGTACATCATTCAAGACCCACCAAGGGCCAATACCATAAGCCGGTTATTAAAAAAAAAAAACAGCTTTTCCATACATCGTTCCTTCAACTGATTAGGTTATACTATATTAAGACTAATATTTTAAAGAGGTAAAATGATTGTTTTATAAGAGGTAATCTCTAGAAAAACTGGTTCGTGAAAAAAAAAAAAAACAACTAAAAAAAAAACTTAAAATAAAACTTAAAACCAAAAACCCTTAAACTTAAAATCTACTATTTAAAGAAGGCTATGTTTTATAAAGCAAATAGCTTCATCTCTATGACTAACTGACCGACTCCTTGATATTTCAAAAGTGCCTGTAAATGGTCTAAATGAAATAAATGTTTTGACTTTGGTATACTTTTGACTTTTAAACGATGAATGATGATAATATTTCATTAATTTAACCAAATAAAGTATAGAATAGAATAGATTTTAGAAAAAAATCCAATGACTAGTTATTTTGTAAAATAAATTGGTTATAATGGGCTTCAATTTAGAAAAAATGGAATGACTACTAAAAATATTGGATAAAAAATAAGAATATAAAAATATTATATATTTTTTTACAAAGTTGCCAGTGCAATCTTAAGATCTGTAACGACACCAAATAAAATAGAATTAAGTTAATTAATACTCTTTATTATACATCTTTTTTTATTATATACTCTTAGTTCTTAAGTTAATTATACACAAAGAAATACTCATATATTTACATAACATAATATAATATTAAGAATCAGGGGGACAATTCTACTAACTGTTAGGAATGATCAATCAGATATCTAATCACTCTTTATCTCTCAAAAATGCCTCTAATTTACATAATTCTTTTGACATTGATTTTTCTAAGGTAAGATTTCGACTAGACTTTGAACGTTTTTAATTAGTAGAATGGGCCTTTTTTATTTTTAAGCAGCTTATAAAATAAACAGTTGTTAATTATAAATTACCAAATTGTTTCGCGAATCTTTGATCAAATTAGGAAGTGTGTAAATACCAAATTAAAAAACATTATTGGTAATAAGGAAAATTTGCTCCTAATTACTTTCCATGTTCAATTTTAATTTTGCTAGTCTTTGTAGATCTTAATAAAAGTACTTTTGTTACTAAAGCTAAATCGCTTAATTGAGTCGTTGCCTGAGGGGTACAAAGGCGCGGGGGTAGGACGGAAACGGAGACCGAAAGAGGTGCGGGCGGCGGGCGTTCGTAGCGTGATACACAAGTGGCGAAATGTGCACTGGACAGTTTTTAAGATATGTGATAATAAAATAATAATAATAAATTTGTTTGGCTTACAGGTAATTGTTTCGGTCTAGTTGGTTGTGTATGTATTTTTTTATGTTTTTATCGACGATATAGGGTGATAATCATAAAGTAAATAGACGTTTCATTAAAAAATAAATTGTAACATGTTACACACATACTCGTAGTAGTCATCAACTATGTGTACATATGTGTAGCATGTTACAATTTTAAAGCTTACTTCTCCCAGTTTATTAATAAAAAACCAAACAGTGTACAAACATTTCGATATTCGTATCTGTGTACCAAATAAAAACGTATCAAAACTGTAACTGTTTTTATTACAATCCCAACCGAATCAAATCCTCGTATATCAATAAACGGAATACCGGGCAACAAACCCAGCTGAACTAATTGTCTGAAACACCCTCACTGCTCCAGCCAGGTTTATAAAACTAGAAATATAATTATCGCTATTGGCTGCGAGTGGGAAGCTCAATTTTCGTTGCTAGGCAACTCTCTATATCGGAAAATTCCCTCTGGAGTTCTAGGAAAACGACGGACGATACTAAATACCAGCACATAGATCAGTTTGTTGAAAATCAATTTAAGTAAAAGGTCCGTGGAATGTTTTCGTTTCATTTTTAGTATGTTTCGTTTTTTGGAACTGAGCTTTATTTCAACTGTTATTCGTTTGTTTTTCGAATGTATCACTTCAAAGTGCAAATTGATCTGATTTTGTTTGATGGTAGGATTTCGTTCGATTTATAGGTATTAGGGATGATTCTCATTAGAACGTGCCGTGCACGGGCCGGGGCGTGGACGAGCCGACGTGGTATTGAATTGCGTCGAGAGGGCCCGGACGGGACACGGATAATGCACTGTGTTATTTAAATTGATTCATACAAAATATATGTAACAGATTTAAAACCGTGCCCCGTCCGTGCCCCGTCCGGGCCCCGTCCCGGGCACGGCACGTTCTAATGAGAATCATCCCTTATTTTGTTTTAAGGACGTAAATTGTGTGTTATTATGCGTGCGTCTCTATTGGCGTGCAGGTTATAAACTGAAAGCTAATTTAGTAATTATTCTTTATATTTGGAGTACTAATTTATAACTATATAAAGACGCATAGATTTTTACAAAGAAAGTACCTAATTCTTTTTGTTTTCATGTATGTAATGGAGTTGCAAACATTCAAACGGCCTGCCTGAAGGCTAATTCTATAAATACTTATGAGAAACGTATAAAATATAGTCGCAATCTCATCACAGCGACAATCAATGTCTAAAAATATAAGTAAAAAACTAGCTTTTGCTCGTGACTTTGTCCGTATGAATTTAATCACCTAGCGGTAGCGGTTCTACCTATTTTCATACTTACCAAATAAACATTAACATTAAAAAAAAACATAAAAATCGGTTGAGCTGTTTCTGCGGATTACGATTACAAACACCGTGAAACGAGATTTACATATTAGACAGATGTAGAATGAGATAAGATTGCGATTATCCCAAAAAAAATGTATGAAGCTCCCTTGATGGTAAGTAGTCACCGTCGCCTATAGACATCAGCAACCAGAGGTTTTACAGACATGTTGCCATTCCAGACGGGAAGCTGAATTTTCTCATGCCTGCCTGTAACTACACCGACAACTTTAGTCTTCAAACCGGAACACAGCACCGTGGATTTGCGGCTGACACAGATAAAATAATCTAACTTAATGCAGATAAAATATACTTAATAATAAGGTAAGGGTTGCGAACCGCATATATAACATCACGCTTGTAATCCCCGAAGGGTTAGGTAGAGGTGTACCCATTAGTACACCCACATTTCGCCAGTTATGTATAAGTCCTATTTATTTTTCATTTATTTTTTTATTTACTTTAATTATAACAGTCACAACACTAATTAAAATAATGAAAGACTGATAAAAAAAAAAATAGGAGGCGACCCGTCTACCGGGTACAAATTCAAAGTCATAGGATGCTACTAAGAAATTCCTGTTGGAAACACCCAATAACACTTTGCCCGTCCTGGGAATCGAACCCAAGACCTCATGTTCAGCAGTCGCGCTTTGCGACCACTAGACCAACGAGGCAGTCCCGGTCTCGGACAGTGAGCCACGAATTAGGGTCGCTTTAGAGCTGAATTTCCCTGGACGAGCTCTTCCACAAAGAGCTTTAAAAAAAAGTATCTAGACTAATAGTACGACTACAATGTAACAGAGATAAAATTGTTGCAAGTCCTCTTTCAGTATTGATTTTAACGTCCAACACAGAATAAAAATACCTGTCAATAGATATTTATGTTCCATTTTTCTATCTCGCGATTGTCTATACCAATATTAAACATCACGCCTGTAATCCCCGAAGGGTTAGGCAGAGGTGTAAGTACCCATTAGTACACCCACATTTCGCCAGTTATGTTTTTAGTCCCATGTAATAGGGGACGAGCCTATTGCCATCAACCGGGCACAAATCCAGACTCCGAGGCTGCTACTGAGAAATTCCTGATGGAAAAACCCAATAACATTTTGCCTGACCTGGGAATCGAACCCAAGACCTCATGCACAGCAGTCGCGCTTGCGACCACTAGACCAACGAGGCAGTCCAATATTATAAAGAAGTAAAGTTTGTTTTTATTGGAGAGAAGTAGGTACTGCTAATCTCTGGAAGTACAGGTCTACTACGGTTACAAAAAACTTTTTCGTATTGATTTTATTCTATCTATTTTAGATAAATTATAATAATTTTTTTTTTTCAAATAAAATTACTCATCGTTTTTAAAGTTAGCCCCAAACTAGGCAAGCTTGTATCTTGGGTACCAATAATTAAAATTAATCATACGTACACTTTTTTAAATAATATATTAAAAACAAACAAACAACACAACAGATAGACACAAAAAAAGAAAGAGTTTCTTCAGTGATAGAAAGTTACTTTATAACTAAGTGTCATAGACCACGTTTTATAGTACCTACTCTAGTCTTCCTTGAGGATAAAAAAGCAAAGCGGGCAAAAGCTAGTCTTTCTAAAACTTTTTTTTTAATGTTGATTCCTTTTTTTCTAAATTGTTCCTGACCCTCCTTTTGTTACGCTTTAATGTCTAAACCACTGAACCGATTTTGATGAAATTCGGTACAGACTAAGTTTGAATCCCATGTAAGGACACAAGCTACTTTTTAATCTGTCATTTCATCTGCGTCCGCCAGAACCGACATTTACGTGTATAAAGTCGCGGGCAAAACCACGGATTGGGTTTTCCACTCACACATAGTTACTTTACTCTATACATATAGACGTGTGTATATGTATGTCCATAATTATGTTTAGCCATGGGCGTAGCCACGGTGAGGCAGAGTAGGGTGCTTGCCCCACCCCGACTGTCTCATGGGTGATTTATTTAATATTTAAATCATCTATCAAAACAAATGTTCTAAACGAAAGAAATTTCCAAAATATTTCTTTGTTTGTGTTATTGTCAGACACTCTGGAATTCATTAAAGATAAAATAAAATGAAATTAATAGCTGCTTTCAAAAGATAGTTTCATGTAGAATAGGCAAGAAAATAAATAATTAACTTAAAAAAAAATGTTTTACAATCTAGAAATTATACCATAGTTTTGTACATTTGAATACAATATAGGTCATCTACATCTACAGTAATATTATAAAGAGGATTTTTTTTTTATTTTTGTTTGATTGTTTGTTTGTAATGGATAAACTCAAAGACTACTGGACCGATTTTAAAAATTCTTTCACCATTAGAAAGCTACATTATCTGCGAGTAACATAGGCTATATTTTATTTTATTTTTGCGCGGACGAAGACGCGGGCAAAAGCTTACTTTATATTTGTCAGTATTGCCCCACCTAAAATCAAAAGTTGGCTTCGCCGATGTATATGTATAGCTATATATCCCAAGCTTTATGTACCATCCATTACAATTCACCTCGTTGACCCATTTCATTCTTGAATTCTCAGAAATCAGTTCGTTTTCAATTACACTCCCGGTTCGTTTTCCACGAGGACAGGACTGAGTTCCTGAAATGTCCATTACTGTCCATTGTAACGTGTGTGTCGATTGCATTGTTTTCTTTGTTATGTGAGAATAAGTACATAATACACTCCCGGACTAGTATCAAACGTTCTTTTATTAATTTTTTGTATAACTGGCCTCTATCTTGCTAGTATACAACTTATATTATAAAAGTGTAAGTTTGTGAAGATATGTAAATGTTTGGATGTTTGTTACTCAATCACACCTAAACCGTTAAACAGATTTTGATAAAAAATTGTTACCTTGGGGTAATAGTTCAACTTACTTTACAGAAACTGAACTGCCTCGTTGGTCTAGTGGTCGCAAGCGCGACTGCTGTGCATGAGGTCTTGGGTTCGATTCCCACGTCGGGCAAAGTGTAATTGGGTTTTTCCATCAGGAATTTCTCAGTAGCAGCCTCGGAGTCTGGATTTGTGCCCGGTTGATGGCAATAGGCTCGCCTCCTATTACGTAGGACTAAAAACATAACTGGCGAAATGTGGGTGTGCTAATGGGTACACCTCTGCCTAACCCTTCGGGGATTACAGGCGTGATGTTATGTTATGTGTACTTTACAGAAAGTTACTTTTTACAGGCGGAGACGCGGGTAGAAGCTAGTTAAAGCTTTAATGAAGGTTTTAAAAAGTGCTTGTACCATGATTTTTTTGAACTAAAGGTTTCGAAGTTTTGACTTTGACTTTAGTAAAATAACCTTGATTAGCGCAAGCGGGTCTTAGGAAGATATTTTCTTACTTCCAAATGGAATAAAACGTAGAAAGCGTTGTTAGGCAACGTATAAGTATCGGAAAAATCCATTCGACTGTTGACAGGCAGCGTTACTTCTTTGTTATTTGTTGGACACTTAAGGACCCGGTCATACCTGCGTTTTGAAATGATTTTTATCTTAATATACATAAATTACACGTCACGTTGTTTGTCAACACCGAAACTTCTCAACCATTCTTTATGAAATAAGGCTGTGTGTGTAATTTGGTCAAACTTAAAAGATAGGATAGTTTTTATCTCGATTATTGACCGCAGTATCTTTACTTACTTCAAGCCACAGCACGATTCATGTTTTTAGTTTCTAAAAATCCATTAGAATATAAAAAATAAATTGTCAGATTTGTTACATCACTTTGTTTTGTTGCGACTACTATTACACAGCAGGACCCTATAACAAGCCTCTTCTGTCGGTCCGTCGGTCTGTCAGCGGTCTATATCTCATGAACCGTAATAAGTAATAAGTTGACATTTTCACAGAGTGTGTATAACTATGGGTGCTATAACACCAAGTAATAAAAAAAAAAAAAATAAAAATAAGTGGGTTCCCATAAGTACAAGGAACTTGTATTTTGCAGTGTTAAAAAATTATACTGCCGAATTGAGAACCTCCTCCTTTTTGAAGTCGGTTAAACATACGTACGTGTAGGTAGTTAGGTACGGTACACTTGGCCGGTTCTTTTCAACCGACTTCAAAGGGGGAGGTTCTCAACTCGACGCGTTTTTTTTTTTCTGTGTTTTTTGTATATTTGTTCTACGATTACTCCGCCAATTATGAATTGATTTGGATGATTCTTTTTTTGTTTGAAAGAATATAGTTCCGAATAGGTCCGATAGGAATATTGTCATGATCTGATGATGAACTCTGGAGATATGGAACGGAACTCCTACCACTTTCCAAAATTAAATATATCGTGTGAGGTATTGTTTGAAAGGGCTTTATGTAAGGATTTCAAACATTAACACACAAGCACTAAAAAGTGAAAAATAAAAAGGCGGTCATATTTTTTTGTAATAAAGCTTTTTTTTATCCTACAGTCCGAAAGGAAGCTCGCACGAAACAGAACGCTAGACATTTGTGGTGGTCAGTTAACCGCAAACCGCTAGTCTGGCTAAACCCTTATATTCGTGCCGTCTTTCTCCGTAAGTATATTATGGTGTGTAGTGATACTTCACCTTTGTGTTTTTTCTTTTTCTTTTGCCATGGTTACAAGAAAATATTGATAATTTTTCTTACCTTGTAATTTTCCATGAGATGATTCTAAAAATAGAAACAATGTGGGTAGTACTGTCAAATTGATTTTTAGATCAGAACTAGAAAAGGGATTTTAATGTTGAAATAATACAGTTGCTTATAAGGACTCTAAATTATAATTTAATAATTTAGTGAAAACAAAGAGTCCTTTTTATTTTTGATTTGATTTTGAAACGAAAATAAGGATCACCCATAACCATATGGTCGAAAACCGCTTGACATAATTATAAAAATAAAATTTGGCAGGAAGGTAGCTTATAGTCAGTAGACATCCCTTAAGATTTTTTTTTCCAAAATTCACCCTTTAAGGGGATGAAACGGGGATCCAACATTTACGCGGACGAAGTCGCGGGAAAATGCTAGTTTATTATTCCTTTTTTCAAAATTTGATCGATTTTAAAATGAGAAAATATCAGTTGTATAATTCTTATTTTAAAATCGATTTTGAAATTTACGTTACGTTTCCTACGCGCGTTCGCGTCAGGTTTCCAGCGTTCGGTTTTCTCCGTAGAGTACCTACCGAGTTTAATCTTCCAGTTGCTAGGTAACTAGCCAGGGTTTCGAGCGCTCTATCGGAAAATGTTCCAGGAATTATTGTAAAGCTCGTAAGTACTTTGAGAATTTCTGAAATATTAGTAACTTGATATTGTATCGATATTTTTGTTGGAGGAACGTTTTAATCTTCTTATTCATAACATTTCCATTTAAATGGAATAAAAATATGATACGGAATAATAATAAAATCAAGGTATGCATGAGCTTTGGACGATTTTTTCATCACATTTCTTCAACTTTTTGTACTAAATTAGCTGACCGGCACACACGTTGCTGTGGTTCAGGTTTACAATCAAAAAATATTAGACCAATAATTGAGATAAATACTTATCTTTCAATTTGGATCAAACTGTACACGGTGTGCAAATTTGATTAAAATTGGTTAAGTCGTTTAGGAGCCAACCCCGGAAAAACAACGTGACGAGTAATTTATATATATTATTATAAGATTATCGAGCCAAAATCGCAAAAAAAAACAGATCTCTTGTATAGAGACCTCCCCCTTTCATTGTAAACTTTTATTAATTATTATTATAGCGACAACAGAAGACATCATTTGTTAATATTTCAACTGTCAAACTTTAACAGTTCATGAGATACAGCCTGGTGACAGACAGAGAGACAGATAGCGGATTAGTAATAGTAATAGGGTCCTTTAAAAAAGAATCTATAAAAAGACCAATAAAAAGGCAAACAGTCTGACATAATACAGTACCACTACACAACTCTTAATCGAGAAATAGCAGACGAATCCTAAACCTAACCTTCCCACCTCCATTGTTTCAATACAACAGATTTAATTCGGCTCTAAAATGTTGTCTAGCTCAATACTCCGACTAATTTGGAGCTTACGGCACGGTCCGAGCGTTGTCTGGATTGACTTACCTCCACCACGTGTATGTTATTTTCTCTTCCACTGTCCGAAATTAGGCTGAAGTTTTGAGGATTATTGGCTTGAAATATTTAGCAAGTTATAATTCGGATTGTGGAAACTACTTAGATTAAATTATGTAACTAACTTATAGCGTAGCACTCTTTAGATTTTTCTTACAGATCCCTCTTTTTTTCGAAATAAAATATAGCCTATAGATCTCAGTTATAACGTAGCTTTAAATTTGCGAAATAATTTACAAAATCAGTTTAGTAGATACCCTCTATAACATAGCACGGGACCCCTATATCTTTTTAAATTAAAAGTAGCGTAAGTTAGTCCTTATAATATTCGCTATCTGCCAGTGAAAGTCCCATTAAAATTGGTACAGTCGCTTCAAAGATCAGCCGAAACCAACTGCAACATGCAACATGGGTATTTTGTACTATCGTCTAAAAATAATATTATTGTAACAATTACAAATACAACAATAACAACAACAATAGTAATTATTCAGCGATTTTGGCAACAATCAGACACTTAAATTGTGTTTATTTGTTTAAAAATGGCTAGAACCTAATGATGAAGGGGGAAGGTTTTGTGAGTTTTTTATTTCTAGCAATAATATATGTTGTTTAACTGTAATTCGGATTTTGGAAATTACTTTTTAGATTATATGATGTAAAAAAGCTGCTTTAAGGTTCATGTTTGTTTGACCTGATGACTAAATTTTGGCTGTTGATGCGGTCGAAGTGTGAGTAAGGAAAAGTTTGAGGTTTATTGGCTTCTATTTGTTAGCAAAATGGTGTTATACAAGCACGCCGGTTACGAGTACTGCGCCCCTGACCTTTCTGAAGAACCTCACCAATAAGGCCAGTGTAGGTCTTCCTACGGCGACCCCTCCCTGCGTTGCCATCCACCTCTGCCATATAAATACCTTTTGTCAATCATCTTTCACTCATCCGCTCAACGTGACCGAACCACCTGAGCATCTTTTCTATCTTCGTCACTACATCCTTTGAACGTGAACGAACGTACGATGAACGTGGATGAGGCGAAAGAAGTATGTAAAGACCGTAGCAGGTGGCGTTCTGTGGTTTCTGCCTACCCCCATGAGAAAAGGGCGTGAGTTTATGTACGCAAATGTTGTTTAGTTGTGCTTTAAAGTCAAAGTCAAATCATTTATTTCAATTAAGCGTTTAAAAGGCATTTTTAAATTCTGCTGTCTTTTTTTTTTGACTGCCTCGTTGGTCTAGTGGTCGCAAGCGCGACTGCTGTGCATGAGGTCTTGGGTTCGATTCCCAGGTCGGGCAAAGTGTTATTAGGTTTTTCCATCAGGAATTTCTCATTAGCAGCCTCGGAGTCTGGATTTGTGCCCGGTTGATGGCAATAGGCTCGCCCCTTTTACGGCGTGATATTATTTTATCTCTGTAACTAGAAGGTTCCCAGGTATGGCAAAGAACAAAATAAAAGTATCTCAATGTATCTCTTTATTATTTGTACCCTATTTAGATTCCAAGCTACTTCTTTGTTCTTATTGCGTGCGGTTCTATGACTTTAAGGTGGTTAGAAGACAAACATACATACAGAATTACTTACGCATATTAGTGTGAATTGCCTACCTAATACTTACTTACTCATCCGTCATTATTATCATTCAGATAAAGCTGCTTTCACTCTGTACAGACCTCCTCTCGCTATAGGTATTACTTTCTAATCAATCAAGGATCGATTTTTCATCCTTTAGATAACTTTTATTAGTCGAGTAAATAATGCAATTGGATATATTCTGTATATAGAAAATATTTGTGTCTGTCCGTAGTTATAATCCAGATAAAAGTTATCTATTGATTGAAATCTATTGATTATCCATATAAATATTTATTCGAGATATATTTAAAGACGAAGACCCGTAGCACAGGATTTCTTAGTGTGCCCCCCTGTCTCTCATTTCATAACATAACATCACGTCTGTAATCCTCGAAGGGTTAGGCACAGGTGTACCCATTAGTATACCCACATTTTAAGTCCCATGTAATAAGGTGGATGAAGAAGAAGCCCTGTCAACTTTTAAGTAGTATTTTTGCCATGTTTATTAAAGTTCAGTTAACTTAACCGTCACTTGTATTCGTTGATGCGATAAGCAGGTGGTAAGTACACCCTCATATTTCAATAACTGTTAATATCCCCCATAGTGATAGTAATAAGAGCGACAAACCATATTTTTTTAAAAGTTAAAGTCTTTTTTCTTTATCAGAGTTCATTTTTGCGTAACTCTGTAAATTGCACATTTAAACAAAAATAATTTGAGTAGTAACATTTTTAAAAGGAGTTTGCTTTACTCTTTTTATTAAAAGCAAAGAGAATTTATAGAGCTAGATTTTCACTAGCGGTGAATTTCATAAAATGTAAAGCATTCATTTGATACGTTCTGTTGCTAAGCAACTATTCATTAGGAGAAGCCTTTATAACATGAATGTGTTGTTTGGAATGGATTTTTGAAACAAAAAGCTTAGATAATATATTTTATTTTTGGTATGTTAAACAAAGGACTAACAAAGGGTTTATGTAAAAAGTACATTTGAACTAAATATCTGGTATAGGTACTCTATAGGTGAATAATAATCATCTTTCTACTTCACCATTAATTTTCTTTATTATTGAATGCGTAAGCTTAATCAGGCATACTTATGAGAGTAATGTATACAAGAATTGATTACTCATCACACTAACAACATTGTTTTTTAATAGTTGTTAGTTTGCTGCCTGTTTATTAAATAATTTGTTGGAATGTACTTTCATTTTAAAATAAGAACAAAAAGTAGAGAACGTTCGTTATATTATTTTTACTCACTGGCCAGTATTTGTTTTATTTGTCAGCCATTAAACTTCAGTCAAATTTAAAATATATGTATTTAATAATGTTATAACGTAAATTATTTAACAACAACACACTCACTAACACAAACAAACATAAATAAAAAGGAGATAAATAATTTAACACCATTTTGATACACGACGATTTATTTAAATCGTTAGACATCCATAGATTAAAATTTTCTTAACATAAATTTGACTAGATAGTGACTAGAATTCCCAAGCGGGACACCTGTTGCTTTGAAACGCCACAATATGTAGATATAGAGTTTTCATTTTGACTGGCTTTTGCCATTTCCCGAACAAGAAGTTTGAAAACAACACCTAAGAAACGTCACGGGGGTCACAGGGTTAAAGAAACACACGAGGAAGTGATCCGAAACGAAGTGGTCCGAAACGAAGAGATCAGGTGCGGAGAGATTTACTTGCGGGTGGGCTCGGGGCCCAGCAATACTCAGGCAACACCTATCTCGCTGATCCCCTGCAGCAGGCGCTGGCGGAGATGGTTGAACACCGGGTGCTGGTACGAGATGCCGAGCCCGTTCAAGAAGCGAAGAGTCTCCTGAGCGCACACCAAAAATCCAAGTTGTTCCGGATCCATGTCAGCTGGCACCTCGTCCACCAGTGCTGCCTCGTCCTGCTCCGTCAGCAAGTCTTCGTACTCCGACTCGTCCGGCTCCGACACCGACTGCTGGGCTCCTTCCAAGTTGACGGCGGAAATCCTCCCAAACAAACGGCGCAGCGCCTGCCTTTTCTCAGCAGGCACCGTCTCGTTCCTCAGCGGGTCGCTGTGAGAACGCTTGCGAATGCGTTGTCGCTTAGCACGCCGGTCGTCGTTGTCACTGTCACCGGCCGCGTCGGACGTATCGTCGCGCTTACGTTTGTTCATCATTATCAGTTTGCCCGTCGGCATCGAAACACAAACTGCGAATGGGCTATGCACTGGGAATTGAAGGGCCCCGCGATTACAGCGACACTTGCTATCCTTGTCTAGCGGTGGGGCGGAGCGTGCGTTAGAGCGAGACGGCAAGGTCAGCTGCAGCCAGAACAGCTGGGCGAGCAGATGCAGGGCGCGGGGCACGCACGCTTTGTTT
This sequence comes from Hoplodrina ambigua, assembly GCA_949774945.1. Taxonomy (NCBI): domain Eukaryota; kingdom Metazoa; phylum Arthropoda; class Insecta; order Lepidoptera; family Noctuidae; genus Hoplodrina; species Hoplodrina ambigua. The sequence continues at coordinate 9,941,911 of OX458980.1, read as the reverse complement.
GATAAAGTTTATTCGGGGAAATAAAACTGTTAGCCGCGATTGCGCGGACCGCGGGAGGCGGGGGGCGCGGGGCGAGAGGACTAGCCCGGCCGGCAGCTGCGACGCATCTGCCGCTCAGGTGGAGCTACATGCCTCGTCTCAAGGTGCCGACGTGTAATTAAGCTACAGATCGGCTCGTATGTAAACAAAACAATAGATACGTCTAACGTGTGTAATCAATGTCCAGGGAGTCCATTGTCTCTCGAATTAGGGAACGGAGACGCGCACACGTCTTGCTTCCTAATCTGTAACTACACCTGACATGACCTACATCTAGCTATAGCACCGCTCAGGTAAACAAAGAGATCGTGAACGGCCGGATAATATGAGAATGCCGGAACAATGATAGTATTAATAAAGCAAATTCCAAAAACATTCTCGACATAAAGCCCCGACAGGCGTAATATTAACTGAAAAATAGACACTGGCTGTTTCATATTACAGTTCCATTTACAAAAACTGAAAAATGAAACAGTTTTGAGGCTCATCGTTTTACGGACAGTTCATGCTCGAATGTAAATACATAGGCATCTATGTAAAAAGGAAAAATCAATACTCAGGTTTATGTACTACCGGGAAACGAGCTGTCGACTGTTATGTGCATCAACTACTAACAGATGTACAGCCATGTAGTGTGTACGGTGTACATAGCGAGTACCTGCCTATGTAGTGGTGGTGTATGAGATTTCCGATAATCCGCTTCAAAGTCGGGTTCCGTCGTCTCAAAATAAAGGCGAGTTCCTATTGTGTGTGCAAGATGCAGTGGCAGGTCACACAATGGAAACTTGAGTGGGTGCCAAGCGTGTGCACTTGCTTATAGCTTGCTTGCCTGGCGAATGTCGCCTCCGAATCTCTGCTAACTATTTGCCAGACGAGTATGAACTGCTACAGTATCTACTGTTTAATAAAGATTTGGGATGCTTAGTGAGAAATTATTTCTTCTTTTGTCAACCGACTTCAAAAAGGAGGAGGTTCTCAATACTTTTTGGTAAAGGTCGAAGGGTTCACAGCAAAAGATGTTTTAAAAAATTAATAAAGTTAGCTTAAAAAGCTTTGCTCGAAAGAAAGTTACTAGAAATCATATAAGTAATAAGTATTCAGTACCTTTATAATTTTAGAAGGAATAAATGGTTGACATGAACTTATTTGTTATGTATTAAGCAAATATTCTCTAGGTAAGGACAAACAAAACTATCCTATGCTACCGTTGAGAGATTTGTAATGGGAAAACAGGAAACGAACCTAGGATCCCTAGCAAAACAGTTGCGCTTGCGACAACCATACCAATGAGGTAGGGGTTACTTTATTTACAAGACATTACACATAAATTTAAGTTAAGAATATTAATGATCATTTAATGTATGATAAATACTTGTAAAATAATATTATTTAATCCATGATATTAATGTTGATGTTAATAAAAATAACTTGCAGGCAGAATACAGTAATTGGTTCAGGTTGAAAATTCTTTATTTGATGAAAAACTAGCTAAGTACAATCCTCGTATTACCTGCATTCAGTTACGGTTTTGGCTATTGCTCCGCTCCCGTGGGTCGTAGCGTGATGTTAATATATATAGTCTATACTATTCCCCATGAATCTGACTATCATATACAAAAACATTTTTTTAATCCGACTGGTAGTTCCAGAGATTTGTACGCAAATAGGCAAAGAAAATTATCTGTTCTGTTTATAATATTATAGTATACATAGATGAATAAATATTATTAATAATATTCTATGATAATAATTATGACGTAAATATAAAATACTAGATGTCCCAGCGAACTTCGTATTTTTAATTTCTTTCATAAGAACCTTCTCCTTACAATAGCAAACACAACAAAAATAATTAGTTGAATTGATCTAGCCGATCACGCGTGATGCCGCGGTGACCAAGATAATTAGAAATTCATTTTTATATTGTTAGATTATGCTTACTTGCTTTGCAAGCAGAATACTTTCATATCTCTTTTTTTGTGAACAATGTATTTTCTGGTAAATAAACATAAGTAAATAAAAAAAGACTTTACACTCTTAGTCTTAAGACTTGTTTAGATATTTGTTTTTAATGATTTTAAAATTTCATATTTGATTATTTCCTTATATACAATTTTTTGCACCTGCTTTGTTATCTCTTCACCACCTTTGGTTGACTGGTAGAGAATACCTAAGGCATTAAGTCCGCCTTTGTGCTTTTTTGTTGCACAAAGTTTAAATAAATAAATAAATAAATAAAAAACAGAGTGAGAGAGAGAGAAATAGCAACAACGTCGTCCTCAGGTCTAATTCTATTTTACCTAGAAAGCCACTTTAAATCGCAGGCTCCGCTTAACTAACGATATTTCCAACGTGGGGTTGATCGAGACACTCGTGCAGGGGAACAGTAATTGACATAATTTAAGTGGCTATTCCGGTCCGAAGAAGCGGTGTCTAGTAGATTCTATGGCAGGAATACAGGCAATGATATAACATCGGCTTTTTCTCACTAGGGTTTTTATCTATCAAAATTAATTCTTGTAAAAAATAATCTCCTATTTTTCGTAACTTTTTTGGTTTTAAATATTGAACGCAGTTTAATATTGAATCTATTCTAAGGATACGTTTTGAATCCCTATATGACCTGTTTTTGCTGAATAGTAGGTAATATAACATATTATTTTGGCATACCTACCTATTAAATTCGTTTAAACTTATTAATTGAATTATTAAGACGTTGTGAATTGGCTCGTTTTAGCACTATTAAGTTCACATAAGATGTGGGTGCGACAAAACGTTTGGTGCTTAGTGGTAGAACATTTATTACCGCACTTTCGGGCCAGACAACATCTCAAATAACATTTACACTTCTTCATTTTAATGTTAAGGTATAATAGATTCAATCACATGCGATTTAAAAACTAATCTGACGCTCGCTGACACTAAGGAGTGTGGGGTCGTAATAAGACCTTAGGTACTGCCCACACGATAAAGAAAAAGATCTAATTAAATATTACGTAACAAATTTAAAATTGGAAGTAGGGTATACTTCCAATTTTAAATCGTCCGATCGTTACGTTAACTCTGCGCCCTCGCACAGAATCATGCAAACTATCCTATCAATCTAGATTAGTAGACTGTATTTCGGCGTATTGGAAAATGGCTTTCAGTGCCATGTATCGGCTATATGTCAACATTTGAACGATCTGCTTTTAATTTCTGAATGCCATCATGTGGATTGTCACATTCAGGGACACTGTTATTAGGTACCTACGCAAAACACTGGACAAATTGAAGTGAAATTCTCACTTACCGGTATGCCTATACGAATTTGTAATGCGTCTGGCGTAATACAATATATCTAATGTGATCACTTGTGTTCTTTTCAAGTTCATGATTTAAGACAATTCATTTTTTTTTACTAAGTTTTTAGGTCTCGCCACGTTTATTGCGGCATCAGTAGCGTTGTCTAACGTCTTCTATAGTGCATATCTAGAATTTCAATGCTTTTTATCAAATGTATGGCGACAGTAAAGTTGAAATTTTCGAGTTTACAAGATAAAGCGACTATATGACCGAATATGACCCCTTCACCAATTAGTTTTATTGGAGGTCCGTATTTGAAAATTATTAGATTGTCGCGGTCCACTTGGTGATAACAAATAAAATAGATATTTTTACCTTGCTTGGTAAAAATATCTATTTTATTAATAGTTTTTATTAAGACTAGCCTAAATTAAAATACCACACGTTATTTTGTTATTTACATAAATATTTTAATATATTTAAATAATCATTTTATGTATGAAGTTTACTGTTTTCACAACATACGTCGGTGGTTCGGGAACGGACCGCGGTCCGCCATTTGATGACCCCTGGTATAGAGTATAGAATTAGTACAATAAAATATATTTTATAGCAAAGTACTCTCGGTTAGAGATGAGGAGTTTTTATTAGTATTCCATTAACAAAAACGAGACAAAAGGGCAGAAGCCGAAGCATCATATCAGGCAAATGACGTTCACTGCTGGACATAGGGCTCGCCTAAACATCACTCGGGGACAACGAAACAGAGTTACGAACAAAGGGACGGTCCCGTTCAAAAGCGTACGTAGGTATGCTTTACTTTACTTAAAGCTGAAAAGATCTATTGTTAGTTTAAACGCCTGTTTGGTCTTCGATTCAATTCCCAGGTCGGATAAAGTGTTATTGTGTTTTCCTATCACGAATTTCTCAGTAGCAGCCTCGCAGTCTGGATTTGTGCCCAGTTGATGGCAATAGGCTCGCCGTCTACTACATGTGACTTAAACATAACTGGCGAAATGTTGGTGTACTAATGGGTACATCTCTGCCTAACCTTTCGGGAATTTAAAGGAAAGGATTAAAACATAACAGTTCAGAATGTCAAATTCTGAACTGTATGTACCTCAAGATTTAGTAAATCTTACGTTTTACTGGAAAATCTTAAGATTTACCACAGTTCTAGGTTTTACAGCGACATATACATATGTGCTAACGCGTCATCCGATTAGTATCAAAACGGTAGCCAAGGCGTGCTGTACAGTCAACAAAGCAGATTAGTTACAAGGGGCTTTAGTCCTAGTTGATGTTTTCTTACTAATGGATAAACAATACATTAAATATTTATAATAATACCAGCCTATTATTATCCCACTGCAGGACAAAATACTCTTTTTGTACTGATAAAGTTTGAGCATTGATCACCACACTATCTCAAACTTAGTATTCTACTTTCTACTATACCTAACCGCGAATATTTGCGAGGATGGATGGATGTATGTTTGTTACTCTTTTACGCTTAAACGGCTTATTGGAATTAGCTAAAAATTGGCACAATAATAAATATTGATCTAGCTTAATTAACACAGTATTTTTACAAATAATTTTTATCTCAATTTTGAGTGCCGTGGAATATATAAGTCTTTGGTAAAAATAAAGTCAGGCTGTCAGGCACACGAAGTCGCGGACAGAAGATAGCAAATAAAATTCACTTAAAATTATACAAGACCTATGAAGTTCCTGACTTTTGGTCTAGGCCTAGGTCTATGTTCTCTTTAAGTCAGTAATGATTCTAGGAAAAATTCAACTACCTACATCTGTAAACTTAATTTTTTTGTTGACTGTACCTAGAAAACTAGCTAAAATTGGTAATAGTATCACAGCCTTACTAGAAACTAATTAGATCAAGGCAGGGTGGATGGTGAACCAATCGATCGCACGAACGATGTCTCTATAAACATTATTCATTTAGTCGTCCTTGCTTAGCTTGCAGTACTTTGAATCTTTTGAAGAACTTAAAGTGTTTTAATTAGGTATATTTGCGGGACGTCTTAACAGGATACCGTGGCCCCGGAACGTAAAGGAAAGGAACAGGGTGGTTTTTCAGTCAGTAAAAGTCTGACAGTCCCTTCCGCCCCACCCAGGGCGGAAGGACTCATTTGATGATTTTTACCACCTCAAAAAAAGGAGTTTTCGAAGAGCGGTCAGTTTCCTTCCTCTTTAAAAAAATTATTCGTTTTGCATTGAAGATGTTTATAGACGGTGATAAGAACTTAACATCAGAAAGTCAATTCTTCTTAAAAACGTTCAAAATCTAGTCACAATCTCATGTCACCGACAATCAATGTCAAAAAATGTAGGTAAATTAGAGGAAATTTTGACAGAATGAGACTGAAATTAAATTGCGATAATTTCTAAAAGTAACCTCGGTGTCTGTATTTGTGCCCGGTTGATGGCAAGAGGCTTGCCCCCTATTACATGGGTCTCAAACATAACTGGCGAAATGTGGGAATACTAATAGGTACCTACATCTCTGCCTTACCCTTCGGGGATTACCTATAGGCGTGATTTTGTGTTCTAAAAGTCAGTTGAATTGCTATCTGGTGGATCGTCGATTCGTTTGCCGAAAATGACGTAAATAATTCTCATACCTTGATGCTAGGGCATACCTACCAATCAAACCAATCAATACATCGACGAAGTACCTGCCTAAAAATAAATCATCTCATTAAAAGTAAAGCTAACAAGAAGCCATACAAGTACACTTCGTATAAAAGCTTTCTCGCTACTAATTAAATGTTCAAATGATAATATTCCTTATTGAAACACAATCCTCTTAAGTAGCTCGTCAAATTACGTTTACTGGAAATATCTATTAAAAGTTTGTCGTAATATTACTTCAGAACCCACGGCCTTAGAGCTCAGACTTCGAAGTTCTCGGGAAATTTTGAGTTAGTAAGGTTTCAGAACTTGTGCAGGATTTAAAGGAAAATTTTCTGCAGTTATTTGTGGATTGCAGTCTTGTGACTTGTGTGAGAGATAATGGCGTCTTATACAACTTTGTTCACGTTAACACGGTAAAATTTTAATGGTTGTTTTCTCGCGGTGGATCGGTTTGTCTTTTGTACCTACTAGTAGGTACTTAGTAAAACTTAAAAAATACTATAATTAAAAAAAATACCGCGACAGCTAAAAACTAGAATTTAAAGTTATTGTTTTATTTATTCGGTATAAATGACTTATATAAAATATCAAAAGAAAAGTCACAACTAGTCTCGAATTCTGTTTAGTCTAATTTTCCCAATAATTTAGTCGGGAAAAAATTAAGTTTTTTTTTGTTTTAAGTGTGTATCTAGGTAGGTACGGAATTTCTCAGCAGCAGCCTCGGAGTCTGGATTTGGGCAATATGTTCGCCCCCTATTATGTAGGTACATGGGACTTAAAAAATATTGTTAGCGTAATGTGGGTCTACTAATGGGAGTAATGGGTACACCGCTGCCTAACCCTTAGGGAATTACAGCCGTGATGATATGTTATGTTATGTAGGTACCTACAATTACATACAACATTCTTGACAATTCAAAAATGACTGTAACTGGTCTAATTGAAATAAATGTTTTGACCTTAACTTTAACTAAATATACACAAAAAAAAAATATATACACATATCCTTAAAATAATTAAGTAATCTTTGCTTCTCACGAAAATTAACCCTTCGCCTCTAACTATAGAGGTGATTATAACCTTGCACGTTATCTAACACGATACCTCTCCACACTTTAATTAAGCAAAGCCATTGCTAACGTCCACGGTAACCTGAGTCTAACAACATTGATGAACGTCTTGCGTCCAATTGGAGCAATGGACGCAAGACGCAGTATTCTCGTATTTCAATAGAACTGTTTGTCTTAGGTATAGGTAGGTACGTATCTACTTTATCTATATCTACTACGTGTATGCGGTATGCAGTGTGTTTATTGATTTGCTAGCACATCAAAGTGGTTGCGGTCTTTGTTCGAAAGAGTCATCGCGGCCCTAGAACTGGCATTAGGAGGAACACGGATGGGTTTTAGTCAGTAAGAGATTGACACTCCCTTCCGCTCCGCCCAGAACGGAAGAAGTCATTTAAAGATTTCACATGCTTAAAAAAAAGCACGTTAAAGTAGAGAACAGCACTAGGTATATTAATATTAATAAATAAGTAGCAGTAGTCTTTGTTATTTCGTTTTTAACTTTATTGTGTACATACGTAGTTTTTGTTGCCTTTTATTTGTGTCATTTTGTGTGTAAATCTTTTGTGTGTTATGTGGAGATCTTAAATAAATAACTATTGTGTCATAATGTTTTTAGTAAGTGTACTTATTAGTAAACATTAGTGATAGGTAATATTAGTTACTAATAGTAATTAGAAGTAATATTATTCCTGACTTAAAAATGTAATAATTGATATTCATTTAAGTATTTTTAACATTATATTATTAAATATTGACATTAAATTAACCAAATATAAAATAAGTAGTATTTATAAAACTTGACAATGTAGTTATTCAAAAGTTACAAAAATATCATTCTTATTAAAAATTTAATATTTTCGGATTGTAAACTTAATTAGTTGTGGTGATCTGTGCTCCTGCCTTCTCTGTATGAGAAGAGGACCTGAGAAATAATAATATGCTGGTATTATAATGAACCATATGTACTCAGAAATAAATAATTATATTTAAATAAAAACAAATTCCGTACATATTTATCGTAATATCTTTATATATACAACAAACCTATCGTCATAATATAATGTTAACATGCACAAATCTGCTTTATAACACTGTAAAGCTAATCCTTAAGCCTTTGATGGAGCTACAGTCTAAACGGAGCGCATCCAAACTCTAAATGGACTATATTCAACACTATTCAACAGTACTAAACATCAACCTTCAATTTGATACAGCATCAAAACCGTTCGTCATAAATATAATTTAATAATAATAACAATAAACCATTATTTCAGGCAACTAATGCCCATAAAACACAAATACATAAATACGTACAATGACTATAAACTAATACATATTTTAAACAATAAACTTATAAAACAGACATGAAAATACACTTATAGGAGTCAAAAGTCATGTTCTTCCCATGATTACGATTATATTTCATATTATTGACTAGCTTTTGCCCGCGTCTTCGTCTGCGTCAAAGTTAGTTTCTCCATACACACTTTGGACTGCTGTTTCATCCCCTTGGGGGTACATTTTGAAAAATTCTTTCTTATTGTATAACGTAATTAGACAAAGAACACGCCCTCCAAGTTTCAGGTCTCTACGATCAGCGGTTTAGGCGTCAGTCAGTCAGTCATTCAGGACAAAGCATTTTAAATATATAGATTTGTATTGAGAATGAGTAGCACATCTCCTTGAATTTGGCGAATATGCAATACCGCACCATGTATTTACTTTACGTATGCAAACCAAGTTGAATATTATATATTAAAATTATTTTGTTTGTCAGGGGTCATGTCTTTATAGAAATTCGGTAGGTATCTTGATTATACAGAACTACAAGTATTACCGACCAATCAACGAAGCTTAAATCTAATCTAACCTCTCCTTTTTACTATAATGTTTTTGCCATCTTCTACCTCTACGAAATTTCGTAGCATATTACCAATCATATTAATATGGCGTAGCTGCTACGCCAACCTGACTACGCACATGGACACGTAATAAGTGATTTGAAAGAGAAAAGAAAAAGGGGACGATGTTCTACAACCTACGTCAGTGAGAATGACCTTTAATAAGAATGACGTAGGGCAGGGATTTAGCACCAATGGCACGCGTGCCAATTGTTGCACGCGACAAAATAATTCGGGCACGCTAACAATTGACAAATCCATGTATTTCATATTCATTTATTTGCATACCATCATGTGTATAAAGATGTTAAAACAGTTATGGGACTTGTTAGGGTACAGCAATATTGTAAGTAAGTACAATAAAATAAAAAAATTTTTCTTACAAATATAATTATCATTATTTTATTTTATATAATTACTTTCTTTTCTTATTAGTTGAATCCAATTTAGAACAAAAGAAATCACACTAACCTTATTATTGAAATACACATAAAAAGTATAAATTACGATTCTTGAACTTACGAGTTCAAAAAAAAAGAATTTATAGCACCTAGTTTCATTTTTCACCATTATAATATCAAGTTTCTTTGGCGGTACGTCATAGTCACATTATAATGTTTTGACATAGAATAGCACATTCTCCAATAAAGGTTTGCCATACCTGACGTAAGGTGTACAATACGATCACAGTCTACAAAATAATGCATATTAAACGATGTCTAAGCTTACGTAAAACTGTGAAAAATTAACTGTTTTTTTACGGCTCCAAAGGTACTCAGAAGGTCTAAACAAAGCCCTATTGTACTCGCTCATCCATCCGTCCGTCTGTCTGTCTGAAACAGTGCTGTATCGTTATAGGTAGACACTTGAAATTTCCACAGAGTGTTTGCTGTGGCTGCTATAACAAAAAGTAATAAACATAAAATAAACATAACACACCATCACGCCTGTAATTCCCGAAGGGTTAGGCAGAGATGTACCCATTAGTGCACCTACTAATGGGTACACCTCTGCCTAAACCTTCGCTAGTTATGTTTTAGTCCTATGTAATAGGGGGCGAGCCTATTGCTATCAACCAGGCACAAATTCTGACTCCGAGGTTGCTACTGAGGAATTCCTGATGGAAAAACCCAATAACACAACATAAAATAAAGCCTAAAAATTAACTATCTACAATAAAGATGGTGGTTGATTCCTCTCTGTATCCAGACTTAGTACAGCTAATAAAGCCATGTCTCACAAAGCTAGTAGGAAATAGGTATACAAATAAATAAAATTGTAATGTCTGTTTGTAATGTCCAAATAACTACATTTTGCAAAATAAATATGTATGTTTCCACGGTACAAAAAAAACAGGTTTTTTTTTATATTTTTTTCTGTCTGCCTGTTTGTTCCAGCTTATCACCGATAGGCTAAACCAGCTTTTATGAGACTTTTACGGTCAGATAGCTGATGAAAAGCATAACTAAGCCTTCTTTTATTTTAGAAAAATAAAAAATATTTTAGTTATATTAAAAGAAAATGAAATCCCATAATAACCAAAGTCGCAGGCTTAAGCCAGTCTTATAATATGAATAAAGAAGTTTTTGCCAAACAAAGCTTCCCTTTTATCGTGACAACGGTTAAAACCGGACAGAAATTAAAAACTTGGAAGGCTAATTAAATTGGAAAGGCTTTATTTTTTTTTGCAATTATATTATCTTTCCTTTCCCTTTGACTTCTTTGTGAGACAAGTATGTAGATATTGGTGCCGATTCTCTTGGTCACAAACTAAACTAAAATTAGACTATTTCCATCTTTTTCTGTCCAATAAAACAAGGAAGAGACTAATGTAAATAAGAGCTGTCAAATTTAGTCAATCTGACACATCCATACAATTATAGTTGGCATCTTAAAACGTATGGATTACAAATACGGAGAAGTACAAGGCAAAACTAATTTGATATCGCTATCTTAGTTCTTTAATGTCACCGTCCTTTCCTTTCGCTGTATGTTAGTAAGAGATGTCAATTCTCTAAATTTAGTCTAGTTTGTGAACAAGGGAATCGGCACCATTAGTTATTCAACACAGCTAACTACTCTAATTACTTTTCTCTTCACAGAAATTTAATAAAGTCACAAATATGTATGTATACCGTAAAATGAACTTAAAGAATTTCATTACAAATTGTACACGTTGCTATGTGATCAATCTAACTGAAGAACAAAGGAAAGTAAACTCTATAATTGAGGAATATGTTCGAAAATTGAGTGCAGGGAAATGTAATAGGAGATAAATCCAATGTGTAGGTGCTCCATGTTTGGGAGCTTTAAAGGAACTATTCCCAGAATTGTAACATGAAATTCACGAACATTGAATGCGTAAAGTTCAGCTGTAATATAAGACCTAAAGTCATTAGGCATTTCCGAGTAAACAGACAACGAATGTTTATGAAAATGTTATTTTTCGGAGCAAATAGAAAGAGTTGTATAATTTATAATCCTCGTTTCTATACTTTATTAGATAGGTACATGTATTTTATTTGTACATGTATAGTAAGTATGTAGAATTTTAAGAATTTTAATTATTTTGTATAACACAAGAGTGGAGCCCTGACACAGTAAGACGGGGTCGCGGCAGACCGAGAAGAAGATGAGAAGAGGACGCCTTGGATGGCTTCCTCAGGAACTGGCGAGAGGAGGCATAACACAGAGGAAAGTGGAAGGAATGGGGGAGGGCCTTGCCCAGCAATGGGACAGTAACGGCTAATAAAAAAAAATATTTTGTACTTGAGTACACTTCATTTTATTCATACAAAATTTTGGGTACTTCTTATTTAAATCTCTAATTTTGTAGCTCGTACAATAACTTGCACCTACCATGTTATCTCTTCACCACCTCTGGTTGACTGTTAGAGAATGCCTAAGGCATTAAATCCGCCTTTGTACTTTTGTTGCATAAAGTTTAAATACATTAAAATTTTCACCGAAAACGTGGAATTAATATTCATATTAGTTGTAGTGAAAATAACTGCGGGCGGGGTATTGATCGTGGCTTTTAAAACTGGGCATATACCACGCACACACACATTTACACGTGTATACAGTAGTACATAAGTACTGGTGTATAAACGAGAGCTTTTGACTGAAAGCCCGCGATATTTTCACTAGATTCTGACCGCGCTGTTGCCCGTGTGGTTTTTTCACGTGCTTTAAGGTACTGCTTTGCTCCCGTGGGTAGTAGCGTGATGTTATATAGCCTATACTATTCCTCATGAATCTGATTATCAAATACACACTTCGGTTACACCACTGCCTTACCCTTCGGGGATTACAAGCGTAATGTTATGTATATACAAAAATATTTGTTCCAATCTAATTGGTAGTTTTAAAAGATTAGCGCGTTAAAAAAACAAACAAACAAAGAATATTCAGCCATAATTATTATATTAGTATAGCTAATAGATTAATACTGGGTTCAATTTGTGATGAAACAAAGAGATATTTACTAATGGCACAGATAATAATATAATACTACCAATGGGCAGCTGACAAATTTTCTGCGTATGTAGAGTACCTATAGCTCATTATCAACGGCTTTAAAATATGTTGGTACCAAATCAGGTCACAGAAATTTAACCGTATCTACTTTAAAAAGCCGCGCCGCGACTATCATCAGCTGGTCTATTCTGTTAATTTTGGTGAAGTGAGCTTGAGATGAGCTGTCATGCTACACATGCTAAAGACAACTCACCTCAAAGTAAATAATATTCATAATATCAGCCTATGATTGTCCCAAAAACGGCTGAACCAATTTCACTAATTCTTTTTTTCTTGTGTTTCTTATTGTAAGAAGAAGGTACTTGTAAAAGAAAATTAAAAATAAAAGAAAAAATAATATGGCGCTACGAAGCTCGCCAGATCAAATAGTAAATAAAGATTAAATGGATAAAAATCATCGAATAATTTTCCCCCAAACAATACCAATACAGGAATTATCCTGAAAGTCTCTGTAACATATCCTCCCCAACAAGGACACGCAGATCACAAGGCATTCCTGACATAATCGCGACGCAGACGATGCATCAATCTCAGTAAGATTGCGTACGTGACTACGGTGATCCTTCATTCTGGCAGTTAGGGGCCCATAGTAGCCGTATCTGGTGTCTCGTTATTGCAGTTTGATTAGGACATGGGATTGGTTTATGTCGATGACGATATCGGGTTTTTACGCATTAGGTTTTAAACTTGTATTCATCTTCTTTCTACCCTTGCCCATGTATAAGATAATAAATAATAATTAATATCTTGGGACAACTCACACACGGCTATCTGATCCCAAGCTAAGCAGAGCTTGTGCTATGGTAACCAGACTACTGATATACATACTTATATAATTTATAAATACATACATATTATCGATAAATCACACCCAGGCACAGAACTAACAATCATGCTCATCACACAAAGTTTGTCCTGGGTGGGAATCGAACCCACGACCTCCGGCTTAGCAGGGCCACTAACCACTAGACCAACAGGCCCGTCGAATCAAAAGTCAGATACTAGCCTTTGCCCGCGACTTCGTCCGCATAAATGTCAGTTATCACGGATGCAGACGAAGTCGCGTCTAATATTCACTTTCAACCAACCTATTAAAGTTTTATAAAAAAAATTGTTTCGGTAACAAAGACGTTTTTATTATCTCAATTAATAAGGTCTTAAAATAAAAAATACCCGTGGGGCTTACAACAACCAATTTCCCAAGAAAATTTAATAAAACTAGAAATTTTTAAAATCTCGGTTTTGTCCCTAATAATACGGCCACCCACTGTATATTGAGATGACATTACCGTTAAACAATTGGTGGTTCATGGCAAGACAAAAGATTGGTCAAACTGTCCCTCAATACTAAAACGTTAAAAACGACGCTTCAACCATTTTATTTCACCTGTCCTTCACAAAAGCTTACCTGGGACGTTATATAAAAACGGACCAATTAGAAGGATCCAGACAGATCAAAAACGAACCAGAATAGATACAGCTTTTTGCAACGAAGGTACCTACAAACTGTGTAGTTTCGATACTGTGAAACTGTGAAAGCTTTGCCAGACACGTCACGCCATCTGTCGGGAGTATCAGGAAAAGCTTTTAAATTATAAATGGCGTAGTGTAGCGAAATCATGAGTGTTTGTTGTTTTTCGTTACCTCTATTGATATAGTGAAAGATATTTTTAGTTATAATTACTGTGTTTTCATTTTATTTTTGTATCTAGCTTACAACTAGATACAAAAATAAAATGAAACTACCTATACCTTCTCGGTATTATATTATTTTGGTAGAAAAGAATAGGTGTTTATTTTGTGTTTGGTTTTAAGTTGAAGCTTGGTACATATATATTTAATAGGTAGGTAAAACTATGGTATACTCAGTTATTAAGCTGTAATAAAAGGAGCTGGGTAGATTGTTATGTTTAGTAGGAAATGTGCTATTTTGTCACGCATTTATATTATAGCCGGCGATTATAGCCGAAGTATTAGATATCGAAATTTCATAAAAATAATTAGAGTACGGTATTCAGCTTCAATAATGTTTGGGACAAGCACAAGATTCCTGTAATTACCTAACTACCTATATTTAGTTAAGTAGATAGGTACTGTAGTAATACGACGCGCAATTACTAGTGGTCTCGGGATCAATCAATCTACTTGGAATGAGGGACTGCATATATGATTATTTACGTATTTTGACTTAGTTGATTATTATTATTTTTTATTTAATTAAATATTATCTGTCAGCTTTCGGGACTGACCGTCAAGTCTTTTTTAATTTTTTTTACATAACATCATAATACTACGCCTGCAATACCCGAAGGGCTAGGCAGAGTTGTACCCATTAGTACACCCACATTTTGCCAGTTATATTTTTTTAAATAAATGAGGTTTTATACAGCTCATTCTCATCTAGCCAGAGTCTCAAAAATATCTAAATAGCTAGCTTTAACATAATAACAACAAATACCCAAAAACAGCAAAACAAATCATCCATTAGCTGTGAACTCATCGTGATTGGGGAACTATTAAAAATTCCTGTAATTTTCAGACTGAAATACTAGTTAAGCCAGATTAACGCTGCAACGTATAAAATAATCCTGGCCGGAGTGCTTCGTGTTCATATTAAGGCCGCTCCGAAACACGTTGAAAATTAATCGGGATTTTCGAACTTAATTGGCTGGCGGCAATATAACCAATAATGGAAACCTATATCAATATGTACCTACGTACTGCATCAGCCCTTAAAATAGATTATTTCTGACACAATACTTTAATCTATCTCTATCTTCTTATTATAAAATAAAAACTCTATGGGGCACAGTAAATTTTTACACGACTGCCCCAAAAATAGGAATGTTATGTGTTCAGGGTTAATGTAAGTATGTATGTATGTGAGTTTCTTTATTCCACCATAACTTTTAAACGCCTGAGCCGATTTAGATGTATGGGGTATCGTTACAATCCAAATCCCCAATTAATAAAAAAAATGAAAAGAGACCGATGTGTCACTTTAATACATAAATGAATACCAGCCTCAATTTTTTTTTTTTTAATGAATCTGGTCTTGTCTATGTTTATCATCTAGTATTTGACAAGTAGATTTGAAAAATATATAACTCTGTAAATAAAAACGTCATAAAACAAACTGTCGAGTAAACAAAGTACACAAATGTGCAATTTTTGCAGTCGTGTTTTTATTTTTTTAATTATAGTAGATTGTTAAGTAAGTAGACAGAGGAAGGGCGGTTAATTAATTTGAAAACAAAAATTTTTTTATAGGATGTAAAATAATTCGAACCCAATAATATGTGTAAATAATTCAATAATAATTCAGCTTAGGTATTATTGAATTATTTTAAATTAAATAATTAAATAATTTATATAATATGCAAGTCTATCTATTTAATTATTATTTATTTCATTATATTAAATACTGTTTGTTTGTTCCCGCTGTCTGTATGCTTTGATGTTTTGAACTACGCACCGCATTTAAATGCGGTTTTCATCAATAGATAGTGATTTAAGAGGAAGGTTTGTACGTATAGTTAGTATCTATATTGCACCCGTGTGAAGCTGGGGCGTGTCGCTATAGTATTTTATACAAGGTTCTGCCTGCGACTTCGTCCGCGTTAAAGTTGATATTATAATTATTATGCCGAGATTAAAAGTAGCCTTTGTGCTATTAGGCTACAAAATAAAGGTTATTCTTAAATCAAATTGTTTCCATTCACGATATGGCTCATTGTCTGTACACAAGTTGATATGAAGAAGTATATACAAATAAAACCATAATCACTACGTATTTTAATTACAAAAAAATAATTAGTAATAATAATAATCCCAATTTTATTAGCTCCCAATTTGTGAAAAGTCCTTAAAAAACCTACCTGTACCGCCATCTAGCGGAAATTATCAAAAGTGTCTATTCGTGTTAGTTCGAGTCTCACAACAGAGATGTCGCTGTTGTCAATATTGATAATATAAGGCTGTGTTTACATTGCCTTGCCGAGTTGATTAATTATAACAAGAATAGTCTAGAAGAGTTCTGAAAATATGAATACTTGCTCAATTAGGTCTGTTTACTTTGTTAATTAGGCTTACTTTTATTCTGAGTATTGTGCAATACGTAACCCAGAATACCAGTTGGCTGAATAAATAGTACTTATAAGTATCCAAACACTTTTAGTATACTCATCTTCTCGCTCTAGATGATTTACTTCAACAGTAAAGTACCTCCATTCCAATTAGCGACAATTTCATTGACAAGATTCGGACCAAACATCGAAATCGGTTTAGTGGCTAAACGTAATAGATAGACAAAGTTACTTTCGCTTTTATAATATTACCTATAGTATACTGATTGGTTTGCTATTAACAAAATATGCTATGCACTACAGTGCATATTTGTTAAAATTTCATTTGAAAATTTTTAAATACGGCAGCCCTGGAACGCTAAGGGCATTAGGAGGAACACGGATGAGTTTTAGTCAGAAGGAGTATGACACTTCCTTCTGCTCCGCCCAGAGCGTAAGAAGTCATTTGATGGTTTCGTAACCTTAAAAAAAAAAACAAATATTTATTAATATTTGTTGACCATTTTCTAAGTATACTTCTGTTGTTTTCCCTATAAAACGTTGAGTGGTACATATTATCAAAAGCTTTACTCTCTAAGTACCAAAACATTTATTAATTTTGCGTTATAACCGCAGAACGGAAAAAACAGTTTAGAACCATGTCAAATTAAATTATTGTGCTATCACAAAAATCACTCGAGTGGAAAAATCAAAAAGCAATTTGAACGAACAAATAAGCGAAAAATTTTTAAAGGCGCTCCCTCACTTGGAGCATTCGCTTGTAATGTAACGTTACAGAATCAAGCATTGCATCAGTGAGGGAGGAGAATTGAGCATTACAGTGCGCAATCTGTAAAGATGGGTACCGGTATAACGGGCCGTAATGTATCATTCGCAGCGAGCATGTTACGTTACGCCGTGTTCTACGTGTAACATGCTCGTTTCGAACTCTTTGCTCGCTCGTGCTCCAGATTCATTGCCATTCATAGTCAAAATGTCGGAAGAGGAACTTGTGTTGGGATCTTTCATTGTACTCAATTATGGAATAAACCAAATGAAGAAGGAAAATTGAAATGTTATTGGATAATATCAATCTTGTTTGAAAACAGAAACCCGATGTACCTAGAATCGACGCTTGTACCACGTGCTCTCATGACGACTAGCTGCGACGTATTGACTGAAGCGCGTAACACAAGTATTGTAGTAGTGTGTAGTAGTAATGTGTAGTAGTAGGCACTGGAGTGCAGCACTCCAGCGAACAACGAGCCGCTCGTTGCTCGTAACGAGCTCACTTTGTTTCCCCGTACTAACTGCACGAACGCTCTCTGTGTAACACGTTACATTACGTGCGCCGGTCTGTACCCCGCTTTACGTTGGTGAGGGAAGAAAACAGAACATTACAGTGCGCAAATTGATGATACAATGTGATGACACATTCAAAGTCTAAGTCGAAACATTTATTTCAATAAGACCATGGTGTCGGTCAGTTGGTCAGGAAGTTGAAGCTAGTTGTATTGTATCATCAATTTGCGCATATTGGTGCAACTTGTACCTTAAAAAAGCTTTTTTACAAAAAAAGATCACCGCCTTCAAAAACCACAAAATAAAAAATAACTTTAGCTTGGAAGTCGGCGGCTTTGGTTTTGTTTCTTGTTATGTAGGTATTGCCACCGACTTCCAAGCTAAAGTTATTTTTTATTTTGTGGTTTTTGAAGGCGGTGATCTTTTTTTGTAAAAAAGCTTTTTATTTTTCACTTTTTAGTGCTTGTGTGTTAATGTTTAAAATCCTTACATAAAGCCCTTTCAAACAATACCTCACACGATATATTTAATTTTGGAAAGTGGTAGGAGGGGGGTTGACGTACCCCCTCCCCATTTCCTTTAGTCAGTCATCGACTACACGTATAAACAAAGCAATTTTTCTTGTTACGGCGGTTCTGCTGTAATTTTATAAGGAGTTCCGTTCCATATCTCCAAAGTTCATCATCAGATCATGACAATATTTCTATGGGACCTATTCGGGACTATACTCTTTCAAACAAAAAAAGAATCATCCAAATCGATTCATAATTGGCGGAGTAATCGCTGAACAAATATACAAAAAAAAAAAAAAAAAAAAAAAAAAACATACGCGTCGAATTGAGAACCTCCTCCTTTTTGAAGTCGGTTGAAAAGCGCACCGAAGGTCCACCCTTCGGGTATTGAACACTACCTATAAATTAAGTTTAAAAACAATTTCGTCTCTTTATGCCAAGCTTCTTTACGCTGTCGGAACCACCACAGCAAGGATCTACACCTCTGCCTAACCCTTCGGGGATTACAGGCGTGATGTTATGTAAGTAAGAAGACTGTTTACTTATCTCTTTTGTGAACTGTACCCATTTGTAATAATAAAATAAAATCAATCGATACAAGATGAACGGCACCCACACATACGTAGTCTCCAGCTGTCGCTAACTTTTCGAACGTGTCGATTCGGAACGAAAACGAAATGAAAATTGAATTTACAATGTTCCCTCACAAGAAACTCGATAAGTGTATTTTATTTGAAAAACCTTTTGCTCGTAACAAGTGACAAATTCTAGTGAGTTCACCATTTAAGGCAGGGCTGTGCAACCCAGTCACGATCTCGGGCCAATACTAATCAGTAAATAGATAGGGTCACAGAAAAAAATCTAAAATTAAACAAAAAATTGGCTCGTTAGTTTAGTGGTCGCAAAGTGCGAATACTGAGCATGAGGTCTTGGGTTACGATTCCCAGGTCTGGCAAAGTGTTATTGGGTTTTTTCATCAGTAATTTCTTAGTAGCAGCCTCGGAGTCTGGATTTGTGCCCGGTCGATGACAATAGGCCCGCCCTTTGTTATATGGAACTTAAAGATAATAAACACACAGTTCGGTTCACATAATAATTAATAAACGCGCATTTCGGGAATTCCTCAAATAATAGTGACAGTAAACTAGTTGCCTTACGAACAATAACATCAATTTCATTAATGTATTTGGAAAACCATACGAAAAAAATCAAATATAATTGTACCACTAGATACTTATAAAAGATTTTCGTATTACAGTTGATTAAAAACACGGCGCGGGGCGCACAAGGATAAGCCACGAGCTAGACGCGGCCTGCGGGCCTTACTTTGGACAGCTCTGGTATGAGTCTGCTGAATATTTAATTCAGCTGACTGAATTGACATTGATTTTTAGTCGTTAAGCAAGTTTTGTTGATGTTTAAAAAAATGGGTCTAATAATTATTCCAGGTTTCCTTAGGATATATATCATCATATATACTATATCCTTAAGATATATCCTTAGGATATTCCTTATATTCATCAATCTGGCGGCACATTAATAATAATAATCTTTATTGATACAAAAACCTTTGACATTTTATAACAGGAGAATACATAGATTGGTTAACTAAATGTCATACGGATAATGTAAACTAGGAGTTATTGAATTACTTTGAAGTACTTAGTTAGTCATCGGCATTATGCTGAGCGTCGGCCGTTTCGAGCGGTAGTGGCGCAAATTACCGTTCAATACACTTAAGTTTTAATTTTCTATTATGTATTTCGTTTTTAGATTTAGTACCACGGTGCCGATTCCGTTGTTCACAAACTAGACTAAATTTAGAGAATTGACATCTCTTGCTAACATACAGCGAAAGGAAAGGACGGTGACATTCCGTGACATTAAAGAACTAAGTTTGTACTGAACCATGTCAAATTAGTTTTGCCTTGAACTTCTCCGTATTTTTAATCCATACGTTTTAAGATGTCAACTATAATTGTATGGATGTATCAGATTGACTAAATTTGACAGCTCTTATTTACATTAGTCTCCTTTTTATTGGACAGAAAAAGATGGAAATAGTCTAATTTTAGTTTAGTTTTTGACCAAGAGAATCGGCACGTCTTGTTTCGGGCTGCTAAAATATTGTTTTGTATTGTGCGTCACTTTCGCGTGAATAAAAAGTTTCTTTTTCTTTCTTCTTTCTTCCATCAGTCAGTTATTCATTTGTTAACATACAATAAAATAGTTGCTATTAAGAATTAATTAATAATTATAGTAAACATCAAAAAACGTAATTAATCGAATTATCGAGAGATTGTGGGTTGACTCGTTTAGACAGAACTCAGTTTTTGTTAAGTTGAGCAGAAAATATCGAACAAAATGAACCGAACTAAGAAACCATTAAAAGAATCGTGCTTAAAAGAAAAACTTTCCGCTTGATAAAGTTTGTAAAAACTCTGTGAAAAGAGATGCTATAAATCACAGTTGATTTTGGTGAACTTCGCGTGGGTACAGACAACAAAAGAGATAGGTATGCAGGGTGGTCAGATATAGTTGAAGTTTTCTTAGGAATCGAAGGATATCTTGACTAAAACGTTTGTTTTCAATCATTTTAAAAGAATATACAATAATTAACTCAAACATAAAACCTAAGAGTAAATAAAATTAAAAAATATTTACAATTATTAAAAAAGACAGAAGGGCGCAATCTCTTCAAGTCAATGGGGCAAGTGCCCAAAAGACTGACAGCATTGCCACGTTGTATTGCAAAGCTGATTCTTTGGCCTAAGAAGAGGCCAGCCCTCTGGTCATGTGAAGAGTCGACCAGTCGCTTAGTGATGTCCCGAAAAACTAGGTGAGCGCTCGGACCCCATGGCCCCAGTATTTCAACCCCAAACGGCTCAAACACATAACTTCCAAGAAGGTTTATTTTCTACTTTTTAAATTAACCCTTCGGAGACTACAGGCGTGATGTTATGATATGTTTCTTAAAATTCCGTAGACAGCATAATATCCATTGATTTATCTACAAACAAATCGGTTGTTTGGGGTAAACAACACTTGTGGCAAGCCTAATTAAGTACCCAATGCTCCCCAATGGCCCCAAACAAATAGTGGGGGCCGAAATTAGGAGTTCGTGTGTGCTTGTTTGTACTGGGCTAAGATTATTGATACCCAAACGTAGGTACCTACCCATTTATGTATATATTTCCAATGCTGATGACATAGTCCAGTCAAATAAGACTTTGAAGGTTACAATAATTCCCATAGAGCTGAAAATTGGTATGAATGTTCAGAATACCATTATAAATGAATTGTGAAAAGTCCCCATCAATCCCCCTTGTGCAAAAATTTTTATTGATGGTGAAAGTTTGCAAAAATAGGTTTTTTGCGTTTTTCAGCTAAACGGTGAATTTTACAGCAAAAATAGTTCAGACAAAAATTGTAGATCATCCGATTCTCTACAAAAAATGTATCTACACTTTTTTTCATAAGTATTGCCATTTCCGTGATAAAGCGGTTGAAAGAATTGAAAAAAATATTTTATTCGTAATATGCACACGTTTCCACACCACCTATGAGGTAGTGTGCTTGGCGCTTTTTCATTATCTGCTACATATTGAATAAATGTGCCAGTTTCAGGTGATAAGATATGAGGTGGACGATGAAAAACTGCTGCTGCCTCGTACATCATCGTATCATTATAAGATGCGCACAAACCAAAAGATGAAAAAATTTGTATAAGCCTTTTCGATCCAAATCGCCGATGAAAAAAAACGGAGAGACCCAATTGTAATTTGGACTTGAAAGACCTAGGCCGAACAGCACTCATAATACTATGGCTAATATTCGTGCATACTAATTGTAAATGTTCTAAATTGGAGCGTTTATTTTTTTAAATGACCTTCTCTAAGAAATAAGTCAGTGACTTTGCAATGTCTGTATCAATATCTTCAAACATACGACCTGGTGGAGGATAATTAGAATTATCTAACACTGCACATTGAATATCCTCTCGAATAATTGCTGCTGCAGCTTCTAAGATGCGAAATCGCTCTTCTTTTTTATCGGTTTTTTTTTTCGTACCAAGCTTGATTTAAAATTCATGGTGACTATCATTAAACATACGAATGTTGAGGATCCTGATTTTTCTGTAATAATAATTCTATCACCATACTCGAACTTCAATCGCATTTTAATGGTTCTGTTATCTATTGTTGATTTTTTACAAATACTTTTCAATTCGTCTAATGTGAATTGACAATCATCGCTATTTTCAATATACTTAAATATTTCTCTCATCGCAATATTTGTAGCTTCATCTTTAGGACGACCGACATTACCCCCAGTGGTCGGTTTCAGAAAAGAATTGTAGCAATCGTTATGATACTTAGCCTCGGCAGCGACTAAATCATATTCAAATTCAATTCGAGCAGCAACAGCTTTGGCTACATCATCACAACGAGTTTTAGCTATAGTTAGAATACTGTCTTTGAACGAAAGTGTAGTCACTTTAAAAATCTTACGTCGGTACTGATGTGCTTTTTTCTTCTCCAACTTCTCTCTTTTTTGTAGAGAATCGGATGATCTACAATTTTTGTCTGAACTATTTTTGCTGTAAAACTCACCGTTTAGCTGAAAAACGCGAAAAACCTATTTTTGCAAACTTTCACTATCAATAAATTTTTTTGCACAAGGGGGATTGATGGGGACTTTTCACAATTCATTTATAATGGTATTCTGAACATTCATACCAATTTTTAGCTCTATGGGAATTATTGTAACCTTACCTCTATTTTAAGGACTAATTTGACTGGACTAACAAGGCCTATAAGTTGATATATGTAAACAAATAAAATTGAAGTGTCTGTTTGTAAATTAATGTCGACATAACAGTATGAAAACAAGAAGACATTTTTCTTTGGTATAAAGAAATGTATTGTTTTAATTCTTTGTGTATCGGTCTGTCTGTTCCGGTTAATCTTCTAAACGGCTGGGCTGATTCTGACAGGACGAGATTTACGTAAATATCTGATGTTTAAAGAAGTGACTTATTCTTCTTTTATTTTGACGGGCCTGTTGGTCTAGTGGTTAGTGGCCCTGACTGCTAAGCCGGAGGTCGTGGGTTCGATTCCCACCCAGGACAAACTTTGTGTGATGAGCATGATTGTTGGTTCTGTGTCTGGGTGTGATTTATCTATAATATGTATGTATTTATAAATTATATAAGTATGTATATCAGTTGTCTGGTTACCATAACACAAGCTCTGCTTAGCTTGGGATCAGATAGCCGTGTGTGAGAGTTGTCCCATGATATTATGATATTATATATTATTTTAGAAAAAGAATTAGAGTAGGCACTGTCGTCACTGTGGCGTGACGTGGTACTGGGATATATTTATAACATACATAACATCACGCCTGTAATCCCCGAAGGGTTAGGCAGAGGTGCACCCATTAGTACACCCACATTTCGCCAGTTATGTTTTTAGTCCCATGTAATAGGGGGCGAGCCTATTGCCATCATCCGGGCACAAATCCAGACTCCGAGGCTGCTACTGAGAAATTCCTGTTGGAAAAACCCAATAACACTTTGCCCGACCTGGGAATCGAACCCAAGACCTCATGCACAGCAGTCGCACTTGCGACCACTAGACCAACGAGACAGTCGAGGCAACGAGGGGAGGATATATTTATATTATCTATTTACTTGATTGAGACTCTTATTATCCTTTAAACTTTATATATTCACTTTTAATTAAATTATATTTGTTAATACTAGTTCTTATTCTAGGCTTGACGGCCGCTGACACGCGATCTGCTTCTATTCTAAAATCAAAGTCATATTTATCTCATATCAAATAGTTTGCATATGGCTCAACCAGCCAGGGTCTCTACAGTACCGCGCAAGAAAAATGAAGCCTCTCAGATAACCAGCATTTACGCGGACGAAGTTGTGAACATAAGCCAGCAAGAAAGAAAGTAAACAAATGTCCGTAAAATGATAAATTAGTTTTTGTGAAGTGATAAAATCGCTTTTCTATCCTATCTGATCCATTAGGGGCCTGTTGAGTAGGTACTAAAGGGTGCAAAGTGATTTTTAATCGTTGTTTCAATAAAAAAACATGAGGCACTGTAGAACCTCTGGCTGGTTTAGCCATAACATCACGCCTGTAATCCCTGGTAAGGGATAGGCAGAAGTGTACCTAAAAACATACCCACATTTCCCCAGTTATGTTTTTATGTCCTATGTAATAAGTGGCGAGCCTATTTCCATCAACCAGGTACAAATTCAGACTCCGAGGCTGTTACTGAGAAATTCCTGATGGAACAACTCAACCTTACGCTTTGCACGCCTGATCTGGGAATCGAACCCAAGACCTCATGCTTAGCTGTCGCACTTTGCGACCACTAGAACAACGAGGCAGTCAAAGGACTAGTCGAGGTACTAATTTAGCTATTCAAACCGGTTTTTTTAAACGTTACTCCACACACTAAGAATTTCTCCTAAATCACAGATGCGTTTAAAAATAGGTAGGTACTTAATACACTAATAGCCAAACCCGGAACAACTATCAGTAGCCCAGTAGGCTATACAATTATTCGTTCCGTGCAGGAATCGAAATCGCGATATGCAGTGCAGCAGCCAGTCGCTCTGCCAAATGGTTTTGAATAGCAATACAGAGAGAAAAGAAGAAAAAGAAGAAGTAGATTAATGAAGGCCTTGCCCTGTATTAGGGCCTACCTACTCATCATCATCCTTTTCAAAGTCAAGTTTATTTAAATGCCGGGGTTACGGGACGTCTTAACAGGATACCGGGGCCCCGGAACGTAAAGGGCAACAGAAGGAACAGGGTGGTTTTTTAGTCAGTAAAAGTCTGACAGTCCCTTCCGCCTCACCCAGGGCGTAAGGAATCATTTGATGACTTTTAACAGCTAAAAAATAAAAGTTTATTTAAATAAGATCGCAGGTTTAATCCCCGTAGAAATTTGCCGTGTGAAACAGACAGTTTCAAGTCTCATACAAATACAATTAACTCTAACTCACGAGAACAAACATGAGTTAATGATATAATAATATCTCAATCTTGGCAAGACAAACGCACGTCTCTATGAAGCCAATTATCAGACAGTTAGGCTGATAATTACAAATCAAGACAATCAAACGTTTCATGAGTAGGCATGCGAACGACAATTAATTATTGAGAGATACGCAAGGGACCCTTCATTCTGATTAATTACGCTTAAGGCCATACAATTTACGACATCTAACTATGGAAATCAATTGTCTATAGTGCATTTGATTGCCGTAGATAGGTATGTATGGTGTCCAACCGAAAGTAGTTTCAAAGGCCGAAATCGAAACTTCGGCTTTGGTTTCAGTTTTGGCCGAAACCGAAACTTCCATAAACTTCCCGGAACGTAAAAGGAAATAGAAGGAACAGGGTGGTTTTTTAGTCAGTAAAAGTCTGACAGGCCGAAACCGAAACTTCCATAATATAAGGTCATGTTTTCGTGAGAAGATAATATAATAAATCTCAAACTAACGCATACAAAACATGCAAAGCAAGTCATGGGAGGACTCACGACTGTGTGCGGTAAAATTATACTTCGTCGCTTGAAGCTCAGTGCACCTCACATATCCGAATGCAGCGCGAATCCTGCCAAATGAATTAGTTACGGTTTCGGCCGGATGGCAGCCGAAACCAAAACTAAGCTGAGAAAAATAGGCCGAAACGGAAATCGAAAGTTAGCTTGGATTCTATACTTATGTAGATATATTGTTTTCAAAGTCAATCGAACTTAGAAAGTTACTAGACAGAATAATAATAAGATCAGATATTTCGTTTTGCAAATATGGGACAAGACTCCTCCGCTGTTCTTTTCTGATTAATTTCGTTGCGGGATTCATGACAGTTGAATCATTTATTCTGGACTCGTCGAGCTTTATTGCCTTGGCGCTTTACTGGTAGTCGCCACTGTTGATCTCGCTTGCAGGAGTTGCAGTGGCTTGAGAATAACGTGGAGGGTCTGCCCTAAAGAAAGAAAAATAATGGTTATAAGACATGGTGACATAAAAATATAATTAGCAACAGCCAGTAAATAGCAACACTCCAGTGATGCTAAATAGTAGTAGGTAGTACCTACATAATGAATTCCCCGACCGAATTTTGATTAAGGTAGTCATTTTCAATGAAGACTTCACAACAGAAGAGATAGTAGATTGGAAATCAGTGCAAACGTGTATGCAAAAACAAAGTCGCACTCCCTCTTTTTTCTCCGGGGAGGAATCAGGCGAAGAATCAACGGCTTACGTTCTTTACGGGGGTAGCATACCACCAACTTCCAAACTCCAGGCTGATACTGAGAAAATTCTAACGGAAAAAGCCAACAACACTTTGCATGACCTGATAATCTAACTCAAAACTTCTAGCAGTCGCACTAGTGACCACGAGACGAATTAGGCAGTGTGATATTCAAAAATAACATGGCTATATCGGGAAGGACATATTTCGCGTGTTCATTATCTTGTTTTAGACTACAACAATCGTAAAATGATGGATAATGATTAAGTACCCATAAAAAAAAAAAACATTAATCGAATAACTCATAGAAATCAATCAATCTTACGACCGAATATAAGTCATGATTAGTAAGGCCTAGAAGTGTTATTAATAAACTGCATAGTGGTTGAACCAATAAAACATAGGTAGGTACTCGAAATCACTAATACATACTTATAAACTTAAAAAAATAGAAAGGGAATCCTCGTATTTTTAACTACATACTTATTCTAATCTCCATTTAAATCTGTCAAAAATACCCATAGTTTACAAAAATATTTGACAAGCTTTTTAATTGTCGCTGAGATGAGATTGCGTAAAATGTTGTATGCTTTCTCAGCTGTCGACAGTCGCGCTAACTCAAAGCCAAATCGTTTATTTTAATTTGACCATTAAAAATACCATTTGAACGTCATTCACTACAAAAAAACAATTGAATCTCGTTGCGTTTTCCAAAACGCCATTTTGTATGGAAAATAATAAAAGTTTTACTATAAATTGCTCCAGGTATATTAATCCTCATTTCTCATCAATATTCTGTGAAGCCTCTTCATTGTTACCTTCGTCTCTAAACATGCTGAATTCAGCATCTTCTGAAATAGCAATCTAGGCCAATTTGCGGAGGATTATAACTTTGGTTTGCAAATGGCCGGAATAATTTCGTGCCCAATTTTGTTTCGCAAAGATTGAACAAAATGTAGGTAATCTTTAACCTTTTATTTACCCATGACCTTTCTAGACTTCTTTACCATCAAAGGACAACTGAGTAAGCAGAACTTTTTTGATGACTATGGGAATTTGAACTTTAGTTTCTAATTACTGAACCAGAAATTCCTTTGAAGTATATAATTATATGCTCAAGTAAGTTCAGAAAAGTCCTTTGTTTTAGACTGATTTTAAAAGTTGTGGGTTCTACTTTTATTGGTATTCTCTTATCCCTTGGTCCTTTTAAATTCGTGCTGACTTACGGTTCGTGTCATCGATTATGTAAGTAGGTGGATGAAGTGAAATAGTACCTTTAAGTATCTAGAGGCCTTTAGGTGCTTGATGCATGGCCAAAAGTGTCTTTCGGATAAATTGATGATGATATAAAGCAAGAAGATATTCCTAACTGTGCACTTCCTATGAAAGTTGTATTATTATAGACTAATATTATAAAGAGGTAGTTTGTTTGTTTTTTTTTTTGTTGATATTGATAGAAAACTACACAATTGTTGAATGTGATTGTATATGGGCGGGGCGGTATTTGAAGTAACATAAACATCACGCCTGTAATACCCGAAGGCTTAGGCAGAGGTGTACCTACCCATTACTACACCCACATTTCGCCAGTTATAATTGAAGTCTCATGTAATAGGGGGCGCTCCTATTGCCATCAACTGGACACAAATCCAGTCTCCGAGGCTGCTACTGAGAAATTTCTGACGGAAAAACCCAATAACACTTTGCCCGACCTGGGAATCGAACCTAAGACCTCAAACTCAGCTATTAAAAGTCCTCTGCTTAAAAAATCTTAAAAAATTTTGAAACTTTGACCTTCAATATCTTCGTATATAGCTCAATGGTGGTAAGAACTTGTAACTTTACTTTAAGTGTCGAGAACTCAAAAGTTCTGAAACTACCCATGAAACAACAATAGTTCCAGCACCACAATCATTTCTAAATTATTTTACGTACCTAACAAATAAAATTATGAAAGTATAATAGTCTTGGAAAGCACCTAAAGCTGTTGGTCCTTGTTGTCATTCCTAGATCTTTGACAGTCGATACAGGTAGTCCGAGAAGAGAAGAAGCCCGAAAATCTGACAACCAGTCTTACCAAGGGATATCGTGTTATCCAATTCACTCCTTGTAAAATACTGGTATTCAGCTGCATCTGGTACTACTGGAATCCGACTCCAAAATGTTAGGATAAGGCTAGGCAGATCATAAATCTAATTATGTTTCTGCACGACATCAAACAGAATTTATTCAAATTACATTACAATTAATAAAATATTCTTCCTTATTTAAATTATGTTAATTTTAGGATTAAGGATAAAACCGCAAAAAAAGTCATGTTCAGAAATTTCCGTAAAATAATTTAGAAATAATCGTCGTTTTATGAAATCACTTTTCAATCACTGAGACGAAAATGAAAAGTTAGGAAAAGAATCTCGTTAAGGTGCCTTCGTTCGTCCATGACAATGTAATTTCAGAGTAATCTTTATGTATTTGTCAGGTGAGGACAGAGATTTTAAATGAGGAGGAAAAAAAATTCTTCTGTCATCATTTTGATAAAAATTTTACTTTAATAATGACAGTATTGAATTGAAAACAGTACGCTGTACCCACTCCTTCATGCCACGACTTCGTCCGCGTGAATTTCTTACGGATCCCTAATCTAAATTGCCAATAAAATATGATTAGAATAGTCTATTGCACGCTGCGATAACTTAGCTTCCTACTAGCGTAATAATGTCTCAAAATCAGCAGTTCCGAAGATTAGCGCGTTCAAATAAAAAAGCGAGAGAATAGAGAAGAAGAAGATGATCCAACTAATATTATAAATGCGAAAGTAAGTTGGTTTGTTTGTTTGTTACCATTTTCCGCCTAAGACACTGAATCGATCATCCTGAAATTTTACATATACGTTGGCAGGTGTACAGGAACGAACATAGGGTATCTTTAATCCCGAAAAAAAGTACTGTTTTCGAGGGAAATCACAATAGCGTTCTTATGATCATAGATGGCGCCACGTGTCGTTTCGAATTGAAATGACATGGGTAAGTTTTTCCGCGTTTTCGTCTGTGTAAGCGATAACCAAAATTTACGCGAACGAAGTCGCGGGAAAAAGCTAGTATAATATATAGATTTTAGTGTTGTGCTGTGACACGATCGACGATTCATTGCGCATCTTCCATCGTTCCTACCTTCCATGTTCAACCGTACGGTATAGTAGAGAGGGTATAGTAATAATAGGACGGATGGCGGATATTGACTATTACGGTACAATATACCAAATTACTGAATTTCCGTTGATGTAACATCCTTTCCTTACCTACATAATAAATATAAATTATATTTGTTTATGATCTGAGATCCTAGAGACAACAGATCTACGTCATTTAATTGTCACACTGGCAAAGCAAGCAGTAAAATAGAAGGGCGAGAAATCGAGAATATCTAGTCTAAATATATTTATATTCATAGGTCCCTTACTCAACATAATCATTACGCATGTTATCACTGGCGAAATGGATGCGGATGTGCTACACCTCTGCGCTACCTTTCGGAGGTTACAGGCGTGAAAGTTTGTGTTTCTTGAATGTTATACAAACAAATACTTAAATCACTACCAAATATGTTAAAAACATTGAATTGTAAATTATTTAAAATCCAATTATATAAATGGCTCAATAATAAGAATTTCTATAATGTTAATGATTTTTTTAATATGAATTGCTTCTGGCTTTTCGACTGTAAATAATTGTTGGTTTAAGTTTGCATGCTTTAATTTTAGGCAGAACATGTTAGATCTCATATTTTATAATAACACCTTGTATATCATGTTTTAAGCAAATAAATATTTCTATTCTATTCTATTCTAATCCAACAGGAAAGCTTGAAAGTACGAATACGTTCTTAGATGTTGTTCATAATACCTAGTCTTATAAA
This sequence comes from Hoplodrina ambigua, assembly GCA_949774945.1. Lineage (NCBI taxonomy): Eukaryota > Metazoa > Arthropoda > Insecta > Lepidoptera > Noctuidae > Hoplodrina > Hoplodrina ambigua. The sequence continues at coordinate 9,911,334 of OX458980.1, read as the reverse complement.
GATGACGTGTTTGATAATACTGGGATCTTGGATTATTATTTAAGTTAGTAAGAAAAGGGAAACGCCAATTTGGTTGGTATTCAGTTTTTATAGGTTCTTATAATACCGACAGAAGAATCACGTTCTCTGTCCCTTTCACTCTTTGATAACGTATTGTATGGTGATTGGCTGTTCCACACCCAATTTTGTGGAACATGCAGAGCCATCAAAGGATTTATTACATAAATAATTCACTTTCGACGCATCACGCTGACTGTGTGCCCGCGTCACGTTACTGCACAAACCCAAACACATCGCGACTGTAGTTAATCTCTAGCGACACAGATGGCGCCACCTATAAACAACATGATTAAGCATTATTAGGTGTACGCCGATTCATTTATTATATCAGTTTTCTTTGGATAACTTACAGAAATGTTTTTTTATTAACGTTATAAACATTTTATTTGATATTTTCGGAAATATTAGTGTTTTAAAGGTGTATTACAGAAGAAAACCTCACTTATGCGAATGGATTTTAAAATATATATAAAAAATTAAAGATGTTAGTTAAGCTAAAACGAACTAGCCCCCGTCAATTTTGGATAATAACTAACATAACATCACGCCTATAATTCCCGAAGGGTTAGGCAGGGTTGTACCCATTAGTACACCCCCATTGGTTTTATGCATGTATGTAGTTTTAAATCTATTCTAATGGAATAGAATACATGGAAAAATAGAACAGATTTTTATTTGCGTAGATTGTAGGTAGTACATGACGATGCATAAGACGACATGACATGACAGCATGGCGTAAGTACACACAGCAAAACAGATAGGTATGCAGGGTCGTCAGATATAGTTGAAGTTTTCTTAGAAACTGATCGATGTCTTTGACTGAAACTTAACTTAATTAATGAACTGTTCATTATCTACGTTTTAAATTACATTACATTCGAAAAATGATATAAATGAAATAAGAAATTAACAAAATATACATATATATATATAATCCTTGTACGACCTACCTTAATTATTAATGAACACGTTAGGGACTACGCACACTTATTCGCTCCATTCAACTTTTGTCCATATAAAACGCTGATTTCGTATGAGACGCGTATTATGCGTCCGTTTAGCTTCCCGCGTCTGAACGCATGCGATACAAAATCGTTGTTTTCTATGGACAAAATCTGTTGGAGCTGATTAAGTGCGCGTAGTCCCTTAAGGTGCGTTCATGAATTAAATAATCAAGTAACTAAGTAATATCAATGAACATGAATGCAATTTTTTCATAAGTAGAAACTTATGTTATACCTTAGTGCTGCAGGCAATTTATTATCGAAAAAACATACGGGTAAAAGCTAGTTTCGAATACGTTTTGGAAGCTAAATTGATACACTGAATAACAAAAAACCCTTTTCAATAAAAGCATTCTTTTAAAACATAAATAAAAGAAAAGATTGTTTTTATTAAATGCGTCATTCCAACCATTGGGACAGTGATAAATAAGGGTTCTGTGAAAGTGGAAAAGGACCAACTGATTTTGGTCAATATCGTTATCTAACAAAATTGGAGTACATGGGTTCAGTAGTATTAATCAAACTGTGGACCACTTAGGAGGGAAGAAGTGTTTTTAGATGACTCAGTACCTACCCTAAAGTGGCCGGGGAATTTTGTCGGTAAATCCTTTGGGCAGATTAAGTAACTTTTTTCTGGGATTATAATTTAATAACGATTAAAAGAATGAGTATTTTATAAAAAATGTCTTCGACTAAGTAGCTTTTCCGGCTCTTCTTTGCTTGTTTTAAAAGTATTTTGAAACAGGATTAAGTAGTATTTTTCTATGAGTTGTAGTTTTTAGATCCGTACACCAATTTGTCGTGAAGGAAGTAATCTTGAAAGTATTTTCATTTTATTTGTGGCGAAATCCTCATAGTCTGCGTCTGCCTCGGGGAAGGCGGAAGGGTGTGTTTCAAATCTACCTACTAAAACCTAACTGTGTTCTTCCAATTACCTTTGACTGGGGCACAGGGGTCGCTCTGAGCATTCTTTCACATTAATTTAAAGAAACGTGTTCCACTAAGATTCACTGGTTTAGTTTATATAAATTAAAAGTAAGTTAATACAACAACAACAACTTAACATCACGCCTGTAATCCCCAAAGAGTTAGGAAGAAGTGTACCCAGTAGTACGTACAGCCATATATTTCGCCAGTTATGTTTCAGTCCCATGTAATTGGTGGCGAGCCTATTACCATTAACCGGGTACAAATCCACATTCCGAAGCTGCTGAGAAATACAGTAGGTTCAGTGAAATGCCATTATGTCTCTTAAAGTCTTGAGTTATTGATAACGTGTAGCTATACACTACAATTAAAAAGTTATTAATGTTGTTTTTTATAATGCGAAATTAATTATGACTCGTTTCGTTAGCCATGTAACAGCGTAAAAAGATAAATTTACGGCTATGAGATCGTAGCATTCTGAATTTACAGAAAAAAACGCCGAATATAGTGAAACCCATAGATCTTAAGATCTTATATTAGCTACTTATATTCTGGCAAATAAATGTATCATTTATTCATTCATTCATTCAAAATGTAGTCCTAAGCCCGACCTGACAAATTCAAAGACTGTTCTCCATTTTACCGCTTTTCTTTAGTCTTTACAAATTGAATCACTTTCTGTTTTACAAATCCGTTTTTATTTCGAACAAACTCTTGGATATTTGTCAATGACCAAGCAAATTACAACACCACATTACTCAAGCTCCTATGGGATATTTTCCATGACTTTTTATACAAATCTCTTGAACATTGATTGATGATAGCAGTTCAGTCGATGAATTGAATTTTCGGGAGGCTTTTTTACTTTTTTTGTTATAATCACGCCTTGTTCCACTTAATCAGGTATTTGTTGAGGGGTTGCTTATGCTATTTCTTCGTCCCGTATTAACACTGGAAAGCGATGAAGGGAAAGCGGTGTGGGGGTTGATTTTTTTAACGTTTAAATTTCATAAATCCACAACCAGCATTGTTGATTTTGAATTTTGACAGCTATATAATAAAGTAAATAATTTTAAGGGAGATATGTGCTGAAATAATAAGGTTTTAAAGTTAATTATTACATGGTGTCCATTGATACTGTAGCGACATCTATTGCAGAGAATGTGTACTACAATTGACGTTTTCTACATCGCGCAATCAAAGTTTTCCGATATATATAAAATCTCGACAACAACCGTCGGGCAGTAGCCCACCAGGCACAACACTCGTCCTAGATCTGGGAAATATTTTATGAACATGACTCAAAAATCTACCCTACATTTTTTCCATTGATTACGATTACTATTACAAATAAATAAAAACTGTGCAAAGTAGGTATAGAACACATAGTAATAAAAAAATGAATTTCGACTTTCTTTGTATTAGGTTTAGGTTAAGGGGAAAGAAAATGGATAAAATAAAATTGCGAGCTTTATATCCTAGAAGTTTTTTTCCGGGTTAAAAACATACGTAAGGAAAATTTTATCTTAAATACTATTTAAAAATCTTCACTGTTTTATAAAACTTAAAATCACCAACAATTGCCTATTTAAAGCGTATCTTTAGAAGCTAGAAACAGTACACCACAAAGTTTGCTATTGACAAAACATTCTGCAAACGATTCTCATTCTTATTTTAATAGTATTATAGTTGTCTATAGCTTGCATTAAAAGTGTAATGGTCCGCGTTCGTGGTTGTACACTTAAGGCTCCTTTTTCACTTGGGAAACAAAAGAGGCCTTTTCTTTAGAGTATTATCTGTCAGCATATAACGCATTTTTGTAGAAAATCCGAACGTTATTAAGGAAGAAGGTTTAATGACTAAGCTGTGTCACAAATTTTATGGACCCTTCGACTGAACCCCGTGTGGCGGATTACACCCTACTCTCACTCATACAGAGACATGAGGAGACATCCGTATAATTACCTGCAATGAGAATTATACGGACTCTGTATACCCATTTTTTTTCCAATCCTCATAAATACGGGATGTAAAAAACACATCATACAAACAATCCACCAAACTTAAAAAAATATAGGTAAAATAAATTGTTTGGAAAGTGACTATTACTTTTGGTATGAAATTTAAAACTCACTTTTTATCTGTAGCACGCAATGTAACGCACATAAAGGCACATAACGGATATTGTACCGATGTATGCAACAGTACAATCCTGGACTGTTGCATACAATATGCACGAAACTTCGTGCGGTTGTTAAAAAAAAAATATTATATCGTAATGATGGGAACAACATGAAACTTTCAGCTTTGGTATCTTTTTATATTATACATGTTATGCTAACGTTCGCATTGATGGTTTATAGCCAAAGAAGATGAGGCTAAATAATATCAATATTTTATGAGCGGTTGCCATACGACCTCCGACCATCCCAATTACTGGATTATACTGACATCCTAAGACTATAGGCCAAATGTAGTTGCCAGACTTTCGGGCACCTAACGAGCCGTTACTATATCTAGGAACGACGATTATGGTCTGGGAAACCAAAGTCACTAGAACTACGTCAAAGTCAAAGTCAAATCATTTATTTCAATTAGGCACGTTTGAACGTCATATGGAATATTAAAAATAAAAAACTAGGTGCTCGTTCCAAAAGGTACGTATGGAGAAGAATGGACATGAAACTCTGCAACTCCATATACAAACATACTCTTTTAATATCAATGTTTAATGTTACACGTGACTGCAATATACTTTGCATAAAATCTACTACCTATATCATAATTATTCGCAAAAGAGTATTACAAATTAAGGATTGACAGCTAAAATTTGTTTTAAGATACATCGTGTTCACATCTTTACAATATTGGAGCTGTAAACGACCACTCATAATATTTCAATTTAATTTTATCATGTCTGACATTTTGAAAGTATCTACTTGAATATGTGGCTAAGAAGGTTTGCGTACTAGCTAGTTTCAATGTAGGACCCTTTTTCAGGTATCAGGCACCAAAGCTACCTAATTAATCACATAAAATATTCCTCTACCTATTCTGAAAACATCATTTGACGTAGGTTTGATGACTCTGGTATCTTGGACCAAAAAAGCGAGCTTTCTGTTTTCCTTTTAACATAATCATAATATTATAATATGCGTATGATTTTCTTAGAAACAAAAGTATTTTTTTGATATTAAAACGATTTTGTCGGAGAAATAACAATTGCGGGAGGGGTTGTACAGTCAACAAAAGAAATAGGTATCCAGGGTCATCAGATATAGTTGAAGTTTTCTTAGAAACCGATGGATGATTTCCATTGAAACTTAACTTAATTAATGAACTGTTCACTAACATTTGAAAACATCCATCGGTTTCTAAGAAAAGTTCAACTATTCTGATGACCCTGCATACCTATTTCTTTGGTTGACTGTACCTAACCCCAATTGTTATCTCTCGGGCAAAATTGTTTTAATATCGAAAAAATACTTTGACTGTACATAGCCACAAGCCACTTCTTAATACATTCTGACGATGAAATAAAAAGTATTTTTTTGACAAGTAATTTCGACCGGAAAGGCAAATTAAAAATCTTTCCTAAAACATCACTTACCTTTAATTTATCATGACGAGAAGCTTTTAACAGCGATGGAACCTGTCGTTCACACTGTGAGAGTTTTAATTAATCTTTAGTCATTTTTCTTTTTCCGTTTTGTTTTCCAATCTATTTTCGAGAGCACTTGGCCACTTGGGAAAAATAAGATGAAGAACTTGGCGAATAAAGCCGTATTTACATTTGGTAGTTTGCCTGCATTCTGCCCGCATGTTTGCCCCTATTTTGTAGGTAATACTTGGTGCTTGGCAATCTGTGCTTCTTCCAGTTGTAAACGTCCCTTTATGCATATTGAACTATTTTTGTTCGGTTTCCTTCTTGCTTTAAGGGAAGTAGAAATTATAACATAATCATAACATAAAATCACGCCTGTAATCCCAAATTTCAAGGGTTATGTTTAAGTCCCATGTAATAGAGGGCGACAATATTGCCATCAACCGGGCTCAAATCTAGACTCCGAGGCTGCTTTAGAGAAATTAGTAATGGAAAAACACTTTGCCCGATCTGGCAGGATAGTATCTCATGAACCATAATAGATTGAGAGTCAAAAGGTTTAGAGTAATTTAATAGAAGTTGAATATAACTGGGGTTACCCTACATAAAAAACATTTTTTAATAGGTATTAAAATATAAATATTCTAGAGTAGAACGGAACACATCGTGTGCGAGTCCAACTCGAGGCATTTTGTCCTTTTGATTTCTGAGTGGCGATTCATCGAGCTAGTGCATTGTTCAATCAATGGCGGTACCTACCATTTTGCATTTTTACAATTTGAACCCTAAACCGTAAAGCAGTTAGAGTATCTTTTTGTTTGACAAAAAAAAACGTAGTATTCATAATTATGGATGTTTCGCTTGATTGGGTAGCCAGTGGTAGCTTATTGGACTTCACAACCGATTTCACGTTCAATCTCGTTAGTTTCAATTGATTTGACGGGTCGTATTTTGTACTAAAATAAAGATTTTTCAAGTAATTTGAAACGCAGTGGGCTTGGATTCTTTTTTGTCAAACAAAAAGATACTCTAACTGGTTTACGGTTTAGGGTTCAAATTACTCGATTGAAATACAGTTTTAATTACTATTTCGCATATTGAGGTAGTTAATTATCTACACTTTGATAATTATAATATACTGGTTATACTGATTATTTGACAGCCTCATTGGTCTAGTGTTGGAGTGGATCCTAGTTATTGGGTTCGATTCCTAGGTCGGGCAAAGTGTTATTAGGTTTTTTCATTAGGAATTTCTCAGTAGCAGTCTCGGAGTCTGGGTACTAATGGGTACACTTCTGCCTAACCCTTCGAGGATTACAGGTGTAATGTTAAGTATGTTATGTGTATTTATACAGTTTTGTATAAGATCTTTGGAAATAGGCCGTGTGTAGATAAATAGGTCGAAGGTAATCGCGCAGATACCGACACTCATCCTTCCTGTCGCGACAAGCGCTTATTTCTGCCATCTTTTAAACGGTGCCATTTTGTTTAACCTACATAGGTACATACCTTGGATGGGTTGAGCATGGATATGAAAACGGCTGCAGTAGCTAATAAGGTACATCCTAGTAGCTACAATAAGCATGTGATCCTACATACATTGGACGCGTGACAGGTTTGCAATTTAGTTCACTAAAGGTTGTCGGCGTATGTTGTCTTTGGTTGCATAATCTACCTACAAATAGCCAGACCATAAACACTGCAAAACAGAACTAGAAACTCTGATATGTTGTCTTTGGTTGCATTTGTAGACTACGGTGTAAGCATTATGGTATCTCAAATTTATGTTACTACCGATTGGAAAATTGAAATCCTGCACAGGACGATAATCGAGAAAATTATAGTTGTTTTGGACAGACAATCATAGTTAGTTACTCAAATATCAGAGATACTCCACCTAAAGCTTTGGTTAAATAAGAATATCAGTTGGGTTGTCGATTTCGACTTGTGCTTTCTTAGCATCGGTGTCGGCGTGTTTCTTTTTCTCGGAGAGTGCCGAACCGAATACCGTACCTGCTAAAAGTGTGCGACGATACTTTAATCATTAGAGTATTGTCGTATACCTAAAAAAAAAAACAAAGAAAAAATTACCCCTCACAGGCAAAGCCGCTATCAAGAGCTAGTATCACTATGAGCCACATTCCAAAAACAAGTTAAGAATAAGTAGGCTGTAAGTTGACAGGTAATCGTGCACACGTTGAAACGTATCCTTCCTTTCCCTTCCAACATCCTGCGAAGCGGGAACAGCCCCAGTAGGGGATAACATGGATTTATGTGAAAGGGGATGGCTTCTTACGGTTAGTTTGCTCGGATTTCAGTCAATATAACTTTATTTTATTTTATATATGGAGGTATAGGGAGGCTTTCATGGATTTAGAAATAGCAATGGTGGAGGTGATTTGAAATGATATGGGCGCAAATTTTTCGCAGAACACTTGAACAGAATTGATCTGGAATGCTAGATTGGCATTGCTGTAGTGAATCCCAAAGAGATCAGGGGTCCTACAGCCATTTTGTAAAACAGTTTTCAACATTTTAATATTGCCTTGTCATTTTTGTCGGATTTTTAACGCGCCGAGAGCGGACCGTTGAAAATCCAGTGCGCGAGTTTAGAGGCGCTTATCGCTGAAACTCCAGTCTAATTAGAAAAAATATTTTTGTTAATGATAGCCAGATTTATGAGGAACAGTATATGCTAAATAAGATTACGCTGTAACATACGGTAGTGGAGCAGTGATCAAAGACGTAGCTTCACGTAGGTGAAAAAAACTACGAATAGATGCTAAGTCGTAGGGAGAATAGACATTAAGGATTTAAGCTGAAACCTACGTTATACTGGTTTGCCTAATTACCGTACCAAGAAACAATGACGATTACACTTTGAAAGAGATGTATCCTGTAAATAAAAAAAATATATTCATTAAGTTTTGACCAGGTATCGTAATTTTATTTGATTATTATTTATGTCTTTTCTGATGACCTCCTGAAATTTAACAATCATGCAAAACTGTAGGTACCTTGTGTACTAAAGGTGTATGTGTATTACAAGCGAGTGAACCTCGTTATGAAACTTGACACAACATAGGCGAAAGGTCAAGGTCAGAGACCCCAGTACAAAAGGTTACTCAAAAGTCAGACCGATTTAAAATAACCTTTATTCTCCGGAAGCTTCAAAGATTAGGCTTCGCTCAGAGCTGCGGGATGTATCTACTAGCATTCTAGCACCTATATGAAACGTAAGGCTACGCGCAGACCAGTGAGTTTAATCAGGATGACATATGTCTCAATTCGCGAATCCAATCTAGGGTGTGTTTGGGTCCAATCAGGAGCTTCCAAACTATGCGGTTAAGTCTATCATGGAAAAGCAATTTTGGGCAATCTAAACAAGTGAATACTCGTAAGAATTGTTGCCTTTGTGGCCTTAAGTAAGATGGTAATAGTCACAGCAATAAAGACAGTCCTTATCTTAAATGGCCCAATAGCTACCTCAGACAGACTATCGTTCTATAAAGAGAATGATGGTGCAGTACAATTGTTCAGCGGTAAAATTGGGTAACAAACAATAATGTCAAATCATTTCATTTAAAAAATTAACAGTCTGTGTGTAGAAAATCAATCTGCTTAGCCTTTTCCCAATTATATTCCAGTATAACCAGATGTAGCTGAATACCAGTATTTTACATGGAGAGACTGGCTATCTCAAATCTACATGCAGTAACTGGGTAATGATACCCCTTGATAAGACTGGTTATCACACTTTCGGGCTTTTGAGCCACGTATGACAGCCTTGACTAACTGCTTAACGTGCTTTCCAAGGCATGTTCGAATCTTGGTGTGTAAAAATGGTCACACATCCACAGACCAACTCCGGCAAGATTAGCTTAACCTGATGGATCGACTCGTGCGGCTGTTGTTACTTAGCCACGAGCTCCTCAAAGTGTCTTTTTATAACCGCTATAATTATGTTATATTTATTACGTGATTGTTGTATTGTTGACGATAGACTTATCAAGCATATGAAGCAATTCCGCCAATATCCTTCGGATTGAGATACCACACAGGTCTACAATGAACAAAACCTTTGCCTATAGTGTGCGCAATATCTAAAACAGTAATTTTCTTTGCCATTTCACGTGACTGCCCATTGTTGGGTGTATTGGAGGTCAGAATACTCGTAGAATAAGTGACGTTTACGAGATAACGCTCAACCCTTTTGTAGGAAATCGTTTCCTATGCGAGAGGTTGTAATGGAGTTGTTTGGTGGTCGTCTGTTTATGGGGACGTTGGTCTCAACGCTGTAACGAGCAGATTCGGAATGCTGATCGAAAAATATGTTTAAAAATGTTTCACTTCAGATTATTTAATTTTGATAGAACTGTACTGTAGAACGTCGTATAAAAGCTTTTACCGTGGCGTAGGTTATAAAAAAAACAGCTGTGTCATAGAAAATTCTAAGCATATAAAGCCTCAGTGTCTACAAGGACCAAATGTATGGAAAATCTATTTTATTTTTTAACCGACTGAAACATAACATAACATCACGCCTGTAATCCCCGAAGGGTTAGACAGTGGTGTACCCTTTAGTACACCCACATTTCGCCAGTTATGATTTTAGTCTTATGTAATAGGGGGCGAGCCTATTGCCATCAACCGGGCACAAATCCAGACTCCGAGGCTGCTACTGAGAAATTTCTGATGAAAAAACACAATAACACTTTGCCCGACCTGGGAATCGAACCCAAGACCTCATGCACAGCAGTCGTGCTTGCGACCACTAGACCAATGAGGCAGACCGACTGAAAATATCTAGGAATATTTACTAAATCTCTAGGGTCTAGAATTATTTACTAAATCCACGGTAAAACACGTAGGTATGTTAAAAGTTGATAAAATAATTGTTTATGCTTTAAAAAGATTTAAATGTTATTTACCTTTGCACTGTTGTATGCACCCCCTAAGGATTTAATTTTTGCACCATCTATACTAATATTATAAAGTGTGTATGTCTGTCTATCTGTTACCTCTTCACGCTTAAACCGCTGAATCGGTTTTGATGAAATTTGCCATGGAGATAGTTTAAGACCCGGGGAAGGACATATTTGACTTCGACTTCGTCCGCGATAACCGACATTTGCGCGGACGAAGTCACGGGCAAAAGCTAGTCTTACCTAATTTAATGGGCAGTATGCGTAGTTAAGGTCTAGGTATGTGATATGTCTTTTTTACAGCTGTATAAATATCTTGTAAATATCTTGGGACAACTCACACACGGCTATCTGATCCCAAGCTAAGCAGAGCTTGTGTTATGGTAACCAGACAACTTATATATAATACATACTTATATAATTTATAAATACATATGTACATATTATAGATAAATCACACCCAGACACAGAACTAACAATCATGCTCATCACACAAAGTTTGTCCTGGGTGGGAATCGAACCCACGACCTCCGGCTTAGCAGTCAGGGCCGCTAACCACTAGACCAACAGGCCCGTATTTAGGTATTGTATTTAGTTGTCACCTAGTTTTAGTGACAGACAGTGAGTAGGTACTGCTAGAGTTCTATTTTGTCATTCACAAAAGACAGACAAAACAACTCCGTGATAAATTGTCACTCCATCGAATAAGACTCAAATTCCTTTTCGTGAAATTCACAATATTTCATCGCAGTCTTTTCTGAAGGGAGTCTCAATCAATCTGTTTATACATTCAGGTCTCCAAAGCCTATGTTGGCGAAGACAGTTAGAATTTTTCTTTTGATTGTTCGAAAATCCTTCTTTTATATGTAGTTTGAACTGGCTTATGTTCGCGACTTTGTTTGCATAAAGATAGAAAGAAAGAAAGAAAGGAAGACAAAAAGAAAGAATGAAAAAAAAAACTATTTATACACATGAAAGTGACGCATGAATTTCGGTCACCTGCGGGGTTTCAGTTAATCGCCCGAAACCCTTATTGCTTTTTCAAAATCGAAGTAGATAAGTAGCCTAAATCAGTCCTTATAACATCACCTATCTGCAAGTAAAAGTCCCGTCAAAATCGGCCCAGCCGTTTTGGAGATTAGCTGGAACAAACAGACAGACAGATAGTCAAACTGACAAAAATTTTGAACAATGTGTTTTTGATATAGGTATCGTGTAAACATTCATGTGCATTTAATTAAAAGCAGTAAGTTTGACATTACAAACAGACACTTCAATTTTATTTATTTGTATATGTCCATTTGAAATACCGGCACGTAGTTGATGATGGCAGAGTGAGTAATGATCGTAGGAAGGAATCAGGCTCGCTTCAATGGACTAGATGATAGTGTCAGGTGTCAGTGTGGAATCATTATAGGCTTCAAGGAGCTTACATTGGTATTAAGTAGAGCGAGATAATGTTAAAAGCTTTCGCGAAATATATGAATCTACTGCCACGTTGGTGTAGAGGTCGCAAAGCGCGACTGCTGAGCATGAAGTCTTGGGTTCGATTTCCAGGTCGGGCAAAGGAATTTCTCAGTAGTAGCCTCGGAGTCTAGATCTACCCAGTTGATGGCAATAGACTCGCTCCCTATACATGGGATTTAAACATAACTGGCGAAATGTGGGTGAACTAATGGTACACCTCTGCCTAACCCTTCGGGGATTACAGGCGTGATGTTATGTTATGTAATTTTCTACGAATCTTACTTCTGTGTGGAGAGGTCTTTGCTCGTATGGCCAGTTTTATGTAGTGATCAACAATGTATTTTAATGTACAGGATGTCACCTCATCGTGCTAGTGAGGTAACTATTACCTATTTCCTTAATTAACTCTAGAGTCTTGACTTCTACAGATACACAAGTAGTTATCATAATTTAAGTTACCTCTGCAACTTCTAAACACGCATGATATATTTTTTTTTTAAATTATTAAAATAGTAAAACGGATTGGCTAATATTTTTTTTATAACATAACATCACGACACGCCTGTAATCATCGAAGGGCTAGGCAGAGGCATACCATTAGTAGACCCACATTTCGCCAGTTATGTTTTAAGTCCCATGTAATAGTGGGCGAGCCTATTGCCTTCATCCGGGCACAAATCCAGTCTCCGAGGCTGCTAGTGAAAAATTCCTGATAGAAAAACCCAATAACACTGCCTGACCTAAGAATCGAACCTAAGAACCTACGCTCAGCAGTCGGGCTTTGCGACCACTAGACCAACGAGGCAGGCAAAATGTATATAAGTATAATATACAAGCTGTCTACATAGCTTTGTTCTATTGTGTATAGACAGTGTTGTTACAAGTATTTCAATCCGAACTGTGCCGTATTTTTTCTTCAGCCAAGTTTCGTGGAAAATCAAGAGTGTGTGCCTACCAACTTAGTGATTTTATCACAAAAGAAATAGTGATGTATTCGTTACGTTTCATGTTTGTGAATAAGGCGTTGGAAATTGAATGTTTTTTCGCCGTAAAGTAAGCCACTTATTTATGTATAGTTAGTATAAACTATTAAGTCGATACGTCGGTGACGCGTGAACGCCTCGTAAATTTGTTTCTTTTTTTATATAAAAATAGGATTGCTTTGAAAGTAGTTAAAAAAAAAATGATCGAATAACTCAACATAAATACCGAGTAGCTATATGTAGATATCAAAAAGTATTTGTAATTAAATAAGTAAATCAATGGCTCGTTAAAAACAAAATCAGTAGACAGATTCATTTTTTTTTTATAAATGACGTTGCTTTTATTGGTTTAAATAACATAATTAAATGACTTTTGCTTTGACCTTTCTCCTATGAAACTTACGCTTACTTAAGCTTTTCATTCCTCATCGACGATAAAAAAAGACATGATAACTTAGTTCATACAGTAAGTTGATAATGTTTTATATTTTTTCACATTTAATTTTTCTTTTCCTAACTATTTTGTTTTATTATTTTATACACGTACCTCTGTGCGGTCTAATTATTAATCTTAGTTTTAGATGTTATTTCTTTGTACTTAAGTGTTATGTATGCAATTCTTTATGAGAAATAAAGTTGTGCTTAAACCTTATATCTTACGACACTAATAAGTACTTAACTGCGATTTTACATAACATGGGACAATGGAGCTAGGTTTTGGTAATAGGTCATTAAACCAGCTAACAATTGTACAGATTTCAATTATTGTAGAATGTTTATTAGCCTAAAATAATTTACGATACAGGTGACATAATTACCATCAATTAAGGAACAGCAATTTCGAATAGTTTTGCAAATAATTTTAAAGTGTGACAACACTTAAGGAGGTTTTGTATAGTTGAACAATAGTAGGTACTAAAACAATGTCAGCTTTCTGTTCTTGTTGAACGTGTGTGTTAATGCTATTTGATATAACTGGTATAAAAATACTCTTATTCTAGACCATACCTGGAAATTGAAGGTCAAAATTCTAACTTTCTGAAACCTGTTTTAAATGTTATAATTAAAAATCCATCAAGTGGTTTGGAAGATATGAGGGAATAAAGAATATTACAAACAAACATACAAAGATAGGCGCGAAAAACTTAACCCTTTCCTTGCAGTCGGGTAAAAGTACTGCCATAGAATATGTAACAGCTCACCATCGTTTATTATTAGTGATCGATGCAGCTCACCTTTTTTTTTTAAGGTGGTACTAACTAAATAACCACCCTGTTCCTTCTGTTGCCCTTTACGCTCCGGGGCCACGGTAGCCTGTTAAGACGACCCGCGACCCCGGCAGGCATGCAGCTCACCTTAAGACAGCGCATGTACTTTATTATACAACACATATATTTCATACAATCAATTCCAAATCAAACATCAATATTAAAAGAAAAAAACAACAAATATTCGAATCTTTTTACTATTTTTCGTTTTTTTTTTGTTGGACTGCCTCGTTGGTCTAGTGGTCGCAAGCGCGACTGCTGTGCATGAGGTCTTGGGTTCGATTCCCAGGTCGGGCAAAGTGTTATTGGGTTTTTTCATCAGGAATTTCTCAGTAGCAGCCTCGGAGTCTGGATTTGTGCCCGGTTGATGGCAATAGGCTCGCCCCCTATTACATGGGACTAAAAACATAACTGGCGAAATGTGGGAGTACTAATGGGTACACCTCTGCCTAACCCTTCGGGGATTACAGGCGTGATGTTATGTTATGTGTTTTTACTATTTTTTTTCTCGAACTCAATTTCTAATGTCAAACACAGTTCTTTAATCCCAAAAACTCATAACAACTTCAAACATAACATCTAAGACATAGAATTGCCTGTAATTTCCATCAGCACACGTAATCGACCAGTTTCTCCGAGTTAATATAAAGAACGCGTAGTGTTTTGAAGAAAACTCGTGCCCACACCGTAGTGAAAGGCCGTACTTACATATATTTGTATTCAGCATTTGAAATGTACCGGTATTTTTTAATTTACTCTGTGCTTTTCAACAATGTTTGGAGTGAACCGTTTTTTCATTTGACAGGTACGTAATTGTTTTTTTTTTTGAGGCGGTAAAAATCATTAAAGTAGCTAGTCCTTACTGACTAAAAAATCACCCTGTTCCTGCTGTTGCCTTTTACGTTCCGGGGCCACGGTATCCTGTTAAACGTTTGTTTTTTTTTTATATAACTGCCTCGTTGGACTAGTGGTTGCAAAGCACGACTGCTGAGCATGAGGTTTTGAGTTCGATTCTCAGGTCGGGCAAACTGTTATTGGGTTTTTTCGTCAGGAATTTCTCAGTAGCAGCCTCGGAGTATTCATTTGTGCCCGGTTGATGACAATAGGCTTGCCTCCTATTACATGAGACTTAATAGATAACTGGCGAAATGTGGGTGAAGCGTAGTAATTAATGGGTACACCTGTCTAACCCTTCAGGGCTGAAAGGCGTGATGTTAAAAACTTGAAAAAAAAAATATTCTTCAAGAAAAAAAGTAGTCAATGTCCTTTCTAAGGGTTCAAGCTTAGTCTGTACCAAATTTCATCAAAATCTGTTCAGTAGTTTAGCAGTGATAGCGTAACAAACAAATTCAGTTTCTCATTTATAAAATTAGTATGGATAATGACTCGACGCTTTTTCAGTGTCTTAGTAATTGAACAAAAATAACATTATTCATTCAAAAGCGTTTTTTAAAAATTCTAAGCAAGTTTTGTTAAAGTCTTCTTCTTCATTAAAAATAATTACTTGAAAACATGGCAATCAAAAATTTACACTAGACATATCAAAGTTTATTCTAAGACTATTAAAACTTAGTCTTAATTGTTTATTCTTGTTGTTTCTTGTTTAAACAAAAACTAAATAATTCATAGCCCGTAAAGCTGTGAATTATTTAGTTTCAATTTAACTAACTATAAATTAAAATAAAGATATAGTCTATAAAATAATACTAGCTTTACATCGATGTTTCACTCGTGTTTAATTACGTCTTTGGTTACTGCTTTGTTCCCATGGGTCGCAGCGTGATGTTTTATATCTGGCCTTAAATAAGGCCTTTAGGAATAGAGAATTTTTTTTTTTCAATTTGTCTGGTAGTTCCAGACGTTACAAACAAAAAAGCTCTTTGGCTTTGTTATATACTAGCTCCTGCCCGCGACTTCCTCTGCGTAAATGTCGGTCATTGGCGATTGCCCAATTTTTTCAATAAGTTAAAAATACTTGGTAAAATTTTTAACTTCTGTAATGAAAAATACGAGCTTTTATTACTGTGAATCATTTTGAATTTGACTAAACATAGGCCGAGACTTATGTGCCATTATCCTATCTATAAAATTTTATTGAGTTTTATTACTTACTAGCTTATACTCGCGACTTCGTTCGCGGCATTGTCGGTTATCATGGCTTTTTTTTCTTTACCGAAACCCAACCGAAAAAAAAGACAAAAAATAAATAAATTATTTTTTGTAAAATCACAGGTATTTATTTTTCGAAAAACTGTTATTTTTACATTATAAACAGACACTTCAATTTCATTTGTATGTATATATTGACCAAATGACTAGGCAACATTTTATACTGCGCGCGCTGTCGATAAAGTTCCCTTATGAAATTATTTCCATTTTCCTTTCAGAAAAGCCGATTTTCTTCTGTTTCAAAGTTTGCCCTCTCTACTGTTCGCAGCGCCGAAGTGACGAGGGTAAGACTGCTTTAGTTATCACGCAATGTTGAACATGCTTCCTTTAATTTGTACCAAAATAGTGTTTGGTAAGGCTCGTTTTGGTTATAACATTATGTGGAACGAAAATTTTTTTAAAAATATTTTTTATCTGGTTTGACTTGTTGGTCTATAGTGGACGTAAAGCGCAACTGTAAGTCCTGGGTTCGATTCCCAGGTCGGGCAAATTGTTATCGGGTTTTTAATCTGAAATTTCTCAGTAGCAACCTCGGAGTCTGTATTCGTGACCGGTTGAATGCAATAGGCTCGCCACCTATTACATGAAACTTAATCATAACAAAACTGACGCCAAAACCAAAACAAAGTTATCAATTTTGAAATAAGAATTTTAACAGAGTCAAAATAAGGTTTAAATTACAAAAGCCCTTTTTACCTTGATTTTTTCCACAGATGCCGCATCCCTAATCTACCTCGAAGACAACCCTTACTCCTTTGGACCCGACGATTGGGTCGAAGATGACCCGACCTACACACCGTATCACTACGGCCACTTCATATTCTGCAAGCCAAAACCTACCACTACGACGCCTGCGCCGACTACCACCACAATGGCTACTACCACCACTGAAGAACCGTCCTTCATTTGCATGCTTTGTAAATCTAAATGTAACTATCCGAAGAGTTAGTTGGATAAAGTTGACTAAGGGTCGGTTCACATTTGTCGGAAGATAGGTACGCCGTGTAACGCAGAATCAGTCAAATCCTAACTAATATTATAAATGCGAAAGTAAGTTTGTTTGTTACCATTTTACGCCTAAGCCACTAAACCGATCATCCTGAAATTTTGCATAAACGTTGCCAGGTGAACAGGAACGAACATAGGGTACCTTTAATCCCGAAAAAAAGTACTGTTCCCGAGAGAAATCACAATAACGTTCTTATGATCAAAGATGGCGCCACGTGTCGTTTCGAATTGAATGACAGGACATTGGTAATTTTTTCCGCGGCTTCATTTGTGTCCGCGATAACCGAAATCTACGCGGACGAAGTCGCGGGCAAAAGCTAGTAGATAATAAAATATCCAACCATACACACATAACCGATGATGCGTTGGTGCGTCGACCATACTAAAGACGATACGTTCGACGTATCTTCCGTCAGATGTGAACCGACCTATAGAGGTAGATATTAAATTTTGTAACACGTATTTACTAAAGTAGGTACTACTAAGTAGATTTCAATTTTATTTTATGGACTTTAAACTGGCGACTGTTATGAAACCGAGAAGCATATAGTAAATAATAAAATACAAATCTGTGTTCGCAACAACCATACGTCATCTACGAGTACGAAATGGATTTAAAAAAAATGTAATTAAATTTAATTAGTAGATAATAAACAGTTCATTAATTAAGTTAAGTTTCAATCGAAGACATCCATCAGTTCCTAAGAAAACTTCAACTATATCTGACGACCCTGGACACCTATCTCTTTTATTGACTGTACGTAAAACTGACGAAACTGACTGACGGACTGCCTCGTTGGTCTAGTGGTCGCAAGCGCGACTGCTGTGCATGAGGTCTTGGGTTCGATTCCCAGGTTGGGCAAAGGGTTATTGGGTTTTTCCATCAGGAATTTCTCAGTAGCGGCCTCGGAGTCTGGATTTGTGCCCGGTTGATGGCAATAGGCTCGCCCCCTATTACATGGGACTAAAAACATAACTGGCGAAATGTGGGTGTACTAATGGGTACACCTCTGCCTAACCCTTCAGGGATTATAGGCGTGATGTTATGTATGTGTTATGTAAAAAATATATTTACATGATTATTTTAGTAACGAGAGGTAGAATATGAGGAACTTTCCATGCCAGAAACACCACAAAATCAATCACTCCGTCATCGCGTGAAAGTTGTACTTACCATTGTATTAATAACCATAACTTTACTGTAACTTGTGTAGTTTTGTACTAGTTTCTCCTCGCGTGATTAACTACCCTTTGTTTGTTAGCAAGTGTCGAAGATTATGTACGTAAATAACGATCAGCTTTTTGCTTATAATGGCTGACATGATGAGGGGTTTGCAATGACTGTGTTCATTTTGGTTAAGTTATGTTGTGTTACACAAATGGGTATTAGACTCACAAAACAATTGACATAGTTTTCATGACCTGTCAAAACGCGAATGCTCGATGGATTTAAGATGATAGTGAACTATGTCGTCACTTTGTCAACTTAATTGAATTATTTCATTGATTTCGAAGTCCCCAATCATCATCAGAAAAATCACGAAATATATAAATTTTCGTTGCACGCGAGATTTCAAAATGGAAATGCAAACTTTCCAGAATGTATTAGAATAAACCTGTATTTAAAGATGATATTGTAAGAACAATTGGCTGGAGGGGGGGGGGATTAGTCAAAATCCTCATCACGTATAACTGGAGGGATAATGGATGTCCTCTTATTTAAGTACAAAAAAAAGTAAATACAAGAAATAATAGACAAAAAAAATCCTTACACCACAGCCTATTAAAATCTACATACCTACCTAGATATGTAGATTATACATTCCACTCTCACTAGTAAACCAGTGACGCAGGTTGAAGTCAAGAACTGGTGTCTCCGCAGGTATTATTACACGTTACTTCTAGAATATCTAGATACTAGCAAAACTTCCTTCTAGCTAGTTTTTATTATGTAACTATAAGTTTATGAAATCTTACCATTGACGTAGGCGTAAGTACGTAATATCTGCGGTTGAGAACGCGTTTGGTGACTGACAAACTTACAACGTAAACTAATTTGGTGTCACAACAAATATTTATTAAACTTTATGCACACTTGTAAAAAAATATTTTGAAATTGTATATTGATAAAAATATACCTAGAGATGGAGAAACGCAACCAATTAATTTGTGGGACGAGTCTTCCAATTTCTTAATTACCTAACTGTTCGCAAGCTTTTACCTTGAATGTGAACCGACTGGTGGCCGTCCTGATATTCTGAGGAAGTGCATTCTATAGGCAAAACGCCTAGACAAGGAAAGAAGATTTAAGAAATTCAGAGCGGTGAGAAGAACATCGCAGAAGACGATTATTAGGGGAACGAAGATTTTTGCTGTGCGCAGAGCATAAATATTGAAAGTAAGAAGTCAGATAAGAAGAAGGACTATCTGCTGTCGTAAAATTTGATTAATAATGTCTTTTATGAGACACCTTACCTCCTTGAAAGACGAGGAATGCGAATCTGCACCTTATAAATATTTACTGTAGGTAAACATTCAAATGATTCTCAGAACTTAAAGTCTTTCCGTCACAAACTTGCTTGTTTATCCGAAGCTTTCTCTTCCATAAGGGTTAGAAGGCGACCCCTTTGACGAATTCCGATAGTTTAGAGGGTTTTGTTGAACTTACGAAGTGGGTTTTAGGCAACAGATACGGTCTCCAAGGTTTCTTTTTGGGAATAATATAGAAGGGTTTTCTTTAAGATGTTTTCTTTTCAGGTCGACGGGAGTGTCGGATAGATATAGGTGTAAGTCCGGACGAAGATAATATTTGATATGTGCATGCAAAAATATTGTCTGATTTTTGTAGCTACCTAACAGAACATCACGCCTGTTATCCCCGAAGGGTTAGGCAGTGGTGTTCCCATTAGTACACCCACCTCGCCTTATGTTTGAGTCCCATGTAATAGGGAGCGAGCCTATTGCCATCAACCGAGCAGAAATCCCTGATGGAAAATCCCAATAACACTTTGCCCGACTTGGAAATCGAACCCAAGACCTCATGCTCAGCAGTCACGCTTTGCGACCACTGGAACAACTATTTCAATTCATGTGTACAAAGTTAATCTTGGATATTGACATCATGAAAACCGACATTTTTGCGGACGAAGTCGCGGGCAAAAGCTCGTCTCTTGATAAATTTAAGAAAGCGTTTTCCGCAATAAACAGGGTTCAGTTAGACGATTCGGGTATATGAGGATTTTAGTGGTCGCAATAAAAACCTGTATATAAAGACAGTATTTTTGCCAACACTTTTGTTATATCAACAACAAATTGTTCTGATGTTTGAGGAATATTGCGTATCTGGGAGTAAGTAAGTAGGAGTAAGTACACCTAACAAAAAAATACGCATGTGAATATAAAAAAAAGTCTTAAAAAAAATATCTATGAAGTGTGACTGTCGAGCATACTATCTGGATTTAACTGCCAGGGGAAAAAAATATCGATCCAATTTTTATTTGCGATTGCGACGATATCCAAAAAGAGTTTCATTACAAGCTTTTATTAAACTTCCAATATTTCTGTGTTAATTAATGTTTGTTCGAGTGGCATTTTGCAACTCAATTCTGAGGCAGATATAAACCGATTTTTCTGAAATGCATGCATCTGTGTATTGTGGGACAATGCAATATTATGATGACATAAAGATGATCTGATGATGGAGCTGAAAGGTGGCCATAGTATTTTGTAATGCAACGACTATCGAGTTTGGACTCGAATGATTCGTCTTGACTTTACTTGTCTTGGGTTCTTTATCTCTAGACGGTAACCAGGGTCTGATGATAAAGCTTGAAGGTGCCCATAGGAAGTTCGTAATAAAACGAAACAATCACATCGAGTTAGATTAAACTATATTTCAGTTTTGAGTTTGTTTACCCATTCTTCTCCATACGACACCACGTTTTGGAAAGGGTTAACTAAATTAATATATATTTTTTATAATGTCGTTCAAAAATGCCTTTTAATACATTAATGAATTGTACAAGTAATAGATACATATACCTCGACCTCGGCCTAAAAACAGTTCAGCAGGAAATTGCTCAAAACAGCCTGAAATATCAGGAGAAACTGATCGTCCACGTTAACAAACTGGCACATGCTCTGAGCAGAGAAGGTGTTTTTCAGCATACCCGGCCAAAAAGAAGTGACATACCGAGCCTACATAAAAGATTTACCACTTGACATCAAGAGAGTCGTGTGAAAAGAACTTTCATACAAATGTGGCCCTTAAGTAAAACATAAACTGAGAAACCAAACAAAGAAGTGGCTTATTGTTGAAAAACAGATTGCCATGAAGCAGAAATCATTAAAAAAATGAATTGAAAGGCACTTTTATAAATTACAAGCTTTTGCCCGCGACTTCGTTCGCGTAAATTTCGGTTATCGCGGACACGGACGAAGTCGCGAAAATAATTACACATGTCCTGTCATTTCAATTCGAAACGACACGTGGCGCCATCTATGATCATAAGAACGTTATTGTGATTTCCCTCGAAAAAAGTTCTTTTTTTCGGGATTAAAGGTACCCTATGTTCGTTCCTGTATACCTGGCAACGTACTCGTATATGCAAAATTTTAGGAAGATCAGTTCAGTGGCGTTCCCGTAAATTGGTAACAAACAAACTTACTTTCGCATTTATAATATTAGTTAGGACTAGCTTCTGTCCGCGACGTCATTCGCGTAAACTTCGGAGCCCCATTTCATCCCCTATGGGGATGAATTTTGAAAAATCCTTTCTTAGCGGACGCAGACTAACTTTAATCTACCTTCCTGCCTTTCATGTTTATACGTGAAGCGGTTTTCGATATTTCGTGATGAGTGAGTGAATGACCTTTCACTTTTATATACATATATTTAGATTATATAATAATTAAAATATTTTTTTGACTTTAACTACCTACACAATTTGACATCTAAATCTTCGACAATATCGTCGGATCAATTTTCATCTAGCTCACAAACGAAACGTGTTCAATGGCATACAATCGTGTCACGCTTCAAAGATCAGACCTCAAATCTCAGTTGATCCTAGCCTAACTTACGCGTCATTGCGTGTTTGACATGAAATTCGTGCTACGGGTCCCGATATACTTTACCCTGATAACAATACTGCCTAAACCGAACATGTTGTCTTATATGAAAGACTAGCTTCTGTTCGCGATTTCATCTGCGGTATTTCTTTGCCCGGGTTATGTTACGTTTTTGGTTACAGCTCCGCTCCTGTGCGTAGTAGCGTGATGTTATATAGTTTGTACTGTTTGTCATTAATCTGGCTATCATATGTAAAAAGATTTTTTCAAATCCGGCTAGAAGTACCAGAGATAAGCGCATTAAAACAAAAAATAAACCTTTATTATATTATATATTTTTCTCTTATCTGATTTAAATGCATTGAAAAGCAGTAGCGCGGACATTATTGCATAAGACAACAAAAAAAAGTTAAGTTCTACAAAAAACACGCCTAACAAGTTTGCAAAAAATAAAATGTTCTTTGAAACTGTCAACATGAAATAAATAGATTCAGAAGGTCAGGGCGCCTACCGCCATCTCTTATAACAATATTATTTTAATATTACTTTGTAATTTCTGTTGTTGCATTTTCAACTCTCGGCGCTGATCAGAGCGTTGAAAATCCAACAGTGTGGAAGACAAAGTAATATTATAATAATACTGTTTTAAGAGCTTGTGGTTGGCTCCCAGGTCTATACAACGGACAAAATCGCACGCACACAAAGACTCGCTTCACTTACTATGAGTGCACACACTTGGAATTGAACTAAAGTAACCGTTTGTCCGTGTCATATGTAAGTTACACTGCAGCATTAATTTGTAACAGAACATCGAACCGCTCTAAAGTATCACCCTCTCACGAACCGTGTAACAAAACCGTTAACAATTAAAACGTAAACGTTATTGTTTAATTAAACATTTTTTCGAGCGTTTCCCTACGTAGGTCTCAAATAAAACGTGTGTTTTTTTAGTGTTTACTTTGCTAAAAACCTATTCTCAGCGGAGTCAAGCCCCAAACAACAATCCAGAATCTGTCGCTGTCTAGTTGTGTACCTTAGCTTGTGCGTACGCCTGTTTTCGTTTGATGTACCTACCTATGGAGTTAACCTTCTGTATCTACTCTTCTGTGTCAACATTCGTAGTGAAAATAAAATATTTTCTTTTGCAATGGAGTGGTAATTTTTTATTGCTATTTGTCCTGTTTTTCCTCTCAAATTCGAACTTATATTTTTCTTCCAAACTTATTTATTCAGTGTGCTCTGCAAATGTTATTTTTATTGTCGAGGAGTATGCGAGATCTTGGGGGACCGGTGTTCCGAATATTTGGAGTTTGTATGTTTGATAAAAATTGTTTGCGTCAAACTTGACTTTTTCACACGCTTGTTTGGTTTTGTTCTGCTTTTGTCTAACATTGGATGGTGGAATTTAGGGTTGTATTTTTTAATTCCCGGGAATTTGACCTCTTTCTTTGCGGGGATTTTTTTGCGGAACACTATTATTTTACTAAAAAAGAATAGCTTAACTTTCTTCCTGTAACATCAGCTATCTGCCAGTGAAAGTCCCGTCAAAATTGGTCTAGCGGTTCGGTGATTATACGGAACCAACAGACAGAATTTATACAATGGTTTTTTTGAGTGAGTACCGTGTACTAATTCATAATTATTAATTTTGTTATTTTGACATTACAAACAGACCCTTCAATTTTATTTATTTGTATAGGTTGACTGAAGGATTGTAAATAAATAAATACTTATTTATTCTTCCGAAGTCAATTAATGGGTAAGCTAACTCAAAGTGTCCAAAATAAATATTCAACCCTTCATTATTTACTCAACTCAAGAAAAAACGCTGAATAAAATCATTACAAAAATTTGTTGAGCGCTGACCCATCGCAATTCTCACTTAACCCAACAGAAATTCGTTGTACTTGAACTGTTTACATAGAATAATAAAACCGAATAGAAGCGACACTCACGTAATTTCCCTTGAGCGTACTCTGATGCCGTTCGATCAAGCTAAAACAGTAGAGTTATTGCTTACACACTTGCAATTTCAATCCGAATAATTTTGACGGAAAATAATAATCCATTGTTTCAATTGTTTGAACCGTTATTTTGCTCGACAACGTTAAAAAGTTATGAATATTTTGTATTGTCAAAATGACAGGCATTGACATTATTATGTATGTGTCTCATCAGCTGCCTAGCCTGTTCCCAACTATGTTGGGGTCGGCTTCCAGTCTCACCGGATGCAGCTGAATACCAGTATTTTACATGGAGCGACTGCCTATCTGACCTCCACAACCCAGTAACTGGGTAACACGATCACCGACGTATGTAAGTGTGGGTGAGGAAAACCGGAGTAGTTTTTGGTTAGTAAAAATATGACAGATAAACCTTTTTTTTTCCTGGGTGAATAAATTATCCGTGTGCATATTCCCCGCCCTGGAGGGACGAGGCCCCCTGGGCGGGGAATATCCACATTGAAAATTCACCCAGGAAAAAAAAAGGTGTGTCACTGATGCAAGCCACACATCCTAAGACCCCACACTCACATAAACATACACATAACATCACGCCTGTAATCCCCGAGGGTTAGGCAGATGTGTACCCATTAGTACACCCACATTTCGCCAGTTATGTTTTTAGTCCCACGCCCCACACTCAGCGACCGGAATTGCGATCCCTAGACAGTTGTAGTATCGCTTCTATACATTTTTATTCTACGATATTTACTGAATTAGGTGCAGTTTGTCTGCAAACTCACTGCCAGGTCTTCCTATTTGCAGTCCGTTCAATCAAGCACTAAATTAACAGTATCGGGTTTTATTTGCTTTGTGATACTTTGTTTTGGTTTAATTTGTGAATGGTCCTCGGAATGAAAGTGTGGGATGACTGAGCTGGTCAGCATAGTGAGCACATGTTTCTAAAGCGTGGAGCTAGGCATGCATGGCTTAGGGGTAGGTCATCTTCTGCCTAGCCTTTTTCCAACTATGTTGGCGTCAGCTTCTGGTGTAACCGTATGCAGCTAAATACCAGTATTTTACATTTAGCGACTGCCTATCTGAACTCCAGAACCCAGTTTTTGAGCAATACGATACCTTTTAGTAAGACTGCATCCCAGAGCCTCGTACTGCCTCGTTGGTCTAGTGGTCGCAAGCGCGACTGCTGTGCATGAGGTCTTGGGTGTGATTCCCAGGTCGGGCAAAGTGTTATTGGGATTTTCCATCAGGAACTTCTTAGTAGCAGCCTCGGAGTCTGGATTTGTGCTCGGTTGATGGCAATAGGCTCGCCACCTATTACATGGGACTTAAACATAATTGGCAAAATGTGGGTGTACTAATGGGTACACCTCTGCCTAACCCTTCGGGGATTACAGGCGTGATGTTATGTTAATGCATCCCAGAGCTGTGATCTCACTTGATGTTAAAGACCTCACCTGAAGCTCACTTAACCTAAATTCAACGAAGGTGATTGTAACAGAAATTCGACTTCTAAAGTTACAGTACTCCAGGATACCTGCTTATACCATTTCTTAAATGCTCTTCTAAAAATTGTATTCATCTTCTCGCATTGTCTAAATGGCTATTTTTCTCGGATTTACTACAATCCTTGTAACGTGGGAGTAATCCCTGAATCGTATTTACGTTGTAATTTACGGGGTTTTACGGTT
The DNA here is from genome assembly GCA_949774945.1 of Hoplodrina ambigua. NCBI lineage: Eukaryota > Metazoa > Arthropoda > Insecta > Lepidoptera > Noctuidae > Hoplodrina > Hoplodrina ambigua. Next base: position 9,885,197 of record OX458980.1, on the reverse strand, counting down.
TTTACAGCCCCGTTGCTATGCAACGACATTTCATTAGGGACACCCACACTCCTGGAAGACCGTATGATATAAATCCTTGGTTATATGTGTACAAGTCTTTAGTACCTACGTAAATGAATTTTCCTATACATATACAGGTCATTGGCTGTTCTTATTTTGACCCAGTTCGACATATGATTTGAAAGCTTAGCTTTCTGAGTGACGGGTCTTTTTTTTATTCGATTTAAAAAATAGAAGGTTATGTATTTGGGGTTTTTTTTAAGGTTTCGAGTGTTTGTTTGTTATAGCCCAATTGCTCCGCATCTACTGAACCGATTGAGTTGTTTGTAGACATAATGGCTTTCTGTGGCTCAAATAAGACGTGTCAAATAAATTAATTTTGAGTATGAGGCTCACTTCGGGGGGAAAAATATATAAAAAGAAAATTGTTTTTTTAATATATTTCGAGTTCCTAATTTTTTTTTATTGCGCTTATTCTAAATAGACGTTAACCCGTAAGTTTTATGTAATGAGATATACCTAATAGAAAGTTCGCATGATAAATTGTAAACTTGACAATAATATTATTAATAAATCATTTAGTTGATTCCGTCCAAATGTCGATAGCATCAATATAACTTCTTTTTGAATAAAAAAACATTACTAAACTAAATTTGTCGTTTGCACGTTGCCGTTTTACTGGTAAGTAACTAAATATTTGAGCTAACAAGTGGCAACTTGTAAATGAGTCCTTATTTACGGTTCGTGGCACAATTAAAAAGTTAATGAGCGTAAGTTTTATACTGGCGTGTATTTTGGGGGTGTAAATTATTATGGTTTTTATGGACGCCGGAACTGCAAAATGTATGTCTGCTGTGCTGGTTTTTATTTGTTAAGTTTAATTAATTTTGTTTTTTTTATTTGTTTTTGACTGGTAAAAAATGTGGCTAATTTCGTTGGCATAACAACTGGGTAAGTTGTGTCTAAAAAAATATTTTTAAAAACTTTTATTTAAAATTATAACAACATTGAGAGTATTGGACATTGTATTGTCTTCAGAACTAAAGGTGTATGTATGCATTTGATTTATTCTACAAATCCCCCCCGACAATTCCCCACCAGTGGGGATTGTTTTTTTTTCTAGAAATCCGCACTAGGTATATAAACTCAGCCTAGTGGGGATATTGGAGAAATAAGAAAAAATCCACCAGGTGTTATTGTTGTTTTAAATTATTAAACATTTGTGTTAATCAATTGAAAGACAATTACAATATTTAACAATACACACCACTAAAAAGAAGGAGAATGGAATTTAATGCATTGTTCTACTAGTTATTTTATAGTATAGGGAAAATGGCGGTGGGGATTTCTTAGTAGAAACTGGTCTTCTGCGTTTAACTACTTTTGTTGCCAACCATACGTACGAGTATTTACGTAAACACACATAAGAAGTAAGCAAAATGTACAGGAAATAAACACTATGCAAGATTTTGTCACAGTTTTCCCTGTATTGGTTGGAAGAACTTGCGGGAATCAACAAATAAATCGTTAATAATAATAATACCAGCCTATTTTTGTCCCCCTGCAAAGCAAAAGCTTCTTCTCATGGGGCATGATTCCTAAATCAGGCATTGTTATTAGGTTTTTCCATCAGGAACTTCTCAGTAGCAGCCTTGGAGTCTGGATTTGTGCCCGGCTTATAGCAAGAGGCTCACCCCCTATTACATGGGACTTCAACATAACTGGTGAAATGTGGGTGTAATAATTGCTTAACTTTGCCTTACCCTTTGGGGATAACAGGCGTGATGTTATGTATGTTAAAAGCTTAATAAATAAAAGAGAAACTGACTTCTACACTAATATTATAAAGAGGGAAAATTTGTATTTTTGTTTGTATGTTTGTAATGGATAAACTCAAAAACTACTGGACAGATTTTGAAAATTCTTTCACTATTAGAAAACTACTTTATCTGCGAGTAGCATAGGCTATATTTTATTTTTGCGCGGACGAAGTCGCGGGTAAAAGCTAGTGTTGAATAAAAAACAAAACACGTTTCACAGAACAATGCTATTTCAGTATATAACATAAACATAACATCACGCCTGAAATCCCTCAAGGGTTAGGCAGAGGTGTACCCATTAGTACACCCACATTTCGCCAGTTATGTTTTTAGTCTCATGTAATAGGGGGCGAGCTTATTGCCATCAACAGGGCACAAATCCAGGCTCAGACTATTTCAGTATTCCACACGATATACCAAAAAACGGAACACTGGGTCCTTAAAACCGCAAAAACGGCTTCGTACTCCAGTGTCTGCCGGCGGTAGTTTTAAATCTTTTTATTGCTTCACGCTATTTGAAGCGGTACTTACACGTCTCGTGGTGATACCCTTTTGTAGTTTATCCACTGGATAAGGAAGAAGTTAGCCATTTTAACACGAAATATAACGGGTTTTAAAGACAAAAAAGCCTGCCTTTTTGTCTAATGATCGTTAAGCGTGAATGCTGAGCATTATTTTTTTATTTATTTATTTATTTATTTAAAAACAACCAACTTACACTTACCTACGGTGTGCATCAGACGTACAAGTTTTTGGCTAATAATAATACTTATATCTTAATTACTAAATATAAAAACATAAAAAAGAGAAACATAAAACATACAATTTAACTGAATTACAGTAGAAAATAAAAATGAATTAATTTAAGACAAAGAGATTGTGCTGGGGGTGGCGATAGACTCCAGATATCGATTTGCAGCACTCAGGAGCCTCAGTTCAGTGCTTGCAAAGACATCTAATGAATCATCATGCAGCAAAATGTTATTAATGAGGGAAAGGGCTAAGTAGCATGAGATTTTGAATTCAATTCCTAGGTCGGGATGGGTTTTTCCTTCAGGAATTTCTCAGTAGCAGTCTCGGAGTCGAGATCATCGTTCCAATCTATTTTTAGAAAAACATGATTCAAAATAAAGATTTGAATATCAGAGGGATTATACGTTACATAAATCCAATCTATTTTTCAAATATGTAATAGTATATAATCGTGTAAAGATATGGGTAAGGTGGTATCCAATATGTACCTAGTCGTTTTAACCAAGCCATAACCCAGTTACTTGATAAGACTGGTTGACAGACTTTCGGCTTTCTAACAACCTGTAATGACTGTCAAAGATCGATGAATGACAACAGTTAAGGGATGATTCTCATTAGAGCGGGCCGTGCCCGGGCTGGGGCGTGGACGAGCCGACGTGATATTGAAGTGCGTCGAGAGGGCCCGGACGGGACACGGATAATGCACTGTGTAATATAGATTGATTCATACAAAATATATGTAACAGATTTAAAACCGTGCCCCGTCCGTACCCCGTCCGGGCCCCGCCCCGGGCACGGCACGCTCTAATGAGAATCATCCCTAATACTAATTCAGAAAAATGTTATAAGTTAGTATAACTAATTCGAAAATCCATTTGGATCGTATACTTTTAGGTTGGCGCACTCGTTCTTATTGAGGGAGCAATTTTACAAATTTTTAATAACGATCGCAACCCAATCTTCTTCTATCTCAGTCTGTTAAAAAACGCCTCTAATTCATATACATTTTTTACATTAACAGTTGCCGAGATGAAATTTCTACTAGCAAACGTTTTAATTAATAGAATTGGCCTTCAGATCAAAATACCAACGATTCGCCGAATACGCATGTTTGCAAGAACCACCGCAATTCATAGGAAAACTACAGCTCTCAATTTGCGCCACATTGACTACAGTCTACTGTTTGCAGTACACTTGAAGCTGGAACAATGTCAGTTATAATACTCCGAAACTAACGATGGTTAAACAGTGGTCGCTGACAAATACTATGAGTGATATAGTGTAATAGGACAGTAATAAGAAGCAAAATAATGTTTATTCGGTGAAAATCTGGTGTTAGTTGAATAAACACTGTTTTTGATAAGTAATAGTGTGGTTACAGTACACACCTTTTTAAGGCATTGACAAGCTGGAAAAGTGATGAATAATGATTGGTTTTGTGTGAAGGACAACATCGTGAGAAAACCGGGACTTGTATATTATTTCCACCCATAAGTACCTACCTACTAATATTATAACTTTGTCTGTCAGTCTGTTTGTCTGTTACGATTTCAGGACTGAATCACAGAACCGATGAACCGATTTGATGATGTTTGGTACTGGGTAAGTTTGAAACTAAGAAAAGGCATAGGCCACTTTTTGATTCACGACTTTCTCTAAGACTGCGATAACCGACGTTCACTTGGATGAAGTAGTGCCAAAAGCTGGTAAATAACATAACATCACGCCTGTAATCCCCGAAGGGTTAGGCAGAGGTGTACTCATCAGTACACCCACATTTCGCCAGTTATGTTTAATTCCTATGTAATAGGGGGCGAGCCTATTGCCATCAACCGGGCACAAATCCAGACTCCGAGGCTGCTACAGAGAAATTCCTGATGGAAAAACCCAAGAACACTTTACCCGACCTGGGAATCGAACCCAAGACCTCGTGCTCAGCAGTCGCGGTTTACGAAAACTAGACCAACGAGGCAGTCAATTATTATATTATGGAACTTTTGGACGCCTACTATTACCTAACTACATATGTATAAACTACCTCCCTACCAAATTCATCATCATACGTCAAACGATATATCTCGATAAGCGTAGACTCACTCACTCATTCAATCACTGTGCTTGAGTGAGTGAATAAGGAAGGAAATAAAAAGAAATCAAGACGTTGCAGAAACATATTTTAATAAGTTTAACAAAACATTTAAACGGTTTATCGTTAAAATATCAATATAGGTGGGGAGGTACTGAACAAAATGAACATAAGTACCTAAACACAAATAACATAAGTAGGTAGGTACCTAGCTAATAATAAATACAAATACATTCATGCTCAACCAAACTGGACAGAGAGCTAAGAAAAGTCTTTAAAAAGTATTAAGGATCTATGTACAATAATATTTACATTTTTAATAATATTTTCCTAACTATGCCTACTTAATTAAATTAATTATAAAAAATAATTATTTATAATTTAAAAATATTATTTTTAAATTTCATTATCTCCTCCCTTAACTTGACAAAGAATGTTACAGAGATAAGTACATTAGGTACATGTTATCTCTTCATCATCTTTCATTGATGAATGAATCCTCCATTAAAGATTATATAGAAGCCTCTAAACCATGCTAAGTGAACGTTTCTTAACAAATGGTTTAATTTTAATCTCATACAGCTCATACCACAACTCTCGATTACTCTTAAGAATAACCAAAAACACGTCAGCAAGTAACGCAGTAATATAAAGCAGTATTAATGATACAAGTATCATTTCACGTCTAAGAAAAGGCGTAATCAGTTGCATGACATACACGGACATCATGAAAACATCACTTAGTATAAATATCACAGTGGCTATGTACAGGCGACGGCAAGTGCTAGAAGCTGTATTCACGCTATTAAAACTACGGCATAACGCAAATACAATTATAACGTAAGAAACACAATTTACTATTAGAGGTAGTAAAAGACAACCAGCCATAAAATAATCTGCAAAAAAGTCATAGTAATCTGCCACTATATACATCAAGGTGGTAATCAATGAAACACCCCAACCGAAGAAGCTACTTTTGAGAAATCTCTTTTGAATATTCGCATTAAAAACTTTAACAAAGTCTACGTAAAACATGTAACTTATTATTAACAACCAATGATGTCTCGCAGCTGTAAAGTACGTTATAACATAAATAAAATAGTCAGCTAACAATCTGTCTAAAAATATGGAAAAATAATTTGTTACGGATATCGAGCAGAGTATATAGTTTGATAATATAGTGTTTAGTAACACAAAGTTTCTATAATTACAAAACTTTTTGAGTATACACCATGATAACACTCCGTAGATTAACGTTAGTAGTGTCAGAAGAAGCAACACACGGTCACTGGCTATTAGTATGTTTTCTACTAATTTAAATGATTTTTCCATTTCGTCACGCGCACGCGTATCATTGTCAGACAGAATGACAACGTCATCATCATTAAAATCGTAATCATATGTGGCGCCATCGTCTAGCACACTAGTGTCGTAATCCGACATGGCGAATTTCACTTTAACACTTTTTATGAATGCACTTTTAGTTAATGAATGTTAAAGTATTTTTATTTTAACATTTTCGCGTAAATCACTTTTGCTTGCCTCAAAATTAGGTGTCACTTTTCAAACAGTCGCTTCTAGTAATACTTTTGATACAATGATGGTTAAAACCAGACGCTTCGACGCGAATACTTGATCAGTTCATATTTTCCTGTTTGTATCTTAGTAAACTTGTATTTACAGACTTACATGATTTTAGAAATATATACTCAAAGTCGTACAGAATAGAACTCAAATTAAATTGCCGGCAACATTTATTATAACGGCCACTTAAAAATAAACTTAATGACGAAGTGCTAAAGCGGATACTTGAGTAAGCGGTAATAGAATGTAAGTTGTGAATAATTTTAATTATGAATTCCAGTCGGACAAGCAGTGTGGACTTCCCATCGCCAATAATGACGACATCTTATGTAGAGAGACCTCGCAGTAGCTAAACCTACGTCATCGGCAGTAACCAAAGACGTAATTTAAGGCGGATGAAACCGCGGGGTGAGGCTAGTTTTTTATTTTTCTATATGGTTTTATTTTTGTACTAATATTGGAAAATTTAATTTGTATAAACTAACACCAGCGGAATACAAACTTGTTTTTATTTTTGCTTTTGTATACATTTTTTTTTTGTAATGTGCGTCATTTCGCTTAAATAAACAGTTTTTCCTTCTTCTTTGTTTCTTTCAGATACCAATCCCAAGAATCGGCTTAGTGTGACTCAGATCGCACACGAAGGACCATCATACAATATGTAATAAGAAATACAAAAAAAAATATGGTCGTAAAAAAGTAGGTAATTATTTCCTTGCCAAATTTCATGATTTGACGGTACGGAGCCGTAAAAAAGAAACACATGACAAGTCTGGCGACGCTTTGATCTTGGACTACCCAGTCCAAGATCTAAGCGTCGCCAGACGATTTAACCTCCTTCACTTTCTAACCGAACCTTTTTTGTCTAAATTGACACGTTGAAGCAACATAATGAACTTTTGTGCTTAGATGTACCGCAACTAACCACCTCTTAAACGACCTCTTAATAAAATAAATATATCAGACTTAATACACCAAATGGTATATAAGAATTCATCAATACCTAACAGTTCAATATAATCCAAAACTCGTGTTTAGGTTAGATTTAAAATTACCTAATCAGCGTTCAGGCTACGACCTACTATAAATTATTTTTGTGTGTTATTATACAGTAGTTTTTTATATAAGGTACATTGCATTCATATGTAATTACGTATGACTCTGTATACAAATAATAATATTGTAAAACGTTGATTTTAAAAGAGTACGTATGGAGTTTCTTTCCCATTCTTCTCCATACAAAAGTATCTTTTGGAAGGGGCAACTAGATTCAATTCAATTTTTTTTTTCATGTAATGACGTTCAAAAGTGCCTTATAGTGGCCTAATTGAAATAAATGATTTGACTTTGACCCAATACTCAATACAATACTCAATACTCAATACTTTATTGCTTTCCATTTGTACATATAGGTCTTATAAAATATTGTTAAGATCATAATGGACCCTGTCGGGCACAGCAAAGTTAGGAGAGAGGACGAAAAACCAAGCAGCAATTCATATTATGAAATTAATTATTTATTATTATGTGATGCATTAAGAATTATTTTGATGTGTATTTTAATTAAATTAAATAAGCATGTAATTATGACTATGTATTAGCAAAATTATGTCAAATATTTCAATTTTTGTCGTCATTATTGTTAAATCATGTCAGTTATTTTCCTTGTTTTGTCATCATTATTATAAAATTATGTTATTATTTAAGTTAATTTGTCTAATGTCTCTATATAGTATTCAATTTTAGGTTTTTTTGTTTTGTAGTTGTTTTAGGTTTTTTTGTTTGGTTTTTTTGGTGTTTTTTACCCATGGGAACGGAGCAGTAACCACAAAAAATTTTACTTAACGTGTGTGAAAATTACCATTCTTTGGGCTAATTTTTCAATCGTCAGATAACGGAGGGATAAATATGGCGGTTTGACAGTTTTTGTATAGAAAATAATATGTCAATCAAACTGATATATTTATTCTTTGGATAAAAGTTATCTGACTATTGAAAAATTAGAACTTAATTAAAAGATATTAGAAAGATACTAATTCGTATTTTAATTATAATAATTTTATGTTTTTTTCTTCTACCCTTCCTATAGTTATAACAAATAAACTTAAATATTATATTATCTTTCTCGACGACCGACTGCCTCGTTGGTCTTGTGGTTGCAAGCGCGACTGCTGTGCATGAGGTCTTGGGTTCGATTCCTGGGAATCGAACCCAAGGATACTGGGTTCGATTCCCAGGATACTGGGACAGGTGAAAGTAAAAAAGCTTGTAATAAAACAGCATTTTGTCAAGTTCGTTCTGGAATATTGCCAAAACATACCTCAAACTAGTCTTACCCTTACTTACCTAGTGTAAACTATATCATAATAATATTAGACCATAAACTTAAACTATTGAACTTAGGCTCCTAACGACCGTCGCGGCTGTTGTTCTAATTACCACGCTTGCCAAATAGGTAGAGGATTATTATATTATAGGTATGTTATGTTAGTTTTGAATGTTATTTACAAGGTAATTGAAGCTTTACTAAGATATTGTTTCGTATGACTGCCTGCCTTCGTTGGTCTAGTGGTCACAAAGCACGACTGCTGTGCTTGAGGTCTTGGGTTCGATTCCCAGGTCGGGCAAAGTGTTATTGGGTCTTTCCATCAGGAATTTTCAGTAGCAGCCTCGGAGTCTGGATTTGTGCCCGGTTGATGGCAATGGGCTCGTCCTCTATTACATGAGACCAAAAACATACCTGGCGAAATGTGGGTGTACTAATGGGTACACCTCTGCCTAACCCTTCGGGGATTACAGGCGTGATGGTATGGTATGGATGGTATTATCTTTCTCTTTTCTTCTTAACTCTTTTCCTACTCATGGTAGATAAATAACTTTCTGTCTGTAATAACGTAACAACAAAATCTTCTTTGCAGAAACTTGACGTTATTTACAGACTAACTGTCATCGTGACAAGCTAAAGGGCCTCGTTTATCATCGGCTTAAGGGCCCATTGTTTGAGCAGCACCTACACACACATGCATTGCCCTTACGTCCCAAGATGTACGTCCCTTAGACCGCAATGTATCATAAATCTTGGAGGCTGTTGCCTTAATACCGCAAAACATATTAGAGGTTTCAAATGTGCTTTCCGTTTAAGATACATTTTCTCGGTTCCTATTAAGGTACGTTAACGATTCGTATGTGTGTTGCCAATCGTTTCGTGTTTATTCGTAATGAGTTTTTGAAAAGAGAAGGGATTGTTTTGTGTAGATATTCAAGTACTTTTACATACGTATTGATTCAGGGTCAAAGACTCAAAGTCAAAACATTTATTTCAATTCGTTCATTAAAAGACACTTTCGAACAACATTTACAATAGGAAAAAGCTTTTTTACAAAAAAATATGACCGCCTTCAAAAACTACAAAATAAAAAATAACTTTAGCTTGAAAGTCGGCGGCTTTGTTTTTTTGTTTCTTGTTATGTAGGTATTGCCACCGACTTCCAAGCTAAAGTTATTTTTTATTTTGTAGTTTTTGAAGGCGGTCATATTTTTTTGTAAAAAAGCTTTTTATTTTTCACTTTTTAGTGCTCGTGTGTTAATGTTTGAAATCCTTACATAAAGCCCTTTCAAACAATACCTCACACGATATATTTAATTTTGGAAAGTGGTAGGAGGGGGGTTGACGTACAGGGGGTACGTCAACCCCACTTCCTTCAGTCAGTCATAGACTACACGTATAAACAAAGCAATTTTTCTTGTTACGGCGGTTCTGCTGTGATTTTTTAAGGAGTTCCGTTCCATATCTCCAAAGTTCATCATCAGATCATGACAATATTCCTATGGGACCTATTCCGAACTATACTCTTTCAAACAAAAAAAGAATCATCCAAATCGATTCATAATTTACGGAGTAATCGTAGAACAAATATATAAAAAAAAAAAAAAAAAAACATACGCGTCGAATTGAGAACCTCCTCCTTTTTGAAGTCGGTTGAAAATAACATTGAATCTAGTTGCCCATTCCGAAAGCTACTTTTAAAATTACTTTGCATTTTTCTAAATCAACCATACTCAACCCCTTTTTTTATAAGGGCTACAAACACATTTCAGTGATGGTGTCGGGGGCTGCAAAAATTATGTTGGTGTTAATTTAAAATGTAATTCAAAATTAATTCAGGGCGCAGTTACTCTGATGGGCGCGAAATTTTAGAAGGATGTCAAATTTATAACTCCACGGTAGGCCGCAGGTTGAGTATAAGTAGTAACAGTACGTAATACCAGCCTATTATGGTCTCACTGCAGGGCAAAGGCCTCTTCTTATTCAGAGAAGGCACGAGCCACGCTTGCTTAATGCGGATTGCCGATTTAGACTTAAGAACATGAATTATAAGTCCAGGTTTCCTAACGATGTTTTACTTCACTGATGTCAGTGATGTCCAAGATAACAAATACATGTGAATTAAAAAAAAGTAAAGTAAGTAAGTCTAAAGTTTAATAAACAAAATACAATAAAAGAAATAACCTAGTCTAGGTTTAGGTGTTATCTAGATTCTAGAATGAACATCAACAAAACAAACGATATTGGTTTGGTTCGGACAACAACAAATAGATGTTATAAATGTCTGGGCTTAATATTTATGTATCTAGAAGCCGTACTGAGCTATACCGAATAAAACTGATGAATAAAATGTGCGATGGCACCGTTGGCGCAGTGGCTAAGCCATTGGGTGCTGCGCTGCGTGGCGCGGGTTATATTCCCGCAAGGAAAAATATTTGTATGGCCAACGGTCAGTTGTTCCGTATCTGGTCGTATGGGTATGTCTAAATATATAAAAGCTAAAAGTCACTCGCTCACTTACTTACTCATCACGAAATATCAAAAACCGCTCTCGTAGGATAAAGATGTTTGGCATAAACTACTTAGTTTATACATAGTTAGCAGACGTTTTGCAAATAAAATATGTTTTTAGGATTAATTTCCTATGGGTATGAAACGGGGGTCCAAAGTGTGTATAGAAAAGTCAACCTTGACGCGGATGAAGTCACGGCAGGAGCTAGTGAATCAACAATGGTTGAAAATGAACCTACAATACAGAACAAAACCGCAATGAAAAAATTAATTGTCAAATTCATTTATGATGAAATTATCCCAAGTAAGTAGTGTGTTCAATGAATCCATAATATCATTTTCTTCCTTAAATTATTCAATATTATAATCTTTAATTCTTCACTGAATTATGGATAAGGGATCAATCCAAGATGGCGTCTAAACTAGCAGCCTAATTGCGTCATACATTTATTTAAAATGACAAGAATAGAATAGAAAATTATAAACGTTTATGTCAGTACTAGCTTTTACCCGCGGCTTCGCCCGCGTTTGTTTAGAATTTGACAATCAGTTTGGGCTGTACTCGGCTTGTTGTTCGGCCAGATCCAGAATTATTAAATACCTATGGACCAACAGATTGTGACTCATAAAAGTCCGTCGGCGTTCAGTTTGCATTTCTGCAAGAGAGGTCCTTCTCGCCTGCGTCTGTTTTGGGGTTACAGAAGCTGTAATGGCTTCTTTTTTTTAGGTGGTAAAAATCATCAAATGACTCCTTCCGCCCTGGGTGGGGCGGAAGGGACTGTCAGACTTTTACTGACTAAAAACCCACCCTGTTCCTTCTGTTGCCCTTTACGTTCCGGGGCCGCGGTATCCTGTTAAGACGTCCCGCAACCCCGGCAGGCGTTAGCCTCGTTGGGGGCCCCGTCCCTGTGCTGACAGCTCTTTGAGACGCGCCCGAACAGAACGCGCCGTTGAACCGGGCTTGGTCCTTGATCGGACGGCAAGCTACCCATTACTCGCCGTCCGCAAGCCCGCGCCTACGGTGGCCGGATGTCGCCCCGCGACGTCCGACGCCCTGGGCGTCTCCCGCGGCGGCTGGGGCATAAGGTGGTTCTCTCCCTCACGCGGCCCGCCTCCTCCTTCGCTAGCATTACTGCTTCGCAGAAGGAGGTGACTGCATCCCATTCCCTCTCGCCTCGGAGCATGGCCTGAACCAGGTCCGGACGCGAGAGGTCGCCGCCGCCTATCGCCTCCGTGAGGACACGACGGAGCTCTGCCCAAGCGGGGCAGTCCTGCACCGTATGCTCCACCGTGTCTTCCGGGCGATCCACACAGTGGTGACACCCGGGCGTTTCCTCCCGCCCTATCCGACACAGGAACCTCCCGAAACAATCGTGTCCGGTGAGGACCTGAGTCAGGCGGTAGGTGAGGACGCCGTAGCGCCTCTCCAGCCACTCCTCAAAGAGGGATCTTACAGCTATAATGGCTGAGCTTGTTCTCTGAGACGAAGTCGTGTAGCCGTGTGTGTTGTGTGTCGTGTGTGAATAGGCGTCTCAGTTGCTCTTACAGCTCTCTGGCTTTCGGCTTGTTCCTCCAAAAGCAATTGCGTTTAGAAGGGCGTCTCAGTCACTCTCAGAGAAGCTTGGCGGGCGGACAGTTTGGCTCTCCAGTCTTTCCTGGCTTTAAGAAAATGTCTCATCAGCTCTCAAATTTGCTTGTCGCTCCGGTTGTGCTTACCTTCTTAATGCGGCATGAACGGAAGATTCCGGGGATTGAGCAGTAATTTTTGCTCGGGCTCGCAATGAGCTTTTGCCTGAGTTGGAGCTGTGAGATATTTTAAAATAAAAAAAAGTATCGAAGTTGACTGCCTCGTTGGTCTAGTGGTCGCAAGCGCGACTGCTGTGCATGAGGTCTTGGGTTCGATTTACAGGTCGGTTCGATTTCTCAGTAGCAGCTTCGGAGTCTGGATTTTTGCCCGGTTAATGGCAATAGGCTCGCCCCCTATTACATGGGACTAAAAAAAAACATAACTGGCGAAATGTGGGTGTACTAATGGGTACACCTCTGCCTGACCCTTCGGGGATTACAGGCGTGATGTTATGTATGTATGTAAGAAAAAGTAACCTACCTACCCTCATTAAAACACACCGAACATACCTCTTACGAAAAAATAAACAGTACTGAAGGACAAACTTAACTTTGCCGTTGGAAAACTGTTGTTTACATACATCGACATAGGTCACGGTTAGTTTAGCAACTAACCTCTTCCTTCAGTCATTAATCGATTACACGCATCAAACAAAGCAATTTTACTGTTACGACAGTTCTGCTGTGATCCTATGAGGAGTTCCGTTCCATATCTCCAAAGTTCATCATCAGATCATGACAGTATTTATATGGGACCATCATCATCTGCCTAGCCTTTTCCCAACTATGTTGGGGTCGGCTTCCAGTCTAACCGGATGCAGCTGAATACCAATATTTTACATGGAGCGACTGCCTATCTGACCTCCACAACCCAGTTACTGGGTAATATGATAACCCTAGGTAAGACTGGTTGTCAGACTTTCGGGCTTCTGACGACCCGTAACGACTGTCAAAGATCCACGTATGACAGCCGGGACCAACGGCTTAACGTGCTTTCCGAGGCACGGAGGAGTCTCGGTGTGTAAAGATGGTCACCCATCCACGGACCAACCCCGGCAAGCGTAGCTTAACCTGACGGATCGACCCGTGCGGCTGTTGTTACTTAGCCACGAGCTCCTCACAGTATTACAGTATTTATATGGGACCAATTCGAAAAAAAATAAATAAAAAAGAATCATCCAAATCAATTCACAATTGGCGGAGTAATCGCAGAGTATGCTTCACTGACGGAGCGTGTTATAAGTTCGCCTTTATTCTTCCATGCATCCTCTATGAATGCGTTTACACCTGTCAGTGTAAGTGACGACACAGTGATGTCAGTGTCAATTACGCAGTTTTTCCGTATCCCTGACAACGTATATAAAGTGGGTCCCAGACAAACGCGGAATGTTGTGGCAGCCGCGTCAGTTGCAAATTTTAACAACAGGCCGCGTGTACTGCTTTGTAAAATGACACCAAATATGGAAATCGTAATAGAAATAGTTGAATTTAAATAATAATATCAATTTAACCCACACTTCTCTATTCCTAAGAGTAATATGCGATGCTAATGATAATATAGGTAGAGATAAACTACTATAACTACTATAACCTCACACCTCAAGTGTTTAAATAAACAGTTTTTTTCTACCTTTTTTCTCATCTTCTGAGAGGGCTAATGAGTCAATGTCATGAGAATAATAAGACAACTTTACGGTTAGCCATATTGACTGACGTCCGATTGTAGCACAAACACCACGCTAATGACACTTCAGGCTGCCACTGTGACCGCGGTGGTGTGTTTTTACAGCGGTTGGAGCCGCGGCCTGCGGTTAGCCGCAACCGCAGGTCCGTCCGTCTGGTAGCCACTTTATGGAAAATGTCAGTATGCTCTTCAGCGATTTTGGGCATAAAAAATGATTAAGCAAACAACTTTCGTACTCCTAGGTTGTTTACTTGAAACTGGTCTATCGACAGTCTAGACTCACAATGTATTAAATGCTTAAACTTAAAATTTGATCACGATTCGATAGACACGTGGCGCCATCTACTGTCATAAGGACGTTATTGTGATTTCCCTCGGGAACAGTACTTTTTTTCGGGATTAAAAGTACCCTATGTTTGTCCCTGATCACCTGGCAACGTTTATGCAAAATTTCGGGATGATCGGTTCAGTGGCTTAGGCGTAAAGTGGTTACAAACAAACAAACAAACTTACTTTCGCATTTATAATATTAGTTAGGATTACAGCTAGTAGGTACTAGATAATACATACCTACACAGAAGTCTTTTTTTTTTTGGGTTGGTAAAAATCATCAAATGAGTCCTTTGAGAATGAGACTGTCACTGCCTTTTGCGTTCCAGGGCCACGGCATCCTATTAAGAAGTCCCGCGACCCCGGATACACAGAACTCTCAGATCTAAATAATACGAGAAGCAAAAGGTTTAAGCCGCATTTTGCTTAGGTCTCCCCCAGAGGCTCAAATATGTGACATCACAGTTAATTATTGTCATACATAATCTATGGGGGAATATCGTTTTGACAACTTCTAAAAAGTATCTTAATTAATGGGTGGTGTTAAAATACCCAGTTCAAGAATATTCATTGTATTTTTATTGGGTAAGTTGTCGAGCTGATGAACTTTCAAATGAAGCAACTACCCTGAATAATGATCGCGGATTTAGATTCAACCTTTATCCTAGCCCTAGGATGGTGAACATTTATTACTGAACTTCTTCTGAAAAAAAATAGTGATGTAGCTATGAAATGCCTTCAAAGAATCTTGATTTAAGCCCCGAATTTGAAAGTTGTGGATGTATGTCATATCGAAAGGATTGTGAAACAAAATGGCGTTTAAGATATAAGGCCTATGCCCTGGCAGTGAAGCAAAAAACCTATGGAACACAATGATAATGATGAATAGTAAATGGAAATTGCAAAGGAAATTGATGAAAGGTACTCCTATTCTTCCTATTATAAAAAAAAACGTTCCAAAAACACAAAAACAAATAGTAAGACCCATAAATACCAGTGTGCTGATAAAGAGCCTTTCATTATCCTCTAATTAACGATCCCAGAGCATAATTAGCTAAATAAATAATGAACAGACATTTGTAACCAAAACAAATTCTACAAAATTTGGAAACAAAAACAAATGACAGCTGTTTTCTTTCATCTAGGAATAAATATAAACGGAATTAGACCAGTAAAGTAATTAAACTGTTGTTAATTGGTGTTACCAAGTTTTAATTTGAATTTATTGGCATTTAGAAAACTTAATTTAAATAAATTATACATAACATTCATAACATCACGCCTGTAATCCCCGAAGGGTTAGGTATGGGTACACCCACATTTCGCCTGTTATGTTTAAGTCCCATTTAAAAGGGGGCGTGCCTATTGCCATCAACCGGGCACAAATCAAGACTCCGAGGCTGCTACTGAGAAATTCCTGGTAGAAAAATCCAGTAACAATTTGTCGGACCTTGAAATCTTACCCCAGACCAGACGAGGCAGTCAGTAGTACATAAATTACTACTGTAATAATTACTTTCCGACCGAAGTTTAGTCACGGTGGCTAATCAAACTAGAGACTAACTAACTCCGCAGGAGATATTCTAGTGCTAGAAATAATAAAGTTTGTGTGTGTCAAGTCCCATCTTTCGTGGCGCGTATTGTAACATGGTACATGTGTAGCCTGTTCTCTCTTTGTGTGTTATAAAGTTGTGAATAAGCGAGTGAGAAAGGGTATATAAGAAAAGAGAGAAAAGATCATGGACAAAGGGAAAATTTTCCATTCCATTCTCGTATTGTAGTTACATTTTATAAAATTAAATCTTTTTATAACATAAAAGGTTACACGGCCTAGTTTAACCCGTTTAAGGGATGTTGTTTGAGAGTCATAAGCCGTCTATTGGTCGTGGCTGGCATGACAGATAACAAAACAATTTCAAAAAAAGGAAAATAATTCCGACCCTTCACATCAAAAGCCTCGGTCACAATGACGCGGCAATACCAAGGTACAATACGCGCCACGAAAGATGAGACTTGACACATCACTTATTCTTTACTAGCTTCTGCCCGCGACTACGTCTCGTGGAACTTGTTTGTATCGTACTTGCATACTTCCACCCCCCTTTTCACCGCCTTAGGGGGTGATTTTCGGGATAAAAACTATAAGATAGTTTTTAGTTGTCTTTCCTCGGATGTTAAACTATCTCCATGCCAAATTTCATCAAAATCGATTCAGCTGTTTAAGCGTGAAGAGGTAACAGACTGACAGACAGACACACTTTCGCATTTATAATACTAGTATGGATTATTTCATAATAAATATTAGGTACAAAATTGTTAAGAATTATAATCTAAATGTCATCAAAATATCCTTGATTAAATACACAAATTATGGAAAACTATTTCGTGCATGTGCGCAAGCTAGCCATTACTGACGCTTGTGAAATCTCATCTTTCGTGGCGCGTATTGTACATCGGCTTTCTTAGAATGGACTTATTTTTTGGGGTCACTTCAGGTCTCGTATCATTTTGATTACTTTCAGGTTAAGTGTTGTTATTTTCTGCAGATTTGCGTTGAAATTGTTTCGTCTGAATTATGGGCAAGAGCAAGTAACTGATGTGACTTTTTCTCATTCATATCTACTTTCTTAGTTTGTCTTGGACTTCACTGACATCGGTTAAGGAAAACATCGTGAGGAAATCTGAACTTATTATATATTAAGTACTTAAAAGTCTGTAATCGAGAAACCGCCTTGAGCAATTGTGGTGATCCATCCTTATGTGGTGTCTTCTCTGTATGAGTAGAGGCATTGTTTTTAATTTGAAATTGAATGTTTTCGTGTAGGTACTGAGTTTTATAACTTTATATAAGAAAAGCTGGAACTTTTAAATGCAAGATAAATAATAAATAAAGGCATGAGAAACCTCTTATTTAGTGTTTTATCATCCCCGATTTCATGGAAAAAAGGCGACTTTAAAAGTGAAAATACATGGCAGTTCATAACTGTCTATTTTTTTTAAATTAAAGTATTCAGTTGCCTAGAAATAAATCTGGCGACGCGGATGGTAAGTGACACCCACACGGAGACAATATTGTACAGGTCGTCCCTACCTATCTATACTAATATAATAAAGTTGAAGAGGTTTTTTGTTTGTTCGTGTGTGTGTTTGTTTAAATGCGTTAATCTCTGAAGCCACCAATCGGATTTGAAGAATTATTTTTGTTTGGTGATAGCTAGATTCATAAGGAATAGTGTCTTCTAAATATATAAAAGTGAAAGGTCTCGCACTTACTCACTCACTCATTACTAAATGTGTGTGTGTGTGTGTGTGTGTGTGTGTGTGTGTGTGTCTGTGTGTGTGTCTGTGTGTGTGTGTGTGTGTGTGTGTGTGTGTCTGTGTGTGTGTGTGTGTGTGTGTGTGTGTGTGTGTGTGTGTGTTTCAAAATGAGGAGGTTGTTTATAGATCGTAGACGACCGCTAAAAAAGGATTTTCCAAAATTCATCTAATAAGGGGATGAAATGGGGTCGAAACTTTATATGCAGTAATCAACTTTGACGCGGACGGAGTTGTGGGCAGAAGCTAGTAGGCTATATAACATCACGCGACGAGCCATGAGTAACCAAACGTTTGTGAAAAAAACCACGCAAGGGAAGTCGCGGGCACAAGCTAGCTAAAGATAAATCGACACACATCATAATCACGACAAACCTCATTAGTATTCGTGAAAATAATATCGAAAGACAGTTGCCGAAGGTTAATCATGTGGAAAATTATGTAAGAGTTTGTTACATCAAAGTGACGTGGGATGACGTCATAGGTTAGTAGCTAATTTGTTTAGTGGTATTTTGATGGCGCCGATTCCCTTTTCCACGCACTAAATTAAATTTAGAGAATTGACATCTCTTACTAACATACAGTGAAAGAAAAAGACGGTGACATTAAAGTACTAAGTTAGAAATGTCAAATTAGTTTTGTCTTGAACTTTTCAGTGTTTTTAATTCATACGTTTTAAGATGTCAACTGTAATTGTATGGATGTGTCAGATTGACTAAATTTGACAGCTCTTATTTACATTAGTCACTTTCTTGTTTTATTGGACAGAAAAAGATAGAAATAGTCTAATTTTAGTTTAGTTTGTTAACAAGGGAATCGACACAATGTGGTTATTTTGACAAGCTTTTATTTACTTTCATCTGTCTCGGTAATCAAATCTTATAAAGAGCCACTTCCAGGTTTTTGTTTAGGCAGAAATGCGTAAATGTGCAATTTGCATGACAATGCAATATAGTGATGTCAGAGACAAACTAATAACTTCTCTTTAACTTTGAGTGAACCAACTTCTTCTTGGTAAGCTCTCTCTATCGTCAACTATGTATCTATCAAGAGCAATCCATCTAATATAAAAAAAAGTATTTTATTTAGTAATAGTAGTAATATATTTTTTTGCTCTAAAACATGGTATACACAGATCTTAAATTTAAATATGGCACACATGTTTGGCTTGATATAAAGCATGCAGATATTTGGATACAATATAAAATTGTATTACAAATAAAATTAATTCTTATGATCTAAAAAATCCTGAATGCTATAAAAAATTCGTTTGTTTAGCCATTCGAATAGTAGTAGTAGTAGTTTATAGTATAGTATATATAGTAGTAGTTTACTGCGGGGCAAAGGCCTCTTCTTATACAGAAAAGGTGCGAGAATTGATCGTCACGCTTCCTCAAAGCAGATTGGTCTTCAACACGGCTTGAAAAATTAATAAATAAATTTCCAGAATAATCCATTTACAGTTAGCAAAAGAACATTATTTATATGATTGCTTTCGCAAATCTCAGTCTAAGTTACCTTGGTAACGTGTTTGAGGCCTGAGGTCAGGCCTCAAATTATTTTGAACTAGCTTTTACCCTTGACATTGTCCGCGTAAATGTTGGTTTTCGCGGCAGTCGGGATCCAAATGCAGCCTATGTTCTTTCTTGGAATTCAAACTTACCACGTACCCAATTTCATCAACATCGGTTTAGTGGTTTAGTCGTGAAAGCGTAACAGACAGACACACAGACACAGTTAGTTTCCCATATAATTATTATATTTGTAAGTATTTATATACAATATCGCTGATCCTGATAAACTGAAATTCTACGTAAATTAAATTGCTACTTAAAGTAGGTAGATGGGTTCCAGTAATTCTGAGTTTACACCTGAAAATTATGACATTTATTTCTCATTTCGAAGCGTGGTTATAAAAAGAACATTTCACCGTAATATGATGTTAAATTAATTCGGAGAACGAGTACGAAAATTCATAAACCGATGTCTGAGCTTTCTCTAGCCGACTTTAATCTTTCAGTACATACCTAAAAATATTTTCAATTGTCTCATTTTAGCCTACTTTTATCTTCTTGCTATAATTTCAATTGTTTCAACAAGGTACAATGGCGCCGATTCTCTTGATCACAAACTAAACTACAATTAAATATTTCCATCTTTTTCTGTCCAATAAAACAAGAAAGAGACTAATGTAAATAAGAACTGTCAAATTTAGTCAATCTGACATATCCATACAATTATAGTTGACAACTTAAAACGTATGGATTAAAAATACGGAAAAGTTCAAGGCAAAACTAATTTGACATCGCTAACTTAGTTCTTTAACGTCACGGAATGTCACCGTCCTTTCCTTTCGCTGTGTGTTAGCAAGAGATGTCAATTCTCTAAATTTAGTCTAGTTTGTGAACAAGGGAATCGGCACCAATATTGTTTTTTGTTGCGGGAAACAAATTTTCTGAACTAAGATCTTTGAAACACCAAACAAAAGACAACAGAAGAGATAGGTACATATATACATAGCAGGGTCGTCAGATATACTTGAATTTTTTTTAGAAACCGTAAATAGTTATTATGATGTAGGCACGCGCTACGAAAGGAATTTCAAAAATTAACCCCCAAGAGGATGAACGGAGGTACGAAATTTATTCGTACAAAGTCAAGGGCAGAAGATACTAATAAATTATTATAAAATTGATTTAATAATTGATTTAAATTTTGACATTTTAGTAATTTATTATATTTTTTGACATTTTTAAAATTTTGTATTTGATTTATAATTTCAAATTCAATGTCAATTTCTGCAATTGTTTTGTAATTTTTAATAGAATGTGACAAGTGTATAATTAGTGCATAACGGTTGTATAATTATTATTTGTTTAAATGTATATGGGTTAAAGACCTGAAATAAATGAATTATTAATTATTATTCTTACTAATATTATAAATGCGAAAGTAAGTTTGTTTGTTACCATTTCACACCTAAGCCACTGAACCGATCATCCTGAAATTTTGCATATACGTTGCCAGGTGTCCAGGAACGAACATAGGGTACCTTCAATCCCGAAAAAAAGTACTGTTTCCAAAGGAAATCATAATAACGTTCTTATAATCATAGATGGCGCCACATGTCGTTTCGAATCATGATTTAAACTAAATAATTGAAATGACAGGACATGGGTAATTTTTTCCGCGTCTTCGTCTGTGTCCGCGATAACCAAAATTCACGCGGACGTAGCTAAGCAAAAGCTAGTTATTATTATAAAACAGACAGTTTCTTCCACCTTCAGATAACAAGGAAGCGCCTTGTGAATATTCAACAGCTTCACGACACATGATGACAACAATTCTAAAGTTAATATTAGACTTTACGAGTGTGTGTATCTGTGCTTTATTTACATGAACTTACGTGCGAAAGTTCAGTGGTTAAGGCATCCGCCTCTCATGCATGAGGTTGTGGGTTCAAATCTGGGCAAGTACCAATGTGAATTTTTCAATTCATATGTACTTTCTTAAGTTTATCTTGGACATCACTGGCATCGGTGATGGAAAACATCGTGAGGAAACCTAGACTTACTGTTCCACTCAAACCATGTCAGAGGCCCTTGAGGCGGTTTAGAAACTCGGACACTAGGGTGTGTAAGGTCGTAAGGCCTTACTACCCACACGATAAGAAGAAGAAGAAGAAGAGTTCACTTTAGTATTGCTTTGTACCGTGGTGAAGGGTCTTTGCAACCGTGGTAGTAAAATGCTCTAACAGGACCCATGCCAGTCGTTTTTACGCCAAACCTGCTTTTAAATTCGGTAGTTAAGTACCTGGTTAAGCCATTAAAAATATGTCCTATACAAACATAACATCACGCCTGTAATCCCCGAAGGGTTAGGCAGAGGTATACCTATTAGTACACCCACATATCGCCAGTTATGTTTTTAGTCCCATGTAATAGGGGGCGAGCCTATTGCCATAAACCGGGCACAAATCCAGACTCCGAGGCTGCTACTGAGAAATTCCTGATGGAAAATTCCAATAACACTGCCCGACCTAGGAATCGAACCCAAGACTTCATGCACAGCAGTCAGCAGTCACGCTTGCGACCACTAGACCAACGAGGCAGTCCTAAAAATATGCCTATATAAAAGCCAGCAGGTATGCAGGCCTATATAAAATGTGTCCTAAAAATATGTATATGACTGCCTCGTTGATCTAGTGGTCGCAAAGCGCGACTGCTGCGAGCATGTACATATGGATTTGTTTCCCAGGTCGGGCAAAGTATTATTGGGTTTTTCCATCAGAAATATCTCAGTAGCAGTCTCGGAGTCTGGATTTGTGTCAGGTTGATGGCAAAAGGATGATTTTTTGCAAGCATCACCCTACTTAAAGTACTTTATTATTATTTTGATTCATTTTTGTGTTTTTAATTTTAATTTTGCTAAAAATCTAGCCTCAGCGGGGCCAAGCTCACACGATCAACAATCCTGAATCCGCCCCTGATTGAGACTGATATTAACATTGTGGAAGTTCTAAAAACTAAAGTAGGTATATATATTTTTCACTAAGGAGGCATGGCATGACACTTCCACCTTATTCATGCTCATAATAATTGCTCAATTTGCCTTGAAAAATTGTCACTTAACGTTCGCAAACAACTGGTACAGTTCACTTGTTTAAGCAAACGTACCACAATGGAGCCTAGTACAGAAAGAAGCTAAAACTAAACAAACTAATTTTGGTCGGAAACTCAAACAAATGTTTAAAAGTCAGACTATGTAAGCAATTATTTTTGTACAAATTGCTAACACAATGCCGTAAAATGTATTTTGAAACTTTCGACAATGTTGAGAAGTTGATAGTTAGATATTTGAATTAAAGTTTCGTGTGACAGACCAGTATCATTTTTAAAACAGTTCTAGGACTTCATATACTAATGTCATATTATGCTAAACAAGCTCCCGCTTGCGACTTTGTCAGCGTCAAAGTTGATGTATTATCCCTCAGGATCACAAACACGGAATAAAGAAATCAATTTTAAATTAAGAAAATAACGCATTCCTATATATATAATGTACATTGAAGTATTGGTTCTGTCATGTTGAGAGGATATATGAATGGCGATTAACGAAAGGAATTTATATAGCAAATATGAGTGGTAACGCAGGGAGGGGACCCCCCTAGAAACACCTTTCTTTGTGCGCGGTGGAAATCCTCATGGACTTCCTCTGTCGTGGGGGTCACGGGGGGTCATGCCGAACTCTTACTGGCTAAAACCACCGCAGTGTTCCATCTCTACTAATGGTTCTTCAGACGGTCGTTTGTGCAGTACTCTTAACAGGCACGCTTGTATGTCCACATGTATGAAGCAGACGAGGCGAAAGGAGTATGTAAGGATCGTAGCAGGTGGCGTATTGCGGTTACTGGCTAACCCCATGACAAACAAGCGTGAGTTTATAAAAGGCGTGCTTGTATAATCTCATGTATGAACGTGGACGAGGCGAAACCAGTATGTAAGGATCGTAGCTGGTGGCAGGTGGCGTTCTGTGGTTCCTGCCGACCTCCACAGATGAAGGGCGTGAGTTTATATTATGTTATGTCATTCGACCAGAACTGAATATTTTTATATGCTAGTGCCTACCCACATAGCAAAAGAGCTTGAGTTTATGTTGTCATTCGACCAGAACTGAATACTTTTATACGCTAGGCATAAAGGTTTCCTATAAAGCAGCTTATCAATGCACTTAGCTGTGTGGTTGCAACCTTAGTTACTGTTGTAGTTAATTCCTATTGTTATCCAAACTCAAGATCGTAATACAGCTATTGTTACCCACTATAATCCCTACGGAAGCACAACTAACTACTTACTTGATTAATTTGCTACATATTTCAGCCTTTGTGTCCTGTTTATTCTTGGCCAGATTATTTGAACCCTTACGGACGCGGAATTGTATATATATTTAGTTCTGAGTATTTTGTTCCTATTATATTCCATACGTTCTATGATGGTGCGGGTGACACATGTCAGAAATTCATTTATGGATGTCAGAATCGCATATCTAAGTCAGTGACATTATTTAATTTAATAGTAATTTATTTACTTATTACTGATTCCGTATTTTACAACTATGATATTAGTGTGCAGTTAAAATATTCAATCATGATTGTAAATCGTCGTTACGATCCAGAGTAAGAAGCAACAGTTTGACAAATGTCACCGGCACCATCCTAAAGCGTGAGGAATATAGCTTATTGCTAAATTCTAAAAGATAGTCGTATTTTAAATGTAAAACTAGACGCAAATCGCGTACTTTTACGTCAACAAACTCATGCTATGCCCTCAGGTGCTTATAAAACACAAACTTTAAGACTCACGTCTTCAAACTTAAACCAAAAATATGATTACTTAAGTTTCAATTTTCTTTAACGATAAACAATCCGTCTTTAATTCTATCTCAGCAGATGAAAACAATAAGAAGGAAGAACCGCTTTAAAATTCTGAACACGAAACGCGTCATGTTCTGTCAAAAGTTTCGCTTGTACGAGCGAAGTTTCGACGTAGCGACGTTTACAGGAGAAGTTTTCAGTAAAAAAAGATAAGAAAGAAAAAATTTATGAGGAAGAAAAAATAAATTCGGGCAAAATTAGTTCGTAAGTACAAGATAAACAAATTTTACGATTAGTATTGTGTTTTTGAAGTGAGTATCGACGTTTGTATCATAGTATACTTACTAGCTACTAAGATGGTTTTTGTCTGAAAAAAAAAGGGGTTTTTAATTTGACTCATGTTTCTGTGACATTTTGTCAACCAAATTGGATGAATTTTTTCATGTGAAGGCGTATACTTTGATTTGGTCCTACATTAATTTTATGGACTAAAAAGAAACTCAGACTCAAAGCATTTATTTCTAAAACAAAATATAAGAAAAATATAATATAACTAGGTGGTTAAGTTCAAACACTCGGTCTACGTCAACCGCACTGAAAGCTAAATTAAATATACGAAGCAAAGTCGCTTGGTTTTAGTTTTATTTCAATAAAAAACTACTAACCGATTTTTGCGAATTTTGAAAAATATTTAAAATATATACATTCTGATAACCCTAGATTAATATAATAATGTTATTACCTGTATAATCCAGTAAAGTTTATGGCCCATGTAATAGGGGGCGAGCCTATTGCCATCAACCGGGTACAAATGCAGACTACAAGGCTGCTACTGAGAAATTCCTTATGGAAAACCCAGTAACATTTTGCCCGACCTGGGAATCGACCCTAAGACCTCATGCTCAGCAGTCGCGCTTTGCGACCACTAGACAGGCTAGCCTAGATTAATGTATTCGCGTAGTAGCCTACAGTAATTTAAATTAAAGTCCACCTCATCGCTTTAAACAAAAGGCTTTATACAATGTCAATGCATCTAATGACAATGTCCTTATCAAAGTTGGTTTCCGTCAGCATTGGATGAGAATCTGGGTGATCGGGCATAATAGAACGGTGTACAATAGGTTGATCGGTTTAGCTGCAGCTGAGAGCTTAAGGGAGTGATTAGCTTGGCAAGCTATTAATATCGAGTATGCCTCACAGTGCCTCCTATAAACTGTTTTGATGAACAACTATTTTGATAAAACTAATGTACTTAGGAGGGCGTTTATTTATGTTGTGACGGCCTAGTGATTAAGGCACCCACCTCATATGCATGAGGTTACAGGTACAATACCGGGTAAGTACAGAGGCGTGCCTAGGGGGCAGGCTAGGGTGCCAGCCCTACAAATCTAATCCGATAAAAAAAAACAGAAAATTTAGACACTGCTCTAACAGCTATAAGTTATTAAATATGCAAAATTTTTGAACTACGTCTGAATTTTTTAATTTTCACATTTTTTCTGAGTTTGAAGTGGTACTCGGCTTCCATAAGCGTTTTTTTACACTCGATACATTGTACTATTGTAGCGATATCTATTGCACAGCACGTGAACTACAACTGACAATTCTTACGTCACGCATTCATAGTTTGCCGCGACATTAGCACATAAATCCCGACAACCGTTGGGAAATAGCCCACCAAACATAACAATCGTCTGATGCATGGACGGAAGATTCTTCCTTTTCAACGGTGGTTAAGAAACTTTACACTCTGTTTCTCATACCTCTAAACTCTATCTTTTTGCAAAACAATAACCATCCATAAAACAGCCCTTCCAAGTTTTTATTCCGGAATCTAAGCAACATTGCCGTGGTAAAAAATAAGAACAGCGAGATTAATACGCTGTCCGCGCATTGTCCTCTGATTGAATGACGCCCCTATTGTGTAGGTTCGACGACGTGGTTGCTAATCTTCCACCAGTACCTACGATTCAGGGGAACTATACCTACTTATTGTATATCGAGCTGGTGGTCGCAACTCCACGTTTCAGCCCGTATTTTGCGTATGAATGGGAAATTGGGGGGCTATTCTGGTAACTTTTAGGAACGTTCGCGTTTAATCTCAGTTTTAATCTGTCAAAAATGTCTATATTTTAACTAAATGACATTAATTGTTTGTGAGATAAGATTGCGACAAGATTTTATACGTTTTAATTACGAGAATTGGCCTTCTGATCATTTTATTCACCCTAACTTCTCAAAAAAGGCCAGAAACGCCTTGATGTTGCTAAAGATTTCTGTGATACCTTCCGATTAGTACGCGTGGAAGTCGCCGTAACATCACGCCTCTAATCCGCGAAGGGTTAGGCAGAGGTGTACGCATAAGTACACCCACCATACTATGTTATATGGGGCGAGACTATCTGCCATCAACCGGGCACAAATCCAAACTTCGAGACTGTTATTGAGAAATTCCTGATAGAATAACACTTTGCCCAAGCTGGGAGTCGACCCAAAGACCTCATACTTAGCCATCGCGCCTTGTAACCACTACATCAAGGCAGTCTTGTTAGTACATAGATGTTGCTGAACATTTTTATTCTTCCTAGATTTTGTGGCTGACAAAACCTAACTACCCATCCATAATCCACGTAAAAATACCAATAACGTAATCGAAAAAACCTACAAAGTAAACAAGTCAACCTGAAAAACTTACTAAAGCCTCATCCCTCCCACGTACCTTCACAACTACCTACATACCTAATACATAATAACGAGTTGTCAAAGGAATTTCGCGGACGGGTTGCGATGATGCCGTCAACAGAATGGCCGTG
This sequence comes from Hoplodrina ambigua, assembly GCA_949774945.1. Taxonomy (NCBI): domain Eukaryota; kingdom Metazoa; phylum Arthropoda; class Insecta; order Lepidoptera; family Noctuidae; genus Hoplodrina; species Hoplodrina ambigua. The sequence goes on along the minus strand of OX458980.1, from coordinate 9,857,976 downwards.
ATCAGGCTCGCCTGTCAGTGCCCACCGATGGATGGCCGCCTGACGGCTAGGCACGGCTGATGTAACAAGATAATTAACTTGTTATGCCCCTTATTTTCTGGATAAATGAAGAGCAAAAGGGATGTTTGGCAGAGTATATTCAGGTTGTGTTCGGTTAGATTCTATATTTTGCAGCTTACAAATATACCGACAGGTCTCGTCGTCCAGGGCCGTACTATGTAGTAGTACGTAGTAAGTTGAATTTCTTAAATCTTGCATTATCAACTAGGTTAATATTACACTTCTGCGTGAATGTCGGTCATTCGTTGATGTTTTCCTTTCCTTCTTAATAACATTGGCCCAGCCGTTTAGGAGATAAGGCGGAGCAAATCGACAAAGACACAGAAATAAAGTTTTTTGGCATATAGGTATACCGTGTAAACATTCATTAATATTATGCATATTTACAGACAAACGCTTTAATTTTACATATTTATTTTTATGTAATTGTGTAGGTATATATGATGAGTAACATGTAACACAATTATGTTACAGGTAGGTATTAACGATAACATAAAGACTAAAAAAGCAACGATACAGATAAAAGCGCAAAATCTTTTAAATTTTCATAATTATTTTTCGACAGGCGGTTCAGTAGTAGTTGTGGTTGTAGTCGTAGGAGTCGTAGAAGTCGTAGTCGAAGTAGTCGTAGTCGAAGCAGTCGTAGATGATGTAGTCGTTGTTGTAGGTTGCGTAGTCGTTGACGGTAGGAGACACGATGGGTCGAGTCCTTTGCAGAGCAGGCATATCAACTGTAAAGTAATTAATTTTACATAGCATAACATTACGCCTGTAATCCCCGAAGGGTTAGGCAGAGGTGTATCCTTGTACACCCACATTTCGCCAGTTATGTTTAAGTTCCATGTAAAAGGGGGCGAGCCTATTGCCATCAACCGGGCACAAATCCAGTCTGGAATCTGGATTTGTGCGATTTGTGAGTGTTATTGGGGTTATCAATCAATAATAGCAGCAGCTATTCCTAATTGATAACCCCAATAACACTTCGCCCGAACTGGAAATCGAAACCAAGTTCCATGCTCAGCAATCGCGCTTTGCGACCACTAGACCAACGAGGCAGTCAATAAATTTTGTGGCCAGAATTTCCAATTTGAAGTCCGTTGGTATTTAAAATATAACTAGAGGAATGTGGGCGTAATTTACGCCTTTGCTTATGTCTAATTTATTTACTAAAGCTTTTTGCAACAAAATATACAAAGGCGGACTTAATGCCTAAGGCCAGAGGTGGAAAACCTTGGTGAACGTGCAATATTTAATCAAATATAATAATGAGAATATGACGTGCCTTCAAAAAATCTTGACATAGAATATGAGAAAGAAAAAGAAAACTAGTCGTTGCTATAAAGTCTTTGTTTGGATATCAAAATTTCTACAAAAATCGTTATGTTTACTATTTTATGTTAATTTAAATTAGATTCGATTATTAAACATTTGTCAATTATTGACAATTGTGGCACGCGTGCCAACGGTTCGCCATCCCTGTCTTAGGCATTCTCTGCCAGTCAACCAAACAATTCTGTGAGCGTAAAACAACTAAATTGGAAATTCAAAAAAGTAAAATAACTACATAGCTTAATCGAAATTAATTATAAATAATCTGTAGATTTACCCCGTATTTATACTTTATCGATGTCAAATACTGATATTAATTCTGCTTTTAAAATTAATTAAAAATTCTATAGAATCGTATTTCCAATTTGATAAACGACTCATAACGAATATTTTTAACTTCAACCTGCTCGTACAAGGCCTTTAGTTCTTTCAACGCACTTTATTTTTACTTATAAACATGCTTGGCAGGTCAAAAAGCAATTCATTATGTTCCGTCACCAAGTCTCCATTATTTTTGTAGACGTTACTTCATATTATGCATAGTCACTATTGTAATGATGTTTATAAGATCGATCGTAAACTCTGCTTCTGAATAATTTGTTGGAAATGTAAATAAATGGGTAGAAAAACGTATTCAGCTATTGTTTTCATTTTGTGACGCAAAAGTTCTTCTCTCGAACTGTCAGATTGGATAAAACCTTTTTGTATATGTTAACCAGATTAATGTGAAATAGTATAGGCTATATAACATCACGCTACGGCCCATGGAAGCAGAGCAATAACCGCGAAGTCACGGACAGAAGATAATTAATGTACAAAAAAAATTCTGAATTTGGACTAACCTTTTGACTGCGAATAAAGTTGAATCTGTTACAGACTTCGCCAAAGGTTGGAGCCGCTGCCTTTAATCCTAGAAAGATAATGGTTACATAATAACGAGGATATCCTAAATAGCGCAACGCTGTCTAGGCATATTTTTGTCAAAAAGTAACTAAACTCGATGAAATTTTGTAGACAGTGTTGAGAATATCAACGATAAAACCACGTTTACTTTAATTGGGTTTCTTTATAATTATATTAAAATCAATCGCATACATTGTCTGGCGAGTGCGCCGGTGTGTTGTTGGGAAGTGGCGCGCACAGTGTTGCCAACTTCCGCCCCTGCTCTATGGTTATAGTGTTGCAAGGCCGGAACAGACAGGATTAGGAGACTAGTAACTTAACCCAGTTATTTTATAGGTATGGTAAAAATTCAAAGTCACCACTCACCACTAACCACTCAAATTTCTTAATATACGGTGTTTAAGAGACTCATTTATTATACCTAATCACTAATTGATTACCTTCAAATCCAGTACTTGATCCATAACTCCAGCCAGCAGGCAATCCTAATAAACAAAGAACTTTCATTAGATTTTCTTAAGATAAGGTAAGGCATGATAGCCGTGTGGTTACAGGGCCATCCTCCCATGCATGAGACGATGGGTTCGATACCGAACGAGTAACAATGTGACTTTTTCAATTCATATGTACTTTCTAAGTTTATCTTAGACATCACTGACATCGTTCCGTGCCTCAGAAAGCACGTTAAGCCGTTGGTCCCGGCTGTCATTACATGGATCTTTGACAGCCGTTGCGGGTAGTCAGAAGCCCGAAAGTCTGACAGCCAGTCTTACCAAGGGGTATGGTATTACCCAGTTACTGGATTATGGAGGCCACTCCATGTAAAATACTGGTATGCAGCTGCATCCGGTTAGGTGGTCCGGTTTTTGTTTATTGTTTGCTTATTTTTTTAAACGCCCTAATCTAGTATTTAATTAAATATTTTGGTATATTACAGACAGATTCATGAACATCAAGCTATGCCCCACAGGAGCGAAGCAGTTACCAAATACATAATTCACTACGGGTAAAAAAAAACCACGCATTTAAAGTCGCCGAGAGCAGTTAGTATAAAAAATGATCATCCGTTTAATCCAACAATTAATACTGAAGTCATAATAATCCTAATGGATGGTATTATTGTCTTACTGACTCTTGGAGTTAAGGCAAAAATAACAGCCAGTTAATCGGTTCGGGTTCCATCAGTTTAAACAGAGTTAAATTACATTGCTAAAAGGTCGTTCTGTTTTGCTATTTAGACATTAAAGAGTGCCGTACAGCATTTCATAGACACTTTCAAGCCCTTAGTTTTCAAAACGAATGAACCGATTTAACGAAGCTTCCTAAAAAATAGCGGGATACATAGGTCTAAATGGTTATTAGAGAATATATTCGGAAAATTGAGTTGGGCCTACATTCGGCCGTTTTTTTCTATACAAACACAGATTTCCAATTTTCTTTTTTTAAATTAGACATTTCAAAAATGTTTTCTCATGGCTATAGGCTCGCCTATTACATGAGACATAAACATAACTGGCGAAATATGGGTAAACCTCTGCCTAACGCTTCTGGGATTACAGGCGCGATGTTATGTTATGATGTTCTGTTTTACTGGCAAAGAGTCATCTGCATCCAATATAATCGACATTTACGCAGACGAAATTGCAGATCGTATTAGATACTTTTCTACACTGGTGTTATAAAGAGGAAAAAAATATATATTTTTGTTTGTTTGTTTCTAATGGATAAACTCAAAAACTTCTGGACCGATTTTAAAAATTCTTTCACCATTAGAAAGCTACATTATCTGCGAGTAACATAGGCTATATTTTATTTTTGCGCGGAAGAAGTCGCGGGCAAAAGCTAGTGTTAAAATAAATCAGCCTTTTACAATCAATAAGACTGATTTTCCAAAAATTTTCATTCTTTTATATTATATTATTATGTATTTTATAGTTGCCATCAAAATAATAACAGTATAAGTACTGAGTTGTGAACGAAACCATAGCGCGATTCAGCTTTCTGCTCGGCCGGCACAACGCCATCTATCGAGCGCAGTGACAACAAAACGAGTCCGACTTGTTCGGTGCATTTACGGATATTGAACTCTATTAATTCTAACTATTATGTTTTTCTAAATATTCAGAAATATCTGCCTCGTAACCAAAAAAATGTGTAACTATAATATTAGCCGGACTTAGCATTAGCATATTTTAATTAAATCTTTTTAACAGGGGTTTCAAAGTGGGGGGCGCCTGAGGATAGCAAATGGGCCATGGAACACCATTTTAATAGGGACCTTATTTACAAATTACGAGCATTAACGCCATACCTACGGCATTTCATATAAAAAGGTTATGTGAGAAACTTTATCTATTTGTTTTCTTTTCACTATCTGTGTCATTTTTGATAGCAACCCAAGAATTATATTACCTGGGCAAAGGGGCACGGATATTTTTTATTTGAAGGGAAAGGGACGCGTTATAAATTAGTAACGGAGCCTCTGGTATAGAAAAACACTTAAAAATACCGAAACGCAGTCATTTCAACAATAACAATAATACCAATACATCAGAAAAAAGCCCCTAACTATCAATAGACAAAATTATATAAGACACTAGATAGTAGAAACTCAGCTAACAAAAGAGGAATCTAATAACATTCAGATACTAACAACGCCACATAAAAAAAAAACACCGCAAGAAATAGAAGAACCCACTATACTAATTAGAATTCTCATCAAACAGGAAATCACAAGAGAGCGAGAGGCTCCAGCAAATGAAACAAAAGACTAACCTTCAGCTCTTCCAATAAAAAGGCAATGTGATATTGAATAAAACAGAATTGTGAACAGATAAAATGAAGTCACAAATAAAAATGCCATGACTGAATCTACGACCGTCGACTCGAGTAATGACAAAAAATCCGTGGAGCAGCGCTTTAGAAGCTTATATTGTCTGAAGTCGTTTGCGCTAGGGATGTATGGATACTCCATGGTATTATTTGTTCGTTATTTGTTTTTGTACTTGTTTTTTGGAGTTTGGGTCTTGACTAGTTTGATACAAATATGGTATTTCAGATACGACATTTTCCCAGTGCAAAAGTTTGGTAAAATAATTTTCGTCGTTTGTGAAACCACATAAAACTTAATTATTGTAGGTATTTTTAGATTCAATACATACGGGATGGCCCGGTTCCCGATGCCTAAAAGGGAATTTTTGGAAGCCTCCCGTTTTGGGCTTCCCAGAACACCCCCATGTATGTTTTACGATTTTTTTTAGTTTAGGAGGTAGAAGTTTTTTAATATTTTTTGGGATATTTTTCTTTGCATCAGATTTTGTTGGTTTTCTCTTTTTCTGACACATTTTTTTGGAAATATTATTGTTGACAATGAATGAAAGTATTTGTATTGTTCATATTTGTTTTGTTTAGTGTCAGTGCTTACTAACTGTAGTCGTTACTTTCACTAACCATTTTTTAAGTCATGTATACTTGAACAAAGAGAATTCTATTATAATAAATTTTGGATTTCTCCATTAAATAGTACCTACTTCTGAAGTGAGCTAGATCTCATTAAACTTAGAAGTCTCTAAATTTATAGCTGTGACCTTTAACTGAAGTTTATGTCCAGAGCAGTTGCCAGATAGCTCGGTTAAAATAAATACCAGTGCCTCCCAAATGTTTCGTAGAAAAAACGTTCACGAAATCCAGAATTGAACAAAGCCAACACTTTCTTGTTATCTATTCAGTTTAACTCCTTAACATGCGTTAATAAATTTGATGGCTAATTTACCTGATCCAGACTTACCTGGTCTTTTCTTTCTTGTGTTTGGTTGGATATGAGGGTTCTTAAAAACCTGGTTGGCCGTAACGATCCAAGGCGATTGGGCCCATTGTACAACAGGTTGTCACGCACTTCTGAGATTACTTGTGATTTTATATTTATTTTACGAGTCAAAATGTTGGCTTGGAACTAGGTCTCGTAAATGGAAATCGGTTTAATTATCATGATGTCGCATTTGTTTGTCACGATGTTTGTGGCTTTTTTATAGCTTGAACATTGTAGTTGAAGTTGCTTGGTCAATCTAAATATATGCATAAAAGTGACAAGTTACTAACTCATCACGAAATATCGAAATCTGCTCGACTTATAAAGATGAAAATTGGCAGGGAGGTATATTACAGTTAGTAGACGTAACGCTAAGAAATGATTTTCCAAAATTCATCTCGCAAGGGAATGAGACGGGGTCACTTACGGGGGACATTTACGCAGACGAGGTCGCCAGTAAAAGCTAGTCAATACAGATAATTCTTTCGTAGGTGACACCTACAAAGAGAAATCGTGACCTTCGAATGGCAATTTTCATCATCATATAATTTCATCTAAACGCTGAATTCATTTTATCATTTTCATATCAGTCGAACGACATCCACTGCTAGATAAGTCTCCTCTAAGGATAGTTACAATGATCGGTTCTGCACTGCCCGCATTCGGCGGTTTCCCTCGACCTTCATCAGGTCCTGGGTCCTCCTCGTGAGATACTAGACACTACTCTTTTCAGTACTTGGTCACCACTCGAGAGCCTTATAACTTGTATAATTTTATTCTGTCAATTTCTTCAATGTTGGGTATCGACTTCAGTCATTCGTTGTTTGTTCTATTCACTAATGGACAGAAAAGATGAATGTTTATTAAGAACAATAGGTTATCCGCGAGCATTTTCAGTAGTCACAAAGTGCTGCATCAGTATGCAACTTGTGTTCTTTGCAGTTGTCTCTTTTCTTTCAAATTCAATTGAATTTAGCGCCGTAGTTTTGGAAGTCTTTGGTGCAATAAACTTTGTTGATCATTCCCTGTATATATAGTAAGTTTTAGAAACGTTTGTATTCTTCTCTCTATTGAGAAGTGCTTCTATTTTATTTACCTACATTTTTGACCAAATTTTGACATTGCTTTTTGCTGTGTTGAGATTGTAACTAGACTTTAAATATTAGGAGAATTGGGCTTTGACCTACCGATCAAAACCGCGGTGGTCCAGCGTATAAAGCGCCCTCCTCTTATTCATGAGGTTGCTGGTAGTTACCGGGTAAGTACTAATGTGACTTTTCAATTCATATTTAAATACTTTCTATAAGTCTGTGTTCGACATCACTAACATCGGTGTAGGAAAATTCATGAGGAAACCTTAACTTAAAATACAAGTCTGAAATAGCCAATCCGCCTTGAGTAAGCGTGGTAATCAATGCTCATGCTTCCTTTGTTTGAGAAGAGACTCTTGTTTCTACAGTGAGAAAATAAGAGGCTGTTATTATTTATTGATCTAGAAATCATTATTCAGAATAGTAACGATAGTTTTAACTAGTTTATTTTCTACAACAACACGAACTCTTAACTCCAAACATAAATAACTCAAAGTACCCAACTCTGAGTGAAAGTCAAACGACCCCTTGCATAGGAGAATCGTTTGTGATGCAAATTAAACCCTATTGACTGAAATAGCCCTTATTTTGATTCAATACTTACCCTCTTTGCCATGCCTTGGAATGTGAATGCTGTAGTTAACTGTGACCCGATGCAGACCCTAAGTAAATTTGAATCGGGTTCAAGGATTGCTACTCGTACAGCTTAGCTATGTACAAGTTACGATGTGAATGTTAATCGAAAATTCAGGGATGGATTTGGGACGCATTTTTAGATGGTATTTTAAGAATGTGACAAAAGCAACTGGGTTGTGGACACCATTTGCAAATAATTCCAAAGACACGACTTTTCTAATTCTTCTCTAATTAAAAAACTCTTCATTTTAGCCAAAAATCTAATTTAAAACAAAGTTTTGGAATCCAATATCATCAATCATGAACTAATAAAACACGCCTTTTAACTGACTTTCGAAACTTCCATGAAAAGTGCCTAAGGTTTTATTCAAACGTCAGAATACGAAAGGTCCCTGACAAATATGGCGGAGGCGCGCAGTGTTCCGTCGCAGGATAGGTCGCACATGGTGAAGGGGCCCACCAATTTTTGGCGGTCCAATACCAGTCGGGGAAGCGGTTCATGGTTGAAGCGAATACCGGACTCCCAGCTCATGATAGCAGGAGGAACCCTGGGGTTTTAATCGGTAAGAGTCCGACATAACCCTCCCTTCTCCCCAGACGAAGGGAATCTAAGAGAATTTCCTCACGAACAAAAATTGTTGAGAACAAATAAGGGGCAAACTTGCAAAAAGTGTTCCGGAGTTTTTATGATCATCATAATATTTTTCTTTTATTTTTCAAGGATTGTAAAGAAAGTTATTGAAGTGAAAATAGTTAAGAACTACCTTCTTTGGTAGTAAAAAATGCATTTGTTAAGAATGATAACTTTTACTAAGACAAGTATAAGCAATAGCTATTCTTACTTACTACTAATATAACCGCAGAAAGTTTGTGAGGATGGATAGATGATTGGATGAATGAATGACCGTCCATTGAGGGCAACTAATATCCATGTATTTGTTGATCTTAAACGGCTAACCGAAATTAGATGCAATACATGCTCGTAGAATAGTTTTTATCGCGATTTCGTGAACTCGTGAGATAATTTAGGACTTTAGCATTATTCTGGAGTCTACGCAGACAAAGCCGCAGGCAAAAGCAAGTAATATACTTAGGCCCGCTTACAAAAGTCATCTTTTAACTCTGACCCACGGAAGGTCCATTATATTGTACCTACTCAAATAAAAATCCTTAAAACTATTATTTTTCCATTAATGGATTAGATGGTCGCTTGAGAAAATATGTTTCATTCGCTTTCACATAGGGAACCCGTGATATATGGACCTTCGCACTGCCAATGATTCCCGCTTAAGTTATTCGAGATTTTGATGCATCGAAATGGAGTGAACTGTTACGCTTATAATTCTTCGAGATTATTTACTAGGTATCGAGCTAACGCTTTCGAGCAAGAGTTATTTGATCTTACGTCATTCGATTTCTCGTAGGGAACCCATAGGATTTTAAAAAGCGTATTTTTGTACTTCAGCAGTCCGGTCCTGCGAAGCCTTTAATAGAATTTTGTGCAAAGGTTTTAACAGTAAACATGTTCAGCAAAACATTAGTGGGTAAATACGGAGAAAACTCAACAATTTCTGCTCCGGGAAGAAGCCATTTTGTTAGAGTTACATTTCTGCGGAGAACATTTCTGTACTCTATTTAGAAACTAACTACACAAGCAGGTACCTCGAAGTACAAGTCCGCCACTATATTTATAATCACTGCAACTCCTGCAAGTCGGAATTAATATGGTGAGTCCCGGAGAAACGATTCAACTGCCTTGGATCCCGCAACGAAATTAATCAGAATAGAAAAGCGGTGGAGTAAGAAAAAACATAAATTCCGCTCCCCTCCAAATAAGTAGGAGACAGAATAGAACTAAGCCTATAGACACAAAGGGACGTTTATAACTAGGAGAAGCCCAAAATGAGATTATCCGCTAAATCCAACAATTACTGAAATCTTAATAGCCTTAATGGAAGTTATTGTTCTCTGACTTAAGGCTCCTGGATTCAAACTAAAAGTAAGTTTTATCTAAACATATACATAAAAAAAGCCTTTATATTGCATTGTCATGCAATGTGCATATAAATTTTAAGAGCACCGAGAAGTGGGTCTTTGTTTTGTAAAAGGATATAAAGACCCACTGTGTTTTGTAGAAGTCAGAAAGTGGTTTCTGACTCCATCCGACCAGCTTTGTGACACTATTATATTGTATTGTCATGCAATTTGCACGTTTACATAAAATTTCAGCTCAATCGAACGTCGGAAAGTGGCTCTTTAACTTGTAAGATTTGGTGAGCCACAGACCGGGACAGGTGAAAGTAAAAAAGCTTGTAATAAATTGGTTAGGGATTATGGAGAGGTCTAAATAAAACAGCATTTTGTCAAGTTCGTTCTGGAGTATTGCCAAAACATACCTCAAACTAGTCTTACCCTTACTTACCTAGTGTAAACTATATCATAATAATATTAGACCATAAACTTAAACTATTGAACATAGGCTTCTAACGACCGTCGCGGCTGTTGCTCTAATTACCACGCTTGCCAAATGGATTATTATAATTATAGATATGTTATGTTACATTTAAACGTTGTTTACAAGGTAATTGAAGCTTCGTTGGTCTAGTGGTCGCAAAGCACGACTGCTATGCATGAGGTCTTGGGTTCGATTCCCAGGTCGGGCAAAGTGTTATTGGGTTTTTCCATCAGGAATTTCTCAGTAGCAGCCTTGGTGTCTGGATTTGTGCCCGGCTGATGGCAATAGGCTCGCCCCCTATTACATGGGACTGAAACATAACTGGCGAAATGTGGGTGTACTAATGGGTACACCTCTGCTTAACCCTTCAGGGATTACAGGCGTGATGTTATGTTATGTTTCGTATGAGAATCTATACGGGATTTCTGTGGCTGTGCTCCGTAAAGACCGACCTACATTTTGAAATAAATAAGTAGCTTGAAGCTACTTATTTATTTCAAAATGTAGGTCGGTTTCTTTTTTGATTAACTGACAGACTCCTTGACAATTCAAAAGTACCTGAAAATGGCTTAAATTAAATAAATGCTTTGACTTTAAAGAATAGACAAGAAATTATATAAGAATACATTTAATTTAAGAGATTTTCTCATAAAAAAAGTTCACGTTTAGCTATAAGCTCTTCTATATCTACCTACTAATATTATAAGCTCTGGATCTACTGAACCGATTTTGAAAATTCTTTCTCAGATTGGAAGCTACGTTATCAATGAGTGCTTTAAGCTATATTTTATTATTATAAAATTAGGGATTTGTAAGAAAAATCACGCGAAAGAAGTCGGGGAGAGTGTTAGTATGATTAAAAAAAAAGCGATCCGTAAAAAAAATCGCGCGGGTAATGTCGAAAACAAAAGCTACTCAATTAATAAATGAAAACTGTTCGAGCATATTGCTGCTCCGTTTTCGCTGACTCTAACTCATTGTTAATACAAAACGAGAATAAACAACACTTAAACTCAAAGAGACCCCCTATTTATAGCTTCTAGCAACCCTTATTGTGAATCAGGGTTCCTCAAGAAAGATGGACTTGAGCCACTACGTCAAACAATACAGAACATAAACCCACTTAACTTGAGGGCCCGTATAATTTGCCGGTCGTTCAATTACAAGTAGTCTGTTGGTGATAACGGCTAATTGCCGTGACGTCATTGTTATAATAGCTGAAGTATGTACTTCAGGGCAACGGTTCGTAGCTGTCAAACTTACTGACTTGACTGTGGTTTTTTTTTTGTGAGTGTATTGTATCACTGCGTCTATACACATAAAATGCTTTGTCTTGAATGACTGACTGACTGAGGGATCAACGCACAGCCTAAACCGCTGATCGTAGAGACCTGATACTTGGAGGGTGTTTTCTTTGTATAACGTAGGCCATTTTACCCCTTAAAGAGTGAAAAAGGGGGAAAAAGTTTGAATGGGACAACGTAATTCCTTGGTCTAATCTACTTCAAATAAATAGTTATTATAACGTAGGCATGCGCTAAGAAAGAATTTCACTAAATTCACACACTAAGGGGATGAAACGGGGCTCCGACATTTACGCGGCCGAAGTAGTGGGCAAAAGCTAGTTTATTATAAAACAACATCCTCCATCGCTTCTATCTGTCTGTTCGCGATAAAATAAAAATTACTCAACGGATTTGCGTGCGGTTTTCACCAAAAGATAGAGTAATTAATGAGAAAGGTTTAAGTATATCATTTATCAAGGTTTTGTGTACATTGGTTGAAATATAGCAAAAATTATTGGAAGTGTCGAAAAGAACTTTCATTGACCACCCGTGCGAAGCCTGTATAAATTACTACTTACTTGACTGTGATTCTTACTTGACTTAAGTCATCTGTATCATAATCATCATATCAGCCGTAGGACGTCCACTGCTGAACATAGGCCTCACCTACAGTTTTCCAATAGGACTGGTTGGGAACGGCTTGCATCCAGCGCGATCCCGCGGTCCTCATCAGATCGTCTGTCCGCGTTCCTGCGTTTTTTGTTGTCAGTTTTCTGTATAAATACAATCATTCAGTGCCTGTCGTTGCTCAGTCTATGAATAAAAAATATAAACATTTTTTCCGCATAGCAGGCACACGACAATGTGACCTTTTCGAACTGTCGTTTTCATTCACAATGTTGCGAGTAGGACTCAGTATTAAGGGTCTCGTAAAAGGTTTATGTAACGTTTACCTACAAGAGCTTAACCTTTTCATACTGGGACTGTGCTTGTGATTGGTAGAAAATCAAGTTGGTAATGAAATCGACTGGTTTTATGATAAAGGCTGCCTCGTGGGTCTAGTAATCGCGAAGTGTGACCGCTGAGTTTGAGGTTTTGGATTCGTTTTCCAGATCGGGCAGGTTATTGGGATTTTCCATCACGAATTTCTCAGTCGTCTCAGGACGCTGGATCTGGGCCCGGATGATGGTAGTAGGCCCGCCCCTTAATTTTTTTAGGTGGTAAAAATCATCAAATAATCCTTCCGCCCTGGGTGGGGCGGAAGGGACTGTCAGACATTTACTGACTAAAAAACCACCCTGTTCCTTCTGTTGCCCTTTACTTTCCGGGGCTACGGTATCCTATCCGCCCCTCATATGAGACTTAAACATAACTGACGAAATGTGGGTGTTCTAATGAGTACCTACACCTCTGCCTAACCCTTTGGGAATTACCATTGATAGGTATAGATTTGAAGCAATTTACTTGAAAATAAGCAAGCAAAAATACAAAATTAAACAACTTCTTCAATCAAATATGAGACGTTATTGGTATTACCTTCTTTTTAACATCGTAGATAATGTAACAGTCATATTTATTTTTTGCTGAAAGCCATTTTAAAAGGTCATATTTACCATGTTTTTTTTTTATAAATAACGGAAAATTTTTAAAAGGAGTTTCGGTAACAACAAATTTCATAAAAATGTTGTAAGCTTAACATTGTAATCTTTTTTTCCGCTGCCACAAACCGGCTAAAAACATGTTTAAAATGTTATTAAATCTAATTAAATAAAAGCGAAAGGTCATACACTCATTACGAAATATCGAAAACCGCTTGTCGGATAAAGATGAAATTTGGCAGGGAGGTAGATTATAGTAAGTAGACGTCCGCTAAGGATGTATTTTCCAAAATTCACCCACTAAGGGGTTGAAATGGGAGTCCGACATTAACGCGAAGTCCCGGGCAAAAGCTAGAATCTGGCTAGACTGCAAAAACATGTCTAAATTTGAAAATAGATATCCATTAACGGTTTAAAAGAAAGTTTTATACCATTAATTACGGAATCCCTTAATTACCTACCTCTGTTTGAGTATATCCCTTGCTTCGCTTGTTCAGGTTTACGGTTAGCCGCAAAGCGATCTTGGCATTTGAGGGTTAAACGGATTTAAACTAACTTTGAATGGTTTAATAATAATCTCCATTGGATAATTAAACGTTTTATTAAATTGACTAAAGTTTACATATCAAGTTTAACATATCACATAAATTCGAATTTCGAAAAAGTTCGGTTATAAAAATTCAAATTAATTCTGGCGGATTCCTAATTTGAATTCTTAACTTTTAGGAACGTTCGAATTGTAATCTCGGTTTCGATCTGTCAAAATTCCTCTATCTACTCGATTGCGGTGAAGCCTAAAAGAACGGTTGTGTGTTTACCCTGTATGTATGTTTCTTATGCTCACGTGTACTACTCAACGGCTCAACCGATTTTGTAAGTAGAAATGTGACTTTTTCCTTACCATTTGTACTTTCTAAGTTTATCTTGAACATCACTTATCAGTAAAGGAAAACATCGTAAGGAAATGAGATTTATAATAAATATACCTAAATTGGAAATCGCCAATCCGCTTTGAGCTAGCGTAATGATTTTTTCTTTCTTTGAGAAGAGGCCTTTGTCATGCAAAGGGACTATAATATATATTATACCATTTAATTATTTGACGTACAAATTATAAAAGTCAAAACTATATAAAGAAAAAATATACAAAAATAAAAAATAAATATAAAAAAAAATTAAGCCCACCGGAATTAAGAACAGCGTCCAGCGTCCAGCGTCCTAGTTAGAAAAAACAAAATATTCGCTTTACGTAATTTAATAAAATAATATACCTAAATTCGCAAATATCGAGTTTCCTTTGCGAACAAAAACGTAGGTAACAGCAGATTTTTATACGTTTTCAAGGTTGATCCTATAGTTGTTAATTTTTACACGACTGCCCCAAAAAAAGGAGTGTTATGTGTTCAGGGTTAATGTATGTATGTATGTATGTATGTATGTGAGATTCTTTATTCCACTATAACTTTTAAACGCCTGAACCGATTTAGATGTATGGGGTATCGTTACAATCCTTGCATCGTTCCGAGTAACATAGGCTAGTTAAAAATAAAAAGAATCCTGTGTGCTCACTTTAAAACGTAAATTAATACCAGCCTCAATTTTTTTTTTTAATGATTCTCGTCTTGTCTATGTTTATCGTCTAGAATTTGACAAGTAGATTTAAAAAATATATAACACTGTAAATAAAAAACGTCATAAAAAAACTGACGAGTAAACAAAGTACAAATATGTGCAATATTTGCAGTCGTGTTTTTTAATTTGTTTAATTATAATAGCTTGTCATAAATACCACACTCCTATAAAGTACATCCTAACCTAACATTATATAAATCCATTTTCATGACACGTAATGTAACCACTCATGCATTCATTACGCTGTCGTTTGATAAGCGCATCAGTAGCGACGATTCAATATGTGCCATAATCATTAGGGATCGATCGATAACGTATGGTGATAGAGATTGTTATTTGTAAAGTCTATTGCCAACGTTATAGACTACGACTTTCATTATGCTTATAGTACAATACGAGCCACGAAAGATGAGACTTGACACACCACACAAACTTTATTATTTCGTAATAAATATTATAATATTGTAAAGAATTTTCAGCTTAATGTCATCGAAAAACCCCTGAATAGATTCACATATTATGGATAATTATTTCGTACCTGTGCAAGCTCCCGACTACTGACGCTTGTCAAGTCTTATTTTTCGTGGTGCGTATTGTAAATGCGACACGATCTTGTTGGTGCACTGCGTGATGTGGATTAAATTCTTGCACAGGGCAAATATTTGTTTAGCCTTCAGGTAGTTGTTTAAGATTTGTTTATGTGAGTTTACATGCTTTTAAACGCACCCACGTTACAAAAAGAACAATATGTGGAGGACTCTAGGAATTTCTTCTGTATCGCGAGCGCCTTTACAAACATACGTCCTATTTACTTTCTTAGTATATATTCTTACCTAAACACACTAACATTATTTATTATTATTATTTTATAAACACAGATTATAGACTGTCCTGACACTAGCTTATCTCAATTTAAGTGATAAAGTAATTTCTGAATACTGTTAACTCACATAAAACGCTGAAATAGCTCGCAAGCGCAGTGAAAACATTAATAGCACAAATTCCGGAAGATTTAACAACTTAAACAAAGTTACTGGTAGTTTTAAGTCAACTTGAACAATTAAACTTGCTTGTGCCAACAGTGGATTAGTGCTTTGAAATATATCCATTTTATTTTATTACTAACTGCATCCTGCGACTTTGCATGCGTAGTTTTTTTTTTTACTCGTGTTAAGAGCATTTACGCCGTACGGCATTTTGTACAACCTTTCGAATATGTTCTCTGATAACTTTTTAGACCTATGTATCCTGTTTGTGCATAGGAAGTTTTATTAGTTTTAGGGATGATTCTTATTAGAGCGGGCCGTGCCCGGGGCGGGGCCCGGACGGGGCAAGGACGGGGCACGGTTTTAAATCTGTTACATATATTTTGTATGAATCAATTTATATTACACAGTGCATTATCCGTGTCCCGTCCGGGCCCTCTCGACGCACTTCAATACCACGTCGGCTCGTCCACGCCCCGGCCCGGGCACGGCCCGCTCTAATGAGAATCATCTCTTATTTTTGACGGGTCTAGTGGTTAGCGGCCCTGACTGCTAAGCAGGAGGTCGTGGGTTCGATTCCCAAGAACAAACTTTGTGTGATGAGCATGATTGTTAGTTCTGTGTCTGGGTGTGATTTATCTATATCTATACATATAATAAAATCGTAGAGACGTCAAAACTGTACATTTAATATTTTTGAAAAAGAGTAAATGTTATGAGGTCGGGGAGTGATTCTGATGCCGAAAATATTTTTTTTAGAATTTTTGTCTGTTTGTCTGGTTGTCTGTATGTTTGTTAGAGCATCACGCGAATACTGCCGGATAGATTCTGTTGAAATTTTGTATAAATGATCCACATTTTCCAAATTAAAACATAGGCTATAAATTATCACGCTATTGGCTTTGGGGGGTGAGCTATGCTGCATTATGTTCATATTTTTATGCAAATCTCAGTGACAAAATGTTACAATATTTTAAATAGGTGCAGACTGAAGTTGTAAACTAATTATTATCACGCTATAGCTGCAAGGAGCTAAGTAGTGAATTATGGAAAACTAGAACGGCTATTTGAAGCCGTTTGTCATCGAAGCAAATTGCCTAACGGTTCTACGACCGCCTTGCGAAACTGTTGGCGGAAGTTCGGTCCCCAGGGTCAGCTTTTCTTTTTGTGTTTTTTCTAATATTGTTTTGAATGTGGTTTAATTAATTAATGAGATTTCCTTACAAAAAAATAAAAAATAAAAGCAGGAGTGCATATTTCTACTACAACTTTGATTTGTTAACGTATTTTTTAAGTGTTAATGTAGAACATAATATCTATACATAGTTACACAACACATAAATCAGCAGCTTTAGAACTTTTGCCTGTTTGCACGACTGCAAAGCATGAATGCCTGTGCTGCCATGTCTTGGGTTCAATTCCCAGGTCAGGCAAAGTGTTATTGGATTTTTCCATCAGAAATTTCACAATAGCAACCTCGGCGTCTGGATTTGTACCCGGTTGATGGCAATAGGCTCGCCCCCTATTACATGGGATTAAACATAACTAATGTGTGTAGGTAAAGGTTATCGCATTATGGCTATTATTCTTAATCATTTTACTGCTGGATTGCTATAAAACGACACCAACGTTACACACAATACTACAGATAGGTATTAGTTATAATTTATTCTGTAAAATCAAAATCATTACGCTATAACTACAAGGAGCTACTCAACGCTCAACAAGTGACGGGCAGCCTATCTGCAAACATTTTAAGTATACAATATTTTATTACCTGGGCTTAGCTAAGCCAATCATAGCACAACAATACTGCCAAGTATACTACTGGAGTACCAGCGGACGATAAATTAGCAAGGATTGGCGAGTGTTTTTTTTTATACGCAGTAGTAATTAGTATTCTTTTCGTTGCGCTTCCGAATTATTTTATAAAAAGATCTTAGTTTAAAATGAGTGATTAGGTACTAAAAAGAATACTTCTGTTTCAATGGCTAAATAGAAAGAATACTTCTATTGCAATGGCTAAATAGAAAGAATTTGGCAACAATCGGAAGTGCACCAAAATCAATTAAATCAAATAAAAAATCTGTTGCAGTAATTCTCCTGTCGAAGAATGTCTCGCAGACTTCAAGCTTTTTGGGTACTTGATTTGATGAAGCGACTGTGACCGCAGGAAGAGTTTTTTTTTTATAGGCACCGTAAATAGTATTCATCACATTCATATTCCCCACGCTTTAAAATCAATTTCTAAATGGCATTACATTTTTTAGGTTACTTATTACCGCGGCTGTGCTGCAAGACATGAATCTTTCCATCTTTACAATAGATTCGCCAACTGGACATTTAGTATTTCGTGGCGAGGAAGTTACGTAGAGTATTAGAAGATCCCTAAGTACCCTGATGTTATATTGGACAGAGCACTAACTTTTTATATACCTACATTGCCACAACACCAATCAAAAAATCATCTGCTACGACACCTTATTTCTACCAACTAGGTAGCAGCACCCGATATTTTTCGCATAACTGTTACGTCTTTATGCTCCTTCTGCTGGTGAATTTGCGTGTTCAGTGTATCATTGAACAAAAAGCAATATCATCCTTAACGAGACGTGTAAAATTATATCGGGGCTGCCTGAAACTGACTGCTCAATAAGCTTTTCCCATTGGCTGGAATTGCACCACCTTTCATTCGAAGGTTAGATACCTTGCACACAGGCTATACAGGACCAGGTCGACACCTACCATCACACAACTTCCACCAAAAAGAGTTCAACCCCAGAAACACATGGCACTCTGTTGAGATCTTTAGTGGCCTATATGGAAAGCGCTTAATGGACTGCGCACTCATGTTAGCCGCTGCAAACGTAACCTAGCCAAATGAGGAGTTATAGATGCCGCAGATACTCAGGGCAAGTGTGGTGTTCCTTTTATATGATGGCCCGCTTACTACAGCGCCCGTGAAACACTTGGGCACAACTGGGCCAGAAAAATATTGCAAAAAATCGGCCAAGTAAGAGTCGGACTCTCACACGAAGGGTTCCGTTACACCATACAATATTTACACAACAGAAAAAAAGGTTAATAATCGCTTAAATAGTAAGTAATTATTATGTCTACATTGTATTGCTTCTTGCCTTTCATGATTATAGGTCAACGGGAAGTTTCCTTTATATTTGGTTTTGATTCCCTAGCGAGCGTCAAAATATGCGCCATAAACGTCCTTATCTTTAGTTTGCGTATATAATAATATAATTTTTTCACAGCTGCAGACCAAAGTTTTTTTTTTTTTGGGTAGTGAAAATCATCATATGATTCCTTCTGCCCTGGGTGGGGCGGAAGGGACTGTCAGACTTTTACTGTCTCAAAAACCACCCTGTTTCTTCTGTTGCTCTTTGCGTTCCGGGGCCACGGTAACCTGTTAAGACTTCCCGCGACTCCGGCAGGCGTTTGGCCCTGTCGGGGCCCCGTCCCTGTGCTGACAGCTCTTTTGTGCTGACAGCTCTTTGAAAAGCTCTCGCTGTTGACCTGGGTCCTTGATTGGACGACGAGCTACCCATCATTCGCCGTCCGTAAGCCTGCGCCTACGGTAGCTGGATGACGTCTCGCAACGTCCGATGCCCTGGGGGTCCCCCGCGGTGGCTGGGGCGTGAGGTGGAGGATGTCCTCTCTTCACGTGTTTCGCCTCCTTCTTCGTTAGCATTACTGCTTCTCAGAAGAAGGTTACTGCTTTCCATTCCCTCTCGCTTCAGAGCATGGCCTGAACCAGGGCCCAGACGCGAGAGGACACGGCGGTGCTCTGTCCAGGCGGGGCAGATCTATACCGTATGCTCTACCGTGTCTTCCGGGCGGTCCACACAGTGGTGACACCCGGGCGTTTTCTTCCGCTGAATCCAACACAGGAACCTCCCGAAACAATCGCGTCCGGTGAGGACCTGCGTCAAGCGAGACGCGAGGACGCCGTGGCGCACCTCCAGCCACTCTTCAAAGAGTGGTCTTACCGCCGCGATTGCGGCGTGCCCGAGACCACGCGTTCCTTAGAACAGGGCCTTTACAGACAGACAGACGGACAACAAAGTGATTCTATAAGGGTTTCGTATTTGTCGACTGAGGTACGGAACCCTAAAAAAGATAATATTTAAAATCATCGATGAATCGTGATTTAAAACGGTAAAACTTTGCTTAGACTTCAAATAAGTCTATATTTACAGGGTTTTGCTCATACTTTCTTTCAAAAACACGATAGTCATATTCTGATTTCAGTTGCTCTATCGAATCCAATATCTAAATAATCGAAGCTACAATGTGAGGTACAGTATTAAAACAGTAGAGTATTAAACTTGCGTTTCAATGGTTTGGGATCGAAAAATAAGTCAATTTTGATACCACTTCATAATATTTTGGAAAGAGGTAATCTAAATATACCTTAAATAAATCTAAAAAAGCAAAAGTTCACTCACTCATCACGAAATATCGAAAATTTCGCAGGGAGGTAGTTTATGTTAGTTAGTAGACGTCCGCTATGTAACGATTTTTCAAAATATATTACCCATTTCCCAAAGAGTAGGTATGAAATGGCGGTCCAAAGTTTGTGTGGAGTTATCAACTTTGACGCGGACGAAGTCGCGGGCAGAAGCTAGTTAAAAAATAAATCCGAAAAACAAAACTTGTCTAAAAAATATATTTTTAGCTCCAAAACTCGACTTTCTTCGATCTCGACTCTTGATCTTTTAAATAACTGAAAAATTGGATTGTTTTGGTGCTTTTAAATCAGTAAATTGTTAGTCAATTGATTGGGCCATGTCAGAGGCCCTTGAGGCGGTTTAGAAACTCTGACACTAGGGTCGTAAGACCTTACTTCCTACACGAAAAGAAGAAGAAGAAGAAGAATGTGTTTATAGTGTTACATTGGGCTTAAAGTACAGTTATCGACTCTAATAGGGCACAGAATATAGGCTTGTTCTAACTATAGATAGTGGTAGTGGTAAACGCGTAATAACATTACAAAGATGAAGAATTTGCTAATTTGTTTATACGTGCTAATCACAGGAACTGCTAGTCCGATTTAAAAAAAACAATTTCCATTACTTAGCCTGTTTATTGAGGAAGGTTATAGGCTATATAACATCACGCTATGATCTATAGGGGCGGAGCAGTAACCAAAGGCGTAACTTTACGCGGATGAAATCATTGCGTAAACTTCGGTATAGTTATTTAAAGCTAGTAAGGGTAAATATTTTATAACACAATATTTTATTAAAATAACCTTTTCGCATTACAATATTTATCCAGTTTAAAAGAGGCTCATTATAAATCTTGTTTATTAGGCTCGATAAGGCCGCCCTTGGGATGTTTTAATCACTTTTTAATTTTATGTAAAACGTAGTAGGTAGGTACTATTTTTTTATTATTTTTTTCGGATTGGCCTCTCGCAGGTCAACGAGGTTGTCGGCTGCTTTTCGGGCTATCCTGTGGTGCCTTGAGTAAAATTAAGGCCTCTAGCCAGGGCTTAAAATAACTTACAAACTAAGCGACTACACGCTAAGGTAGGTACCTACTAATATTTTGCCAAATAATTATATAGCTATTCAGATCATTACCACTGTCATAGAGAAAATCGTGGTCATTTTTTATGTCACCTTTGCGTATTGGGGTCGCTATACACATAAGCGGTTCGGCACATTCGGTTCGGCATTCTTAATACAACCTTCGATTACGTTCTACAAAATGTCAAACCCGTTTATGTGCATAATGACCCTTGGAGCATTAAAGTTTAGGTTTTGTTGACATTAAGTTTTTTCTTGCTATTCCTATTGCTATACGTAATAAAGCCTTTGCTATAGCGACGTAGATAGGATGTGTCGGTGTCACTGTAGGTACCAGGCACTAATCTGTACGTGGCAGTCACGACGAATGGTTTTAGGATGTTTGGATGTTTTCAGGCGACGGGACATGTTTGGAATTTTGAGGCAGTTCAATTAGCATGTTCATGTAGTGTAAAGCTTCACGTAGGCTTAGTACTCTTACATACGGGCCACGCTACAGTCATGCCACTACTTGTAATAGGAAGCGTTTACTAAGTAGTGGGAGCACCACTTGACCAAAGTGGCTGGTGAACGCTACTTTTATTAATACACTAGTTTCTGCCCGCGATGTTGTCTGTGTGTAAGTAAAGTATATACCATAAAGTATATTCAACTAAAAAAATTATAGCACTCAGGGATAACGTTTCTTCCTATAGAATCGGACCAGTATTTTCAGAGTAAAGCGCGTTCAAACAAACAAGCTTTTTAATATTCGTAATTATTTAAACAGAAAATAGAAACCGTGTACAGTTTTCTATCTGTGAAGTTTTTTTCTTGTCTGTGAAGTGTTTGAGTAGTACATCTAAAGTTTACCTCTTACTAATCAACAGTTTTCTTTATAATATTCATATAGATTGCTATGGTATTACTCAGGTTGTTAGTGTCGGCGCTTTGTGGTCGGTGGTCATTGGTCGACCACTCGTAGCGAGAAGAGACGTCTCATGGTATGTAGCGACCACCTGCGTCTTTCGTGTGCGTTGAGTTCATACTATACGAAAACTGTAGTTTGCAGCTCAGTGACGGCTTTTTGTGGCTGCATTTTGCGGCAAGGTTAAGCCTGGCTGCACACAGACCATCGACCACAACCACAAAACGTATTTCCTGTAGTTTTCATACATTTTATATGGACTCGCCACACACGGTTGACTCGGTGGTTGCCACAACGCCGCTTTTAGCTGCGGGTGGCGGCGATTGTAGCGGCGTTTGTTGCTGTCACGTGTGTCCCGTTTGCGGCAAGGCTAAGAGCTTTCGCAGACAGAGCAGTAATTATGTTCGAGTACTTTTCATTTTATCTTATGTTGTGATGGCAGAGGTAGAGGCAACCGCTTCTTATAAATGAGGTTGGGAAGTACCAATGTGACCTTTTTAATTCATATGTATTTTGTAAATTTATCTTGGACAGCACTGACATCGGTGTAGAATATCATCGTGAGAAAAGCTGAACTTTTCTACCTTCTATACATAGAAAATGCTTTGTCCTGAATGAATGACTGACTGACGATTAAACGCACAGCATAAACCGCTGATCGTAGAGACCTGAAACTTGGAGGGTGTGTTTTTTGTATGACGTAGGCATCCGATAATAAAGAATTTTCCGAAATTCTACCCCTTAGGGGGTGAAAAAGGGTGGCAAAGTTTGTATGGGACGGAGTGATTCCTTCGTCCAATAGACTTTAAATACATAAACATTCTTTAACAGATTTTTTTGAAGACCTGCTTTGTATATTGTTGAAATTAATCTAACGGGGTTAAAGCTTCGCCTCATACGCAGAGAAAGTCGAGGGCAAAAGCTAGTAACTAAGAAAAGTATAAAATCCCCAATTCACCTTGAGCCAGCATGATCATCAATTCTCTGTATGAGAAGAGGCTTTTACCCTGCAACGGGACAATAATAAGCGCGTGCCTGTGTATCGACGACACAATGCCCTTATCGATACTTAATACCCCCCACAACATAAGTACATACAATACCATATTATCTATGTCAGTGTCAGTTCTCATAATCTACAGAAGCGTACTTATCTCCGTGCATAATGCATAAAGTAGTTAATCCTGGGTGAGATGTACACGAGTGGCCTCTCTGCTAAACTCGAATTGATTGAGTGTTTTTAGTTTTCCACGATGTGGATGTAAATGAATCATTGTTTTTCTTGTAAACTGTTATAGGGATCACAGCTATGAATAGTACCTACCTATTGAAGCACGTACACCCGAGGACAATAATTGTGCAATTGTGTGACTGTTTATAGGTCAGGTGCGGAGTACTCGTAACCGGCGTGCTTGTATGACGAGATTTATGAACGTAGATGAGACGAAAGGAGTACGTAAGGATCGTAGCAGGTGGCGTTCTGTAGTTTCTGCCTACCTCCATGGGAAAAACGCGTGAGTTTATGTATGTATGTAATAATTGTGCGTTGGACACTTTTCAACCATATTCTTAAGTCGTAAGGGTTAAAAATGTTTCGTCATAGTTGTCCGCAATAGAATGTTGGCTCCTTCTTCTTTTCGAGTCAATGATCAACATGACAATTCCTTTTTTTTTTCATTAGAATCATTGGGCCCAGGTGGCTACGTTTATTCCGGCATCGGTAGTTGCTAACGTCCTCTAACATGCAGTGCAGGTGTAGCGACACTTTGGGCACTGTACTTAGTAAGTGGGCCATCGTGCATCGTTTGATCAGGCTAATAAGGCATATATTAATAATATCTCGTCTTATTTATTTATTTTAGGGGGATGCCCTGAGGGAGGCGATCTGCTAAAAATATCTACATTTTTTTACATTGATTGTCGCTGAGATGAGGTCGAGACTAGATCTTTAACGTTTTTAATTACAAGAAATAGCCTTCAGGGACGCGGCTGTTTATTGTAAATTTTCTAGCTATGACATATAGTCAGGATGTATCTAAAAATAAAATCAAACGCGACTGTGACATATTAACAAGAAAAATCTCTTGTAGCCTAAAGTGTTCAAAGAAATTTTTGACCAATTTCTTTTTCATGGAACTTCTTAAATCTGTTATTTTTGACTTGCGAGAGGAATGATAATTATTGTGTCTAAAGAACTCCACACACTAATCGCGTTACTAAACAAAGCGCGGCGATATTGGCTAGAGTTTTCTTTTGGAATAAACGTGCGACACATTGTAATATTAATACCAGTCTTTGTTGTCCCACTGCAAGGCGGAGGTCTCTTCTCATACAAAGAAGGTACGAGCATTGATTACAACACTTGCTCAAAGCGGATTGGTTATTTCAGACTTACATTATTTACAAGTCAAGGTTTCCTCGTGATGTTTTCTTCCAGTAGTATCAGTAGTATAGTACTAAAAAGTACATAAAAATTTAAAAAGTCTCATTGGTATTTGCCCAGTATCGAACCTTCAACTTCATGCACGAGAGGTAAGCGCCTTAACAACCAGGCCATCACGACACATCATCATCTGCCTAACCTTTTCTAACTATGTTGGGGTCGGCTTCCAGTCTATCCGGATGCAGCTGAATACCAGTATTTTACATGAAGCGACTGCCTATCTGACCTCCACAACCCAGTAACTGGGTAATACGATACCCCTAGGTAAGACTGGTTGTCAGACTTCCAAGCTTCTGACGACTTGTAACGACTGTCAAAGATCCACGTATGACAAACCGGGCCGGGACCAACAGCTTAACGTGCTTTCTGAGGCAGGAAAGCATGTTAAGCTGTAGCTGTAGCTGTAGCTGTTTAACGTTTTCCAGGCCATCACGATACATAAACGTGACAAATAAAAAGAACAATTTAAAATCGAACATTTTGTAAAAGAAAGAGATTTTATTTAGCACTGACTTTTAAAGGCTATAAAGATGCTATGCCACGTCGCGTTACATCGCTTTTAGTGAGTACAGCACTTTAGATTCCCAATAAATACAAAATCCTGTCAACATTGACCTCGTATTGCTAAGCTTAAAAATAAATTGGATGCTACTTTATTATGCCTTCCTGATTAGTTTTTATTTGAGTGTCAAGTATTTTTTTTCTTGCAGGAAAATGTAGAAGAAAATTTACGTCAAAATTGGAGCAATCCCGGCTTCAATAAATATTAACCAAAAGTATCTTTATTTCAGAGATTTGTGACTCACAAAAACATATTTTAGACTCTGATGAATACAGGGTTTAAAAAGACCCAATATTATACCCGTTAACTATGCATACTGCTTATTAAAGTAATGTAAGTAACTGCCTCGTTGGTCTAGTGGTCGCAAGCGCGACTGCTGTGCATGAGGTCTTGGGTTCGATTCCCAGGTCGGGCAAAGTGTTATTGAGTTTTTCCATCAGGAATTTCTCAGTAGCAGCCTCGGAGTCTGGATTTGTGCCCGGTTGATGGCAATAGGCTCGCCCCCTATTACATGGGACTATAAACATAACTGGCGAAATGTGGGTGTGTTAATGGTTACACCTCTGCCTAACCCTTCGGGGATTACAGGCGTGATGTTATGTATGTATGTAAAAAGTTGGAACTTTGACTCTTAGTACCTTAGTAACAGGAAGTTATGGTCAAAAACAATAAATTATCGCAATGATACAAATAACTATTACCTTTTACTATGACTGCCTCGTTGGTCTAGTGGTCGCAAACGCGACTGCAGTGCATGAGGTCTTGGGTTCGATTTCCAGGTCGGGCAAAGTGTTATTGAGTTTTTCCATCAGGAATTTCTCAGTAGCAGCCTCGGAGTCTGGATTTGTGCCCGGTTGATGGCAATAGGCTCGCCCCCTATTACATGGGACTATAAACATAACTGGCGAAATGTGGGTGTGTTAATGGTTACACCTCTGCCTAACCCTTCGGGGATTACAGGCGTGATGTTATGTATGTATGTAAAAAGTTGGAACTTTGACTCTTAGTACCTTAGTAACAGGAAGTTATGGTCAAAAACAATAAATTATCGCAATGATACAAATAACTATTACCTTTTACTATGACTGCCTCGTTGGTCTAGTGGTCGCAAACGCGACTGCAGTGCATGAGGTCTTGGGTTCGATTTCCAGGTCGGGCAAAGTGTTATTGAGTTTTTCCATCAGGAATTTCTCAGTAGCAGCCTCGGAGTCTGGATTTGTGCCCGGTTGATGGCAATAGGCTCGCCCCCTATTACATGGGTCTATAAACATAACTGGCGAAATGTGGGTGTACTAATGGTTACACCTCTGCCAAACCCTTCGGGGATTACAGGCGTGATGTTATGTTATGCTATTACCTTTTCGCTTCGTTATTTGTATATTTTATGCTTGGAAAAACCAGTAGGTACCCAGACATTGTAATAGTAAGGGTATAAGCTAACTCGAGACATATCTTAGACGTCTAGACTTCTAACGACGACCGCAAAGCGTTTAGAAGACATTATGTTGCTTGTTCATTAATACCATAATCTTGGGTTTGATTCCCAGGTCGGGTAAAGTGATATTGAGTTTTTCCATCACGAATTTTTCAGTAGCGGCCTCGGAGTCTGGATTTGTGCCCGGTTGATGGCGAAATGTGGGTGTACTAATGGGTACACCTCTGCCTAAACCTTCGGGGATTACAGGCGTGATGTTTTGTACCATAATGGAAACACGACCCCTACAAGTTACCTCAAAAGTCAGTCAATTGATAATGTATTGTTTGCTAATCAGTAATGGAGTAATGGTCTGAGATCTCGGAGTCGCCTGGCCCACGTCATGTAAGGATGGCTGTTTTGAGTATAAATGACGGGTAAAAGGGATATCATAACCAAAACTTTATAGATTGATTCGCCTTAATAAAAAAATACAGCTGTTTCATAGAAAGTTGTCACATTTATACGGGCAAAATGTATCGAACAGCATATATATTTTTTAGCGTTCCGTACCTCAGTCGGTAAAAACGGACCCATTCTAATAGGATCACTTCGTCTGTTTTAAAAAAATAATTACTTTTTGCGTTTATAAATTTATTTTTTTGTATGTTTTGTCAAATATTGTATAGTGATATGGAATCCTTCGTATGCAAATCCGACTCGCACTCGGCTGTTTTTTTAATAACTGTCTTTAAATATTAACTCTCGTTAAGATGAGGACTAGGTTGTTAAAAAAGCATGTGCACTTGCAAAGGTACTTAAAGCAACAATGTAGCTATTTAGCAATGTTAATATCGTAATAATTCCAGCCATTTGAAAATGACGCAGTTCTGGTTGCTCCAAGCTCTTAGACCACAAGATATTGCTAGTGTAGTAGGTACATCTCGTTGAAAAAGGCTCGTCTGATGTCAGTAGTCAATTAGTCGTAGAGTACCAAATATTTCAGGCTATAATAAATTATTCTACAGCAAACTAAACCCTTCTTCTCGTTTGAAGAAGGAACAGAAGTATTTATATTATACATTGGACATCACAAAGCTTATAGCAGAACAGCACAACGAAGCTTTCAACGATACCTCATTCATATACAATGAAAGGTGTGGGAGATTTGCGCACACAGATGAACATACATACATAGACTGCTAAAATCCTAACCCTTCGTGGTCAGGTACTAAAAACCTACTTTTACGAAGCCTATTACAAAGCCTACTCTATCCGCCTGTCTCTTCGTCCGTCTGTCTGTCAGCGGCCTCATGAACCGTAATAGCTGCGAGTTGAAAGTCTTCAGTGAGAGTATTCAGAAATGAAAGAAGTCGGTTAAAAGCAAAATAATTTAATTTTTAAATTATATAAAGAATACGGAGATTAAAATCAAATTGACAAGTCGTAACTTCTAGATAACCAAGAAATTTTATTGAACCAATAATTTTATAGACATTTGGTACTTCCCACACAAACCAATTTAGGGATAAGATAACTCAGATTTCATCTATAATTTAAAATATCCGGGTCACTAGAAATCCTATCTTAGTTTCAAACCAACGAATCTAATATTGAAATGAAATCACAATTTACATTTTTCAATAGACTTTTTCTTCAATAGAATTCAATCGTTTGTGAGAAATGGAGAGATTATTGAAAGTTTATATCTACTAATGTTTTATCGGTAAAGTTTTTGAAGTTTTATTATATTACTAGCTTTTGCCCGCGACTTCGTCCGCGTAAATATCTGACCTCCGTTTCAATTCCTTAGGGGATGAATTTTGCAAAATCCTTTCTTAGCGGACGTCTACTAACCACGAACTACTTCCCTGCCAAATTTCATCTTTATACGTCAATCGGTTTTCGATATTTCGTGATAAGTGAGTGAATGAGTGAGTGATCTTGCTCTTTTATCTCAAATCACCAATCGACCTTGACAGTTCACTCACTTATTTACCGATTATTTAAAAAAAACAGCTGCACTTTCATGGTTATACTTTAGACAATTATTTGATGAAAACCAAAAAAATGGTCACCATTTTTCTTTCAATTCATATGAAAACTTTTACAATTTATTTTGACAGTTCGATTACATTCGTACGCTAATGATGTGATCAATCACATTGAAACGTGTTAAATGTTTTCAGACATTACTCAATGGTCATTACCATCATCTCAGTCAACGCCCGGTTATTCAAACGCTTAGGTAAACGTTTAAATAACCTTCGTATGTGACGAACAGATTTATTACAGGCGTATGAAAACTTTTTTTTGCGTTCAGTTGGCAGCCGCGCTTGGCTAATCAGCCGACGTGCATTAACACCGCACTGGCACAATAGAAAAGATGCATTCACAGTGAAAGCCTTCACGGTTTTTCCATCCCTTAAAAAGTGAAGAAAAAAACCCGGATTATCTTGGTCCCGAACCATGCGCATTACTCACATTTCGTGGCGAGTACGAGTTGCTAACTCCAGTCTATTCTGTGAGACTCGGCCGCGTGGCCGCCTCCATACTGTCGCTTCAGAATGTTCGCAACTTTGAACGCAGCGTGTCTTCGCTACTATTTTGAAAATATCGAATGTTTTCGGAATTAAGTTCGGAATATTACCGTGTTCTAAAGATAAATTAGAAAAATATTTTTTCGGAAAATATTTTTTTTTAATAGTGATGTGAGTGCGTGTTGTTGAGTGAGTGAAGTTTAAAAAAAAAGTTTTCCGATTTAAATTAAGTAGTTACATTTAAATATAAGGTACTGAAATTAATTTTAATCTTTGATCTCATTATTAAATTAATTGAAAGTACTTTAATTGCTATTTTGGTTGAAGTGCGGAAAGTTTGTTAGCTTTAGATGATTTATGATGCGGACGACATCGTGGACTCGCCGGTTCGGAAAATTTTAATGCTTCGTAATTGACGTGACTTTCGGTAAGTAACAAAGTCAGAAAGAGCTTAAAATTAATTTTTGGTATTATTAATTTGACAGGATTTGGGAATTTATTTTAATCGTCGTATTTAATTGTGTCTTCGACATTTTGCTATATATTTTCGGTATCAGTATTGGTATCGGTATCGGTATCGGTATTGGTATCGGTCTCGGGTTTAAAAACCACGGATTAACACGTGTTGATTTTACGCCTTCCATTCAAATTTAGAATTACTAAAGTCATTGATAACTTCATAGCAATTTATACCACATTCATATCTACATTTTATTTTTGTTTTTATCACTAAATATATATCATTTAATATTATGTCGAAATATCAGAGTTTTCGACCAGATGCAGAGTGAATACGACTACACTGCGTATTATCACTGTGGTTAAAATAAAACGTTTAAGAAAACATCTTTTTCTTTGCCTCTGTTTGAGATTCCTTGCACTTGGCCTACTTTGCATTGGGATTGCCGTGTTCAGTAGGACGCACTTGAAAAAATATTTTTTGTTTTTTCTATTTGAACTAAAAGAAAACTAAGTAGGTAGGTACTTTATTACTAAATTCTTAGTATTTACAAAACAAGTTGGATAATGATTTTAGTGATTCAGATTTTATTTAGGTTTTGCGTTCCACAGAAACCGGTTATTCTGTATAGATATATCAATCATCATGGTTCATTATAGTTAAAAATATTTTTCGCAAATACAATTATTATTACGTACGCCAACAATGCCATCGGAGTTCTTAAAAAAAAACTGGTTATTTATAAAATTTATTTTTAAAACAATACTTATTTTTTGCACAGATCGTCAAACTATTGTTATGTATTCTAATTTTAAAATATTCTTCAGGTGTGCTACACCTTAAATATATTTTCCGTACGGTGATTTAACTATTGACAGATAAAAATATACAGTAAACCGACTTTTTTTTTACACGAAATCGCAGCGTATTTTTCCTAGAATGTGAGGGTCGACTTCTAATGTAACCAAGAATGAAGACGTAATCATGATTATCATAATATTTATGCGTACACCTAATACTTCCCTGGAAAATTAATTATAGTTTCTTGGTAACGCAAGTAGTTACGAGTAGGTTACGGAGATCAGCGTTCACTGATGAATTTCAGTCTCATCTGGTTACGTTTATTTCCGATCGACTTGCTGTAATGCCCGACATGATGGCGACATGATATTCTATAAATTTTGAACCAGTAGTCTTACTCTGGACATATTTATCTTCGGTGAATTAAGATAAAGTCAGCTTGAGGTAAGTTGACTATCTCCAGCAAGATTTGGGAGATTTTTACATAATAGACGAGCATCCTTCTTCTTTTTTATCGTGTGGG
Organism: Hoplodrina ambigua; assembly: GCA_949774945.1. Taxonomy (NCBI): domain Eukaryota; kingdom Metazoa; phylum Arthropoda; class Insecta; order Lepidoptera; family Noctuidae; genus Hoplodrina; species Hoplodrina ambigua. The sequence continues at coordinate 9,826,996 of OX458980.1, read as the reverse complement.
CAGTAAGGTCTTACGACCCCACACATCCTAGTGTCAAACTACAGGTAGCTCCCATCTGTCAAGTAAGTAATAATACCAGCCTGTTATCCCAGGGCAAAGGCCTCTTCTCATACGGAGAAGGCACGAGCATTGATGACAACGCTTGCTCAAGGCAGATTAGCGATTTCAGACATATATTAATTATTATTTCTTTTTTTTAATATTGAATTTGGAGTACAAACGGTTTATTCAAACGGTTTGAATCGCGAAATGATTTTCGAAAAAAGAAGCCTTTTTTTTTTTCAAAAAGTCGTACCGAATAGATCTAGTGGCGCATCAGTATATGGGTTTATAAGTATGACTTTATCTGTCGTACCCGTATTACCCATACATATACGCCACTATAGGCACCGACTATCCAGCCGCCAGTACGCCTGATAAGAGGCTTATAATATTATAGGTAAATGTGCTTAAAATACCTGCTACTGTTTAAACTACGACGAATTTCGGGCTCGGTGGCCAGTCTCAATATAGACTAGCCAACTAGTACGCAGGAAGTATTGTAGTGCACAAGTGAGGGCACAAATTCAGAAACACCCCCTCTTCTCTTACTCTCATAGTCCATTGGCGGCAATCCGACACTACCCGACACAGTAAGTACCTACCAACGGTTTTCCGAGGCACAGGGGGATCACACCACCATATTCCAATCTACGGGCCGCTACTGAGAATTCCTTATTGAAAATAACCCAATAACACTTTGTCCGACCTGCAAATCGAAACCCACTACGACCACATGCTACACGAGACCAAGAAGACAGTCTAACCACCCTAAACTAGTTCCTTGTCAAGAGACGAGGTTAATCAGTCATTGAACCTTTTCTAAACTTTATTCCTATGGGAATTGACGCTATAATAGCTAATCACACTGTTGTACCATCACTACAGCTTACCCTCTAGGGAATTAACATGACAGTATGTTAATTACCTACTATTCATAATTAAGTTCTCTAGGGAAATTTGGTCGATGTCGCTTTTAGGAAAAGGCTAAGGAAATTATGAGTTTTGACGACATGGTTGGCGCAGTGGTTAAGCGATTGGCTGCTGTGCTGCGTCATGCGGGTTCGATTACCGTACGGAGCCAATATTTGTATGACCTACAGAAAGAAAGAAAGAAAAATTGTTTATTCACCCGAAAATGACGCACATAACATAAAAGAAAAAAGAAAAATTGAACACAAAAGCAAGATTCTACTTGCTTTTGTGTTAAATCTAAAAAATAAAAACAAAATGAATACAAAAATAAATATGCGCCACTACCGCGCAGCATAAAGCTGTGCCCAGTGCACAGTTTTCAGCGTAAGCCGGCGGCGTGCCCTTGTCTCGGACTATAGACCTACCGACCTACAGATATTTGTTTCGGTTCTGTCTGTATGAGTATTACGACTTTGAGAGACATAAAGATGTTTGTCAACGCACTCACGATTGAGGAGAAATTACTAATGTGGGGGCAACGTATAATGAAAAGAAAAGAAAGGAAAAGAGATAACTTTTTAGTGTGCAAGTTCTACCAGGCCATAAAAAAACTACTTATAAAAGTTGTTAAAAGACACATCACATAGCTGTTAACTATGCATACTGTCCGGGATTGCGGGACGCCCGGAGTTGTGGGACGTCTTAACAGGATACTGTGGCCCCGGAACGTAAAGGGCAACAGAAGGAACTGGGTGGTTTTTTAGTCAGTAAAAGTCTGACAGTCCTGGAAAACTATTTTTTTCTTTGGTGTGAAAAATAAGTTTATGGTGGCGCACAATGCAGGCAACAGTACAGGGGTCGTGGGTATTTAAGCATGTAATCTCCAAAGGTTTAGGCAGAGGCGTACCCATTAGTACACCCACATTTCGCTAAGTATCTTTAAGTGCCATGTTATAGGACGCGAGCCTATTGCCAGCACCGTGCACAAATCCATACTTCGAGGCTGCTACTGAGAAATTCCTGATAGAAAAACCCAGTAACACTTAACCCGATCTGGGAATCAAACCCAAGACGCATGCTCAGTAGTCGTGCTTCGCGACCACTAGACCAATGAAGCAGTGGAAATAGTTATAAAAAAAAGTGCTAGAAAATTTAGTTATAACATTCAAAAGCGCTACGGGCCGTCAGAAGCCCGAAAGTCTGACAATCAGTCTTACCTAAGGGTATCGTATTACCCAGTTACTGGGTTGTGGAGGTCAGATAGGCAGTCGCTCCATGTAAATTATTGGTATTCAGCTGCATCCGGATAGACTGGAAGCCAACCCCAATATAGTTGGGAAAAGGTTAGGCAGATGATGATTCAAAAGCGATGAAAAAGTTGGAACTTCAACCTTCAATTTCTTCGTAACCAAGAGGCTCCTAAGTATGTTCCAAAACAAAGAAAAAAAATACAAATGATGGGAAAAACATCTGACTTTCAGCCTCATTAAGTTACTTTTTACTACCCGTTATATCAATTTAATGCTTGTTATTACCAACACAATTAAATTTGGATTTTCAACGCTGGTAACAGAGCTGAGAGTTGAAAATCCAACGGAGCAATAATATTTTGGCATTTTATTTAGGTAGCATTACACTGATTTATCGAACTCTTATGTCATTGCTTTATGGTATATATTGCAACGATTGAAATGTTAGAACAACAACCTTACTAATAAATTTGCTTACGTATTGTTGACAGTCCCTTGGGTTGAGGACTAATTACAAATTTTACAGTAAATAGCTTTATTTGGTCGTTAAATAATAATAATTCCAGCCTATTACTGTCCCACTGCAGAGCAAAGGTCTCTTCTCATACAGAGAACGCACGACCATTGATCACCACGCTTGCTCAAGGCGGACTGGTGATTTCAAACATAAATTAAGTCCAGGTTTCTTCAAGATATTTTCCCTGATGTCAATAAAATAACCGGAGTATTTAAAAATTAAATTACAATACTGAAATTGAAAATATTTCAGCTTAACTATCTTAAAAACTTAACTATCTTAATTAGCACATGGCAGCGGTTATAATCATTACAATTATTGATTATCATTACTATTATTAATTAAATGTACACAACTGCATGATAATCAACTACATTAAACTACATACCTATGTATAAAAAACACTGCATGTTTATTTATGTAGGTACTTACTGTTATATATAGGTACGTGAATGAAAAATAATCAACTGAAATAAAAAACATAAAAATGCTAAAATAATCTCTCTCTCTTGCATGATTGCATAAATAACATCACGATTGTAATCCTCGAAGGGTTAGGCAGAGGTGTACCCATTAGTACACATACATCTTACTAGTTATGTTTACACTCGCAATCGAACGTGAGTGAAATAACTCACACCTAGCTCTGATCCTCCGTCGTTCCATAATCGCACTTACCTTCAACAACCAACAAATCCAATCTTTATAATATCCCTTAGGGAGTTACCACAGATTCTAATCGAGAAAATTATATCAATCAACGTCATTCTCATGTTCGATCGCCGATCGACGAATCAGATTGCGTCATGGAACACGCGTCAGGGTCGGAGCAAACCCTCCAACAGATAATGGACAAAAACATACCGTGAATAGAGTTGACTGCCTCGTTGGTCTAGTGGTCGCAAAGCGCGAGGGCTGAGCATGTAGTCTTGAGTTTGATTCACAGGTCGAGCAAAGTGTTATCTGGTTTTTTTTTTAGGAATTTCTCAGTAACAGCGTTGGAGTCTAGATTTGTCCTGGTTGATTGCAATAAGCTTGCCCCCTATTATATGGGACTTACACATACCTAACTGGTAACTGGTGTGTCATGTAAATAGAGTTGAAATTTGTGTGTACTGTATGTATCCGCGTGGAACGCCAATTATCATGTAATTTTAAATCTTATCTCCATTACTTTTTAGTTCAAAATCAATTAATAAAAGAAATTTGCTTTTGAGTATATTGTTGATCTGCCTGTGCTGACTGTAACATGATAAACTTCTTACATCATTTTGTATGGCTTTAATAAAGTTTTATATGTACGAATAAAAGAACAAAAGAAAAATAAAAAGTAGAATCAATTGGAATTAAATAAATGTATTGAATTTCGATTGAGAAATACGATCCTCTTTCTGCCACTTAAAACGGACTACAGAAGGCCTAGCGCAAAGACGCAGATAAAACGCAACGTAAATTCGAGCGATTTAGAAAATATACTATCCGCACATAATATTTTAATATAAAAGTTTGTCTTCCCTACGTTCGTGTCGATGGATTGACTTGAATTGGCTAGTTGACACTATTAACCAATAATTCCACGAAATAACTTCTTTAAAAAAACAATTTACTTTAGCCCTGTACTCGTAAACCCGATTAATTTTCAATTTACTGTAAAATTAGATTTTTTTGTGGCTTTGTAATAAATAATTAGTTAAACAATTAAGTTGCCAAATAAGTGACGTCACAGGCCACTGTTGCCATGCAAAATCTATGGAAAAATCGCGTTTTGACAGGTCATAAAATGTACGTCAATTGTTTGGTGGTGTCAACTAGCCTATTGTTTTCACAACAATGTGTAGCGACATCTATTGTACAGGATACAACTGTCTATTCCTACAACGCGCAATTAAATTTTGCCGCTACATTAGCATATACAAAATCCCGACAACAATCGTTGGGCCTACCAGACATAACACAACCGTCTGGTCGGAGGATCCTTCTTTTTAACAGAGGATGAGAATCTTTACACCCTGTTTCTCATACCCCTAGTAATGCATAAAAACAGTAGGGTCTTGTTTTCTTTATCAGAATGAGCCATGGCGACTCGTAGACGGGTTTTACTAGTTATTGCTATTCTTTTTAAAGACTTTCTCTAGATCTTATGTGATTCAAACTGTGCTTGTCATATATGATAAAACCAAAACAGTTTAGGATTAGGAAAAAAAACTTCATTAAAATACTTTTACGTCAGCGCTCTCATGCTAGGCCTACACTACACAAGGATTTCTCGTGATAGAAAATGTTAGAAATCATTTTAGATCTTATCTTTCGTAATTATGTCAAAAATGTCCTTCTGCTGTCATTCTGTAATAGTGGGGTAGTTGACTTACTTTTCATGTTCTGTCAAAACGCGATTCTCCCATTAATTTTGTATGGCATTAGCAAACAGTGACGTCACTGATTTGCCATCGAAGTAATTTATTTCAATAAGACTATTGAGAGGCACTTTTGAAAAGTAGAAGAGATTTTTTGTTTGTTTTAACACGCCAGATCGAAAATAATCTTTATGTTTAAGATAGCCAGATTCAGGAGGAATAGTATAGGCTATACAACATCACGCTACGTCCCACGGGAGCGGAGCAGTGACCAAAAACGTAACTTAACAAAAAATTTAATAAATATCTATCTTCAGAATGATACAAACTTGTGAATAACTGTCGGAAACTTTGTCAAAAAAAATTCAGACTTTATGAACAAGAACATAATGCTTTAAATTGGTTAAATTAGTTCTATTTATAAGTCAACACACAATAAAATAAAATTATAACACCACCAATTAAAAAACCATAAAAACTATGAAAAGGTCATTTTAATCGGTACAGCAGTTTCGTAGCATGACACCAACATCCTGACAGATATACAAATAATTCCATTAGCCACTTTGTAGAATGATCTAATCGTCGCATAACTCTTTGTTTACGTAGTGTAACAAGACAGATCACAAATAGCCGTTAATTGCGCTTACTGACCGCCATCAAAATAAGTAAAACTGAGCAAAAAATATTTCTGAGAAACTACTTTTATTTTTAGCGTCACTGTTTATAGCATGCTTGTAACGCATGTAAAAAATTGTGCTTATGAGTGTATAAACTTGATTGTTTAAACTGTGGGAGTGTTTAAACTTTAGTTAGAAAATTTAAAATTTATTTTCGACTAGCTTTTGCTCGCGACTTTCTCCGCGCAAAAATAAAATAAAATATAGTCTATGTTACTCGCAGATAATGTAGCTTTCTCATGGTGAAAGAATTTTTAAAAGCGGTCTAGTAGTTTTTTAGTTTGTCCATTACAAACAAACAAACAAAAATACAAATTTTTCTTCTTTATAATATTAGTGTAGAAAAATATAAAAAAATGATCGGATGTTGAGCTTCAATATCTCTGTGCTCTGAAGATTCCCAGGTATGGTCTAGAACAAAAAAAAATATCGCAATGATGGGAAGACCATGTAACTTTTCAATTTCACAAAATAGCAACAAAGAACCAAAGTAATAAATCGATTTAAATTTATAATTTCATATTCCGAATTTCTCGTCATAATCAATTAATCAGTTTAAGTGGTCAAAGCTATATTAAAACACGGTTTACATTGAGCGAAATAAAATTACAATGACAACAGCTAAAAACTCCTTTAAAAGATTATTTTAATCATCCAGCCGTTTCGTAGCATAACATTAACATCCGGACAGACAGATAAAAATAATTTCACCCACGGAATGATCTAATATTTCCGTGGCTCAAATTAGCTTATGTGACGTTAATAAAACAATAATGTGGGTATTACTGTAATAAATCCACTTTATCATCTCATATGAGCGGTTTTTATATCCAAGAACGAATCGTTATGCTTACTATTCGTAATGACTTTAGTTGGAAATTGGGTCAAACTCTAAATCCCATATAAATTCTATTTTTAAAACCAATAAATTATTTGAAAGCGCTTTTATGCCAAGTGTCTAACTAGACTTTATTATTGTATAATTGTTTTTTTTAAACCTTGCCCCACTACAGATATCTGTTCCGGATTTGGCTGTTCATGTATGTGAGTTTTATGTGTTTGTAAACGCACCTACAAAATAGGAAAACCTAGTGTTGGTAAACAATTTAAAAAAATCGGTCTGAACGTGATTCGAACCCGCGACACGTAGCTTATTATTTGATAAAGTGTACTCAAGTCTTTAATATAACTTTAACTAATTTACCATTTTGTAAATTATAGTCCAAGAACAAACAACAACAAAACAAAAAAAAAGAATGGCAGAAAAAAAAATGAAGATATTTAATTTGGGAACAGCAAAGGACATACCAACAATAAGGAACAATAGAATCCAGCAAATTAATGACGAATACTTTTTTGTTCCATACCGTCTTAATAAGATATTTTGCTCAGAAAATTTTGAAGGAAACGACTCATGAGCAAGATTTTTCAGCATATTTCGTGTATAGAGCGGCTGACGGTTAAAGTCGAACGTTTACCATCAGCCGCTCCATTATGTAAAATCTCCCTCGGTAAATTTACATGAAGAAAGCTTGAAGTTAGCTGTTATCACACTTGATGCTTCTTCCTTTCGAATCGAAAGTTAGTTTAATTGACTCTTTTTTACAGTCCTTGTCTAAAAAAATAAATAAAATATATACAGGATGCCCAGTAATGAATGGATAATCTTGAAAAGGGCCATGGTAGAAGTAATGACCATTCAGAAAAATAAAAACAAAGAACCTAGTACCAAAGATATGATTAATTTAATAATATTCAATGTTTTTAGTTACCTTATTTTACATTCTTATACACCACGACCACGAATTAATCGGACACCCGATATATAGAAATAGTTGAACAAGCTCCTTGGTATACAGGCAACTAACTTGCAACAGCTTTCAAATAATATTTCAAGTGTGTCAATTCTTTTAAATCGCTCTAAATAGGTTTAAAAATTATTCGATTCAATAGATTTCATAGTTTATTCAACTCTCATTGGCTAGAAAAAAATTACCGGGTGAAAATATAAAATACTTTTGTTCGAAAGATATTTGATTTCCTAATTTGAAGTGGGACTTGGGGATGTGCTATAAAACTGAAATAAGCTTTACAATGGAGAGGTATTTTCTAAGAATATTACTTATTGTTCAGACAGTGTTATTACTTACCTCGTTAACCCTTTTTCTAAGGTATTTTAATGCATCACTGACATCGGTAAAAGAAAACATCGTGAGGGAACCTGGACTTACAATTAATGTTAGACTAAAATCGACAATCGACGACGTTGAGCATACTAGGTGATTAATGCTCGTGAATTCTCAGAGTGAGAAAAGGTGTTTGTTCTGCAATAGGAAAATAATAGGCTGGCATTATTATTATTTAGGGGCATCCGAATAATACAGCTTTATAAACATTAATTTTTTTTATTAGAATTTCATTGAGACTTAGTTATTACCCTTGTCCCCTGAGCTTGTATTAAACAGGATTACAGATGATAATGATGATAAAATCAGTAGGTACACATAATTAAATTAAGGTCAAGAAAATCAAGAAAATAAGTGTAAACAAAAAGTTTTATCGCTTGAAACAATCTCTATCGTACAGTAAAATATTATCTTTGTTATTTTTATACCGTCTAATTTTCTATAGTTCCTTTTAGAAAATATTATTATTAGTTTAAGTACGTGGCCACTAACATAATTATTTCAATAATGTTAGTCTCGCGTGAATTTATCGTAACGAACTTCAGTTGACAGGAATTCATTTGTCAAATAAATAATTACCACAACAACCAAACTAATATTTTACCATAGAAAAAAATAAAATATTTTTCGCACCGTAATAAATGCCCTTTAAGTACCAGAGGCATTTATTACGGTGCCCCAATTTTATTAACCTTACTTGCCCCGTGGGAAAACGGCGAGGGTTTATGTATGTATATTGAATAATGTGGTAAACTCATAAATACCTTTTTTATTTATTCATAAAATCGAGATTGTGGAAACAGTAAGCGTTATGAGGTAAGGCAAATGGTACGCTACAAGTAAGTACGTATGGTACATTTTTATAGACCACTCAAATTCCATTCACAAGAAGCTTTTTAAAACTGAAAGTATATTCCAATTTTAGAATTGTATTGAACCAATATGTAGTTTCGTTGGTTATGAATATTTTTATCGACTAGTCTAGAAAGTTCTTAGGTATAAAATACTTTGATACTATATTCTTATTTTAGTTTTGTAGTAGATAAATGAATTCAGTATGGCAGTTTTCTTTTAAATTTTCTTTTTGTTGAACAAAAATGTTCGAGTGCATTGCCATGATTCATGTCAATGTGCTTTTATCATTTTCATTATTTTATCTGAAAAGAAAAGAAAAACGTTTGATTATTTACTTGTATGGCTTCGTCATAAGGTGAAATATTCTTCGAAAAATGTCAGCTGATTTTTCAAAAATCATTCCTTGGTTTCGAAAGTATAATATTATACGATAATAGTAAATAGAATGAAATCTGAAGACCAACCCTCATAACTAAAAATAATTATAATCTAATCGCAATCTTATCATAACAACAGAAAAGGTAAAAAACTTGTCAAAAATGTATACAAATTAGAGGTATTTTTGACATTTTAGGACTGGTATTGGAATCGATCGATGTTAATCTTACGAGAATAGGCTAGTTGACACCAACAATAAATTGACGTACTTTCCCTGTCAAAATGCGATTCTTACATAGATTTCGCATGACAACATCGAGCTGTGACATCACTTATTGGGCAACTCAGTTGACTATTTATTGATTTAAAGCCACAAAAAAAAAATACAGTAAATTGAAAAATTTATCGGGTTTTCAGGGTTTTCAACTAATAAAGTGTTTTTTTAAAGAAATTGTATGTATTGGAAATATATGTTTTAGGTGTCAGCTACCTATGTGTCCCTCGAAAGATTACGTTGTACCTGTTCTACAGTACACCTTTACACCGGCTATATTTAAGTTTAATGTAATAGGGAGCGAGGCGGGGTAAGCGGAACTGTGTCTAAAACCAGCTATCAGTAACTGGATGTTCCGGGAAGCGAAGTTTAGTACAATATACATTACGCCCTGACAATGTTAGTGATGCTCTATATAAAGTTCCGATGGGTTGTAACTTGTACTTGAAACTTAGTATTAACAGCGCGTATGCACTTTGTGCGATAAAAACTAGAAGTCTGGTTGAATTGGGCCTGTTTGGCGTAGCTTTGGGGCATATAATAAGCAGTAAAGTCAGGAAGTAGGTAGATATAGATAGTCAATTAAACTTTTCAACTTAGTAGAATTTGCGGTTTATGATGGTGGGGACCGTAGCTGTGTTGTGATTGGCTGATCAGTGATCTTAATATCAAAATGAAAATCAAAGTAGTTTTAATTAAACCATTCACAAGCACTTATTTTTATAGGTATTTACATAAAGGTGTTAGGTTAACATATACAGGCGCTAAAACTCAAATACTTAAAAACTAAATAAAGCAAAACCGAATATAAACTAAAAAATATATCTTATGTAAAATTTGGAACAGTATTAATAACATTTTTAAATTAGCCATCTTGCAAAGTTAATGAAAGGGATTTGATACGCATGTCATGGTTACCATGTATGTCCAAAAATATTCCACTAACATAATCCCCTCACATAACTCATAAAAGGCTAAACCAATAATATTTGTCACATAACATTCTTGTCCAATAAAGATGACAATAACCACAAACTGCCACAACCAATAAAAGTATGAAAATGTCTACGTGTCATAAATATATGAATGTAAACGATAGATGTACCAGCAGATAGATAGAGATATATATTATGGTAAATTTGTTACTCTCGGACAATCGGAATATATATTTAGATTCATTGAGCTGAGTAAAGATGACCTCGTGGCTAAGTAATAACAGCCACACGGGTCGATCCATCAGGTTAAGCAACGCTTGCGGGGGTTGGTCCGTAGACCATCTTTACACACCGAGACTCCTCCGTGCCTCGAAAAGCACGTTAAGCCATTGATGCCGGCAGTCATACGTGGATCTGTGATAGTCGTTACGGGTTGTCAGAAGCCCGAAAGTCTGATAACCAGTCTTACCAAGTGATATCGTTTACTTAGTTACTGGGTTGTGGAGGTAAGAAAGGCTGTCGCTTCATGTAAAATACTGGTAGTCAACTGCATACGGTTAGACTGGAAACCGACCCCAACATAGTTGGGAAAAGGCTAGGTAAATTCACTGAGCTGATAACACCACAGCGATGTTTTGGTATATGTTGCCAAACAAAATGTTCCAAGAAATGGGATGACATTTGATTTGTCTTTGACCCAAGTTTCAATAGTTTGGAAGTCCAATATGTGACCACGAAACTCAAACTATTAGTTTCAGAACTTGAGGAATCGTTTGAATCAATCTTGAGGAGATATCATTTTGTGTTATTGCTGAACGGGCCTCCTGAGATCTTGAAGAATATACTGCTCAACAAATGGCTCATAATATTAGTTTTATTTTACTTTTACAGAAATATCGTATCTTTTCTCTTATCTTTTTTGTTTGTGATCTTTTGTTGTTATGTAAAAATACGAAAGTAATAATTCCAAATTAACTCTGTATGTTTGTTGTCTTATTACGGAAAAATCATTGAACCGATTGTAATAAAATTTGACAAAGAGGTAGCTCGTGATGTGGATAAGGACATAGGCTGCTTTTTAACCCGTGACTTCGCCTGGGTGTTTTTTAAACGACATAAAAAGTCTTCGTCCGCGTAAAAATAAAATAAAATATAGCCTATGTTACTCGCAGTTAATTTCTAAAGGTGAAAGAATTTTTAAAATCGGTCCAGTAGTTTTTGAGTTTATCCATTACAAACAAACAAACATAAAAAATTTTCCTCTTTATAATATTAATGTAGATATATACATATACCTAATTATCTAAAAAGCAACCGTTGCTGATTGATTGATATTGTCGTCTTTTAGTTAAATTTTACAAAAAGAAAAATTTAGCACAAAAGCCTTTTTTTTGGTCCTTGCTTTGAGTACTACTATTTTCATATATTTACTAATACCTACTACTCTTTTATTACAAAAGATCTTGTGACAAGAACATTGTCATATTTACTTTATTTGGCATTTTCTTTGTCAATTATATAACAAAGAAATATAGTAGGTACCTAAGTAGGCTAGTAAGTAATGTTGAAACTGAAAAAGTAATAGTTTTGTATGTCTAATCAGGATTGTATTGAAAAACAAATAAATAGCATTAAAGTTTGTAATGTTACATTAAAGGCTTTTTATTAAATAGGTAGATACATATACGGTACTTATACAAAAATAAAAAAGAAATTGTAAATATAACCGGCGAAATGTGGGTGCACTAATGAATACACCTCTGCATAACCCTTCGGGGATTACAGGCGTGATGTTACGCAATAAAAGAAATTGCGTATCTGTTTGTTTGTTCCGTGTAACTTATTGACTGTACCTAGGTACATGTATTTCTTAATTTGTCATCGAGTATGATTGATATACATAAACATCACGCTTGTAATCCTCAAAGGGTTAGACAGAGAGGTATCCATTAGTACACCCACATTTCGTCAGTTATGTATAAGTACCATGTAATAGGAGGCGAGCTTATTGCCATCAATCGGGTACAAATCGGAACTCCGAGGCTGCTACTGAGAAATTCCTGATCGAAATACCCAATAACTCGTTGCCGTACCTGGGAATCGGATCCAAGACCTCATGCTCAGCAGTCAGGCTTTGCGACCTCTACACCAATGAGGCAGTTCGAAAAATATAGTAGGTACCCTGCCTCGTTGGTCTAGTGGTCGCAAGCGCGACTGCTGTGCATGAGGTCTTGGGTTCGATTCGCAGGTCGGGCAAAGTGTTATTGGGTTTTTCCATCAGGAATTTCTCAGTAGCAGCCTCGGAGTCTGAATTTGTGCCCGGTTGATGGCAATAGGCTCGCCCCCTATTACATGGGACATAAACATAACTGGCGAAATCTGGGTGTACTAATGGGTACACCTCTGCCTAACCCTTCGGGGATTAAAGCCGTGATGTCATGTTATGTTATGTACCTATATAATATGTACCCGGAAAAACCGGGACTAGGACGTTTCTATCTTTTTGCCCGGTTGATTAGATTACGAGATGAAAGTAACCGATCTGTCAGTCTGCCTGTCTGGGTCATTTGTAATATTAGTAGGCAACGATTTGAAAAAAATCTTAATATTAATTAATATAAACTATAATCTTTTTATTAGTATAAATGTAAAAGTTTGAATGGATGGATGTTTTATCCTAGAAAAATGTGCGATTCCCGTGGGATAGTATATAACTTTGACGCAGACGAAGCCGCGGGTGGAAGCTAGTTTATAATTTATAGAATTAATTTGTACCAAAGTCCTCAAAAGTCCTCAGTCAGCATCTGTATTTTAGGGCCCTGAAAAATATGTTTTTTCTAAATCCGAAATTACCCCTTTAAAATTACCTTTTTTAAAACCCCGAATAGGTAGACTGCTGAGCATGACGTCTGGCTTTCGATTCCCAGGTCGGGCAAAGAGTTTTTGGGTTCTTCCATCAGGAATATCACATTATCAGCCTCTGAATCTTGATTTGTACACGGTTGATGGCAATAGGCTTGCCCCATTACATGGAACTTAAAACATAATTGGCGAAATATGGATGTGCTATTGGGTGTACCCAATAGCACATCCATATTTAGGCATATTTAGGCAGAGGTGTACCTCTGCCTAACCCTTCGGGGAGTACAGGCGTGATGATATGTGAAATAGGTACCGAAATGAATGCATTATGTAACTAGTTTACAGCCAACGATTATACGCTTTGATTAGTACATTTCTAAGCTTATTCAACGTACACGTTCGTAAAAGCGAAAGCACATGCGATTGATAGATTGCTACGTCGATTGATAACCTCGGCTGGATTGATTGGCGAGAATGATTTATCGGAGTTAATAGCAGAGCAGTGTTGCGTTGAAATGTTTGAATCTTGTTTTATGAACGGAGTAGTTTAATTAATGTGCCATGTTTTGAGTTAACTTAGAACTTTCTCAATTATCTAACAAATATTTTGCTTAATGTTTAATACTAGCTTAAATTCGCCACTTCGTTCGAGTAAATGTCGGTTTTCTACTGAATTTGCTTAACAACCTAATTCTTTTATTATAATAAATGTAGCTTAAGTTATATTAGCTATCTACCAGTTGAAGTCCCGTCCAAATCGGTCGTGCCGTTTTGGAGATTATCCGGAGGAAACGGACAAAAATGTTAAAAATTGCTTGTTTGATATTAGTATCGTACTAAATAGCTGTAATCTGTTTATAATATCATAATACTAGTCACAATCACTTCAATTTTATGTTTTGACCGTAAAATAATAGTAACGATTTTAGTACATTTTCGCATTAGAAATACGACTATTCTAAATAATTTAATTTGAATTTGATACGACAAGCACAATTAGTATCACCCACCAAGAATAAAGTCTTCAAACTAAATAAATATAATGTTACAAACTGGAATTTTAGATTTAAAAATTGATCTAGGAATGAACGAGTGAACGAATGAATGAATTGATAGGATAGGATTGAACGAGTCGTCGTGATGAAAATTCGCAACGCAGAGAGCTGCAACGCGGTTTACTGGCAGATTTCTTTGCGTGTAGGTCATTCAGTTTTCTTCGCTATGTACCAAATACGAATTTATGTATAGTGTATATTAATGTAAATACGGTACGTAAGCCAAAATAACATTTTTTTTCAAATTTTTGTCTGTTTGTCCGTCTGTTTGTTTCGGGACATCTCTGGAACGGCTGGACCGATATTGACGGGACTTTCACTGGCAGATAGCTGATGTAATAAGGAGTAACTTAGGCTTTCTTTTATTTTAGAAAAAGAATTTGGGTTCTAAACAAAAAAAAATTTGATGAAAACCGACATTTACGCGGACGAAGTCGCAGGCATAGGCTAGTCGTCAATAAAATTAAACTGTGGGGGAAAAAAACTGGAACTAGGTCAAATACCAGCAGTTAGAAATACGGTAGAGTACTACTTAACTTAGAATCAGCCCTATTTGAAGAGTTCAATACTGTTTTCGCAATCTTCTTCAGTTACATTGAAGGGTGCTTGACGGTCGCGAAACAGGATTAGAAGAATCTCGGTGGATTGTCAAAGGCGATTTTTTTATTATTAGATTTTTTTACCTTTTAGACGCTCAAGAGTGCTGTCATATTTTAGCATACACGGTAATTGAAAAAGTATTTTTGAAACAAAGAACTGTCTCGTCAGCCTAGTGGTCGCAACGCGCGGCTGCTGTGGTCTTGAGTTCGACTCCCAGGTCGGGCAAAGTTTTATTTTTGTTTATTTATTTTTTTATTTTGGGAAAGCTTACAGGCTAATAACAATATGATAACAAAAATATAAAACTAAATTGCTAATTACAAACCTCCACAGATAAATACAAATTTATTATTATGAATTCCTCACAGTATAAGAGATTATTGGGATTTTTCATCAGGAATTTCTCAATAGCAACCTCGGAGTCTGGATTTTTGCCCGGTTGTTGGCAAAGGCTCGCCCCCTATTACATGGAACTTTAACATAACTAGCGAAATGTGGGTGTACTAATGGGTACTCCTATATTTTTTTTTCTAAGCCTACCTTATAATTTATATATATTCCTCTTCGCCCGTTACCTTACTCGAGAGTGAACGTGTGTTCGGCTTAAGCGAAAATTCTTACAAGTTGTTTTAAGAGACTCTGACCCATATTTGCTAAGTTAAAGTGGTCAAATCTGCATAAACGTAATTAAAAATATTGATTATTTTTGACGGGCCGTCGCACTGCCTCTGCGCCGCTGATCTAAAGTCCCGCCCACCCGTGGAAGCAAGACAGTTGCCATAATTGCCATCCCGCTTACACCTAGGCGCGCCTGAGTGTGGAGAACGGTACCGGGGACTTCAAGTCTATCGCTGTGCACTACGGTCTACATTGGATTGTCTTGTGCCGTGCGACGAGTCAAAGATGTCACGTGTACACCGCACGCCACCCGCATCGCCATTGCTAAGCTCCAGCGGAATGCAAGTTAAATCCGACTCGGATATACCTCAATCTGTATCGAATAGTCCATTTGAAAGTGTCAACATTGCATCGAGAAGCAAACGTCCACGCCAGGAACTCTCGCCTGGTAGTGACCTACAGGATCCGAAACGAGAAATACTGGAAATGCTGACAACCTGGAAAAGTGAACTCGAAGAGCGGCTTAAAAAAATTTCTGACGACCAAAGCTCGTGTCTCTCTAAGCTGGTTTCTGAAATAGCTGAGCTGAAACTTCAAAATCTTGAAATACAAAGAACTAACAGTGAGATAACAAAATCCGCTTCGTTTATCAGTAACCAGTATGATGATATGGTTAAGCTAGTTGCCGTCTTGAAGAAGGAAAATCAAGTCCACAGAAACGACATAAATAATCTAGAAATGAAGATACTAGACCTTCAGCAGCTCTCCCGTACATCATCCGTCGAGATCCGCAATGTACCCGCTACGGAGAATGAAACACCGCTGGAACTGACGTCATTAATCACACAAGTTGGTGCAGCCGTTAATGTGACCCTTGATAACACCCAATTGCGGGATGCATACCGGCTCCCCGGAAAACCAGGTACTGTCAGACCAATTATTGCAGAATTTACAAATGTTCACATTAAAAACAAATTCATAACAAGTGCGCGCAACTTCAATAAAGCCCACCCCAATGATGGCCGCCTTAACACACATTGTATTGGTCTACTAGGTGACCGTCGACCGGTATATGTTGCGGAATACCTCCCGGTTAGTTCCAGAAAACTTTTCTACGCAGCGAGAGAATTTTCAAAGCAAAATCAGTATAAATTCTGTTGGACGGCGAATGGAAACATATTTTTGAGGAAAACAGAGGGAGTGAAACAAATCCTGGTCAGATCACAACAAACCCTACGCGACCTAGAAAAAGTACTGGATGTCAGCTCGGAGCAAACTTGCAATCCACAATTGGACCTAGAAGTCAGAACAAATCAAGTCCTCTGTGATCAACAACTAGACATGGAGTCCAGACCGGAACAAATTCTTCGCGATCTGCAATTGAATACGGATACTAACCAGTGACTAAGTTTTATAACGATGTTTACATGTAGGCTCAAATCTTGTAACTATAAGTGCATTTCAATAACGTACTACTTTAAATTGTTAATTTTTTTTCTATTTTTAAGACTATTTTCAAGATTTTGCTCATATACCCACACCTACAATTATCTTTCAATACTTACACATTACGCTATACATTCCCATATATTAAGTTGCTACAGACTTTACTTTTACATAAGAAACACAAATCCACCCAAACAAACTTCACACAAAACTGACACAATGACTCATATAAAATGTGGTGATAATCACACCCACAGCTTTCAAATGCCATTTACATTTAACACAAAAACATATCCCTTTATCATCTTTGCAAGTAATAACCTAGTAACTCAGATAAACGTATTAGTTCATATAAAATCATTAATATACATTTATCAACAACTATCTACCAACCATAACGTAAATATAACACTATTATTAACCTACTACATTAACAGTGACACTTGCGAATATGTAACTGTGTCGCTTTTTGGAATAAACTTAACCGCTAATGGATGACTCACTACAGACCGCTAATGATATAGATAACATTGAAATTGCCTCGTCTATTGAGTGTGATTGTTCGAACCTCTCGGAGCATATTTTTATAAAACAAAATGACTTAACTATGGTTTCGCAGAACATTAGGAGTATTTATTGCAATTTTGATAACTTTGTGTTAATGTTATCTACTTTTAAATTCGACTTAGACTTAATTATACTTACAGAATGCAGATTAAATACTAGTAAACCTCTACCCCAAATACCTAACTACGACTGCCATAGCACAACAAGACAGATGAACCAAAATGATGGAGTAGTTATTTATGTAAAAAATACACTAAAACCTAAAATCTCAGAAATACAACTATCTCAAGCATCTTGTATCCAGGTGGACATATTGAATAACACAGTGTTGTGCATTTATCGGTCCCCGTCACACACAAATATTGATTCGTTTTTAGAATCACTTAGTTTACACTTAGACACATTGCCTTCACAAAAAAATATCGTGATAACAGGTGACATAAACATAAATATCAGGTGCAAAGAAACTGAAACGTCTCATGACCGTATGAACCGAAACAGCTACCTCAATATGTTGTCTGCCTACGGTATACTAGCTGGTCACTCACTACCTACTAGGGATAGGAATTGCTTGGATCATTTCATGATACGACTTCATAAAAAAAAGACTTCCGCTTCCATTGCTATACTTCACACCACAATTACCGATCACTATACAACTTTTCTAGCACTTTCTAAAATAAAAAATAAAGTTGCTCCAAAAAAAACGACTACTAAATTAAACTATGAACAAGCCCTAAAATATCTACAAGAAAATAACCTTGCTGAATTAATGTTTTGTAATGACCCCGACCTTCTAACTGAATTACTCATACAAAAACTAACTGACTGTATCATTAATAATACCATAACATCAAATATCCCCAACAGTAAACGTATAATCAAGCCGTGGATCACTCAAGGAATATTACGCTGTATTAAAAATAGAAACAAAATGCAAAAATCGTTACGAGCCGACCCATGCAACACAGTTTTAAAAATTACATTCTGTCGATACAGAAACTTTTGTAATAGTCTCATTAAAAAAATAAAAAGAAGATATGAACGGGAACTTATCACTAAATCTATTAAAAACACAAAGCTACTATGGAAAAATATAAAATCAATTACATACACAAATAAATATAAAAACCAAATCGCAGACCTACTAAATACTAAACCGTCTCCAACTGAATCGGTTAATTTTGTAAATGACTACTTTGTCAATATTGGAAAGGAATTAGCAAAACAAATCCAAAATAGCAATAGCTACTTCTATCAACCTTGCAATTCAAGCATGCGGAATAATTCTTTTGTGCTTTTAGACACTGACCCTAAGGAAGTAGAAAATACCCTGATGGGAATGAAATCTAACAGTGCCCCCGGATGGGATAATATCTCAACTAGCTTTTTAAAGTACTGCTACAAAGAAGTCGTCCCCATCATTACCCACCTGATTAATATTTGTTTCAACTCTGGTATTTTTCCAACCCTTCTGAAAAAATCTATTATTTCTCCAATTCACAAGGGGGGGAACAGAGACGATGTCAATAATTATAGACCTATTTCAGTCTTACCGGTTATATCTAAAATTGTAGAAAAACTAACAAATACGAGACTGGTTAACTATTTGAACAAATTCAAAATTATATCACCTTCGCAATTTGGTTTTAGGCAAGGAATATCTACTGAGGATGCAATTGATGCTCTTACCTCGCTTGTAACTGAACATCTCGATGCAGGGAAGAAATGTATAACGGTATTCCTAGACCTCAAAAAAGCTTTTGACACCGTTTCTGTTCCAACCCTTGTAGCAAAGCTGGAAGGAATTGGAATAAGGGGAACTCCATTAAATTTTTTCAAAGATTACTTATCAAACAGGAAACAGAGAGTTAAGATGGGAACTTATACCAGTGATGATGCTGACGTGCTATATGGCGTGCCGCAGGGAAGTGTTTTAGGCCCTACATTGTTTCTTACGTATATAAATGACCTCTGTAACCTAAATGTAGAAGGCGCAAATATCTTTTCGTATGCTGATGATACTGCTGTGGTTTTTTCTGGAGACAATTGGTCTGATGTAACACTCAAAGCTGAGTTGGGTATGGTGCAAATCGCCAATTGGCTCAGATATAATCTACTGTCACTAAATACGACAAAAACGAACTATATATGTTTTTCTATCTCTAATCACTCTCAAGATGTACCTATTAACCTTAAAATACACTCATGCAATACAACCTCAGATAACAATTGCAAGTGCCCTATAATTGAAAAAGTTTCGCAGACAAAATACTTAGGTATCATAATTGATCAAAAATTATCCTGGTATTCCCACCTTGAACATATTACTACGAGACTTAGGAAACTGGGATGGATTTTCAAATCTCTAAGACATATACTTCCAAAAAATATAAAACATAAACGCGGATCTTCTAGAAATCTCCTAAATGAAACCTATATATCACTTGCGCAATCTGTTATAGTTTACTGTATACCTGTGTGGGGTGGCGCGGCCAAAACAAAATTTACCATTCTAGAAAGGGGGCAGCGATCCTTAATAAAAACAATGTACTTTAAAAAAATCAGACATTCTACCGAAAAGTTATACGAAATTAGTGGTCTACTTTCAGTTAGGAAATTGTATATCATATACACTGTTCTAAAAAAACATAAAACTCTTGCATATGATTCAAAAATAATGTCAAAAAGGCGGAAGGACTTGATTGCACAAATTCCACCGACTAGAACGAAATTCGCAGCCATGCAATATCAACATCAATCTGCTCATCTTTATAACAGGGTAAACAAACAAATATTCATTTATCCTATCAAACTACATGAATGTAAAAAAAAACTAACAGACTGGATAAAACCATTTACATACGCTGACACAGAGTCACTCCTTCAAAACATGAACTAATTTCAGTTATCATCACATCACCCACATCTTATAACATCACATCACATCACACCACACCACATCACATCACATCACATCACATTACATCACTTCACACCACACCACACCATACCACACCACGCCACACCACACCACGCCACACCACACCACACCACACCACACCACGCCACACCACACCACACCACACCACACTCACACCCCTCACCTTTCCCATCTCGCATGCCAACACCTAATCATAGCATAACATAAATGTACCTTTGTAAGTAACTAAGAAGGAGCGGTGTCTTCTAACACAAGCATTATCTGCTTAAAAGGAGGCGCCATTATATAAATAAAATGTGTACTATTTATGGTTATGAAATAAATTATTATTATTATTATTATTATTATATTTTTTTAAATGTTTACTTCTTGCAATACTCCCAACAAATTATGTATAGTTTTAAGAGTCTCATGTCAGGGAATGTATATTCTTATGAGAATAAAGTTGCCTCAAACCAAATACCTATGCCTAACCCTTCAGGAATAACAGGAGTGATGTTTTGTAATGTTATCTACTATTAACTCACGTTTGCAAAAGAAAAAAAAGTCTTGAATGATTTGGCCGTGCTTACGTCAGAGTGATCACAATAGGAACCGATGGTTTACCACGCTTTGTGTAACTCTTATTGCATTGGTATTACGGTTCCTTTTTATCACCTCTCGCGTCATTGTGTTTTACGTTTACTGTTTCCGGGAACGTTTAGGGGTAATTACAATTTAATACTTCTAGCTCATGTCAGGTAACTTGATGTTTTATTTAAAGAGATCAGATGACGGGTTTTGTAGTAAAAATGTTTATGGTTGTTCAAAAATAGTTTGGTTTTATATGTATTTTTATGTATCAATGTGAAGTCAAACACACGTTTAGTTTTGTTTCCCGTTTATTTTTAATCGTACACACATAACATAACATCACGCCTGTAATCCCCGAAGGGTTAGGCAGAGGTGTACCCATTAGTACACCCACATTTCGCCAGTTATGTTTTTAGTCCCATGTAATAGGGGGCGAGCCTATTGCCATCAACCGGGCACAAATCCAGACTTCGAGGCCTGCTACTGAGAAATTCCTGATGGAAAAACTCAATAACACTTTGCCCGACCTGGGAATCGAACTCAAGACCTCATGCACAGCAGTCGCGCTTGCGACCACTAGACCAACGAGGCAGTCCATTTAATCGCATCATCGAGGCATTTTTAATCGTATTTGCAAAATTTTTCTTTTCGGACTTGCCTAGAAAATAAATCACTACCTAGGAAGCTACATGTTCAAGGAGTCACTGAATAGTATAAAAAAAAATTGTTGTTTACCAGAAAACTGAAAAGTTATCATTGAACTTATTATTATGAATCACCTATTAGGTCCTATGGAAACAACATAGAATCGCTAAAAAAAAAACAAGTGACAAAATGTATGGATCGGCTGATTTTTTTTAATGGTTTCTGGTTTGAACTTTAAGATTAGTACAACGGTCCATTTTAAGGTTTCTGGTCAACAAAATAATCTACAAGATTATTTTAATAGGTATAAACAAGTATAAGTTTATTTTATTCATCTCAGTATCTCAGAACTCGTTTCATTCGATTATTGCACAATATTTAATCAATCCGTTAAATGTGAATGGTGCCGATACCCTTGTTCACAAACTAGACTAAATTTAGAGAATTGATATCTCTTACTAACATACAGCAAAAGGAACGGACGGTGACATTCCGTGACGTTAAAGAACTAAGTTAGAGATGTCAAATTAGTTTTGCTTTGAACTTCTCCGTATTTTTAATCCATACGTTTTAGGATGTCAACTATAACTGTATGGATGTGTCTGATTGACTAAATTTGACAGCTCTTATTTACATTAGGTAGTCTCTTTCTTATTTTATTGGACAGAAAAAGATGGAAATAGTCTAATTTTAGTTTAGTTTGTGACCAAGAGAATCGGTACCATTATCTCATTTACCTTATTGTCTTTAACATTGCGATTCAATTAGATTCTGTCCGCGATATCATCCGCGTGGTTTTTTTCACCCGCGTTACATTGGTTACTGCTCGGCTCCCGTGAGTCGTAGCGTAATGTTATATAGCCTAAACAAAAGTATCTATGGGATAGTCTATATAACATTACGCTAGCCAGATCCATACCTAATGAATCTGGCTAACATATACAAAAAAAAATTCCAATCTAACTGGTAGGTTCCAGAGATTAACGCGTTTAAACAAATAAACAAAAAACTTTGCTTTATTATATTAGAATAAATACCTACTGCTGATGACGAATTTTCCCGTAGCATCCATTTACTTTCTCAGAAACCATTTTGCATTTAAGGAAAAAATCAAAATGGAATCCAATCCAAAAAGGCGTTTAATTCGCGAGTGATGTCTTCCGAGGAATGATTGAGATTCTCGATTCTTCCGCGCTTTCTTTGCTTTCTTTACTTATTTCAGGGTTGTCAAACTGTGCGTCGCGACACTAGTGAGCACAAGTCGCATTGATTGTCTACACTAATATTATAAAGAGGATTTTATTTTATTTTTGTTTGTTTGTAATGGATAAACTCAAAAACTACTGCACCGATTTTAAAAATTCTTTCACCATTAGAAAGCTACGTTATCTGTTAGTAACATAGGCTTTATTTTATTTTTGCGCGTACGTTAAGTCGCGGGCAAAAGCTAGTATTTTATATATTGTGTAATGTTTTCTAATAAATAGTAATAATTAAGTTTAAAATCTGCCTCGTTGGTCTAGTGGTCGCAAGCGCGACTGCTGTGCATGAGGTCTTGGGTTCGATTCCCAGGTCAGGCAAAGTGTTATTGGGTTTTTCCATTAGGAAGTTCTCAGTAGCAGCCTCGGAGTCTGGATTTGTGCCCGGTTGATGGCAATAGGCTCGCCCCCTATTACATGGGACTAAAAACATAACTGGCGAAATGTGGGTGTACTATTGGGTACACCTCTGCCTAACCCTTCGGGGATTACAGGCGTGATGTTATGTTATGTTAAGTTTAAAATCTTTGGAGTTTTCTTATATATTGGATGGTGTAGCGCTTTCGTATAGGAGGGCGTCGCAAAAAAATTACAGCCTGTGAAGGGAGTCACAATATAAAAAAGGTTGGAGACCCCTGACCAATATAACAAAAATGGGTGATTCTTTTTCAACGTTGAGCAAAATAAAAATGTTCAACAAATACTGGAACGGTTTCTTAAGTCCGTAGCTTCGCAGCTAAGTTTAATTTAAGTTTTACGAGTTTTTACATTAGTCTAGTCTAGTGGAGTTTGGTTTGGAGTTCGGATTTGTGATTTCAGGATATTTTTAGGAACTATTCTACCTTTTTTATTGATTCCGTCGATTCAAGTACGACTTTTGATTAAAAAAAAATATTATTTGGAAGTGTTTTTAAAATAATACTAAATCGAAAACTGGCCAAAAACAGATCGGAACAACACATACAGGATTCTGTACCACCGTTCAATATTTAACACTACATACAAAATCTATGAACACAATTTTTTAAATTTATTTTATTTCGTTTGTTTGTTGTTATAGTGGCAATAGAAATACATGTGAAAATTTAAACTCTCTAACTATTATGGTTTATGAGATACAGCCCGCTGACTGACAGTTGAACAGACGGCGGAGGCTTAGTAATGGAGTCGCGTCGGCACACTGAAAGTAGTTTTACACCAGCGAGGCAGAGCGTGTATGAGATGGTACGCTTACCCTTTTACACCGAATAATGTTCATCGCTATACAGCGCCGATGGGCGACGCTCGATGGCCGGAGCGAGATTTGTTTATCCATTTTACAAAGTAAATGAATACTCTATTGTTAGAGCGATAAAGTTCAATATTGTACTAACAAATAGTTCAATTCTCGCCACGCACATACTCGCGCATCTAGACCGTTAATTACACCAAAGATAGACACAGCGTGGATACAATTTTTGCTATACAAATTACAATTCACTGCCATCCACTACACGCCGAGTCTCGGCGTTGTAAAAGCACCTTTAGGGTACGAAAATGTGTAGAAATAAGAGGTAAATTCATTTTAACCAAAATTACTGACGAAACATTTATTGTCAGCACAATTTAGACTCTAAATGCGAGTGTGATACTTCAGTAAATCGAATATTCAAGGGTGTACCATTTCAGTTGACCGACATTTTTTATAGTGATGTCCAATTACTTTACGATGTGTTATATTTTATTACGCATCGTAATTCGTAGGATCCGTAAATATTATCTTTGATACCTCGCTGTTTACGACCATTGAAATATTTTATACCTAAACGAAATTGAAATCGCAAAAAATACGAGTATTTTTTGTCGAATATTTCTGTTAAAAAAATATTTTCTATGAAGGGTAATTCTCCGGAAAATTGAAATATTAAAAAAACTTATCTTACATTTGTGATATACTTGATAGTAATAGTGCGGTCGTTTCTTGGATTTATGTTTGTTGAAAAAAAAAACATGTTAACTTTCATTAAAATAGATATTTTTTTGCCTTTTTAAGGAATTAGTGTCCAAACGGTTGGTTGACACTTGCCGTGACCCAAAGACCGGCGTAAAAGCCGGTCTTTGGGTCGGTCTTGAAGGGGCTGAGCAATGTCATCCAACGTAGCAATGCTGTTGGGTACTTTTTGATACCATTTAGTTTTAGTTTTTTATTTTATTTTTCTGTCTATAAATATTGTTTATACCTACGTAACATAACATACATAAATAACATCAGGCCTGTAATCCCCGAAGGGTTAGGCAGAGGTGTACCCATTAATACACCCACATTTTGCCAGTTATGTTTAAGTCAGTCAGTTATGTGTAATAGGGGGCGAGCTATGCCACCCTATACCTATTTCAGTCTTTACATAGTACAAAATAAAGTCGCTTCCCACCGCCTTTACGCTGAGATCATTTAAACTATAGATAGGGTGATTTATGAAGAAGTTTTATGTATCTACATTGCACCCGTACGAAACAGGGACAGGTTGCTAGTTATTGAACAAAATTATGAGTTTCTTAAATAATCTTTCACTAAAATAGTTTGTCAAAGTTAGCAGTATAATTTATCATGTCTCATTGTTGATTCTTTTTTAATGCTTTTAGTTATTATTAACGTTAACATGAATAGTGATGTCAAATAAACTAAGTGAAAGCCTAATGGATGAATTTTATTTCATTCAGTAATGATAAAAGCTTTCGCTGCCAAATAGGCGGCATTTCCTTCGTAACTCGGTAGGTTGAGCTTATTAATTGTGGAAGACTAACTTTTACCCGCGGTTTTGCCTGCCTGAATATCAGAAAGCGACATAGAGAATCATTGTACAGTATGTTGTCAACATTATCTGACCAACCTTTAATACTCGTTTATTTTTTGGGTTGGGCCAGATAATGTTGACAGACTGTACTTTTATAAATGCGAAAGACTCGATGTATGTTTGTTACTCAATCACGTTAGCACGGCTGAACAGATCTGGATGAAATTTAACATAGAGATAGATTATAGTCTGGCTTAGTAAATAAGCTAGGTACTTACTTTTAATCCCGGTAATATGATTCTGTGGAAAAATAAATATTACTTTTATCGTAGACGAAGTCGCGGTGGGAAACTAGTGTTTCAATAATCATACTTGGACGTACAATCGTGGACACTTGCGCTAAACTACATTTCACTCTTACGCCCTCAGTAATAAAGTTAAAAATTGGTCAACTATCGTTGTCCTCGATTGTACCAAGTACCGAAATAAAAAGTATGTTATGTGCTAATTCAGATCATGGTATATCCGTGTGCCAAATTTCATTGAAATTTGTTTAGCCGTTACGGCGTAATGGATAAACAAACATCGAAATTAACAAACTCACAAATAAGCAGACTTTTACAATAATATTAGTAGTATATATTTGGGTTGGTTGAATTAAGTGATGAAAATAAAACTCAATAGCCTGTGTACTTAGGTAGGTAGATGATTTATTGACGTCATACTGTATAAGTAGGTACCTCACTCATCCATTCAGTCTAATAAATAAAATTGAAGTGTCTGCTTATCAAATAACAGCTAACTACTAAATGCATTTATGAATGTTTCCACGATACTACAAAGAAAAAAAAAAAATTGCCTTCTGTCTGTTTGTTCCGGCTGATCTCCGAAACGGCTCGGCCGGTAGGGACTCTTCAAGACGAGCAAAGTGAAGTGCAAGGGCACTATGTACCTACATTTCCAGAAGCGCTTCGTCGTTTTTTTGAACCCTCATATAAATTCTTCAAGTAGGATAAATATCGGCTTGTTATCGTCCCACTGTTTGTGTACATGCTGTCGCAGTACTTACATTATCGTATTATTTATTTATTTATTTTTTAGGAAAGCTTACAGACTAATAACAATTATAAATATCTTTTATAAATAAGGACAATTGCTAATGACAAGCTTCCACATATAAATGTCCATTTAGTAACAAGCCATTTGCGTTGGTCGTTGGTGACTCTAATTAATTAAATGGTTACAAAAATTAACTACTTACTATATCAAGTCGTGCAACATCAAAAATAGAAGTGAAAAGCTAATAGCAATCAAGCAAGCAAGCAAGCTATTAGTAATTCTTTTCTTTTTTTTTTAACTCAAAGTCAAAGTCAAAACATTTATTTTAATTAGACCAATTACAGGCACTTTTGAATTGTCAAGGAGACGATCAGTTAGTCAGAAAGTTGAAGTAGTTGCTCGTTCACAAACAAAGGTAGGCCTCTATGGAGAATAACGAGCAAGAAACTCCACTGTCACTCATTGAAACTCAACTGTCGGACAACCACACTAAGCAATTTCTCCTGCATCGTGGATGCATTTACAAACATATATTATAAAGTCTCAATATTTGAAAATACGTGAACACTATGTATAGGTACTTGAAAATATTTTAACCTTTTAATTTTTAATTTTCTTACACGTTATGATTTAATAGTTTTTATATAAGCTACATTGTATTCACATGTCATTATGTATGCAAATATTGTACAAATGTTGATTTTAAAAGAGTACGTATGGAGTTTCTTGCCCATTCTTCTCCATACAAAACTACCTTTTGGAAGGGGCAACTAGATTAAAACCTTTTTTTGTATATGACGTTCAAAAGTGCCTTATATTGGCCTAACTGAAATAAATGATTTGACTTGGACTTTAAGGAATGATTCTCATTAGAACGTGCCGTGCCCGGGACGGGGCCCGGACGGGGCACGGACGGGGCACGGTTTTAAATCTGTTACATATATTTCGTATGAATCAATTTATATTACACAGTGCATTATCCGTGTCCCGTCCGGGCCCTCTCGACGCACTTCAATACCACGTCGGCTCGTCCACGCCCCGGCCCGTGCACGGCACGTTCTGATGAGAATCATCCCTAACACAAACACCAAACCCGGAACAAATATCTGTAGATATCTGTATATTTATCGATCATCACGCTTGATAACTGCGTGTTTGCTTACCATGAGAAGCAGGACTCTTTACAATATTTCCCAGTCAGGGTCTCTCATTTATCAGAGAAAATTGTGGGTCATAAAAAAATGGTGGAATTGTACAAAAGCGGAACGAATAAGTTAAGCTTGATGAGCGAAATGGCATTGAGTTTGGATTGCTTTGGGTTCTAACTCATATTGGTATGGGTAACGAGGAAGCCGATGAAATATCTAAATTAGTTGAGTTTTTGTTTATTGACTAGAGACTTTTTTGAGACTAACAAAATACGCAGGAAATATTATAGAACACAAGTGCACTCGCAAATGCAGAGGCACTCCCTCTTCCCTCACTTTCCTAGTCTGATAGGAAGGCTATGTGACACGACTTGGGGGGAGATCAGGAGCAGGACTAACGGCTTTCCGCAAAACTATGCTTCTCTCTTGGGTGGTCAGCCTTTCTTCTTTTTTCTCGTGAGGAAATCCTCATGTGCTGCCTCCGCCTCGGGGAAGACGGATAGGTGTGGGACTCTTACCACCCATAGGCCCTATAACATGGTGGCCGGAGATCGTCTTCGTTGATCGTAGGAGCACTTACAACTTAAAAACACTCGATTCTTCGAATTTTTCTGCATATTGTCATTATCATTCACAACGAGAAAACGTACACGGAAAACAAGTCTTATGAACCGAATAAGACATCTAAATGTGTTATGCAAATATACTATGACTGTACATTCAAATACGGAACCCTAACCGTCGGGACGTTTCTCGAATTCCTAACTAATATTATTGAATTTGATGTCAACAATTTTACCTTATTACTAGGTTATCATTTTTCCTCGAAAACTCAATATTCTGCAAGCATAGCGTTCGAAGGGATTATCTCGCATCAACGGAAGTTCAAGCCCCATGAAGTATCAACAGCTTTTTAGGTTAGATTTGATTAGATATACTGCAAATACAGTTTAATTTCCAAACAAGTAAACACATGGAAAACAACAATTTATTTAGGACTTTTTGACATTCTGAAATCAATTGTATTTTTACTTCTGTATAGTTGATATTTGTTTAAGTTGAACAAAATAAGATTCACTGGAAACAAGGATATACTTTAGTTAGTTTGCGGTATAATGAGGTGTCTGTCGTTTGTCTAGTTTCTTGTAGGTATTGTTTTTTAACGAATCACTGGATTTCTCGTTGGAATTTTCTTCTTTAGTTTTAAATTTCTGTATCATTATCTTCTTGCCCTTGTCTCATGTTACTTGAGTTCAGCGTAACACGTTTTCTTCTTCCATTCCGTCCTGTCAGCCGTCATGCTATCAATGACTCCTTTTTCTTTCATAATATCATTCTTCACACAATCCATCCATCTTTTCTTTGCCTTCTTCTTCCTCTCCATCCATCTACATTTGTATTCATTACTCTCTTGGTTACTTGCGTTTTTTTTAAATTTCTGCATGTAAATCATTTACCAAAAATCACCACTAACCATATACCACAAACCATATACCGTGTCATTGCTTTTGTTTTGGCAATTTTTTTTACACAACGAAAACCGAATTTCGATAAATTTGTACGAAAATCTACATCAACTTAATTCTATCTCAAGCGTCACTCACAGATGGTAAAAGCATAGAGCCCTTTAAATACATTCTGTGTAAATGCAAGTATGACGTCACTATACCATACGGTTAAGCAAAGATTCCTTATACATTTAGACTGCGCACACTACTTTAGTCGGTTAATAGGTTAGTGCAGAGGTTCCCAAACTGTGCGTCGCGACGCCCGTCGCCCGAACTAGGCCGAGGGCGCGGGCGTCGGTCCTTCTCGTTGATAGTAGTAGATCTGCTTCTTCTTCTTTTCGAGTCGATGATTATGGACAATCCCCTTTTTTTTTGGTTTTCAATTTATAGTTTTGGTGCCCAGTAGGTGGCCACGTTTATCGCGGCATCAGTAGCATTGTTAACGTCCTCTAGGGTGCAGGTGTCGGGCACGCCGCAATCGCGGCGGTAAGACCCCTCTTTGAGGAGTGGCTGGAGAGGCGCTACGGCGTCCTCACCTACCGCCTGACGCAGGTCCTCACCGGACACGGTAGTTTCGGGAGGTTCCTGTGTCGGATAGGGCGGGAGGAAACGCCCGGGTGTCACCACTGTGTGGATCGCCCGGAGGACACGGTGGAGCATACGGTGCAGGACTGCCCCACTTGGGCAGACTACCGCCGTGTCCTCACGGAGGCGATAGGCGGCGGCGACCTCTCGCGTCCGGACCTGGTTCAGGCCATGCTCCGGGGCGAGAGGGAATGGGATGCAGTCACCTCCTTCTGCGAAGCAGTAATGCTAGCGAAGGAGGAGGCGGGCCGCGTGAGGGAGAGAACCACCTCACGCCCCAGCCGCCGCGGGAGACGCCCAGGGCGTCGGACGTCGCGAGGCAACATCCGGCCACCGTAGGCGCGGGCTTGCGGACGGCGAGTAATGGGTAGCTCGCCGTCCGATCAAGGACCAAGCCCGGGTCGACGGCGCGTTCTGTTCGCGCGCGCCTCAAAGAGCTGTCAGCACAGGGACGGGGCCCCCAACGGGGCCAACGCCTGCCGGGGTTGCGGGACGTCTTAACAGGATACCGTGGCCCCGGAACGTAAAGGGCAACAGAAGGAACAGGGTGGTTTTTTAGTCAGTAAAAGTCTGACAGTCAAGGAGTCATTTGATGATTTTTACCACCTCAAAAAAAAAAAAAAAAAAAAAGGGTGCAGGTGTAGGGACACTTAGGGCAATTCTGTAAGTATATAGTAAGTAAGTAAGTATCTAGTAATAGGTACAATCATAAAACTGTTATATTTTTAAATAGGTAAGTAAGTATAATTAAGATTTTAATTGTGTTGTGATGCACAGCTGTGAGGCGCCCATCTCTTATGCACTTCCATGCATGCATTTCGGACCCGGGCAAGTACCAATGTGACTTTTTTAATTCATATGTAGGTCAGATAGGCAGATTGATTGATTGAATTAAGATTTTAATGTTTACATTTTTCTTTAATTAAATACAATAATAAAAAAAGTAAAGTAATCATAATGCCTAATAGCGCTACACACAAATAACTACGTATAGAAAGAAAGGCGTCGCAAAAAATTACAACTCGTAAGAAAGTCTCGGTATAACAAAGATTGGGAGCCCCTGGGTTAGTAAGGTGCATGGTCGAAGAGCTGACAACCAACGTGTCCTATTTGTCAACCAACACGATCAATGAGAAATGACGTAAGTTGCAAATTGCTTTTTATATAGGGTGATGTGATAGTGTTGATTATTTTGTACCAAATGGGTGAATGTTTTTTTAAGACTATGATAATGGAACACGATTTATGTCGATAACGAATCTGTACTAGTATCATAAAGCTGAAGGATTTGTTTTGTTTGAACGTGGTAATCTCAGGAACTGATCCGGTCCGATTAGAAAAAATCTTTTTTCGTTATAAACGAGGATTTTAGGCTATTTACCATTACGCTACAACTCGCGGGAGCCGAGCAGTAATTAAAGATGTAACTTAACGCGGATGAGACCGCGGGTTATTTCTAGTAATTCATATTTTCGACGTTTATGGGTTTTATTTTATTCTTAGATAACTCTTTAATTAATGTTTTCCTTTTATAAACAAAACAATATTTTTTTATATTATTTTAAATTGGTATTTATTCCACAACACTCAAAAATTCCAGGGCCGCATCTAAAATAATCATATTTTTATTTAAAAAATAATAATTATAAAGCATTAACTCGATGTTATCTGTAAAAATTACACAAAAAAAATAGTAGTTATTTTTCATGTATTTTAAACTGCAATCGAGTATGTGTTATACAATAATGTAACTTCTACAAACCATTTTGTAGATGGTAATTTTTAAATATCTCTCGTTGGTAATCCTCAAATAAATAAACTATGTCTTTCTCCTCAAAACTAATTATATTATCCCAACTATTTTATCACATCAGAACACGCTGTGCTCATCTAATGAATATTGTAAAGGAAACAGGAAACTAAGTTGACTATTTCCGTTCGAGTTGGGGACAATTTGTCAAAGTTACCTCAAGTTTTAGTATTAATGTATACTGTGTGGCTGCAGCTTGATAAGCTGCACTATATAGACAGGTACATTAGGTATCTGTCTATTTCCGCATAGCTGAGTGTTTATTTTTTGATCGAGAAATGTGTTAATGCATATTTGTTTCTTTTTCAAATTAAGGAATGTTTCCTTTGAGTAAAATAATCGGTTCCAAGGATTGAAAGTGTTTTTCTAACAGGGGGTTTCTTCTTGGGCTATCCAAACCACCCCCATGTATGTTCTACGGTTTTTTTTGTGGTTTAGGAGCTATTTTTTTTTGGATATTCTTCCTTGCATCAGATTTTGATGATTTCGTTTTTTTTTGTGTATTTTTTTTTTGTATATTAATCCTGAAAGTATTGCCTTCGATCGATAAAAAGAACTTTCTTTCTTATCGTCACCCGAAACTACCAAAACTTAGTTCAAAGGGAAAAAAGTTGTTTTGCAAAATTCCTTGCAGATTTTCGGCTCTAAAAGAAACATCACAATAAAGGCCCAAAGAACCTTAAATTAATTTCAAAATCTCCCACGGAGGGTCCGTGGAAGGCTTTTATTGTGATTTTTAAAACAGTACAAATAACTAGTAGCCCATAAAGAGAGGCCTTCAAAATTTTCTTTGAACGTCCTTGTCTGAGCCACCATATCTATACCTACCTACACTTAAATACATACATATTATACAAAGTGGAGAGAGATAAAAATACATAAATATAGAATAAAACAAACAAACAACAAAACAAGCAAACAAACTACAAAACAAACAAACAACGAACGAACAAAAAAATTGTGAGAATCGCTGAGAGCTCTAGAATCCCCCCCACACCGTTTATATTCTAGGTAGCTACGTATAGACATTTAATCATACCGGTATCGTGTGATAGATGTGTCCATTTGATTTATGGAGGAATAAGCCTTTGTATCGACATGCAAGGAAACATTTGCGTACATCTATCAAAGATGACGACATAATATATCAAACTATGCATTTCATAGGCAGTAGTAATCTATAGGCTTTCCTTACAATGAGAGGACAGCTTTGACTAGAAATATATTCTTAGGTAAGTGAATATGTCATATTCAAAGACAGCAGACTCCTCCTAAAATGACTGGTTTATCCTAGGTTTGACCAAAGCCTTCGGGCAATCTTCGAAATAAATTTCGGCCTTTGGCTATAGTGTTTTTAGACAAACCTAGAAGTTCCTAATTTTTCAGTCAAACGTCGAAAGTAAAATAGTCTTGCTTCTCGACATTGGCTTGCGTCTAGCTTTGTAGTCGATCATAAGAGCGACTGGACAGACTCGGTCAAACGTCGACATACCAAAAATTTTTTTAAAAAAAGGTATTTTGTCGACTTGTTAAAATGAATGGATGAACTGTTTGTTTTAGTGGTAATAATAAGTGCATTCTTATTTCAGGTAAACTAAGATAAGGTTGTATGTTATATATTAGTGCCGATTCCCTTGTTCACAAACTAGACTAAATTTAGAGAATTGACATCTCTTATTAACATACAGCGAAAGGAAAGGACGGTGACATTAAAGAACTAAGTAAGCGATGTCAAATTATTTTTGCCTTGAACTTTCCGTAATTTTAATCCATACGTTTTAAGATGTCAACTATAATTGTATGAATATGTCAGATTGACTAAATTTGACAGCTCTTATTTTTACATTAGTCTCTTTCTTGTTTTATTGGACAGAAAAAATAGTCTAATTTTAGTTTAGTTTGTGACCAAGGAAATCGGCACCAATACCTATGTATATTTAGCTACCTAAAAGTCTGTATAATCAATTGAATTGAATTAATACGAATTTAACCCTTAAAGTAATACCCTTGAAGTAATAAGATAGAAAATAACAAAAGATAATTGGAAAAATCTTCTAATAAAGGCTACAACGTATGGATAAAGATATTGCCTTAATCTGAACGCGTGACAGACGGATTAGTGGCCGCAGATATTGGTATCGTCATGAAAGACGCGTCGGCTCTGAAGATAATTCTATCATTTTCGACTTATTAAGAACATTTATTATAGCGATACAGCGCTTAAGAAAATGGGTATTAACCACTTATCTAATTAATTAGTGATGAGACACGTTTTTCTATAAGACTAGGAAAACCTAATCTTAGACAATGTACAGGAATAGATTTTAGGTTTTTTTTTTTACACTTCAGGAGGTTATAAAAAAGATAAATAATCAAATAAAAGTACAACAACTGGTCAATAAAAATACTTGTTTCTTTTTAATGTTTGACTGTACTTCAGAATACACCACTTTACAACATACAGAATCCGTCATTGAGTAATATCACTGTGTACGTGCACGTCATCGACCCGTTTACCTAAATCCAGCAGAAAGATGGCTAGTTCGATTTCGAAAATCACCTCATCATCATCTGCCTAGCCTTTTCCCAACTATGTTGGGGTCGGCTTCCAGTCTAACCGGATGCAGCTGAATACCAGTATTTTACAAGGAGCGACAGCCTATCTGACCTCCACAACCCAGTAACTGGGTAATATGATACCCCTAGGTAAGACTGGTTGTCAGACTTTCGGGCTTCTGACGACCCGTAACGACAGTCAAAGAAAATCACCTAATAAAACTAAAAAAATTAAAATCCTTTATATTTTATTATTGCTCAGTTTTAGAAACATTAGTAGGTATATTTACCACCTTGAATTTGCCCAGGATGTAATAGGTTATACTGTAAGTACCTTGCATAATAATATTCCTCAAACAAATTTTGGTTACTGTAGCCAATCCCATTGGAGACTAGCCAAGTACGCAGGACATATCATAGTGCACAAGTGTGTGCGCAAACAGATGCACTCCCTCTTCTATCACTCCCATAGTCCGATGGGACGGCATTCCGTCACAATCGGGGTGAGATCAGGCATAATTCAACTTGCATTTTTATAACTTCAGAAAGAAAGGTCAGGTGCACAGTACTCGTAACCGGCGTGCTTGTATGACGTGATGTATGAACGCGGATAAGACGAAAGGAGTATGTAAGGATCGTAGCAGGTGACGTTTCTGCCTACCCCCATGGAAAAAAGGTGTGAGTTTATGTATGTATGTGATAAGTAGGTATTGTGTATTTATAAAGACGTAAACTTTAAACGTAAACGTTTACAGCACATTTATTTTAACTAGTTCCATCGCGTGACACGGCCCATAAAATAAAAATGGCTTCTGATTGCCTCTATTTACAGCAAGCGGGGCTGGTAACATTGCCATACTATGCACAGTTGCTTATCGTTTCATCTAGAACCTACATTATAATGACTACCTCGTTGGTCATGATGTCTCGCGACAGCTGAAAGGGTCTAGCAAAAGTGTTGTTATTGGGAATTTCTGTACTCGTGTGCTGTAGGTATAAATACCGCGCCACAATTAGCGATCTATCACCAATTATTTTTATTCTTAAATTAAAAAATATTTTTTGTCGTCCGGATCAATTTTTTGTCTAGTGACAGTCAACTACCTAGGAATTTCTCAATAACAACCCGGAATTAGGAATAAGTGATATGGCCTTTTTTTAGTTGGTAGAATTCATCTAATAAGTCCTTCCTCGCTGTGTGGGGCGGAAGGGACTGTCAGACTTTTACTGACTAAAAAAACCACCTTGTTCCTTAGGCAAAGGGATACAGCCCTTTGCGTTCTAGGGCCACAGTATCCTGTTAAAACGTCTCGCGATCCCGAAACTCCCGGAAGTGATATGGCCATAGGTGGTTTGCATCAGGTCTCAACTGGGTCGTATTACTGTCTCTTCGGATTATGACAGTGACAAAAGAGGAAGCCCAGTGCTCTTGTGTTTGCGCACGATTGTGCACTATAATATTCTGACTCCTAAAGCTGCGTTTATACGCCCCGCGTGTCGCCACGCGTGGGGAAACTACCGGTTTCATACATTTAGCAGGTTGCTTGAGTTTTTGCACAATTATGCACTATAATATTGTGACTCCTAAAGCTGCGTTTATACACCCCGCGTGTCGCCACGCGTGGGGAAACTACCGGTTTCATACATTTAGCAGGTTGCTCCACGCCACGCGGGGACTAATGTGATCAGTCCTATACTAAATGTATGAAACCGACAGCTTACCCACGCGTGGCGACACGCGGAGCAGGTTAGGTGTAAACGCAGATTAAGTCAAGGATCACCTAGTTTAGGAGCCAGAATTTACCATATCCGTATGACCTGTAAACCAAGTTATATGGATCCTTAGTCATAAGCAATGTGTCCTAGAATATTCGTGACGTATTACAGATATTCGTGTGACAAACGGCAAACTAGGTCCACGTTCTAATGTGTTATCTCAGGCGCGATGACGTCACAGCTCAAAAGCTCATCCACCCATGAGCGGCAAAGATCGATCTATGTGACTGCTATCACGGAACCCGGAATCTGATATAACATAACATCACGCCTGTAATGCCACGAAGGGTTAGGCAGAGATGTATATACTACACCTACATTTCGCCAGTTATGTTTAAGTTACATGTAAGTAATAGAGGACGATCTTATTGCCATCAATCGGGCACAAATTCAGTCTCCGAGGCTGCTACTGAGAAATTCTTGATGGAAAAACCCAATAACACTTTGCCCGACCTGGGAATCGAACCCAACACCTCATGCTCAGCAGTCGCGCTTTTTACCACCAGACCAATCCAGCAGTCAATAAGGCTAGTGTAACATATTTGCCATATTATATTTAATTACATACATAACATCACGCCTGTAATCCCCGAAGGGTTAGGCAGAGGTGTACCCATTAGTACACCCACATTTCGCCAGTTATGTTTAAGTCCCATGTAAAAAGGGGCGAGCCTATTACCATCCACCGAACACAAATCTAGTCTCCGAGGCTGTTACTGAGAAATTCTTAATGGAAAACCCAAAAACGCTTCCCGACCTGGAAATCAAACCCAATACCACCACCAGACCAACGAGGCAGTCAATATAGCTTGTGTAAAATATTTGCCATATTATATTTAATTACATATTTGAAATAATTAGTTTCATTGTTGAGAAACCATATGGGCCTTTATTTAATTAAGCTCAGTTTTGTCAAGTTGTGTCAAACCACAATATTTAAAATAATTACGTTAAACTATATATTTAATGTGCCAATTATGTTACAATAAGATCCAGTAATAACAGTTTAATGTATGAAGTGTATTACATTAAACTGTTATTACTTAGAATAGAATTATAAATTCATCAGTGTGTACAGTCAACAAAAGCGATAGCTATTCAGGCTCGTCAGATATAGTTGAAGTTTTCTTAGAAACCGATGGATGTTTTCAAATAAAATAATCTACACTAATATTATAAAGAGGAAAACTTTGTATTTTTGTTTGTTTGTTTGTTTGTAATGGATACACCCAAAAACTACTGGACCGATTTTAAAAATTCTTTCACAATGGTGATAGAAAACGCAGACGGACAGACGGTGGTAGAAAATGTAGCTTTCTAATGAGAAAGCTACATTATCTGCGAGTAACATAGGCTATATTTTATTGTATTTTTGCGCAGACGAAGTCACGGTCAAAAGCTAGTATATAATAAACAGTTTAATAATAAAGTTAAGTTTTAATCTAAGACATCTATGGGTCTTTGAAACCTGAAAATGAATGGTTTTTTTTATTATATATTCTTAACATAGGTAATACAATAATAATACAAACCGGTAGTAAAGATGTAAAAATTCCACCCAAAAGCGTCATAGTACAAAACATCATGATTTCTTGCTCTATTTTAATTACTTCGAAACATGGTGATGAATTTTGACGTGGATTGGTTCATTCTGGCAGAATTAAATCCAATGTCAAATAAACCCAACATTTATAGGTAAATAAATTTCAATGAAAAAGAAATTCGTACAATTTTTCCTTCCCCAAGTAATATCTTTAGCAAATAAGAATCGAATCATGAAAGTATGAAGAAATCCTATTTCATGAAAAAAAATTAAAGCGAAAATAATCCTCTTTGATGTAATAGTATTAAGGAAAAAAAATATAAAGGGTTTAGGAATAAAATGGTGTAGGTATATTGTATCCTCGGTATAAGATATCTGTACCATTATTATCCTTAAATACGTTGTAGATAGGTTTTTTTTTAGGTTGCTAGGGTATTAAGGGCTACTAGATTCCAGTGAGGTGCAATTCGAGGTGAGGTGGGTTTATCTTTGTGTGTTGAGCACGATGATTTGTTCTGTGTCTGGCTGTAATTTATCTATAATATGTATGTATTTAGAAACATATAAGTATATTTATTAGTTGTCTGGTTACCATAGTACAGGCTCTGCCTAGTTTGGGATCAGATGGCGATGTTTTGGATGTCCTAAGATTTTTTTTTATTTATTTGAATTTACCCCTGCTTATATCAAGGAAGCAATTCTACGATTTTTTAGGAATGATCACAATCTGTCAAAAATACTACCTTTTTTTTTCATGGCGACGTCTCCCGGCGGCGGCGTTGCGGTGGTGGCGTTCTGTAGTTTCCGCCTACCTCCATGGGAAAAAGGCGTGAATTTATGTACGTGTTTCGTTGTATACGTACTTAGTACCCAAAAGATAAAGCGATCAATTTCCATGTAAAAACAAAGTGACATAGCGGTAATTGAAATTTGAATCTTAATAACAAGGGTTTAAGAGGTCATCACACGGGTATTGTAAATTTTAATTGCAGATGTTTAACACAAATACAATAAACAGTTTCTTGTGGAGTTATTATTGATAACTAATAAGACAAGTTTTGCCAATATTTTTGACATGTCAAAGGGACATGTTATTCCCATCACAGCGAGTTTTTTGTCCTGGACTATAGCTGAGAACCTCAGTAGTTTCAAATAAAAAATAACTTCAGATTTAGCGGACATTTACTT
Organism: Hoplodrina ambigua; assembly: GCA_949774945.1. Lineage (NCBI taxonomy): Eukaryota > Metazoa > Arthropoda > Insecta > Lepidoptera > Noctuidae > Hoplodrina > Hoplodrina ambigua. The sequence goes on along the minus strand of OX458980.1, from coordinate 9,788,097 downwards.
ACAATAATAATCTACCTTCCTGCCAAATTTCATCTTTATACGTCAAGCGGTTTTCGATATTTCGCGATGAATGTATGACCTTTCGCTTTTGTATATTTAGTTATATTAATATCACTATTATGTCACGATGGCCCAGTGGTTAAGGCGCCCGCCTCTCATGCACGAGGTTGTGGGTTCAAATCCGGGCAAGTACCAATGGGAACTTTTCAATTCATATGTACTTTCTAAAGTTTATCTTGGACATCACTGGCATCGGTGAAGGAAAACATCGTCAGGAAACCTGGAGTTACTGTTCCACTCAAACCATGTCAGAGGCCCTTCAGGCGGTTTAGAAACTCTGACACTAGGGTGTGTAGGGATTTAAGACCTTACTGCCTACACGATAAAGAAGAAAGACTATTCTAAAGGGAGCCATCACTAAATCTGATCAAATGTTTGTTGTGGCGGCCAGTTCACCGTAATAACAATCAAATTAATTCAATTGCAATGGCTTTCTGAAACTAGGGGATAGTCTGCAAAGGTAGTTAATATAAAAGATAATGACCAGCGGTTTGCCGCGCACTAATGTGGAAAGGTTTGATTTTAAAACCGAATGGGATTCCTTTTATGACAACATAATTATTATTAATAATAATTGAGGTTTGTTGTGCCGAAATGAACCAACACACATCGTTATATATTTTGGATAATCATGGTCATCATCGTACAACATACAACTGAAATTTGTCCACAGCTGGACATAGGCTTTCCCTAAAGATGACCAAAATATATTTTGGATTTCATTTAAAATCTTTTGCATTAGGAAATTACTTCCTTATAACTTGTTTGTACAAACAGAGAGACAACATACATACATAACATCACGCCTGTAATCCCCGAAGGGTTAGGCAGAGGTGTATCCATTAGCACACCCACATTTCGCCAGTTATGTTTTTAATCCCATGTAATAGGGGGCGAGCCTATTGCCATCAACCGGGCACAAATCCAGACTCCAAGGCTGCTACTGAGAAATTCCTGATGGAAAAACCCAATAACACTTTGCCCGACCTGGGAATCGAACCCAAGACCTCATGCACAGCAGTCGCGCTTGCGACCACTAGACCAACGAGGCAGTCCAAAGACAGAGAGACAAATAGGTTTTTTTTTTGGCATAGGTACTGTGTGCCGGGGTTGCGGGACGTCTTAACAGAATACCGTGGCCCCGGAACGTAAAGGAAAGGAACAGGGTGGTTTTTTAGTCAGTATAAGTCCGACAGTCCCTTCTGCCCCACCCAGGGCGGAACGAGTCATTTGATTTTTACCACCTAAAAATGAAAACTTAATAATATGTTGTAAAAACCTGTTATTTCGACTTTACAAACAGACACTTCAATATGATTGATTTGTATGTATAGAATAGTCTTTCCTTGCTATTGTATAGTAATATATGTTGTTTCTTTTTGTTGCAGGGTAAGCTTTCTATTTGGATAAATCGAAAAAGAGATACTTATAAAATTCTCGGAAAGTTTCCGGCCCACTCAACTTAGGTAAGCTGGAAAAAGGTAAACTAGATTTAGAATGTTTTCATGTAATCATATGAAAGTTCCCCACGTTACTTGGGTTTACCCTTAATAAGGAACGTAATTTAATAAGACTGAAAATTGTCCATGGACCATGTCTTTAGATAGACAGATTTAAAGGTCGGAACTTAGAAGCGTCTGGCTAAGGTTGTGGCTGATGGAAAGTGTCTGGCAATAATAACTATTGGTCATTTATAATGCAATAAGGATCAGGCATATTATTCGAATGTGAGTTAGGGAAGGCTGGTTTTACCATTTTTTTTGTACCGGTATTGCCCGATGTGCTTACCTAGGGGTATCGTGTTACCCAGTTACTGGGTTGTGGAGGTCAGATAGGCAGTCGCTCCATGTAAAATACTGGTACTCAGCTGAATCCAGTGAGACTGGAAGCCGACCCCAACATAGTTGGGAAAAGGCTAGGCAGATGATGATTGCCCGATGTGCTACGTTAGCGGGCGAAGATTCGTGTCTCCATGGCGCGCTAAAACATCATGTACCTATAGGCATAGGTACACGATGTACTTATCTAAATTAGACGAGCGAAGATTCATTGTGCCCGATTGTGTTGTTCTCTGTTGTGTGGCGTAACTTAAGTGTCGTAAATCCCTTTGATGCGCGCCAGTTTACCGAGAGTGCCCCTTTAGTACATCGTCTTCGCCCGATTACTACGCGTTGCAACGATTTACCCGGCCACGAATATTTGCCGTAGCCCGCTAATGTTACGGGACGTCTTAACAGGATACCCTGGCACCGGAACGTAAAGGGCAACAGAAGGAACAGGGTGTTTTTTTAGTCGGTAAAAGTCTGACAGTCCCTTCCGCCCCACCCAGGGTGGAAGGAGTCATTTGATGATTTTTACCACCTAAAAAAAAAAAAGGCCGCAAATGTTGTGGGACGTCTTAAAATACCGTGGCACCGGAACGTAAAGGGCAATAGAAGGAACAGGGTGTTTTTTTAGTCAGTAAAAGTCTGATAAGAATGCTTGGAAACATGCTGGTCCTGCTCCATGGGACAATGACACATTCTAGACAAAATCAAACTGGTTATTAATGATTTTTTTTTTGTTTTTCATTTTTCTTAATACTTAATTTTGTTTTATTTTTGATTATTGATTTTGAAGTGTGTTATAGATTGCGCGGACTCACACACTATTTCATGTTGGTTGAGATGTTATGAGTGGTCGTCTGTAGTTCCAATATTTGTAAACACATGAAAACTATGTATATTTGAACATATTTTAACTTTTAAATTCTTAATTTGTGCCTTTTAATTATTATGATTAATTAGTTTTTTTTAGATAGGCTCGCCCCCTATTACATGGGACCAAAAACATAACTGGCGAAATGTGGGTGTATTATTGGGTACACCTCTGCCTAACCCTTCGGGGATTACAGGCGTGATGTTGTGTGTGTGTAGTTTTTTTTTATAGGGTACATACATTGCTTTCACGTGCCATGTCGTGTATGATTCTGTAAACAAATGTTGTAAACATTGATTTTAAAAGAGTACGTTTGGAGTTTCTTGCCCATTCTTCTCCATACAAAACTACCTTTTGGAAGGGGCAACTAGATTCATTCTATTTTGTTTTTTGTGTTTGACGTTCAAAAGTGCCTTATTGGCCTAATTGAAATAAATGATTTGACTTTGACTTGACTTTGACTCTGACAGTCCCTTCCGCCCCACCCAGGGCGGTTTGTACTCATTTGGTGCTTTGTACCAACTCAAAAAAAAGCCCGCCAATGTAGCCCAGCATTAGAAAAAGAAAAACACATGCGATTGTGTGTGCCGCACTTCCTTTTTGTAGTACAAACACAACAGGTATATTTTCACGCAGTCAAAGGATTAAGGGGGCACAAAAACGCTCCACTCAAACACCGGTGACGTTTAGTTCAAAGACTATATAGGTGCCGAGTAACCACAGCTTGACTGGTCAACGCTTTTAGGCTAGGCAATAACTTTCCAGTGACTTATGACCTCCTAGTACAATGGATCGATGGGTAGGAGGACGTTACTCTGTTAGATTTGAACCTATACGGATCAATTCACAAGAGATTGATTGATGGCGCTTCACACGGGAGGACTTTACTGACAGCGTTCTAACACAAAAGTAGTCTATTCATATTTTGGTCGATAAGTAATTAAACTTCAAGAGGTTTTGTAGATGGGATAAGGGTACTTAGGCTTGTGGTTCATGAGAATTTTTTACGCGTTTTTGGGTATCGTATCATTTTGTAATTAAGATATTTGATGGGAACCTAAACCCACTAGTGCTCTCGAGTTTAATAACGTGAATGTCGGTAATCAATTCAATTTCTTTTTATATAACCCTAATTATATTTCTAAGAAAAAAAGTAGCCTAAGACACTCCTTGTAACAACAGCTATTTGCCCATGAAACTCTCTTCAAAATCGGTCCAGCCGTTTCGGAGATAAGCCAGAACGAATAGGCAGACAAACAGATAGAAAGACCGACAATAGTCCTTAAAAAAAATGCTTTTAGTACCTATAAAGTACAATTCAAAACATTCATATTATTACGCATTTAGTAAAAAAAATGATTGTTTTGATACAGGACCAACCCTAGCAAGCGTAGCTTAACCTGAAGGATCGACCCGTGCGGCTGTTACTACTATTTTAGTATGGAACGCGATATCGGTAAAGTCTTCATAAAGGAATGAACTATAGGATAAGTAGTAAAGGGGATCCATCAAAATTTATACCAAAGAGGGAATAAAAAATTCATATAACCGCTACAGCTGTCTCAACAGTAAACGGATCGATAAAACTGAAAATAGTTTAAAAGTGGTAAAATATTTATAGCGGTTAGGAAGTGGGTCGGTTATAATCGGTTCGGCACTTTCAATAAGATCTTTAATGATGTTACATTGAACTGCCTTATTGGTCACGTGGTCGTAAACGCGACTGCTGAGCGTGGGATTTTGGGTTCCATTGTCAGGCCGGACAAAAAGTGTTTTTGGGTTTTTCTGTTCGGTATTTCTCAGTAGTAGCCCGAAGTTTTGAAGTTGGTAGTGCCTCCCCCCGTGCCTCTGAGAGCACGTAATGCCTGCACGTGGTCCTGCGCCTGATAGGTAGATAGATAGATCTCCCTGGCCATGTCAGATTGCCATCCCATCGGACTTTGAGAGTAAGAGCCGAGGGAGTTCACACGTTGGGCACTACAATATCGCCTGTGTTCTTAGCTAGTCTTTTTTTTATATTGTAAAAATCATCAAATGACTCCTACCGCCCTGGGTGGGGCGGAATGGACTGTCAGACTTTTACTGACTAAAAAACCACCCTGTTCCTTCTGTTGCCCTTTACATTCCGGGGCCACGGTATCCTGTTAAGACGTCCCGCAACCCCGGCAGGCGTTGGCCCAGTTAGCCCAGCCCTGACAGCTCTTTAAGGCGCGCGCGAACAGAACGCGCCTAGTCTCCATTGAGATTAGCCGCCGCAGGATATTATTATTGAAAACGCGAACCCGAATACGCCGCTTAATTCAATAGTTAAGCTTGACAAACGATCTTAGAAAATGTCGGAAACTTTAAAATTGTTTGTATAAAACGGTAAATTTAGTCAGGCCTAAGCCGTTTTTTATTAACTTAGTAGATTAAGGGCTTGTTTCACTATACAGACAGTTTTTTTACTAAATTGTTATCGCAACAAGAATAATGAAACCAGGATTTTGTAAATAGACTACCTATTTGTGGAGTTTCTTGCTTGTTCTTTTCGATAGAGATCTGCTGTTTTGGAACGGCCAAGTAGCTTCAACTTTTCTGAATAACTGACCAATTCAAAAGGGTCTTTATAAAGGTTAACTGCAATAAATGCTTCAACTTTGACTACCAAGTTGATTTATAATAGGCCTTTTGTTTAGGTGGTTAAAACCATCAAATGTGTCCTTCCACCCTGGTTGGGGCGGAAGGGACTGTCAAACTTTTACTGACTAAAAAACCACCCTGTTCCTTCTGTTGCCCTTTACGTTCCGGGGCCACGGCATCCTGTTATAACGTCCCGCAACCCCGGATATAATAGGCCTTAAGTCTATTTGTATCCTCTAATTTTCTTGTTTTCGTTCGAAGGTACAATTACTTGCACCTACCATGTTATGGCATTAAGTCCGCCTTTATACTTTTGTTGCATAAAGTTTAAATAAATATATACATTCAAAGAACCTGTGAGAGCCTGTTCAAGTAGCTCTAGTAGACAGCCTAGCCACTGTATTCTAAAGTCATCACAGTTTTATAGGTTTATCTTGTTGACAAAACAATAGTAAACACCGATTACAATTCAAATGACACAATTACAAAGACAATTATTTTTCCTATTACATTATTGACAATGAAAATGACGCGTGTGCGCGCCATATTGGTTTTAGATCGCAATTACAGTCTGTCTAAGTCAGTCTTATACGGTTAGCTCACAGTTTTTCTTTTGGTTTAATGTTTTACTGTATATCTTTTATTTATATAATTCTTCTGTACGTGTGTATGTCACTGAACTCCTCTTAAAGGGCTGGAACGATTTTAATAACTTTTTTTAATGAGATTTTGGGAAATCCTTTCTTAGCGTGTGTCTACTAACTATGTACTACCTCCCTGGCCAATTTCATCTATATATGTCGAACGTTTTCGATATTTCGTGATGAGCGAGTAAGTGACCTTTAACTTTCATACATAATATTTAAAAGATGAAAGTATCATTAGACATACATTTGTGGAGGGCATAATATGTAATAACATAACATCACGTCTGAAATCCCCTAAGGGTTAGGCAGAGGTGTACCCATTAGTACACTCACATTTCGCCAGTTATGTTTATAGTCCCATGTAATAGGGGGCGAGCCTATTGCCGATAACCGGGCACAAATCCAGGCTCCGAGGCTGCTACTGAGAAATTCCTGATGGACAAACCCAATAACACTTTGCCCGACCTGGGAATCGAACCTAAGACCTCATGCACAGCAGTCGCGCTTGCGACCACTAGACCAACCAGGCAGTCTTATATGTAATGTATGTTTAATAATATTTCCATTTCAATTTCAGCAATTATATTTTCATTTTTATTTATTAAAAGTTTTGATTTAACTTGCAATGTATGTATGTGTGATGTTTGTTCGGATGGAATCCTGCAACTCAATTTTGAAGCAGATACTCAACCAAGTTTTTGTCCTAAACGTTATCAGCGGACAAATTATAAATAAATTTTCATTTCCATTCACTTCAAATATATACGTACATACACATTACCACACACACAGTCTGTTAGTGAGAGCAATTTCATCGAATGAATTATAACAGGAATCGATTTGACGTTACTCGTAAAACTCGATGTGTTATGTAAACATTTGGTTCGTTGAACATTGACTGACAATAAAATAAATCTTCGATATCTTTAGGCGTTCCCGTTATTTGTAGGCAGTCTATTTTGCATAGGTAATAACACATTTTTTTTTACAGTACTGTTGGTACCTGTATTTATTTTTATTATGGTTACCGTAAATTCGGTAATACTTTAGCCCTGTAGGGAAGGCTCAAAATGATAAAACGTCACCGCTCTCCGCGGCGGTGCGCGGTGTCGTGTGTTAATCACCGGAACTATCGCAATCTAATCTCAGTAACAACTTGTCAAAAATTTGTCTAATTTACCTACATTTATTGTCGTTGAGATAAGACTGCGCCTAGACTTTTTACGTTTGTTTGTATTATTATGTTCCTTCAGTTTAGCTGGTATAATTAGACGTATGATAGTTATGTTATAATGTTATAAGTGAAGATTGGAAGAGTTTTATGGTATTATGTGGGCCGATCCCGGCGGCACTGCAATGCCGGGCCGACCCGTGACGGGAGTGGAGCGAGCCCCGAACATCCCGTCAGCTTACAAAAATCAGTTTAATATACTGGTCCCTCAGTGAGGGAACTTTCAGATATTAAGCTGAAAAGAACAGATACTACACTTTGATCTTAGCCAAAAGGCCGAGAAGCGATACCGTAAAACTATAACACCGGGGTAGTCATACACTCGCGGAGAATCTTAACACCGCGATTCAGAAACGTGACGCCAGCGCACACCGCCATCTATCGGAAAACGGAGGAACTACGCACCAAGTAGGTCACCCTCGTACCGTTTGTCGATGTGCGTAATAAAATGAGACTCCATAGTTAAACCTATTGTAATTGTTGGCATTAAAACGAATGCTCCGGAGAATATTCTGTTCCTTATTTAGAAGTACAGACAGGAAACAAGTTATACAGGTCTGAAATAGATGTAATAAACTTTGATTATAAGATTAATTTTAGAATAGTTGAATACAGAACGCAAGCTTATTGGTTGCTTTAGTCTTACTACTATCATAAATGCAATATAATTATTGTTGTTGGTTTTTTATACTTTTTGAGTTTCATCCATTTTGCTGGATTGCCAATATAAACGCATTATTCTTTTTTTCTTTCAAAATTAAATGTTTAGATGGATGGATGTTTGTTACTCAATCACGGAACAGTTGCATGGATCTGAATGACATTTGGCGCAGAGATAGATTACAGATGGAAATAGCACATAGGCTACTTTTTATTCCGGAAATATATACAGTTCCCGTATGATAATATATTAACTGTGATGCGGATGCAGACGGCGAAAATTAATATAAATGAATCAGTACAATAAGTAAATAATAATAAAACGACCACTAATCAAGTTAATAAGTATCGATAATATTAAAGCATTCATTTCTATTAAACTATTTGCAGGCATTTTTGAATTGTCAATGAGTCAGTCAGTAAATGAGAAAGTTGAAGCTAGTTGCTCGTTCCAAAGTGAAGATAGGCCGATCTATGGGTCATTCTTCATGAGTGAGAAACTCCACGGACAAAATATAAGAATAATAAAACTCATTTGTTGAAATCGTCGCGACTTTCAACTTATAATCTTTTATTACATAACACAAATAAAATAGCACCTCGGACAAGCATTTTATGTTCACGATTTATAGTTTCATGATCGATAAATTAAGCTCTATTTACAGCTAGGTCGTTTACAAGTGCTTCCCATTTTATTAGCTACTCATTGTGAACTTATTCTACCGCATTTTATAAAGTCGTTACAATAAAAATCGATTTCAGAAATGGAGCTACCGGCCATGTTTTCTTTCATTATAGGCCTGATGAAATTGTTCCCGTGTAATTGTCTATCGATTGTTGAAACATAATTAAATCTCGATATTTTATGCTTGGTTCATTATGGCAAATCTGTAGATAGAGTGTACTAGCTGTCGTATAAATAAGAACGCACAATGGCCCAATCAAGAGGCTAAGTGCGGAGACAGTTCGGCAAAACCAGCCTGTTACTGGCGAAGAGACCTTTGTCTAGAGTGGGTACTTCTAGACAAAGGTCTCTTCGCATACAGAGAATGCTATAGGATTTCAGACTTGTATTAATTACAAGTCTTCTTACACTCATTGACTCTTGCCTAGTATCGAAAAATGCGTATTTGTCGTAGTTCACAATGTTTTTTAGTTTCCAGTTGAAATAAACCATCTAGAGTCTTTCTATCTTATCGCCAGACATTGATAAGTAAGTCTTTGAAACTCCAGTAGAATAGTAAAAATAAAAATACATTCGTTGCATAGAAAACTTAATTATATTTCCCTTTTTTATAAACTGTCTTAATAAAATATTTAATCTTTTCATCGTCTTCACCATCATTCCTTTTCTCTCTCCCCCTTTTTTACTCTCTTTCTCTCTCATTCACACTTTTACGTTCCAATCCACACACCATTCATAAGTTTCGTTTTATTTCCATCCATAAACATCTGCAGTCTTAGTGTTTTCGCTATGATTACTTTCTTTTATGTCTTCCACTTCTCGCAGATTAATTAAGTGAACTCATGCTACATAAACTATGGTTAAGTTAGAATACGTACCAGCTTTCGTACGCCAATAATCGTGTTTATTATAATTTCCGGTATCGACTGTTGCGTTAGTCAACTCAATTTTCGCAGAGCAATCAGGCGGAGTAAGGCAATATAATATAGCAGGCGCGTTTCAATTTTAATTGCAATTTTATTTGATATTCAAGGTCGTATCTGTTGATAAGGTTAGTTGAAGTAAATACTGGAACAATTTAGCAAATAGTCTCCAAGGCTTACCTACCTTTCACACAATTACAATTTGACAGAAAAAAAATCCTTTTCTTACTTTTGATATACATATGTATAACCGTGTATTACACCGTTTACCTTGTGTACCTACCGTGTTCTGGCAGATAAACATTTTGATTTCATAAGATTAAGGGCTACTTGTTCAATAGTCAGTTATCTTTTATCCAATGTATTAATATGACAGTTTGACATAATATAATTTTTTTATAAAAAAGCTGTGAAGTAGCTATTTAACCCTCAGCTATCTGACGATTGAAAAATTAGCCCTTACTGTATGATCTATTTACGTTTACGTTTAAAAAAAAAACTTAGAATCTATTACCTTGTTTGATACAGAGTATATCTGGTGTCCCAATGTTGACTATCAACTTAACGTTGAAAGTCTTTCACATCCTTTGAGAGTCTTTCAACGTTATTAAGTCCAAGTTTTATTTATTTACTACCCGTACACTATTTTACCGATGGGAGTCAGTTTTATTTCTGTTTTGCGGATCGGTTGATTGATTTATAGCTTCAAATATAAAATGGTTGAAAGATATGGCGCTATAATCGTTGAAAGTTGTGTTGGTCTCAATGGCTGCATGCCAGATTTGGGCTGCGCACACAGTATCTAATATTGCAATCGTGATTTTGTGTTTTTTTTTTTCGACAAAGTGCTTTAAATGTGCATAGTGCGTGCGAGGAGCACTCCTCCTTTAGTTGTTGCGGTTCTGCACCTAAAGGGTCTAAGCGGTGCCCTATTGCTGTCGCTCATCCGTCCGTTTGTCTGTCTATCTCTCTGTCAAAGGGTTGTATATTTTAAATCGTAATATGTAATGATATATGTATTAGTTAAAAATTAAGGAGGTCTCAAACAAGTCAAATGGGTTTTAATCGGCGTTTTTGGCTTGATCCTAATAATTGTATCATAAAATTGTTTGTCGCGAATGGTTCACATCATGTGAGAATTCGACTAACACTTGGAGTGTTATTAGTTCATCTTTTTAAAAGACCGTTTTGATTTTTTGTGAATACTTTCTTAAAGGACATTACGTATACATGTGTACGTATTTTATTTCTAATTTATTGGATTTTATATTCAACTTATAATTTCATATTCGGCATTATTTTTTAACCCAAAATCACATTAAACAATTTTGCGATGATTGCATCCAAGAAAGGTAGAGGTAGCAGAGTCACTAAGGCCTACTTGTGTGTATTCGTATGTCTATCGACTAAGGCCTTACACTTAGAAGTAGTCAGCGACCTGACAACGGAAGGCTTTTATTATGCAACAACCTACCAAGCCTAACGGGTCAAAAAGTTTACAAGTGGTAGAAATAATTGTTCTTTTAGTCACTTTAGGATCAGCCTTTAAATTACTTGGAAAATGTAAATTGTCAGTCCTAGGTGACCATTTTAAACCTAAAACAGTAGCATCTTCGTGAAATTCTAAACAACTTGAGGACTCTGATTTGGCACTAAGAATGTCAGGACAATTGGTACGAAATTTCCGCAATGGAAAGCATGCCGCGTTTAATGTTTGAGTGACGCCTAAATAAATATGCCTAAGTTCATCCTCTGTCGCAGCGCCAGTGTTCAAATCATCAATATAGAAGTCGTTCTTAATGACATTAGCAATAACTTTATCTTCACACTGACTAGCTAGCTCAGCAAGACACCTAGTGCTCAAAAACGGAGCAGAAGCCGTACCATATGTTAATGTGTTGAGTTGTAGAATTTTAATAGACTGATCAACTTTTGTATCGGCCTGATCCCTCCACAACACCAGCTGTAAGTGACGCTGAGATTCATCAAGAACAATTTGTCGATACATCTTCTCAACATCTGCTGTTAACACGAACTTACGCACTCGAAACCGTATTAAAATTGAAAATAAGTCGCTTTGTACAACTGGACCTATAGCTTGAATGTCGTTAAGAGACTTGCCTGAACTGGTTTTAGCCGAAGCATCAAATACCACTCTCAACTTAGTGGTTTCATGTTCTTCTCTTATTACACAATGATGAGGTAAGTAGCAACCAAAAGGTGGTGCATCAATTTCTATTAAATGATTTAAATTTGCATATTCATTTATAAAGTTACCATATTGTTGACTTACATCTTTATTTTTAATTAATTTCTTTTCTAAATTTAACAATCGTCTCTTTGCAATAGAGAATGAGTTGCCAAGTGCCTGCTTAGGATCTTCCTTCAGCGGCATCATGACGGAAAATCGACCGTCTGATAAGCGACGAGTATTTTTACAAAAATGAGATTCACAAAACTGTTCATCTATGGAATAGTCACTAAATCCTGAAGGAACTTCTTCGACCTCCCAGAATTTTCTAAGTGAGGTATTAATATCTTGAAGTGATGAAGATTCCTTTTTTGTTAAGTTACAATGTAAATTTAAATTACATAAAGTTGAATCTCCAGTAGGGCCAGCCACCAGCCAACCAAACCTACTATCTTGCAAGATCGGCCTATTCGGACCTAAACTTATTTTATTGTTGCCTATAATGCTAAAAAACTGATCCGCACCAAGCAACATATCAATCTCAGAAGGTACATAAAACAATGGATCAGCCAGAGTAATATTATCTGGCATCCCTAAACCTTCAACATCTACTTGAACATTAGGTAAGTAGCTTGTGATTTTTGGTAATATTAGACAATTGACCTGCAAATCAAACAAGTCAACTCGAGACTTTATCATAACACTACATTGTTCTGTTATTTTACAATTTATATTGTTAATACCTGACACATTCAAAGTATTCAACCGTTTTGCTTGTATCCCTAGTTTCTGTCTAAGATTTTCAGTAATGAAGGATGACTGACTTCCAGTATCCAATAATGCACGAGCAAGGCAAGTGCTATTTGTTTGTGTATTCACAACTTCAATTTGTGCAGTACATAAGAGAACTTGTCCTGAGGATACAGCTGATAATGAAACTGGATTGTTACTACTGTCAGATGACTCTTGTGAGTCAGAAAGATTTTCTGTGCTTAACACACTGTTATTATTAGTATTTTTATGCAGCATTGTGTTGTGTTTTTCCTTACACATACGACACATGCCTTTAAAACTACAGTTAGTGTTATTGTGACCTGTTCTAAGGCAGTTTGAACACAACTTATGTTTTGACACTTCTGATAATTTATCATTAATATTCATTGACTTAAATTTATGACAACGATACAAATAATGCTTCTTATTGCAAACTGGACATGAACCATTGTTGGAATTATCAGTAACAGTTGCAAAAGATTTAACTGATTTATGATTAGAAGTACTCTCTTTACTACTATCTTTATGATCAGAATTGCCACGACTATAATTAGCTGTTTCTAAAACATTAGCCCTATTTTCTATAAACTCTTTGAATTCCTTAAGGGAAGGTAAATGTGAAAGGCGACCCTTGTGCTCCTCCCATTTACTACTAGTTTTGGGATCTAATTTTGAAGCTACTAAAAATATTACTAATGGGTCCCAGCCTTCCGTAGAAATATCTAATGTATTCAATGCATTAAGGTTTTTATGAACTTGGTCGCTTAGATATCTTAAAGCCTTAAAGGATTCCTTTTGAATAGGATTGATAGAAACCATTGCTCGTAAATGATTATTTATAAGAATGTTTTTATTATTGTAGCGGTCACATAAGGCCTGCCAGGCATACTCATAATTCCTAGCACTAAACTCTATGGATCTTATTACTACACTAGCACTGCCCGATAAACAGTTTCTTAAGTAATGAAATTTATTTATTGGTGCAATAGACTCATTACTATTAATAAGTGAGTCAAAGGTGTCTCTAAACTCAAGCCACTTGATGTAATTTCCATCAAACGTGGGCAAGTTTATGCTTGGTAACTTAATTGAGTTTAAATTATTATTACAACTAGACTTCACAGAGCCATTGTCACTCTTATTGTGAGTTGTCACCGAGTCTATAAGTTCCTGGGCAATAGCTATCTGAGAGTAGAATTCACTCTCCGTGCTATCCCGTTCCAACAATTGTTCAGAATAATTAGAAGAAAGTTCTTCTATTTCTATTTGCACTGTGTCAAACATTGACATTAATTCTTGAACTTTAGTTAACCTTAAACTAATTTCTCTAATTTCTAAGCTAGAAGGCGTTTTATTATCCTTTAATTTTTGTAAGTAATTTTTAAATATGGTCAATCGACCACGTATACCACCGCGTTTGCGAATCAGTGACTTTAACACGTCAGCCTTATTTGACTGTTCCATATTTGATTCACTATCCGACATTTTAAACAATTGAAATGGTGATTAAATTAAACAGGTATCAAACCAACAATGAGTAAGGTAAGATTATTATTAATAAATTGTGCAATCCCACCGGTATACAATCCAGCCGTCAACAGCACAAACCACCCAGCAGCCGTCGAACTCGCGAACAGCACGAGCAGCGCCCTCAGGACACAGCTTCGCACCGCCACCGAACCCGCCAGCCGCACTGAACTCTGCAGGCGCGTAGGCACGAGCGGGATGGAAGCTGAAATAGTCGGCAATGGAAGTGTATAGCAACCGCGTGGCACAAATTGCGGTGAGGTTAGCAAGCAGCCAAGATGGCCGTTCTAGAATGATCTCGGTACCTCTTTAATAAGTAGGAATTTCGAGTAAAATAAAACCTGCTCACGCTGAAGACGCGAACATAGGTCTATAGGACACCCATATATGGGCTTTGGCCCTAGTATAATGTGCACGTAAGCAAATCAGGCACACGTGCAGAGACAGGCAGTTAGTGCGTGCACCAAAATAGAAAGAACCCCGTGCAAATAGGTAAAGCGGCAATAAGTAGGTACGCGTAATAGCTGGATACCTCTCCCCACAGTTTTAAGCAACAGGGCACCCACACACAGCAAACAGAGGTCAGACACACGAAATGGGAATTGGAATTTAGTGGTATTAGGAACGGGCTTACTTCCTTTATGATCGCCGGTGTTGAAGTCACCGATGCGACGAGGCGGAGTTCACCAGGTTCACCACGTGGACCACGTTCCCAGGCACGTAGGTAGTTATCTTCGCACGCCGACGCGATGTCTTGAGCGCAGCGAGATTCTCCCCACGTGGCAGCTATGCAGTGCTTCAGTCACGACGTCGCAATTAATATTCACCGAAGTCGTCGCTAGCCCAGTTCACGAAGCAGCTCGCAGGCAATGTAGAACACGTGTTCTTTATAGGGCGGCGAGGGCAGCGTATTTCGGGGAACGGCTTCTTCGATGGTTGTTCGATATTATAACTGTTCACGGTCGCCACTTGTTATGGACGAAGTGAAAGATACTGACTTGTTGTAAAGTTTAATGTAAAAATATAAAATGGCGCACACGCTTGACAATGTTAATATAAAATGACGCGTTAGTACCGCCGTCTTGATGCTGTCTGTCGGCGGCCGGCGCGGGCGCTTTCGCCCCTCCCTCGCACCGCACCCCCGCACTATGGTTTGTTAACTGTAATGCCCGGTTTACATGCGGTGCGTGAACAGTGACAATGTTTCTGATCTATCTAAGTCTTTTCTTTAAGAAATGGCGTTTGTTTTCAAAATATTTATCACAATCATTAACATTTTCTCAGAGTACAACAGTCATCAATATTCCTTGAGCATTTAAATATTTTCATCCCATTAATACTCAGAAAGAAACATTAATTTCATCCAATGTTTATTATTTTGATAAAGTACGATAATTATTTTAATAACTTGAGACAAATTTACTCAGATCTTTTTGAGTTTGCTACAAATTAATATAAATATTTGGTCGTTTATTAAGTTTTTATATCAAGAGAGTGGAGGCGAATCAATACTATCTATATACATATACTTATATACCTTTCTTTCATCTCATCATTATCATATCAGCCAAATGACGTCCACTGCTGGACATAAGCCTCCCCTAAAGATAACCACAATGACCGGTCCTGTGCTGCCCGCATCCAGAACTTTACCAGGTCGTCAGTTCACCTCGTTGGGGGCTTTCCCATACTGCATCTTACACTCCGTGGTCGCCACTCGAGAGCCTTACGACCCCAACGGCCGTTTGCTCTACGGGCTGTGTGCCCTGCCCATCGCCACATGAGTTTTAGTTCGGGCAACCTTTTGTCAGCTACCACGTCAGCTCATGATCATTCTGCCTAGCCTGTTCCCCAATTATGTTAGGGTTCCAGTCTAATAATAATAATAATAATAAACCTTTATTTCAGGCAACTAAGGCCTAAATACCTAAATAAATAAGTACAATAACAATAATCTAATACATATTTTTTATAATAAACTTATAAAAACTACTGAACACGAAGTGTCGGCGTCGTGTTACGCCGGCGTTGTGTTAGTCTAACCAGATGCAGCTGAATACCAGTATTTTACATGGAGCGACTGCCTATCTGATCTCCACAATCCAGTAACTGGGTAATACGATACCCCTTGGTAAGACTGGCAGTCAGACTGTCGGGCTTCTGACGACCCGTAACGACTGTCAAAGATCCATGTATGACAGCCGGGACCAACGGCCACGGCCACGTCATCTCAGTCAGACTTTCGGGCTTCTGACGACCCGTAACGACTGTCAAAGATCCATGTATGAAAGCCGAAAAAATGAACGATAAGAAAAATGTAATCCTTTAGAAAACGAGAGCGATATCACAGGCAAATAAAAGAGTTTTATTTAATCAAAAGGTTACTAAACAATGTAGTCGAGTTTACAATAGCTTTTGTCATGTTGACGAAATGTCAGAAGTTTTCCTTTATAGGTGAAACTTTCCAATCTATTAGCCTTGATATCGTCACAATTTGTATCGTAAATCTTCAGATAAATCACATCGATTGCATCATATTTCATATGCGATGCGAATTTATGGTGTTTTTCCACGATATATCCTTCGATATAATGCATGCAATCTATCAATTTGCTTACCTTGAGACTTTGTTTTATCATTCTTACGTTTTGTGTACTTTTCTGGTCTGTTGATTTCGTGATCGAAAGCGCGACTGCGTGGTGTCCTGGGTACGATTACCAGGCGGATAAAATGTTATTAAAATTTTCAAAAAAAAAAAATTCTAGCAGCGCATTGGTGTGGCATGCATCAGAAAGCAGTTAAAGGCGTTGGTAACGGCTGTCATTCCTAGATCTTTGACAGCCGTTACGGGTAGTCAGAAGCCCAAAAGTCTGACAACCAGCCTTACTAAAGGGTATCGTGTTACCCAGTAACTGGGTTGCGGAGGTCAGATAGGCAATCGCTCTATGTAAAACATTGGTATCCAGCTGCGTTGGGAAAAGGCTAGGCTGATAATGATCTTTTGTTCTACTTATTCAAAGCTAGTTTCTATCTTCCTAGTTCTGTTAATCAAGATTAATCACACTTACAACATGGAAAAAAATAAGCTTAAATTTTTCTTACATACATACATAACATCACGCCTGTAATCCCCGAAGGGTTAGGCAAAGGTGTACCCATTAGTACACCCACATTTCGCTAGTTATGTTTTTAGTCCCATGTAATAGGGGGCGACCACTAGACCAACGAGGCAGTCAAATTAAAAATAAATACAAAAAAAAAGCTGTAAATTTTTCTTACCATCATAATAATTATCACATGACATCGTCATTATCTGATTTCTGCTTTTTCTTCGATTTTCATTCTTCTTTTTTAGATTTCTGTACCCAAAAGGTGCCTGCCGGGGAAGTGGTGAATTCTGATGCGAATCCCATACTCCTGGCCATAGGCAGAGGTGGAACACTGCGGTGGTTTTAGCCGGTACGAGTCTGGCATGGCCCTCTCGTCACCCCACGACTGAGGAAGTGAGGAAGTCCATGAGGATTTACACCGCGCACATAATAAAGAAAAACCTAAAAGGTGCCAACTCGACCTTAATACCCAGTTAGCCTCCACTAAATAAACTTATTTTCTTCTTTTACGCTTGTCTATCAACGAGATATATTATATCGTGAACCGAATTTGAATTTTAACTCTTTACCTAATAGGTTTAGAGTTGAAATTTTCTCACAATGTGTATTCCTATTATCTACTCAACTCTTTGCTTAGCAGGTATAGAGTTGAAATTTTCTCACAATGTGTATTCCTATTATCTACAACAACTAATAAAACCAAGCGAACAAGTAACGTGTTCATTTATAATTACATAACATAACATCACGCCTGTAATCCCTGAGGGGTTAGGCAGAGTTGTACTTATTAGTACACCTACATTTCGCCGGTAGTTTATCAGTTCAGTAGTTTCATTTATAATTATACTAGCTGACTCGGCCACGTGTTGCTATGGCTTGAAGTAAGTAAAGATATTGAGGTCAATAATCGAGATAGAAACTATCCTATCTTTTAAGTTTGACCAAATTACACACAGCAAGCAATATTTCATAAAAAAAATGGTTGAGTAGTTTAAGAGTCCATTCCGGACAAACAACGCGTGATTTATAAATTTTAAGCAGTTCATTTAAAATTATAGTGTTAAACATTGTACGGTGGTACGGAACCCTTCTTGTATGAGCCCTACTCGCACTTAGATGCTTTCTTACTATCAGATATCTCTTCATCTGGATCTAATTTCTGTTTGCTCTCGTATTTTGGTGTAGGCACTCTTCCTTCTTTCTATTTTTGGCACCTCCGTTGGTTAAGTTGTTGACTGTCCTAATAATATCAGATATCACATCTAGCTAATGCTTTCCGACCTTCTTGGAAGGTCCGACATGGGACACCATTAGCCCAGTACTTATACACTTTATACTTTTGTCTCTGTTTACTTGAATTACAATATTATAACATCACCACGCCTATAATCCCTAAAGGGTTGGATAGAGGGGTACCCATTAGTACACCCACATTTCGCCAGTTATGTTTAAGTCTCAAGTGTGTGTTATTCGGTTTTTACATCAGAAATTTCTCAGTAACAGCCTCGGAGTCTGGATTTGTGCCCGGTTGATGGCAATAGGCTCGCCCCCTATTACATGGAACTTACAATATTATGTTAGGTACCTACTTAAATACAAAATACAAACATAATGTATTGTTTTTTTTTTATTGTGAATAACTTTATTAATATAGGTATATACATTATTTACAAGCTTAATAATAAAAATAAAATAAAAAACAACCAGAATAAAAAAAAGAAAGAGAAACTAAAATTAAATGGCATCAAAAAATTCATCCGCATCGCTGTCCACTGGAAATGTGCCCAAAAGACTGGCCGCATTGCCATGTTGAATGGCAATGCTTAACCTCTGGCCAAGGTAAAAACCAAACTAAACTAAACTCATTTAAAATATTTCCTAGTTGATTGTTAATACCGTTGTTCCACTGCAGGACAAAGGTCTCTTCTCATAAAGAGAAGACACGAGCATTGACTGTTACGCTTGCTTAAGGCGTGTTGGCGATTACAGACTTAAACATATTTATTATTAGCTTGTACTCGCGGCTACGTCCGCGTTGTTAGCAAACTTTACGTACGTAACCCTCAAAATTATTACTGTTGCAATAACTGTAACATTGTTTTAATCCAGAAATTCTATTATTGATTATGAAAATTAAAATAAATGTGATACGACACATTTTTTTACATGATGTAATGCGTGCCCTATGTATAAAATATCATAAAAGTACCATTACTTTTATGATATTTTATACAGGAAATAAATCATTAAAAACATTTTCCGAAAGGTGCCTATGTAGCTGTTCAGGCAGGGGTAATAAACAAAAAGAATTGAGGGTACAGGAGCTGCGAACATTTTTTCACTCTTAACGAATAGCGGATATAAAGTAAATTTCGCAATTTGAACCTAAAAACTTGGACATCATTCCGCGTCGAAGTCACTAACCATGGGATGTCCTCAGGGTTCGGTTCTCGGTCCTTATTTATGGAATTTAGGTTTTGATGATTTTCTCGCGATTCCACTTCCATGCGGCTGTTCACTAACCCGTTACGCGGACGACGGCCTTCTGCTCATTCAGGCAAGTACTCGGGCTGGGCTTGAGAATTTGGCTGACACATGCCTACGTTTAATATCTCAGTGGGGTGTTCGAAACCGTTTGACCTTTGCACCGCAAAAAACCTATCAGCTTATTCTAAAAGGTAATCTTAAATCATGTCCTAGTATTAAATTTAATAACGTTTCAGTTAAACGTAAACAATCCGTGTGCTACCTTGGTCTGGTCTTAGAAAAGAACTTTTCATTTATTGACCACATTAAAACAGTAGGAGAAAAAGCCAAGAAGAACTTTTATGCCTTAACGAGAATTTCTAAAGCTACCTGGGGCCTATCTTTCTTAACTCTAAAAACTATTTATGGGGCTACTTATCTAGGTTGTATGTGCTACGGTGCACCTGTTTGGGCCGATAGGGCCACCATAGGGGCGGTACGACGTAAATTGCTTCAAAGTCAACGGTTAGCTTTAATATTTTTATGTAAAGCGTATAGGACCGTTAGTACTGAAGGCCTACCAGTACTTGCAGGTGTACTTCCAGTCGATCTTGAGGTGCAGCGACGTGCTGCAATGTACTATTCCGCACGAGAGACCATGGACACAAACTTTCTGACACAACGTGACCGTGCTAAGATCTCTAGATTATTTAAACCGCAGGCTGACGTCTGGGAGGAACTTTTAACCGAATGGCAATGTAGGTGGGATAATTCTATCAAGGGCCGGCACCTGTATCAGTTCTTTCCATCCGTTCGTGAGCGGCTGGCCAGAACATGGCTGGAGGTGGACCACTGTGTTGCCCAATTTCTCACAGGTCATGGCAACTTTAAGAGTAAATTATTTTCTTTCAAGCTTGTTGCTACTCCTTTGTGTCAATGTTCTACATCTGACTGTGAATATGAACAATCTGCTCATCACATCTTATGGGAGTGTATTCTTTGGCAGAATGAACGCAATATTATGCTAGATAGTGTACAGGCTACATCCGGTGTTGTTTATTATGCGGACCTTGTAGAAACTAGAACTAATTTCCGTGCGTTCAAGCGTTTTTGCCATACCTATTACTGGAATCAAAAGTAACAGCTCACATTAGGACCCATTAATTTTGTAATAATTGCAATCCGTGGTGCTTGGCAATCTGGGCTTTTCCCAGTTGCAAACGTCCCTTTGTGCCTATTGGCCTAGTTCTGTTCTGTCTCCTGCTTGTATGGAGGGAAGTGGAAACTATTTTTTTCTTACTCCTCCGCTATTATTTTCTGATTAATTTCGTTGCGGGACCCAAGACAGTTATACGTTTCTCTGGGACTCGTCGAGCTTCATTGCCTCGACGCTTTTCTGGTGGCCTCCACTGTTGATTCTGGCTTTCAGGAGTTGCAGTGGGTGGGAAAAGTGTGGCGGGCTTGTCCCAATTAAAAAAAAAAAAAAAAAAAAATTTGAACCTAATTTTCTCGGTAAATTGACCGAAGATTACAAAAAAATTGCTCAAAATATCCCTCATATTAAGAGCAAATTTTCTGTAATCTTCGGTAACATTCGTACAATCGATGTAATGCTTCGAATTGTTCGAAAAAGTATTAGGCAGTACCTAATATTCTAACATACTTGTTAAATTGGTTAATTACCAATTCATAAAATAAAAATGAAATTAATTGATAAAAAATAAAATGTCGATGTTGAATGGAATTTTTAAAATGTCGTGATGGCCTAGCTGTTAATGCGCCCGCCTCTTATGCATGAGGTTATGGGTCGAATCCGGGCAAGTACCAATGTGACTTTTTCTAAACATTATCTTATGTATTTTCTAAACATTATCTTAGATCTTACTGACATCATTCCGTGCCCCGAAAAGCACGTTAAGCTGTTGGTCCCAGCTGTCATACTTGGATCTTTGACAAGTTACGAGTCGTCAGAAGCTTGAAAGTCTGACAACCAGTCTTACCTAGGGGTATCGTATTGCCCAGTTACTGGGTTGTGGAGGTCAAATAGGCAGTCGCTCCATGTAAAATACTGGTACTCAGCGGCATCCGGTTAGACTGGAAGCTGACCCCAACATAGTTGGGCTAAGCCGGCTAAGCGGATGATGATGGTTTCAATAGGTTTAATTTTCAGACTGTATTTAAATATTGTTATTTATTGGGGAAAACTACATATTGTGCCTACAATATATAAATAACCTAATGTTGTGTAAACGAGTAATAAATAAATAAATGTTATTAAATCTTTTATTTGTCAATTCAATAAATTACTTAAAATAAGATTGTGACAAATTAGGACAATTAATTGGATTACATTTTAAGCTCTATTTTATTTCTTTAGTAAATTACAATGTACCAATAAAGTGATAAAAGAATTTACTTATACCTACATTCATATCAAGTTAGAATAAATTAAATTAAAATGATTAAGCATCGAGAACTAAATTAATTTTAATTAGGCTCATTTAGCTGTAATTTGACAGGGGCCTAATGAGGAAGGAACATTTAATTACTAACTGCTAAATTGGGTTATCCCAATGGTAATTGTTATTAGCTGTCAAAATGTATCGTTTATTGGGTATTGTTATGAATATTATGATGTCTTTGAGTTCGAATTAGCTCATACATAGTAATATAAATAAAATGAAAAGAAAACACGGCTATGTTGTAACCGTTTCTTATTTTATTAATATTGCGAATTAAAAATATCGTACCTCACATTCCATTAAGATTTTACATGTAATTATTGTAGATATATTGCTAAATTATGAATAAATACTTAACCAAATTCTTTTTATTATTTCAAAAAACAAAAATTAAAACATAAAATTAAAAATATAAAAAAAAACACGACCACTTACAAAAATATCAATGAATTTTAAAATAGTTTATTGAATCACTGTACACTATGTACACATACAATTATTAGAGAAAAGAAAATATTTTATTTATACTCATAACTTACGACTAATAACCATGGTATTTCCCATTATAAGTAAATTATTTGCTTTATATTCAGTAATAAATATCTTAAACCACAAAACCATATATTTCTATGCACTGTCTGGAAAAAGGGGAAAAAGGGGGGGAAAAAAAACAAAGATTTGGCAAGTAGCTTAGCATAAAATTACAATAAAGATTCTGGCGCAGACACTGTGAACAAAAAGGGGCAATTAGAGCCAAACTCGTTAGAAAACGAATCAAAGCTAACAGAGCTGAAAAATTGTGGATGTCACCTTACTTAGGAGACCGTTAGGTATCGATTAATATCCAAAACGAGATGGACAAAATTTGCCCATAGTCTATAGGAATATAAGTATTACAATTTATTGTTTTTCATAAATAACATACATAACATCAAGCCTGAAATCCCCGAAGGGTTAGGCAGAGGTGTACCCATTAGTAGGTACACCCACATTTCGCCAGTTATGTTTTTTAGTCCCATGTCATAGGGGGCGAGCTTATTGCCATCAACCGGGCATAAATCCAGACTCCGAGGTTGCTACTGAGAAATTTCTGATGGAACAACCCAATAACACTTTGCCCGACATGGGAACCCAAGACCTCATGCGCACAGTCGCGCTTGCGACCACCATACCAACGAGGCAGTCAAAAAAAAAAAAATAGAAAAACTATTTTTATTTTATTTTATAGCTTTTAGGAAAACTTACAGCTAATACATTCGAGTAGTAAGAAGTAATAAGCAGGCGAAAGCCAATTATAAGTTTCCACTTATAAAAACTTATGTGAAAAATTAACATAACGGTACAACCAGCGTGAAAGTTATACGAAGTTATTTAATTTACTATTTACATATCTTAGCAAAATTATAAAAATGAATCCAAATTAAAAGTATTTTTTTGTACTACTTCTTTTTATCGTGTAGGCAGAAAGGTCTTACGACCCCACACTCGAGAGTTTCTAAACCGCCTCAAGGGCCTCTGACATGGTTTGAATAGGACAGTTAGTCCAGGTTTCCTCATGATGTTTTTCTTCACCGATGCTAGTGATGTCCAAGATAAACTTTAGAAAGTACATATAAATTGAAAAATTCACATTGGTACTTGCCCGGATTTGAACCCAGATGCACAAGAGGCAGGCGCCTTAACCACTGGGCCATCACGACACAACTATTTAATGATAACAAGCCATTTTTATATCTGTAAAATCTGGGATACAGGCTCCTTAAGGAGAAGAATGGGCAAGAAGCTCCATACACTTTCCTTTTAAATTAAAAATATATACAAAATTTGTACAGACACATTCATACAATAATTACATGAATGTGAAGACGATGTACCGAAAATAAAAGCTGCCTTCATTTATAGCTTGACTGTCGTAGACTGGGTTCAATCTCGGCCATTTTACCAACGTGCAGATTGTTATAGGAGCCATCATAATAATAGAAACATCAAAATTGCTGACGTTACTATCAATGTACCTAATGGAATTTATATCGACTACTTTAGCGAGATTCGACGTCATGGCCATGTTGAAAAAACAAGGTCAAGATTGGTAATAAAAGATTGTTTTGCTATAAAGACAATAATCGTTAAAACTCATGAAGTTTGCAATGATATAATTTTTTATATCAGTCGCAATTTCACAAAAAATGATTTTTCTTACATTTTTATATATTTTTTGACATGTTTTTGACATTAATTGTCGCTGAGATAATATTGCGATTATTAAGGTTTATAGTTCCGAGGATTGGCCTACAGAAGGCTATAGACGTTGAAACTGTAGTCGCAATCTACAATCAATGAATGTCAATCTACAATAACAGTCAAAAAGTATATAAATTAAAGGTATTTTTGACAGATATGGAGATTGAGATTACATAGAAGTCAATGCTCTTAAAAATACGGGAACTTTCTTACAATTTTATTGTCAATTTCGAAAGCACCTACCTTTTTTACTATCGTCCTATCAATTTATTCGTCGGTTTGTTTGTGTGGTTGGCACCAATATAAATTGACTGGAAGTTTCAATGTTAGGTGTTTCTCCCATAACATCACGAAGAGCAAATCGGTTTCAAATAGAAACATTAAACCGCACCATTTATGATTGTATTGCTTGTTTATTTTTATGCTCATACAGGGTCGGATTATCCATTTGCCAGTATAGGAAATCACCTAAGGGCCCCGCATCGGGCAAGGCACCCCTGCAAAGGGTAGGAGCCACAAGTTCGAAAAAAAAATATTTTTGGCATTTAGAAAAGGGTAAAGAAGTACCGGGGCCATTTCCGAGGGACCCCGACATGTTTAATCCAGCCCTGCTCATATAATGGGAATTTTTGCCATATGGATTGAAAAAATAAAAATATGAAATGTAATTATTTCCATTACGATGAATTTGTATTGGGCTGTCGCTGGTTCCAGCTGTGGGCGAGTACTGAATGACATTAGTCATACTTTTTCTTACTTTTACGATGTCAGCAGAATGATTTACGACCATAAATACATGACTTTTTGTATTGAATTCGCAAGTTTTATCATGATCCATTACTGGGTTTTGCTCGTTATCTTTTGTTGGATAAGATGTACTCTTAAGTATCAGTCTGTTAGAACTTATTTTATACTTAATACCAGCTTCTGCCTCCGATTTCGCCTGCGTCCAATTTGCTCCATACTAACTATGGACCCCCGTTTCATTCTCTTAGGATATGGTATGAATTTTGGAAAACCCTTTCATTGATAAATATAAATTACCTCCCTGAGGTCTCTTAATTAAATTATTTACATACGAGTATGTGAAACATTATAATCAATAATAAATACAAAACAAAAAAACCGACTTCAAAAAACCCTAAAAGCACTAAAAAGTTAAAAATAATACTATAACCTACCTATATTAATAAACCTAACCTAACCTACGATTAAACCATACTAAAATTTTACAATTTTTTGGAGTTGGTGCCAAGGTAAGTAATGAAACGACTGGTAATTCCAGAGTATTTTTTTTAGCTTTTGGGTTATTATTTTGTAGGTATATACTTAGTCATTTAGGTATCATATATTGCTTGGCACCGACTCCAAAAAAATTGTAAAATTTTAGTATAGTTCAAAAAAAACATCCGAATTGAGAACCTCCTCCTTTTTTAGAAGTCGGTTAATAACAAAAACAAAAAAAAAACATTCAAAAGAAAATATCCGTAAAATATCAGAATGTAGAGACACGCAGCAAGGGGGGCGTAGTGCGTGCTATTTGTGTGCGTTCCCGAATTTTGAGGTAAGCACGTGTGCAGTCAAGTTCAACAACCTATTGTTGAACTGTACTTATTCCACACATTGTGATTTTATTTTATTTTAGCGGGAAATGGTGAAAATCATGTAATTTTTTTTTTATTTCATTGATTTTTGATAAGGTTATCGAACTTAAATCATTTCTGAAAATTTGGAGGGTGGTTGCAAAATAACCCATTATATATAAATAAAAAATGTTTATTTCACACTACAAGCCTCAAAAATACAAACAATATTTTACAAAGAACAAAAAGATCTTTCTCAACGATGTACAAACAAGACCGTCTTCATTTGTTTCATCGAATACAAAGTCTACTAAACAATGTAATAAGTTTCTTTCACCGAAACTCGACTTAGAACTTAACCTTTTATAAGATTTTACGAGCAAAGCAAAAGATTTAACAAGAAAACAAAAGGCTGCTGTTATTGTATCGCTGCTTGCATCTGGAAACTGAAGAAGCATCATATTTTATTACTAGCACGGCCACGTTGCTATCTGATGAATAACACAATAAAATTCTGCTATTGTTTGTGCAATAGCTTCATTGTTAGTAAATTTAATAAAGATTTTGTTGTAGTACTGATTTTAAGAGAGAGATTATTATTTGTACTCTAATATTATAAAGAGGAAAAAATTGTTTTTTTTTGTGTTAAACTCAAAAAGTACTTAACGGTTTCAAAAAATATTTGAATGCATAATGCTTATGCTGCATAATGAGTAACAAAGGCTATATTTATTATCAAAAAATTAGGGACCCGTAAGCAAATTCACACGATCGACCCTGACCGCTAGTCTATTAAATATGTTTTCTTTTAAATACTTTTTGCTTCTATTAAAAATGCATAAAAAATGAATAAGTGAATTTTTTTTTTTATATTTATAAGTTTAGGATTCAAACAAACCTTTTCTGTTTTAGAAATCATCCATCATCTTTTTTTTTTAATATACTCATAGGATGAGTTGCTCATGCGTCAGTCATTACAATAGGTACTAATAGACTAGAGAAGCTGTATAACATCTGTCATCAGTGTCAATACTTCAATTTTAAACTTACTGATTAAAAGGAAACCTTAAAACTTTTTTAAATATAGGTCAATGAATAAATTGATGTGTTGTTGTCTATTGATGACTTCATCCGCGTCAAAGTTAATATATAATATAAATAACTACTATAATATTATAGTAGTTATATTTATATATTAAATAGAGAGAGAGTGCTTGCTCTCTCCTAATTTTTGCTGTGCCCGACAGGGTGCATATTTATTTCTTTTACTTTATTATATAATGTAATAGGCTTATATAGAATGCAATAAAAAATCAAGTATTTATCGCACGCGAATGCAAAGGGCATTAGGAGGAACGCGGATGGGTTTTAGTCAGAATGAGTCTGGACACTCCGTTCCACACAAAAAAGTATTAGGTACTCCATAATGGATTCGATTCAAGCACGGAACAAATATGTGGCCTACAGACAGTAGTTCCGGGTCTGGCTTCTCGTGTATGTGTGTTTATATATTTGTAAATGCACCGACGATACAGAAGAAAATCCTAGTGCTGCTTTAAAAAAAAAAAAACACTAAATTATAAGTTACCCCAAAAGTTACACTAATAATGTATAACATTTTAAAGAGGAAAGATTTGTACTTTTGTAATGAAAAAACCTTAAAAACTACTGAACCAATTTGAAAAATTCTTTCACTATTGGTAAGCTAAACTATCCCCGGGTGACATATTTTGAAAAAAGTCACGGATCCGTGAGGAAATCACGCAATCGAACTTGCGCGGAGAGTGCTAGTATCATATTCATACTATACATATCATTTCACGTACCTAGATTTACAAAACCAAACCCTAAAATGCCAAGTCACAAATCGACTGATTATATTATCACGGTAGCGTGACAATTCAAAACACAAAATTGATGGTTTGAAAACTTTTGCTTTGAAAAACGGTTTTATGTATTAAAGCCAACATTTTTGTCAAACGAAACACGTAACAAATCACGTTATATCACTGAAATGGAGCAGTTTGTTTGGGACGAATTTTTTAACTGTGGCTGCTGGGAGTAAACTGTTTAGTTCCTTTATTACACCACATAGCCTCGTTACCCCGTTGGTCTAGTGGTCGCAAACGACTGCTGAGTCATCGATTCCCAGGTCGGGCAAAGTGTTATTGTTGAGCATAAGGCGTTGGACCCAGGTCGGGCAAAGTATTATTGGGATTTTTCAGTTGCCAACATTTTTGCCCGGTTGATGGCAATAGGCTCGCCCCCTATTACATGGGACTTAAAAACAAAACTGGCGGAACGTGGGTGTACTTATGGTTACACCATAGCCCAACCGTTCAGGGATTACAGACGTGATATTATGCTCCTTTCTTACAGAAAGTTGCCATAGCAACGCAACCAGATAACCAAACAGCACGTTGATGTCAAGCATTCACTTCGAGTAGATTTCCGAATAGAAAATACGACTATTTCGTTGCAATTTAATCTCTATGCCCATTGCCCGTTCCATTCATGGCCGTACCAAAAATATGAAATGGCGTCTAGGTGCAATACAGATAAAATTGAGATAATATCTACACAGCGAAAGATTTAAAAACCTATAAATATAAAATAAAATCTCCCGATGACAATTTGATCGGTGGCGAATTACAATGGAGTCTAGCCAAGTATGTAGTAGATTTATGATGCAAAAGTATGTGCGTGTATATACAAGCGTATTCTCGCGTCCCTCACTCTTGCACTAAAGAAAGAAAGAAAGAAAAACAGTTTATTCACGCGAAGATGACGCGGGTTGTTGTAAGTTCGTCACAAAAATAATTCCACACGAAAAAAGTTTTGATCCTGTTCTCCTAGTACTTTCTGTTCAGATTCCACATTGTCCACGTTTTCGGTAGTTTTATGCTGGATTTTATTATTTAATTGTTCTGCTATCCGTGCGGAAAAAGAAATGGGCCAATTTACAATAATCAAAAATAAAAAAAACAAAAGCCTTTGGCTAATTTATACATAACTTTTTTCTTGTGAATTATTTTTGTGACTAACTTACAACAACCCGATGACGCTCGTAACATTAAAAAAAATACACAAAAGCAAAATAAAAACAAGTTAGTATTAAATCCAAAGAATTAAAAACATATAAGAAATATGACATACTCATACTTAGTATTTTATAGTCTGATAACTGTCAGCAAACAATTGAAGGGGCCACTAAGGGCCGATGCCTGCCGGGGCTGCGGGTTGTTCGAAAGAGATACCGCGCCCCCGGAACGCAAAGGGCACAAGAAGGAACATAGAAGACTGCAAACCGATGCCACCAGGACCTACCACAACACAACCTCTTAAAACAATATTATTTTAATATTACTTTACCTTTCGCACTGTTGAATTTTTAACGCTCGGATCAGCGCTGAGAGTTGAAAATGCAACAACAGAAATTACATAGTAGTATTAAAATAATATTGTTTTATGAGATGGCGGTGGGCTCCCAGGAATCTCAGTGCTAAGTGTGAGTTTTTTCGCAACAAAGGTTATAGCGCTATCTGGTGGTAACTAGGAAAACCTTATTTCCCTTACAATATATCTATAGGTACTAACGCGCTAATCGAACGTCAGTGAAAAAACTTACACTTAGCACTCAGGCGTAGGGCCAAAGTTTATGTGCTTTTCGAGACACGAGAATTTTATACCACCAACTTTTAAACTACTAAGAAATTCCTTTAGCACTTTGCCCGACTTGGGAATCTTTAGAAATCGCTCTTGCGACCACGGAACAGTAACATTTACAGATATTCTAATTAAATTCCAAATAAGGTAGTCCCATTTTCATTCCCAGATTGGTACGGAGATTGTAATTTAATTGTTTCGCCAAGGAGTTTTTATTAAAACTTTGAAGGCTTAAAGAATTTAGAAGAGCAATTGTTTAAAGATGATGGTACTATTCATAGTAACGTTAATAGAATTTCCTAAGAACGTTATTATTCACAGGTATTTTTAGCATTGAACAACAAAACTTTAGAGTGTCTCGTATTAAAGATGTTAGTTCGGATTATTTATTTATTTAGGTAACCATCGGTGATACATCACTACAAAGTCCCGCCTTCATCTATAAAACTACGCAACAGATTTTAATGCGGTTTTCATCAATAGATAGAGATATTTAAGGGGAATGTTTATACGTATGTACATTGCATTCGTGCGAAGCCGGGGCGAGTCGTTAGTATAATACATACATAGCATCATGCCTGTAATCCCCGAAGGGTTACGCAGAGGTGTACCCATTAGCACACCCACATTTCGCCAGTCATGTTTTTAGTCCCATGTAATAGGGGGCGAGCCTATTGTCATCAACCGGGCACAAATCCAGACTTCAAGGTTGCTTCTGAGAAATTCCTGATGGGAAAACCCAATAACACTTTGCCCGACCTGGGAATCGAACCCAAGACCATCATGCACAGCAGTCGCGCTTGCGACCACTAGACCAACGAGGCAGTCGTTAGTATAATATATTTTATAATAGTGCATTACAGTATCGTATGGTTAAATTCGTTCAAGTATAAAACATAGGAACGGACTACTAACAAAATTAAAAAGGTTAATTATGATGTCGTATCTTCAATCTTTAGTAAGTTGTTTTTTTCTTTTCAATATTCTCTGGATGTGATGACCAACAGGAGCGGAGCAGTAAACCAAAGACGTCACTTTAAACGGGTAAAAGAACCACGTGTATGACGTCACAATGAGCAGCTATGTAGTCTAGAATATGAAGCGATAATTTTACAGTACAATTTAAATTAAGCTCATTTCAGACTATGCTATACTATTCTGCTATATACTACAATATTAAAAGAAGTATAGTACATACATAATATATAGTACAGCGAAGTGTGAACGTATCCGTAATAATGTATGGTGCGTGATATTGTTGTGCTATGAGCTGTATTCTATAGGTATGCTATTATATAATATTACTAGCTTTTGCCCGCGACTTCGTCCGCGTAAATTTCGGTTATCGCAGACACAGACGAAGTCGCGGAAAAAATTACCCATGTCCAGTCATTTCAATTATTTAGTTAAAATCATGATTCGAAACGACACGTGGCGCCATCTATGATCATGAGAACGTTATTGTGATTTTCCTCGGAAACAGTACAATTTTTGGGTTTAAAGGTACCCTATGTTCGTTCCTGTATACGTGGCAACGTATATGCAAAATTTCAGGATGATCGGTTCAGTGGCTTAGGCGTAAAATGGTAACAAACAAACAAACTTACTTTCGCATTTATAACATTAGTTAGGAAGTTAGGATAGCGTAGTCTAAACGCAGCTTTAATCGTTACACAAACAGTAAAATCGCAAGCAGATTCATCTTTCAAAAGTTTAACAAAATTTATAGACTTGTAGGTATTCAAATTGTTTCATAGCTGTCTATAATTTCTGACGCACAAAAGAAAATTCCTGAAAGCCCTTTGTCTTATTATTCAAACATTCATTCAAGGACCGACCTATTTGTATAAAGCATGGGTTTCCAAGTGGGGGGCGTGCCACCCAAGGGGGGGACAAAGACCAGCAAAAGGGGGCATGGAGCTCCAGTGTAGTTAAGGATCTTTGCAGATCACAAGCGTTTACGCCGTCCCTACGGCAATTCATACAAACTTAGGTTTATGAGTAAAACACTTTTGCAATAAAAAACTTTGCTGATTCAAAACTAAAATTATATTAGCTGGGCAGGGGGGCGCGGATATTATTATGTTTTCTTTGTAGAAAGGGGGCGCTTCATAAATAAGTAGGGAACCCTTGGTTTATATAATTTTAGCTTAGGTAAGTACACTCGGGCTATATTACAATTTAGTATTATATATTAATAGAAGCATTATATTATAGCCCCGCAATTGTTGTGTAGGTTAAGTCTAAAGAAAATATTTTTTGTTAGAGGGTTTATATATTTGGGTTTAATGATTAGTTAACCGGAGGTAAAAATACACATCACAAAATAAACAACATTGAATAAAAAATATAAACAACTTTTTTGCATGGCAATATAAACTGAAAAATCACTGCAACACAATGTAATGTATGAAAATTATATTGTGCTTATGGGTGCAGACAATAGCACAGAAATAGTTTTATTTATTTATTTATAACCTTAACAACTATCATTAAAACTATCATTGAATTTTTAAAAAATGCGTTTGTAATCGTCTTTTTCATTTCTTTCAATCATTCGTTTTTTTTAATTAAGTTTTAATATAGAATTCTGAGAACAAAAAAAAATCGCAAAACAAAAAGGTATCAAACTACTTTTTTAAAACAAGTACATTGTCACAGATGTCTACAAAATTCACGTAGGTAAACGACTATGGAAATGCTGTATCTATCTTTCCGCACGGACAAAAGGTATTATTGGTATCGTTAAAAGATATCGTTGAGTCAGACGGTTGGAATATCTCACCTTCATATCGCTAACGCCTTTACAATTGCTACACATTTGCAGAACATCATTTCAGTCATGATTTTACTTTTGCTACCTCAGATGTACAGTCACGAGCAAAAACATGTATCTATACACGTAAAAAAATTGAAAAGCGATTTTCTTGCGGAATAATGGCTGCAAACTGATATGAGACCTATTTCATAGTAGTATTGAATTGAAAATACTATATTCCTAAAATCATGACATTTCAATCAATATATATTCGACGAAAATTGCTTCATAATGTTGTTAAGCGTATACTTGTTTTTACTCGTGACTGTACTATAGCTTCTGGAAATGTTAAGATTTTTTATTTAAAAATAGTGGAGCGAATCTTAGTTTTTCAATATTGCTTTGAATGAAAATCGAAGGGAAGTATTGTAGTACAATACACGTCACGAAAGATTAGACGAGGAATAGTTTTAGCAGCGTATAATGACTTTTATGGGCATTTTTTTACATTATTGTTATTTTTGCAAGGATCTTTGAAAGAAAGAAAGAAAGAAAGAAAATATGTTTATTGACACAGACTATGGGCACACAAAAATAAAAATAAAAAGGCAATAAAAAGAATAGAAAGTAAGAAATTGTGTGCCCCACAGCTGCGCCAAACAGGCCCAGTTCAGCATAAAATGCCAGACACTTGTGCCTGACGCTGGTTTTCAACTGGGCCTTTGTGTGTGACGTAATTACTCTCTCTCTTATTTTTTTTAAACAAAATATAGCCTATATGTGTTCGCTGATAATGTAGCTTTCTATTAGTAAAAAAAAAAAATAGTACTTTTCGAGCTTATCTATAACAAACATACAAACAATCAAATTTTTCCTCTTTATAATATTAGTTTAGAAGTTTAGACATAGATAAATTTTACTTTTTTTTCTTAAATATGTGTGAACATTGTCGAGAAATATTTTCGCCTGCATACAAAATAACTTGTTCAAGTGTACCTAACTTCGTCCTGTGTACCCAGGGAAATCAGCGTCGATACTAACCTGGCTGGTTAGGTAATCTTTTTATAGCGATAGTGTAGGTACACTATCGCTAAAATATTTTATAGAGAGGTGTCTGTACGCGACATTATATTTTGAAAGGAAAATATTTAACAAAATATTCATACGTATTTTTCATATCAACACTAAGAATACCTATCTTATAGCCTGCTGGTGCCGATAATTTGAGTTTTTTAGTACGGGAATTAAGATTTTGACTAGACTTTGATTTTGATTTAGGTAATGAATCTCGATGAGTCCCGAACAAACGATTCAACTGTCTTGGATATCGAAACGAAACTAGATAATCAGAAAAAAAAATAAAGGAGAGTAAGAAAAACATAATTTATACTTCATAAGGCACATTCTACTAACTTAAGGAACGATCGTAATATAATATCAATAATCTCTCTGAACACATAACATAACATCACGTCTATAACTTCTGCCTCGTTGGTCCAGTGGTAACAAAGCGCGACCGCTGAGCATAAAGTCTTGGGTTCGATTTCAAGGTCGGGCAGTGTTATTGGATTTTTCCATCAGCAATTTCTCAGTAGCAGCTTCGGAGTCTGGATTTGTGCCCGGTTGATGGCAATAGCCTCGCTCCATAATACATGGGACTTAAACATAACTAGCGAAATGTGAGTATAGGTACCTTTTACACCGCTGCCTAACCCTTCAGGGATTACAGGCGTGATGTTATAAGTTAAGATCTTAGCTTTAAAAATGAATCAAACTTTAATACTTATGAAAAATTGCATTTTCTTGGTCTTCAACCACAGTTCGTACTAGTTATTTCATTTGTAAGACTGAGTTCAATCTCTAAGAACTTTATCTCAGTCTGCTACAAGTTCTAGATCAGTGAAGTTAGTCGAAGTATCTCCGGTATTGCATTTAACTTTTGTTACAATCACAAACTTAATACTTACTCAGATTGTGTAGGTTGGTACTGAAGGTTTATTGGAACACAATCCTTTGTTTGTTTTTGTTTATTCTCTGCCTGTGTTTCTATTTCCGATCGCATTCGACCCTAATCTCTCAGTAAGAGTAAACAGTCTTCTTCTGGGTAAGCTCACTCCATCGTAGACTTTGTCTTTGTCACCTCTGACCTAGACTAGAATCAAGAGTAAAATGACAGACCAATTGTGGCTGACGCTGGGTTTTAACTGGATCTTTGCGTGTTACACTTTTTCTTTTTCTACTACGACTCTTAACGGCTAAAACCACCGCAGTGTTCCACCTCTGCCTTTGGCAAGAGGGATTCGCATAAGCATTCACCTCTCCCCCGGCAGGCGTGACAGACGTGTTATCCTACGGTTTCATTAGACTCCCATGGGATGCAGCGTGGTATTATATAGTAGCTATTGTTAATGAATCTGGCGATCGTATTTTTTTTGTTAGCCGTTATTGTCCCACTCCTGGGCAAAGGCCTCCCCTTCCACTTTCTTCAGTGTCGTGCCTCTTCTCGCCAGTTCCTGAGGAAGCCATCCAAGGCGTCCCGCCATCTCCTCCTAGGTCTGCCACGACCCCGTTTTACCGTGTCAGGGCTCCACTCTTGTGATATGCGGGCCCATCGCTTAGTGTGTTTCAACAAACAAAAATACTCTTCAACTTTATTATAATCTTTCCACCTCCCACGTCATAGATATTTATCTTCTTAACCTTAATGCTTTTGCTGCAATGAACGACGGAGACCAATATAAGGGCGGGTATCCACTATGTTTGCGCACCAACTGGGCTCAGTGTATCAGCTTTGTGTTTTATTAAAAACCGAATAAATAAAAGGAATATAAAAAATAGAAGGATTAGGTTATTTATCTATTTATTTATTCATTTATAAAATTATACTTTCTATAGACTGTACACTTTAATTTATTAAATACCATTAGAAAGCCTAGTTATTTATCAGGTGATCGCCCAGCTAGATTAGCAAGATGACGTAGCCATACGAATATTATAAATCCGAAAGTAACTATCTCTCTGTCTGTTACTCTTTCACGACTAAAAATATAATGAAATTAAAAAAATAAAATAGTTTTATTGTGTCTCAAAATTATTACAATACATGTAAACCACTAAACTATTTTGATTAAATTTAGTACGGGGTAAGTTTGAACCCCAAGAAATGACATAGGCTACTTTTTATTTCCCGACTTCGTCTGCTTTTGCGATAAATGACATCCACGTGGATGAAGTCGCAAGCAAAAGAAAGCTAGTATCTAAATAAAAGTAGGTGCGCGAAATACAGTTGGTGCACAAACCTAGTGGATATCAAGCTTAACGTAGAACTGTATCAAAGTGATTCCGATCTATGCGGGTATTATTGACCTACACCGTCTAGCGTAGTGGTGTACCAAGTTGCATAATAGTCCCGATGTCGTTAAAAAGTTGTACTGAATTTTTCCATAGAGAAA
Organism: Hoplodrina ambigua; assembly: GCA_949774945.1. Lineage (NCBI taxonomy): Eukaryota > Metazoa > Arthropoda > Insecta > Lepidoptera > Noctuidae > Hoplodrina > Hoplodrina ambigua. The sequence continues at coordinate 9,752,342 of OX458980.1, read as the reverse complement.
TTCTTTGAAGTTTGTACGGGTACCTACCCGGCTAATGGTAATAGACTGACCCTTTATTACATCATGAATACAAGGTGTGATGTCTTATTTAAATAACATCACGCCTGTAATCCCCAAAGGGTTAGGTAGAGATGTACCACAGTAGTACACCCAGGTTTCGCCAGTTATGTTTGTGTTCCATGTAATAGGAGGCGAGCCTATTGCCATCATTCGGGCATAAATCCAGACTCCGAGGCTGCTACTGAAAAATGGAAATACCTCTTGATCATCAGCCGTGCTTTAAAACCACTAGACCAACGGTTTTAAAATGAAGTGTAAATACTTATTTACAGAGATTTTAATCTCAAACACTTTGACTGCCTCTTTGGTCTCGTGGTCGCAAGCGAGACAGCTGAGAATCTTGGGTTCGAACACCCAGGTCAAGCATAAAAAAAATTATAGGGTTTTTCCATTAGGAATTTCTCAATAGCAGCCCGGAGTATGAAAGTTAGTGTAACACTCCCGTGCTTCGGAAAGCACGTAAAGCCGGCCAGCGTCTTATCTCTCCCCGGTCGTGTCAGATTGATGTCTATAATATCTCCTACGTAGTTGGCTAGTTTCCATTGAGATTGGCCGTCGTGATTAAAATCGGTCTGGGGAATATAATTATTACTAGCTTTTGTCCGCGACTTCGTCTGCGTAAATGTCGGTTACTGACGAACTAATAATATTGTTTCTCCATACATACTTTGGATCCCCGTTACATCTCCTTTGGAGCTGAAATATATGTACTTTACGATATCTCATACCTACTAAATATAGGTACATAAAAAAAATCACATACATCACGCCCGTAATCCCCGAAAGGTTAGGTACCAGAGGTGTACGCATTAGTACACCCACATTTCGCCAGTTATGTTTTTAGTCCCATGTAAAAGGGGGCGAGCCTATTGCCATCAACCGGGCACAAATCCAGACTCTGAGGCTGCTACTGAGAAATTCCTGATGGAAAAACCCAATAACACTTTGCCCGACCTGGGAATCGAACCCATGACCTCATGCACAGGAGTCGTGCTTGCGACCACTAGACCAACGAGGCAGTCATAAAAATCAGTCGAGCCGTTTCGGAGGACTGCGACTACAAACACCGTGACATATTTTTTTTATAGAATAATCGCAGAAATTCTCAAAAAGTCTCAATTAACATAAACTTGTTTGAAAAGTCAACACTGATATTTTCCAAAAAGGGTAGTAGTACTAGGTACTTAGGCACCTACCTAAGTACCTACTTATTTTTAGTCTAAACAATTTCTAGAAGGTCAGAACTACGAAACACGTAGGTACCTAACAAAATAATGTAAGAAATAGCCTTCTATAAAATGCTCTAAAAAGTAATAGTGTTTTTTTACGTGTGCCTTTACGCCCAACGACTAGTCATTTATTCAAATATGGAACTAAAGCGGGCAACATTACAGCTTTACAGTCATCTCAGTGAAAAAAGCTGAAGATTTGTTAGAAAATTTCGCTTGATGGAAAGTGCAAAGTTTTTAGAAATATTTCGTTCGTTTTACCAACCTTTTTTAATCGGGGGTCTCAAGGTAAGACACAGCAAATAATTTGCCATTTAAAATAGGACTTTAAATCATTTGCGTTAAAATATTTTTTAGAATGATAAGAAAAAAAGATGACGGCTCGCGGGCGGCGTGTAGTGTGTGTATTTTTGTTAGCCTATAATTTTTCCCTAAAGTCGTGCGCAAAAGCTATGTCATTAATCATGAAACTCAATGCTCGTTAGATACGACAAGCAAAGTAATCACAAACTTTACTTAGGTACTCGTAAAAAATATTAGTACCGAGGTTTTCACATTTATAAGAAAACTAACACTAAAACTAACCCGCGACTTCGCCTGTATGGTTATCTTCACACACATTAATTACTTCTTTTCATTACGTCTTTGGTTACTGATGAATCTAGCTATCATATACAATTTCTTTTTCAGTTCGACTGTTAGTTCAAGAGATTAGCACATTTAAACAAACAAACAAAAAGCTTTTCAGATTTACTAGATTAAGTATATAAGATTAATCATGAAACCCAATGCTCGTTAGGTCCAAGCAATAAATCCATAAGCAAGTAATCACAAACTCCACTTAGGTACACGTAAAAAAATATTGTAACATTTTCCCATTTATGGGAGAATTGGCAAGATAATACACGAACAAGACGTATGGCGATGGCGGGTTAAAGAGAAAATGGGGTGAAAGATGAAGATAAATCGTCTAATCTACTTACAATTCATTGAGTTCCAATTACTGACACTTCATTTAATTCGCTTCGAACAAGACTGGTCCTTTGAGACGAATAAATCGACACTTTTCTTGCTTCGGTAAAATACGGGAATAAAGGATAATTTGTATTCGACTACTGCTAAGGCAAGACGAGGGTTAACTATTTTAGTAAATAAATAGGTAGACATAACACCACGCTTTAAATCCCCGAAGGGTTAGGCAGAGGTGTACCCATAAGTACACTCACATTTCGCTAGTTTTGTTTAAGTCCCATGTAATAGGGGGCAAGCCTATTGCCATCATACTGGCACAAATCCAGACATCGAGGTTACTTAGAAAATCCTTTAGATTGCGTTGACTTAGAAGTTTAATTTTTTCACTGCTCCAAGAAGCAGCAGACCAGTGTATTTTATATTAATTCAGCTTGATACCTTCAGACATTCTTGAGAAAAAGGTTTTTGACAGACGGACAACAAAGGGTTCCGTTTTTCCCGACAGAGATTCGGAACCCTAAAAACAAACGCGAATCTCATAGGCTTGACTGACATAGTAACAACAGTAATAACATGTCTGCCGCTGTCATTGCATACAGCGTGTATTCAATAAGCCCTGTTTTTGTCGCCTTTGCTTCGTAATGAAAAGTAATAAAATTGACAAGCAAAAGGTTGAAAGGTCTGTTGAAATATTGTTTACTGTAGCTGTAAAACAATAATAAATGACTTGAATTTTGGGCTAGAAAATCTACTTCTTTTTTGTTTGTGTCTTTGTTTTTTTTTAATGTAGGTCTTTCTGCCCCATGAAGAGTGAAATGATACCGATTTATGTAATTAGGATGTATATGGTATAATTTTTGAATGACTTATTTTTTTGACTGCCTCGTTGGTCTAGTGGTCGCAAGCGCGACTGCAGTGCATGAGGTCTTGGGTTCGATTCCCAGGTCGGGCAAAGTGTTATTGGGTTTTTCCATCAGGAATTTCTCAGTAGCAGCCTCGGAGTCTGGATTTGTGCCCGGTTGATGGCAATAGGCTCGCCCCCTATTACATGGGACTAAAACATAACTGGCGAAATGTGGGTGTACTAATGGGTACACTTCTACCTAACCCTTCGGGGATTACAGGCGTGATGTTTATGTTATGTATGTTATGTTATTTTTTTATTCAATCTACATTTTTTTTAAATAATTATCTATTTATCTAAATAATCTTACTGCAGTTATAAATATGAAAGATGGAATGGATGTTTGTTATCTTTCCAAATCATACTAGAACGGCTGAACAGATCTGAATGATATCTGGAGTCTAGAATAGCACATAAGCTAGTATTTATCCCGTAAAAATGTACGATTCCCGTGGGATAATATATCAACTTTGATAAGTTGTAAGACGCGGGGCGAAGCTTGTATAGTATATTGTATATGTAATTGTCTCCCAAGAGAGTTGCCCGGTGATCTGTAACACAGGTTTAACCTAATTCAGGCACCAGTCTCCATTTAAGTTGTAATTTACTGTAAAATAATGTTAAAGACGGCTCCAGAGTACTTCTAGTCTTAATAATATTGTAAAACATTGATTTTAAAAGAGCACGTATGGAGTTTCTTGCCCATTCTTCTCCATAAGGTAGTTTTGCCTTTTGGAAGGGCCAACTACTCAACTAGATTCAATTCTATTTTTATTTGTGTATAGTGCTTGATAAGGCCTAATGGAAATAAACTATTTGACCTTGACTTTGACCTGTGTGCCGCGCTTTAAAATCTAAGGTTAGGTTAAACCTTATAGTCATCATCATATCAGCCTATAGCCGTCCATTGCTGAACGTAGGCCTCCCCAAAGAGCGCCAACCATCCCGGTCTTGGGCAGTCCGCATCCATCCGCTGCCCGCCACCTTCTTTAAATCGTCGGTCCGCCGTGCAGCAGGGTGTCCCACACTACGTTTGCCTAAAAGTGGTCTCCACACAACCAAAAACGTCAACGTTTTAATAGGTACTTTTTATTATAGGTATTCAAAATAAAGCAAGGTTTTTCAACTACTCAAAGCCCTTCTAAGGTGACTAAGAAATGTCAAGAGTTCAAAGTGCCTGAGTGGGCACTCGTGCATCATAGTAAGAGAGATAAGTAGACAATTCAAGTATTTGATTCATGATTTATAGTAGTTACGTACGGACAGCGTCAGTAACTATTAACTCCATCTTTTATAAGGTCTTCTGAAAGCCTGGACCGATTTGGTTGGTTGTTTTTTTCTTGTATTCGCAATTTCACGGTCAAGGTTTGGGTAAAAGGATTTTTTTAGAAAATCCACCGGTAATGTCGGAATGTTGCACAAGTGCGAAGTCGGGGCGGTTCACTAATACATAATAAAAGCAATGCAAAATAAATTGAAAATAGCCTGGGCAGAAATTAGCACTACTATGGAGTGTTGCCTAGGAAATCATAGAAATTGCATAATATAACATCACGCTTGTAATTTCCGAAGGGTTAGGCAGAGGTGTACCTACCTATTAGTACACCCACATTACGCCAGTTCGTACGGGTACCTACTCGGCTAATGGTAATAGACTGACCATTTACTACATCATGAAGACAAGGTGTGATGTCTTATTTAAATAACATCACGCCTGTAATCTCCGAAGGGTTAGGCAGAGGTGTACCCCAGTAGTACACACAGATTTCGCCAGTTATGTTTAAGTCCCATGTCCCATGTAATAGGGGCCGAGCCTATTGCCATCAACCTGGCACAAATCCAAACCCTGCGCCTGCTACTGAAAAATTCTTGGGGGCCTACCCCCATCTCAAACAATATTATTGTAATATTACTTTGCCTTCCGTACTGTTGGATTTTTAACGCTCGGCTCAGCGCCGAGAGTTCAAAATCCAATAACAGAAATTATAAAGTAATATTAAAATACATTTTTTAAGAGATGGCGGTAGGCTTCCTGCTCATAGAAATTGTTCAACGAAAAAATATTTTAAATATCTCAATATGTCGCTGTGATAATATCATACCTGTGTGAAGAGGTCTTTACAGAACAACATCCTTCAAACAAAAGCGCTTTTACTTTGAGATTAAAAACTTCAACAATGTAGTTTAATATATCAAATTAGGGAAGTTTTTTCGTTTAATTTTGTTTTTTTGTAAACCATCACAAAGATTTTGTTACAAGTTGTTGTTACATACCTTTTCATATTAATTACAAAACTTTTTTAATACGGCTTAAGTGTGGCCGGTAATTTTTATTATAACGAAATTTAACCACAGACAAAAAAAAACTTTGATACTGTAGAGACTCTGGCTGGTTGAGCTATATAGAACCTTATTTTGAAAGTTATTCTTATGACATAAAAAAAATGTTTAAAGGAAAGAATTAAATAAATTAATAATTATCAGACAAGAATGTTTAAACATTATTACAAAAATGCCCTCTATTACCTACATGGGACTTAAAAATAACTGGCGAAATGTGGGTGTACTAATAGGTACACTTAAGGCTTAGCTTACACAGGTAACCTTTCAGGGATCATAGATTATATAACATAACATAACATAACATTACGCCTGTAATCCCCGAAGGGTTAGGCATAGGTGTACCCATTAGTACACCCACATTTCGCCAGTTATGTTTTTAGACCCATGTAACAGGGGGTGAGCCTATTGCCATCAACCGGGCACAAATCCAGACTCCGAGGCTGCTACTGAGAAATTCCTGATGGAAAAACCCAATAACACTTTGCCGACCTGGGAATCGAACCCAAGACCTCATGCACAGCAGTCGCGCTTGCGACCACTAGACCAACGAGGCAGTCATAGATTATATAATGTTATACAAAAAGGTTTGTCTGTCCTTTTGTTGCAACTTATCTCTTATGCGACTGGACCGAGTTTAACAGGACTTTCACTGGCTGTTCTGTCTGTTACTCTTTCACGACTAAACCACTGAACTGATTTTGATGAAATTTGGTACAGGGTAAGTTTGAAGCCCAATAAAGGATAGGCTACTTTTGATTTCGTTAGCATCCGCGATAACCGACATTTACGCGGACGAAGTCGCGTCCAAAACCTAGTACCTATAACATACAGCCTTCAACGTTATCACATTCAACAATTAGAGGGTAATGGAAACTAATAATTACGAAGGAAATTAGTCAATTAGCTATTCCCTGTGTGAATATGAGAGCATAATACTCGTAATATGTTTCATCATAGATAATATTATGTTTAAAATTTAAACCTTATTGTTCTAATAATAAGGTGTAAATTTTGAACATCATCAAATAACTATGGGATGGAAAAATGAAATATCACATACTCATTAAAATATTCTGACCATCTAACCAAGCAAGAAAAAATCTGCCTAGCCTTTCCCTAACTATGTTGGAATCGACTCCTAGTATAATCGAATGCAGCTGAATATCAGTATTTTACATGGAGCGACTGCCTATCTGACCTCCACAATCCAATAAATTGGTAATACGATACCCCTTGGTAAGACTAGTTTCCTGACTTTCGTGCTTTTGGCGACCCGTAACGACTGTCAAAGATCTACGTATGACAGCTTACCGGCTTAACGTGCTTTCCGAGTCATGTCTATGATAAACTTTAGAAAGTACACGCATATGAATTAAACAAAAGTCACATTGGCCCGGATCCGAACCCACAACCTCAAGCTTGAGAGGCGGGCGCCTCAACCACTGGGTAATCTCAACATAACATAACATAACATCACGCCTGTAATCCCCAAAGAGTTAGGCAGAGATGTACCCATTAGTACACCCACATTTCGCCAGTTATGTTTTTAGTCCCATGTCATAGGGGGCGAGCCTATTGCCATCAACCGGGCACAAATCCAGACTCCGAGGCTGTTACTGAGAAATTCCTAATGGAAAAACCCAATAACACTTTGCCCGACCTGGGAATCGAACCCAAGACCTCATGCATAGCAGTCGCGCTTGCAACCACTAGACTAACGAGGCAGTCAACACTTATAAATATTTCTAAACTAGCTGACCCGGCGAACTTCGTATCGCCTAACAGTTCAAATTGACTTTTAAGTATTATCACAAATCTTTTGTATGGGAGTATAGAAAATTGTTGTTTTTAGACTTTTTCAGGAAATTTAATTGTTTTTTTTTTTTTTTGAATTTTTCTCTCCGTAAGAACCATTCTCGTACTTGAAGGAATATTTTAAAAAAAGAATTAGGGAAATCGGTCCAACCGTTCTCGAATTTTGCGTTTACACATTCAGCGACTCATTTTTATATTATAGATAAACAAAATTAGTGCCACTAATTAAGAAACAAAAGTTTACTGACGAGCTTACAAAACAATTTATGAACTTACTCAGTTGCTTGCACTCATTAACTCACAAACAAAATTAAATAATAGTGAACAAACATAATTAATATAATTATCTACATAAATATTATGTAACTATAAAACTGACTGGCAAACCGCATTTACTTTTACTAAAACAAAGAACTTTCAACCGTATTACCGTGGAGTAAAATTCAAAATTCAAAATTTTTAATGAAGTTATTATTGTCGCTAAATAGTTTTTCCTTAACGGAGTCACAACAGGAATATTAAAGCTCAGTATTTAGTTAATATGCTCTGATTTACACGTTTTGTAACAAAATGGAGTTTAATTATTTTATATTTATTGTAATAAGTGTTTTTACTAGTGGTAGTGCTAAGGCTTTTACTATTATTTCTAATAGTACGAATATGGATGTTGCAAAAAGTAAGTACTGTGATATTTTTTATGGAAAAGGAATTTTGTTGATACTGTTTTTCAATATAGGTAAACGCCCTTTGAAGTTTGACCGTCCCTGTCATTTGTTAGTGTAACCAGACACAAAGCTGTGTACTTTAATATCCTTTGCTTTAAGCAAAGCATTAAAAAAAATGGAACAGCTGGTATCTTCAGCTAGCGTCAATTCATAAGAAAATTCAAATTCCATGGAGTCATACTATGGCATCATAAGTATTAAAATAGGTACTTACTTAACACATTAGAAAAGAAACAACAGCACTGATTTCAATTTGCCATTCGGTTAAAATACCTATTTAAATTACCTCACAGTTAGTCCCTTTTCCTTATAACGTCACAATTTAACTCATGACAAAGGAATTCAACTGCAATTGAAATTGTTTGATAAAACCTACCTACCATTATATCTGAATAAAGTTTTTTTTTCTAAATTTCAGGTTTAACTCGTGACAAACGTAATATGGACAGTACTAAATTACACAATGTTGTCCAGTTGCCGACCTACTCAGTCTATCTTATTGGATTTACAATATTGTTCCTGGTCATAGCCGTAATTGCTCTATCAGTGGCATTGTACTTAGCTTTGAAGAAGAAAACAATATTTGGATTGAATGCCAATAATAAAGAGTATATCAGGCAGGAGTCGACAGGAGTAACACCACTGTACAATACCCATTATAATAAAGAGAACCAAAACAATGGAAGCACACTGACTATGAACAGCGGTGTCATAGAAATAAGTGAACCTAGAGTTAGTGACCCAATTACACCAACTCGTCTTGAAGATTCCAAAATCATCTTTGCGAAGAAACCTCTCAGGCCCATACTACCAGTAATGCAACGAGGACAAATGGACGCAATATGTAAAGAAGTACTAAGAAAGGTGCAAAAATCTGATTCTGCAAGTTTCAGGGACCTGAATGACCTCTTAAAGTTTGAGAAAAAGGAAGACAATTTTGGTACGAAAGAAGAGACATTAAAAGAAAATAAAAACGAAGAAAAGGCTGAATTGGAGATTAAACCATCAATGTTCAAACTAAACAAAAAGACAGAAGTAAAAACTGAAGCTCCAAACGAAAATAAAACGGAAATCAAAGACGAAACAAAACATGAAACTAAAAATGAAACAAAAGAAAACGAAAATAAAATAAAACCTGATGAAAACAAAGATGTACGAATTGAAGTAAATAATGTGGAAGGTGACAAAACCGACGGTGACAGTGATGAGACGGAATATGATACAGTTCCTACTCCAATCACATTTAGGCATTCACACCCCGAGGCTGACCAAACCTTATATGATACAGTCCCAAGTCCAACGAAATACAGGCATTCTGGCCCCGAACCTGACCACAGTGACCAAACTGAATATGACATAGTACCTCGTCCAAAGTCGTTTAGGCTTCCAAGCCGGGGACCTGACCACAGTGATCAAACTGAATATGACATTGTGCCTAGACCAAAATCATTTAGGCTTCCTGGCCCCGACTCGACCTATGATGTGCTGGAAGATATTCCTCTTTACGACCTCCCGCCGCCTAATCGAAGTCGTGAAGAACCTGCAAGAAATGTGATACAGATGGACTCGGAATCTCATTACCTAATGCCGATTTCTTCAGATAACACAGACTCCTGTTATGTTAATGCTAAGAGACAGCCTTTTAATGCGCCATAGACGAAGTGTACTTACAGGTTAGGTAATCATTGATTAACTTTTAGGGGTATTTTTTGGGCACACCTTAAACGACTACCTAAAAAATCTTCATTTACTTACTTGGATTAACTCCGGAGGAGCAAAAGAAAAAACCGGCCAAGTGCGAGTTGAATTCGCAGACAAAGGGTGCTGTACCTACGACCGTACAATATTTATTGAACTAATACATTCAAAAAACACGTTTCTTGTATGGAGATACTCCTTATTTTTAATTTTTTTTAAATATTTTGTTATTATTTGTTGTTATAGCAGCAATAGTAGGTACTACGCACTCTGTTAAAATTTGATCTCTCTATCTATGTCGGTTCAGTTCATGAGATACAGCACGCTGATAAACAGGCGGATGAACAACGGAAGCTTTGTAATAGCCCCATTTGGCACCCTTTGGGCACCCTTTGAGTGGTAGTATATATTTTTTGTATAAAACGCTAAATAGGAATTTTTATTCGGGATTTTTAGATTTGATACTATCTCAATAGACCTAAGTAATGTAATTCAAAGTTTGACTGCATTAGTTATACTATATTGATAGACGCTAAATGGTAATCTGAGCTTCTCCCAGATGTAAACGTCCTTTTGTGCCTATTGGCCTAGTACTATTCTGTCTCCTGCTTGTTTAGTGAGAAGTGGAAATTATGTTTTTTCTTACTCCTCCACGGTTCTTTTCTGATTTCGTTACGAGATCCAAGACAGTTGAATCGTTTCTCTAGTACTCGTCGAGCTGCATTTCCTCGGCGCTTCTTTGGTGGTCGCCATGGTTGATTCTGGCTTTTAGGAGTTGCAATAGTGTAACGGGCTTGTGCCAATAAAAAAAAAGAGTTATATTGTTATCTATTGCATTAACGTTTATAAAAACTGCAATAAATTGTACATTTACCGGGAAACTTGCTAGTAATGTTGAATTTATCAGTTTAATGCCTTAAAAGGCAATTTTTGTGAGTCTTTAAATAACTCAACTCGTCCGCTTGGTGGAATTTGTAAATATTAAAATGTTTGTAATATAATTTTTAATCTAATTAAGTAGGTGGTTAAAGTAATAAAATTTAAGTAAACTAAAGCATTGTCGAAATGAATGTAAATAAAACAGTTTGGTTTTGCCAATGAATTCTGTTAAACTAATTAATAATGCAAAATTTTGACATATTATGGTTAAAATAGATTTTAAACAAATCGGTGTAAAGTATCTAAAATCATTACAATTACCTCAAAACAGAAAACAAATTGGCGTGGTTTGTATCGTTTTGACAAAAGTTACCACAATTATCGTTGTTATTTTTAATAAATTATGATTGCACTAAAAATGATTTTTATTTTTATTGTACTCAATCGTAAAGAATTTTATCTTGTACCTCAGTTAAAATTCTCGCAAATAAAAATCTTCGCAAGTATTTCTGAGAAAAAGGGTCTTGACAGACAATCAGACGTACAGACGGACGAACAGACGAGATTGAAAGAGCCCTAAACACCTCTGACTAACCTACAGCGAACATTTGGGTCATTGTATTGTATGTTATGTTATGGCGTCTTGGGTTTGATTTAAAATAAATAAATAAAATAAAATATCTTTATTTCAGACCCAATGTGTCCATAATGTGTCCATTTAAATGTGGCAAAAAGTGTTGTGTTGTTTGACTGCCTCGTTGGTCTAGTGGTCGCAAGCGCGACTGCTGTGCATGAGGTCTTGGGTTCGATTCCCAGGTCGGGCAAAGTGTTATTGGGTTTTTCCATCAGGAATTTCTCAGTAGCAGCCTCGGCGTCAGGATTTGTGCCCGGTTGATGCCAATAGGCTCGCCCCCTATTACATGGGACTAAAAACATAACTGGCGAAATGTGAGTGGACTAATGGGTACACCTCTGCCTAACCCTTCGGGGATTACAGGCGTGATGTTATGTTTATGTTTAAAAAGTGTTGTTGAGTTCCTCCATTACGAATTTCTCAGTAGCAGCCCGGAATTCAGAAGTTGGTGATGTTGTCATCCCCGTGCATCGGAAAGCACGTAAATCGTTGGTCTTGTGCCGGATCTCTTCCCGATCGTGTCCGATTGCCGGTTCCATCAGTCTATTTTGACAGTGACAGTGACGGTTGCGGGTCAACGTTTCTTTTTTTAGTTTTGTTCCTTCCAGTAGATATTGTAGTTCCGAAATAATGTTATTATTCATGTAAATAGGTACTTATAAACGTTGCTAACAATATTATTGTTTGTTTATCCTTGTTCTCCTCATTATAAATATGAAACTACGTGGAAAGTAATTATTTATGATATATTGACAATACCATTCTATTTTCAACCGACTTCAAAAAGGAGGAGGTTCTCAATTCGACGCGTATGTTTTTTTTTTGTATATTTGTTCTTCGATTACTCCGCCAATTATGAATCGATTTGGATGATTCTTTTTTTGTTTGAAAGAGTATAGTTCGGAATAGGTCCCATAGGAATATTGTCATGGTCTGATGATGAACTTAGGAGATATGGAACGGAACTCCTTATAAAATTACAGCAGAACCGCCGTAACAAGAAAAATTGCTTTGTTTATACGTGTAGTCGATGACTGACTGAAGTGGGGAGGGGGTACGTCAACCTCCCTCCTACCACTTTCCAAAACTAAATATATCGTGTGAGATATTGTTTGAAAGGGCTTTATGTTAGGATTTCAAACATTAACACACAAACACTAAAAAGTGAAAAATAAAAAGCTTTTTTACAAAAAAAGATAACCGCCTTCAAAAACTACAAAATAAAAAAAATAACTTTAGCTTGGAAGTCGGTGGCAATACCTACATAACAAGAAACAAAACCAAAGCCGCCGACTTTCAAGCTAAAGTTATTTTTTTTATTTTGTAGTTTTTGAAGGCGGTTATCTTTTTTTGTAAAAAAGCTTTTTGTTACGTAATTTCTATCTTGTAAAAATTAATTAACACAGTTAAAAAAATCTGTAGAAGATGAGCAACTTTAAACTCATTTGTTTTGCGTTGTCGGCTAAGAACAATGGAGTGGCTTTATTAATTAAAAAAGATACGGCGTACAACTTACAAGCAATCTTTTTTATCTTTTTAGTCGTAGTTTGTCAAGATTTTAAACCAGCGAGGCGAGAAGTGAATTAAATGGGCGAAATTTATTTGTGTAAAGAATAAATACTTTATTCAAGTAATATTGTAGTTCAATATTGTTTGAACAAATGTTTTTATTCATGTCTCGCGAATCTTCAGTGTGAGGGGTAGATGCCCGTGGATGTGCGAGGCGAGATTCGAAATATTTCTTTGTACGATATTACTGCATAAGTAGGGTAATTTATTTACTCTGCAAGATGCTCCAAATTGGTGTGTCCATAATTATAACAAATCCGAGCGAGCCATTGCGTAGTCCTGGTCGATGCGGTAGGTACATTTGTAATTTCATTTCTAGCCTCGCCTAGCCGGTATGAAACCATCTTTATTCTATTTTTAAATCTCGAAAGTGTTATCTAATTTCAATTTCATTAAAAACTAAAAGTTCTATTCGACTGACAGTCAAAATTCATTTCGGATTACGGATTAAATTCCGGAGTCGTGTTAAGAGGATTCCTCTTAAACTCTATTAAGTACTTTAAATTCCTTGTTGGGTAGGTACATCACGTTCGTCTCATCTTATTAGATTTACGAGTTTAATAACACATGAAGTCTCTCATGTCAATGTGAAATGAAATTATAAATTGGAAAAAATGCAAGGTTGAACTTTAGTTTTAATACGTTGCTTTAAAGCTAGGGATATGCCAAGAAACTTTAGAAAACTAACTTCTGTCCGCGGCTCCGTCTGCGCACAAAGTAACTTTTCGTACATTAAGTTGAACTGGTATCCCAAGGGAACACATTAACAGGATAGAAAATCCAGAAAATGGTCAATCTATGAGCCATTTTTCATCCAAATCTGTTCAACGATTTACGCGTGATAGAGTAACAAACATCCAAACATCTTCACAAACTTTCACACTTGTATTGTTGACGTATGTAGGTACATCCTTTCCGATCCATTTTTAAAATCATGTAAGTAGCTACATACCTATTTTTCCGAAAAGTATTTATACAAGGTACCTACATAGCAATCACGTGTAATACTGAATGAAAAAAAAAAGTTAGTATGGAGTTTCTTTCCCATTCTATTCCATACGAAACTATGTTTTCCAGATTATTCAATTTTTGACATGACGTGTGATGCTCTAAGCAAGCTGCGTTATCGTAAGAGCTGGTTCACATCTGAAGGAAGATACGTCGCTTAACGCAGAAACAGTCAAATAGATTATAAAATATCCAACCATACACACATAACTGATGTGCGTCGACCATACTAAAGACGATACTTTCGACGTATCTTCCCTCAGATGTGAACCGACCCTTAGTCTACCTAGATACCTAATTAATATAAATTACATCAGTTGTTGCCATTGTAAAATAAAATTCCAGTTAACTTTACGAATTCCGCTATTAAAACCAAGTTGTTTGATTTCTAACATTTTTGTTTGTTTATCCTCTATCTCTTTCACACTTTAGTGATGATTTAATACAAATGGGATATAGAATGGTGTGTGTTAGTTGATTTAAACCCACGGAAAAACTCAGTTAGAATAACAAATCACCAAACACGTGTCTAAATCGTTGAGAGATGAGACCCATAGATGAATTATACAAGTCTGAAGAATACCAACAAGCTAGTCGTAGTTCGTTAGTAACAATGGCAACATTTTTAACTACGTTGATGACAATAGGCTCGCCCCCAATTACATGAGACTTAAACATAACTGGCGAAATGTGGGTGTACTAATGGATACGCCTCTGCCTAACCCTTTAAGGATTACAGGCGTAATGTTATGTCCTAATGCAAGCCAAATCTGTCATTAATGACAGATTGACGTTAGGCGGCCAAGAGTCATATTGTAAAACAAGCTACTATAATTTAAAAATTAAAATACACGACTGCAAAAATTGCACATATTTATACTTTGTTTACTCGTCAGTTTTTTTTTACGACGTTTTTTGTTTACAGTTTTATATATTTTTTAAATCTACTTGTCAAATTCTAGACAATAATCAAACACACGACCAGATTCATAAAAAAAATAAATTGAGTCTGGTATTAATTTACGTCTTAAAGTGACGACACCGGTTTCTTTTACGATACCCCATACATCTAAATCGGTTCAGGCGTTTAAAAGTTATGGTGGAATAAAGAAACTCACATACATACATACATACATTAACTCTGAACACATAACACTCCTTTTTTTGGAGCAGTCGTGAAATTATGATGGTGCCGTTTTAAGTGAGGTACAACTCCCGTGTTTTTTAAGCATGGACTTTGGACTATTCTGTAATAGAGAATTTTTATATCGTCTGGCTTAACCAAGACACAATAACGATGCATTTTTGTAGATTCATATTCTGATGCACGTACAGTCAGCATAAGAGATAAGTTTATTTATTTTAAGCTCTCTTGAATGCAAAAAATTTACATTCATTATAATTGCTAACTAGAAACACGTCTCAAATATGACACGTCGTATTGTACTCCGTGTTCTATTGTTTCTCCCTCATCCCGGCTCATGAAAAAATAAACTCTATTTTTAAACCGTACGTAGGTAGGTGTACCTAGGTAAACTCGTGAGAATACGCTTTGTTTTCATTGAAAAAACTGTTGTGACGTACTTTTATGTCAATGTGATTCAGAATTGAAGCAGTTTCGCTTTGCTCGCTACAAAAATATTGACAGATGTTGGCGGTATTTCTGTGTTCTATTTTTAAGTAAACTTGTTTGTTGTGTGTGTATGTTCAACGCTTAAACGTCATGAATAGAATTTCGTATTAAGACTATAAGTTGACATTGACACGTACGCTGACAGTCAGGGAAAACTGCTGAGAGTGTTACCTGTCCTTTTCTATGCTACCTGTCTCTTTCACTCTCAGCAGAGCGCGGCAGTTTTCCTTGACTGTCAACGCACCTGTCAATGTCAACTTATAGCATTCATTTTGCCGCCAAAACACGCCAAATACCAACTACCAAATACTAATACTAATATATTATAAAGCTGAAGAGTTATTTTGTTTGTTTTTCGCTCATCTTTGGAATTACTTGTCGGATTGGAAAAAAATGCTTTAAATTAAAAAAATTACATGCACTTTTGAATAGCCAAGGAGACGGTTAGTTAAGAAGAAAATTAAAGCTGTGGTTGCTCGTTCCAAAACAAGAAATTCCGCGGACACTCTTTTCAAATAAGTTTTTACAAAATATTGGTTACATTATTCTTGTTGCTTCTCTGTGTAGAAACAATATAGGTGAATAGAAATATAATATTGACAGCTTGTAGAGAAATGCATTAAACTTGAAAAGAATATTATCTTTTATTTTTGACAGAACATTCTTATATTGTCCTTTGAACGGTGAACTCAGAAAATAGATATAGAACTCTCTGTGAATAAGAAAATGTCGCAGGAATTGATCATGTCAAGTTTGTTTCTTACTATTGAAAAGAAAAGATTTTTCGAAAGAAAATGTGTGTGTCACAGTGTATTTTTAGAAAGAAAATTATTTTATTCATGAGTAAAATCAGAAAGTGAGTGACTTGTAAAAGATTTTTTGGTCTAGTTGATTTTTCTTTGTGGATTTATGATATTATGTTTTATTGTTGATATTTGAAGGTTTATATTTTTATTTTACTATGTGAATAAAACTTTTTCTTGAGCCAAAGAATCTGCATTTATTACTAAAACTGCCTCATTGGCCTAGTGGTCGCAAAGCGCGACTACTGAGCATGAAGTCTTGGGTTCGATTCTCAGGTCGGGCAAAGTGTTATTGGGTTTTTTTATTTTTTCATCCATAATTTCTTAGTAGCAGCCTCGGAGTCTGGATTTGTCCCCGTTTGATGGCAATATGGTCGCCTTCTATTACATGGAACTTAAACATACTGGCAAAATGTCACCCTTTCTAATGGGTACACCTCTGCCTAACCCTTCAGGGATTACAGGCGTGATGTTATGATAGGTTAAAAGCAATGACAATAACACAGCAAGTTCACTCATATCCCGGACATCTATTCTCTACAGTGAACAAATACGAAAGACCAACCAGAAATCATTTTGCGAAAACTTTCTGCAAATGACAACACAAAGCGGTGTATGCTTTATAGAGAATTGAACCTACATATAACATATATAGGGTTAAGTATTGTACTCCCATCTTACATTCTCAAGCATCCTTGTCTCCATTTTCTTTGGGTCCAGGAATGCAGTTCAACTGAACGTTTCTGAAACTTTTGTATGGTGTTTTTGTTAGTCTGTGACTTGATGAATTGAATGATATGGATGGGCGCATTACGGTGGATGTTTGTAAACAGTAGGTGCCTTGAAGTCTCGATTTGTCCCGATTGATAGCAATAGACTCGCCCCTTATTTCATAGGACTTAGATAACTGGCGAAAGGTGGGTGTACAAATGGGTACACATCTGCCTGACCCTTCGAGGATTACAGGCGTCAATGTATGGTATTGTGTTATGTATGTTTCTAAACAGGACGTAATAAATAATATCACTAGCCCATTATTTTTCCACTTCAGGGCAAATGCCTCTTCTCATACACAGAAGGCACAAGCATTGATCACCACGCTTGTTAATTTTTCCTCACGATGTTTTCTTTCGCCGATGTCAGTGATGTCTAGGATGAACTTAGAAAGTACATCTGAATTGTAAAAGAAAGAGAGGTTTCAGTCGAAGCCCATTTGTATTGCACCGTACCGATCGTGTTGGATTGCCGTTCCATCGGACTATGAGAGTGATTGAAAAGGGAGTGCACCTGTGTGCGTACACACTGCAATTTCTCTAGCGTATTTGAATAGTCTCCATCAAATACCGGAGAATATTTTATTAAATGTAGTGTTCTTTATCAACCTAGTTCCATATACAGGTTCCCTTCATAATGGAACGAGCAACTAGCTTCAATTTTCGGACCAACTGACCGACTCCTTGACAATTCAAAAGTGCCTGTAAACGGTCTAATTGAAATAAATGTTTTTGACTTTGACTTTGACTTCATACTTTCACGGGCTTCGGTCAAATGAGAAAGGTTTGTCGTATTCCGGATATACATAACAATTTTTTATTTAGAAAATTTTACATACCATTTTATTTTTCAAAAATTGTAACATAACATAACATAACATCACGCCTGTAATCTCCGAAGGGTAAAGCAGAGGTGTACCCATTAGTACACCCGCATTTCGCCAGTTATGTTTTTAGTCCCATGTAATAGGGGGCGAGCCTATTGCCATCAACCGGGCACAAATCCAGACTCCGAGGCTGCTACTGAGAAATTCCTAATGGAAAAACAAATAACACTTTGCCCGACCTGGGAATCAAACCCAAGACCTCATGCACAGCAGTCGCGCTTGCGACCACTAGACCAACGAGGCAGTTCGAAAATTGTGTCTTTGAAAAATACCTAATGCCTAGAAAAAATTGAAACGTGATAAAAAATTCTTCCTGTATAAAGTACCTATAATATTCTCCTAATGATTTCTCACCCATATGTAATAACAAATAAGGTGCAAGTTCCTTTATCATAAATCAGAGCAGATTCTCAAATATCCTATGGCTTCGTTAAAGCTTGTGTCGGATACAGTATATGCATTATCATTTATTTTAACTCGTGCGCTGATAGGTTTCGGGTCGGCTCAGGTAATATGAGTATGGCTCAATATCAACCTATTATTGCTCCACTGCAGGGCGAAGGATTCTGTTCCAAAGTAGGCCATTTAACGCAACGCTTGATCAATGCCATTTGGCAATTTGAGACTTTATTTGTAAGTCCAGATTTGTTTCCAATGGTTTTCGTCACCGATGTCAATGATGTCCAAGATAAACTTCGAAAGTATTAATGCATTAGTAAAAGTAACTCTAGTACTGATTTTTACAATATTGATAGTGACAAGCCAAAAAAAGGTGACGGCTCGCGGGCGGCGTTCTGGCAGCTAATTCGATTCGATTTGAGACGAACCGTTACCTTGTCGGAGGGTGCTGGCATAATAACTGATGACCATTAAGGTTCAAATTATTATCCACGAATTATTCGATCTAATATGAAAAATCATTTAGGTATCGCCAACAACTCAATATTCTAATGCGATATTTCATGAAAATATTATACCGCAAGTACGAAAAGCGAGGTAGTATTAGAAAATCGATTACTTCCTCTGACATTTCTATAAATTGGAAAAATGTCTCTGCAATCTTTGATGCGAATTTTATTTGATGGAATAGTAATACATAAGCCAGGGTCGCGGGACGTCTTAACAGGATACCGTGGCCCCGGAACGCATAGGACAACAGTAGGAACAGGGTGGTTCTTTAGTCGGTAAAAGTCTAACAGTCCCTTCCGAGAAAAACTTAATGATTTTTACAAGCCAAAAAAAAAATATATAAACATATTTGTTTTAAAGATGCGTGATGCATGATGAGATGTCGTGCCTTATGAAAGCACATTTCTTCTTTACACGGCACTACGACCGTATTGTGACCGTATGGATGTGAAAAGGGAACTTAGGGTTAACATTAAATTTCGTTACTGTCATGGGCCTTTACATGTATGCATGATAGTGTTTTGAAATTTAACTTCGTGTTAGCAATTAATTATGTGTTAAGTTTTTTGCGCAAATGGGCTTTTTGATACTCTTCTCGTCTTTGAACTGAATTAAGCTCTTTTTGAGGCGAGGTGACCTTCTTCAACTACATTTTTTGACCTAACAACACTTAAAAGCGTAAAAAAGTGAATGAAACGGAATAAAAACGTGAATTATAATATAGCACATTACATATACAAATTGTATCACCCACACACGTAAGCTTATTGTACAGCAATAGTTCCAAAAATACAAAATATATTCACAAGTCCCAGCAAAATGAACGAAACAGAAACCCATTCACAGCTCTATAGTTACGTCACATGAACCTCGTTGTTAAGCTGCCAAAAGAATGCACTGTGACACTTCATTACGCTGCATTTGTAATGGTCGCTCTTAGGCTGTGTCTCTGTGGGGCGTTTGTTCTGTAGTTCTGTCCCTGTAAATTCTCTTTATCTGTGCACGTTTTAAATCTAATGACTGGTTTGTAGAAGGTCGTTACTTTGATTAAAGTTTAACAGTTTTTGGACGCTTTTAATTGTACTTTTTTTTATGATAAGGGAGAGGTTTAGTTGCCATACTATTATTTATTTAAACTTTATGCAATAAAAGTACAAAGGTGGACTTCATGCCTTTTTTTTTTAGGTGGTAAAAAACATCAAATGACTCCCGGACTGTCAGACTTTTACTGACTAAAAAACCACTCTGTTCCTTCTGTTGCCCTTTACGTTCCGGGGCCACGGTATCCTGTTAAGACGTCCCGCAACCCCGGGGACTTAATGCCTTAGGCTTATTATTGTATTAACTCTCTCCTTATATACCTAAATACATAGGGTAACCTTTTAATCACTACGTATTTTTATGGGGTGAAAGCATTCATGAATACGAACAACTTTTATTAGGCAGAGGTGAACCCATGTCTCATGTAAAACGAGGCGAGCCTATTGCCATCAACCGGGCAAAAATCCAGACTCCGAGGCTGACAAATAAACCCCGTGTTAACCGCCATTCATGTGAACAAAGTCGCGGGCCATAAACTAGTAAACCATAAATCCACGACCACCTGTGGTAGACACCCAAAAATATTACCCGGGAATCGGGGTAAAATAATAAATTGTACATGGAATCCATTCCGAGAAAAATGGAACCATGCTAACGAAATGGACCGAATCAAAATAATGTTTTATCACCAAAAAAAGATTTCATATTACTTTTCACGGCTCTCTGAATTTTACGAGGGCGTAAAATTCGTTGTTACGTTATTAATTTTAAGACCTATTATTAGGACATAAGTCTTTGTAATAAAGAAGAATACTTTGAGACCTTTTTCAATAAGATATAGAATTGTAGATGTAGCAAATTAATTTCATTTTTGTGTCGGACTTTGGACTAAACATGTGTATTTAATAATTATTACGTAAACGTCGAATTATTCGTGATTTATACTAATAATAGCTTCTGCCCGCGACTTCGTACAAGTTAAAGTTCATATTCGTATAATTATTGAATTTATGTACCTGTATCTACAACTCGTTGTCAAACATTTTTTCTAAATATGTAGCATTATGATAAAGATTCTTGCCCATTCTTCTCCATACGAAACTTCCTTTTTGAATAGGCAACTGGATTCAATTTTTTTTTCTTGTATTGACATTCAAAAAGTGTTTTGTGGTTTTGAAATAAATGAATTGACTTGGACTTCGATTTCGATATAATCTCGAGGAAACTGTATATTTTTCTGGGAACAAAGTAGCCTATACGTATACCAACTATACCAGAATATAATCTATGTAAAAAAAAAATGACTGAGTAAAAAGTGTTTAAAATTATATTCCGAATTCCACTCTGTATTTAGAAACTTATTCCGCCAAATAACAGTAACAATCAAGAAGTATTAAACTATAAATAAACACAGACATCTCCAGAAGCAGTAATAAGGTCATAGCACCGAACAACTTGTAGGATACCTACTAACTAAGAATAACGGCCGCAATTACATAAGTTTGAGAGAGTTCTCATTCAAATATACTAGTACAGGGTTTCTCAAACTGTGCGCCGCGACGCCCTGGGGCAAGGGATCCGTGGGGGTTCATGGGGGTCGTGACCTCTCTTGGCTTATAATTTCCATCCTCTCTCTTTCTCTTCTAAAAAGATCTACTGACCTTATTGGCGAGGTTTTTCAGAAAGGTCGGATGCGCAGTACTCGTAACTGGTGTGCTTTTATGACTAGATTACGGGGACGAGGCAAAAGGAGTATGTAGGGATCATAGCAGGCGGTGTTCTGGGGTTTCTGCCTACCTCCATGGGAAAAAAGCGTGAGTTAATAAAAGTGTGAAATAAATTAATAAAGTATTGCCTTGTTGGTCCACTGGTTGCAAAGTGCGACTGCTGCACTCGCACTGGCCCGCGCTGGTCTTGTGTTGGGTTTTTCTATCAGGAATTTCTCAGTAGCCGCCTCGGTGTCTGGATTTGTACCCGGTTAGTGGCAATAGGCTCGCCCCCTATTACATGAGACTTAAACATAACTGGCGAAAATTCGGGTGTTATTATGAGTACATCTCTACCTAACCCTTAAAGGACTACAAGCGTGATGTTATGTTATGATGTTATGTTAATAAAATATGTTTAATGTCTGCTAGAGCTACACACTATATCTTCTTAAGGCAAAGTCAAAGTCAAAGTCAAGGAAATTGCAGTATAAAAAGATTGGGAACCATTGCACTAGTACAATTAAACTGTTAATGCTGTTAGACATTGTCTGCAGTAATTTGAGAGCTTAGATCTGAATTAGGTTATAACGGCTTTAGATTACAAATGGAGTGAACTTTGGTTTGAAAGCTTTAATTGGCAATATACCTACTTAATGTGGCGAAATTTCAAGAGATTTTCTGTTTTACATAATGTTCTTTTAAGAAGTTATAGTATTATATCTTGCGTAAAGGTAAAATAATATCCCATTGGAATATTCTATCAGTATAAAAAGTATCAAAGTCAAAGTCAAATTATTTGTTTAGATCAGGATTTTTGAACGTCTTAAACATAAAGATATAAAAACATTGAATTTACTTGCCCTATACAAAAGGTGGTTTGTTATGGAGAAGAATGGGCAAAAAATTCCATACTTACTCTTTTAAAATTAATGTTTCACAATATTTGTATACAGAATTAAACGTGAATGCAATGTACCTTACATAAAAACGACTATATTATAATACGTAAAACGTATTTGTAAGATGTGACTTAAACATAACTAGCGAAATGGATAAAAACGACTGTACTAAATACGTAAAACGTATTGTGAGTTAAACATAACTGGCGAACTGTGGGTGTTCTAACGGGTATACTTCTGCCTAACAAATAAAAAAAATAAAAAATCAATCAATTCTTTTAAATATGTAAGTGTTGTCACTTTCAATTAGTAGGAATTGACTGGGTCCACCAGACCCAAATTATTTTAATTATTTTAATGAATTTAATGACTAAGCTATATTGTTAATCAAATTTAAATTTGCATGTATATTCTGAATTTAAAATGTCAATGTTCCTTATACTATTACTATTATTTTATTAAACATTTGCACGACTGAAAGGTTGAATATAGTGAAACAAACATTGTAAAACACTGATGTAATATCCTGTATTCTGGCAAATAAAGTTATCATTCATTCATAACCCTTCGGGGATTATGAAAAACGTATCCAAAATGGAAAATTGAAAATGTAAAAATATATTATGTTCAAAGATATACACATAGTGTTCACATGTTTACAAATATGCGAACTCTTAACATCTCAACCAACAGTGAAAAAGAGTTTAGACAAATCGATTGACATTAGAATTATCAAATCCTGTATTCTGGCAAATAAAGTTATCATTCATTCATAACCCTTCGGGGATTATGAAAAACGTATCCAAAATGGAAAATTGAAAATGTAAAAATATATTATGTTCAAAGATATACACATAGTGTTCACATGTTTACAAATATGCGAACTCTTAACATCTCAACCAACAGTGAAAAAGAGTTTAGACAAATCGATTGACATTAGAATTATCAAAATCGACACACGCTGTTTAGTCTCTAGAGCGTCATAAAGGAACAAACATATAACACAGCATCACTTACATAAAACATTATCTTTTCAACCATAAAGTGAACGACCTAATAATTATGACAAATGTACAAAACGTACCATATCAGTTGGGCCCAGACTGTCATAATATACTTTCGGCATGTCCACTCTTTCATAGCGCGTATCTACGTCAGCACAATGGGCAATGTACGTAATATTTCTGTTTTTGACATCACCCTGTTTAAGTGAATAAATCTATTGTGATTCGAATTGAATTGACAGTTTGTGGTTTTGTTGTTTTACGACTATTGCAATGATTTATGTGTGGGAAGTACGTTTGTTTATCTTTTTTGTTTTTGTTGCTATGCGGTAAAAGGGAGTTTGGACTTTAAATAAATTTCCTGAAAATGCTTGTAAAGGGGTTGATGACACAAAGGCAAAAGCACCCCTTTACCACTGGGTCATCAAAAACAGGGCCGTATTTAACCTATTGTAGGCCCCGGGCCCATAAGGATCTCGGGGCCCCTATGTGTTTTACGTATTTTAATAGTTGACAATTTGAATCAAATATTTTGTCAATGAAATAGGTTCATGAACTGCCTCGTTGGTCTAGTGGTCGCAAGCGCGACTGCTGTGCATGAGGTCTTGGGTTCGGTTCCCAGGTCGGGCAAAGTGTTATTGGGTTTTTCCATCAGGAATTTCTCAGTAGCAGCCTTGGACTCTGGATTTGAGCCCGGTTGATGGCAATAGGCTCGCCCCCTATTACATGGGACTAAAAACATAACTGGCGAAATGTGGGTGTACTAATGGGTACAGTGTAGTAGTCCCCGAAGGGTTAGGCAGAAGCCTAACCCTTCGGGGACTACAGGCGTGATGTTATGAAATAGGTAAGTACAATAATGTGGAGAATGCAAGAAATGTTTTTTTTGAGGGCAGGTCCGGATCTCCGGCGGTAATAGGGCCCTGGGCGCGATCGCGATCACGAAGATAATTATCACGAGTTCTATTCACCCCCAGAACGAATGTTTGTATGGCATATAGCCTAATAGTAATTGTTTCGGGTCTGGCGTCAGTGTAGGTACGTGAGATTATATGTTTATTAAAAAAAACATGTCACTTAATCCAATTAGTCTAAACGTTCACACAAAATAACTCAGTTAAAAGACTTGGCTTCCAATTATTCAATTAAATGGCCCCAAGGTCACAACACAGATTTCATCGGTTCCCATAACAAACGGATCGTGAAAAAAGCTATCCAATTCCGTGTGAAATTATCAGCTTTTCGCAACGCAACGTTTAATTCAATTTACAAAGGAATAGACTTTCAATAAAGGGCGACATTGGATTCTATTCAATTTGTCGCCACCCGACATATCCGATTGTCAATCGATTGGTTGATTTATTTATTAAGGGGGAGATGGTTCCCCCTGTAGACTAGGAAGTCCTTGTACATCTTTACGAATAAATAAAATTGAAGTGTCTGTTTGTATGTAAAACTAGCTGACCCGTGCCCACTTCGTGGGGCGGTAACCATTTTCTTGTGATGAATTTTTTTTTTTTTTAGAATTTTTCTCTCCGTAAGAACCATCCTCGTACTTCAAGGAATATTTAAAAAAAAGAATTAGCGGAATCGGTCCAACCGTTCTCGAGTTTTGCGCTTACCAACACATTCAGCGACTCATTTTTATATTATAGATAACAGCTTTTTACAGAATCAATCTGAATGTTTACTCGCTAGAAGAAGCTATATGTCTGTGTTTGTTTGTTGCGGCTAATCTGCGAAACAGCTGAAGCGATTGTGAAGAGACTTTCACTAGCAGACAGCTGATGTTATACTTTTATTTTAAAAGAAGAAATTAGGGCCCGCACAAAATAAAAAACCCCGTTATAACCGACCAATTTACGCGAACAAAGCCGCGGTTCAGCCCGTTAGTTTTAAATAAGTTTATATTAATATTTAAAAAAATCCTCACGACTACGCAGCGTTCTCATTGCGTTTACGTTCGACGTAAAGTCGCAGCAAAGAGACATCCATTCTTTATGGCTAAAGATCGGTTGTAGGAACAGCCATAACCATTTATAGCAACAGCTGCCATATTGCTGACAATAAAATTTGAATCTTACGAACGTAATACTACGTATTAAAATTCTGTACTAAGTAATGTTATTACATTCGTGCAAAGGGTTACAATTGGATTTTATTACTTCCCCAATTGTAAACGATAAAGGAACACACAACAGCCTGAAACAATAACAGTTTTAAGCCCTGTTACATGCCTTGTAAGGGTGCTTTTTGACCGGAGCCCAAAAGTTAAGTGATGCGAGGACGCGAAACGGAGCGAGGTGAAAAATTTACAAGTTACGGCGCCAGCTTAGTTCACACATTCCACGTTACGCAAATAGTGCAGAAAACCAACCTAAAACTGTGTGATATTTAGAGCTACGAGATCTTGTACAGTTGAACAAGTCATTTGGTTAACAGAGGGCCTACCCCATTTATTAAAACAATATTATTCTTATATTTCTTTATCTTGCGCATTGTTGATTTTCAACGCTCGGCTCAGAACCGAGAGTTGAAAATCCAACAACAGAAATTAAAAAGTAATATTAAAATAGTACTTACTTCTTTAAAAGATGGCGGCAGGCACACAGGCAGCTAACTTGCAACTATGTAGTTTTAAACAATGTTTCAAGTGTATAATTTTATTTAAATAACTTGAAATAGGATTCAAATTTGTGAGACACCATAAGCTTAAAAAGTGAACCCAAAATAACAATGAATAGCAATGTAGCTAAAGTTGCTGTCTGTAAACCAAATAACTTGTTCGTTTGTACTTAAAAGTGACTTGAAAATCTTGCACACATACCACGCGCGTGTTCCTTGCGTCGTTCCTCGCGTCTCTTGCACCCAACACTCGACTCATTTGCTATACACTAAAAGACTTCGTCTCCAGCTGTCTTCCACCAGAGCTGTACTGTGCGAGGGTAGACAAATTAAGTAATTCTATTGTTTGCTGTTGTATTGTTTCCGTTTCTTCATCTTCGGTACTTATGGGAATAAGTACATCTTGTGTGGAAACACACCCTTACACTCAATATCCGAGCTGGTTTTATTAAGCCTTTATGAAATTTTACAATATTGAATAGGTTAGTTTTGGCGTAACATTTTCAATAGTTTATATTTTTAATAAATCATCTCACTTATAGGGGTTTGGACCGTTGGAAGTTCTAAGCAGATGTTGCCATTATACTATTTCTTTCTTCTTTCTTCTTTATCGTGTGGGCAGTAAGGTCTTGTGACCCCACATACCCTAGTGTCAGAGTTTCTAAAACCGCCTCAAGGGCCTCTGACATGGTTTGAATGGAACAGTAAGTCTACTACCATTTTAATATTAAAACAGCAAGACAGTTTCGTTGGTCTAGTATTTCCAAAGCGCCACTGCTGATCGTGTCTTATGTTTGATTCCTAGGTCCCTTCAGGAATTTCTCAGTAGCAGCCTCGAAGTCTGGATTTGTGCCCGGTTGATGGTAATAGGCTCGATCGCTATTACATGGGACTCAAACATAACTGGCGAAATGTGGGTATATTAATGGGTACACATCTATCTATCTATTCGGATGTTACAGGTGTGATGTTATGTAATGGTATGTTTAAAAAGACAGTTTAGGTTAAAAATCATCAAATGACTCGACATCAAATGAAGGGACTGTCAGACTTTTACTGGCTAAAAAACCACCCTGTTCCTTCTGTTACCCTTTACGTTCCGGGGCCATGGTAAGACTATAAACAAAAAACTTTAACTGATTTGTATTCTGTAACCTATATTATCCATGAAACTAAACTTTTCTTTCACGCTAATTGAATAAATTCCACACCTAATTGAAAGTAAGTTAAGGAAAAGTCGTGCTTCTTACAAGTTGTTAGTGATTGAGTGTGAGCCGACGCAATAAATAAACAATGTAGATCCCAGAGCATTTGAGGAATTAAGAACTTAGTTAAGCATCTTTGAGTCTGTTGTTAGTGGACATAGGGTTTCCTTTTGATCGGACTACTTATCGAGAAGAGAGTTTGGAAATGGCTTAATCTTTTTGTTTCACTCGTCTACAGTTAACAAAAGAATTAAGTTACCAAGGTTCTAAGTAACCGATGAATGTTATCGAATGTCTAATTTATCTAATTTTCTAAAAAAAGACCAGCCGTTCCAAAACTGCTACAAAAATGCTTCTTGATTTCGGAGTTGTTTATAATGATGAGTATAATAAACCCTTTTTAGTTTTCTGGAAAATTTTCAATCAACCAGTATTTAAAAGGCAACCGTTACTGACTTACTGATCCTGATCTGAAGTGGAAATTATATTTTTTCTCACTCCTCCGCTATTCTTTTCTGATTAATTTCGTTGCGGGACCCAAGACAGTTAATCGTTTCTCTGGGACTCGTCAAGCTTCATTGCCTCGGCGCTTTTCTGGTGGCCTCCACTGTTGATTCTGGCTTTCAGGAGTTGCAGTGGGTGGGAACAGTGTGGCGGGCTTGTCCCAAAAAAATAAAATAAAATTACTGACTGATCCATCAACACACAGCTCAAACCATTGATCGGATTGCGCTGGGCACGCAAATAGTTATAATGACGTAGACATGCGCTAAGAAAAGATTTGCCAAAATTCACCTCTTGAAGAGATAAAACGAAAGTCCAACAATAATGCGAACAAAGACGCGGGCAATAGCTAATAGAAAATACACAGTTCATAAATTAAATTTCATTTCAATACATTACACACATCCTAATAAAACACCCTAGTTACTCATATTTTTTACTGACCGTACATGTTAAAATCGTCTATTAAAATTAAATAACCCTTAGATACCAAATATGTATATAATTATCACAAGCCTCTGCCATCATTATAATCAACGATTAAGGAGAGATTTAGCCATAGCCCTGCTTATCAAGGGGAATAATGATCCCTGTATTACGTCACTAGCGACTATAAAGATGGTTTTTGCCGTAACCTTGTTTTACGACAGCTATATAAAATAATGTAAAGGACGATCCTCTTTCGACACGTAGGTACCTACTTGTTATGTTGTTTTGATATGAGATTAAGCTAAACAGGTGATAAAAGTATATTAGTTCTGGTTTAGTGTTAGCATGAGGAAGTCGTCGCGAGGCTACATCCAGCCACAGTAGGTGCGGGCTTGCGGACGGCGTGGGATGGGTAGCTCACCGTCCGACCGGGTCGACGACGGCGCGTTTTGTTCCACACGCGCCTCAAAGAGCTGTCAGTACAGGGATGGGGCCCCAACAGAGCCAAACGACTGCCGGGGTCACGAGACGTCTTAACAGAATACCGTAACCCCAGAACGCAAAGGGCAACAGAAGGAACAGAGTGGTTTTTAGTCAGTAAAAGTCTGACATCGTGCCTTCTGCCCCACCCAGGGCGGAAGGACTCATTTGATGATTTTTACCAAACAAAAAAAAAATACACACGGAGGTGATAAGGAATTACAACCGCACGGATCGATATACGCTTGCCGGAGTTGGCCCGTGGATGGGTGACCATCTTTACTCACCGTGCCTCGGAAAGCACATATAAGCCGTTGGTCCAGGCTGTCACACACGTGGATCTTTAATTAAAGATTCTATTTCATATTATCTTTTAAATCGTAGCCGTCAGCCGAAGAGATGGTCTATCAATTCCTTCTAGGCATGGACAATATAAATAAGCAATTTAAATAAGGTTCTTTATATGACTCGGTCAGCCAGAGCCTCTATAATAGGTACCTACTTCATTTTGATTTGATGCTGATAAATCATCACTGCAATATTCCCCAACGATTTTATAAACAAAACAAAGATTTCAGACTGCAAACAATTTATTTCAAAACTGTTTCTAACCTTAGTCTTTATTAAACTTCTTAATATTGTTACTAAAACAAATAAATTAATTAGAGTCTGTTTAGCGAGTAGATGTACGTGAACTAATTTCATTACATTTCAACAACATGTTCCAACTAGTTTCAAGTGACAGCAGCTGTAATGAGTCGCATGACGTCACTACTACGAAACCTCTTTTCATTTTCAATACATTTTCTGTTTTGGATGAAAATACACAGTTAGATAGTGTATCTAACTGTGTATTTTCATCCAAAACAGAAAATGCACATACATAAATGATGGCACTATAATGGACATGGTCTGAAACAAAAAAATTAAATTAAATACATATATTACATTTGTAAATATTAATATAAAAATAAAAACATTTAAAAATATAAAAAAGTAGTAGCCCACCGGTGACGGTTATTATTATTATTAATAATATAAAAAATATTTTTTTTTTTATCTTGTGCGCTGTAAGGTCTTGCGACCCCACACACCCTATAGTGACAGAGTTTTTCAACCGCCTCAATTGTTATAATACCAGGCTATTATTGTCACATGGCAAGGCTTCTTCTCATAAAGAGAAGGAGCAAGCAATAATAAACATGCTTGCTTATGGCGGAAAAAAAAATAAAATAGAGAAAATATTAAGATTTTAATCATCTTTAAATTAATATTTTCATAATTATAATTTCATATTAATTTGACATTCATTTTAACAATTTTATTTTAATATCTTAATCTTAATATTTTCTCTAGCCTACGCTATCCCACTGTTGGGGAAAGAAATCTATTAAGTCTAAAACACCTATTTCATTATTCCACGGCCATAATTACTAAGTAAAAAGAATGAGTCGCAATATGTGTCACAATTTCACGGTATCAAGGTTTTATGTTTGTCTCGTAAAATAACGAATTTTATGAAGACTAAGTACATGTCGTTTGTATTTTTTTGCCTTACACGTGCCTGGTACTGACCTCGGTCAATTTGGGAACCTGATTCTTCCCTGTTGACATTTTTGTACTAGGATTAAAGTATCAGTATCCAGTTGGAATATAAATAGGTAAGCAAGGTAAATAGTCTTATAAAATTATTTAAAAATATTTTTTTTTTACAAATACATGAGTAAATGGAGTTCCTACTCAAAATAATAAAACAATTTCTTATGGTAAAAATGGCTGGCATACAAACAGATACGAGAAAAGTTTATGAAAACAAAATTCCGAAAAACAAACCCAACTTCTTTAATATTGTTTTTCTTTCCTTGAACTTACAAAAGTTCTTTGCTATGCTATAATTTCTACCAATGTAATAGTAGGTGTGGTGGTATACACATTATCATCATCGTTTAAACCGAACGATGCCCACTGATGGACAGAGGCCTCCCCTATAGATCGCCAGAATGAACGGTCCTGCGCTGCCTGCATCCAGCGCTTTTACCCCGTCGTCGGTCCACCTCGTAGGGAGCCTTCCTACACACCACAAATTAAATTAATTAAAGGCTACACATTAATTACGTGGTTCGCCAGTATCTCATGGCGTCACCTTGCAACCAGTAGAACATTGTCATAAATATTAGCACCCACGCTTGTCCAAGTTGTAAAGATCAGGGATAGCTCGATCAAAGCTTATGGCGTCATTCATACATGTCAAAACGACAAAGCCTTTCATATTGACAGTGCAGTAAAATCCATTGCATTTATTTAATTAATTTGTGTAAGTAAAAGTCAAAGCACTTATTTCAATTAAACTATTATATGTCCTTTTGAAGTATCAAAGAGTATGTTAGTTAAACAGATGAAGCTGCTCTTTCCAAACCGTACAGAGGTCTCTAAGCAGACTAATGAACAAGCAAACAAACCAATCCTGGTTTCAGTATTCTTGTTACTTCTATAATCGTATCTATAGAAAAACTGGACACAAAATAGCTGTCGAATGGTATGCCTTCCATAAGAATACGAATCTTATTTCAATCAGATAAATAACACACAAAATGGCTAACGTTCCACGATCTGACAGATATAGTTATCGTGTATTTAGCAGTTATAAGCATCTCCATTTTATTTTGCTGTAGACTTTTTCCTTTGTCCAATTGCCAAGTGTCCTGAGTGTCAGTTGTCACGTGACACAATTCTATTCGTGAGAAAGATTCTGCTTTAACATCAGCTATAGGTGCCGACCTCATCAATACTATAGATATGTCAGAAATATGAACACAGGACTTTACATTTTCATATTTTTTGACGATATTCATTATTCCTTTGATATTGGGATCGTGGGCGTTGTAGCGTGGGCTTGGGTTCAGCTCATGTTTGATAGATGAGTAAGCACCGTTATGTGCGGTTATGTATTTGCACTTGACCCTTGTGATTAGTGATTTTCTGAACAGTATATTATTATTATGTAGAATTGAGGCTAACTTAGAATATTGGTCATCTTGATTTACCAAAAATATATTGTTAATATTGCGATAGTTTCTTCTTGTTTCCTATGATTATGATACAATAAAAATATTCCTATATCACCCCCTATATTACCCCTACATTTTTTTATGATGTACAATAAAAACATTTGTATTTTTAGATAATTTATAGTCTTAAATACGCTACATTTTGATGACGCGGTTGGCTTAGTAGCTAACAATTAACAAATATTAAACATAATCTATTTGTATGGCCTATACATAGTTGGTTCAAGTCATAAATTTGTAGTGATGGGCAAAGCTTTTTTATATAAAAAAAAATACCATCGGCTTCGTATTTCTTGCATTGACCATCACAAACGTCCATTTTCTCTAACTCAACTTAAAACGTTAAAGTTAAAACGTCCGTCGCCTTAAAGAAAACTCCAGAACTACCCTTTTTCACTTATTTTTCCATAAAAACAACCCGTTCAGTCCGCTTGCGTTACCTGTGAACCTTTTTACTGGAGTTCAGTTACTTACTCTCATTAAAAACTTTCGACCGAGCGTTTGAATAGGTCCGCTTTCACAAAGTTTTTTTATTCAAATGAAATTCCACATTTTTGCTTCGAGAATGTTCCTATATACAGTCGAGAATACATTGTAGGTGCTTGTTTAATGAATCCACAGCGTTTGTTAAACTGATTTACGTAAACAATAGTACAATGCCACGGCAAATGTTAGTTGTGCCACAGGGCTCGTACCTCGGCCCCTATGTGCGGTACCGCATAACAAGCTCCGCGACTCAATTTAAATGCACAATGATATTTTGTCTAGACACTTAATGTTTTGTCGTTGGTATTTTTAGTTTAATTAAAGTTTCAGCTTTTGCGGTTGTGGTCTAGTGCTCTTAATTATTATGAACTCGTGCTTGCAATTTGCTATGCTTCTGAGAACAAATATTATAGAGCTGCATCAGTCTGAATAATGTACATCATATCTTAACATTTCCAAAGTTCAAGTACCTACGGGACCCGTCTTGTTAGGTTAAGAAAGCCACGTTATCCTTGTGTGCTGACTATACTCTATAATTAAAAAGAAAAAGATCCGTAAGAAATTACGCATTCGAAGTTGCGGGCAGAATCTACTATTTAATATGACCGATTAAAAATAGGTACATTATCCAAATGGTAATTAATATCTAGCTTAAAGGATGAATACCGGGCTTAAGGTCCAACATTGAATTTTACTTTATTTACATCATTGGGTAAAGTACGCTCACATATTTTATCGCGGTAGGAAAAACCATAATTGTTTGAAATGACAATACTAAATATACCGGATTATAATTAGATCAAGTTATGAATCATAATTAAACGTACCTATCATTTGCAGTTACAATTATTATAGGGATATTTATAACAATAGGCAACACTACTGGTGCTGATTAAACATGATTTAGAAAAGAAATCGAAATATCTTTGATTTGCAACTTAGCCCCCACACTAGGAATTTCTCATGTATCGTGGGTGTTTACAAACATATAAATCATATACGCAGCTACACCCGGAACAACTATCTATAGACCATACAGATATTTGTTCCGTGCAGGAATCGAACCCGTGACATTCAGCGCAACATCCAACCGCTCAGCCACTGCGCCAACCGTGCCGTTTAAAATCAAAACTCGAATTTTTATGCCGATTTTGTGTTGTGATTTTGGACCTTTACTTAATTCTGAAGACATTACAGACATTACTGGCTGTTGAATTATTGGCCTGTCATACGTGGATCTTTGACAGTCGTTACGAGTCGTCAGAAGCTTAAAAGTCTGACAAACAGTCTTACCTAGGGGTATCGTACTACCCAGTTACTGTAGAGGTCAGATAGGCAGTCGCTTCATGTAGAATACTGGTACTCAGCTGCATCCGGTTAGACTGGAAGCCGTCCCCAACATAATTGGGAAAAGGCTAGGCAGATGATGATTTAATTCTGAAGACGAAGTGGTGGGCATATGCTAGTAATACTGTAATATTTAAGCTAAACATAGTGTCTTCTTCTTTCACAGATCGACAATGTTCACCTCGCAGCCAAACGCGTCGGTCCTGATATACACCCCGGGGGACAACCAGACGGAGAGTGATTACACTCCCTATGAGGAACGTCTTGAGACGTACCTTGTGCCAGTCCTGTTTGCCATCATCTTTATTGTGGGGGTGCTTGGCAATGGGACCCTGGTCATCGTGTACGTCAGGCACAGGGGTATGAGGAATGCGCCGAATACGTAAGTACTAGATTTTAATCTATTAAAGGCAAAAGGTCACTCAAACAACATATTTGTGTTGTCCTTTTTTAAATTTTTATCTGTCTTTAATTATTTTAATTGGTTCTGTAACTACATAACATCACATACATAAAATCACGCCTGTAATTCCCGAAGGGTTAGGCAGAGGTGTACCCATTAGTACACCCACATTTCGCCGGTTATGTTTTAGTCCCATGTAATAGGGGGCGAGCCTATTGCCATCAACCGGGCACAAATCCAGACTAGGAGGCTGCTACTGAGAAATTCCTGATGGACAAACCCAATAACACTTTTCCCGATCTGGGAATCGATCCCAAGACCTCATGCACACCACTAGACCAACGAGGCAGTCACTTCGGCGTGTAGTTCTGTAACTGTTACAATTAAAGTAAAAAATAAACAATAAAAATAAATATTATATATATAAAATCGAATGGTCACACTCACTCACT
The DNA here is from genome assembly GCA_949774945.1 of Hoplodrina ambigua. NCBI lineage: Eukaryota > Metazoa > Arthropoda > Insecta > Lepidoptera > Noctuidae > Hoplodrina > Hoplodrina ambigua. The sequence continues at coordinate 9,717,849 of OX458980.1, read as the reverse complement.
CATCACGAAATATCGAAAACCGCTTGTCGTATAAAGATGAAAGGTAGGGGGTATTTTGTAGATAGTAGACGTCCGCTAGGAAAGTATTTTCTAAAAATCACCACCTAAGGGGATGTAACGGGAGTTCGACATTGAGACGGACGAAGTCGCAGGCAAAAGCTAAATTTCTTTATAAAATTTGGTCCTACACTAGGAATTTCTCCTGTATCGTGGGTGCGTTTACAAACTCACATATATTATACAAATAGCCAGACCTAGAACAACTCTAGGTCATACAATTATTTGTATATCCAATTTAAGCTTTATTCATACTTATGGCTATCTTGACAAACGCCTGGATGAAATCGGGTAGCAATGTGTTACGCTCCTCAATTTAATACAAATGTTGCCAACATTTATTTTAAACGGTCTACCTTTTATGAAGGGCTGGTGACCGCAACTCCAAGTCTCGGCGTGTAGGTATTTTAATGTTTTACTACGTATAAGTTAAAATTTAAAAAATATTCAAAATCTCAGCAGTGGGACGTAATTTTATTTTATTTTTTATTGATACTGGTGCCGATTCCCTTGTACACAAACTAGACTAAATTTAGAGAATTGACATCTCTTACTAACATACAGCGAAAGAAAAGGACGGTGACATTCCGTGACTTTAAAGAACTAAGTTAGAGATGTCAAATTAGTTTTGCCTTGAACTTCTCTGTATTTTTAATCCACACGTTTTAAGATGTCAACTATAACTGTGTGGATACGTCTGATGGACTAAATTTGACAGCTCTTATTTACGTTAGTCTCTTTCTTATTTTATTGGACAGATAAAGATGGAAATAGTCTAATTTTAGTTTAGTTCGTGACCAAGGGAATCGGCACCACTGTTTTTGCTTGTCAAACAATATTAAACCAACAAGCTATAATAATAATAATAATAATAATAATAACGTTTATTGTGTCTAAAAGTTATACACAAACAATATTGGGTTTGGAGTCTTCATTTAAGCATATATTGCCTGTATTAGAAGACTCCGCTCCTTCACAACAGTAGTTAAATTACTTAAAACACAAAATTAAAATAAAAAATGGGTGTAACTAAAAACAAAGGATAGTTACATGAACGTGTGAGTGCGTGTGCATGAGTGGGCCATGTGATTGTTGAGTGTACAAGAGTGTTATGGATGTGTGGTTGTTTGTGTATGTGTGTGTGGGTGTACGTGTAGGTATGGGAGGGTCTATGTGTGTTTGAGTGGGTCGTGTATTTGTATTAAGTTACGTTTTGTAAGAGAGCTTCAGTATCTTCAAATGTCAATGGTTTTATCCAGTCAAACAACATTTCTTTACATTTATGATAAGATTTTGCATATACGAAAATTTCTTTATTTATTTTGTTATACAATTGAGCTGATCGTTTACTAAATTGCATTGATCCGAATTTGGTCTTGGATATTGGCAATTGAACTATGTCATGTTTTCTTCTCCTAGAGTGTATATCCGCATTATAGGGTATGGTTTTGTGCTTTTTTAAAATCATTTGAGTAATGTATAGTTTCCTCACTGACAGTACATCACTTAGTTTGTAGAGGTTTTCTGTAGAATATCTCCTTTTTTTAAAATACATTATTTTGAGTAGGGCTCGTTGTGCTCGCTCCAATTGAATGAATTTAAATTTATTTGCCCCACCCCAAATAGGGATACAGTATATTAATATTGATTGCGCTACGCTGTATAGACCGAGGCAGCACGTGACGCAAAGTCTTAAAAATCCAATTCAGCTTGCGGACTCTATTGGCTACTTGCTCAATATGGGGGTACCAGCACAATTTCTGATCCAGCAGTACCCCTAAATATTTTGTGCAAGAAACTTTGCCAATACTAGAACAGTTACAATTATCAACATTAATACCATCACAAGTATGTATAATGATTTGAAAATCACCGGTTGGTTGAGTACGATTGCAGATGCTGAAACTTATAAAGTTTGTTTTGGAGGTATTTAATGTGAGAACATTAGCATTGAGCCAATTCGCAACCTGGGACATTCCTGTTTCAGCACTTAGCCGCACATTGTGCCATGACTTACCATGGAAGATGACAGCTGTATCATCGGCGTACGACAGGACTTTGGCATAGGGGATTTTCATGTTACACAGGTCGTTAATGTATATTAAGAAGAGCGTTGGGCCTAATACACTTCCTTGGGGGACGCCGTATGATACATCTGTGACATCACTTATATGATGACCCACTTTGACACTTTGCTTCCTATTTGAAAGATAGTTTTTAAATAGATCAAGCGCGATATCTCTGATACCTATATTTTCTAGCTTGTTTACAAGGATAGGCGCAGAGACGGTATCAAATGCCTTTTTAAGGTCTAAAAAGACAGTTAGGCACTTATCTCCATTGTCAAGATGATTAGCTACTAATGAAGTTAGTGATATGACAGCGTCCTCAGTGGAGATACCTTGACGAAAACCAAACTGAGAGTCAGAAATGATATTGAATTTGTTTAAGTAATTGAGAAGTCTAACATTTATTAATTTTTCAATAATTTTGGATATACTAGGAAGAACTGAAATTGGTCTATAATTATTAATATCGTCTCTACCCCCACCCTTGTGGACAGGAGTAATAATGGCTATTTTTAGCGGGGCCGGGAAGATGCCCGTTTTAAAGCAGAGGTTCGCAAGATGGGCTATGACAGGGACGGCTTCCATGCCTATAAACTTTAAAAATTTCGTAGAAATGTTGTCCCAGCCAGGGGCACTGTCAGCTTTTAGGTTAATTAATATTCTATATACTTCGTCGGCGTCAGTTTCCAGAAGCACAAAAGAGTTTGCAAGATTAAAAGCGTTACTGCTCTGACCGAAGTCATAATTGACAGTTGTAGGTGGGATTTGTTGAGCCAGGTCATAACCAATTTTTGAAAAATAATTGTTAATGAAATTTACTGAATCAACCGGGGATGACTGAAGTTTCAACAGTTCTGCATCATAATTATTTGTTTTCTGAGCGTCGGTAATAGCTTTTATATTTTTCCACAATAATTTATTGTTATTTACTGATTTAGATAGCAGATTCCTCTCATATTGCCTTTTTAGTTTTTTAATCAGATTGTTACAGTAGTTTCTGTAACGTCTGTATGTTATTTTTAGAATTTCATTGGTTTGATCCCGACGAAGTTTATTTTGGAGTTTATTCCGATTATTTATACAGCGCAAAATACCATTGGTAATCCACGGTTTTAAAATGCGTTTTTTGTTAGGGATCTTCAAATATGGGGGTATCTTCCTGCGTTTTAAATCCAAGGTGTTTACAGCATAGCTTAGTTTTGTGTTTGATATTAAACGCTCTTCCCATCTTCAATATTTCGTTCTTCAAAAGAGTGGAACTCATTTCAACAATAATAGGTGACTGATTGTTGTCTCTGTTGGTACCTCGCAGTCTGTAAATATCCTTAATATCATATTTATTAATTTTACAATCGATACTTTGCGACAGGGATATGGTCATATCTATAAGATCGTCCTTGGTTTCGTTATTTTTTTTTCGGAACCTGTTTTATTACAAAGTTAGATTTTCTAATGCCAATTTGCATGTCCTCAAGTTTGTGCTCCAATGTAACGATGTACTCCTTATCTTTCTTCGCCTCGGTTTCTAACTGGTGAATTTGTTCCTTGAGTTCAACGTTTTGTGCGGTGAGAGAAGCAATTGAGTTCTCGATATTGGCATTTGATAGCTGAATTTCATTCAGAGTAGCGGAGATTTTTGACATCTCATTACATTGATTAACTGAAAAAAGAGACATCATCTTCCTCATCTCTTCTTTAAACTCTTGCAGTTGCCTAGAGAGACTATCATCCATATCCTCTCTGGTCCTCTTGGCTCGTTGAAAAACGAAATTAGGTGGGGTTTTACTTGTGTTTCCCATTAGGTTTACGTCAGTATCGGACAGTGATTTATTCAACGAAGTGTCCATAGTGGTCAAAGTACTTGTAGAAGTGCGGCTGCGTTAAATCGTAGTAATATTCTTCAGCGCACTTTACGTGAGGTATGTACTTGGATATTTGTTTCGCCGGTCGCCGTGTAGCAAGCAACTAGGTACTCACACGACGGGCGCGCAAGACAAAGACGACAATTATTTTTGACACAGCTTGTACTACTCGCACAGGCACTCTGCGTTTATCAAGGTCAGGCTTGCTCTTCACTTAACTACACAGGTAGCACTTGATTTAGAGTTTTATGGCCAGTAACATAAGTAATATTTTCGAGTGCCAAAACATTAAAATGCGAAATTATTTAAGTAAAAAATAGCTAACACGTCCGATTAGGAACACGGCACGGACGAAAGAGGAAGGAGCTATAAATTGCATGATATTCGAAATTCGAATTTGAAAATCGAATCGAATATTTAAAACATCAGTTCTCTCGTATTGGGGCCTCCGATTGTTTTGACAATCGTAACAACCACATAGACAGTGAAAACAGTTGGAATCAATAATATTGCCTTTACAGTTTTTTCATCTTCACTGCATTTTACAAAGTTCCAACTTTTCATACCCAACGAGTTCGTTAACAAGCCAACTTAGGTCCTGTCTCTTATTAGTTCCATTCGTTAGAAAATTTCCCCTATCGAATGTGAAATTAACAATCATAACTCTTACTCGATCATGTGTAACTTTACAGAGAAACTTTTCTCTGTGTCAGGCTATTTATTGTGTTCAAAGGAAATTGACTTTTAATTACTTCGAGATAAGATAGCTATTATACTCACAATTATTTGGGTCGTGTGGTGCTGTGTTACAATTATTTTTATGTACAATTAAGTACATTTTATACACATCTGACACCCTTTTTGTTTTTATTTTTTTTAAGAATGGGATATTATCAAATTACTTATTCCACTCTGGGCAGGGCGGAAGGGAGTGACAGATTCTTACCGACTAAAACATCCGTGTTCTTCCTAAAGCCCTTTGCGTTCCAGGACTGCGGCGACTCTTTCGAAGAAATTCGGCGACCTGGCAGAAAATGGGGTTAAAAAGTTGATTTTGTCACAAAAATAATAACAGGTACTTTGTAATGGCCGTGAAAGAGGATAACTTTACTTTAGCCCAGATTACGGGTGTAAATGAGTTCTGATTCCTCCATTGAGTAGGTATATACCTAATTATGCCATTGAGTTTTTATGTTTTTAAATGAACTCATGATCCAGGGGAAATTACTAGTATATTGTGGCAACATTTTCTTACAACATTTTTTAAAAAAAATTAATTACGTAAAACTAATTAATAAGCCAAATGTGTAACATCATCTATCATAACTATAACAGCTCAATGTACATAGAAAACTTAGGCTTAGAATAAATTTAAAATTAATCAGCATAAAATATCCAAAATCATAGCAATTACTGTGTAAAATGGGAGCAATTTTTTCATCCATTTAGGAAAAAAAAAACTTGAATAATGGCCTACTACGTAATAACTGCTCTACTCTTAAAGTAATTTCAGTAAAAGCATTTTGTATCCAATTTCAATCACTTTACGATTCAATATGCAACATGTTATTTTATAGCAATCCTGATACCAATTATGCTAGCATGTCGTTTACATATTTCATGCAACGTAACAAGCGGGCATCGGATTTCTGATACCATCCAATAATGGTCTATAAAGCTCTACACACACTGACAGCGGAAGCGGGATGAGCGGTTGTTGGGCGCGGGTCGGGACGGCAGTTTGGCGGGCCATTCTGTTTTTACATAGCGCGGGTCGGGCGCGTGTAGGGCGCGGGTCGGGACGGCAGTTCGGTGAGCCATTGTGTTTAAACATAGTGCGGGTCGGACGCGTGTTGGGCGCGGGTCGGGACGGTAGTTCGGCGAGCCATTGTGTTTAAACATAGTGCGGGTCGGGACGGCAGTTCGGCGAGCCATTGTGTTTAAACATAGCGCGGGTCGGGACGGCAGTTCGGCGAGCCATTGTGTGTAAACATAGCGCGGGTCGGGCGCGTGTTTAGCGCGGCTTGGGACGGCAGTTCGGTGAGCCATTGTTTTTAAACATAGCGCGGGTCGGGACGGCAGTTCGGCGAGCCATTGTGTTTAAACATAGTGCGGGTCGGGACGGCAGTTCGGCGAGCCATTGTGTTTAAACATAGCGCGGGTCGGGACGGCAGTTCGGCGAGCCATTGTGTGTAAACATAGCGCGGGTCGGGCGCGTGTTTGGCGCGGCTTGGGACGGCAGTTCGGTGAGCCATTGTTTTTAAACATAGCGCGGGTCGGGACGGCAGTTCGGCGAGCCATTGTGTTTAAACATAGCGCGGGTCGGGACGGCAGTTCGGCGAGCCATTGTGTGTAAACATAGCGCGGGTCGGGCGCGTGTTTGGCGCGGCTTGGGACGGCAGTTCGGTGAGCCATTGTTTTTAAACATAGCGCGGGTCGGGACGGCAGTTCGGCGAGCCATTGTGTTTAAACATAGTGCGGGTCGGGACGGCAGTTCGGCGAGCCTTTGTGTTTAAACATAGCGCGGGTCGAGACGGCAGTTCGGCGAGCCATTGTGTGTAAACATAGCGCGGGTCGGGCGCTTGTTTGGCGCGGCTTGGGACGGCAGTTCGGTGAGCCATTGTTTTTAAACATAGCGCGGGTCGGGACGGCAGTTCGGCGAGCCATTGTGTTTAAATATAGCGCGGGTCGGGCGCCTGTTGAGTGCGGGTCGGCAGCATGTCGCATTGCTCACAAAATTAGCACGCTAAAGTGGAAGTGGGTCGGTCATGTCTGCAGACGGACGGTGGAGCAAACACGTGTTAGAGCGGAGTACACGTTTAGCCATCCGCTGTACGCTATCCAAACGTAGTGTGCGACGCCCGGCTGCACGGTGGACCGACGATTTAAAGAAGGTGGCGGGCAGCGGATGGATGCGGGCTGCCCAAGTCCGGGACGTTTGGAGCACTTTGGGGGAGGCCTACGTTTAGCAGTGGACGGCTGTAAGCCGATATGATTATTATATGGATATCAACAGACTGAACTGAACTGTCAGGCCTGGGGCGGACTGTGTGGGTAACGTTACAGCCCCTCGCGACCGGCTTGTCCTGTGCGTTCGACAGGCGCGGCTCTCGCCGCCGACCCGCCGTGACATCCATATAAATACTAGGAATTCAACCTGCCGTACTGCCGACCCGACACGCGCTCGTCCCTCTCCCGCTGTGTGTGTGCGGGGCTTAAGTCTTCTTTTTTCCGACACATTGTGGTTAACTATCAGAATACTGTACGTTACTAACAAGCTTCCTGTCTCATGAAACATACTCATCATAATACCTAAATATAGTACAGCTATTGTAGACAGTGGCGTGCCTTCCATAGAAGCCGAAAAGTCCGGCTTGCCCTCAATAACTCGAGATTAATATATTAAAAAAAAAACACCATTATATTAATAAAGAAGGTAAATTATTGTCTCAAGAATAAACATTTTCAATTTAGCGCGTAATCCGGCGCGCGCTACGTTGCCAAACTTACGCTGATATCGCTCGCAAATCGATTATCTCGCTGTGTATATTGCTATCCCGCCCGCACGCGTTAGCTTCTTATGTGGCTTGTCGGAATTACTGCTCATCCAGTACAAATTGCGAAATATATATTAAAATCATTCATTATCATTCATTCATTTCTTCGCCGATTTGTATGAAGAAGCAAGCCTGGCTTTTGGGTTTATCTAGCATGAAGTTGCAGAGAGTGCGATGCTGATCGATTTGAATGATTTGTTTACAAGACAGTACGAAGTAGTTCAAATTTTGTTTTGAGTCGTTTACGGAGCATCTTTGTTTAAATATCCATTTTCAGATTTTTGTTTTAACGTGTGTGATTAGACTATCTTGTGATTAACGTTTCTTGTATAGGTAATGAATTCAGAAACGCATGCCATTGTTCCTTGTGAAGGATTAAAGTGTGTGCAATCATTACTCAAGAAGGTGTTTGAGTTTTGAGTTTTAGAGATAATTTATCGTCTCGTTACTTGACCTAAACCTACTCCTGATTGTTATTGTTTATGTGTTGTTATTTCTAATCACAATTAACGTGTCGACAACAATCAAGCCGTTTATCAGAGGTTAGTTGATATTGTGTGCTAGTCATTTAGCGTCAACAAAAAGCTTGTACCTACTCTACATATTATAGTGTCAATTTCTTAAAACTGAATCTTTGCTGTCTAAATACGATACGATTCTAATACGATTTTAAATTAAACGAAAATACACAACACCAATAAGGCGGTAAATAACCAAGTATTTGTTTAAACATCAAAATTGTATTATTCATTCTATAGCTGATGTTTTTTTGAACTCGAAGTTAAAAATTTAAAAGAAATATTATTTTCTACCAACATCATACAATTCTTAAAGACACTAATCAATTATTTCTGCGCCATCTATTGGTCTGTGATTTTACTACCTGCGATCGAACTCTACGAGCTAAGTGGCACCGATAATGTTAATAGATGGCTCTTATATTAATTACGTGTAACTGTGTGATCGTGAAAAATTGAATCGGTTTTTTTTTCCCGAGAATCTCTCGGGCTTGCCCTAGCTATGACCCCTAGGCACGCCACTGATTGTAGACTGCCTCGTTGGGTTAGTGGCGACTGCTGAGCATGAGGGTTAGATTCCCAGGTCGGACGTTTATTGGGTTTTTCCATCAGGAATTACTCAGTAGCAGCCTCGGAGTCTGGATTCGTACATAGTTAGGCTCGCTCCCTGTTGCATGGGACTTAAACATAACCGATGAAAGTCTTCGATTAAAACTGTTTATTATCTACTCTTTAAATCAAATTACATTTAAAAACATCATCATCATTGGTTTCTAGAAAAACTTCAACTATATCTGACGACCCTGCATATCTATCTCCTTTGTTGATAGTACTAACCGGTACACCTATCCCTTTGGGGATTACAGGCGTGATGTTATTTTGAATAATATTGCACATTTTTGGAGAGGTCTAACTACATGAATATTTTGTCCACAGGTATATATTCTCGCTGGCATTAGCAGATCTTCTAGTCATCCTGATATGTGTGCCATTCGTATCTATAATATACACGCTGGAGTCCTGGCCGTGGGGGGAGGTAATATGTCGTATATCTGAAGCTGGCAAAGACGTGAGCATCGGAGTATCTGTCTTCACACTGACAGCGTTATCAGCTGAACGATACTGCGCTATTGTAAACCCTTTTAGAAGGCTCCAGGTGAGTCAAACTGGATTTTTATAACGTTATTTTAAAATTGGAAAATGATGCTGAAGAGAACGATGGATTTTAACTGGTTTGAAGGTTGGTTCTTCTGGGGTTTATTTCTGGTATATTTTTAAAACAGTGAATTTATAGGAGCCCACATACTATAATTAACATTGTTTAAGATTTAAAATTAATTAATGTGCTGGGTTATATTTTTTTTCACTGGGTTTAGTCAAGAACCCATACTGGGTCGCTTTTTATTTAAACGCAAATTCCAGGGTCTGCTTCCTAGTGCCATAGGCCCCTATCTCATGATAAACCTATCGTTCTCGCAGACGAAGTCGCGGGCAAACGCTAGTACTAGATACTGACTTGAACTAACGAACATTTATTTATTTTCATGTCATTTCTGTCGAGAAGATAAGAAACAGTAAAGTAAGTCTTCAGAGACATCTTGCCTAGCTTATAAGAAGACATAAGGACTTGATTAATTGGACAGACGACGTTTTACTACTAGTACCAATAAAACCACGTGGTCGTTCGTTTGCCTGGTCGCACACGAGCCACCGACCACAACAACAAAACGCCGCCGACGTATTTCCTATAGTTTTCACACATTTTATGTGGGCTCGCCGCCGCACGGTTGACGTCGGTGGTCGCCACAATGCCGCTTCTCGGTTCAGGTGACGGTGTTAGTAGATGACGCGAGTGGCCCGAGTGCAACCAGGCTAAGGCTTTCCGCAGACAAAGCAATTTTAGTTGAAGAGACTGTCAAGTTTTTAAATGCAGCAACAAAAAGGCCCAGTTTAGTTAAATAAACTATTCAAATTCATGGTAAACCGGCAATTGACACTGCGGGGGATGGAGAAAGAATGAAATCGCTCAACGCGTTGCTTTTTTCCATTGGAGAAACCAAGCAACTTGATACAACTAGTACCAATTTGACAGTGCTGGTTTCGTCAACTGAAAACTGTTGTCATGGAAACTAGCAACTAAAGTTGCTGTGTCTGCGCAGTTTTTTCATGTTATATTTCAATATTTATATAAACAACTAGTTGCGAGTTGCCTGTTGCCGCAATACGGAGATCAAAGTTGCTCTGTTTGCTTAGCGCCTTAAAAAATCTGACTTGTTTTTTATTAGAAATACTTTAACTAGAGCAAGCTGACAAATTAATCTTGTCTATCATTCATGATGGCCCAGTTGGTTCAATACCGGGCAATGTACCAATGTGGCTTTTTCATATCATATGGACTTTCTAAGTTTATCTTGGACACTACAGATATTGGTGAAGGAAAACAAGTTAACTAAGTCTTAAAATTAATAAGACTTAAAAGAGAAGAGAGAGACTTAAGAGAATTAAAAGACTGCCTCGTTGGTCTAGTGGTCGCAAACGCGACTGCTGTGCACGAGGTCTTGGGTTCGATTCCCAGGTCGGGCAAAGTGTTATTGGGTTTTTCCATCAGGAATTTCTCAGTAGCAGCCTCGGAGTCTGGATTTGTGCCCGGTTGATGGCAATAGGCTCGCCCCCTATTACATGGGACTAAAAACATAACTGGCGAAATGTGGGTGTACTAATGGGTACACCTCTGCCTAACCCTTCGGGGATTACAGGCGTGATGTTATGTTTAAAATTAATATTATAAGACTGAAATCTCCAATTCACCTTGAAAATTGCCTTCTTTGTATGAGAAGAAGCCTTTGCCCTGCAGCGGGACAGTATGGCTGGTATTTATTATCATTGCGATGCTGTTCCGATCAATGTGATCATATCTTTCAATATTGTTGATGGCAAATTATTGCCATCAAAGGTAGGTAAAGATGTTTTAATTTAAAATTGCACTCCCCGCCACCAAAATATTGAATGATGTACGAAAGAACTAGCGTTAAGGTGTTTGTAAAGACTGGCCTGACGTGAATTGAAATATTCTTAGAAATGTGAATACTCGCCTCTCGTTTTAAGAATAAAGAGGTCTGTCCAAGGTGTACATATGCAAGCGTGCACTTTTAATCAAGCGCGCGTTAGACACGCGTTATCAGATTTTCGTTCGAAGGCGCGTTTTACGGGCTTCTAGATACATGCGCCGCCATTTTGCCATTTGATCGCGCGCTTTCGTGTCGAGTGTGGGACCACCTTACAAGAGTGCAATATTAAAATGAAACATCTCTACTTTACAACGTCGTAAATTAAACCTAACTCAAATTAAACACCACGACTCAAGTACCTCAGAAACTTATCTGTAAAGTGTGAACCAACACACGTGTAACTACTAGTTAGTTTATGTTTCATAGCTCATAGTCTACTAAAGTTTGTCTGACTTAGAACTTTGTTACAGCTTCGCAAACTACCGCTGGTTTGTGCGACTTTCATATGGGCAGCGGCGCTTATCTTCGCTGCGCCGGCGGCGCTGTTCTCAAGCACCGTGACGGCACAGTTACGGCCTAATGTCACCATCGTTTACTGTACGCCTTTCCCGCCTGGATGGGAAAACTATCCAAAGTAATTTGAACTTAATTTTTTAGATGATAAGATTTTTTTTCAGGTGAAAAGGAACTCAGGTTTATCGTTGAACCAAAATACTCCTCAAAATAGAATACCTACTTGTTTTTTTAGGGGTTTATCCAAAATAAGCATATTGACTCAATCGTACTTTCTTCATTGTGAATTCACCTACCTACTTGTGATAATACAAATCATTGCTAAAGTGCTGAACGACTAAACTAACATTATCATATCAAACATTTAATTTGCTTTTTATGCTTGGGATCACACATTAATGTAGTCTATTTATTTGAATAACTATTGAAAATGGTCTATATACAGATACAAATAGTTTATGCAATTCAAACGCCTGACAGAATTATTCAAGCAATTTCATTTGGCACGCGAGTTTCATGCTAATGTGAGCATAATTTTTCACTTCCACGTAAAATGTAAATCATTTTTAGATGATAATTTTACATGGGTCATATTTTTATAATTTCTTTAAAACTTATAGATTATTCTATAAGATCTAGAATTTGTATAAGCACGAGCCGCTATAAAATAAGCACCAGATACAAAGATATTCAAATATCATTCTCAGCTTAGATTTTCTCTTGATTTGTGGCTTTATATTGTTTTACCAGTTTGAGAATTGTGAAGATATCAAGGCAAACTTTTGCGGTTAGTAGACTGAGAATTTCAGACTATTATACATATTTTATTAAAGCTTTCAATCTTCTAAATTTTGAATGCCAAACGTGGACATTGAAAATGACTCGATATTGTATAAACTATATAATTGATGGAGCATTAATTTTATGTTTTATTGTTCTTGTCCGTTCTTCTCCATTGAAACCTGCGTCTAGGAACGAGGAACTAGCTTCAACTCTCTGAATAATCGACTCAATCTAAATATATAATAGCGAAATGTCATACACACACTCATCACGAAATATCGAAAACCGCTTGACATATAAAAATAAAATTTGGCAGGAAGGTAGTTATTATAATATCTAATAGACGTCCGCTAAGAAAAGGATTACAGAAAATATTACAAAACATTTATTTTAAATTAAAAGAGTAATATGGAGTTACTTGCCCATTCTTCTCCATGCGAAACTACCTTTTCAAATGGGCAACTAGCTTCAATCCTTTTTTTTTTGTGTATGACGTTAAAACGTGCTTTTTAATGGCCTAATTGAAATAAATGCTTTGGTTTTGTAGCTATTAAGCATTTTGTTGTTCCGTATTTACTCGTATTTGTGAACCTCGAACACAGACCCGAGCGAGTGAACAATGAGATATATTAAATTAATATTTCTCGTTTTGTTACTTTGTGTATCCGTGCCCCAGAAAACCCTTTCGTAAAATCATATTAGTTTGAATAAAACAATTTGGAATAGCTTTTACAGAAGCATTCGGTTCTTTAGGGAATTGGCAATGAATATTAAATAAATAATGTTTTATATTACTTGTATATTTTTTAGACGATTATCTTTTGTTAGAAATATCGTTTGAAGCACTTAGCGATGGCCGCATCGAATAAACGCGCAAGAGCCATTGCATGTTTTTTTTTCTGTTCCTTTTCCCATCCATCACATTTTAGTCTAAAAATAAATAAGTAATACAATGGTGCCGATTCCCTTGTTCACAAACTAGACTAAATTTAGAGAATTGACATCTCTTACAGCGAAATTATTACAATTAAAGAACTAAGTTAGCGATGTCAAATTAGTTTTGCCTTGAACTTCTCCGTATTTTTATTAATCCATACGTTTTAAGATGTCAACTATAACTGTACGGATGTGTCAGATTGACTAAATTTAACAGCTCTTATTTACATTAGTCTCTTTCTTATTTTATTGGACAGAAAAAGATGGAAATAGTCTCATTTTAGTTTAGTTTGTGACCAAGGGAATCGGTACCATTGTGTAGATCTGCTTACAAGGAACCCCGCGTTATTAAGGATTAAACGTTTTTATTTTCTCCTGTAAAGTTGACTTTTTTCACTTGCACGTTTATTCAATTCGGCCATCGTTATGTTCTCGTTTTTACACGACTAACCCGAGAACCAAGCTATTAACTTTTTTTTTAAAGGCACCACTTTACTCTCCCACTTCTGGGCAAAAGATTCTCCTATTCCATTCACTTTTATCCAAGCTTAGTACCTATTTAAAGTTTAAATTGAACATTTCGAACTCATTTTTGTAATTAAATACTTAAAAAAAATTAAATTTTGACCTTCGATATCTACGTAACTAGGTTTCCAGGTATGGTCCAGAACTTGTAACTTTCACCTCTGTATTTTTTAAATCCCATTATTTTAGACTTTATACACTTGAAAGATAGGTTATTTTTGTATGTGCCTAATACAATTAATCATCAACATACAGACCAAATGTGACTAATAAATGAATAGGTAGAAACAGCTAATCCGAGCACTCGCTTATTATTATAATGATGCCAATTTACTGTGGATTTCCCGACCGCAAAATCTACCGAGACACCACGAATTAATGATGGCAATTACATGTGTGTTCTTGACACGACATGATATATATTGGTTACATGATATTACACACACATTCATGAGTAACAAGCTTAGGAAAAGTTTGAACGGTGAATGTAGGTAGATAATAATGTATTCTAAGATGCCATTTTATTTAGTAAAAATAAACACAGGACGACTTATTATAAAACAGTTTAAATCTTAGAGTATCCTATCCTAACTATCGTAATCCTAACTAATATTATAAATGCGAAAGTAAGTTTGTTTGTTACCATTTTACGCCTAAGCCACTGAACCGATCATCCTGAAATTTTGCATTAACGTTGCCAGGTGTACAGGAACGAATAACGTACCTTTAATCCTGAAAAAAGTACTGTTTCCGAGGGAAATCACAATAACGTTCTTATGATCATAGATGGCGCCACGTGTCGTTTCGAATCATGATTTAATTCCGCGCCTTTGTATTTTTTTCCGCGCCTTCGTTTGTGTCCGAGATAACCGAAATTTACGAGGACGAAGTCGCGGTCAAAAGCTAGTATTTCGATAAAAATAAAGTAGGTATGTACCTAATACAAAATTGGCTCAACGGTTTCAACCTGGTTACAGCAAAGACTTTGTTTTATAATAAGGCCTAGAAGGTCACACACGGATAACTAAAAGGGTTCCGTTTGCACCCATTGTGTTCGAAACTCAAAATAAACCTATTTGAATTTAGAACCGGAACGCCCCAAGATAACAATGCCCCACAGCTGAGTACTTAAAACAAAACTTATATAGGGAATGTCCTAAATACACACATTTGTTTCAGGTGGATGACCCTAGCGAAAGCACTGGTGTACTATGGGCTACCTCTTCTTGTGATTGCTTTTTTTTACTCGCTTATGGCGCAGCGATTACTGGCCAGCACGAGAGAAATGCCCGGCGCGCTGCACGGGGGGCAAGGAGAAGCGCAGGCTCAGGCTAGGAAGTCTGTCGCTTGTATGGTGCTGGTGTTTGTTATTGGTAAGTGGACTTTAAGTAGTGGACATAAGATTGAAAATGGGTAGTGCTTTCTACTATCCATACTAATTTTAAAAAGCTGTAGGGGTTTTTGGTTTGTGTTTGTTTCAATGCGTAGGAAAAGTTTAGGCTATGTAATTATAACATTACGCCATAACCCACAGGAGCGGAGCATGAATTCTGATAATTCTTGCGCAATAGTTAAGCTACGTTATCCTTGAGTGATAAAGGCTTTATTTGATTTAAAAAGAATATGGATTCGACTGTCTCGTTGGTCTAGTGGTCGCAAGCGCGACTGCTGTGCATGAGGTTTTGGGTCCGATTCCCAGGTCGGGCCAAGTGTTATTGGGTTTTTCCATCAGGAATTTCTCAGTAGCAGCCTCGGAGTCTGGATTTGTGTCCGGTTGATCAAAGTCAAAGTCAAAGTCAAAACATTTATTTCAATTAGACCATTTACAGGCACTTTTGAATTGTCAAGGAGTCGGTCAGTTAGTCCGAAAAATGAAGCTAGTTGCTCGTTCCAAAACGGAGGTAGGCCTCTATGGAGAAGAACGAGCAAGAAACTCCACGGCACTCTTTTTAAATTAGGTTTTTACAAAATGCTGGTTACAATAATTCTTGTTGAGTCTATATGTGAAAACAATGAAGATAAATATAAAACAGTTGTAAAAAATACTAAAAATAAAGATGTAAACCATAGCAGTTAAGAGATGACCAATCCCAACTGACAGCACTCGTTCACGAGCATGACGCATGGATCAGCACCACCTAGCTCAACCATCATGAAGGGAGCCAAGTGATCCAACACACGCGCCACCATCAGCGAGACATTTGAGTGAGCATGACAAGCTCCCAACTGCCATGATCATTAAGTCAAAACACGTAGTACTCAGTAAGTAAAAAAAAACGCTCCATGGTACTCACATTTACAAAATGGAAATAAATGATATTAAATTATACAATACTAGCACTTTCAGTGGACTTATTTGTTATATAATTGTGGTATGTACTTATATAAAAAAAAAAAAACAGTACTCGTACTGATAACAGTACAAGTTATTCAGGTCAACAAAGAGGGTAAGAAACATCATTCTCTTAAAAAATAAAAAATAACAATCCTAGTTAGTGAGCCCGAGTGGCTGTGGAGCAGGACTAGCATTTAGCCAAGCATTTTTGTCCGTGATATAATCATCTAACTTATAATATGCTTGACTACATAGTGTGCGTTTTATGCATGTTTTAAATTTTCTCTCATTTAGTTGGAGAATTTCAAGAGGTATTTTATTATAGCATTTTACACAGTACCCCATAAAAGAAGTGCTTACTTTTGACAATCTAAAACTTGGTTGATCAAATTTGTTCTTATTTCTAGTATTAAAATCATGTCTATCACTAATTTTCTTAAAAAGATGAGGATTTTTGCGAACATGCATTATATTTTCATATATATATTGACAAGGTACCGTCATGATGTTAATTTTTTTAAACAATTCCCTTAGAGATTCGCGTCTGCCAAGATTATAGATGGCTCTGACAGCCCTCTTTTGCAGGATAAAGATAGAATTTATATCAGCAGCCCGACCCCAAAGCAA
Source organism: Hoplodrina ambigua (assembly GCA_949774945.1). NCBI lineage: Eukaryota > Metazoa > Arthropoda > Insecta > Lepidoptera > Noctuidae > Hoplodrina > Hoplodrina ambigua. Next base: position 9,701,059 of record OX458980.1, on the reverse strand, counting down.
AATACCGTAAGACATGATGCTATGAAAATAACTAAAATAGACTAGTCTCGCAGTATCCACGTTTGTTAATTGTCGAATTTTTCTGACAGCATAAGCGGCTGAACTTAGCCGCCCTGCCAGAGATGTTAAGTGGGGACCCCACTGCATCTTTGAATCGAGCGTAATCCCTAGGAAAACTGTCTTCTCGACGAATTCTAACATGTCCTTATTCAATATAACGCTACATTTACTACTTCTAACATTGGGTAAAGCGAATCTTATGCATTTAGTTTTTTTCTCATTTAACACTAAATTATTAACAGTAAACCAATTGTGAACCTTAAGCATGGCGTTATTTACGTCGTCAAGGTGCTGTGCTTGTCTATTTACTCGAAAAATGAGTGAAGTATCATCAGCGAATAACACCATTTGTGGTTGGTTTTGTAGTAAATGAGGTAAATCATTTATATATACTAAAAAGAGGAACGGACCTAGTATTGAACCCTGCGGAACCCCCATCTTTACTTTTAAGCCTGATGAATTTACACCGTTTATTTGAACTTGCTGTACTCTATCATTCAAATAGGATTTTACCAAGCTAAGTGCTAGATCACCGAGACCGTAATACTCCAGCTTTAGGAGCAGTGTTTCGTGATTCACGCAATCGAACGCTTTAGAGAGGTCGCAAAAGATGCCAACAGCATCCTGCGAGTCCTCCCATGCATTAAATATATGCTTAATTAAAGTAACACCGGCGTCAGTAGTACAACGCCCTCTGGTGAAACCATACTGTTGATCGTGTAGGATGTTGTTACAGTTAAAATGATTGAGCATTTGATTGAGCATCACTTTTTCAAACACCTTGCTGAAAACCGGCAAAACCGAAACAGGTCTGTAGTTGTTGGTGTCCTTGCTATCTCCGGATTTGAAGAGCGGTATAACTTTGCTGTACTTCATTAAATCCGGGAATATCCCTTGGTCTACGCACAAATTAAATATGAAAGCTAAATAGGGTGCTATTGTCTCAATAATAGATTTACAAACATTAGTAGACATGCCCCACAGATCTTCGGTAGCCTTGATTTTAAGTTGTTTGAAAGCCTTTGTCACGACCATAGGGTTAATATGTTTAAATTTAAATTCCTTAGTGCAGGCTGAAACATTCACTCTTAGTAAGTCTATAGCAGATGATGGTGAGGAATCTAAGATTTGAGTAGTTTTAATTGGAATATTTGTAAAGAATTCTGCAAATTCTTGAGCAACATCTATATTACTGCTTTTGACACCTTGGGAAGTCTCCAGAGTGTAGTCAGTATTGTGTCTTTTGTTCCTATTTGTTTCATTATTGATGATTTTCCAAACAATTTTTATTTTATTTTCAGCTGATTTAACTTTGTTGCTAATGTGCAAGGCTTTAGCTGCTTTACATGCATTTTTAAAAATTTTTGAGTAAGTCGCAACATGCTTATTAAAAGATTCAGTATTTATATAAGGCTTAAGGCCATACAACTCAAAAAGTCTTTCCCTGCTTCTCCTGATACCTTTAGTCGCCCAGTCACTAAATAAAAATTTAGGGCAGATAGTTTTAGATTTTTTCTTAAAAATATTATTAAATTCTGTATTAACCATTGAAAAGAATTCTTCATACAAAATATTACCATCATTCATATTAAGACCCTGGACACATAATTTACTAATTAAAATGCTATTAAATTTATTTAAATTACTAGATGTTATAGGTCTCGATTGTATCTGCACTTTTTGTAAAGGTGTGTTGCACTCAAAAGTGACGGTTAGTCCGCTGTGATCCGAAGGAAGATAATTTACTATACCTTTATCTAAGTAGTTACAGCAACAAAAAACATTGTCAATACATGTTGCAGTAGTCGAAGTTATTCGTGTTGGTTCTAGAAACACATTTGACAAATTGAACGATTTAAAGAGACTTAATAATCTGTTGCTATTTGAATTATTTTCTAAGATATTAATATTAAAATCACCACAGATTATTACTGATTTATTACCAGTAGCAAGTTTAGTCAAAACATCCTCCATTATAGACTCAAATATAGAATAATTCTGATAATTTGGGGGTCTGTAAACGCACACTATAACATGCTTATCTAGCTCAACACTGGACAATTCAATAATATGTTCAATTGATAGTTCAACGATGTCTTTACGCGGCTTAGATTTGATACTATTTTTAATTAAGATTAGTGAACCACCACGCATCATGGATTTGCGGTTAAAACAACTACTTATACTATAGTTCTCAAAGTTAATTAGCATTTCATAATCTTTTAACCAATGTTCAGTTAAACAAATAATGTCGAACATTGTTTTTTCTAAAAAAAGTTCAATTTCTAATTGTTTGGAAGCAAAACCTTGAATATTCTGATAAAATAGTTTTAAGGAATGATGCCTAACCCCTTTTTTACAATTTAATATGTGATTGCTAGAAGATACCTTGTTGTTAATAAAAGCTATATTGTTGTTAGTACCTTCTGTTGTCTTATATTCTAGTTTAAAATATTTGTGCTTACCACGTTTACATTAGTATTATTACTAAATATTGTGGTGCATATAGTGGAAGACTTCGACATACTACTTATGTCTGAGTTAATATTAAAAGCTAATAGCCAAGCTATCTGACGTCTAAAACTAATTGGCAGATACGCTGTATCCCTAGTCGATTTCAATTTTTCAACAAAACTGTTGGTGTCAAAAAATAAAAGTTTGTCACTATGGTGATTAACTATAAATTCCATATGGTTATTTAATAAATGTATGTTATAATTTTGCCTCTTTGAGAGGTTTTCAAAATATGGAAAAGCACACAGTATTATTTTCCGACACTCAATTTTCAAAATTTCAGTGATCCTATCAGTTATATTGTCTTTTGTAACATTAGTACTATTTCCTACTAATATAGAAATAATAGAATTAGGATCATATTCTTTCCTTAGTACGGTAGACATAATTTCATTATAAGCTGTACCAGGCATGCAATAATTTACAGACGAATGCATCAGGTTGTTGTTTACTAATTTTCCTAATCCTCTCCCTAAACTGTCAGAAAACATAATGGGACAGTAACAAACTTTATCAAAAGGTAGAGAACTACTGTCTTTCTCAGGCTGGAGAGCCTCAAGATAAGATTCCTCCTGGATGGTAGATTGAGTGGAGCTGACAGGTAGCGAGTCCACTCTGTCTGCATTTGAGTTGCATATCTCCACTAATTTATTTGTGGCAAGGATATGCTCTTTTATTTGTTTTTCTGATGTCACATATTTTATATGAAGAGAATGTAATGACTGTTCTAGCACCTCAATTTCTGACTGAAGGCGTTGAGTGTCCACCTCATAAATGTTTTTACTGTCCTCTAATTTAACTTGAAAATTATTTAATTTATTAATTAGAAAAACACGTTCTTTCCTTAATTTAATATTATTGGAATAGTGTTTTTGTTGTTTCTTATATTTATTACATTTTTTAATAATTTTTTTGAACTTAGCATATTTTTTAATTTTATTTTGACTTACTGTGTAGCTACTATTATTATACTTTACTAAAGAATCTTCAGTGAGGTCTATTGTTATTAAGGAATTTGGGTAACAGTTACTTTTAATTAATTCATTATATAAGTGATCTGTTTCTCTTGCCTGAGTACATACTTTTTCCTTTTGCAATGTGGTAATCCGTGCATTTGCATGAATTAATTCTTCTTCCAAGTCCCTAACCTTACACAATGCCTCCTCATATAAATCGCTACAGTTATTGAACCCGTCGGTGACCACCCGCAGTTTGTCCCGTTCATCGACAACATCCAGGAATTGCTGATGAAGGTCCACTAGCTCCCGCTTCAGGCTTGTATTTTTGTCAATGATTGACTTGACTTCCTCTTCACAGTCATCCCTCTCCTGTAGCAGTTGTTGGCATTGGATGTTTGAAGCCTTAAGTTCTTCGAGGGCCGTTCTTAATTTAACCTCCATAACCTGAGCAGTAGCCTTACGGGTCATCACTGACATGGTTACAGGAATAGTTACTGAAATTAGAATTGAAGAAACGGTGAGAACTAATCGAATAGACAAAAGTAATAAAGGTGTGTGAAATGAAAGAAAAAAAGGTAAAAAGACAAATGGGATAGCTAGTGTTTATATGTGGAGAAGAAGTGAGGCAGGATGCTGATTGAAGATCAACAACTATGATAACTTGAAATGCAAAGTTTCAATAATTAAATAAAGTTAACTAATTTCACTTTTTTCTTTGTGGGTACCTAGTACTTATGTTATGATAAAAATTTAAAGTATTATATCAATACTACAATGTAAATTAGGTAAAATTTACTGTATTGATCAGTAAGTATACTCCTACAACAGTTAACTTTTTTTTTTTTTTTTTTGATAGGTACCAAGTTTCCTCTCCTGTGTGAAAACAAATGACTAAGAGTTAGTGTAGTATCTAGGTACCGAATCTACCAAAATAAATTATACTGGAACTCGATGAGAGTGTGTTACAAACTTGAGTGACAATTGTGTGCTAATTTATGACTATTAAGTATAGATTAAAGTAAACAATACTTCCCGTTTAAATCCGCAGGTTGACATCAGCTGTTCGATATAGGTTACCGGTAACGGTGGATAACCAAACACTGAGTTTTACTTTGTTTTTTTACGGGAAAACAATAATCCCGGTTTATTATGCAATTATATTAGTTATAGATATAAAATTACACCTTAATTTAACTTAAATATTAATTAAAACTAATTTTAAAATACGGATTAAAAACTTGACATGTCACTCGGGCAGTGTTGCCACTTTTACACTGGCATGGCAATAGACTCGCCCCCTATTACATGGGACTAAAAACATAACTGGCGAAATGTGGGTGTACTAATGGGTACACCTCTGCCTGACCCTTCGGGGATCACAGGCGTGATGTTTATGTTATGGATTCGTAAAAAAAATGGACGCGATCGAAGTCTCGGAAAAAAGCTAGTCGGTTATCCATAAGTCCGTCTCTGTCTTACGCAAGAAAACATGGTGGCATATGGCTACCTAGCTATTTCTGCGGCCGACCAGCTATGCTGTGTTGCGGTCGACGGGGTCAGGGTGAAAATACGGCACATTTTGAACTTTGCCTCTCACGTAAACAACTATGATGTAAAGAAGATGTTGAAACAGGACTTTGTAAAAATAAAATGATCAAATAAAATATCTGTCAAGACCATGTGTGATCAAGATTAAGCTATTCTCCTTTAATAAATGCTGAAGACTCGCCCTAGCTTCACACAGGTATATTTTCATATAAAAATACATAACGATACATCATAACATCACGTTTGTAATCAGAGGTGAAACAGAGATGTACGCATTAGTAGGTACACTCACATTTCGCCAGTAATGTCCCATGTAAGTCCCATGTAACAGGGGGCGAGCCTATTGCTGTCAACCAGGCGCAAATCCAGATTCCGAGGCTGATACTAAGAAATTCCTGATGGAAAACCCAAAATTACTTTGTTCGACCTGGGAATCGAATCAAAGACCTTATGCTCAGTAGTCGCCCTTTGCGAGCACTAGAACGACAAGGCAGTCCATCATTCGAGGGAGTCGAATTTTTATCTAACTAGATTTTATTAATATGTATAAAAGTAAAAAAGCTTAAACTATTCTACTAAACACAATAAACATATGTAATATATTATGTTTCACTAAAGTGTAAGTTATTTCAATTAATGTTTGTTACGACTTAACATTCAAATAAATTAAATATATTATGATGAGATGTTCTGTTTAATACTAACACATTAAACGGCCCAGCAAACTCAAATAAACAGTTGAATGTAAATGATGAGGTTACACAGTAAACTATACTCTTAACTTAATGAAATTATGTTCTATGATTTCAAAATTACACTAAACGTACGTAAATACTATTCTACGAGTTTATTGTTATGTATTTATTAGTTATTTAAACTTTATGCAACAAAAGTACAAAGGCGGACTTAATGCCTTAGGCATTCTCTAACAGTCAACCAAAGGTGTTGAAGATATAACATGGTATGATTACTGTATATTTTGAAATAGTTAGTTATTTAGAAATACGTTTATTTAATTACAAAATACACGTATGAGATATTTTCCCCAGTGTGTGTAATGTCGCAGTCGAAAAGTTGTTCTACGTATAAATATACAAGGTGTAGTTTTGCGTGCGTCACCAAACTCAAAGAGGTAACTAAGCTAATGATTCTCATCACAAATCAATAAAAAATAAATAGTATTTTTTCAGTTTTTGTTTTTTTTTTTTATTTTGGCTTCCTCGTTGGTCTAGTCAGCGCGACTGTTGAGCAAGGGGTCTTGCACCGGGCACAAATTCGGACCACGAGACTGCTACTGAGAGATTCCTGATGGTAAAACCCAATAACACTTTGCCAGACCTGGAAAATCAAGTCCAAGACCTCATGCTCAGTAGTCGCGCTTTGCTTTGCACTTTTATATAAGGTGTAAAAGAAAGGTTTTTATAACAACATTTGATTTTATTTCAAAACTTTTAAACTGAACTTTTCGCGTGATTTACAGATATTAAGTATTTCACTTGATTTTGTTTTAATTATTGTTTTGAAACAATTTCAGTTCTAGCACAATTGATTTGTAATCAATTCGCAATTATCTAATACCACCTGCTGCCACTCTGTTTATCTGAATATTTAATCGTTCATTTGATTTCTAATAATCTTTACGTCAGCTGATCAGACAGTATTCATAAATTCATAAAATCCTTCGCTTATTCCATTAAGTTAAATGAATTTTGAATAGTCGTTTAGAAATATGTCTCAGACATGCGAAACTCTAATAGTTTCATTGTATTCAGCAAAATGGGTTTAATTAAAAACACCCTTTCGCTTTAGAATTTCATTAAAAGATTCGATTCTATGAAATATCCATTTCACTGAATAAAATCTACAGATAATTGAAGTCGCATACAAAATAAAGTACTCTTTCACTAACTAATTTTATCTTGGACATCAGTGACATCGGTGACAGAAAACCTGGACTTACATTAATCTATATATATAAAAGAAAGTCGTGTTACACTATTTATAACTCAAGAACGGCAGAACCGTTTTGGCTGAAAATTGGTGGGGAGGTAGCTTAGAACCAGGAGACGGACATACTTTTTTTCTTTTTTTTATCCCTTTTCCGTTTTAGGACCTATGGCAGTAGAAATAAGCAATTTTACTCAGACTGGAAGGGCGAGCCTATATTGCCATCAACCGGACACAAATCCAAACTCCGAGGCTTGAAATCGAACCAAAGACTACTATGCATGTATGCACCTGCTTTAATTCAAGCCTACTAAAGTCTACATGTAACGTATAAAATTAGAGTACAAAGAGAACTCCAACCATTTACCCAGAAAAGCAGTCTTAAAGCTGACGCGGAATTGACTACACAGAATCCAGAATGTATGCGATTAGGGAAATCGGGAGGGGCTTTACCGACTAATAAAACTTGGCGATGCGCCAGAAATGTCGATGACTACGAATTTATAGGCTTGATATGGACACTGCGTTTGTTTCACATAAAGATTATTGATTACTAGCTTTTGCCCGCGACTTCGTCCGCGTAAATATCGGATATCGCGGACACAGACGAAGTCGCGGAAAAAATTACTCATGTCCTGTCATTTCCATTCGAAACTACACGTGGCGCCATCTATGATCATAAGAACGTTATTGTGATTTCCCTCGGAAACAGTACTTTTATTCGGGATTAAAGGTACCCTATGTTCGTTCCTGTACACCTGGCAATGTATATGCAAAATTTCAGGATGATCGGTTTATTGGCTTAGGCGTAAAATGGTAACAAACAAACAAACAAACTTACTTTCGCATTTATAATATTAGTTAGGATTTCACCTGATACAATGAAAATTGAGATACATGGCAAGAGACAGATATAGAATTTGTTGTTTGCAATTTATCTTGCGTTTCATTGTAATAACAACCAAACTAACTGCCTCGTTGCCGTTGGTTTAGTGGTCGCAAAGCACGTCTGGTGAGCTCATGGTCTTGGGTTCAATTCCCAGGTCGGGCAAAGTGTTACTGGGGTTTTTGCATCAGAAATTTCTCAGCAGCAGCCTCGGAGTCTGGATTCGTGTCCGGTTAAAGGCAATAGGCTCGCCCCCTATTACATGGGACTAGAACATAACTGGCGAAATGTAGGTGTACTAATGGGTACACCTCTGTCTAACTTTTTGGGGATTACAGGCGTGATGTTAAAATAAAAACATTTTTATTAATCACATAATATCGTAGTTACGCAACTGTATTATCTTACCTAATCAAAATTAACACAGTCACTGAGAGATTAAAAAAAAATACCGACTTCTTGATAATAGAAAAGAAATTCCACCCAGACTTCGCTAACGCCTCCAATCCACGTAGATTAATCTTAAGAATTTAATTTCACCGTCGAGAAAAACGATAAAGCAATTAATATTCTAGCCGTTCTAGATCGATAATAGTGATTAAATATGAATTAGTAGATATTAATCTCGAAATTATAGACTATTCATCTTCAAATTTTTGGTTACTATAGAACAGGGATGGCCAACCGAGTCGATCTCAGAAGCAGACCAGATTATATTAGGTTGTATATAATAAAGCTGAATAGCTTTTTTGTATATGTACACATAGATTAGCATTGCGTCTGGTTAGTTTATGGTAGCTTTTTTGTTTGTTTGTCGCTAAATACTGGAACTGATTTGTAAGTCAGATTGAAAAAAATCTTGTACATGATAACTAGATTCATGAGGAACAGTAAAATAGTTTGTGTTTTTTGTTGCATAAAGTTTAAATAATAAATAAAACTCAAATTTTACAGCTAATTGAAAGTAAAAGGTTTCAGAAAGGTCAGGTGAGGAGTACTCGTAACCGGCGTGTTGTATGATGAGATGTATGAACGTAGATGAGGCGAAAGGATCGTAGCAGGTGGCGTTTTGTGGTTGCTGCCTACCCTCATGGGAAAAAGGCGTGAGTTTATGTATGTGTTCTGGTTTAAAATAAAGCGTTTCTTTAAACAAGTTATGTCTTGGAATGATTGGTTAATGGTGTCTAATACCCAAATCACATAGCACATAGAGTTTGTAAACAGCAGTCCTTAAGTTTAATTACCCCTGTAACTGATGACAAAGCTATCCGTTTTCATGTTTACTACAAGAAACTTGTAACTGGTTAGTTCAAAATTTACATAGTAACCGAGCCAAAACTCGGTGGCAAGTTTGAAACAGTTTTGAGTTTAAATTTTCAAGTTTTGAAGAGCAGGTAGATAATCTCTTCTTAACTTAAGTAATACAGAAAACGCAGTTTTGGATTTTAGGCAAATTTTTGGAAGTTGGAAGTTAAAAGACATAAAAAAAAGATTTGGTAACAATAATGAATATTTATTTTTTTAAGTTGTTTTTATTTGACATTGGTGCCGATTCTCTTGGTTACAAACTAAACTAAAATTAGACTATTTCCATCTTTTTCTGTCCAATAAAACAAGAAAGAGACTAATGTGAATAAGAGCTGTCAAATTTAGTCAATCTGACACATCCACAGTCTATAATCCACAGTTATAGTTGACATCTTAAGACGTATGGATTAAAAATACAGAGAAGTTCAAGGCAAAACTAATATGACATCGCTAACTTAGTTCTTTAATGTCACGGAATGTCACGGTCCTTTCCTTTCGCTGTATGTTAGTAAGAGATGTCAATTCTTTAAATTTAGTTTAGTTTGTGAACAAGAGAATCGGCACCAGTATTTAAGAATAGAATTATTAAGTATGCGGGCAGTGTTGCACGACTTTATCACTGTGTGCATGCGGGTTTGTCGCCCCACCTTTACCTGAATACAGCACAAGATGGCTTACTCGAATTAGGGGACGTGACAGACCAAGAAGGAGATGGCAAGACGACTTGGTCGGTTTCCTTGAACATTACTAAGACGTAGCGCAAAGTCGCGATAGGTGGAAGAAATGGAAGGATACCTTTGCCCGGCAGTGGGACAGCCCGGGAGTGTACTCCCGTTTGAGCACCTAGAGCACCAATCAATATTTTAGTGTGGTACTCTAAAGGCAGCATCCTTTGGTGCGCAATGCATAGGTGCTCAAAAATTGGGTGCTCAAAAGGCAATACTTCAGTAGGTACGGGCTGGTTATAACATAAAATACCTTGAAAATAAAACGACACCTTGTATATTAGATTTTTACCAACTGTTTATTTAACGTGCATACCTATCCTATGTCGATAAAATAAGCATTTAACTTTAGTAAACATCCCAAATTACTAGAAAAAATTGCATATAGTACAATAACGTTGTTTGTTCCAGTGTTTTTCATCTGCTTCTTGCCGTACCACGCGTTCGAGATGTGGTTCCACCTGTCACCGACCGCGCAGACTGATTACAACGATTGGATACATGCGTTGAGAATAATGGGATTCTGTCTTAGGTACGTGATCTAATCTAGCAATTTTTAACCCATATAAAACTTATTAAATTACAAGCTATGTATAATTTATAAAAGGGCGAACATAGGAGAGCATCAAAATACTCGTCAGCATTGCTGCCAATGGAGCAAGTGCCTAAAAGGCTGTCAGCATTGCTCTGTTGTATGGCAATGCTGATTCTTTGACCCAATACCTATATTACCAGTACCCATATTGTTACAAATAACAATACTATTGGGAGAACTTCAGAATCATGAAGGCCAATTTATTCTACTAATTAAAAACGAACAAAATCTATAAAGTCACAATCTCATTTCAATGACAATCAATGTCAAAAAATTTAGGTAAATTAGAAGACTTGTTGATTGATTGCGAAAGTTTCTAAAACTTTGAATTACCCCGCTGTTATTGGATATTGAATTTAATTGGGTAAAAGACCGAAATATTATCCGAATTAATTTGACTAGTTTCTATTCAAAACTCGATTTCTGTCGCCTATTCAAATGGAAAATAAATGATTTTTTAAAAAGACCCTTACCCATTTTGACATAAAGTCGATTGGATAACTTTGTTAAGTTTAATTATTTAGGGTGAAAGTTTAAAATTGGCGACGCTCTTAGGAAGTTTAGAAAGTATTTCAAAAGCAAATTAAGTAAAACAAGAACTTCAGTTTTTACCAAATTAAAGATTGGTTTTCTTGAAATGAATTGATTTTAAGGGGACTTCATAAAAAGCGAGCTTTATACAAAAGTTCCAGTAATATTTTGAAAAAAAAAATTTGCCAGTTTTACATGGAACTTAAAAAAAAAGTGAGTACAGCTCTGCCTAACCCTTCGGGGATTACAGGCGTGATGTTATGTTATCATTGTTTATCTACCACAATTAATATTGTTCAAGTTTAGTTTCTTATTATTAACCAAATGATTACTAGTCTACTTTTATATGGAGAGTACTGTCAAGAAACTTCCCAAAATAAGTAAAATAAAATTGCACGCACAAAACAAAGACAACGCTATCTCAATTCCATAAGAGTTAATTTCTAAATACTCCTTCCGCCTATATTTTGTGCTTCTATAAATTTACACAGAAGACTTGGAAGGTTATGTCAACAACAGTTTGCAAACTAGAATGTTTACTGTGTCTTCACTTGAGTACAGTCGAGTAGACAAAGCTGTTTGTGACCCAGCCTCTTGACTTTGTCGCTCTTTGGAAAGATTAGGTACGCAGAGACCCTTGATATATGAAAGTCTTAGGTTATTTATGAGGCAGGTCAAACAATCTGTCTGAATTAACGTCACATTTCGTCTTTTCTACGTCACGAGAGGTGAAAGGTGAAAACTAATACAACTTGCGTGTATTAGTTAGAATAAATAATGTTTTTTTTAATGTTAATAATGTTGATTTAATACTCATCAGATGTCTTCAACATGTCGCGTCACAAATGTGGGGTGTAAAAATAAACTAATTAAAAATATTTTAAAAAAACAAGCTTTAATTTGTAATTATTATAATATTATATTGGACCATGTTCGTTTAAGTTTATAACCCCACACAATTATTGTCACCAGAATTAAAGGTGTATTACGCAAAATTTCAGCTCAATCGCCTACCCACAAATGGTCGAAAAATGTTTTACAAATTTTGAAAGGACAACTTACATACATACGAACAGTGCAAGCTAAATAAAAGCTTGTAAAAAGACACTAGATAGGCACATACACGTTAACTACGTACTGGCCATTAAACTAAGGGCTAATTTTTCAATCGGCAGATCGGCTTTTATAAATAAATATGTCAAACTATCAAATATTTTATTCTTCAGATAAAAGTTATCTGAATTTTGAAAATCAGTCTCTTAGTAACATTGAGCAAATACACACATAGTTTTAGAGGAATCCTCTCCAAAAATATGAAAAAGAATTTACAATAATCATCATCATATCAGCCCATAAGTGTCCACTGCTGGACGTAGGCCTCCCACAAAGAGCGCCAACTATACCGGTCTTAAGCTAAATTTCAATGTAATAGCTAAACACAATTCTTTTCTTTCATTATTCTATCCAGTTTCCTGAACTCCTGCGTGAATCCAGTCGCCCTGTACTGCGTGAGTGGAGTCTTCAGGTCACACTTCAATCGGTACCTGTGCTGCCGCCGAGGGACCCTGCATCCGACCTGCAGCTCTCGTCTGTCAAGGACAGCAGTCTGTGAGACCTCGTTCAGGAGTACCCATCGCCACCGCTGCAACAGGTTGGGTTAACAAGGGTTTTTATTATTTTGGAAGTAGGTAGAAAGTAGAAATGAACATAGATTTAGGATATAGAAGTAGATGGTTCAGTTATTAGATATTATAGCTTTTACTACGGGGCCGTCTCCACGAGCGAGAGAATCGATGAGAGAGCGATGACGGCAGTCACGACTGCTAGTGGAACCGCGTGTTTGGATCAACCTTTTAAAGGAAGCACCGCTGACGCGTGCACTCGGCACGCTCATAGCGAGTGAGATGGACTTATTCTGATGGTTCTCTTAGTGAATTCGCTAATAATGCCTTGTTTGTTATTAGATGTTAGTATAGATAATTATTTATAGATACTAGTTAAAAAGTTACAATGAACTTAGGATAAATTAAAGCGCATTTACCGCGTGGGAAAATCCTGTTATAGTAGATGTAGGAAGACTAAATTAAACTACTATTAGCGTAGTGACACAATTGCCAAAAAAATCCGCGACCTAAATTCGGCGTCTTTACACTTGTCGTCTGACCGAAATTACGTCGCGTCATAGTCCGTTTTGAAAACAATAATCTACATAGAAATTTCTCCTATTTTTTTAAAACATTGTAACGGTTTAAGATAATTAACGCTGATTAATTATAAACGCTTTATAAGCATAATATAATAAGTTTGGGACGTAGGTACAGTCAGAAAAGAAATGGGTATGCAGGGCCGTCCGATATAGTTGAAGTTTCAAATGTAATTTAATTTAAAAAGTACATAATAAACAGTTCATTAATTAAGTTAAATATCTCTTTTGTTGACTGTACTATTGAATTGTTATTGATGGATTGTAATATAACACCATATTAAATTAGTTTGACTTTGAGATTGAGAATCAGAACTAAGTTTAATTTACAAAGTTAATATTACGACATAATTTTGCTCAGGTATTTTAAAAGCATCGTAGGCGTAAACTTGCCGAATTTTCGTCACGTCATGATAGATGTGTGTATGTGTACTGTCAATAAATTGCTTATCTTTGCTTCTTTATTTTTGTGAAACTTTTTAACAACATACGTACTGTAGGTGGAACTTGATTAGAATTATTTTCTTCTACAAAACTTTAACACAAGTTATTTATTCAAACGTCTTCAAGATTTCTTGAAGAAAACTTCTAAGCGTTTCTAGGAGTCTGTACCTACCCGAAGGGTATTAACGGGACCTATTACTAAGCTTTTGCTATCCGTTCGTCTGTCAACGGGCTGTCTCTTATGAACCGCAACAGCTAGAGAGTTGATTTTTTTACAGAACGTTTATTTCTAATTGCCGTTATTCCAACAAATAAAAATAAAGTTAAAAACGGTTTTCCCATTCAAGAGTACCAGCTTTTTTTTGCGTTCTTGGCTCAAGACTATAATGGCAATACTGTTATGTTTACGATGGTACGGAACCCTTCGTGTGCGAGCCCGACTTGAACTTGACCGGTTTTATTTATGACTCCAGTTCTCTCAAAACGGATCTCTCTTTATTTTCTTTAACATACTCAATTACATCCATAATTCAATTTTTTTTTACCATTTTTAAAGAAAAATAATTAAAGCCGTATTTTTTAAAGAGTGCACATTTCATTATAAAGTTACAGAATTTTTACTCTTAAAAAAGAACGCATAAAACATGATTAGCTATTTTTTTACTCGAAAAAGATTTGATTTTAAAATATCTCTTTATTTTAAAGGCGACTGCGTTTGAAACTTGAATTTGTTTCTTTTAGTAAATCTTTAATAAAGTAAATTGTCATAACTACACAACATCACGCCTGTAATCCCCGAAGGGTTAGGCAGAGGTGTACCTATTAGTAAACCTACTGTTTAAGTCCCATGTTACAGCATGTGCCTGCCTCGTTGGTAGCTGGCGAAATGTGGGCGTACTTATGGGTAAACCTCTGCCCAACCCTTCGGGGATTACAGGCTTGATGTTATATTATGTGTAATTATCTAATCTTATAACTTTCGTAATATAATTTCGAAACTATTTTGATTTTGTGAAATTCATGTATTAATTACATTCAAGAAATTATCAAACTATCTAATAACACGTCAAACTATGAGTGAAACTTATTTCATGAAACTAATGTCTCATTGTACTCGTAAATTCAGTTTAACCGCTCAAGCCCTGACTGCTTTACCAGTATGACATGACAGAACAATCGAAAATCAATTGTGCCTTATTATGTGGGACTTGAGAACTGCCTATAAGAAGAAACATTATCAATTTAATATAAGAACATGTATATCTATACTAATAATACAATAAAACTAGAAAACTAGAGTTTTTTTTGTTTGTTCGAATGGGCTAATCTCTGGAAATACCAGTCAGATCGGGGAAAATCTATTTGTATATGATAGCCAGATTTTTGAGGCTATTAATTAACATATAGTATTGGCTATATAACATCACGCTACGATACGGGAGAGGAGCAAAGACCAAAGACGTAACTTAACTATATCGATCTGTCTAACCTTTTCCCGACTATTTTGGGGTCGGCTTCTAGTCTAATCGGATGCAGATGAAAACCAGTATTTTACATGGAGCGACTGCCTATCTGATCTCCACAACCCAGTAACTGGGTAATACAATACCACTTGGTAAGACTGGTTGTCACACTTTGGGGCTTTTGAAGAGCCGTAACTTAACATGGGTGAAAAGAATCACACGGGCAAAGTCGTAGACCGAAGCTAGTTGACTAATATGTATTCAGATTGCGTATTTCAAGTAAATTGTTATTAGATACGGTAACATAATGGGTCTTTGTATTACATTTTAGGTAATTACCTTTTGTTTATTTTATTATGAAAGGCAGGGTACTTCTAATTTCCTTATTTTAATTGTATTCAGGTATTTGTTTCCATTTAGGTACCTGTGATTATTTCAAATGGTAGTAGCATTAGCTGTAAACTGTTTCACATTGATGTTCATTGGAATTTTAGTGTATTGAAATAAGGGTCGAGCAAAGTGTTATTGGGTTTTTCCATCAGGAATTTCTCAGTAGCAGCCTCGGAGTCTGGATTTGTGCCCGGTTAATGGCAATAGGCTCGCCCCCTATTACATGGGACTAAAAACATAACTGGCAAAATGTGGGTCTACTAATGGGTACACCTCTGCCTAACTCTTCGGGGATTACAGGCGTGATGTTATAATATGAAATACGGGTATTAGAAGTTTTTTACCTCGGCGTTACTTCGGTGGTCGCCACTGTTGATTTTATTAGGTGGCAATAAAAAAAAATAGGAACATTGTTAATAATATTAGCCTTAGTCAACACATTATAAGTTTTTCATTTGTAGTCATCATTATATACCACTTTTACTGTGTGCCTAAATTTGAAAAACGTGAGTACAATGACCTCTTTTCATGTTGGGCCCACAGCAAAAGTTTGGTAGCGAAAAAATTACTACTTTTTTTCGTAGTGAAATGTCAATGGATTGGTCTCACAGTTAAAGTTGTTCAGTTTTACACGACTGCCCCCAAAAAAAATTAGCGTTATGTGTTCAGGGTTAATGTATGTATATATGTGAGTTTCTTAATTCCACCATCACTTTTAAACGCCTGAACCGATTTAGATGTATGGGGTATCGTTACAATCCTTCAATCGTTCCGAGTAACATAGGCTACTTAAAAATAATAAGAAATCGGCGACTTTAAAACGTAAATTAATACCAGCCTCAATTTTTTTTTTTTATGAATCTGATCGTGTCTATGTTTGTCGTCTAGAATTCGACAAATACATTTTAAAAAATTATAACACTGTTAATAAAAACGTCGCAAAAAATTACGATTAAACAAAGTACAAACACCTATGTGCAATTTTTGTAATTGTGTTTTTTAATTATAGTAGCTTGTTACTCTAGATCTAACCTGAAAAAGGGTTCGTAAGTACCAATGACCCTTTTTCAGGTTGAGTAGGTAAGTAACTATGATGTTATAAAACCGGTCAAGTGACGAAGGGTTCTGTGCTACCGTACAATATTTCACAATACAAAATCTTTTAATTTCTAATTATTTGTAATATTTGTTTTGGTGGCAACAGGCTCGCCCCCTATTACATGGGACTTATACATAACTGGCGAAATGTGGGCGTACTAATGGGTACACCTCTGCATTACTGATGTTATATTGTTGTTATATCGACCATAGTAATTAATACACATTCTGTCAAAATTTCAAGTGTCTACCTATTACGTTTCATGAGATACAACCCGCTTACAGACAGACAGACAGACGGACTGCAGAGGCTTAGTAATAGGGTCTCGTATGCACCATTCGGGTGCAGAAACCTTAAAAAATTAAGTCTAAAACAATTTTCCATGATAAAGTTCAATTTTACTGAGTGAAATGTAAATACAAAACAATGAGAATTAGTGGGCTACAGCCGACGAGGCGTATGAAATAAATCACAATGCCATACAATGTATTATGGTATCTTTAAATGGAAAGTTATTACCATGCTGTGTTTATGGTTGCAATCCTTTTTAGTTTAATGGAATTTTTGTAGCCATAGACATTGATGCTATGTCAGTTTATTACGTTTATGATTGTTTATAGTAACTGTGTTGTTGAAAGTGACATTTACTCCTGTCAAAACTGACTGGAGATAATGTCTTATTTGTGTCTATGAAAATGCGACAAAGCGACAATTTTTTTTTGCGATTTCTTGGTTTTAAGTTCCCGTAGTATTAGTTTAGTTATAGTAACTCCTTTTTTAGGAGGAAAATTTTACTAATTTTTACGAACGATCGCAATCTAATCTCAGTCTCAATCTACCAAGAATGTTTCTAATTGTCGCTGACATGAGATTGCGGCTAGATTATGAACGTTTGAATTAGTAGAATTACCTAACCTTTAAGTTTCTGCCGATCAAAAAGAAGCTTGTAGGTAACAAAGTTATGACGTCACATAAATACAAAAACCAGTCATTTATTTTATCCTTCAACAAATCTTGCAACTTCAGCAGTGATTGTTCTATCAACTTTCGCAGGAACCCGACAGAGAGCGTGGTGATATCGAACTACGATTACGGAAGTACTAAGAAGAAGAGTAACATCATATCCAGGAACAGCGCTGATGGGGTCACAATCATGACTATTCGTGACACCAATGATTTCCTGACCGGCGAATTGGACGAGAAATGCATTTCCAGATAGGGACATAAAGACATAAGGCCGCGGCACAAAAGACAATGATTTTTTTTTTACTGTGAGCATTTTTAGCGCTTCTTTTATTTTAAATCATTTGCTGTTTAAAATAATCTAAAGGTTTTAATATGTAAAAGAATTTAATGTTATTTAAATACGATGTTTTTCTCTTTTGTTTTTGGAAGCTGAGCGTAAGAAACCAATTGCATGTTTGATAAATATTTTCTAAAAAATAATGCAGATTATGATGTTTCTAAAATACACAACATAGTATATGTAACAAAATTAGATGTTATTTCACGTGACAAAAAACAAAATACAGGTTGATTATTAATTTACTACAAACCTAAAAAAGGGTCATTGTACTTATCATTATGAAGGTTTCTGGTAAATTAACAAACTCTTTGTATTCCGCCGGTGCGGGTCCATTGCTCTTTCACTTAATTCCTTAATGGACCTTTTGTATACGACTGGAGCAATGGAAGGTTTCCCTTATTAGTTTACGGTGTGCGGTTAATGTATCTAAGTTTAAGGCAAGCTAAATGTTTATGACTAAAATGTTAAGTATATGAATTTATGTTTTAAGTACATGTGTATAGATGTGAATATCGGTATTTTAATGTTCGTTGGAACAAAGCGTGTATTATAATATAAGCTTGTTACTAGTCCTGAAATCTCAACAACACATTTTTTTTTATTACCTAATGCTACCGAAAAAAATTTGTATAGGTACCAAATATTGTTTATGAAAGATTGTGTATAGTTATGTATGTGCCATTTCAATATTTAGCATTTACACAAGAATTTGTATTTTGTAACGGATTTAAAAAATCCGTGTGTACAATGAAGGTACTCGTCAATGCAATTTTTTTTTTTTCAAATTTATTTCAAATCACTTAGCCGTTAACTGATCATCAAACAAAGTAAGACCTTATGGTTTTTCTGTCTCAAAAATCGCTGTTTGTTGTGGATCGTGAAAGTATTTAACGTTTGTTATAACATTTAAAGCTGATTATGGTTGAAACACAAGTCAAAAATGTTGTATCTTCTATATCTCCGCTACCAGAAGTTTCCCAGCTATAGCCCACAACAAAAAAATGTACCTAATTTTAAGAGGAATATGAAACTTTCAGCTTCATTCCTTATTTAAATTGTATAATTTCCATAGTCCCAAGCACGTAGAACCATTATCAATTCAATGCTAAGTCCCGGTAATACCCCACTAGTTCTCCGTTCGTAACTTCAGCTTAAGCCAATTGCGCTCTCAATTGTACAGGATGGTGGCTAAGCCATCTACAATCTAATGCAATGGATGGCATAAAAATGGCGTCTTTTTTCATTACACTGTATTGGTTTAAAGGCTTTTGTCGCTGTCTTATTAGTAGTGTAATCAATCAATCTGCCACATAGTCTTTTCGACTATGTTGGGGTCGGCTTCAAGTCAAAACTAAATGCAGCTGGATACCAGTATTTTACATGAAGCGATCGCCTATCTGACCTCCTAATACAATACCTCTTCGTAAGACAGGTTGTCAGACTTTCGGGCTTCTGTCGACCCGTAACGACTGTCAAAGATCCACGTATGTCAGAGGCCAACGGCTTAGTTGCTTTCCGAGGCACGGAGGAGTCTCGGAGTGTATAGTTGGTCCATTCACGTACTAACCACGACAGGCGTAGCTTAAACTTGATGGATTGTGCGGCTTTTATTACTTGGCCATGCTCGTCCAAGTAGCTGTATAATTAATTTAAAAGTCAAATGATGTAACAAAAGACAGTAACTGTCACCGATTTTTTTAAACAGCACTGCTTGCCTCGAAAATTCTAACCAACCGTTAGACACCAACTCGCCGCTTGCGAGCCGTCACCTTTGTCTATCGTTTATAAAAGAGATTTTAATGAAAACAATTTAAAGCTTTAATTTGTATGACAAATTATTTTCTGTGTCAAAACCGTGCTTTTATAATGAGCGATAGCCTTTTTTCTAAAGGATGTGGGCAAGCTAAGCTCCGAACCCATATTTTTATTTGTTCAGAAAATATGATTTTAACGTCATTATTCCTATTTTATGCTATTAAATAAGAAACTATTTGTGTGTATCAAATAGATGAGGTTTGCTGTAAAAATGGATCTTTTTATTTATCTGAAGACATAAATTAATGACTCAATTAAGTATGTAAGGATCGTAGCAGGTGGCGTTCTGTTGTTTCTGCCTACCCCCATGGGAAAAAGGCGTGAGTTTAAGTATTTATGAATGTATGTAAATTAATACCAGATAATCTTTTCTCACACAAATTCTCGCAAGAGTATAAATGAATGTTTATTATTAAAGAAAATGTAGTATAAGTAAAATATTGTAAGAAAAAAAAACATTTCAATTTGTAATTTATGCGATATTAGGTTAAAGACCAAAGATCATAATTTATATTGTTTAATTATACAAAAATGTTTTAGAATAATTCGTTGTAAAATAAATGTGAAATGTAAATAATATAATATTAATGTTAGATCGCTTTTGTATAATATAAGATTATATTCCAAAGATTTGTACCAATTTTAAGATATAAGCGATAAAAGATGTTTTAATAACTACCCAATATCTTATATCCATACTGTGTATAATATTTTTTTGAAATAAAATAGACGTCTATACATGTATTGTTTGAATTTTTTTTACTGACCCCGAAAAATGAGACTCTAAGATTAATTTTCGTACTAAAAAAATATTTATATATTTAAAAATTATTTTATTTAAATAAGAATTTAAATAATATATCATTATTTACAAGCATAACAAAAAAAAAATATAAAAAAACAACCAGAATAAAAAAAAGAGAAAGTACAACTAAATGGCATCAAAAATTTCATACTTAACAAGGTAAAAAATGTAGTCGCAACCTCATCCCAGTTATTCTGCCAGGGTTGCGGATTTTGTTCGAAAGAGATTTTGCGGCCCTGGAACACAAAGGGCATAGGAGAAACACGGATGGGTCAGTAAGAGTGTCTCCCTTCTGCTCCGCCCAGGGCAGAAGAAGTTAGATGATTTCCCATCCTGAAAAAGAACCTCATCTACAGTCAATGTCAAAATCTTATCAAAAGTTTAAGTAGGTAAAATTCCTAAAAGGTACGAGAATTACCTTCTACTTATTTGATGTTATTAGATTCAAACAGCGCAGACAGATTACTCATCAATTAATTATTGATAAAGAACTAAAAAACAACTGAAACACAGTTCAAAATTGCGTAATTGCGTGCAAGATACAAACGCCATTCAATTACAACGCTATTCTTGTCCAGTTTAAGTTTATTTTCAATTAATCAATTAAAATTGCTAGAGCGTATAACTGCTTTATCCGCGCGGAGGATTTACATGGAACATAAACTGGCGAGTTGTGCGCATGTACAATAAAAGTGGCTATGGGTTTGCTTCCCATTGATGCTACTCGAGCCATTTCGAACTGTAATACCAAAACTATTGGATTGCGATGTCACTTAGTTACCTTTTCGGTGTAAAGATTTATTTCGGACTACTACTTTTCTGAACGCGAAAGTTTGTGAGGATGTATGTGAGGAAAGATGGATGGATGTTTGTTACTCTTGCACTCTTTAATGACTGTAAGGAATTACCAGTAAAAGTCCACATAAAATACAAGACATAAGTTAATTTTATCCCGTTTTTTGCACTCCTGTGGGATAATAAGTGTATCTAGCTTGACACGCGGACGAAGTCGCGGGCAGAAGCTAGTACTTAATGAATGTAAAAGCTATAAATTATATAATGATAGCTCAATACTTCTTACGACAGTTTATACAAATATGACACAATAATAAATTAAGAGATATATTGATCAATAAATTCATCTTTTGTTTCCATTTTGAAATTGGAACACATAAGTTCTTTCCGAGAAGCAATTTGAACAAAGATTAAAATAGACATGACATGCAACAACTTAATTACAATTGCTGATTTTGATATAGACCTTATAATTAGATTTGAATAAAATATCTACGTCAGACGATTTCAATTACATTACCTATTTGCACACCTGCTTTCACTAATTAATATGTGAGTGAAATTAATATTTTGCGGTATTCTGTTTTCAATAATGAGTATTTTATCTAACTGTAACAAAAATAATACGGAACGAACGAACTTAGATTGCGGAGTCTCTCAAAATGACATTAAGAATATTATTGGTTATGAACGAATATTAATATTCAAATGGATGTAGGTTTACTACTTGTATCTATATCTATTTATTTAATGTAATAAAGCTGTAGTGATTTTTGTTTACCTACTTGTATGCATGTTTAAACGCGCTAATCTCCGGAATTCAACAGCCGGATTGGGAAAAATCTTTTTTGGATATAATCAAGTCAGAGACAAGAGGCAAAGTATAGGATGTATAGCATCATTGTTCACAGAGATTGTATGAAAGAAAAATGTATTATAATGGTGACGGTATTTTTTTATTTAAACTTAATGCAATAAAAGTACAAAGGCGGACTTAGGTCTTGGTGTCGGATCTGTGACTTCACTGATATGTGTGAATCAATCTTAATGTATTACTATTATTATTTTACTCGTATTATCGACATAATGTTCGTATGTTTGTTCCTTTGTGCTCTGGAGACCAAACGCGTGGGCCGATTTGGATGATTCTTAAATCAATCGATTTATGTTAATCTTGCTACAACCAGACGCAATATAGCTAAAAGAAAAAAACGAACTAACAATAATAAGTAGGGTGTTATTGAGTAGGTATTTGAAATTTATTTTTATATTTCCACTTATTTTTATCTTTATTTATGAAAAATAAATGTCGTAAAATTTATGTCGTGATGGCCTAGTGGTTAAGGCGCCCGCCTCTCATGCTTGTGGTTGTGGGTTCGAATCCGGGCAAGTACCAATGTGACTTTTTCAATTCATATGTACTTTCTATAGTTTATCTTAGACAGTACAGACATCATTCCGTGCCTCGGAAAGCACGTTAAGCTGTTGGTCCCGGCTGTCTCATACGTGGATCTTTGACAGTCGTTATGAGTCGTCCGAAGCTTGAAAGTCTGACAACCAGTCTTACCTAGGGGTATCCTATTACCCAGTTACTGGGTTGTGGAGATCAGATAAGCAGTCGCTCCATGTAAAATACTGGTATTCAGCTGCATCCAGTTAGGCTGGAAGCCGACCCCAACATAGTTGGGAATAGGCTAGGCAGATGATGATTTATGAAAAATTAAACCGGCCAAATGCGATTCGGATTCGCACACGGAAGGATTCCCTAGCGAGTGTCGAAATATGCGCCATAAAGTACGATGGAGCGTCGGCAGGTCTTGGTAACTACAGACCACTCACCTAGAGCTGGTGTATTTGGTGACGGCCTTGATGCCTTCACAGACGGCGTGCTTGGCGAGTTCACCGGGCAGCAGGAGCCTGGCGGACGTCTGCACCTCCCTGGACGTAGATAGCGTTGACTTAAAAATTTATTTTTTTCACTTATCCACGTGGACCTGAGTATTTAATATTAATTTCAGCTTGATACCTCCACGCATTCTTAAGATAAGGTTCTTGAAAGACTGATAACAAACTGATCCTTTATGGGTTCAGTTTTTGCCGACTGAGATACGGAACTCTAAAAACGAAAAAATCACTATTACTTTGGCTAGGTACTGTGGAAGTTAACTTATAATAATTTCCTCACAAAACAGTAGAATATTCAGTTTCAGTAAACAAACGGACTTCAATGAATTCAGGCAACTTGAGCGGAGTCGCTCTCAAACCTAATTTAGTTTCAGCATTGAAGACAAGATGATACGTACAATACAGTTCCTATTTGACTCAGAATAATTGTATTACATGAAGCTTAGATGTTACTCTGTTATTAATTATATAATTCAGACCGAATTTCGGTCATAGCGGCTAAGTTTGACGAAGACTAGCCAGGTACACAGAAAGTATTATAGTGCACAAGAAGTCGGTACGCAAATATAAATCTGACCAGGGAGAGATAAGGCGCAGAACTAGCTTCCATTCATTTTTACCACCTCAAAAAAAAGAAGAACCAGCTTTGTGTGCTTTTCGAGGCATGGGGATATCACACTATCATGTTTCAAACTCCAGGTTGCAACGGAGAAATCCGTAATGGAATTAACTCTTAGCTCCACTTGGAAATCCAACTCAAGATACCACGCCAAGCAGTAACGCTTGCTGCCACGAGACCAAGGTACAGTTCCAACAGTTACTTAAAAAAAAAAATAAGAAGCCCCCGACGTCAGCTATTTTGTGCCGATTTTCATCAAACATAGCTAAGAACACTCTCGACTAATTCAACCTTCAAACAAAAATCAAAATCGGTTCATCCGATCGAGAGCTACGATGCTACAGACAGACACACACAGACCCGTCAAACTTATAACACTCCATCATATTGACTTCGGGGGTTAAAAGAAAATGACAGTCAAACATAGTGAAGAGAAAATTGACTTAGCTAAAAGTATTTTGGCAGTTTGTGTAAAGGATCTAATTTATTTTACAGCAACAAGTTGTTATTCAGCTGTAACAGTTATAATGTCGTCGCCACTGCTATAACTGTAATATTTACAGTAGTTGTCACCGTTACAGTATGTGAGAACTGAATTGATCTTAGATATACCAAAATGAACCTTAGAAAATTGTTTCTTAAAACAATATTTTAATAAGTCAATTAAATTCATGAAAATAATTCAATTAAGTTCCTAAAATTATTAAATTAATTTCATAAAAATAATTCATATAATTTCACAAAAATAATTCAATTAATTTCATAAAAATAATTCAATTTAATTCATAAAAATAATTCAATACATGACTATCCAGCAGGAACATTTCAATTGATGTTTTCAAATGTAATTTAATTTAAAAAGTAGATAATAAACAGTTCATTAATTTAGTTTCAATCGAAGACATCAGTTTCTCAGAAAACTTCAACTATATCTGACGCCCCTAGATACCTATATCATTTGTTGACTGTACATTCAAAACTTTTGCTTAGAACTCATTTAAAATCAGCCTTAAACATCCAACACCATTAGGTACAAGTACTTCGAAAAACAGAACGGAAAATTTGGACATGGCGTCGTTTTGTCCAAACTCAACCAAATTATAAATGAGATTCGAAGTCTGCTTACAGAATGAGAGTGTCTATCATTTCGCCAAACTTAAATCATTTAACTATTTCAAATAAACCATTTACAGGCACTTTTGAATTGTCAAGGAGCTTGTCTGTTAGAAAGTTGAAGCAAGTTGCTCGTTCTTAACAATAGGTTCTCTTCTATGGAGAAGAACGAGCAAGAAACTCTATAGGCACTCGTCTTAAATACAAATAAAAAAAAATACAATTTAAGATGAAATTAAAATCGTAATCTTACAATATAGGGTGACTAGTAATTAGTAAAAAATATTTAAACATAAATGATTGTACCTACTCATGATAATAAAACAATTTTCCAAAAGAAAGAATATTTTTTTATTTACTAAGCGCATGAAACTATTCACCATGTTACAATATTGAGTAAGAAAATTTACACACTATCAGCTGTAATTTGTACTAACAAAACTATTCAAGTTTTACCATGCATATTTCTTATTTTATTCAACTACTAACCGTTAAAAAATACGCGACTGTGCGAAATAAAAAAGACAAAAATTTTAAATTGTTTCTTTGGGAAAGTTGTTTGTTATCATGACTACAATCATGTGATTAAGTATCGGTCACTAATTACTAGTAATCCTGTATGCGACCAATGACACTGAAAACTGCAGTACATAAAATATCCAGAATCTTATAATAATTAATACCAAAGTCAATCGTTTGTAACATTCAAATGTTCGAAGTTGAAATCGGATAGACAACTTGCTCGTTATATTAAAGTTCAAGATTAGTTCCATTCCGTACCACGTAGAA
Source organism: Hoplodrina ambigua (assembly GCA_949774945.1). Lineage (NCBI taxonomy): Eukaryota > Metazoa > Arthropoda > Insecta > Lepidoptera > Noctuidae > Hoplodrina > Hoplodrina ambigua. Next base: position 9,675,240 of record OX458980.1, on the reverse strand, counting down.
TTTAATTCAATGTTACTTTGAATAGGGCAATTCAATATCTAGCTGAGCTGGCTAGATTAGTAGGGCTGGAAGGTTGTAAGCCAGTAAAAAAGGCAGACTTTTTGCTAGCATTGATGTGAAGAAGAAAATGATTCAAGTTTACTTTGATGACTTTCTACGTTGTACAGGGGCGTAGCTACCGCTGTATCAAAGATATGGGCCCCAAAACGACAGGGGCCCCAAATCCATGTAAGCAAAAATTCGTAAAATATTTCACCTCAATACCAAAGCCAGTTTTTTATACAGGGTGATTGTTAATTTGGAAAAAATCAGAAAGGGATCATTGTACTCTTCATTATCAACAACTTTTACTATGGGACCTACCCTTAAATCAAGAAAATTAATCAGCTCTTCTCTATAAAAATGTTTTAGGTTCAATTCCCAGGTCAGGCAAAGTGTTATTGGGTTTTTCCATCAGGAATTTCCAGTAGTAGCCTTGGAGTCTGGATTTATGTCCGGTTGATGGCAATAGGCTTAAACATAACTAGCGAAATGTGTGTGTACTAATGGGAACCTCTGCCCAACCTATCGGGGATTACAGGCGTGATGTTATGTTATGTGATTATGCATTTAACACGCGAATCACGTACAAATGCTACCTACTCAATGAACTTTTAAAATGTCGCCATAAATAAAAAAAACAAAATCACAGAATAGTTTTTATTCCCTCGGCAGTCGTGCGTCAGAAAATACGTCACGTATAACTAAGATACAGCTGTGAACGATTTGTTGAGGTACGATGAATTCGAAAACGGCATCAATCATTTTTTACTTAAAAAAATAAAGGCGCAGAGAGCAAACGTAACGTCGAATTGATCGATTTTTAATTGATGTATTTATTTTGGAAGGCTTTATTCATATATTTAAATAAAATTATGCTTGTAGTATAAAATTGAAGCAAAATACTACTTATAGCTTATATCTATAATTTTAAAATACGACTATTCTATAGGATACTTCCAATATTAACACTTGTCAATTTCACTAATCTAACCTCTCCACTTGCTTTGTTGTCATAGACTATGACGTTACACTAAACGTGAAGAAGAAGAAGACACTAAACGCGTCAAAATGGCGGGCGTTTAAAGCGCCCGATTTGGTTGGCATTTTTTTTTCACTTTTTTAATACTTTATATTACCATTTGGGTTTTAAATATTGTTTTAGCAATTTATAGTGATGTAAATAATCGAATAAAAATGTTTATTACTGTCGATTTTTTACTTAGCATTTTTTTTTTTGCTTATACGCAATATGCCTTATACTAAAAACAGTTTGTAAAGGTCACCAGATTGTGTGTAGGACACCGTAGGCCTACAAATAATAAACAAAATAATGATTAAAGTGCTGACCTCCAATTTTAAAATTCAAAAACTTTGTTAAAACATGTCGCTTGTTGTGAATTTTAATGTGTACTTGTCACATGGATCACAACCCTGTAGGCCCAAAGTAATTAATGTCTCTTAACGCAGCCCGCATTATAAATTAAGCTAATGAAACTTGATAAAATTGGTCAAAATTATAATTTTCATGTGTTTTGTCTCGTCTAGTAAGAAAATGACAGTGATTTATAGCGGGCTTCGATGTTCTCTTGCAAGCGTTTTATTGATCTCGACCTTACCTGAGAACCATCAGACTGGTTACGGAGATATTAAAGGTCAACGTTCCAGCTTTAAAAAAGGAAAACACCAAACTTATTTAAGTAACTATATTAAATTACTGTTGACTGTGTGTTATTTCTGTTCTATTTGGATGATTGAGGTCATTGGCGGCGGTTATTGAAACACAATGCAAATTAAAAAAAAAAAACATTGTTAACATAACATCACGCCTGTAATCCCTGAAGGGTTAGGCAGAGATGTACTCATTAGTACTGAGAAATTACTGATGGAAATACCCAATAACAGTTTGTCCAACCTGGAATTCAAACCCAACACCCCATGCTCAGCAGTCGCGCTTTGCGACCACTAGACCAAATGAGGTGATTATGAGTACAATCATGTTTATAAGTATCAGTCACTAAGTACGAGTCACCATTATCGTAATGTTTAAAAAAATTGATTCAAAAGATTGTCAATAAGGTTCTAATTCCCTTAACGAATCGATAGCCAAGATCGAAACTACTATATCAAAATGATATTTCCCATCAAAGGCCTTTGAATTCCCAAACAAATAACTGTCTTAACAACATCGTTTGAAGCAAGATTTACTCCGCAGTTATAATAAAGTAAATAAACTTTATTAGTCAGGTAGATAATATTTTACGATTACACGAAAGGATTTGGCACGTAATCGTAACGTTAAATTTTCATGGGTACTAAATTTCAAATCATGAAGGATATTAGGACAATAATAATTTCAAACCTCACAAGTTTAAATTGTAAACAATTGGCAGGAAATCTATTTATAATATATCTATCTTAATATGTATCAATTAAGCGTCACGATGTTTGTCCGGGATGAACCCCTAAACTACTCAACCGATTTTAATCTTGCATACCGTGTGCAGTTTGATCTAACTTGAAAGATAGGATAGTTTTTACCTCAATTATTGGTCTTAATATTTTTTGATTGCAAACCAGGGGGCCAACCACAACTTCTCAAAACAATATTGTTGGATTTTCAATGCTCGGATCAGCGCCGAGAGTTGAAAATGCAACAAATGAAATTACAAAGTAATATTAAAATAATATTGTTATAAAAGATGGCTGTAGGCGCTCTGAACCACAGCAACGCGTGGGCCGGTCAGCTAGTATACAGGGTAATTGAAAATATACCCGTAACCTTAAAAGGGGTCATTGTACTCATAATTATGAACAACTTTTACTATGGAACCAACCCTAGAAATCATGAAAAAAAAAAAAAAAACAGCTGATCCATACATTACGATCTTGTTATGTAGCATTTTTGTAGGGAACAGCTGTTTTTTTTTATTGATTTCTGGTTGGTCCCATACAGCTGTGGCTTACAGCTGTGGTTGGAAGTAATGTAGCGGAATAGTATTTTCGAAAAAATAATGTATCAGTAAATTGCATGCGTTAACCAAATGTAAGCTAAATGTCAAAGATGCCAGACCTACATCAGACCTACGTTATTTTAGCATGACTGAATTTTTGAGAATAGATAGAAGACTAATACGATATTATCTATGACAGAATTGGGTAGATGACACCATTTGCATGTGGGTAACACACATGTCATTTTCAAAATTATAATTAATCATCAATTTCGCTGTCCATCGCTACGTTTACCTGTAACCACAAATGGGCATGTCTTGCACAGACAGCCACGGAGTGATCTAGCGCAATAAGTCACGTTTGTGGTCTACAGTCGAATTCGAATGCAGTAACCGCATGCAATATCCGTTTAATATCGGGAAGCTGAGCTGTCTGTCACAATGGAGCTTTTAAATCTACAGAAAACGGAGATTCTTGTATATTCTTTTGCATTTTTAGACAATAACATCACGCTTCTAATCCCCGAAGCGTTAGGCAGACGTGTTTAAGCCGTTAGTTATGTTTAAGTCACAAATAATACGGGGCGAGCCTATTGCCAATAACCGAGCACAAGTCTACACTCCGAGGCTGCTACTGAGAAATTCCTGATGGAAAAACCAAACAACACTTTGCCCGACCTGGACATCGAACTCAAGACCCCATGCTCAGCAGGCGCTTTGCAACCACTAGACCAACGAGGCAGTACAAAAAAAAAGAAAAATAATTCAGTTATTACAAAAGAGGCATCCTTAAAATAATTACTAATTACTGTTCTTATAAGGTTTATTAAAACCTAATAATCTTGTATTTTAATAACTTAATTTTTAAAGTTTAATCTTATACTACGAAACTTCAGATAAGTATTTGATATTATTATATAACTTACTAATAAACCTGATGTCGTGGTGTCTCAAAACATAACATCACGCCTGTTATCCCCGAAAGGTTAGGCAGAGGTGTACCCATTAGTACACCCACATTTCGCCAGTTATGTTTTTAGTCCCATGTAATAGGGGGCGAGCCTATTGCCATCAACCGGGCACAAATCCAGACTCCGAGGCTGCTACTGAGAAATTTCTGATGGAAAAACCCAATAACACTTTGCCCGACCTGGGAATCGAACCCAAGACCTTATGCACAGCAGTCGCGCTTGCGACCACTAGACCAACGAGGCAGTCTATCTCAAAACATTAATAAGTTGGAGTTTTCACAAACTTATAATTGCAATTTGATACGCCTGTAATAGTTTAAAACAAGATGATCTCGATATAAATGACCTTCAAAAGACTGCAATATTGATTATTTAACTAACTGCATTATGAAAACATGGAGGCCAAGACTGCCATTTTTGAAATAGTTTGAAATAATTATGTTTTTTATTACTTCTTATTTTTCTTTAAGCATTTACACAACAATTTGATCAACATACGACTAAGTTAATACCTATCATATTTTTTTTTAGCACATAACATAACATCACGCTTGTAATCCTCGAAGGGTTAGGCAGAGGTGTACCCATTAGTACACCCACATTTCGCCTGTTATGTTTTTAGTCCCATGTAATAGGGGGCGAGCCTATTGCCATCAACCGGGCACAAATCCAGACTCCGAGGCTGCTACTGAGAAATTCTTGATGGAAAAACCCAATAACACTTTGCCCGACCTGGGAATCGAACCCAAGACCTCATGCACAGCAGTCGCGCTTGCTACCACTAGATCAACGAGGCAGTCGGTGTTTTTTTTTAGGTTTATGCATTTTTTGTATTAAGTATTATGTCGAATTACATATACCTATGTAAGTACATAAATCCCAAATGGATCTCGAAGTTAAAAAGAAAAAAACACAAAAAAAAGTTAGATAGGTACTAATAGTCGCGACTTCGCTTCTCTCAGGGAACAAATACTTGCATGGCCTACATTTAATTGTTCTCGGTCTGGCAGTTTGCGTATGCTGTGAGGCTATTATGTAATGTGGTGGTCGTGATGGCCCAGTGGTTAAGGCGCCCGCCTCTCATGCATGAGGTTGTGGGTTCAAATCCGGGCAAGTACCAATGTGAATTTTTCAATTCATATGTACTTTCTTAAGTTTATCTTGGACATCACTGGCATCGGTGAAGGAAAACATCGTGAGGAAACCTGGACTTACTGTTCCACTCAAACCATGTCAGAGGCCCTTGAGGCGGTTTAGAAACTCTGACACTAGGGTGTGTCAGAGTTTCTAAACCGTCGTTAGGCCATACTATCCACACGATAAGAAGAAGATTATGTAATGTTTGCAAACGCACCCTTGATACCGAAGAAATTCCTACTATGACTCACTGTTATTTTTATTACGAATGAACATTTTCCCTATAAAGTCATAAAATTAAACATTAGTATGCCATACAAATACACAAAATATGTAGTATAAGGAAGATTAAGGAATCCCCTTTTCCAGTAACATATTATGTACTTACTGCAGTTATCGCGAATTCGATCCCAATCGAAACGTGACACAAAGATTATTTTGATGTTTTTAAAACTGGGTTTTTCACACACAACATAACATCACGCCTGTAATCCCTGAAAGGTTAGGCAGAGATGTGCCTACCTATTAGTACACCCACATTTCGACAGTTATGTTTTTAAGTCCCATGTTATAGGGGGCGAGCCTATTGCCATCAACCGGGCACAAATCCAGACTCCGAGGCTGCTACTGAGAAATTCCTGATAACAAAAAAATAAATAAAATAACACTTTGAAAAACCCAATAACACTTTGCTCGACCTGGGAATCGAACCCAAGACCTCACGATTTATGCATTAACGCTTTGCGACCGAGTGGCTGTGGGTTTTTCCCATCACCAGTAATTATTTTTGGGTTCCGCGTATTGTTTATGTTTCGTCCATTATCCTGTACCTATTATTTTTTGGTTTTCCTTTCGCTAATGGTTTTGTAAATTAATAGAAATAATAATTGGTTATTGGCCTATTCTAAAATTCGCATATAAATTGTTTTTTCTGCTTTAGTGCCTAATGTAAAAATTAAGTAGGTTTCTGTATTATCTTGGTTGAACATTAAAAATTAATTTTAGTTAAAATATCGTGATGGCGCAGTGGTTAAGGCGTCTTCTTCTTCTGCATGAGGTTATGGGTTCGCAATCGGGCACGGGCAAGTAGGTACAAATGTAACTTTTTCTTTAACATATGTAGGTACTGTAGAGACCCTGGCTGGTTGAGCCATATACAAACTATTTAATATGAGATAAATATGACTTTGATTTTAGAATAGAGACAGACCGCGTGTCAGCGTCTGTCAAGCTTTAACTAATAACTAGAACTAACAAATATAATTTAATTACAAGTGAATACACGAAGATTGATGAACAATAAGAGTTTCAATAATATAAACATATATCCCGGTACCAGGTCACGCCACAGTGACTACAGCACTTTCAAACACAAGTTTATTTTAGACATCGGTGAAGACGTCGTAAGAAAATCTGGACTTGTAATAAATTAAGTCTGAAACTGCTAATCCGCCTTGATCAAGCGTGGTTATCAATGCTCATGCCTTCTCTGTACGAGAAGACGCTAAAACCGCTATTCTACCTTGACCAAGCATAGTGATCAATACTCGAGCCTTCTCTGTACGAGAAGACGCCTTTGCCCTGCAGTAGGACAAAAATAGTTTGGAAAGCTTATTTTATTATTATTTTCTTTTACTTTTCACACTTTCTGGGAATTGGGAATATGCAAATGTAGGTACCAAGCACAAAATAAAAGACCTTTTACGTACGCACATCCTTCAGCACCCACTTTATTCGAGTACCTTGCGGGCAAAACAATTTGACGTGCCCTTAAACCTACATCGTTATGGTGACGTATTTCTTCAGGCCTTTGTTGATTTTCTGTCAAAGAAAGACTTTGGCTCTGTGTTCAGCATCGTTGCTTACTTTGTGTTATTGTTGGCTGGTATTAGGGCTGTCACCATTTTTAAACATAACATAATATCACGCCTGTAATCCCCGATGGGTTAGGCAGAGGTGTACCCATTAGTACACCCACATTTCGCCAGTTATGTTTTTAGTCCCATGTAATAGGGGGCGAGCCTATTGCCATCAACCGGGCACAAATCCAGACTCCGAGGCTGCTAATGAGAAATTCCTGATGGAAAATCCCAATAACACTTTGCCCGACCTGGGAATAGAACCCAAGACCTCGTGCACAGACGCCACAAACCGTTTTGTTTTTTTTTTTTTTTAACAAATAGTTTATATTTACTTTCTAAGGTAAAAAACTTAAATGGGGGATTATAGATTTCATCGACACCCAGTGCGAGTGCTCCTGGCTGGACGAAGACCAACATACTGCAGTGCCCAAGGTGTCACTATACATGCACTTTAGAGGCCATTAAAATTGCCACTGTTGCCGCGGTAAAATAGCCACCTACTGGAGCGAAGTAATATCTAAAAAAAATAAGAAAAAAGGGATTTACTTTAATAAAAATTAGTAAATAAGGATTTGAAGGTACATCAGTAGAAAATAAATAATTATCGAGGTGATCCGTCTTGTTACAAGTAAAAAATCGTTTATCTTTTTTTTTTTAATTTTCAAAAGTCATAAAATATGTAAGTTAAAGCATATTTACGTACTTGATTGCCTTCATCTACATCTAAACTAATATTATAAACAGGAAAAAAATGTATTATTGTTAGTAATGGATAAATTCAAAAACTACTGGACCGATTTTAAAAATTCTTTCACCATTAGAAAGCTACCTTATCTGCGAGTAACATAGGCTATATTTTATTTTATTTTTGCGCGGGCAAAGTCGCGGGCAAATGCTAGTATTGTATAAAGAACGTTAACCCAAAAGCAAGGGTGGCAACCCTGGATTTAGGTAACTACTTACTTTAAAGAAAAAAAAACTATTTTTGAGATGTTGATGAAAGAAAATGAGTTTTCAAATTACACCTTTTGGATGTAAGACTGACTTGTGTAGTGTAAAGACGTGTGTTTATTTATATGTCAAAAAAGCTGCTTAGTTTTATTTGAAAATAAAAATAATTTGTTTTGGATAGAACTTAAGTTCGACTAAAAGGCCAAACAAGCTACTATAATTAAAAAAATAAAAAATACGACTGCAAAATTGCACATATTTGTACTTTGTTTACTCGACAGATTTTTTTTACGACGGTTTTTATTTACAGTGTTATATATATTTTTAAGTCTACTGTCAAATTCTAGACAATAAACATAGACACGACCAGATTCATTAAAAAAATAAATTGAGGCTGGTATTAATTTACGTTTTAAAGTGACCACACCGGTTTCTTTTTATTTTCTAGCCTATGTTACTCGGAACGATGCAAAGATTGTCACCCCATACATCTAAATCGGTTCAGGCGTTTAAAAGTTATGGTGGAATAAAGCAACTCACATACATACATTAACCCTAAACACATAACACTCCTTTTTTTGGGGCAGTCGTGTAAAAATACAATCAAACTTTATTTTCTCCACATAGTAAAAAAAAAAGTCGCTTCCCGCCGTCTGTACGCTTAAACCTTATAAACTAAGCATCGGATTTTAATGCGGTTTTCATCAATATAAAGAGTGATGCAAGAGGAAGGTTTGAAAGTTGCGAAGTCGGGGCGGGTTGCTAGTTTCGAATAAATTATGCAAATGATAGGTAAAACATTTCTGATGATGACGAATTACTTTACCTACCTACAATGAACACATCTGTTTTAAGAACTATATTCTATAAGGAAATAAATAGATTTATGTCCACTAAAAAAATCATAAGTTTTTATATTACCTACTAAATAGCTGTGCACGCGGCTTCGCTCACGTGCCTGTATATTCTATTGAGTACATAGGTACCTACTTTTAACGTGAAGAAATAAAATAATCCAATGTCAACTCAGTTGATTTTTAAAACTTGTCTCGCTAATACATTTTTGATTTATACTTAATACATGAGTATCAATTCAGGCGAATTGATACTCATGTATTAAGTATAGATACTCTAAGTGTTAATTTACCTGCATACTAATGACTAATAACTGGCCTATAATTAGGTAATTGACACCCAATAATTCCAGGACACAACTTATCTAAAAACACTTTATTTTAAAGGAAACTAATATTCAATTTACTGAAAAGGCGACTAATATTCAATTTACTGTAAAAATGTATTTTTAGTATTTTTGAAATCGGAAAATAGTTACTCTTTTGAATTGGTAAATATTGAAGTCACACTTTCCTGTAGCTATACAAAATCTATCAAGAATCGCGTTTTGACAGCACATAAAAAAACTGTCAATTGATCAGTGTTGACCAGAAACCGAAAATTCAAATTATTGGAATTCCAAAATTCGAAATACAAAAACAAAAAAAGACCATTACAACAGCTTCTAAATTCAAAATTGTAACAAGACAGTCTATAAATTCAATAGGTGCCAGAATAAAGACAAAGTGAACCATGTAACATAGTTGGAAACCGTGGGTTTAACAGGAAATTTATGATGTACGGAAAAAGTTGTTTAATAGAAAGAAAGGGCCGTATGTTACTCATATATTTTCAGTCACGCGTCGAAAGATTTATCTAGGTACAAGATTTATACAATAGTAGCTTCTGCCCTCGATTTCGTCCGCGACAAATTTATTTTATTATCTTACGGGAACTGTACATTTTTACAGTATAAAAAGTGCTATTTCAGACTGATCTGTCTCTGTACCGGATTTCATCCTAATTCGTTCAGCCATCCTGGCGTGATTAAGTAAGAAACATCCATCCGTCCAAACTTTCGTATTCATAATAGTAGTTAAACAAGCTTTTCTGAAAGACTTAATTTCTGCTATGAACTCGGTTTTCGCAACAAGATACTGTTACTATAGAATATATAACAAAACGTGGTCTTAAGTGCTTTTAACAAATTAAAAACAAATTTAAAAAAAACTAGTTACTAAAGAAAAATAGAATTCTACAGATACAAGACATTCGGCAAAGAAAACCAGTCTTCACCCGTATTAAGTTACGTCTTTGGTTACTGCTCCGGTCCCGTGGGTCGCAGCGTGATGATATTGAGCCTATAGTATTCCTTATAAATCTAGCTATCATATAGAAAAATAATTTATTCAATCCGACTGACGGTTCCAGAGATTAGCGTGTTAAAACAAACAAAAAAAAAATTCTATAGCTTAATTTTATTACTATAAATGTATCTTCACCGTCATTGAACCGACACTTAAGTAATTAAAAATTTGGATATGCCCAGAAAAAAACATTCTCTCAGTAGATTTGAAAGTCCAAATCTCGACCTTTTGGGTTATCCACTGGTGTCTATGACGTCACTTTATAATAATAAACACAATAATGTAATAAACAGAATTTTGTACGACTTGCGTCTGTTGCAGATAACAAATGACCTTCCATGATCTTCATTAGTGTTCGAATTTTGAACCAAAAAGTTATTTTTATACTATTTTTAAACCTTAGCTACTTATTATGCCTAAAATGAGATTTTTATAGCTCGGAACAATGTTGTAGACTATTTTTTTACTGGTTATTTTTACCTACTTTGTTGATTAAGGTAAAAGTCAAATGTTTCTTCTTATCCCTGTTACGACAAGCCCCTCGCTCTTCCACAGTAAAACCTTTTTTTTGTTTTTTTTTTCCAGTTTACCCATTTTAATACCATTTATGCTTGCTCTGTTGATTTCAAATGGCAGGCTACCCTTCTCCCCCCTTCGGGAAATAGGTGCAGGAGTCATATTGTGAACATGTTATGCTAGTTTGATTATTATAAACAACATGCATCATGCAAGTGATAACCAATACGTAGGTAATAAACCTTGTTAATAATAATTATACAAAGTTACACGCAAATCATACGGTGATAATAAAGCAGCAGTGTTTATATTGTTTAATTAATAACTATAATTAATTTTAATCGTAATGAGTAACGTCCTGTTTGTTCTTGAAGTGGTATAATTAAGTTTCCAATTGCGTTGTATATAACTGGAAATATTTTACAGAATATATTATATTGAATGTATTGATTGAATATTTGACAGTCGTAACGGGTTGTCAAAAGCCCGAAAATCAAGCGAAAAGCAAAGGGGATCGTATTACCCAGTTACTGGGTTGTGGAGGTCGGATAGTCTAACCAGATGCAGCTGAATACAAGTATTTTACATGGAGCGACTGCCTATCTGACCTCCACAACCCAGCAACTGAGCAATACGATACCCCTTGGTAAGACTGGTAAGTCAGACCTTTTTTGGGCTTCTGACGACCCGTAACGACTGTCAAAGATCCACGTATGACAGCCAGGACCAACGGCTTAACGTGCTTTCCAAGGCAAGGAACGACGCCAGTAATGTCATATACTTAAAAAATACATTAGAATTGAAAAAGTCACATTGGTACTTGCTCGGATTCAAACCCCATGCATGAGAGGCGGACGACTCATTTGAACCACTGGGCCATCACGACATTTTTCTACTACTTTGCCTGACCATTTGGAAATAAGAAAAATCTTGTAAAAGTAGATAGGTAACCTCGATGTAATTTAAATCATGTTGAAACATATAACTCCTTTTTTAATATGATTTGCCATTAACACAGATTGACGTGAATAAGCCATAAAAAAAAATCGACTCATGCGCAAAGATAAAAAAATACAATTCAAATTTACTAATATAAAATGACATTTAAATAACAATAGATGACTCATACAAGCATGAGATGCAACCTTTTTTATACCACAATAAATTCTATTGTGGGTTGAGTCGATTGACCTTATTACTAACCTTGGAAAACCCCATACAAATGTATGAAATGAAATGTATGATGTATGTATGGTTTTTAGTGTTAATTTTCAACGGATTTTCTTTAGCTACGTCACTGTTATACTACAAATGATCACAACTTTTGGAAGCTCATCATCATCATCATAACATCACGCCTGTAATCTCCGAAGGGTTAGGCAGAGGTGTACCCATTAGTACACCCACATATCGCCAGTTATGTGTTTAGTCCCATGTAATAGGGGGCGAGCCTATTGCCATCAACCGGGCACAAATCCAGACTCCGAGGCTACTACTGAGAAATTCCTGATGGAAAGACCCAATAACACTTTGCCCGACCTGGGAATCGAACCCAAGACCTCATGCACAGCAGTCACGCTAGCGACCACTAGACCAACGAGGCAGTATTTTTGGAAGCTGTTTTTTTTTTAGACCGGTTGGTACGGTTAGCAACAAAATTCGATTAACATTTTAAATTTTGAAATCCTTATCATAAAGAGCATTTAAATCGTACGATACGGCTTTTCATACAAACTTACAAGTCCTTATTTTTCGAAATCAATGAACCGATTTTAATGACAATTTCTACACATGAACAGGATAGGTACATACATAGGTCTAAAAAATTATTTAGTATAAACATTAAAAAAAAATGTGTTATAGCCAAATTAGACCAAATTTAAGTTTTCCATAGAAACTTTTTTTTCTAATTTTCTTTTTTTAAATAAGATATTTCGAAAATGTTTTCAACTAACTTTGTCGCCGTGAAAGCGTTACAGACAGACATAGCTACTTTCGCATTTATCATAAATTAAGTATGGAAGTATACATTTTACGTAATTATTGCATCATTCCGCTAAACCTGGATTTTTCCGATGAACTCTTAAAATTAGGTCAGTAGGTAACCGCAAATTAGTAAAACAAATATTCGAACATAAAAAAAAAATGTCTGCTCCGCTTAGGTGACTGAACTAACGGCTTCTGTATTATATAACACCGAAAAAACCCACTCACTACCATGGGGGTGTGTAACGAAAATGATGACTTGCGAAAAAAATATTACCTAACGTCACGAATGACTCAAAACCCAATGAACGAAACTAATTTAACTTGACCTACCGCTCCCCCCTCGTTGCCTCTGTGAGTGGACGTCAGCGCAGTGATTGAGTGAATCACTCGGGGTCTACCTTGATTGGTCGCCGATTGACTTGGACGAACTTGAAATGTGACGTCATGGGCCGGCGAGACGAGTAATCCCGCGGATCGTGTTGAATGGGGTTTTTACGCGCACTTTAAAATGTTTAGAGGTGGCCTGTGTAAATATTTTAATTTTGTATGTATTTTTAGTTTATTGTTTTGTTTATTTATACGAACCTTTTTGAATCTATTTTTAGATGTTCGATTGTAGTAGAAAATCTTTTATTATTAGCCTTTAAATTAGGTTATTTACGATGTGATCTAAAAATAAAAAACATAAATAAATGCTTGATATAGCATTAGGTATAATAAACAGCATACTTCTGGCACAATCATGGGGGCTACTATGTAGGTATCTCTAACTTGTATGAAAATGCGACCATGCACCTCTCATGCGTACACATTAATCTAGTTCTGGTTTTTTTTCAAGTTATATCTAATTGCTTACATCTTTTTTTGTTTTAAAAAAAAACTGTAAAATAAAAGTAAATATAACTCCCAAAAATTATTATGCGTAAGTAAAAAATTACCTATATAAAACAAATTCCAAAATCAAAACAATTTTTTTTTTTAAACGTCAAAATGATGAGTCACTTTTGTTTTTGTTTCCATTTTTAAAAAGTATCGCCGGCCTGTCTATTGTTTGTGAAGTCTGTGACCAACGATGATCTCGATACTCGCGAGTTCATATTTATACAGTGTTCAGTTGTATCGAGTCACAGTTCGAATTGTGAACAGAGAGAGACCGTGACAACAATTGGTGCATTCACCTTGCTTTATTTGTTTGTTGTGCGTTAAAATTATATCAAAGGTAAATATTTTGTTCATTTGTTTTTTTTTAAGATCAACTGTTTCGAGCTTTATAAAGTTAAAGTTTATTTAAAATTTTAAAAAGCGAATCATATTTTTGTTTTGAAGACTTTAAAGATTTTTTTCATAATATTTTTTGGTGAACTAATTTACAATAATTAATTTGAATAAAATGGGGAATATTGAAACAAATTCTGACCAGTAAAATTATACAGCCAATAATAATTAATTTGAAAAAATAAATAAACAGTATCCACTAATTATGTTTTTAAGTGCTTGTTTATATGTTTTAAATGCAATGTTTTCCTTAACGAGCTGGCTGTAAAAAGATAAACAATAGATGTAATTAATATCTACATAATCTTTTTTATTGTCATAGTTATAAAAACTTGAGTGTTTTTATCATACCTCATTCCATTCTAAACAAGATTCACTGAGGGAGTCTGCATTCTTAAGCCTAAGATTATTATGGCTGCCTATAATTTGCAGTCTTTATAAGTATCTTACCAGCAACCGGTTTGAAAAAAAAAACAAACCTACTTATAGGCTTACAATCCTGCTATATCTGTACATTGGTATAAAATTGAAGTGTCTGTTTGTAATGTCAAAATAATAGGATTTAAAAAAATATATAATGAAGTACAATACAGGGCAGAAAGACGAAAAAAAGAATTTTTTTTTTAATTTTTGTCTGTCTGGTCTTTGTTTCGGCTAACATTAAGAGTAAGTTAGGGTACTTATATTTCAGAAAAGAATAAATATTTCGCAATTAAAAAAAACCCATGATAACCGACATTAACCCGGACAAAGTCGCGCGCATAACCTGTAACTTTATTAACTCTAGATTTCTTTGTTCACAGAAAATGTCTGCCTGCAAAATCGTTCTTGCGCTCATCGTCTTAATTGCTATTGTGAAGGCTCAAAGGCCTTTCTACGCTGGACTGAGCCCTATAGGCTACCCGGCAGTGGAAACAGACCTAATATCTAACAGGTTCGGTGAAGATGAAGAATACCCTATCGAAGCTAGGGGTGACAGGAATCTCATAAACCGACTGGACGCACTCCCCGTGAACAACCGACCTTTTTGGTACTTGAACTGGAAGCAGTATGAAGCCTTCAGACGCAACCCTCAGAATTACCCCCAGAGACCAAACAGCTTCGTCGGTACCAAATAAACGGAGACCGTTAATTTTAAAAAAATGAAAGTGTGAATCGATTTGGAATCTCGATTCTAATATTCGATTCTTGACTGACGAATGAATGTGAATCGAAATTAGAATTTGGTGGCTCTAGTTTTGTGTGGGATTCTAAATTTAAACAGTATTATCAAAATTTGAAATGATTTTAATTTGGAGTGTTTTTAGAATTTGGAACGTTGTGTTTACTATTCGAGTCATTTGATAATTTTCATTTTATTTTGACAAAAAATATTGTAAGACTTTTTTTTGTTATAATAATTTGTGATATTATTTTTATGTGCTAGTGTTATAATTATTGCAGTTTTGCCATTTTATTGCATTTACTAGCCTATTAATGTAAAATAAATTACGTTTTTTATAAAAGTCAACAATTTTTATTTCTTTCTTTACCTATTTTCTTTTAGATTTTACCCGCGGCTTTGCTCTCGTTATAATCGGGTAAACGTAGTTCACTTAAAGATCTATCTATACAAACTTTGGACCCCTGATTTATCGCTTTGGGGGTTGAATTTTGGAAAATCCTTTCTTAGTGCATGCTTACGTCATCATAGCTATCAAGCGCAATCCATTCATTGGTTTGTGCTGTGTTGATGGATCACTTTATATTATAGCTATTAGCTTCTGCCCTCGACTTCGTCCACGTCAAAGCTGATTTCTCTATACAAAATTTGGACCCCCGCGCCCCCGTTTCAACCCTTGAGGGGGCGAATTTTGAAAATTATTTTCTTAGCGGACGTCTACTAAGTACCAAGTTTCATCTTTGTACGTCAAGCGGTTTTCGATATTCCGCGATGAGTGAGTGAACTTTCGCTTTTATAAAAATTTAGATTACTTACAGTAATAAAAGTCTTACATTTTATTTTCCATTTCGTGATAAAGGCAAAGGTTACAATGTTATTATATTCGCACAGGCACGTGCAAGCAAAAGAAACGGCTTTTGAAAATAAATTAGTTCTTCACGACTGGCTGAACTAGACTTTTACAAGAAGCTTTTATTGGAATAAAAATAGACAGGCTTGAATTGGATTTTATTCGTTTGCATTATGTTGTAGGCAAAAAAAACTAATAAAAATAACAAAAACCGGCCAAGTTCGAGTC
This sequence comes from Hoplodrina ambigua, assembly GCA_949774945.1. Classification (NCBI taxonomy): domain Eukaryota; kingdom Metazoa; phylum Arthropoda; class Insecta; order Lepidoptera; family Noctuidae; genus Hoplodrina; species Hoplodrina ambigua. The sequence continues at coordinate 9,659,105 of OX458980.1, read as the reverse complement.
GGGCTAACACATGAAGAGTTTCGCTGCCGCTGTTACACTGTACCTACAATATTTAACACTATACACAAAAAACAACACTTTTCTTGTATGAGAACTGTTTTTTTTTTTTGTATAATAATAATGGAAACATTATAACTAATCTTTGTAATCCTGCCGTTTTTTTCCGTAAATTTTTGAACAACTTTCAAAACAATCATCATCATCTGCCTAGCCTTTACGACGTATCTTAACTATATCTATCTGTCTAACCTTTTCCCAACTATGTTAGGGTCGGCTTCCAGTCTAACCGGATGCAGCTGAATACCAGTATTTTACATGGAGCGACTGCCTATCTGACCTCCACAACCCAGTAACTGGGTAATATGATACCCCTAGGTAAGACTGGTTGTCAGACTTTCGGGCTTCTGACGACCCGTAACGACTGTCAAAGATCCACGTATGACAGCCGGGACCAACGGCTTAACGTGCTTTCCGAGGCACGGAGGAGTCTCGGTGTGTAAAGATGGTCACCCATCCACGGACCAACCCCGGCAAGCGTAGCTTAACCTGACGGATCGACCCGTGCGGCTGTTATTACTTAGCCACGAGCTCCTCAACAACTTTCAAAACAATAATTGATATGAAATAGAATAAAATGTTTGCTATAACTGCATTAAGAATTATGAAGTTTCTGTAATTACGAAACTTCTTTAGGATACACCATTATATCATTCTGTAGATCACCGTAGATAGAGACAGCATAACTACAGTGCATTCTGTGGTAATTATAACAATTTTCCAATTAATTCGTTGTTGATTACTGTACTGTTTACGCTGGAATCATTGTCTGTGTCATGCATGGCGAATTATTCTCACTTTACTTGTGTAGTTTTGATAATACACGCACTTTTAATTTATAACTTTTCTCTAAAGAATTTGGATTTCCTTTTTTTTTTTCGCTGGAATCATTGTCTATGTCATGCATGGGGAACTGTTCTCACTTCACTTGTGTAGTTTTAATGATGCACGCGCTTTTAAATTTATAACTTTTCTCTATAGAATTTGGCTTTTTTTTCGCTGGAATCGTTGTCTGAGTCATGCATGCAACTATTCTCACTTCACTTGTATAGTTTTGTTACTACACGCACTTTTAATTTGTAACTATTCTCTAAAGCATTTGGCTTTTTTTCGCTGGAATCATTGTGTGTATCATGCATGGCGAATTATTCTCACTTCACTTGTGTAGCTTTGATAATAGACACACTTTTAATTTGTAACTATTCTCTAAAGAATTTGGCTTAAAACACCGTTATATTCTAAACACAGTCCTTGTTTCTATAATAGTATATTCAATAATGGTTTTAGTATAATAAAAATTTTAGCAAAGTAACTATTAATCACACTAAGTGCGATACTGAATTATTTTTTTATTTTCCTTTTTATTATTATCCTATTTCCTGCTACTGTAAGGATAGGTTTTTATTTAATTATTCTTTCACGTTGCCTCGTTGGTCTAGTGGTCGCAAAGCGCGACTGCTGAGGATGAGGTCTTGGGTTCGATTCCCAGGTCCGGCAAAGTGTAATTGGACGGGTGACTCCATTTTTAGCTCAGCTCGGAGGAAGCTATCAGTTTGGGTAACGAACAGGACCCTATTATCAAGATTCCCCGGTCGAGTAAAGTGTTATTGAGTTTTTCTATCTGGAATTTCTCAGTAGCAGATTCGGACTCTGGATTTGTGCCCGGTTAATGGCAATAGGCTCGCCCCCTATTACATGGGACTTAAACATAAATGGCAAAATGTGGGTGTACTAATCGGTACACTTCTGCAAAACCCTTCGAGGATTACAGGCGTCATGTTATGTTAAAACAAACTTTGCATTTGGTGTTTATGAAGAGAATGCACAAACTTCTTAACAACCATAACTATAAGTTCGTATGCCAAGTTTATAAAAGTAGAGTATCAAATAGTTTTTAAGATTTTTATCTCAAGAATTATTTCAGTCGCAAGATCTGTTGGTACGAGTAAAACTGCAGATAATAGCTAGTAATAATAATAATTTACAAGAGAACAGTCTCGTTCTAGTTTAAAAGTAGGTTTTCTTGTACTTGCCAAGGGGTATAAATGCATGGAAAGAATGAAGTTTTGCAAAACTTGACTCACAAATTCACAATACATTGACAATACTTTTGTAACACGTTATCGTTAAATATGCACTTTTTAGATATTTAATTGTTTGTCCCACTCCTGGGAAAAGGTCTTCTACGTCCCAGTCTTCCTGTGTGGCCTTCTCTGGCCAATTTATATAATTATACAAACAAATAAAAATTTAAATGTCTATTTGTAATGACAAAATAAAAGCTTTTTACTAAATGCTTTATCCCTATTTATACAATTTTTGGCTATCTGTTTGTTTATTCTAGCTAATCTTCGAAACGGGTGGACGGATTTTGACGGAACTTTTACTGGCATGAATAACTCATTATACTTTTATTTTAGAAAAATAATTAAGGTTGCGCGCAAAACAAATAAAGCGATATTTACGCGGACGAATTCGCGGACGAATTCGCGGGTATAAGCTAGTATGTAATAAATGCACACCCGCTCGATTACCTCTATTAAGGAAAAAACAAAATCCGAAAAGTTTGTAAACCTAATAAAAAAGTTAACAGCTTGTATAATTAAAAAAAACGGCCAAGTGCGAGTTGAACTCGCATACATAGAGTTTCGTACCACCGTACATTATTAAACACGTATTTATTTTTGACCTCGTTAAAAACCGCATAATCGATGACGCCCGTCCAGTCACAAGCCACTGAGCGAAGCAGCGAAATTTGACATTAGCAATTTTTTATTTTTTTAAATTATTAATTTTAAAATACTGAACTTTATTTTTTTTTAATTTCGTCTGTAGTTTACGGAGTTATTTTGATTTATTTATATGATTTACTGTTACAATGGTCGTAGTAATACACACTTTGTGAAAATTTGAAATGTCTACCTTTTACTATTCACAAAATATAGCCCTATGACAGTCGGATGAACAGGTAAACAGTGGAGTTTTGGGGTCCTGTTTGGTGCCTAAACTTCCTCGGAGCTGAGCTGACCAAAGAATGAGGTCCCTGGCTTGTCAGACTACTGGCAAAATGCCTCCGTTTGGCACCTTTTTGATACGGATCCCTAAAAAAGTACTCGGTTATAAGGCGCAAAGCTCTTGGTCCTAAAAACGGCCGTTCAATTACTTTCTCCACTTAAAAAAATCTGTTCCATTTCCCGAATTCATTTAATAGCTTTAAATAAAATTATTTCAAATATTTCCGTATCATCAGTCAGTACCGAAATAGGTTTGCTTGGAAATCTGACCTTATTTATAAGTTGTAAAAAGTTCAAATTGGTGTAAAACATTTTTTGTTACTCGATTAAATGGATTATAGCAAATGAGTCATAATAATAAGCTATAGAATTTGTTCAAACGTTTTTTTATCTCTGGAACTACCTGTCAGAATAGAAACAAAATTTTATATGATTGTATGTTATATTGTTGTATAATATTTATCTTAGGTATATGATAGCCACATTCACGAGTATTGACTGCCTCGTTGGTCTAGTGGTCGCAAGCGCGACTGCTGTGCATGAGGTCTTGGGTTCGATTCCCAGGTCGGGCCAAATTTTATTGGATTTTTCCATCAGGAATTTCTCAGTAGCAGCCTCGGAGTCTGGATTTGTGCACGGTTGATGGCAAAAGGCTCGCCCCCTATTACATGGGACTAAAAACATAACTGGCGAAATGTGGGTTTACTAATAGGTACACCTCTGCCTAACCCTTCGGGGATTACAGGCGTGATGTTATGATAATGATGATGATTCACGAGGAATACTTTAAGGTATATAACGCTACGACCCATGTGAGGTAGAAGCTAGTATCTATAATATTCGTAAATGAGACACAATCAAATCTTTTAAAATAATTATTGTTTTAAGGTCCCATAACAGAAATATACCTCATTCTTATCACAATTGAAATGTAAATGCCACAGAACAATGTGGATCGGCTACGTCAGCCGGCAGTCATCCATGAACGAACCAAAGCTTAAAATGTGAATACAACAAAGCCATCAAAGGTTTTTTTACCCATTTTTTACTGAAATTTTAATTGGGTTTTCAGACTATTGAACTTTTTCATTGAATTTTAATGCAACATATTCAATTGTTTGAGATTCGGAATATTTGGGACAACCACAGCCTCGAATCTGGAATATGGTAATGTTTTTTATTGCGCCAGAGATGGATGTATAGTCGACAAAAGAGATAGGTAGGTATTCAGGGTCGTCAGCTATAGTTGAAGTTTTCTTAGAACCCGATGGATGATCTTCGATTGAAGCATAACTTAATTTTTAAACTGTTTATTATTATACTTTTATATTAAAATGCATTTGAAAACATCCGTCGTTTTCTAAGAAAACTTTAACTATATGACTATACTATATCTTTATGATATGACTGCCTCGTTGGTCTAGTGGTTGCAAGCGCGACTGCTGTGCATGAGGTCTTGGGTTCGATTCCCAGGTCAGGCAAAGTGTTATTGAGTTTTTCCATCAGGAATTTCTCAGTAGCAGCCTCGGAGTCTGGATTTGTGCCCGCTTGATGGCAATAGGCTCGCCCCCTATTACATGGGACTAAAAACATAACTGGCGAAATGTGGGTGTACTAATGGGTACACCTCTGCCTAACCCTTCGGGGATTACAGGCGTGATGTTATGTTATGTATGTTATGTTATGTTTAACTATATCTGAGGACCCTGCATACCTATTTCTTTGGGGACTGTATATTTTATCATTTTAGCATTTCTGTAATGTTAATTACAGAAATAGAATAATGTACTTAAGAAGGTATGTGTATCTGATAGTCGCAAGCGCGACTGCTGAACGTGGGCTCCTGGGTTCGATTCCCAGGTTGCGCAAGTGTTCTTGTTTTTTCCATTAGAAATTTCTCAGTAACAGCCCGGAGTTTGGCAGTTAGTGGTGTGATATCCTAGTGCCACAAAAAGTATGTTGTTCATCTCTCCCCAGTCATGTCAGATTCCCGTCTCATCAGACTATGAGAGTGAAGGAAGAGGGAGTACCTACACCTGTGTTACGTTCTTGTGTACTATAATATTCTGCGTACCATGCTAGTCTCCATCGAGATTGGTTGCCGTGACCAAGATTGAATCAAGAGGAAATTTTAAGTACATAATGAAAGATATATATGTAGTTGCTATAGTTAGGTAGGTACTAGGTACAGTAGTAGACGTCGCGAGGCGACATCCGGCCACCGTAGGCGCGGACTTGCGGACGACGAGTAGTGGGTAGCTCGCCGTCCGATCAAGGACCAAGCCCGGGTCGACGGCGCGTTCTGTTCGCGCGCGCCTCAAAGAGCTGTCAGCACAGGGACGGGGCCAACGCCTGCCGGGGTTGCGGGACGTCTTAACAGGATGCCGTGGCCCCGGAACGTAAAGGGCAACAGAAGGAACAGGGTGGTTTTTTAGTCAGTAAAAGTCTGATGATTTTTACCACCTAAAAAAGAAAAGTGCAGTAGCATGCTAAGGTTTTAATTGCTGTGAACACGGGGTACAAGTCGTACCTACATCTGTGTGTATAAGTGATGTATTCAAAGTCAAATCATTTTTTTAATGAGGGCATTATAAGGCACTTTTGAACCCTAATAACACAGTACCTAGATACACCTCAAAATTCGCACACGACGTCGAAAGGACCAAACTGTCAATCGATTTGCTTTGTAGACTGTTACTCCACTTATGACCCCTACTATACCTATGATTCTATTCTAAAAAATAATAAGCTAATCTCTAAACAAGGAAAGCCGTAAATTTAATAGGTACCTACTTTGTTCGGTAAAACCCATCATGCTGCAAGTCACGATTGAGTTATAAATTAATAATACCTAAATTATTTGTATACGTTCGCGTTTCACATTACACTTAATCATGTGCTTTTTTTTTGTCAAGCCCGCCACACTTTTCCCATCCATTGCAACTCCTGAAAGCCAGAATCAACAGTGGAGGCCACCAGAAAAGCGCCGAGGCAATGAAGCTCGACGAGTCGCAGAGAAACGATTAACTGTCTTAGGACCTGCAACGATATTAATCAGAAAAGAATAGCGGAGGAGTAAGAAAAAATATATAATTTCCACTTCCCTCCAAACAAGCTGGAGACAGAACAGAACGAGGCCAATAGGCACAAAGGGATGTTTGCAACTGGAAGAAGCCCAATTGCCAAGCACCACGGATTCTTGTGCTTATGGATGCAAATAACAGAAGAGGGGTCTTGGGAGTATTTAAAATTTAGTTGGAATATTTAAAACTTTTTTCGTTTTATCTGCCTAACCCTTCAGGGATTCCAGGCGTTATGTTATGTTTAGTAAAATAACAGTGAAAAGTTGTAACTTTCACGTTGAATATCTTTAGAACCAGTGGATTCCCAGGTATAATGTACTTAGTAGAAAAAAATATTGTAATAAAGGGTAGAATACCTATATGTGGTTTTCGGAAACGTAATTTGTTCCTTCACAACTGATATAATAAGCAAGTTTAGTATTTTCGTGGAAATTTAATTTGAGACATTAAGCGGTCTTTCGTAAAGGCGTTTTTTGCGCACGACGTTTTTTCGACGACAGCTGGCTAAAGGAATTTTCTGCTTTGTGTCATCATCATCATCATTTCAGCCGAATGACGTTTACTGTTGGACATAGGCCTCCTCTAAAGACAGCTACAATAACCGGTTCTGCGCTGCCTGCATCCAGCTGTTTCCTACGATCTTCTTCCTCCAGGTCGTCGAAAACACTGCGCCTTCTTTAAAAGTTGCTAGTTGCGGAAACTAGCAACTAAATTAGCCATCAAATGCAGCAACTGAAAACTGTTGACGATTGCCACAACTCGAGACTCGAATTGCTCTGTGTGCGCAGTCCAATGTATGTATGTAAACAGCTAGTTGCCAGTTGCTGCAATAGTTGCTCTGTGTGCAAAGCGCCTTAGTTCTTCTGCAGATCTCCTCATTTCTGAGGAGCCCTCTCCATTGCTGCTTTATCTGCACGTATCCTATTACGTAAGGTTCGATTAAGCAATTTGCTAGATAAACTACACTGTTTATCCTCACTGATTTATCAAATAATGTGGTAGTCAAAAGCCACGAGCCTCACACGGATCGATATAGTGGCTGTTACAAAATAATTAACAGCTTGTAAACTATGCAAACCTGATCACTAGTAGAAACTAGTGTTGCACGTTTATCGATAGTTTAATAATCGATATTTTACTTTGAAAAGGAGTATTAGTATCGGTTGCATATTTAGACGTAAAACATCTTGGTATAGCTAATAAATTAGCTGAAACGCCGTAAAAACAATTGTCTACGCCCTGCTACTGTTACTGTAATTTAAGTATACTATTTTGTTTATTGTTATTTTTTTATCTTACCATCTCAAATACCATAGTACAGTTGCATAATTATGCACTATGTCATAATTTTGAAATGATGAGATATTGTAACTGTGACTTTTTCTACACTAATATTATAAAGAGGAAAAAGTTGTATTTTTGTTTGTTTGTTTGAAATGGATAAAGTCAAAAACTACTGGACAGATTTTATAAATTCTTTCACCATTAGAAAGCTACATTATCTGCGAGTAACATAGGCTATATTTTATTTGACTTTTGCGCGGACGAAGTCGCGGGCAGAAGCTAGTATTGAATACGCTTATACTTAAAAAGAAGTAAAAAATTGATTTTCTGACAACAAATTCAAAAATTATTGCACTGTTAGAAAGCTACACTATATCCGAGCCTATAATATACAGCAATGGCTAGGATAAGCTATGTTTTATGGTATATTTCACTTCCACGCAGACGAAGTTCGGTGGTTTGGTCAGGAAGGTATAGGAGAATAATATAAATGTTACTTTACTGCTCACTAAATCGTAACCTAACTAGCTATTATGATAATATCGATAATTTTACTATTGCAGGCGCCCAACACTAGTGTTTGCAATAGAACAGCAATAGATAGCGTGAGTTATAGTTGCTTTCATGTCTACCTTTGTGACAAATTGCGAACTGGAGATAGTGGCTGTGGTATCAATCTTGGATGTATACCTATGTAAATGTAAATACACACACATATATATATATATATATATATATATATATAAATATATATATATTTATATTAAATATACTTGTAGGTGTCGTAATGGCTACGTGGTTGAGGCGCCCGTCTCTTATCATGAGGTTGTGGGTCCGAATCCGAGCAAGTACCAATGTGACTTTTTAAATTTTGATGTACTTTCTAAAGTTTATCTTAGACACCACAGACATCGTTCCGTTCCTCGAAAAGCACGTTAAGCCGCTGGTCCCGGCTGTTGTACAAGCGGATATATGACAGTCGTTACGCATCGTCTGAAAAGTGTGCAAGGCAGAGTAATTATTGTTTTAAGAGTTGGGGGTAGGTCCCCTAGTGCTAATGTAATTACAGACCAATAAATCATTTCAACTTTGTTTTTGGGATGTTCTCTTACAATGGAGATGTCTATAAACAACGGTGAGGTCGGCTTGTTAGCCACAGAATGGTGCCGATTCTTTTGGTCACAAACTAAACTAAAATTGGACTATTTCCATCTTTTTCTGTCCAATAAAACAAGAAAGAGACTAATGAAAATAGGAGCTGTCAAATTTAGTCAATCTGACACATCCATACAATTATAGTTGACATCTTAAAACGTATGGATTAAAAATACTAAGAACTTCAAGGCAAAACTAATTTGACATCGCTAACTTAGTTCTTTAATGTCACCGTCCTTTCCATACGCTGTATGTTAGTAAGAGATGTCAATTCCCTAAATTTAGTCTAGTTTGTGAACAAGGGAATCGGCACCATTGTCATTAAAAAAAAATTGTTTCATGTCTATTTTCTGTCAGCTGTGATATGAGATTTTAGGGAGGTCGTTCAGGGCAGCTTTTTGCGTGCTACTGAATTACGTATGTGAATAGTGACATCATCAAGACTGTAACACGGTCTTTTGTTATTGTCTTGTCCTTTAAATCGCTCAAAATGTTGACGTGGGCGACTACCCTTAATTTGGAATATTGTATTTATTATTGGTACAAACTAAATTTATGAATCTATTAAATTGAAGGTTACTGCATAACATCATGCTTGTAATCCCCATTTAGCCAGTTATGTTTAAGTCCCATGTAATGGGAGGCGAGCCTATTGCCAACAAACGGGCACTAATCCAGACTCTGACGCTACTACTGAGAAACTAAAAGGAAAAACCCAATAACACTTTGCCCGACCTGGGAATCGAACCCAATCGACCTCATGCACAGTCGCGCTTTGCGACCACTAGACCAACGAGGCAGTTTAAGGTTACTGCTCGATAATTTAAAATAAAATCACATTATTTTCTTACTCAGTTCGTGATTTCTCAATAGCAGCCTCGGAGTCTGGATTTGTGCCCGGTTAATGGCAATAGGCTCGTTCCCTATTACGTGGGACTTAAACATAACCGGCGAAATGTGGGTGTACTAATGGGTACACCTTTGTTTATTTCTTTGGGGAGTGCAAACATGAGCATGTCTGATTTTTTGTGAGTATGGATGGCACAGCAGATATTTTATTATAAACCGATGTCAAATTTCATCGCTGGATTTCTACAATCATGTACCTAATGAAAGTATTTGTTACAGTATCCCTTTCACTGTTATTAATATCAATTTATGCCAAAGACGTGGGCCGGTGCGGAAAGAGGATATTATCTGCGTTGGAGTTTATGAAGCGTAAATCTTTTGCGTCGAGACGTATAATGAAATATTTGTACTCTCCCTAGTCAAAGACAAGGCATTTATTTCAATTAAACCATTTACAGTTACTTTTGAATTGTTAAGTCGGTCAGTTAGTCAGAAAGTTGAAGCTAATTAGGTCCGTTTCAAATTCGGCAAGAAGCAAATGCCATGTAGTACAAGTAAAAGAATAAATCTGAACACTGCAAATTGTAGTTGCATCACAAAATAATTACTTTTCTGCGATTATTAACTTATTTTTTATAATAATATGTTATGTTAAATATTGGGTGGTGTTAGAAACCCTTCGTGTACGAGTTAGACTCGCACTTGGCCGGTTTTTTTAATCAACATAACATCATCATAACATCACACCTGTAATCCCCGAAGGGTTAGGTAGAGGTATACCAATTAGTGCACCCACATTTCACATTTTAGGTCCCATTTAATAAGAGGCGAGCCTATTGCTATCAACCGGGCACAAATCTAAACTCCGCGGCTACTACTGAGAAATTCCTGAGGGAAAATATCCAATAACACTTTGCCCGACCTGGGAATCAGACCCAAGACTTCATGCTCAGCAGAATTTTTTTAAACAAGTGACGTTTTATTTCAGCCCTGAAGGGAGAGAATCATGTACCTAATGAATTCATGCTGAAAATTTGCACGTAGATATTATAATATTCCACCGTGTATTACCTACAACCAAATTAGTATAACAACTTCTGATGAGAAAATAAAAAACATAGCTCAACTTAGTAACGTAGTCACGACACCGACCAACTTTATAATGCTTTCACCCGCGGCTTCGCTCGCAAATTAAATTTAAAATTCATTCATAATTCGATAGACATGTGGCGCCATCTGTCATCATAAGAACGTTAATGTGATTTCTCTCGGGATCAGTACTTTTTTTCGGGATGAAAGGTACCCTATGTTCGTTCCTGTATACCTGACAATGTATGTGAAAAATTTCAGGATGATCGGTTCAGTGGCTTAGGTGTGAAATGGTAACAAACAAACAAACTTACTTTCGCATTTATAATATTATTTAGGACTAGCACTCTCCCCGCGACTTCGTTCGCGTGATTTTCCTTACGGAACCCAACTTTTTTTTAAATATAATATAGTCTATGTTACTCAGGGAGAATGTAGCTTTCCAATGGTGAAAATATTTCTAAATAGGCACAGTAGTTTTTGAGTTTATTCAATACAAAAATACACACACACAAAAATACATATCTTTACTCTTTATAATAAGAGTTTATAAGAGATGAAAGAGCTTTTAAAAATAATATATTCTCTTTATTAAACTACAATCTTGGTTAAATTATAAAGCGTTTTATTAACATTAGTGGAATTAAAAACGTTAGAGATCTATGGCTAGCTAAATGATTAATTTTACTACAATGAATTCAAGAAGATTAATCTTTAAATAAATCTTAAAACAAGATGTAAGTAATTACAGACTCGAATTTCAAAATAATCTCTGGAGTACAAAAATCATAAATTAATGGTAAAAAGAAACTTGAAAAAAATAAGTTTTCAAATTATTTAGCCGGTCAAGCCCGGCTGACTTACCAGTAAGTCAGAACAATAGAAAATCAATTGTGTCTTACTACATGGGATTTGAGTAATTAATTACCCTAAAAAGAAGAAAATAACCTTCAAATTAAATCAATTTAGTACATGTACCTACCTATTACACAATTTATTAAATGACATAAAAGCTTGTCATGAGATTTGCATATTTTATAGGCAACATTTTCTTTTATAGAATTACTTATAATAAGTATGTGAATCTACTTAGTAAACAGGTAAATCTTGTACAAAAAATCTCTGATATTTGTATCAGAACTCTGACACTTGGGTGTGTGGGGTCGTAAGACCTTACTGCCCACACGATAAAGAAGAAGAAGAAATCTACTCTAATGCCGCGTGAGAGGCGATGGTTTATAATACTTGATATTCAAAGATCGTCAAAGATCGTTGGTCGTGGGTTCGATTCCCACCCAGGACAAACGTTGTGTGATGAGCATGATTGTTAGTTCTGTGTATGGGTGTGATTTATCTATAATATGTATGTATTTATAAATTATATAAGTATGTATATCAGTTGTCTGGTTACCATAACACAAGCTCTGCTTGCTGCTAGCTTGGGATCAGATAGCCGTGTGTGAGACTTGTCCCAAGATAAGATATATAAGAAGAAGAAAGAGGAAATCTTGCTGAAAATCTCCATTATTGTCTTAAGCAATGTTGACATACTTTATTACACAATTGTAATTCTAATAAAGTACTTAATGAACATTGTGTACCACCATTAAGCAACCCTGTATAAACGTAGGTACAATTCGTAGGTACACCCAACAAAAGAGAAAGGTACGCAGAGTCGTCAGATTTAGTTGAAGTTTTCTTAGGAACTGATGAATGTTTCAAATGTAATTTCATTCAAAGCATAGATAATAAACAGTTCATGAATTACATTAAGTTTTAAGCGAAAACATCCATCGGTTTCTAAGAAAACTTAAACTATATCTGTTGTCCCTGGATACGTATTTCTTTGGTTGACTGTACAATATGGGTCGCGTAAAATTTATAACGCGTAATTACATCTCCAGACAGGTCGTTAGCAGGGTTACGTTGCGTATGCGAGCCACGATCTCAATTTAAAAAAAAGTTTTTGTTTTTTTTTATATTCATGACGTCATGAGAACGTGATGACTTAGTTGGCCGACTGCCTTTTATGCATGAGGTTGTGGATTTGATACGGGAAAATACCAATGTGACTTTTTCAATTCATATGTGATTTCTTAGTTAATCTTGAACAGCTTTGACATCGGTTCTTTTTAAGACAATGATGTTGAGAATCCTTTATTTTTTCTTAGAGTTCTTGGGCCTAGTTGGTAGTCACGCTAATCGCGTCAGTAGCGTTGTTAATGACCTCTAAAGTAAAGATATAAGGACACTTTGGGCACTGTAGTAAGTAGGCCATCGATTGATCTGCAGTGACATCGATGAACGAAAACATGAGGAAACTTGGGCTTAATTAATCGCCAATCCGCCTTAGGCAAGCGTGGTGTTCAATGGTCGTACCTTCTCTGTACTAGAAGCTGTTGCCCTGCTGTGGAACAATAATAGGCTGGTATTTTTATTCATGACAGGCCACGATGACGTCAAAATATAGGTTTTGTTACATAAAAAAGATTTAATTTAAGAACTGCTTGGTTGGGCAGTAACTGTCAATTACAGACAAAGTGACAGTTGAGTGGGTCGTGTCTGCAAATGAAAGCCTGTCCTGGTAAACAAAAGACGACAGAGAAATATGAATAAAAAAAAACAAGAGAAAATAATTATGTAGACAGTTTTGCGGCAAATCATTTAAAAGTTTTTTTTTAAGGGAATTTGGACTTAGGGCCCTATTTTATCAAGATACTCTGGCGGAGGCGGATGCAGTCTGATATGAGATGGAGGTGGACGAAATTGCGGGTAAAAGCTAGTTAAATAAAACTAGCTTTTGCTTGAGATTACGTCTGAAAACAAGATAAATTATTCTATGTGTTGAGCTAGATAATTATATAATTGCGGTCAGCCGTTTAAGAGTGATGGAGTTACAAACATCCATCCATGCTCACAAACCTTCGCGTTTATAAATAGTAACAGGAAGAAAAACAACAATAAGATGTCGCTTACTAAATAACAAATGCGTCACACTTATACCTGTGAGAAAAAAAAAACTCAAAACAACCACAAACAATATTTTGAAAACATTCCAAAATTCGAATAATTTAATGGCACCAGTTAGGATGACGTTGACATCAGCCTGGGTTTTACCAAAGCTTTAGGTACGTATTTGTAAAAAGAATATATATATTTATAGTCCACAAAACTTTTAGGTAACTTAGTACTACATACATATATAAACTCACGCCTTTTTCCCATGGGGGTAGGCAGAAACCACAGAACGCCACCTGCAACGATCCTTACATACTTTATACATTGCATGTATATTTACATATTTTATTCTTTTCTTTTCTTGTAACTTAATATTGCGTAATTTTAAGGTGCTTTCTCACAGGGAACGCCTAAAGTGTTACAGTTCAGATTCGAGCGCAACATCAATGAGTGAGCAGAACCAACCATTACAGTGCGCAACCTGTAATGATACAATATGTAACATTAGGGAACTCGATTACCGGAGAGCATTCGCTTGTAACAGTCCTGATTACAGCTCAAATTCGAATCTTGCATTGTTGCATTAAAGACAAATGCTCGTCAATTAGTGACGCAGTATTAAGACTATTGAAAATTTGCCATAACATCTTAACATCACGCCTGTAATCCCAGTATGAATGAGGTCTTGGGTTCGATTCCCAGGACGGACAAAGTGTTATTGGGTTTTTCCATCAGGAAAATAATCAGTAGCAGCCCCGGAGTCTGGATTTGTGCCCGGTTAGTGGCATTAGACTCGCTCCCTATTACATGGGACTTAAACATAACTGGCGAAATGTAGGTGTACTCGTGGGTCCACCTATGCTCAACCCTTCGGGGATTACAGGCGTGATGCGATACATGTATGTATATAACCAAAAATATATTTTTTTTTAAATTTATACACCATCTTTAATATAGAAGGAAATCTAGTGTGAAAAGAGTACTTCTACGTGAGATACCTATATCCGAAAACCGCCATTGTGCATTGTGGCGTGTGTCGCATAAGTAATATATCGGAATCTGGCAAGATGCGGACTGCATTTTTGTGAATTGCTTTAGGCGAATAATACACGGCACCGCGCACCGCCGAAATTGGCGGTGAAGCGGATATCGTGTACCATTGGCCTCTAAGAAATCCGCTTGTCAAAAATCCACGTATGGCAGCTGGGACTAATGGCTTAACGAGCTTTACGAGACACGGAGGAGTCTCGGTATGTAAAGATGGTCACCCAGCCACGGACCAGACCACCGGCAAGCGTAGCATAACCTGATGAATCGACGCGTGCGGCTGCTATTACTTAGCCACAAACACCTCAAGAGTTTAACTGAGAGCTCAACCAAAATCTACACTAATATTATAAAGATAAAGAGGAAAGATTTGTATTTTTGTGTGTGAGTATATTTGTAATTAATACACTCAAAGACTATTGTGCCGAATTCAAAAATTTTTTCACCATTAGAAAGCTGCATTCACCCTGAGTAACATAACATAACATAACATCACGCCTGTAATCCCCGAAGGGTTAGGCAGAGGTGTACAAATCAGTACACCCACATTTCCCCAGTTAAGTATGTTTTTAGTCCCATGCAATAGGGGGCGAGCCTATTGCCATCACCCGGGCACAAATCCAGACTCCGAGGCTGCTACTGAGAAATTCCTGATGGAAAAACCCAATAACACTTTGCCCGACCTGGGGTACCTTCAGGAGTTGCAGTGGGTGAGAAAAGTGTGGCGGGCTGCCCGACCTGGGAATCGAACCCAAGACCTCATGCACAGCAGTCGCGCTTGCGACCACTAGACCAACGAGGCAGTCAGTGAGTAACATAGGCTATATTATATTTTCAAAAAAGTTTGGGATCCGTAAGGAAAATCGTCGGAGGTCGCGGGGAGAATGCTAGTAATTAATAAAAATTCATCAAGTGCTACAATTACCGGTGTAAACAGAATGTTTTTATTTACCTCGGTAGGAAATACATTTTACATAAGCTCAAGCTTTTTCAAGTAATTAAAAAAACTGCCCGTCGGACCGTGCCACGCGGAGCACCTTCGTTATTCCTTTATTAGATGGGATTTAAAATTTTGCAGTTCATGTTATATTGTGGTGGGGAGAAATTGTTTTAATTTTTAAACAGCTGTATTATGAGGTGGGATCATTCTCATTAGAGATTTCGCAGAGCTTGATATGTTATTCTTTTTTAAAAAACTTCTTAGATAGGTCGAAAGATTGCGACTTCTAATTGAAATTCATGATTTCTGATAATCATACATAATCAGATATTTTTTTCTTTCTTGAAAATAGAACATTTCCCCTCATTATGACATTATCCGGTTTCGTGGGTGCGTTAACAAACATATAATATACATAAAAAACCAGACCTGATACAATCTGTGGCCCATACAAATATTTGTTCCGTGCGAAAATCGAAGCAGCGTTACGCAGAGCAGCAGCCAGTCGCTCAGCCAAAGTGCCAACCAAATATATACGTAAAACGAAAAAGAAATGAATGCAAGTACATACAAGATAAGTACTTACATTAAGAAGTGACCAAGTAATTATTGAATTTAAGAGTTAAACATCTGTCTTCTCTATATCATAAAAATAAATAGCTAAATATTATGTTGCTAAGCGGATACTTGAAACGGGTGGACCGATTTGGCTTATTCTTTTTTTGTTGATTTCATTATTTTCTGGACAAGGTTCTTAGGGAAGAAATTTTATGGAAAATGCACCGGGAATATTGGTAATTTGCACACGTACGAAACCCGGTCAGTTTAGTTTTGAGTAAAAAGAACTCTCACGAATCTACATTATAATATTATCTAAAAAGAGGAAAAATTTGTATTTTTGTTTGTTTGTTTGTTTGTAATGGATAAACTTAAAAACCACAGGACCGATTTTAAAAATTCTTTCACCATTAGAAAGCTACATTATCTGCGAGTAACATAGGATATATTTTATAGCATACTTGACTTCCACTCGGATGAAGTCGCGGGCAGAAGAAAGTAACAAACATAATACCAAACGCCACAAAACAGATCGCGGTTTTATCAGATCGCGCCAACATTTGAACAAACTCCCTAACCTACTTTCAGAGCAATCGTCTAACTTTTGACAGCAGCAAGATTGCCAAGTTTAAGACGTCAGCTCTCAAGGCAATCGTTTGTAATAAACTGGATAATTAACATGTAAATTAGATGCAGTATAAACTTTGTTAGATTTTGAGTGCATTTGCAGAAGATGCAAACATTTCTCGGAATTTAGATTATCTTACGTTTGCTTTTGAGTACTGTTCTATAGCTTTCATGTGTTTTGAAAGATTAAAAGGTACAATGTGTATGCTCTGGCTCTTGTTAAGTAGATATATGCGGATGATGTGTAGTAGACATAGAATTGTATCAATTTTCAACTACATAAAAGTTCAAAATGTTTCGTCTGAAATATGGACTTTCATAATATCGACATAAAGATTATTTTACCAATTACGCCTACTTACGCCACAAGTCACTAACATAGAATACATCTAACGCAAAACGAATTCAAAACATCGTTCAATCGTCTCGATAGCCTCGTTGGCTTAGTGGTCGCAAAGTGCGACTGCTGAGTATGAGCATGTCTTGCAGCAAGCATGTCTTGGGCTTGATTCCAAAGTCGGGTTTAGTGTTATTGGGTTTTTCCATTAGAAATTTCTTAGTAGCACCCTCGGAGTCTGGATTTGTGCCCGGTTGATGGCAATTAGGCTCGCCCCCTGGCGAAATGTGGGTTTACCTCTGCCTAACCCATCAGAGATAACAAACGTGATGTTACATAACATCGTTCCATTTCTCTCAATCACTTAAAGATAACAGAGACAGAATGAAGATGTAAATACATCAAGCAGTTATAATTTCGTGTACTATGATCAAAATAATGTGTATGCATCATTCATTTTCTATTCCGACACTCCACTTCTGTGTAAAATATTGGTTGTCGGCTCCACGCACGCGAGTACTGCTACGATAGTGCTCGGAAACCACTTAACCCCGTCAGTTTGGCGGTCGCTTTGCTGAAGTGCTGTGTGTGAATGTATAATATAGCTCTTATATAATACATCTATTTAGTTCTTATTGAAGTAAGGGAAGTGGAAATTTAATGGAGCTTATGGGGGTGAAGTGCTTCTTACTGGTTTTGAGTTACACTTTTGACATTTGCTTCTTTGTGAAATCATGGTTATCTTTTACTATCTATCTTCTTTAGGACATATAAAATGCTTTGACCTGACTGACTAACCTGAACTTGGAGGGTGTGTTTTTTGTGTGTCGTAGGCAACCGATAAAAGAAAAACCGAATCTCCAACCCTCTCTCATGCAAAAAATATCAAAAATCAATCAACTAATCAACCAAACAAAAAAAAAACAAAACCAAACAAGCAATCATGCTCTATGTATCATATATACATTTTATTTCCTTAAGCTTTATAATTTTACTAGATTTTTTCATACCAAAATTACACCCCCGTTTCATCCCCTTAGGGGATGAATTTTGAAAAATCCTTTCTTATCTAATGCCTACGTCGTACAAAGAACACTCCCTCTAAGTTTCAGGTCTCTACGATCAGCGGTTTAGGCTGTGCGTTGATCCGTCAGTCAGTCATTCAGAACAAAGATTTTTTTATATAAAAAGATAAAAGAACAAAGAATTTTATATTAATAGATAAAAGAAAATAGCATGAATTTAAATAGTCCCTGACATTCAAATGGGATTGAATAATTCTGTTTATGACCTTTGTTAAACTAACCTTTGGGAATAATTTGCATTGCAATCCGAAATAACTGAAACATTTAACTTTAAAGGTGAAACCATTTACAACTGTACGTAACTATTGTTTTAGTACCTTATGTACTTTGTGAACCTATGATTTACAGCCGAACTAAATTTGGAACTCCTACGCACTAAAAGCGATTTAAATATACACAAACTATTAATATTCTAATTACAGTTGACTAACTTTGTACTTAAACTCCTAGATATTATTAATCCATATTATTATTATAAGCTTGCTTTAAATACCTACTTAGTTTTCGGGCAGGTTACTTTTATTTACCTTTTTTCAAGGATGGGAAATTATCAAATGCCTTCTTTCGGTCTTGGCGGAGCGGTAGGGAGTGTCAGATTCTTACCGACGAAAACCCATCCATGTTCCTACAATTGCTCTTTGCTAAAGCCGGGGTTACCTAAAGTCGGCTCTACACTTGCATGCGAACCGCTGCGTGCGCGTTCTTAACTCGCAACTTTCCCCACTTCGAGCGTGGAACGTAGCAAGGTAGCAAGGAAACAGGCGTGAAGCAGCGAAACCATCTCCGCTCGCGGTTCACGCCGTACGCGGGGTTTCACGCTGCGAGTGTGGAAAAGGCTTTAAGTTTGCCAGATTTAAACTATCTACCTAAAATAGAATTCACATAAAAAGTAAGCAAGTGACAGGCAGCGCAGGACGCGTGCCCCGATTTGCCGAACCGACGGCGACGCGAACTTGGGAATCTCTCTACCCTCGGGCATGACGTCATTTTATATAATATCATCAAACGATTCCCCAAACCGGTGCCTCGGGAAAATTCCTAATTGAATTAGGGTTATCAAAACGAGGTGGTACTTTATTTTTCTTTTTCATTGTTTTTTTTTTGTCATAAAAGAGTTGGTGGGCCATTGTGGATGCCGGATTGGATCCATTTGAAAGTCTCCTATTACTATATCACCCACCTAGCCTTCTACATTCATACATAACATCACGCTTATAATCCCCGTAGGGTTAGGCAGAGGTGTACCCATTAGTTTAACCACATTTCGCAAGTTTTGTTTAAGTCCCATGTAATAGGGGGTGAGCTTATAGCCATCAACTGCCATCAGCTGATACTGAAAAAATCCTGATGGAAAAAACCAATAACACTGCCCAACCTAGGGATCGAACCCAAAACCTCATGTTCAGCAGTCGCGCTTCACGACCACTAGATTAACGAGGCAGTCACTTCATCACCTTCTAATTAAATAAATCCCAATTACTCGTAAATGAATGTTTTAATAAATGTCTATGAAAGTTTACACGCTACAGGATTTTTAAAAATATTTATCTGTCTATAAGAGTCATGGAGAGTCATCATCATCTGTCTAGCCTTTTCCCAATAACGTTGGGGTCGGCTCCCAGTCTAACCGGATGCAGCTCAATACCAGTATTTTACATGGAGCGACTGCCTATATGACCTCCACAACCCGGTAACTAGGTAATACTATACCCCTTGGTGAGACTAGTTGTCACACTTTCGGGCTTCTGTCGACCCGTAACGACTATCAAAGATCCACAAATGACTGCAGGGACCAATAGATTTTCGAGGCACGGAACGATGTCAGTAATGTCTAAGATAAACTTAGAAAGTACATATGAGTTGAAAAAGTCCTTTTAGCTTTACCATAGTCAGGTAAAAAGGAACATGATCCATGGAAAACGTGAGTGACGATAGGAAACCTTATCATTATCCCCCATAAGCTTCCTTTAACCTTTTCCAACCCCTGTAATGATGTTTTCATGTTTCTACTAGCGCCTATTTCATTAGAGACAAGCCTGTTTGATCCTTCCAAATATACCCTACGATTAATAATAATTTTACTACGGAAAATATTTTTATTTTTAGGGTTACGTACCTCATTCGGCAAAAACGGAATCCTTATAGGATATAACTTTGTTGTCGGTCTGTCAAGACCGTTTTTCTCAGGAACACGTGTAGGTATCAACCAGAACTTATTATCAGTCATAAGCAGTCGTCTACCTCTTTTATTTTTTAGGTGGTAAAAATCATCAAATGACTCCTTCCGCCCTGGGTGGAAGGGACTGTCAGACTTTTACTGACTAAAAAACCACCCTGTTCCTTCTGTTGCCCTTTACGTTCCGGGGCCACGGTATCCTGTTAAGACGTCCCGCAACCTCGGCAGGCGTTGGCCCCGTTGGGGCCCCGTCCCTGTGCTGACAGCTCTTTGAGGCGCGCGCGAACAGAACGCGCCGTCGACCCGTGAGTCGACTACCTCTTGGAGCAGAGAAAAAATTAAACTTTTAAGTCAACAAATCTAAAGATAAGGACGTTTATACTCCATTTATGGCGCATATTTTGATGCATGCTAAACACAAAACCTATAAAGGACTTCCAGTTAATCTAGAATCATGAAAATTGCAAAAAACAAACCATTTAGCACAAGTAAAGAAAAAAAAAAATGTACATCGCAAAATTACTTTTTTGCTATTAAAAACCATTTTTTTGTATGTAGTGTAAAATTGTAATATATTGTATGGTGGTACGGGACCCTTCGTGTGCTCGTGCTATACTATACAAAATAATTGTAAATACGATCGTTCATCACGATCAATCACACCGCAATGGCTGTCCGATGTCTAGCATTTAGTGAATAAAATGTTAGAAGGTACACCTTTTCTATTTTAGGTGAATAAGGAAAACTCCACGTGGGTTGTGCCTCGTGCACGTACATACATAACATCACGCCTGTAATCCCTAAAGGGTTAGGCAGAGGTGTATCCATTAGTACACCCACATTTCGCCAGTTATGTTTCAGTCGCAATAACCATAGGGGGCGAGCTTATTGCCATCAACTGGGCACAAATCCAGACACTGAGGCTGCTACTGAGAAGTTGCTGACAGTAAAATCTAATAACATTTTGCCCGACCTGTGAATCGAATTGAAGACTTCATGCTTAGCAGTCGCACTTTTCGACCACTAGACCAACGTGGCCACCTACTTATGTATATCAGTAAATGTTTCTTTTTTATCATAAACCAACACACTATATAACACTGTACCCGCTCAAACTCCACAACCTTTAGTCCCCCTTTGAGGGATATTTGAAATAAAATATTTATACGTATTCGTGAGAAGTTTCAAGTTGTTTAACCCAAGAATTTTTTTTTGTCATTCAGTCAAACATGGTAGACGTTTTTTTTACACTCCCTTAGGGGTTGAATTTTCAAAAGCTATTTCTTAGCGCTTACCTACATAATAAAAGGTAGTCGTGTGCAAAATTCCACGTTTCTAGTTTCACTAGTTTTGGTTGTGCGCTAATACGTCAGTCAGCTTCTTCTTTTTATTTATAAAGAACTAGGATCTGCCTGCGACATCGTCCGCTTGGTTTTATTCACCTGAGTTATGTCTTTGGTTATTGCTCCGCTCTTGATGCCTTAATAGTATAAATAGCCTTTCTATTCCTCATGAATCTGGCTATTACCCCTATATATACATAAATATTTTTTTCAATCCAATAGTTGTCCCAGATAATAGCACGTTTTAACGAACAAACAAACAAAAATACTATTTGGCTTTATGATATTTATAGATACTATAGATACCTGAATGATATTCGTTGTATTCTTAATTTGAAATTCTATTCAGTCACCCTGAACCCAATTGGATTTTAAAATGAGAACATATTTTTTTCTAATTTTGTGTCAAGTGGCCGTGGTTTATTTGTTGATGATATGCCAGTAATACGGATGAGTTAACAAGTAGGCTGGTTATATTATTACAGTATTGTTACATTATAATGTTCCTTATTCTTCTATTACGATAATGAACCGTCGTACAGATAGAAATAGGGTACAACATGCTAGGATAATGAATGTGATGTGAAATAAACATGCGAACTAGAGAAAATATTTTTTTTTACCATACTTGCTTGTTATTTATGGTAACATTAACTACCCAGAACATAATATTTGGAAGTACACTGACTATAATTATCCTAACAAATCATCCATGCTAGATATTATTACAAATGTGAAAATAACTCTCTTTGTTTGCTACGCATTCACGATTAAACCACTGAACCGATTTGGATGAAATTTGGTATAGAGTTAGTTTGCACGCTAAGAAAGGATATAGGCTACTTTTTAATCCGCGTCTGCGTCAGCGATAACCAACATTTACACGAAAGAAGTCAAGAGATGTGGTTCCGGAGATTAGCGCTCACAAACACACAGACAAACAGATAACAATTCGAACAATGATTGCTTTAGGTTCTAATACGTTGTTAAAGGCCCTCAATAATAGTTTTTTTCATATATCTTCCATCTACAGATAGCGATTTTTATTAATGGATTTTATAGGAAGATATTTATAGGAATGCCTTGTTGGCCTAGTGGTCGCAAAGCGCGACTGCTGAACATGAGGTCGTGGGTTCGATTCCCAGGTCGGGCAAAGTGTTATTGGATTTTTCCATCAGTAATTTCTCAGTAGCAGCCTCGGAGTCTGGATTTGTGACCGGTTGATGGCAAAAGCTCGCCCCATATTACATGGGACTTAAACATAACTGGCGAAATGTGGGTGTACTGGGTACACCTCTGCCTATCCCTCAGGGATTACAGGCGTGATGTTATGTTTAATGTATAGGAAATATCAATATCAACAGTAATATCGATATCTAGATGATGGAGAAGATGTAGTGACAAAGATAGAAAAGGGTATGCTTAGATAGTTCGGTCATGTTGAGAGGATGAGTGAAAGACGATTGACAAAAGGTATTTATATGGCAGAGGTGAGTGGCAACGTCGGGAGGGGTCGCCCTAGGAAGACCTACACTGACCTTATTAGCGAGGTCCTTCAGAAAGGTCAGGTGCGGAGTACTCGCAACCGGTGTGCTTGTATGACGAGATGTATGAACGTAGATGGTGAAAGGAGTATTTAAGGATCGTAGCAGGTGGCGTTCTGTAGTTTCTGCCTACCCCCATGGGAAAAAGGCGTGAGTTTATGTATGTATGTATGTATGTATCGATATCTAATAAGGTTACACGCTTAAACGCTGCCTCTGGCTATTTAGGAGCTGACCCAAAATAATTAAACCATATCGCCAAACAGAGAATGGGATTCGGTCCATATATCATAACTTGTTGACTTTGTTCCGAACTATTTGCGCCAAGTTTACACTTGGCTAAGACTTGGCAAGCTTAAGATTTTGCTTATGATATGGTAAGTGTTATTAATGTGTTGTTCTTTAGATATTTTCTTTTGAACACTTATACCTACGCTTGCGAGCAAATAAACATGTTTTTTTTTTATATCAATGGAAGCACACTAAGTCTGAAACTGAAGATTTAATGACATAACATAATATCACGCCTGTAATCCCCGAACGGTTAGGTAGAGGTTTTACCCATTAGTACACCCACATTTCGCAAGTTATGTTTAAGCCCCATGTAATAGGGGCGAGCCTATTGCCACCAAGCGGGCACAAATAAAAATTCAGAGGCTGCTACTGAGAAATTACTACAGGAAAAATTTCAGTTGCTTGCTTGAAATATACAGGGTAATTAAAAATATACCCGAAACCTTAAAAGGGGTCATTTTACTCATCATTATGAACAACTTTTACTATGGGACCAACCCTGAAATCATGAAAAAATAACAGCTGATCCATACGTTACGATATGTAGCATTTTTGTAGGGAGCAGCTTTTGACGGATTCGGATCGTTTACAGGGGGCTTAGACAAAGTAACAATTTCAAAACGATAACGAAGTTAGAAAAGACTAAAATGTATGGGAATGACATAAGCCGCGTTAAGTCACGTGGTCAATCGACATCGTTATCTCAATTTGGTAGACAATAATTCATAACGAAACCATAAAGTAACGAATCGTTATCGTGTTTATCCCATACAAATACATAGACAAGCAGCTCTTTCAGTGTTTGCCTTCGCCTCGATCGTGATCGCGACCATAGTTTTTACATTACCTATGAAATGTTTGTCGTTATCTCAGAGACGATGACGAATTTAGATATCGTTTCGCTACCAAGCGATGTTACTTTGTCTAAACCCCCAATGCAAAACCACTCTTATTTTTACGGCTTACCTCTCGATATCCGACCTCGGCTAAACTCACCTTCCTCCAACTATAGCCGCAATAGCAGCCTAAACTCCAGTAGTCTCCTGGGTAATACTCACGTCAACTACTGAGTGCCTATTTGTAAACACAATGCCCTTTTTTCATGCGTTGCCCGGGTAGGTATATGAATATTGTATTAGATTAAGTCCAGGTGTCAACGAGGGCCCGATAGGGTGTGGTTCCATTGATAGCGGATAGAAAATTGAGGGTTGCTGATTAAGAGACTAAGAATGGTATCTCCAATTGAATTAGGCATGGCTTATGCAAGACAGCACTAAACTGAAATAATTATCAAAATATTTTTTTTAAAAACGAGAATAACGCCTGTAGAAAAAACTATCGCACGCAGTTGCAATGCTACAAAAAGTACGAGAGATTTTTGTAGTAAAAATGTATCTTCCAATGAAGTTTCTTGCCCATTTTTTTTTCATTCGAACCTTCTTCTTCTACCTTTTGGAAGGGGCAACTAGACTCAATTTAATTCTGTCTAGTTGCCCTTTCCAAAAAGTAGTTATTTTTTTTCTTATAGATGTCTTTCATAAGTGCCTTTTTTATGTATAAAATGGGTTTGCTCTTGACTCTAGTCTAGGTCAGAGGTGACAAAGACAAAGTCTATGGAGTGAGCTTACCCAGAAGAAACCTGTTCAATCAAACTTTAAAGGGCTGGTTAGGTTAGCAACCCTGCCTCGCTGTATAGATAATCTCCTGAAAAAAAAAATGATTAAGGACTCTATTATTAGGTACATAAGTACGCTTATAATATGACCACGTCTCGTTTCTATTCCACATGCATGTTTCATATTTGTAAAGATTGCACAGACACAGAGCAATGGCCATCCTGGGATTTCATAAATGAATTTAATAGTTGGCCTTTACTCTCCCATTCAAAATGCTTTGGAGATTATTATATTTTTGCATAAAAAGGGGTTGAGTGTTTTCCATTTACCTAGTGGAATATAAGATGTCTGTTTTATCAAGCACTCTTTGAGATTGCAGTAGAAGCAGAAACAGCTATCTCATTCCTTTATATGTAGGTATAGATGAAGAGGGAATTTGCTTTTAAGTTAATTTATTTATTTGGTTGACTGCCTCGTTAGTCTAGTGGTCGCAAAGCGCGACTGCTGAGCATGGGGTCTTGGGTTCGATGCCCAGGTCGGGCAAAGTATTATTGGAATTTTCCATCAGGAATTTCTCAATAGCAGCCTCGGTCTCTGGATTTGTGCCCGGTTGATGGCAATAAGCTCGCCCCCTATTACATGGGACTTAAACATAACTGGCGAAATGTGGGTGTGCTAATGGGTACACCTCTGCCTAACCCTTCTGGGATTACAGGCGTGATGTTATGTTATGTTATTTATTTGGTTTACCAACAATAGGCTAGTTGACACCACCAATCAATTTACGTACTTTTTATGACCTGTAAAAACGCGATTCTTCCTTTGATTCTGTATGGCAATATCGAACTGTGACGTCACTTATTTGGCAACTCAAACGACTATTTATTTATTTCAAAGCAACAGAAAATCTAATTTTAAAGTAAAGTTTTACAGCACATTCATTTTAATAATTATGAAAAAAAGAACAACTAGAATTCCAGTTGACGGCGATGAGGAAGAATTTTTTGATGCCATTTAGTTTTAGTTTTTTTTTATTCTAGTTAGATTGATTTAAAGCTCAACCAACAAATTCACAAAAATAAGGTTTCTTTTGTATTCAAATACCCCCAATTTGCAGTACTTATTTAAGGCTGTTGGCGCCAAATAGTCTGCGTTCGCCATTACTGGCAGTGTTGCCAACTTGTAGTAAAATATTGCTACTATATAAAAATACAAGTGCAAAAATGTATTGAAATCTGATCATTACTGTTTGTAGGTGAAATATTGTAAGTATCTATACAATATACAATAGTATTATTTGAAAACAAGCGAATACCCGCGACTTCGTTTACGTTTATCGATTATTACGGGGTTTTATTGTTATTGCGCAAAACCCCGATACTTTTTTTTAAATAATAGTTGAGTTACTCCATATAACAAAAGCTGTCTGCCAGTGAAAGTCCTGTCCAAATCGGTCTCGCTATTTCGGAGATCAGCTGGAAGAAAGACCAAAAACATTTATTTTCCTTGTAACTGGATATCGTGTAAACATATCCATATTGATTTTGTAAAAAGCTTTTATTTTGACATTAAAAACAGACGTCAATTACCTATAATTTTAAGTAAAGATACAGTTTTCAAAATCATTGTCCTTTTTATTTAAATTTTAAAATCGAAAAAAGGAGACACTTTGAAAGTAGACTGATTTTGTCTGAACTAACTTCAATCATAACAGAAAATATTAGATAGGTACATATTAGATAGGTAGGTACATAAAATTACTATTATAAACTCAAGGTCAAATGTGGGTGTACTAGGTACAGTCACGAGCAAAAAAGCGATTTTCTTGTGAGATAATGGTTATAACTTTGATATAAGACCTATTTGATTTTAGTATTGAATTCAAAATACTATGTTCTTAAAAGCAAGACATTTCAATCAGTATATTCGAAGATCTGCCTCGTTGGTCTAGTGGTCGCAAGCGCGACTGCTGTGCATGAGGTCTTGGGTTCGATTCCCAGGTCGGGCAAAGTCTGTTATTGGGTTTTTCCATCAGGAATTTCTCAGTAGCAGCCTCGGAGTCTAGATTTGTGCCCGGTTGATGGCAATAGGCTCGCCCCCTATTACATGGGACTAAAAACATAACTGGCGAATTGTGGGTGTACTAATGGGTACACCTCTGCCTAACCCTTCGGGGATTACAGGCGTGATGTTATGTTATGTACCTATGTGTATGTGTTCAATCAATATATTCGAAGAAAATAGCTTCATAATGTTGCTTAGTGTATACTTGTTTTTGCTCGTGACTATACACGGTACCTTTGGCTAACCCTTCCGGCAGAACAGGTGTGTTATAATTATCTCGTCCGTGACATTTACACAGTCTCCTACAGGGATGGTCAAACACGACACGCGTACCGTTGGTGGCACGAGGCAAAATAATTCTGTCACGCTAATAAATGGACTAGGTAGTATAAAAAATTAAAAAATAAATTCTGCCTCGTTAGTCTAGTGGTCGCAAATCGCGACTGCTGATCCTGAGGTCTTGGGTTCAATTCCTAGGAACAGTGTTATTGGGTTTTTTCATCAGGAATTTCTGAGTAGCAGCCTCGGAGTCTGACTCTGAGAGTATGGGACTTAAACCTAACTGGCGAGATGTAGGTGTACTAATGGGTAATCTTCAGCCTAACGCTTCGGGGATTACAAGCGTGATCAATTCTTTAGATATACTGGTTAAGCCTGTTATTGGCGACTGAAAATGAGCATGACCGATAATTTGCTTCTCATACTTAACATCTAATTAAAAAAAGAAGCTGTTGGCAAACCTTAATAAATAAATGAATAAGTCAAGATACTGTCACGTTACAGACACATTATATTTTATTTTCTAAAAAAATGTTACGTTCACCAATAAAGGTTCGCCATCCCTGGCCGACGAACAACATAAAGGACCATATTACTCGTACACGCCCATTATCATGAAATTCAACAACGACAACTCAATTCACAATAATTTGAATGGGTACAGTAAAAGCCCCATGATTTTCCATTCTAAGAATAACCTAAAAATATTCTCCACAATGGCTGTTTATCATTGAATTCCTTCAAAGGTCTTCCATTACGGCCCATTTATGAGTATTACAATCTTTTTGGGCTTTGTTACATTCGCAAAACAAATGAAGAGCAGAAATCTTACTTCACAATGCCTATTGACTATCTTATTTAAAATGTTGTTTATAACGTAGACTTTCTATTTTTTTTTTTTTACGAGAATAAATTGAACTTCTCAAAAAAACTCTCTTCTGAATCCTTCTAATTAAAAACAGTAAAAATCTAGTGACAAATTATTTTAAAATAAAAGGTGTAAAAAAAACATAAAGTTAAAAAAATTTTTGACAGATTGACACTGAAATCAGAATGCGAAAACGTTATTAAAAGTAGGTACGAGAAACTGCTCCTCAGAATTCTTAAAAAAACACCTACGTCTTGGCGGGGCACTACCGTGCCCCCCGATATATTTGCAAGCCTCTCTATAAGAGCTAGGGAGGTAAAAGGTTTCGAAAATTTTCCAAAAAATGTTTAGCTCCTAAACTACAAAAAACACAGAACATACGTGGGCACATTTTAGGAAACCCATTAAAAGAGACTTTAAAAATCTGTCACACTCTTACTGACTATAAATCATTCGGAGGTGTATCCTAATTATACATTTTATCATTAAAAATCTCTATACGATACCTTTTGAATACTGTAAATCGCCTGATAGCGTGGTACTTCTTCATCTATTTGTTCAATGGCACCAAAGGATGGTCTATTGTCAAATTAATGATCTTAAAATATTTTGGAATCGCACGCTCGAGTACTTACAGAGTCTATCAATCAAAATAGAATGGTTCTGCAACTGAAAAGGTACTTATTGTAACGATATAAAATACAGTTAAAAATATTTTGTCGTAAATATTAAACTGAGTGCAACTTTACAAGTTTTTGTAAAATCTATACAAAATAAAAATAAAGTGTCTGTTTCTAAATACATAATTAAAGGTCACACGATACTAAAAAATATATATTTTATGTCTGTTTGTTGCGGCTTATCTCCGAAACGGCTGAAACGATTTTGACGGGACTTCAATTAGCAGATAGCTGATGTTATAAGGAGTAGGTAACTTAAGCAGAGGTGTACCTATTAGTACACCCACATGTCGCCAATTATGATTAAGTTCCATGTAATAGAGGGCGAGCCTATTGCCATCAACTGGGCACAAATTCAGACTCCAGGGCAGCTACTGCAAAATTCCTGATGAAAAAACCTAATAACACCTTGCCCGACCTGGGAATCAAACCCAAAACTCATATTATAATATTGATTTGTACCATGAATAAGTCAAAGTGTCTGTGTTGTTTTGATTCCAATAACCGTGTACATCCTATTGCTGAAATCCGCTGAGACAAGAACACTTTCATTTGTTTGTCTTTGTTAAAGCTGGCCTCTTGAGAGATCCGACATTCTATTGAGTGGAGAATTGTCTGTTTGTTTGGCTTACCTGTTTCCACGATTGTTAACATTTCATGTAAAATTTCGCACCTGTCATGTTTACTCTTGGGACGTCCTTAGGTTTGTTTTGTATTTCATCATCTGCCTAGTCTTTTCCCAACTATGTTGGGGTCGGCTTCCAGTCTCACCGGATGCAGCTGAGTACCAGTATTTTACATGGAGCGACTGCCTATCTGACCTCCACAACCCAGTAACTGGGTGACAAGATACCCCTAGGTAAGACTGGTTGTCAGTCTCTCAAGCTTCTGACGATTCGTAACGACTGTCAAAGATCCACGAATGACAGCCGGGACCAACAGCTTAACGTGCTTTCCGAGGCACGGAATGTCAGTAATGTCAAAGATAAACTTTTAGAAAGTACATATGAATTGAAAAAGTCACATTGGTACTTGCCCGGATTCGAACCCACACCCTCATGCATGAGAGGCGGGCGCCTAAACCACTAGGCCATCACGACTACTACTAGGTTAGGTTTGTTTTGTATTTGTAAGATTAAAATACCTTTCTGATATTTCCCGTGCTTCGGAGAGCACGTAAGGCACCTTTTATTTATAGGTGGTAAAAATCATCAAATAACTCCTTCCGCCCTGGGTGAAGCGGAAGTGATTGTCAGACTTTTACTGACTAAAAAACCACCCTGTTTCTTCTGTTGCTCTTTGCGTTCCGGATCCAAGTTATCACGTTAAGACGTCCCTCAACCCCGGACGTAAGGCACCTCGCGCGATAGATGGCCACGATCACGACCAATGGCTGCAACGAACAGATTAACTACGTTGGTTGCGGCCGTGAAGGGCGCGAGGTGCCTTAGTTAATCTGGTCGTTGCGGCCACTGGTGTGGTGGGAGGTGCTTGAAGCCGTCGGTCCTTCGCCTGAGCTCTTCTAGATCTTGTCAGAATGCCGTCTCATCTGATTATGAGAGTGACGGAAGAGAGAGTGCATCTGAGTTTGAGCACTCACTTGTGCACCTTAATTAGGTGAATCAAAGGATATTTTACATAGGAAAAAAAAATTAAGTCCACAGAACTAAACATTTTAAAAATAATATAGACATTATAAGAATACGCATAGAAAACTTATAGTTATTTATTAATATGATAAGGGTTTCGTTTTTCCTTTAAAGGTTAGACGGAATCACAATAACCACAAAAATTAAGAGAATATCAATTGACACAGTTATGAAATGGTTAAAAAAAAATTGTACCTTTCTTGTATAAATATTGCTATAGTTTACAGCTTCACTCAGCGTCATGCGTAACTATTATTTAATCTGTGGTCATGCATCGTAATCAGCAACTAGGTACCTACCACAGGAGAGAAGGAACAAACAGGAAAATTATTTTTAAATCGAATGTTTAAAATAATAATCGAAGCATAGCCTACACTTTTTACGTAACCTGGAATCGGTTGGAAGTGTTTTGCGTAAAGCTGTTGACAGCTGTTATAATGTTCTGCAGTTTAAAAAATAATCGTACAAAAAATTTCGTCATGGGTGAGAACGATACCAGTGGACCAAATGCTACAGAGAGTGACGAATATATTGATGATGAAGACGAATATTATTACGATGATATTGCTTACATTGATATGATAAAAACGGTGACAACTATTCAGGATGTTGTCCCTCTCGTTGTCTTAGTGCTAACCCTAATAACGTTAATATACGGAGTGACATCTTGGTGCATTTTTAAAAAGTTTCGTGATTTCAAAAACTTTGTGCTTCTTAACGCAATTCTAGTGAATTTGTTGAGCATAGTTGCCGGTATTCTGATCGATTTGGATTTATTTGATAGCGTTAGTGTGAACACTAAGATGCGTTTTATCTGGCTGTTCTTTTTGATAGACAATTCACCAGTTTACTTGAAATCTGTGTATAATCATTGGTTGCTGGTTCTGTGTCACATGTTTTACATAGATATTGTAAAAGTTTTTAATGCTCATATTAGAAGGAGATTTCTTAAAAGTAGTATCTTTGCTTGGGGTGTGTCTCTTTGGACAACCTTATTTTTCTTCTCACTGCATTTTTATTTCTGGCACTATTACTCACAAGTGACTTTAGAAAATATGATGCCTACTATTGATTTACTTGAAATACTTGTAAGAGGAAGTCAAATTTTACCGTTGATAGCAAACTTTTATTTTTACGTTAAAATTGTTATTTCATTACGTCGTAAGTTTAAAACGAGTGTACATACAGCTACTAACATCTGGCGTCGCTTGTATATAGCGACTTTAATATTTTTACTAAGCGACGTAATTATGCTTTCTGATTTTATTGATTGTTTTGCGTATACAGCCACTTGTACCAACATAATTATAGGAATATTTATAAATTACTTTCATGTATTAGTATTAAATGTTTTTTTGGTTATTGTTCAGAGTAATCGGGAGGTATGGTATGAATTTTATGTAAATAAATTAAAACAACGGTCATCAGTTAAACATACAGAAAACGACACCAATATGCATGAGATTATTAGTCTAGAACCTGCAGAGCGCCTCCCGGCGGTTCTTTAATTTTAAATTAAAATAATACCAGCTTATTATTTGTCCTACTTCAGGACAAAGGCCTTTTCTCATACAGACAAGGTACGAAAATTGATTACCACGCTTGCTCAAAGCGGATTGTCGATTTCAGACATACAAACCGCCCCGATTTTGTACGGATGCAAATTTCTAAATTTTCTGGTAGCTTTACCATACCAATTCTTTCATCCAAACTTTGTCCGGAAAATTAAGAACACAACAAAAAAATGATCAGCCAAATCGGTTCAGCTATTCTCGAGTTACAGTAGGTATAGTTAAATAAAAAATTAATTGTGCTTGACACAAGCAACCAGCAACCACAACAGTACATATTTTATTTTCTTTATTGTTTTAATTACAAATTTGTTATTAATTAAGAAAATGGCAGAATATGTTAGTGGCTCTTATATTAGGAGCTTTAATTTTTAAAGCAAAACATGTCAAACATAATTTTGTTCACTAACGATGTACAGTAAACGGTCATAAGTGCAGTAGCATGCTAAGGTTTGAATTACTGTGAACACACGGTACAGGCTGTACCTACATCTGTATGTAAAGTGATTATGTATTACCACAGTACCTACGGACACCTCAGAATTCGGATACGGTGTCGAAAGGTCTTAAGTTAAAAAAAAAACAATAAGTAGATTGCTTTGTGGGATTGCTACTCCACTTTTGACCGCTACTGTACCTATTATTTTTAAATGTATATTAAAGTAAATAAATCTTAACCTGTATTTTTCATTTATTATTTTACATTTATTAACACACCCGACTGCACTGTGCCTTTGGCCTCATGGTTGCAAGCGCGACTGCTGAGCGTGGTCCTGGATTCGATTCCCAGGTCTGGAAAAAAGTATTTTTCCATTACGAATTTCTTAGTCGTACAGTTATCATCACACCCACATTTCGCCAGTTATGTTTAGGTCCCAAATAATAGGGGGTGAGCCTATTGTCATCAACCGGGCACAAATCCAGACTCCGAGGCTGCTATTGAGAAATACCTGATGGAAAAACCCAATAACACTTTACTCGACCTGGGAATCGAACGCAAGACCTCATGCTCAGCAGTCGCGCTCTGCTACCACTAGACCAACGAGGCAGTCAACTCAATGAAAATATAGCTTGCCATTAAAATCACCGACATTTGTAGCAAAGATGTAGGAAAAGTAATATTCTGAATCATAATTGAATTTTAATCGGAATTAGTTACTCTGCGCAAGATTGTGAGTCAAGTCGTTTAAATTTATACGTTGCTTGTCAGAAATGGATTATCTACTGCTTGTACTCGTCGCGTTGCATTGTAAGGCGTGTATTTACTTGTTATTTTATTTTATTACTAGCACTCTTTCTTTTTCTCTTCTCTTTCGACTTTTTCAAGTGATTTTTTTTTTAAGGATCCCTTAATTTTTTGTGTGTTGAGGTTGGGCTTGCAATGTAAAAAAACATGTTTCTTCATGAAAGTTAAGTACATACATACAAACATAAACTCACTTCGTTTTTTTTCTATTTTTTTTTTTTACTCGTAGTAGGTACTTTTGGATGCGTAAGCCCCTTTTCACATGCGTGGTCACGGTACCGTCGCCATGCCGTGAAAAGTGGGAATGTATGCATGTGAGAAGGGTCTTAGGGCTAATTTTTCAATCATCACATACTTCTTACAGAAGGATAAATATGGCAATTTGACAGCTTTTGTATAGAAAGTCAAAGTGATTCTTCGTCAATCATATTTATTCTTTGGATAAAAGTTATTTGACGATTGAAAAATCAGTCCTTAGTGTTATTATTATTTTTACGAGCACAAAACAAAAGAAATCGATTATATGAGAGCGTATTTTTAAATATACTTCTCATTTAAAAACTTTAGTGTTACAGGTATCAGTATATCCATCCATAATGAATATTACTACAAGTGTTTATAAGGAAAATACTTTTAAACTAATAATGAGGAAATCGAGTTATCTTATTTTACATCTGTTGTGGTTGAGAATGAGGTCAACTCATTAAAACTTTAATTTAAGGCAGATTTTCTTAGCAACAATTTATATGCACAAATATTTTTGGGAAATTATTCTTTTACGTCGGAATAGTTTATGCAAAGAACACACCTAAGTAAAAGTAAATCACCGCTTTTTAAAGTGCTGTAGTACGTACAACCCGATGCTAACTTTATGGTGGCTCTAACACGAGGCGAGTCGCTGCGCAGTAACGAATTTACGTGTCAGTGGGGGTAAAAGGAGAACAACTGTGACGCCATAAACTTACACTCTTATTTCAAACGACAATAAGAGGAGCACACTTTTAAAAATATCAATATAATTTAGAACTTTATTTACTACACTAATAGGTACACATTTCAGTGAGTCAATCCAAATAGTTCGCGCGACATCGTGCAGCGCCTCGAGGCTTCTCACGTCTACGTCTCACGAAAGAACTCAAATATCACGCGCCTTCTAACAAAATACATTTTGCGATACTTTTGACGCCGTACTGTGTAACGCAAAAACCACTGGCGTCTTCCAGCATCAGCATATTATGAACTTCTCTCTACTTTCTTCTTTATCGTGTGGGCAGTAGGGTCATACGACCCCCCACACCCTAGTGTCAGAGTTTCTAAACCGCCTCAAGGGCATCTGACATGGTTTGAATGGGACAATAATAGGCTGGTAAAAGTCCAGGTTTCCTCACGATTTTTTACTTCACCGATGTCAGTGAAGTCCAAGATAAACTTTAGAAATTACATAGGTATGAATTGAAAACGTCACATTGGTACTTGCTCCACGTGGTAATTTGAACCCACAGTCGCAAGTATATGAACTGACCCTTAGGACACAGATCCAAACATATGACTGACATTAATAAAATATAATACAACCAAGCACAGAATTAATGAAGACAATGCAATGGCTAGTGTTTCTCATTGTCCTGTACGATGCGACATTTTACAGTGTCTCCCACAAACTCTGTGGCTGAAGTAAATAATGTAAAGCGATGAATCTCGTGCTTTCTCATTTAAAACTAAATAGTATTCATTGCTACTGTCCCTCTAACTTGTTATTTTAACAACGTTGGTTAGCATAATCTAGAAATCTGAATTGTTTTGTGTACAACAGTTATCGTTTACACTTTATGTTCGGAGCTATCATTTTCTTTGCTCACACTAAGGAATTTCTTCTGTTTATACTAGATTCTCAACTTTAGAACAAAAATAAAAAATATGAGGTTAAAAATTAACGTATAATCATTTAAATGAGTTGTCTATAAATTGACAAAAGATGGCGTTATTTAAAAGCTTTATACGTTTTACGAAGTGTAGTATCCACGTATGATCAAGTAGGGTGTGGAACAAATTAAATAACTAAAGTACTCCAATAATTTACCTTTTTCCATTTTGTTTAAGCGATATTAAGTGTAGCAATGTGCGAGAAGTGCAAAGATGATTGCCCGCCAGAGGGTAATATGACGTGTGCTTTGAATGAAGAAGAAAGGAAATATATTATGTTCCCCACCGAATGCTCGTTTAAGGCTTATAGTGTTTGTCATAATGTTGGTAAGTTATTCTCTTTTATTACACGACTGCCTTACAAAAAGGTGTTATTTGTTTGTTCAGGGTTAATGTATGTATGTGAGTTTCTTTATTCCACCATAACTTTTAAACGCCTGAACCGATTTAGATGTATGGGGTATCGTTACAATCCTTGCATCGTTCCAAGTAACATAGGCTAGTACAAAATAAAAAGAAACCGGTGTGGTCACTTTAAAACGCAAATTAATACCAGCCTCAATATTTTTTTAATGAATATGGTCGTGTCCATGTTTATCGTCTAAAATTTAACAAGTAGATTAAAAAAATATATAACACCATAAATAAAAAACGTCGTAAAAAAACTAACGAGTAAACAAAGTACAAATACGTGCAATTTTTGTTGCAGTCGTGTTTTTTTTTTTTTTAATTATAGTAGCAATTGTTATTTTTATACAGATATACGGGGTAGAAAGGACATCGATATAAAAACTTCAGCCGTGAATTCGGTACGTGATTAAAAACACCCCAGAAATAAAATTTTTCATCGGTTATTAAAATAAAAATAGCTGTTACATTATTATTTTTGTTCTGTTAGAAAAATCGCTAGAGGTCCACAGTCATGTAATGAATGCATTTTTGTCCTTTCTACTTCGATCTTCACCAAAATAAAACTAAAATAAGTAAAATAAAAAATATGCAAATAATAGGCCTATAATGATTTAACAAACTAAACGAAACAACCATTATATTTCATCTTTTCATCTCTTTTTGGTTAGATATTAAAAATGAGATAAGAATAGATTTTTTTTAAGGATGGGAAATCATCAAATGACTTCTTTCGCTCTGGACGAAGTGGAAAGGAGTGTCAGGCTCTTACTGACTAATCATCCATCCGTATTCCTCCTAATGCCCTTTGTGTCCCAGGGCCACGGTGACTCTTTCTAACAAAATCCGCAACCCTAGCAGAAAAACAGATTCTAATGCTAGAACTTTTCCCCTAGAGCTCGTGCAGACACCTTTAAAATTCTGCATCAAACAAATGAAAACCAGCCTCAGGAGGTTGTACGGAGATTCCTGTCCACTGTTCTGCCCGAACCATTACAGGCCAGTCTGTGGGATGTCCAAGCTGAGGACATACATCTATAAGACTTTTAACAACGGCTGCTACTTCGATATGCTCGTCTGCAGAGGTGACGAGTTAAACGGTAATGGACACTTTATATCTTCGATTTATACGGGATGCATGAAGACACAAAAGTTACTTAGGCGATTAACAGACGGCACCGCGCTCCACCGCGGAAGGCGGTGTACGTGTGTTAGGCATCAACAGATTTCTTAGAGGCCAGTGCATGAGTTTCGCTTCACCGCCAACCGCGGCGGTGCGCGGTGCCGTGTGTCAATCGCTTTTGTGACTGATTTGTGGAGGTCACATAGGCAGTCGCTCCATGTAAAATACTGGACAGCTGCATCCAGTTAGATTGGAAACCGACATAACATAGTTGGGAAAAGGCTAGACAGATGATGATCAAGACACAAAAGTGTTATTGGTTTTTACCATTCCGAATTTCAGCCCGTAATTTAAGAGTTGGTGGTGTCGTACCCCCGTGCTTTGGAAAGCAAGTAAAGCCGTTGACCCATCGCCTAATCTCTACCCGGTCGTGTCGGATTGCCGTCCCATCGGACTATGAGAGTTAGGGAAAAAGGAGTAGTGCGTCTTGCTGTGTTTGTGCAAATATTTGTGCGCTATAGGTAATATGTATCTCCTGCGTACTTGACTAGTCTCTATTGAGTAGTACCGAAAAGATTTGATGATTTTAGGAGCCTGCCTAATCTCGAGGATTCTCAAAATTATGGCCTGGTTGTTAATTGGTAATAAATACTTTTCTACATTTCAGATTATGTCGAAGTGCCCCTGAGTTTCTGCCAGAGGCATCTCATGAAGAACATATTTAAAGAAAATGTTGTTGTCAGTGGTTTAGATGATTACAGAGATTATCATGAATATTAAAGTGAAATATCTTTTTCATATTTTCAAAAATTCAGCCTAAATTCTTTGTTACAATTATAGTTTAAAAATCACTGTCAAAGCGCTTATTTTAATTAAACCAATTACAGCAGGGGTTTTCATTTTTATCCCGAAAAAAAAATACAGTTCCCGTGGAATAATAAATTAACTATGACATGGACGAAGTCGGGGGCAGAAGCTAGTACCTACATATCCCGAATTAAAACGACGCAATACTAGGTTTCGAACTTCGATTGTTACTTCCTTTAATCCAACCCCAATAAACCACACTATCTGAATTTTACATCAAACCCTCTTTGGCCACTTTCGTACTTAATCCATTTGCCCTCAGGGATAAAACTAAGTGTTTAAATTTACCGTCCCCATTCCTCTCTTGTTTGAAGTCAATTTAATTTCGAAATAGGATCGTCACTAATCCAATCAATAAGTAAAGCAGTGTTGTGAGGCATATTTCTTTTCTAACCCACGATTCCGGAGAAATTCCTAGTGTGAGTTGCTCCACTAGAGGAATTTCCCCAGGTAAAACGGGAACACGGCAGACTAAAAAGAAGATGGCGGGACAAAAATATTTACCAACGAACGCTTCCAAATCGATTGATTTTCAAAGAAACATAGGACGAGTAAATTAAAATCTGTTTCTGGACTCGATCCAGATCGAAAAGCAATCACTTTTGTTTGTCAGTGAAAATAAAATAAACGGGGAAAATACGTACCTAATAATTACTCGTATAGTGCCCGTGGGATGTTTCCTTAGGATAGGAAAACAGCTCATCAAGACTTTTAATTAAGGACATTGAAACTGATTATGTAAGAAAAATCTATATAATTTATACTAGGGGTCACTCATTAGTTTTAGTGCAGGGCCGTATTTGAAATTACGCGACTGTTGCGGTCCAGTTGGTAATGAAAAATGCATAACATCACGCCTATAATCCTCGAAGGGTTAGGCAGGCGTGTACACCCACGTTTCGCCAGTTATGTTTAAGTCCCTTAAAATAGGGGGCGAGCCTATTGCCATCAACCGGGCACAAATCCAGACTCCGAGGCTGCTACTGAGAAATTCCTAATGGAAAAACAAATAACATTCCTATTTCTACTAAGGAAGACTAGGCTAAACTAAAATGCCACAAGTTTTTATTTTGTTATTCACATAATATATTCTGACGATGTTATTCAGATATTTAAATAGGTATTAGTTTTAGGTATGAAGTTTACTGTTTACTTAAGATCCGCAGAATATACGACAACGGTCCGGATACGAACCGCAGTCCGATACTAACATTAGATGCTATGCTGAAGAGTTTCTTCTTTTTACCAGCCTGTTATTGTCCTACAAAGAAGACACGAGCAAAAAGTTACATCGGCACTTGTCCGGTATCAAACCCTACTACTTCATGCATGAGAGGCGGGTGCCTAAACCACTGGGCCATCACGACATTACAAAAAGCACTAAGTGTTCGACTATAACGTTTACAGACGCTAAAAGCTGCTAGAAGGTAGTACAATACAAAATGAACAATACGTAAGCTGTGTTTGAACGGACCTGGTACAATATACCCATTGTTATATTTCTAGACTAGCCTCTACCCGCGAATTCCACCGCGTGGTATTTTTCACTCACGGAAGGAAAACATCGTGAGGTAACCATGACTTAAATGTATTGTATAGTTAACTAACTTTTTCCCGGGTGAAGCCAAACGAGCGTAATTTTGTAAGTTGTGAGTCGCAGAATTTCGGTCACAGAAATTCTGCTGCATTTGGTTTCATATAAAAGTCCTATTTGATTCACATAGCGACGCAAAATGAGTTGTCCGCCGACTCACATGCATTATCCGAACCGAATTGAGTTTGCTGGGGGCGAGGGTGCCGACGCACGTTGGATCTAAGCGTTGAATAGTATCTGAATAAAATGCGCTCGTCTGACATCCAAACAGAATTCCTGTCAGGCAAAATTTCTGCGACCGAAATTCTGCGACTCACGACTCACAAAATTACGCTCGTTTAGTCTCGCCCTATTCATCATTCCCATAGAGGTTGAATTTTGGAAAATCAGTTAGCGCACGCGTCTTCTAACTATAATCTACCTCCCTGCCCTTCATCTTTATACGTCAAGCGGTTTTCAATCCGGTTTACGGGTTGCGGGACCTCTCAACAGGATACCGTGGCCCCGGAACGTAAAGGGCAACAGAAGGAACAGGGTGGTTTTTTAGTCAGTAAAAGTCTGATAGTCCCATCTAAAAAAAAAAAAGCTGTTTTCAATATTTCGTGATGAGTGAGTGAGTAAGTGGCCCTTCGCTTTTATATATTTAGATTAGATGATAGATAGACTAGCTCCTGTCCGCGATATCATGATCATGGTTTTTTTCACCCGCGATTAGTTAAGGTACAAGTTGGTCGCCGACTGCACGCAGCAGCAGCAGACGACATGTCGCAGCGACACTACTGGTTTCTACGTATTTCTATGAAATTCCCTCCGTAGTTAGCGACATGAAGCTAGCGACGCGTCATCGAGCGGCAGACGGCAGTGTCGTCCGACCGCAGATCAGTAGTGCCGCTGACGCCGGAGCAACGACACGTCGATCGTGTTTTTTTTTCAAAATGAAATTTTCCGATTCTAAAGAAGATGCGATCACAATTCGCGAACATGTTAGACATCTTGTTTCACGGAGCACTCGGAACCAATTGGATGCCTGCGCTGATCTGCTGTTGCCGTCTGCAGTCGGGTTCGAAATCATGACGCAGCGACGTGTCGTGACGATAGGAAGCGACGACATGTCGTCTGCTGCTGCTACGTGCAGTCGGCTACCAACTTGTACCCATACGTCTTTGATTAGTGCTCCACGCCTGTGGGTCGTAGCTTGATAGTAAACAGCCTATACCTACTATTCCTCATTAATCTGGCTACCATATATACAGAGTTTAAACAAACAAACAGAACTACTCTTCAACTTTATTATAATTGTATAACTATAAATAGTATAGAGTTTAAATACGTCTAGTTCGTTCTGAAAAGTTTTGAAGGATTTCCAGCGATATTGTTATTGTTAGAACAGATTGCTCTAACCAATTGATTTAATTGAATTTTATTTAATTGAAGTCTAATAACGATTGTTGTTAAAGTTTGCTTCAAATATTTTATAAGGATTTTGAGATAGAAAAAGC
The DNA here is from genome assembly GCA_949774945.1 of Hoplodrina ambigua. Taxonomy (NCBI): domain Eukaryota; kingdom Metazoa; phylum Arthropoda; class Insecta; order Lepidoptera; family Noctuidae; genus Hoplodrina; species Hoplodrina ambigua. The sequence continues at coordinate 9,618,278 of OX458980.1, read as the reverse complement.
CGTATTGATTCGTGCTCGTGCTCGTTTGCTAACCACAGCTTTGCATATGAGAGGCGGAGGCTTTAACTACTGGGCCATCACGACATTGTAAAGACAAGAAGAGTGAAAAAGATATGGTACAGTAAGCGGTCATAAGTGCAGTAGCATGGTAAGGTTTGAATTGCTGTGAACACGCGCTACAGGTCGTACCTGCATCTGTTTGTATATGTGATGTATTAACGCAGTACCTGCTAAATTTGCACACGGCGTCAGAACGTTGTAAGTTGAACGTGTCAATCTATTGCTTTATGAGATTGCTTCTCCACTTATGACCACTACTGTACATAAATTTAAGGCAGGGGTTACCCACCCGGGTTTGCGGGACGCCGGTGTTGCGAGACGTCTTAACAGGATACCGTGGCCCTGGAACGTAAAGGGCAACAGAAGGAACAGGGTGGTTTTTTAGCCAGTAAAAGTCTGACAATCCCTTCCGCTCCACCCAGGGCGGAAGGACTCATTTGATTATTTTTGCCACCTTAAAAAAGGGGGTGTCCGACATTTTAGCTACAGACGTGAAAGTATTTCTTTTCACATCAATGCATTATTTTGCGTAGCATTATAATGGAATATAATACACAATGATGTAACACGCACTTCCTTTCACATCTCCTAGGTCGGGTAACAAAGGGCTGCTTTATAATCCAAAATTCTTTTATACTGAATCCGAATAAAATCCGGGCAGTTTTCTTTAACATAATGTATGGGATACAGTTGAATAAAGTGTTTGGTATATTAGACAAAATACGAACTAAATAAAAGAGTGCGGTGCTGCAGTAAGATACTTAATGAATGATTTTAAAAGAAACCTGAATGAGTAATATAATACATACATAACATAACATCACGCCTGTAATCCCCGAAGGGTTAGGCAGAGGTGTAACCATTAGTACACCCACATTTCGCCAGTTATGATTTGTTAGTCCCATATAATAGGGGGCGAGCCTATTGCCATCAACCGGGCACAAATCCAGACTCCGAGGCTGCTACCGAGAAATTCCTGATGAAAAAAACCAATAACACTTTGCCCGACCTGGGTATCGAACCCAAGACCTCATGCACAGCAGTCGCGCTTGCGACCACTAGACCAACGAGGCAGTAATATAATAATAAGCAATATTACATATAAGATATCTAAATAAATTAATATATAAATTAATAGACAGAATTGCAGGTATAACATTAATTTAATAAGAGAATCAATGGTAAGCGTTCTTCCTCTGTCTACTTATTAAGATAATTTGCTGTGCCAGACATAGTCCATGATTGTTTCTATTATATCTAATTTTTATTTAATACCTGTCTTCTTCTTTATTTATTTATTTAAACTTTATGCAACAAATAAAGTACAAAGGCGGACTTAATGCCTAAGGCATTCTCATTCTTCCTTTATCGTGTGGGTAGTAAGGTTTTACGATTCGACCCCACACACCCTAGTGTCAGAGTTTCTAAACCGCCTCAAAGGCCTCTGACATAGAAAAGTGAACCACCTGTAAGTCTACACCATGAATTGCAATAAATGTTTTGATTCAATTTGAACAAATACATGTCTACAATGCTTTTTTTTTGCCGAGCCCCAGAAGTGGTAAACATTTTTACATATTTAAAGTCAAAGTCAAAATTGTCAGGAATGTCCAGTCAGATTGTGACCGAAATTGGAATGCGAAAACGTTATTAAAATTACGAGAATTGCCCCTAAGAATTAAAATACCTGTATTATTATCCTGCTGAACAACATCAGTCAACCGGCAGACAGATGTTAAGGATTACCATCCATCTTGTCTTCACGTATTCCAAGCCATTAAAGTAATGGTGTTACTAGACCATAGTAAGAAAATACGTTGTGTGGACACAAAATGATACATAAGATCACGCCTGTAATTCCCGAAAGATTAAGCAGAGGTGTACCCATTAGTACACCCACATTTCGCCAGTTATGAAGTCCCATGTAATAGGGGGCGAGCCTATTGCCATCAACCGGGCACAAATCCAGACTCCGACGCTGCTACTTAGAAATTCCCGACGGAAAAATAAATTGTGGAAAACTTCAATATTACTTTGCCCGTCTTGAGAATCGAACACAAGACCACAGCAGTCGCGCTTTGCGACCACTAGACAAACGGAGAAACTATATAATTATAATAGATACGCATTTCTATGTTTTGGAATAAGTTATCGAAGTCGTTCAGTCGATCGTTGTTTTTATAAAAATATTATAATAACTTTAATTAATGGGCGAAACCTTGACGTAGGTGAACAAAACTTAAATGGATGTGACAAAAATGGTAATAAGGAAGAGTGTAGGGAAATAGCTAAGAGTAATTTACTGTTCGTACAATTCTTTAAACTAATACAGCTTACATCTAAAGCTTAAGGAAAAAGGTAAAAATAACTATCAAAAACTCCTATTAAATTATTATTGTCGATATAAAAGTACATTTTTCATGAAAGACTAAAATATTAAGTACAAAGACTTTCAAAATTTTCAGCCATTATCTTTCAAAGAGCGCATCGAATAATTGACTTTGCTGTGAGTGGACATCGAGTAAAGTTCAAAAGAAAATCGGATCACTGTGTACTACTTTGATGGAAATTTAAAATCGATGCCCACGATGATCTCAGTGTGTTTATTTGTGACAGTCAAATTCTCCTGACTAAGGGCCTATTTCACCACCTTCCGTAAAGTTCCGATTAAACTACTTGGTAGATTATTTCATATAAATTCTGTTCTATTTTTCAATATTTCGAAAGATAGCGCTTAATCAGAGGTGGTGAAACCGGACTTTAATATTATGATTATCACCTGTAAGGTTTTCTAACTTAATTTATTAGCAGAATGAATGTCAGACTTCTAAAGCGACAATACAATTAAAACGTGAAGAAGTTTTGACAGGTAATTTGCATATTACTGTCACTTTTAGGACTGACTGAGTTCTGTTAGCCATTTTATTAAATCTCTCATCCTAACTAATATTATAAATGCGAAAGTAAGTTTGTTTGTTTGTTTGTTACCTTTTCACGCCTAAGCCACTGAACCGATCATCCTGAAATTTGGCATATACATTGCCAGGCGTATAGGAACGAACATAGGGTACCTTTCATCCCGAAAAAAAGTACTGTTCCCCAGAGAAATCGCAATAACGTTCTTATGATGATAGATGGCGCCACATGTCTTTCGAATTATATCGAATTTTAAACTTAACTTGCGAGCGAAGCCGCGGGCGAAAGCTAGTTTTGTAATCTAACATCACGCCTGTAATCCCCGAAAGGTTTGGCAGTGGTGTACCCATTAATGGTTAATTCCTGAAATCCCAACCGAACTCTCCCCACCGGTGGGGATTGTTACTTTTTTTCCAGAAATCCCCACTAAATATATAAGCATAAAAATGCACCAGGTGTTGTTTGTAGTTTTAAATTATTAAACAAAATATACGTTAATCAGATACAAAACAATTCCAATAATTAAAATTTTACACCATTAAAAAGAAGGAGAATATAGATATATATATAATAGATTTTAATGAATAGGTCTACTTGTAATATTTCTCATGCTCAACATTCTTGAGTCGAAAAAACGAGTCTTAAGCCAAGAATTATTATATCTTAATAGATTTAGCAAAAACAAAGTGTTTTTCTTGGAAAAATACCTACTGCTTTACATAATATTGTTTGTTGGTACGAAGCCACTTGCGGTGAATTTGAATGTCGAGGTTACTGCGCTAGGAAGAGTTTAAGAAATAATATCGGGGTCTCGGTTTTTTCCCAACTAGTAGGTACCTACGTACCCACTGTTGTGTTGACAATGATTGAGTGAGAAGTACAATTTTCCTGTATGGTTGTCTTTATTATCCTAGTGGAAAAATACAAGGTCATTCCGAAAACATGATTATATGGTACTTTAAAGGCTCTGGTTGGCTGCACTAAAAACAACCTTATTTTGTGAGTAGATATAGCCTTTTTTTTTTGAGGCGGTAAATATCATCAAATGACTCCTTCCGCTCTGGATGGGGCGGAAGGGACTGTCAGACTTTTACTGACTAAAAAACCACCCTGACAATACAACTGATATAGCCTATAGTCAGTTTAAAAGAGAAAAGGTTTGACGGTTCGCCACAGGAAAAACTATACGCAATTCAGCATCATCATTATCATCATATTAGCCAATCAACGTCCACTGCTGGACAATGACACATAACATAACACCACGCTTGTAATCCCAGAAGGGTTAGGCAAAGGTGTACCCATTAGTACATCCACATTTCGCCAGTTATGTTTAAGTCCCATGTAATAGGGGGCGCGCCTACTGCCATCAATCGGGCACAAATATATGTACATCTCTGCCTATCCCTTCGGGGATTACAGGCGTGATGTTAAGTGAATAAGTAGCGAAAGCGTTAACCAGTTTAAAGTGCCTAGCAGACAGACTGGTTTTGGGTAATTGTTTAATTATATGTCTGCGCGCGCAGACAATAAAACCAGTAAATTGCGATGTACATACAATGAGCATTTACAAAATAAGAAAACTTTATCACCAAACGATCATTTTCTTAATTTAGATTTTTTAAACTTAAAGTAGGAACGGTCAAAGACAGAAATCGCACTAATCCATCGACAGCGAGTTTTTTTATGCCCTTTACATAACATCACGTCTGTAATCGCCGAAGGGTTAGGCAGAGGTGTATCCATTACTGTAATTTAAGTCACATGTAATAGAGGCGGGCACAAATCCAGACTTCGAGACTATAACTGACAAATTCCTGATGGAAAAACCCAATAACAATAATCTGCTCTATCTAGGAATCGAATCCAAGACCTCATGCTCAGCAGAAGCGCTTTGCAACCACTAAGCCAACGAAACAGTCGAGGGAGGGGAGTTAGTTGTCCATAGACAGATTTTTTTATTTCAGTAAGTTGTTTGTTATCATGAGTACAATCATGTGTATAAATATAGTACACTAATTACCAGTCTCCCAGTAATGAGACCATACAAGCTGTTATTTTTTACCCGACTACGGCAAAGCCAAAAGGAGGGTTATGATTTTGACCGGTATGTATGTATGTTTGTTTGTACCCTCGCAACTTCTAAACTCCTTATCATTACATGACAAATGAGATGTTGTTAGAAGCGTCTCAGTTGTTCGCTGATTATAGGGTAGGTGACGTGTCACCAAATCCAATATGGCGCCCTCTAGGGGATATAAAGTAGTTACCGAAAAAAAAAAATTCGCACAGTATCGATATGGGTATCAAATTAAAGGGCTTGATGAGCACATTTGAAAAATATATACATTATATAGCTTTAACTAGCTACTTTGCCTGCTTTTAACAGTATCAACATGGGTATCAAATGAAAAGGCTTAATGAGTACATTTTAAATTCACTCGCTGTTTTGCTTTTATTAATATCTTCTTCCGGATATTCTGTTTAGATAATTATTTCTTCAAACCTTTTCCCTGTTTTCAAATAATTTTCCCCTTTCCTAAATAATTAGGCCTAATTTTCCCCTTTGGAGTAATTTTTAAAATGTTCTTTTTTAATAAATTGCTTTTATTAAATCTTTGTCTCAAGAGGGAAGTGTAAATTAAAAGCTCACCGATAGCAGTAATAAATTTAATTATTTATTAATTTACCCTTTTAAACATAATCCTGCCAGTGTAAGCGTAATACTTCTATTTATAAGTTAAAGAAAAGAAACTATATTATGAAACCAAGATAATGAATATATCACAAACATACATGTATAATAATTGCATCTTAGTTAGAAAAATTCTTAATAAAAAGATTCGCACACAAATTACACCTACTACTTATTGTAAATCATATATATTTTTTTTAAAAGAGTAAGTATGGATTTTCTTGCCCGTTCTTCTCCATACGAAACTACCTTTTGGAATGGGCAACTAGAACTAGATTCAATATTATAATTTTTCTTTTCTCTTATGACGTTCAAAAGTGCCTTTTAATGGTCTAATTGAAATAAATGATTTGACTTTGACTTTGACTTTGAATTCATTTTACGAAATAAGATCAAATACACAATATTATCCTCAGAAATTCGAATGACATACAACTATATTACGCACCACCAACTATGTCAAAGAAAAATGTAATTACGAAGGTGCAGAATTATACAATAAATTACCAAAATCATTGTCAATCTTTAAAAAACATCTAAAACTACATATTATTTTAAATAAAGCAAGCGCACTTTAGTGCATGACAATTCCAGTTGCGCATGTTCCGTGTATGTTTACGCTTTGGCTGTGTTAAGTTATTAGCAACTACCCTACACTTGTAAAATACCTCTGTTATATTGTAAAAAGTTTGCCAAGAGTGTAAACTGTTAAAGTGCGTAGGTAAGTTTTTAAGTGTAAAATATTTACCGGTCAAGCCCCAGCTGACTTACCGGTAAGTCAGAACAATAGAAAATCAATTGTGTCTCATTACGTGGGACTTGAGTTATATTAGTTTTATAACATTTCTCATGTAAGTGAATTTATTCTTATGGGAAATAAACATTTCAAACCTCAAGAAGTTTATCGATGTTAACAAACATAACATCACGCCTGTAATCCTTGAAGAGTGATGCAGAGGTGTACCCATTAGTACACCCACATTTTGCCAGTTATGTTTAAGTCCCATGTAATAGGGAGCGAGGGTATTGCCATCAACCGGGCACAAACCCAGACTCCGAGGCGGCTACTGAAAAAATCCTGATTGAAAAACTCAATAGCGCTTTGCCTAACCTAGGAATCGAACCTAAGACCTCATGCTCAGCAGTCGCGCTTTGCGACCGCTAGACCAACGAGGAAGTCGATGTTAACCTATACCTTGTTTATCTTGGACATCATTGACATCGGTGAAGAAAAACATCATGAGGAAACCTGGACTTAAACCAGCCTATTGCTGTTACACTCAAACCATGTCAGAGACCCTTGAGGCGGTTTAGAAACTCTGACACTAGGGTGTGTGGGGTCGTAAAACCTTACTGCCCACACGATAAAGAAAGACTTATAAATATCTAATTTCTGCCAAAACAAACTAACCCACATAAAATTTTCCCCATTTATCGAAGTCATTGAAATAATCCATACTAATATTATAAATCTGAAAGTGTGTCTGTCTGTCTGTTAGCTCTTTACGCTTAAACCGCTGAATCGATTTTGATGAAATTTGGCATGGAGATAGTCTAGGACCCGGGGAAGGACATAGAATAGTTTTTATCCCGGAAATTACCCTCTAAGTCAGTGGAAAGGGGGGTGGAAGTTTGTATGCAAGTACGATATAAACAAGTTCCACGCGGACGTTGTCGCGGGCAATGGCTGTGTTTAATATTGAACGCTGATTAATTATAAATTTATTCTAAGCATAATTTATGGTCGTAATTACCCACGCTAGGCTTTTAGTGATGGATAGTAAAGTCACACATTTGGCGTAATAAAAGATTGCGAGAAGGGTCACTTTTTAGAACTAAGCTCATAAATAAATTGTTTTAATATTAGAATTGATGTTATTGGGTTTTTCCATCAGGAATTTCTCAGAAGCAACCTTGGTGTCTGGATTTGTGCCCGGTTAATGGGAATAGGCTCGCCCCCTATTACATGGGACTTAAACATAACAGGCAAATTGTGAGTGTGCTAATGAAAACACCGTTGCCTAACCCTTCAGTGATTACAGGCGTGATGTTATGATGTTAGGCTAAATTTGATTTTCCAAGAATATTAATAAACGCCAACTCACTAAAGTGTATTTCTAAATAAATCAAAGGAAATCCCTTCCGTTTACGAACCCAAAAACATCAATACGTCAATGACTGATTTCTATTTAATAGAATTAATTATTCATAAAACTGTCTTAAGTCGTAAAAAACCCAAACCGAATAAACACCGACGATGCACTAAGCATGCGTCATTAAGCTCACACCGGTTGTAAAAACTTTGCTGTCCTTGTCACACGCTCACAGATCTCCATATAAGCTGTCTCTGTCACTCGGTAAAACTATTAAGTTACGAACATTCAAGATTATAATATAAAATGTTTGTGGCTATCGTATTCATTAGTTTATTTACGTTCGAGGCGCGAACACGGAAATACTAATAATTATAGCTCTTAAAGTTTTGTTTAAAAACAATTAAAATTTGTTCTTGTGTTTAAGTGTTTTAAGTGAGAAAATTATATTAAACGGTAAGTTTTTAATTTTATTTATTGACTTTTTCTGTTTTGTAGTATCTTTTAATAAGACAGAGATAAATATTTTAATTAGTTTAAGTCGCATTTTTACACGACTGCCCAAAGAAAAGGAGTGTGGATTGGAGTGTGTTCAGGGTTAATGTATGTATGTACAGTGAGTTTCTTTATTCCACCATAACTTTTAAACGCCTGAACCGATTTAGATGTATGGGGTATCGTCACAATCCTTGCATCGTTCCGAGTAACATAGGCTAGTCAAAAATAAAAAGAAACTGGTGTGGTCACTTTAAAACGTAAATGATTACCAGCCTCAATTTATTTTTTTTATGGATCTGGTCATGTTTATTTTTGTCGTCTAGAAATTGACAAGTAGATTTAAAAAATATATAACACTGTAAATGTCTTAAGAAAAAACTGATGAGTAAACAAAGTACAAATATGTGCAATTTTTGCAGTCGTGAATTTTATTTTTTTAAATTATAGTATCTTGTTAACATAAACCTTCTAGTCCATATTGTATCTTTCCTTGAATTTTAAATTATTAGAAGAAACTTTATTAGTTATACTTAGTAAAGTTACCATCCTGTATACTAATATGTATTTAATTACAAAGCTGAAAAGTTTGTTTGTTTGAACGCGCAAATCATAAGGAAGAACTGCTCCGATTTGAAAAATCCTTTTGCGTTATGATAGCCCTTTTATCGAGGAACGTTGTAGCACCATATAAGATTACACTACGACCCATAGGAGCGGGGCAGTTACCTAAGGCGTAATATGAAATAAACACTATTACCAAGTACTAAGGTATACCTGCTGTTCTATAATAAATGCTGATATCTTAAAGCAGCAGATTACTACCGCCAAAAATATTATGGACGGTTAACAAAAGGCGAGTTAGTTCAGTTGACAGGTCAGTCACTGACCTCGCACTAGCCTCGTATAGGAACAAATGTATTTGGAGTCAGTTCAGAGGGCTAATAAACAGAACTGACTCGGTAACCTAGATAATCTTTGGGAAATTGAAAAATCAGCCTTTAAACAAACAAACATTAAATTGTTCAGTTTTATAACTTTAGTAAAGGTACATACAACATATTACTTCCTTTTCTTATCGTTGCGGTGATGGGTGACGCAGAGGTCAGGTTTGTTATCGTTTTGTGGTCAACAGACCTTGCGATAAATAAAATTATGGGAATCATAAATTATGAACAATTAAATTTTGCATTAGTTTAATTATTTTTGTAGGAAAAGCCAGCCATTACAGTACAGGTTTTTTAATTATAATACGTCTTTGTATTTCCCAACTTGTTTTTTAAAGTAATTATAACCGATTTATTAATACACAGTTACTTTTAGGTCGTTCTGGAACCGAAAGCCATGAACTCGATCATCATACTCGAAACGATTGGGACCACTTATTAAAAAAGTAAAAATAAAAAAAAATCTGCTCTTCAGTACACTTTGACGAGTTAGACGAACATAAATGTACTGAACAGCTGATTTTTTTTACTGTTACTTTTTGAATAAAATGGTCCCAATCGAGTTCATGGATTTGAGTTCCAGAACAACCTAAAAGTAACCGTGTATAGTACCTATTCTTTATTTAAAGACATTAAAAAAAATACAAAGCAAATAGTTTTACCTAATTTTAGATATTGTTATAGGTATTTTTGTCTCGAACATAACGAAATAGGTATTATATAAGGTGAACCAAATGAGAAGCAACTTTAGTCTATAAATAATTCATTATTGTACTTCTTTTTTTTTACAAGTCATCTTAGACGTCAACATAATAATTTTTATACATAACATAACATCACGCCTGTAATCCCCGAAAAGTTATGCAGAGGTGTACCCATTAGTACACCCACATTTCGCCAGTTATTTATAAGGGCCATGTAATAGGACGTGAACCTATTGCCATCAACCGGACACATTTAAACCATCTTAAAAAAAACAAACTCAATATTTTATTTTTTCCTTTCAGTAATCGACAATGAAGGTCATCATAGTATTCTCAGCCGTCCTCATCAGCTGCCTAGCCCAAAGATCACCCTATGCTGGCAGGCTACCCATAGGATTCCCCTATGTCGAGCCTAGTACTGCAGCACCAGCCGCTTCGGGATTGGGAGACAGGTAATAATCTACTTACTAATATTTAGGTACTTACGTTATCACGGGATTTTATTTGCGTGGAACTCCAATTCTTTTTCGAAACTAAAAGTAGCCTTAGTAACTCCTTATAACATCAGCTATCTGCCAGTGAAAGATGCGCTAAAATCGGTCTAACCATTTCGTAGATTAGTCGAAACAAACAGATACTTAGACAAGAATTTTTTAAATATGTTTTTTTCGTGTATGTACCGTGTAAACATTCACATTTTTTTAAGAAAAACACTTTTATTATGTCATTACAAACAGACGCTTTAATATTATTTATTTTTATAGATAATTTTTTAATCATTTTTCTTTTTTTTTCAAATTTCAGATTCGGAGACAGTGTAGTTGGTACCACAACTACAGTCAGGCTACCCCTTGAAGCTCTCGGCGATGCGGCCTTAGTACAAAGGTTAAGCAAGTTGCCCATCGACCAGCAACCCTTCTGGCTTCTCAACTGGAAAGCTCTAGAAGCAAACAGAAATAGCCCACAGAGTTACCCGCAAAGAGGAAACAGTTTCGTCGAAGGAAACTCTAACTCTCTTTTCGAATAAAATTAAAGGTCAATTTTGAATTTAGAACTAAAAAAAAATAAGACTGCTTCGAAATTTAAACAAAAAGACGTTAAATTAAAATGCAATTGTTTATTGGTTCATTAGTAAACGATACCTCAAATGGATTTAAAATAACAGTTATTAGTGCATTTTTAATGAAGTCATTACAATATTAACTACCTGTTTTATTAATTAGAATCAATTAATCACCAAGGTCATTTGAAATAAGACTGGTTAAAATAATAAGAACATATTGTATGAAATATGTTAGTTACAAATAATTATTGTTATTATTTTTAAGTCGATTAGTCAAGAACGATATCGATCTTCTAAAAAATAAATTAATTAAGTAAATATAATATAAAGATGAGTTTTATTTTCCAACAAAGAGTTCGTTAAGTAAATAAAAAGGATAAATAATACATTTAATGTATTGTTAAACTTTATATTTAGATAAGTTAAAAATAACATAACATAACATCACGCCTGCAATCCCCGAAGGGTTAGGCAGAGGTGTACCCATTAGTACACTCTCATTTCGCCAGTTATGTTTTAAGTCCCATGTAATAGGGGGCGAGCCAGACTCTTAGGCTGCTACTGAGAAATTCCTGATGGAAAAACCCAATAACACTTTGCCCGACCTGGGAATCGAACCCAAGACCTCATGCTCAGCAGTCGCGCTTGCGACCACTAAAAGTTATAAATACTTACAAGGAAATTACTGGGACATACGGAATCTATTTAGATAAATTTGTACATAGTATAAAACAAAGTCGCTTCCCGCCGTCTTTAAGCTTAGATCTTGTAAACTATAGATTGAGTGGTTTAAGTAGAATGTTTAGGGATGATTCTCATTAGAGCGGGCCGTGCCCGGGCCGGGGCGTGGACGAGCCGACGTGGTATTGAAGTGCGTCGAGAGGGCCTGGACGGAACACGAATAATGCACTGTGTATTATAAATTGATTCATACAAAATATATGTAACAGATTTAAAACCGTGCCCCGTCCGTGCCCCGCCCCGGGCACGGCCCGCTCTAATGAGATTCCCTTAAGATTCTACATTGCTTCCGTGAGAAGCCGGAGCGGGTCGCTAGCTGAATATAACAACAATTAAGTGTAGGATTTAATAAAACAAAAATTCACACAATATTCTATTTGCGTTTTATTTTTTTTAAATAGCTGATCCAGCGAACTTCGTACCGCCATATTTGTTTTTCATTTTTCTTTCATAAGAACCTTCTCCTTACAATAACAAACACAACAATAAAAGAATTAGTGAAATTGGTCCAGCCGATCAGGCGTGATACTGTGACCAAGGGAAATAGGGATTCATTTTTATGTATATACAGGGCTATTTTTAAAACACTACAAACCTGAAAAGGGGTCATTGTACTCATCATTATGAACAACTTTTTCTATGGGACCAAACCTGAAATCATGAAAAAAAAAAAACAGGTGTTCTCTACAAAAATGCTATACAACACAATCATAATGTATGAAACAGCAGATTTTTTTTTTTCATGATTACTGGGTTGGTCCTATAGAAAAAGTTGTTCATAATGATGAGTACAATGACCCTTTTTCAGGTTTCTGGTGTTTTAAAAATAACCTTGTATATAACTTTTATGAATTAAGAGTTGGTACCTATTATTTCCTGAAGAGCTCTTGAGCTCGACACTTTATAAAGAACTCATTACCGCATTGTCTCAAATACAGTCTAATAAAGTAAAACTCGTTTCATAACAATACCCTTTACTCACAGTGCAAATGATTTAATAAATTATTCCCCCTATTCGTTTTAATGGCCGTTCACAATTTGTATTCAGGCAATATTTCCTGAACTTTAGCATTTAAGTGCCCTAATTGTTTGACAAAACAAAATTATTTTAAAGTAATTAATGCGTTAAATTAATTCTGCTTCGCGTTTTTGTTAAGTGTTTGTTACTGTTGAAAGTTTGTTTTTATTATATTTAAAGATTTTTTTACATAGATTGTATCCACTAGTAACTACTTTTTTGATAAATTCACAGTAAAAAAAAAATGTAATTAGAGAAAAGATAAATTCAATAAACAATTCACTAAAAAACAGGTTCGGTTTGGTTTCGTAGCAGGTGGCGTTCTATAGTTTCTGCCTACCCCCATGCGAAAAAGGCGTGAGTTTATGTATGTATGTATTTAATACAAAAAGTTGACATTTAATAAAAAAATATCGTTTTGATGGGAACAATACTCGTAACTATCGACTTAGTTTAGTGTGTTTTTAACCCCATACATTCATTTAAGAAGAAGTAACAGTGATAATCTTCGTTTGAAACTAAATAATACCTAAACCAAAAAACCTACCTACGTTATAACCTATCTTCTCAATACCAGCCTCACTCATATCAGAAAGTCATTCATATCAATTCACATGACATAAGGACCAATAAATATTGTCAATTTGTGAAAAATATTATGTCTATCGTTCGACTTAAGGGGAGAATTTCCCGAAGTGACATTTACGTAAGGGTATGGCTGCGTAAAAAAATCGGCTAAGTGCGAGTTAGAATCGCACACGAAGGGTTCCGTTCCAACGGACAATATTTAACACACCTTACATACGATACGTTACATTTTTGTATGGGGGGGGGGGCTCTATAATTTTTATATTTTTTTACATAACTCGAGGCCCTATGATTCTGGGCCTTTGAAAAGCGTACGAGGTTCACATCTGACGGAAGATACTCGTACATCGAACGTCGTCTTTAGTACGGTCGACGCAATAACGCATCATCGATTATTAAAAATTAAAATTAATTTATTTCAGATTTCAAGATCCATATTCATATTAAAATTATAAAATCCATTTTAATAATTACTGGCAAAATGGTTATGTGTATATGGTTGGATATTTTAATATCTATTTGACTGTTTCTGCGTTACGCGACTGACGATACGCGGCGTATCTTCCGTCAGATATGTACTTAGGGTGAAATAAAATACCAACCGATTTATCCCTGTACGCACTACACAAGTGCATCCAAGGACAGCCTCCGTTCTCGCGACTTCGTCCACGTCAAAGTTGGTTTCTCTATCCGAACTTTAAACTGTTTAATCCCTTCAGGGGTTGAATTTTTAAAAACCTTATCGGATGCCTACGTCATTCAAAGATCACAACCTCCAAATTTCAGTCTCTATGATTTGCAGTTTAGGCTGCGCGTTGATCCGTCAGTCAGTCAGTTATTCATTCAGGGCAAAGCATTTTATAATGTAAATACATAGAAGATTATAACGACCATTGTGTGGTACTATATGAGAATAAGCTACAGTCCGCTGACAGATGAACGGACAGCGGAGGCTTAGTAACACGGTCCCATTAGCACCCTTGGAGTACGGAACTCCAAAAATTCCAGTTTTTCGTGAAAATATAGAAAAGTGACGTAAAGTAGTATTGACTCTTTTTATTGCAACATCTAACGTAATGAAAATTTTGCGACCAATCGGTTTTCTTGGGATTAGATTGGCACATTTTTACTTTAGTATAAAATATTGGAATATTTTATTTACGGCACTGAAAAACTATGGCGTTTAAAATGCAAAACTATATACATACAATATTTATCTACAGCTCTGCATTGATAATCAACATTCGAACAACGTCGAAGGCATAAGCTAGTCAACAATACAAACAAAGGCTTTATATTTCTATTCATCATTCTTAATGAGATATCGACAGTTCTACAAATGATTCGCTCATTATCACTTGTGAGCTGAAAATTCTACAGCTAGGGTTACCAGGTGTCCGGATAAAGCGGACATAGCCAGGCTTTTGGGATGGGTGTTGGCCAAGTTAGTCTGACCAGCTTTGCTTAGACTTTTTACATTTCATTCATTAAAAGTTGAGTTGATTTTATGATATCATAACATCTGTAATACCCGAAGGGTTAGGCTAGAGCTTATTAGTTAACGCATACTGCGCTAGTTATGTTAAAGTCCCAGGTAATAGGGGGTAAGCCTATTGCCATCAACCGGGCACAAGACCAGACTCTGAGGCTGCTACTGAGAAAAAAAAAACCAATAACACTTCGCCCAACCTGGGAATCGAACCGAAGACCTCGTGCTCAGCAGTCGCGCTTGCGACCACTAGACGTTTTCATGATAAAGTATCGAAAAAATGTAATAATAATAATGTTATATAAACGTTAAAAATTTTGATTTAAAATCCGGCTTTTTTTTCTACTAAATTTTACTCAAAAGTCCGGCTTCACTAGCCAGTGGTCGTTCGGCTTTTCGGATTAAACTAGCAACCCTATATGCAACATCTGTTTCGTATTCCAACAATATGTTGAGTGCATTAATTATAGTTAATTAATTGATTAATGATCATCTGTACGTTATAGATATTCGATTAATTATCTTCTGGCTTTTATTTCAACAAAATGATTAAATTCGTATTTAATGTAAATTTCGCTACATACAGAACGTAGTATAGTATTTATTTTGGCCAAAATGCAATTATTAATCAATTTTGTAGATTGAATAAGGATATCTAAGCTTTAACTTAGATTCGGAATGATACACGACATTTTCCGATAAGTACTACTTCTTTACCAACATTCAAATTCAGATATTTTGGGACTATCTCAATAGTAGCCCACAGTATAGAAGTTGATGATGTGACACCTTCGTGTCTAGGAAATCTCGTAAAGCTGCGAGGTGCGCCTGATATTTGTCCAGCTGTGTCAAATTGCCGAGTTATAAGATCATGAGAGTGATCGCGATGTTCCAGACTAGTTACTAGTACTAACTGAAGATGAACTGTATTCAACGTTATCATAAATATTGATCAACTTGTATATTTAGCTACCTTTGAAATCTCACAATATAACGTCAAACTTAATGATCTCCTGAATTGCCTGTTAAAGATTTAATAACGCATTTAAAACTCTGTCTCTCAAAAACGTGCAGGCGTAAACGATAGTCATTTTAATTATTTCAACATGCGTTACTAAGGACACTTACTGGTTTATGTAGTACCTACTGCTATACGTTGGAGGAAACAGTCTACAGATAATACTCCCGAGATAACTAGGATCCGATCCAGCCCATTGCTGTCCTCCCTTAGCGATGCTCTAAGCCGTGGTATCCCAACATGAAATGATCAGGGGCCCTATCCCAATCTCTTAAAACAGTGTTATTTTAATATTACTTTGCCTTGTGTACTGTTGGATTTTCAACGCTTGGCTCAGTGCCGTGAGTTGAAAATCAAACGACAGAAATTACGATTATTTTAAGAGTTGGTGGTAGGCCCGCAAGAGCAATAGACTTCCATTGGGTGTCGAAAATATCTATAAATCTTCCATTAACAAATTGTGAATGCAGTCAACTGAGTGCTTACCAGTTTCCACACTACAATTTCACCAGTTGCACAAATCAAATAATCAAATGAAACTTCCCAGAAAGTAGCTGACTGGTGACCATCAATATTTGTGAACATACAAAGAGGAACTACAAATAGCTACACTGAACGTGGTAGCCAGATGTAGGCAGAAAAATAATCATTGTTTAAATTACCCAGAAATCTACAAATATTGGATTTGCATCAATTTATAGTGTGTTTGCACTGTCGAGAGCAAACAACGGTGTGTGGTATTCACACAAAACTCATATTTTGTAGCAAATTTACAATGCACAAACATTAAATCTATACCTACTAATCATGGAGCTGAAGATATTTTTTGGTTATTGGTTATATCGAGCTAATCTCTGGAACTATAATTATTTTATTTTCAAAAAAGTCAAAGTCAAAGTCAAAAACATTTATTTCAATTAGACCGATTACAGGCACTTTTGAATTGTCAAGGAGTCTGTCAGTTAGTCCGAAAATTGAAGCTAGTTGCTCGTTCCAAAACGGAGGTAGGCCTCTATGGAGAAGAACGAGCAAGAAACTCCACGGCACTCTTTTAAATTAGGTTTTTACAAAATCCTGGTTACATTTATTCTTGTTGATTCTACATGTGAACACAATGAAGGTGAATATAAAACTGAAGTTAAATATAAATTAAAGATGTAAGCTATAGCAGTTAAGAGATGACCAATCCCAACTGACAGCACCCGTTCACGAGCATGACGCATGGATCAGCACCACCTAGCTCAACCATTATGGAGGGAGCCAAATGATCCAACACACGCGCCACCATCAGCGAGACATTTGAGTGAGCATGACAAGCTCTCAACTGCCATGCTCATTGAGCCAAAGCACATAGTAACTTAATAAACAAAAAGCTTCAAGGTACTCACATTTACAGAATTGAAATAAATGATATTAAATTGTACAACACTAACACTTCAGTGTACTTCATCGTTAGATGAACTGTGGTATGTGAAAAAGAAAAAGTAATAGTATTGATAACGAAACAAGTTATTCAGGTCAATAAAAAGGGGGTAAGAAACATCATTATCTTAAAAAAAAAAAAAAAAAAAAACTAATTAGTGAGCCCGAGTGGAGCAGGACTAGCATTAAGCCAAGCATTTTTATCTGTCATATAATCTTCTAACTTATAGTATGCTCGACTACATAGTGTGCGTTTAATGCATGTTTTAAACTTTCTCTCATTTAGTTGGAGAATATCCAGAGGTATTTTCCAACGGAGTGGAAAGCATCTAAAGTACTTCCGGTGCACAAAAGCGGACCAAAAAGTGATATTAAAAATTATAGGCCAATAGCTGTTTTATCAATATTCGGAAAAGTATTTGAATCTGTTCTATATAAAAAAATATATAGTCAATTGAAATGGTGGTTTGCGGAAGAGCAACACGGTTTCCTTCCAAATCGCTCAACCACCTCTAACTTACTTAACATAACTACGCTCCTAGCCACAAATATTAATGACAAAAGGCAGACTGA
Source organism: Hoplodrina ambigua (assembly GCA_949774945.1). Taxonomy (NCBI): domain Eukaryota; kingdom Metazoa; phylum Arthropoda; class Insecta; order Lepidoptera; family Noctuidae; genus Hoplodrina; species Hoplodrina ambigua. Next base: position 9,600,456 of record OX458980.1, on the reverse strand, counting down.
TGTGGCCTATTTTGATTTTCAGAAGGCTTTTGACCGAGTCGATAATGACATTCTTCTAGGTAAGCTGGCATTGGCAGGTTTCTCTATGGCGCTGCTGAAATTCTTCGCGAACTATTTGCATGGCCGCAGACAATATGTTATATATAAAGATGCCTTTTCGGAGCGCTACTCTGTCACGTCTGGCATTGGGCAGGGCACTAATCTCGGACCCCTTCTTTTTCTCATAGTAGTTAATGACCTACCCACATCTGTTAAACATTCCACAGTTTTGATGTATGCCGATGACGTCAAGGTTGCTCTTCCCATAGCTAACTCGAACGATGTAGCTGCTCTTCAACTCGACATCGACAACATTCACGCTTGGAGCACTAAACATAACCTTAATTTAAACATAAGTAAATGCGCAATCATGACCTTCTCAAAAGCCACACATCCCGTACACAACATCTATACACTAAATAATGTGCCCCTGAAACGGGTTTCGACTGTACGCGATCTAGGTACTAATTTTGATCCACACCTTACCTTTAACCAGCATATTATACAGACCTGTAACAAATCCCGAAAAAACCTAGGTTTTGTCTTGCGTCAGGCTAAAATCTTCGATAATCGGCTAGCCATATCCATACTGTACAATGCATACATCCGTAGTTTACTAGAAACTAACAGTTCAATCTGGATCCCCCATGAGAAAGCCTATATCCTGCTTATTGAACAGATTCAAAAGTCTTTTGCCCGCTACCTCTATTTGAAATTATATGGATACTATCCATACATGTACCCAACACCATTTGTGCTAGGTATGGTGGCCTACCAGAGTTTGGAAGTTAGGAGAAATTTTGCTCTCGTCAAATATTTTTTCCGTCTGATCCGTGGTTCCCACTTCAATTCCTCGTTATTGTCATACATTACATTTCTAGTTCCGCTTCCTATCAGGCACGCACTTCGCCCTCGCCAGCAACGTCCCCTATTTGCGGTACCCCTAGCTAGTACCATGGCCCTTAGAAACAGTCCACTATACCTAGCCCTTTCCCTCATTAATAGCATTCTGCTGCATGATCATTCATTAGATGTCTTTGCAAGCACTGAACTGAGGCTCCTGAGTGCTGCAAATCGATACCTGGAGTCTATCGCCACCCCCAGCACAATCTCTTTGTCTTAAATTAATTCATTTTTTTTTTTTTTTTTTATTGTAATTCAGTTAAATTGTATGTTTTATGTTTCTCTTTTTTTATTTTATATTTTTTTTATGTTTTTATATTTAGTAATTAAGATATTAGTATTATTATAAGCCAAAAACTTGTACGTCTGGTGCACACCGTAAGTGTAAGTTGGTTGTTTTTAAATAAATAAATAAAAAAAAAAATAAATAAATTTTATTATAGCATTTAACACAGTACCCCATAAAAGAAGTGCTTACTTTTGACAATCTGAAACTTGGTTGATCTAATTTGTTCCTATTTCTAGTATTAAAATGATGTCTATCACTAATTTTCTTAAAAAGTTGAAGGTTTTTCCGAACGTGCATGATGTTTTCATATATATATTGACAAGGTACCGTCATGATGTTAATTTTTTTAAACAATTCCCTTAGAGTATCTCGACTGCCAAGATTATAGATGGCTCTGACGGCCCTCTTTTGCAGGATAAAGATAGAATTTATATCTGCAGCCCGTCCCCAAAGCAAAATACCGTAAGACATGATGCTATGAAAGTAACTAAAATAGACTAGTCTCGCGGTATCCACGTCTGTTAATTGACGGATTTTTCTGACAGCGTAAGCGGCTGAACTTAACCGCCCTGCAAGAGATGTTAAGTGGGGACCCCACTGCAGCTTAGAATCGAGCGTAATCCCCAGGAAAACTGTCTTTTCGACGAATTCAAGTATATCCTTATTCAATATAACGTTACGTTCAGTACTTCTAACATTCGGTAAAGTGAATCTTATGCATTTCGTTTTTTTCTCATTTAACACTAAATTATTAATAGTAAACCAATTGTGAACCTTAAGCATGGCGTTATTTACGTCGTCAAGGTGTTGTGCTCGTCTATCTACTCTAAAAATTAGTGAGGTATCATCAGCAAATAACACCAATAAAAATTTAGGTAACCATAACAAAAGAAGGTCAACAAATACAACTTTGCCCCAATATGTACCTCGAGGTACACATGCACCATATCGTAGAGAAAAAATAGATGAATTCGAAAATAATTTTACTTTCATTCATAAATCATTTTTAACTGTCATTTTGTTTTGCTTTTGTTGACACTTAACACATCTCATTCCGTTCCTTTATGCGGTTCGGGGTACTCGTCTGTCAACTTGACAGTTTTTTTTAGGTGCTTATTTACTAGAGTGCCAAAATAGCACGATCTTTATTACAATTAAAAGATATTTTATTCTCTTCCCCGGGCAACTAGATGTATAAATAATTTATGAGTGCAATATTATTCAGTGTAATCTAATGTATTTTATGCCACTAAGTGTGCCTTCTGTACAAAATTGGGCAGATACTGTTGATCTCCTTTACACAAAATAAACTGCTGGCAAAGCTGCTCAATAATTTAAACTATTAGGGCAATAGAAGCTTTGTAAAGGTCGTTAATAGTGCAGATGAATGGATTATTGTGACACTCCAGCTTATAGGCCACAGTCTGACCAGGAGCTCCGCAATTGCACTGGGTATAGCACGGGCCTAAGATGCCCCATTTCGCCTAAACTATATTTACAGCAGACTACTTGGGTGCACAGGCTATTCATTCCCAATAGACCACTGCAGTAGTATGACAGGGAGGAGAAAGTTATATTTTTCTTGGTCCTCTGCTATTCATTTCTGATTTATTTAGCTGCGATGCTGTTGATTCTGGCTTTCTGGAGTTGCAGTGTTAGGGAACAGTGTGGCGAGCTACAGTGTATGGTTCATATCTTTAAAATTCAACATCAAAAATACACCTATCTGAATCGTGTCACTCATTGTTGCGGCACCCCGGAAATGCAAAGCTCAAGGTAGTTATCATTTTGTCAACAGTCAGTAACAAATCAACGTTTCTATTAATAGCTGTTGGTTGTATACTACACCACACAGTAGCACGGTACAGTCACGAGCTAAAAGAAGTATACAGTTAGCAAAATTACGAAGCGATTTTTCAAGAATCAAGAATCAAGAATCAAGAATCTTTATTTGCTAAGAATGTAGGTACAAGCATAAGATGTTACATATAGATTAGTGAGATCTACTACAATCTACCTTACGGCGTACAAATTATATATTAATTAATACAAAGGAAAAAAAAAACCAAATAGCGCTTAATTTTAAGTAAATAGGTATTACAATTATTATAAAATTATTATTTTTGCGTCTAAATCTTGAATGTCAAATATTAGTAAGTTAGTCATAACAATCATAATTATTCATTCAATGTCCTATCATTTAAAAAGTCATTCACTGCGTAATAACATTTGGCCAATAGTAGTTTAGTTAGCTTAGATTTAAAAATGTTTGTCGGATTATCCTTGAAGCTATGAGGTACTTTATTATAAATCATAGGTCCCATTGCCAGAATACTTTTCCTTAATAGTGCGGTTTTATAGTTACCGGAATGTAACAATTTCTTATATTTAGATCGCAAAGGTCCGTTTCGTGCTCTTAATTTGGCAATTGACGGAAACAAGTGCAGATTAGATTTCACAAACATTGCCACCTCTAATATATATAGACATGGGAAAGTGAGTATATTCAGAGACCGAAACACAGGCTCACAACTGTCTGTGCTTTTAAGGTGTGATAAAGATCGTATGCACCGTTTCTGGGCCCTAAAGATCTCCTCCCTCTCACTAGAATTACCCCAAAAAATGATCCCAAATCTTAACTGTGACGCAACCAACCCATGATATGCAAGTACAAGTGTTTCTTTGCTAACTTTATGTGATAGATGATACAGTTGATAGGCTAATTTATTTAACTTTTTACATAATTCATCGGTCTGGGGTTTCCAGGTTAATTGAATATCAAAGTTACAACCATTATTTCACAAGTGTATAGTTGTTTTTGCTCGTGACTGTACATGTAGCTTACAACTTTATGCAGACTTAATTATTATTTAATAGTTGTAAACTCAGTCCCTTCACTTGTTTCCCTTCCGTATTGTTGACGCAAAGATATTATGGATCAAGACGTCATTACAACACAACTAGCGACCGCCCCGGCTTTGTTTGGGTGCAATGTAGATATTATCTATACGTTTAAACCTTACTTTTGAATCACTCTATCTACTGATGAAAGTCGCATTAAAATCAGTTGCGTAGTTTAAAAGATGTCAGCGACCCGGCGGCGGGAAGCGACTTTGTTTTATACTATAGTTGCCTATCTGTATTATAATGGACTCAGAAAAGGAAAAAATACATAGATATTAGTGCCGATTCCCTTGTTCACAAACTAGACTAAATTTAGAGAATGGACATCTCTTACAGCGAAAGAAAAGGGCGGTGACATTTAAGAACTAAGTTAGAAATGTCAAAATAGTTTTGCCTTGAACTTTTTCGTAATTTTAATCTACACGTTTTAAGATGTCAACTAAAATTGTAAGGATGTGTCAGATAGACTAAATTTGACAGCTCTTATTTACATTAGTCTCTTTCTTGTTTTATTAGACAGAAAAAGATAGAAATAGTCTAATTTTAGTTTAGTTTGTGAACAAGGGAATCGGCACCATTTTAATATTTAAAATGTATTTATCTTTGCACATACATAGCGTACTCTGTCGGAATTCACATATTTAATTGGGTTAAGTTGTACCAAAACAAACCCAACCCTTTCTTCCATTTTCCAAAGTAATTTTATGTTATGATTTTGAATCATCATCATCTGCCTAGCCTTTTCCCAACTATGTTGGGGTCGGCTTCCAGTCTAACCGGATGCAGCTGAATACCAGTATTTTACATGGAGCGACTGCCTATCTGACCTCCACAACCCAGTAAATGGGTAATATGATACACCTAGGTAAGACTGGTTGTCAGACTTTCGGGCTTCTGACGACCCGTAACGACTGTCAAAGATCCACATGTTATGATTTTGAATATTTCATGCTTATTAATTTCAAATCTATTTTAAATATCAGTTTTCATGTACAGTCAACAAAATAGATAGGTTTGCAGGGTCGTCAGATATAGTTCATATATTTTTTAACTTAATTAAAAAGCTGCACTTACAAGACGTACCATTTATTTATCCCTAGGCTTATCACGAAAAAATTCATTAAAACCACTAGGTCTCTGCTCGTAGGTATGTGGATTGCTCATGTCTTGTGCAATCTGCTCCTTATTAACATAGAAGAAAGGTTGTTCATCCTTTGGCAATTTGGCCAATTGGTCAGCGATCTCCTTGTTTCCATTCAGCTGTGCTGGTATTGTTCCAATGGTTTGTACGCTGTCCGGTGTTGAAGTTACCAAGTCCGGATAGCCGATGTTGTGGTTTCCAGCATAGAATGAACGTTGGCAGAAACAGGGAAAGATGGTTAGGATGAAGACGAATGCTGGTATTGACATGATCACCTGCAAGACAAAAGATTGTAGGTATTTCTTAGTTAGTATCGGCTTTTAGTTCTTGGGGGGCCTTTCTCGTATTATAATCATTACATACATAACATAACCTCACGCCTGTAATCCCCGAAGGGTTTGGCAGAGAAGTACCCATTAGTACACCCACATTTCGCCAGTTATGTTTTTAGTCCCATGTAATAGGGGGCGAGCCTATTGCCATCAACCGGGCACAAATCCAGACTCCGAGGCTGCTACTGAGAAATTCCTGATGGAAAAACCCAATAACACTTTGCCCGACCTTGGAATCGAACCCAAGACCTCATGCACAGCAGTCGCGCTTGCCACCACTTGACCAACGAGGCAGTCATTTATTAACATTTATCAGGCAGTTATAATCATTACATAAGGCATTTGTCCTTTAGAGGGCAATTCTCCTAACTTTTATGAACGGTCGCAATCTAATCTCAGAGAGCTGTCAAAAAGTCATCTAAAACCATAATTGGGTCCTTAATTATCACTAAAATGAGTTTGCGACTACATTTTGAACGTTTTTAATTAGTAGAATTATCCTTCTGATATGGCTCAGCTTGGGTCTTGATGACGTCGTCGCAATGACAAATCAACTTCTAATGATTTTAATTTGTTTCTTTACACATCTCATCTTCAGATTCCTCGTGACGACTGTTAAAGAGTCTTCATAGTACATACACAACAACTATGATAAGCCTTTCATCAACCACCAATCAACTTCTAATGATTTTTTATTTGTTTTTTTTTTCAAACTCCTCATGAAGACTGTAACCTAAAGAGTCCTCATAGTGCATGCACATGTACTTACCAACTATGAAAAGCCTTGTAAAAATAAATTCTTTTCTATATTAATAAAGTTATTGTACTACGACGAACAACGAAAAAAAGGAAAAAAACGTCCTAATCGAACCTATGTCACCATAGCCAATAAAATAAAATATTAACTAGCCAATAAGGATACCTAGATAATGCCATAACGGTGCCGTATCAACATTTTTATTTGTAAGCATTATAAATCTTAAAGCCTATGCACACTATCGGATGGATTTTATATTTTACATTGGAACATACGATTTATGACATCGAATAATGGACAGAAGGGTTAAGCAGAGGTGTACCCATTAGTAAACCCACATTTCGCCAGTAATATTTAAGTCCCATGTAATAGGGTGCGAGCCTATTGCCAGCAACCGCCCCCCCCCCTAACCCTTCGGGGATTACAAGCGTGATGTTATGTGTTATGTAGTACGTAATAATGGACAGACTTATAAATAAACTAGCGTTTGCCCGCGACATCGTCTACTTAAATGTTTGTTATCGCTGACGCAGACGAAGCCGCGGAATAAAAAGTAGCCTATGTCCTTTTTTAGAGTTCAAACTAACCCTATACCAATTTCATAAAAAAACGATACAGTAGTTTAGTCGTGAAAACGTAACAGACAGACAGAAACACTGCGGTATCTTATGCCGTTGTAATATTAGCGATTTTACAATAAAAGAGTATAGTCTGATACGACCTAAAAAATCACCATCATTTAACAACCATCCAATAACCACAACCAAACCGGGTAATTATGATAAAAATGTTTTTATGAATAAAATCATCATGAATTTTTTAAATACTGTTTTAATTTTATAAATAGAACTTAGAACGATTCCTTATTTAAAAATAAAAAACACATAAGTATCTAACAAACTTAAAAAGAACTGTTAAACGCGATTCAGATTTTCATTAAACGGACTTGGTCTGAGCGGATAAGTTTGTGGGTTAGCCAAGTTTGCAGCAATTTGATCTCTGTTTACAAAGTAGAAAGGCTGATTTTCCAATGGTAACGCATTCAACTGGTTCGCGAAGTTCCTGTCACCGTTCAACTGGGCAGGTATTGGCTCATTCTGGAATCGGTCGAATATTCCAGAAGCTATTGGGGTATTCGGGAATCCGATTGGTCGAATACCGGCGTAGAATGGGCGCTGGCAGAAGCAGGGCACGATGGCGAGGACGAGAATGAGAGCTGTTTTAGACATGGTGATCTGAAAATTATAGAAAAATTGTAAATTAGTTAATTATTCCAAAACATGCTAAGAAACTATTTTTAAAGTCCGAAATATATAATATTTTTTTTTGACAATATTATGTTTTTTTATTTAATGACGAAAAATTATAAAAAAATAATATTGTATGAGTCAATTCTAGAACATTGAATGGATTTTTAAACTCTGAAATAAATGTTTTTATTTGTTTTATTTACTTAAGTGATAATGACGACGATTAGTATTTATTATTTATGCATTTATGAAAAAAAAACATTTAATTTATATAGAACATGAACTGTGATTAAAACAACACGCTTAGCCATTGCGTAAGTCAAAACAAAAAAGAAAATTTCTCTTGAGGAAAAGCTGCTCGATATCATAATTACTATCCTGGGGTATTTCCGAACTTTTACTCTCAGTTCCAATTTCTTGCACTCAAACTGACAGCTTGCTGCATCGCTGTAGGCTTAACACGAGCTTTAACATGAATAGACCATCGAAACGTCGCAAAATATTATTACTATCAAGCAGAAACACCTACGTTTGTCTGCCTTTGTAACTTTTGTTGCAAACAGTTTAAATTTAAAAAAAAATATAGGTATCACCAAATTGAGATTGATAAAAATAAAGCGTTAAAACTAAATAAATAATGGTGCCGATTCCCTTGGTCACAAACTAAACTAAAATTAGACTATTTCCATCTTTTTCTGTCCAATAAAATTAGAAAGAGACTAATGTAAATAAGACCTGTCAAATTTAGTCAATCTGACACATCCATACAGTTATAGTTGACATCTTAAAACGTATGGATTAAAAATACGGAGAAGTTCAAGGCAAAACTAATTTGACATCGCTAACTTAGTTCTTTGATGTCACGGAATGTCACCGTCCTTTCCTTTCGCTGTATGTTAGTAAGAGATGTCAATTCTCTAAATTTAGTCTAGTTTGTGAACAAGGGAATCGGTACCATTATTTGTAAAACAGATGTTCTCGATTTAAATTTCGATCGAACTTATGTTAAATTGACTTCGCGCGCTCGTGATAGTCCCGGTAATCTTGCTTTGAACGTGTAACTAGCAGTTATATCAATTAAATATTACTTCGAAATTCAAACTGTGCCGACGTGACACAGCGATGTTTGAATTTTATGTTTTTTTACAAGTGATTTTAAGGCGTTACAATTGGCATACCTAAGGTAAAAAGGAAAAAAGTCTGCTGTTTGAATTCTGTTTTTAGAAGTTTAGCCTAAAGTTAAAAAATAGTCCGTTATTATAAATAAACATTGATTATATTAAATCACTGATCACACTTTCTGACAGCAATTTAAAAAAATATAACACTTGGCTATGATATTCTTCCACACCAACAAATATTTTGGTCTTAGAGACGACACAAATTTCTCCAACATTTAAAATTTATATGGGTCTTAAAATGCTACGCTTTATTTACAAAAATTGTCACTTGCACTTTCAACGTATACTTACTTATTGATCCTTATTTCGATATTATTTTACAAAACACTTTCTTTTTAACAGTACCTACTCAAAGTTGTTCTAAATATTTACCGACTCAATTTAAGAATGATCGTAAAAACACACATTTACCTGTAAATCTTTAAACTGAATGACACAAGTGAATGGCTGAGCTACCAGAACTGGAATGTTTGAGCATAAAACGCACTTCAATATATACTATAGTTCTCCCTCACGTAACAAGTACAGTACCTACGGAATATCCACAGAGCAAAGAATGTCTAAAGCGGGTTACCTGATATAGTTTTTCCCATCACATCAGATAACATGTGGGCGTTTAATCACTGTCTAAAAATGTATGGGCGAAATAACCTTAAAACAAATGCTGTAAATATTTTACAGGCTGAAGATTTAAGACAATAATATTCTTAAATTCTGATTTCAAAAAGCCTTATAGTTTCTTACATTTTGACAATTCAATATTAATTTTGACAGACGCGCCATTTAGACGAATCCGATGACGTATATCATTTATTAAAATTGATTGAGTCGTTAAGTAGAGGGAGATAGATAAAATAAGTAAAATTAAAAATCGTCAAAATCTAGAATACATAAATCCGAACTAATCTTAATTAAATCTCTTTTAAATTAATTACGATTATTATAGCAAATTAGCTTCTGCCCGCGGCTTCGCCGGGGGCCATGGGGCTACGAACATAACTGGCGAAATGTGGGTGTACTAATGGCTAACGTAACCTCTGCCTAACCCTTCGGGGATTACAGGCGTGATGTTATGATAGGATAATTTTAGTCGATAGTCTGCGTGGACCTTTTATAAGTACCTTTAGTTAATTGACATTTATTGTGAATTTGCTACGGCTGTTATTTTTCTAGGTTTTTTTATTTTATTACGGCAAGGTAAGATCGATTTTTTACAAAGTGTGCACTTTATACTTCAAATCTTTATCAAAAAAATACCTAGACAAACTCGAGTCGAACTCGCATTAGAAGGGTTCTGTACCATCGTGCATCCTAAAAGATATAACACTATGTACTTTTAAAGCAACAAGAGAGGCACTACAATTCTTGTATGGGGACCCCCTTTAATTTTTATTCTTTTTCCTTCTTTTTCTTTATTTTCCATATTTTCACACATATTTTCCTTAAAAGAACAAATAATATAGTTTAAAAAAAATATATATATGTGGGATTATATGGCAAAATAAACGAGAAATACTTTTAAAAACTTTTATTTATTGACACACCAGAAAAAAGATCGCCGTTACACCGTACGTCTGTCGTAAGACTGCGTCATCTCGCTGTTACACTCACACACATACTTCCCTCTCTTTCATCCGCTGCGTTCCGCTTTGACAATATTATGCTGCATTCATACTTAAGCTTGATACAAAATCATTATCCCACAGTCGGCCATCCTGATTCATGTCTGTCCTCAGACATGCACCCGAACATACGTCGCTAACTTTCATCTTATTTTTAACAGAACTACTAATACAACAATACACTAATACAACATCAGAGTAACAGCATAACATCACATAGTTACAGTTTTATTTTAAAGGGGACATCATAAAATAATAATTCAAAGAGACAACATAACATTGTTAATGTTCCTAAAAAAATGTTTACACACTGACATTTATCGTTGCAGTAGGTACAGTAAAGATACAAATACAGATCTCTTAACTCTTAATAACAATAGACTAAGCTTACATCTAACAAAACACAGTGTTTAACAAAACATTGCACACAACCTTTCATACACAAACCTGAAACAAGAAAAAATTAACAAGCAACTCTCACCTATTAGGTTAATGAGTTCACAGCTGGCCACACCTTCATGTAATCTGCTGAACTAGAGGTTACGCTAGGGCCTTCAGTATTCGGGTTGAGCTTTTTCACATCATACCTGTTGTTTCTCTTTGCTTTTACGACTTGATAGGGGCCAAGATATTTAGCTTTAAGCTTCATTCCCGAGCCGAATTGCGTGCGTTTTATTGCTACCAAGTCTCCTTCATTGTACTTCATACTTTCTTTTCTATTCTTATTAAAATTTCTTATATTTTCTTCTTGAACTTGTAGAATTTGCTCTTTAGCTTTCTCTCTAAGTTTTTCTCTCTCCTCTGAATAGCTTTCCCTTTCTTCTTCTGAAAGCAAATCATAAATCTCGATGTCTTCCTTCATTCTCATCTTTGTCCCAATCAATAGTTGATAGGGTGTAGTGTTTATGCTTCGCTGGAAAGTACTATTTAGAGAACGCTGTAATCTACTTACATGCCTATACCAGAGAGCAGGGTTCTCTATGCACATCTTGGTAAGTACAGAGATTATAGTGCGATGGACTCTTTCCACTTGGCCATTTCCTCGAGGCACACCCGTCGTAATTTTGATGTGTTGTATATTTTCGTCTTTACAATACTCTTGAAACTCAGTGCTCGTATAAGCCGTTCCTCGATCAGTTATAAATCTGGTTGGATTGCCAAAATGTTGTTGGTGAATTTTCAACTTTTCTATTGTTTCTCGACTTGTGGTGCTTTTAGTGGGAAATATCCAAGTGAACTTCGTAAATGCGTCAACAATCGTGAGGATATGGTTATACTGCTTCTTCGTCTCCGTCATTGGACCAATGTGATCCAAATGCAGTGTATGTAGCGGTGACTCTTCCTTTTCAATCGGAGTTAGGAATCCTTCTTGTTTTCCCTCTTTACGCGTAGCTAATAGACATGGAATGCAACTTGTAATAAACTCTTCAATTTTCTTATCAAGGTTCTTAATAAAATAGTCTTTACCAATTAATTCAATCATCTTCCTTTTGGAAAAATGTCCGTTTGCATGTGCTCTTTTAATGATTTCATTTTCCATAGACTTTGGGATCACTAAGTGCTTTTCCACCCCTTTGTAAAGCAATCCATTATCAGTATAATAATCACCGTATGCTCTCTCCCGTAAAATCTGTAATATAGCTTTTAGACCATCATCCAACTGTTGTGCTCTTCTGATCTCATCGTGCAACGTTACTACAGCTACATATGGGTTTCGGCTTAATGCATCAGTATGCTTCATCCTCGTTCCTGGCCGATGTTCAACCACAAAGTCAAACTCCTGCAGAAGCAATGCCCATCTTGCAACCCTTGTACTCAAGTCTTTCTTCTTAAGCGTCATCTGGAATGCTTGGCAATCAGTAACAATCTTAAATCTTATACCATATAAGTAGTGCCTAAATTTCTTTACCCCTTCAATAATAGCCAGACTTTCCAGTTCATAACTGGTGTACTTTTTTTCCGCATCATTGGTTTTACGACTCATGAAATATACTGGATGTAGTCCACCGTCATCATCAGATCGCTGCATGAGTATAGCTGCGTAAGCCAGAAGCGATGCGTCTGTATGCATTTCTGTCTCCAATCTTGGATTAAATATTTGTAAAACTGGTTTAGTAGTCAAACGCTCCTTCAAACAATTAAATGCACACCGTTGTTCATCATTGAATTCAAAATTGACATCTTTCTTAAGTAAATCTGTAAGCGGCTGTGCTATTGATGCAAAATTCTGGACATACTTCCTAAAATACGACGCTAACCCAATAAAACTTTGCAATTGCTTAATTGTTCTGGGTTCTGGAAACTTTGTAACGGCATCAATCTTTTCACTGGCAGGCCTTACTTGTCCATTCTCAATCGTATGACCTAAATAGGTTATGCTTCGACATATCAGCTGTGCTTTTTTCCAATTTATTTGCAGGCCATATTCAGACGCCACTCTTAAAACTTCCCTTAATCTATCAACGGCTTCCTGTTCATCTTTTGCTGGAATAAGAATATCATCAACAAATATTAGAACAATCCCTTTAGATATTAGTTCTCTGAAGATTATGGTCACAAATCTCATGAAATAGTTAGGGCAAACAGACAAGCCAAATGGAGCTTTCAAAAACTCGAACTGACCATGATGTGTAACAAATGCAGTATATTTTACCGACTCACTGCTGACACTCAGATGGAAAAATCCATTTTTTAAATCCAGTACACTAAATACTTTTGCCTCAGCCAACTTGTCAATGTAATCCTCAATAATGGGCAATGGAAACTCATCTTTTACAATTTTACTATTTAATTTTCTATAGTCAACGCACACCCTTGTAGTACCGTCTCTTTTGCGAACAAGAACCAATGGACTGGCATATTCAGAATAACTTACACGTACAATTCCTTGCTCGAGCCACTCCGCAACTTGTTCTTCAACAACCACCTGCTCCTTCAGTGATATGCGCCGTGGACGTTGCACCACCGGGACATCATCTTTCACAATTATTTTCAACTGGATAGGAGCTTCTTTAATTTGGCATGGTTGATAGCTCTCAACCATCTGAACAACCTCTTCTTTAAGGTAAGTATTACTTACATGGCCAACCTCAACACTGCAACAAAAACAATTAATTTCGTTCATCCATTCCACAGGTTTCATCCACACAGCACTACCATTCATAACCGTTATAACATTCTTAAGAAATTCGTGACCTATGATTACATCAAAAGGCATACAGTCCTTAGGTACCACATAGAATGACACATCGTCGTATTTCGTACCGTCGATCACAACATTTGTCGATAGACGACCTAATGACTCCACTTTAGCGGATCCAAGTCCAGACAGTGTTATGTTATTGTTCAGCACTTTACTGACGTTAGCACAAAACTCGGAAGATACTAAGTTCACATCACTACCCGAATCAATAAGCGCACTTGTCGTTTTTCCACATAATTCTACGATTTTTAAAGGTTTTTCCCGTCGCGAATGTTTGTTTACATCGCAAATGTCAGATCCGATTTGACTTTGACATTTGCTGTCTATGTCGTCATCTGTCATCTTGACACTGTCATTCTGTGAGTGTGACGTATTATCCGCGTTGTTGAACGATGATTGACCGAACATTGCTTGCTTGGTCGTCGTACGTTCGCCGCTCCCGCTCCCACTTGTCGATGCGCCGTTGTTTTCTTTCTTATCGCCGGAACCGGAACTACGCCATCTTGATGAGCTCGTATCTTCCTTACGGCCGGCTACCGCCGCCATATTTTTCTTATGCGGGCACTTCGGTGAAATATGACCGTATTCGTTGCAGTTAAAGCACTTTGGACCTTGTGCCTTCTGCGGACAGTCTTCCGACACATGATCGCCGTCACCACAGTTATAGCACCTTTTCAACGTTTTTTCGTGTCGCATGATGCCGCGTTTTTCGTTTTTGTAGGTACTTCTAGAATGTTCCAGTTTCATCTTTTCCTTAACAGTCTCGTAGATTTTAAATTTTTCTTTCAGATCAGGATACGTCGTTACACCGTATAGCATGATTTTGTTAGTCTCGCGGTCGACTATGCCATCAACAATATATTTAATAGCCACGTAATCGGGTATCTTACCCCGTTTCCCCAACTCCTTCATGACCAACATATAGTCAATACAACTCTCGTCACGTCTTTTCTTTCGTTGGCTCAGAAGCTCGTGTATTGTTTTGATGTCGACGCTGTCGGGGAACTTGTGGGAGCGTCGTGCGTGTGTTAAATAAAAACAACCTTCCACATGAAATCAGAGTCTTTTATAATTAGCTGTCATTTTGACAAACTTCAAACCGAAAGTGACGCGCGCAGCATCTAGCGACGCGCCGCCACATCACCCCCCTTGGAGTTTGGAAAACCTGCGGAAAAATAGTCAGGAAATCTAATTTTGCGTCCGGACCTTGTGGTTTGAACCGGACGTTGACCATCTGGGTTTTCTATCACCGACTTCGGTGTGTCTTCGAAAGAGTCAGACAATATGTAGGCAGGTTTTACACGATCTATAGAGACTGTTACTGGACCTCTATCTAATTCCACGGTAACGGTCTTATCTGTCCTATCCAGCACAGGATACGGGCCTGAATATGGTGGTTCTAAAGAACCTCGAAGTGCGTCTTTCCGAATATAGATGTGCTTGCAAGTCTTGAGGTCATTGTGCACAAATACAGATGCCGGAGAGTGTCGTGCTGCTTCCTGAGGTCTCAGAAGTGACATGTTGTGTCTGAGTTGCGTAACAAAGTCTGCTTGTTTCAGCTGGTTAGAACTAGTTGGTTCAAAGAACTCACCCGGTATTCGCAAGCGCTCACCATATACCATTTCTGCTGCAGAGCATTGCAGGTCTTCTTTCCAAGCTGAACGTACACCAAGCAGAACCACCGGCAAGACGTCTGTCCAGCGCTGCTCGCCTTGTGCCATGATTGCAGTCTTCAAGGTGCGATGAAACCTCTCAACCATCCCATTGGCCGCCGGGTGGTAAGCGGTCGTATGATTCAGCTGTACTCCACATAGGTCTGTAAGAGCCTTAAAAAGGTGAGATGTAAACTGACGACCTCTGTCCGTTGTCAATGTCTGCGGGCAACCGAAACGCGAAATCCACATTTCGCAGAATGCCCTCGCCACTGTTTCAGCTGAAATGTCCTGCAGTGGCTGTACTTCCGGCCAACGTGTGTAACGGTCGATAGCTGTGAGGCAATATTTATAGTCGCGAGATGGTGGCATTGGGCCGATTAAATCTATGTGCACGTGGCTGAATCGTGATTGCGGTAGTTTAAAATTGCCCAGAGGAGATGAAGTGTGACGGTACACTTTCGTCTTCTGGCAGGCTTCGCAGGTTTGCACCCACGTGCGACAATCTTTACGAACTGAGGGCCAAATATATCTGTCAGTAACCATCTTGGTACTTGACTTCACTCCCGGATGACTTAATGAGTGGATGGAAATAAAAATCTGCCGACGCAACTCCTTCGTAACAAAAGGACGGGGCCTCGACAGAGAGACGTCACAGAATAAAGCGATGCCTGTACCTGAAATCGGTACTAGTTGCAGCTTCAATGAAGTCGACCGGCTGGAAAGAAGCGTTTGGAGCTCGGTATCATGTTCCTGAGAACGAGCCAGCTGTTCTAAAGTTGGTGGTGACGTCACTGCTTCAATGCGTGTTAATGTATCTGCAGGTATGTTGTCTTTTCCTGAAATGTGCCGTATATCTGTTGTGAACTGTGACACAAAATCTAGATGATTAAATTGTCTGGGAGAGCACTTTTGCTTGTTCTGAAGAAATGCGTAGGTGATCGGTTTGTGATCCGTATAAATAACGAAGTGTCTACCTTCAATCATATAGCGGAAATGTTTGACGCTTTCGTATATGGCCAGCAACTCTCGGTCGTACGCGCTGTAAAGCTGCTGGGACTTGTTTAGCTTCTTTGAGTAAAAAGCAAGCGGTTGCCATTCCTTTCCTATCAACTGTTGGAGCACCGCACCCAAGGCCGAACTAGAAGCATCGGTCACGAGGGCCAGCGGTGCGTTCATGACAGGATGTGCGAGTAGAGTGCATTTAACAATATTTGCCTTGCAGTTGTTGAAAGCGGAAAGAAGGTCGGGTGTCCAGGTCAGTGGTTGTGTACCCTTTATACTGGGTCCCGATAGCATGTTATGCAGTGGTGCTTGGTCCGTGGCAGCGTGCGGAATAAAACGCCGATAAAAATTTATCATTCCCAAAAATCTGCGTAAGCCGTTGACAGTCTTCGGTGGCGCAAACTCTTTAATGGATTTGACCTTATCTTCCAGTGGACGTGTGCCGTGTTGGGTGATGTGGAAACCAAGGAAATCCACCTCGCTCTGGCCGAATTCACACTTTCCTTCATTGATACGAAGCCCATAGTCATGCAGGCGCTTGAAAACTGTTTCCAGGTGTTCCAGGTGCTCAGATTTACACCTGGAATACACCAAAATATCGTCAATGTAAGAAAAACAACAGAAATCTAGGCCTCGAAGCACTTCATCTAAAAACCGCTGGAAAGTTTGTGCAGCGTTCCGTAATCCGAAAGACATAAATGGAAATTCCAGTAGGCCAAACGGAGTCGTGATTGCAGTCTTTGCTATATCGCCTGGGGCTACTGGAATTTGATGATACGCTTTTTCCAGGTCTATTTTTGAAAACACTGTACATCCTGCTAGCCTGTGAGCATAATCCTCTATGTGCCTAATAGGGTACCTATCTGGTATGGTACGCGCATTTAGTGCGCGATAGTCTCCGCAGGGTCTCCAGCCGTTATTCTTTTTAGGTACCAGGTGTAGCGCTGATGCCCAAGGTGAGTCTGACGGTCGCGCAGTGCCATCTCGAATCATGTCCTCAATCTGTTCTTTGGCAATCTTAAGGCGATCAGGAGCTAAACGTCGTGGCCTGCAAAATACTGGGGGTCCAGGTGTAGTATTTATATAATGAACAGTCGAGTGTTTGACTTCACGAAAAACTCCAGAAGGCCTGGTTAATTCAGGGTATCTGGCTAATAATTTATGAAATTCAGTGGTACCTGATATCGCTTTGATGCTGGTTTGAAAACAACTCCTGATGGTACAAGGTGTGACCAAAGTCGTCACACTGTCAATTAGGCGCCTGTTCTTGCAGTCTACCAATAATCCGTAATGCGCAATAAAATCAGCTCCGATGATTGGCTTATCCACAGTCGCTACTACGAAGTTCCATACAAAATCTCGTCTCAAACCCAGGTCCAGGTGCAAAGTCATGGTACCGAAGGTGCTGATGACGCTACCGTTTGCAGCGGTGAGATTATAGTCCGCAGGCTGTCTGAACTGGCGCAGGAATCGACGCGGGAGAACACACAGATCTGAACCGGTATCTATTAAATATTGTACCTTCGTTTTCCGATCCGTGATGAAAAGGCGACTGGTGGCACCTTGACAGTCGTCCGTCGCCTCTACGAACTGCCGCTGTAGTTTTCCGACTTGTAGGAACAAGGAGACGTGCACTTCTTCGCTTTATTGCCGAATCTATAGTGGTACCAACATACGTCAGGTTCCTTGCTGCGGCTACGACTCCTTGATCGATAACCACCTCTAGACGAAGAGCGACTACGTGAATTTATATTCAGTTGCGATATCTGTTTCATCAGCTCTGTCTGTATACGCGACGCAACCATATCGTCGATGCGTTTCAATAAAGCGTCGAAGTTACTAGAAGTGCTGACTGCGGCGGTACTCGCACTCGCCACCTGCTGATGTAACGGCGCCGGTGCGACCTCACAAATTTTATCGGCGAGCTCCGCAACGTCTTCCAAACTACAAGCGGATTGCGACACAATAATCGCCTGCACATGGGTGGGTAAGCGACTCGACCATAAACTGCGCAAAACTTCATCCGTAACCCCATCTGCGGCTAAAGTTTTCAAATGGCGCAAAAACTGTGAAGGTTTCCTGTCGCCTAATTCCTCGTGTGACAGTAATTGTGTAATTTGATGCTGACGAGAAATAGACAGCCGCTTTGTTAACTCCTGCTTTAATTTTTCGTATTTGTTGGATGACGGCGGACTCCTAATAATGTCTTTTACCTCACGAATGAACCTCTGATCGAGCTGCGAGATCACCTGGTAAAATTTTGTGGTGTCTTCTTTGATGCCAGATAATTGAAATTGTGCTTCCGCCTGAGCGAACCAAACCTCCGGATCTTCAGGCCAAAATGGTGGTAAGCGTACGGCCACTCTGTTCACTGCGGCGCCCGTTGCGGCGTCTACAAAAACATTGTCTTCGTCCGACTTAGTTGCGTTTCCGTCCATTTCGTGATCACGTCGGGGTCACCAATGTGGGAGCGTCGTGCGTGTGTTAAATAAAAACAACCTTCCACATGAAATCAGAGTCTTTTATAATTAGCTGTCATTTTGACAAACTTCAAACCGAAAGTGACGCGCGCAGCATCTAGCGACGCGCCGCCACAAACTCTTTACTCAGGGCCGCCTTCAGTTCTTCCCATGACTTGTGAGGGCGTTCAGCTTGCATCCAAAGCTGTGCGGTGCCTGATAAGGATCTCCGTGCCATCAGCAGCTGTTGTAACGGTGTCCAACCACATATTTCTCCATTTTCCTCCACGTCTTGTATCCATCGCGCCACTGGATACGTCTTATCTTGACCGGTGAATTTAGGTATTATGTCCGAAGTTAGGTACAACATCGAGTTTAGGCCCGTACGTGATTCGTCTTTCGTCATTTTCGAATTAGTTTTTTATCTCCGTTATCGTCAGCTCACCGTTCGCCGATACCGTCGTAATTATCGTCGGCCGCCGTTGATTTTTTGAATAGGTACCGTTCGTCGTTCGTCGCCGTTGACCACGCCACGTGCCGGCCTCCGTCGTCCGTTGTTTATTCACTTGTTAAACTCGAACTCGTGTCGTTATTTTGCCAATCCCGGACGAGCCCCCAAATTTGTGGGATTATATGGCAAAATAAACGAGAAATACTTTTAAAAACTTTTATTTATTGACACACCAGAAAAAAGATCGCCGTTACACCGTACGTCTGTCGTAAGACTGCGTCATCTCGCTGTTACACTCACACACATACTTCCCTCTCTTTCATCCGCTGCGTTCCGCTTTGACAATATTATGCTGCATTCATACTTAAGCTTGATACAAAATCATTATCCCACATATATAAAAATAGTGCTCCGCCCGCAACGAGGTGGTAAAACCCAAGCTACCGGCGGTTAGGGATCCAGAAAGAGGAACCTCTTCACTATGCGTGCCGTGTCCAAGACAACCGCCTTCTGCATCTGACTCTTAATCCAGCCGTTGAGCGAAAGTTTCTCAAGGTGTTGGTCGAAACTTTTCGCTATTAAACCGTTCACTGACATGACAATCGGAACAATAATTGTCGAGTAGTGATTGTGTGACTCGTGATTTAATGTTTTTATTTATTTTTATTATTTGTTGGTATAGCGGCAATAAAAATACACATTCTGTCATACAAATTTCAACTTTCTAGCTATTACAGTTCATAAGATACAGCCCGCTAACAGAGTGATGGACGGACGGACATCGAATTTTTCGCATCGCATCGCATTGGGTACGCAATCCTAAAAAAGATCTAGTCGGTAAAGGTTCCGTACCGAATCAAGAATCAAGAATCAAGAATCTTTATTTGCTAAGAATGTAGGTACAAGCATAAGATGTTACATATAGATTAGTGAGATCCACTACAATCTACCTTACGGCGTGCAAATTATATATTAATTAATACAAAGGAAAAAAAAAAACCAAATAGCGCTTAATTTTAAGTACATAGGTATTACAATTATTATAAAATTATTATTTTTGCGTCTAAATCTTGAATGTCAAATATTAGTAAGTTAGTCATAACAATCCTAAAGATTAATTCTCTTTTTGCCACTAAAAAGCCATAGTAACACGTGTTCTACGAAAATTCCTATTACGGCTAAAAAGAAATAGCCTTGTGACAGACAGACGGACGGAAAGGCGTCTCGAGTACGGTTTTGTTAGACATAGATTTTCGTCTATGTACCTATACAATGAGGTTGACATACCAGATGTCAGTATCTCACCTCTACCCTCGTCACAAACTGGACAACGTACTCTCTGTTGCATTATAATAGTTGCTAACTTCTACCAGTGATTTCGTCCACATGTAAATAAAAAAATCCATAAACCTATGTCCATACCAGCGCGCTTTCACGTTCGTCTTGTGTCTTCAAGTTTAAATTTTCATCTCGCATCAAGCGCATGCAATATTGTTTGCTGCAGCTTATCTTCTATTTTAAACTAGTTTCATGCCTTATTGCATGCGCTATTGCGCTTCATGCATGCGTCAGATAAAAAACAAGATGAACGTGAAAGCGCACTGTGCACAACGTGTGAACATAGCTTATAACATTCTAACAACAACGCATTGGTAGGTAATAATACAACTTTCAATCATTGAATGTTTGTAATGCGACCAGTAATTTCAGAGATTAAAACTTACAAATAAAAAAAACAAACTTCACCTACTTATTTTTAACTTTGATATTGACTAGCTTTTGCCCGCGACTTCGTCTGCAATTTTTTTTTACGTGGGCCCTAAATTTTTTATGGTGCACACAAATTAAACACTTGCCCGGAAAAATTACCATTGAAATGGATTTTAAGTTTTTTGCTCGGAACCCTATTCTTTTCCTTTAATAATAGTAGCCTAAGTTACTCCTCATAATAACAGCTATAGCCAGTGAAATTCCTGCCAAATTTATTCAGGCGCAGAATAAAAAAAAAACAGTTTTTTTAAACAACAATTCATTTACTAAATCCTTAATCAGTAAAAATATGTTATTTTGACATTACAAACAGACACATTGATTTTATTTATTAGTATAGAGACCTCTATTGATAGTGTATGTCTGTCTACTACACCTATAATATGTACTACACTAGAGGCTACTGACCGTTGCACTTATCCTCTTGCACCGGTTTTTAAGATAGTGGTCACGAAGCAGGCTTCACAGAAAAAAAATGGATTATTTAGCAAGGACAGAAATATGTCTTCCTATTAAAGTGGATGATGGCTTAAGTAAACAACATTTAGGTTTTTCCAATACCTAATGGGCTTAATAAGTATTAGATTAACTTGGTGTCCTGTTAAAGTTGGGATTTTCCAGGGTTTATTCCAGGGTTTTTCTAGTTTTTATATCATCCCACTAATATATTATGAACTAGTTTTTGCGTGAGAATTCGTTCACGTGGAGTTTCTTTCCGGATTCCTAATTTGAAAAAAATATATAGCCTTTGTGACTTGCTGATAATGTGGCTTTTTCTAGAGGAAATAATTTTTAATATTGGATAAGTAGTTTTTGAGTTTATCCATTACAAACAAAAATACATTTTTTTTTCTCTTGATGTAAGTTAAGATCAAATTTAGTGAAAATATTTTGTACTAAATCTCACACAAACGACTTAACAGATTTGGGTGAATTATAGTACAGGGGCGGACCAAATTTTAAACTAACATCTAGGATATATATATATATATTTTATACATGGTAACATGAAGCAGTCTCCCGAGGATACGAGTGGATTCGCAGATAAAGGCTAAAAATATTCAAAATTTATTATTTAACATATTACAAAATATATATAGACATACATAACATTACGCCTGTAATCCCCGAAGGGTTAGGCAGAGGTGTACCCATTAAGTAGTACACCCACATTTCGCCAGTTATGTTTTTAGTCCCATGTAATAGGGAGCGAGCCTATTGCCATCAACCGGGCACAAATCCAGACTCCGAAGCTGCTACTGAGAAATTCCTGATGGGAAAACAAAATAACACTTTGCCCGGCCTGGGAATCGAACCCAAGACCTCATGCTCAGCAGTCGCGCTTTGCGACCACTAGACCAACGAGGCAGTCCAAGTCAAATATATATTGACTAGATTCGAAATTATTTCCGCTTGTGAATGACGTTCAAAAGTGCATTTTAATGGTCTTATTGAAATTAATAATTTTACTTTGACTTTATTGCATGTTTTTAATGCCCTCTCTAAAACCTTCTATAGTGCACAAAAAGCTTCTGCTCACGACCGTTGCATTACTTGATACCGCGAATACACACTTCCTCGCCCTTTATTTGCATGATCACTGACTCATACAGGGTTCATACAAGTCACACTTTTTTATCAGATCGGCAGATGTCACGATATTATAATAATGACGATGATTGAGCTGAAATTCATGGTAACTTGTGGTATTGGATGAGTAGGAATTTATATTCTTGTAATTCTGACTTTTCCGATGACGTCACGTCTTATCTTCACTAAAAAGAGGGAAGAACTGTACTTTTGAATGTTTGTAACGAATTAGCTCAAAAACTACTGGACCGATTTTTATGGAATTTAGTACAGAGTTAGTTCCAACCACATGAAAGAACATAGGCTTCTTTTTATTCCGCGTCTTCTTTCAGCCTCTGTGGAGAAGAACAAGCAAGAAACTCTATGGACACTCTTTGCTATTAGGTTACAAAATCCTGGTTCCAATATTTTTGTTGCTTCTTTCTTACTTCATTCTATAATGTCAATTTCATGAGTACTTTTTATTTATTTTTTAATCTCTAATGTTATTGTTTTTCTCTTGTACAATAACTTGCACCTACCATGTTATCTCTTCATAACCTTTGGTTGCCTGTTAGAGAATGCCTAAGTCATTAAGTCCGCCTTTGTACTTTTGTTGTATAAAGTTTAAATAAATAAATATACAATGTGAAAACAATGAAAGTGAAAGTGAAGTCAGTGGATCAGCACCATTTAGCTCAACCATCTTGGAGGGAAACGAAAGACAAAACCCACGCGCCACCATCAAAATAAAATACCACCCAGCATTTATTATTTTGGATGCAATTTTAAACTTTATTTCAATTGTTTTTAGTTCAATATCAATTAAGCAATGAATACTGTTCGAACATAATTATTACTGTTCTTTTCGCACTGACACATACACTTTCATATTTAGTGAGTCTTAACATACTTAAACATAAAAAAAAACGAATATGACGTTATTCTCTACTTAACTTTACGCAGAGGTGTACCCATTAGTACACCCACATTTCGCCAGTTATGTTTAAGTTCCATGTAATAGGGGGCGAGCCTATTGCCCTCAAACGGACACAAATACAAAATCCAAAGCTGCTACTGAGAAATTCCTGATGGAAAAACCCAATAACACTTTGTCCTAACTGGGAATCGAACCCAAGACCTCATGGTTTATAAAAGCTGCCAAAACGCGATTCCCGCGTGTATTTGAGCAGTTAGAAAAAATATAATTACCACTTCCCTCCAAACAATCGCAAGACAGAACAGAACTAGGCCAATAGGCACTAAGAAACGGGTAATTAATGGATTCTAAAGTTTTATACACTGTTTGCGACTAGATTTTGAACGTTTAAATTGCTGGAATTGACCTTCAGACCAGTTTCGATTGACATAAGATGTCGAGGCTAATACCCCAAAGTGGGTCGATACGGGTTGAATGTGATGATAATATTGTCGTAAAAAAACCAAGTGCGAGTCGATTACGAAGGGTTCCGTACCACCATACAATATTAAAACAGTAATACAAAAAATAACCGCAAACTTTTTTGAGCGTCAAAGTATGCGCTATAAACGACATTCTCTCTAAATTGCGTTAACTTAGAAGTTTGTTTTTTATTACTCCAATGGGTAGCGGACTTGAGTATTTGATGTTAATTTCAGCTTGATACCTCCACGCGTTCCTGAGAAAAAGATCTTGACAGATGGAAAGACGGAGAGCAAATTGATCCTGTAAAGATCCAGACTTTCGGGCTTCTGACGACCCGTAACGACTGTCAAAGATCCACGTATGACAAGCCGGGACCAACGGCTTAACGTGCTTTCCGAGGCACGGAGGAGTCTCGGTGTGTAAAGATGGTCACCCATCCACGGACCAACCCCGGCAAGCGTAGCTTAACCTGACGGATCGACCCGTGCGGCTGTTATTACTTAGCCACGAGCTGCTCCTGTTTTTGCCAACTGTGGTACGGAAATCTGCCGGGGTCGCGGGACGTCTTAACAGGATACCGCAGCCCCGGAACGCAAAGGGCAACAGAAGGAACAGGGTGGTTTTTTATTCAGTAAAAATCTGACAGTCCCTTCCGCCTCACCCAGGGCGGAAGGACTCATTTGATGAAAAAAGGTACGGAACTCTAAAAACGAATATATATATATTCGCTTTACTACGTAGATAGACTTTATAACTTCACTGTTTATGACAAAAGTCCAAGTAAATAAAAGTGTCACTAAGATTGAATCTAAGTGTTTCTTTTAAAAAAACTTTTAACAGCACATTTAAGTGACCTATTGGCAAGAAAAACAAAGCCAGTATTTTTCTTTTGTGATGATGTACAGTCAACAAAAGAAGTAGATATCCAAGGTCGTTAGATATAGTTGAAGTTTTCTTAGAAACCGATGGCGAATGATAACTCTTTAGCTATATTTTTAGTAGTACAAGGTTCACATTGTTCTTTTATGTAAATGTACTATTTTTTCAGTCTAATAAGCTTAGCTAAACGATGACGGTTAGACTCATATTTCGCATTCAAAATGGAACCATTTTTGTTACATATTTTGACGGCATTGTTATTCATTAAGCAATAACTTCATGTACATGATTTTTTTGACATAGTAGGTACAATCACTAGCATAAAAATGCATTACTTTGAAGCATTCTAAAATGATAAAACTTTAATGACTGCCTCGTATGTTTAGTGGTCACAAAACGCCACTGCTGAGCATGAGAACTTGGGTTCGATTCCCAGCTCGGGCAAAGTGTTATTGGGTTTTACCATCAGAAATTTCTTGGTCTTTAGAGTCTGTATTTACGCCCGGTTGATGTTTTATAGTATTAGACTTCGCGGACGCGGACAGTAAACAGTAATCAATAAACCGAACAATTTATTCAGCAATAACAATTAAGAAATAAAAATCCTCTTAACCTTAACCATTTAGATAACTAATCAGGTTATCTTAACACAACTCTCAGTCAGTTAAGATTTTTTTATTGTTTTAATTTCACAATCACATACAAACACTTCTTTTGAGTCATACTCTTGTACAGATAAGAGCCCTTTGTCCTAGATTAGCAAAACGTGCGATACGATGCGACACGAAATGACTCGAAACGACTGGAACGTAACTGAAGAATTTGAAGGCTAAATACTGAACGTACTTTGTTCTAAATCTCACTAGTAGAAACCGCTACCATAGAATAGAAGGTACAGAGGATCCGCTTCTTACAACGAATTTGAAAGACGTTTTTTGATCTCTAATTTAGTTGTTTTACTAACATAACATAACATCACGCCTGTAATCCCCGAAGGGTTAGGCAGAGGTGTACCCATTTGTACACCCACATTTCGCCAGTTATGTTTTTAATCCCATGTAATAGGGGGCGAGCCTATTGCCATCAACCGGGCACAAATCCAGACTCCGAGGCTACTGAGAAATTTACACATAACGTTTTTTTTTTTTTTTTATGTTGTTTTACTCTCGTTAAATAATTTACACCTGCCATGTTATCTCTTCGACACCTTTGGTTGACTGGTAGAGAATGACTAACGGCCGGTTCACACATGTCTCCGTTTTACTGTTGCGTTTTATCGTGTACGTTTTTTTTTCGTCGATGGCGTATGTAGTTGTATTGTCGACTTCACACATGGCACAGTATTCTGTATACAGTAATAAATATTGTTCAGTAAAAAATGTCATTCCGTTTTGTCATCGAATACTGGACGACGGAACAGTAAAAATATACGGATACGTAGAATTTTAACGGATAGATACTGTGTGCGTGGCGGGGGCGGTGTGAATAGCGGCGGTATACTGCGAGTTTTCTGTTCACACATTTCATCCAGTAATGACGGATCCGTTGAACGTTATACGGTGCCTATGTGTGAACAGAGCATACATTTTTGACGTATCCGTTAAAAACGTACCAGTAAAACGGACTCTCATGTGTGTACGGGCCGTAAGACATTAAGTCTGCCTTTATAATTTTTTTTTGTTGTATGCAACAAAAAAAAATTATAAGCCACAAATTATTCTTAGGTCGTATATTTACTTAAACATTATGTGTTTAAGTAAATATACGACCTAAGACGCCCGTATTTGAGAATAGTTCAACTACGATTGACATTAAAAAAAAACCTATATTTATGGCTACATTTTTTATTTTTTATTACTAGCTTCTGTCCGCGACTTCGTCCTTTTCAGAGTTGATAGATTAAACCACGGGAAAACAAGAAGTCTATGCCCTATTCTAGACTACAATCTATTTCTGCGCCCATTCAGATAAATGTCAAGCCGTTCTAGAGTGATTGAGTAAAAAACATCCGTCCAAACTAGTAATAAAATTTTCTTTTAAACGCAATAACGCAAACACTAGGAATTTTTCCGGTATCAGGGATGCGTGGTGCGAACCCGCGATTTGCAGCGCAGCACCCAGTCAGTTAAGCCACTCCACCAACAGCGTCTTCTGAAGAAAAATACTAATTAAAAAAATATTTTACAAAACAAGTTTTAATTTTAGATGATTACAATATTGAGTATTGGACATTGTATTGTCATCATAACTAAAGGTGTATGCAAAATTTCAACTCAATCGGCTACCCACAAGTAATCGAAAAATGGTTTGCAAATTTTGAAAGGACAACTTACATACGAACAGTGCAAGCTAGATAAAAGCTTGTAATAAGCATATTTATGGAAAAGAATAATTGTTTCGAAAAAGGTTGACCCCCGGGGGTCAACGGGTCGTACGATAGTGTTTATTTATTCATACTTCATAACGAAGGGCCTCGTAAAACTCATTCTCTTTTCGAAGAATAACTTTTTAAATATTGGAAAGTGTTGTTGACTCTGTTTTATATTTTGTTTGTTATCCTGTTTGCTCAGTAATAATTTCAGAGTGTAAATATTTTATCAGAGCAAATAGTAAATACAACAACATCACGCCTGTAATCCCCCAAGGATTAGGCAAAAGTGTACCCCACATTTCACCAGTTATTTTTAAGTCCCATTTACCTAATTAGGCGTGAGTCTATTGCCATCAACCGGCCACAAATCCAGACTCCGAAGCTGCTACTGTAAAATTCCTGAGGAAAAAACCCAATAACACTTTGCCCGACATGGGAATCGAACCCAAGACCTCATGCACAGCAGTCGCGCTTGCGACCACTAGACCAACGAGGCAGTCAAACAATAAAATATATCTCATACGCTTACAGAATAAATTGTATCTGCCATGTCATCTCTACACCACCTTTGGTGTACTGATTAAGAATGCCTAAAGTATTAAAATCACCTTTTATACTTTATAAGAAAAGGTATAAACCTTTTCTTACAAAGTATAAAATTAAATGAAAAAAAATTGTAATAGGTACACAATACAAAAAATCCACTATTAAAAAAAAGGAATTGATATCACCATTCCTTTTTTTTAAACAGAGTAACAAATCAAACATGGCTCACAGCCTCCAAACTTCTCCAAGTACCTATGAGATCTCGTTCTTCATTCAATTAATCACTTTTCTTCTACCTCACAGGCTATCAAACTTTGTTCTAAGAAAATTGTGATACAATATAAAAAGTAATTGAAGATTTCCATCCCAATTTAGCTGCTGAATGAAAATTTAACAACTTCTGACGGACTCTCGGTTTAAGTTTTGGAAAACTGTTTTACATTAAATGTTTTACTATAGTTTGGAACTTCGTCTGCAAGAAGATTTAATGTATTTGCTGATATTTGGAGATTGTTGGTAGACGTGGTTTGTAAAAAGTGGTGTCTGATTCGTTATTATGAAAATGATAGGACCATGATGAATGACATGATCTTTAAACCATTATTGAATACTAGTAGCCAATAAACGCGGCTTAAAGCCGTCAAAATGTAATGTAATGTAAAAATTACAAGTCAATCAATAAGCTACAGTTCGAGTTTACGAATTCGAAAGCTAAATTTTTTAATATAAAGATTGAAGAGAAAATATAATAAGAATAAAGATCAATGCAAAAAACAAGGAAATTTTAAATTGTAATATTTTGTTTGTTCTAAACATACCTGGGTTCCGTAAATATTGAATGTTGAAGTCCCTACTTTTTACGCTTTTTTTTAAACTGTCATGACTCCAGACTGTCCTATTTTATGTCACAGACTCACAGAGTTTTACGTACGTAACAATTCCCGTTAGTATAAAAATTGATTAATTATACCAAAAATAAAAGTCCTCTTTTTTATGAATGTTTAATAAGCCGTATGCATAGTAAAATTGTTATGTACTGTGTCTTTTTACACCCTGTATATCCTGAACACTGTGATTGGTATTCTTCTTATGTTTATTTGAAAGAATAATTCTTTCTTTCTTCTTTCGGGGGGACACCTTCAGAAAATTAAACCCTAATAAGTAGTCCTATGTCTATATGGTCGGGTTTATGATATTAGATCTGCAAAAAAGGAATTTCAAGGAAGGCTGGACGGGCCAAATTTCGTAAAAGGGACCGAAATATAAAATATGATGTCATTTAACCTTGAACCCTAAGTCGGTAAGGGCTGAATGTCTTATCGAATTTTATGGCATCCCTTCTATTGTGTGTGAATTTATTTCTATATGAATAAGAATCACTGAGAATATTTGGCCTATTTATTTTGTAAAGAACTTAATTGTAAAGAATGATTCTTATTCAGAATAAATTATACAAGTAATTAGTATAAAATGCTGATAGTAGCAAGGAGGATGGGGTATAAGGGAGTATACGGGGCTCATGTTGAACTATAAAGGTTAATGACTTAGTACCTGACATACCACAGCTAGAAAAATGTCGTGATGGCCCAGTGGTTGACGCGCCCGCCTCTCATGCATCAGGTTGTGGGTTCGAATCCGGACAAGTACCAATGTGACTTTTTCAATACATATGCACTTTCTTAGTTTATCTTAGGTAGTCATCACTGACATCGTTCCGTGCCTCGGAAAGCACGTTAAGCTGTTGGTCCCGGCTGTCAAACGTGGATCTTTGACAGTCGTTACGGGTCGTCAGAAGCCCGAAAGTCTGACGAGCAGTCTGACCATGGGGTATCGTATTACCTAGTTACTGGGTTGTGGAGGTCAGATAGGCAGTCGCTCCATGTAAAATAATGGTATTCAGCTGCATCCGGTTAGACTGGAAGCTGACCCCAATATAATTGAGAAAAGGCTAGGCAGATGATTTAACATACCACAGCTAGCTACATGTAATACCTATCATTTCACAACCTTTTCAGACAAAAATTGACGACATTGTTCATTGTTCTGCCTCGTTGGTCTAGTGGTCGCAAGCGCGACTGCTGTGCATGAGGTCTTGGGTTCGATTCCCAGGTCGGGCAAAGTGTTATTGGGTTTTTCCATCAGAATTTCTCAGTAGTAGCCTCGGAGCCTAGATTTGTGCCCGGTTGATGGCAATAGGCTCGCCCCCTATTACATGGGACTAAAAAATAACTAGCGAAATTTGGGTGTATTAATGGGTACACCTCTGCCTAACCCTTCGGGGATTACAGGCGTAATGTTATGTTATGTTATGTTCTAAAATAACGGGGCCGTGTTATGTCAATGGTTAATACGGGTGTGATGGTATATAATGATATTGTACCTTTTCAGCTTTGTAATACCTGGTCTTCCAGAATAAGACGAAAATAAGTATCTCTATTTATATTCTACTACGTTCTTTGGTACTTGATACTCGTAGTAGTACTAGCAATAGATTGGAGGTCTCTGAACTTCTACAGAACAGTTTCGAACCGCGAACGCTACCACAATATAGGTATTGTAACTTTTCTAATTATTTATTCGTATCACAAAACATTCCTGTCGAGCTATAGATTGTAACTTTGCATTTTGGTTTTGTCTTCACGAGATGACAAAACTTTTCATTTATACGTGTTTTGGAAGTTTTTTGTAGACGAAAAATTAAATAAAAATTTAAAAACCTCTTAACGGTGGCCGTCTGACCGATTGTCATCAAACTGCTAAGAATACTACCGACTTATAAACAAAAATGGTTCATCAGTTCCGGAGCTATGAAGCCCTAGACACACACAGACACACACAGACACACGTCAATCTTATAGGTATCACCCCGTCGTTTAACCAATAAAGATTTAACAACAAAAAAATATTATGAATTTAGAAGAAAGCTTAGCCAATAAAATATTTGTTTTACCATTTTTCTTTTTTTTTTTTCGGGCTGCCTCCACCTCGGAGAAGGTGGAGGAGTGTGTCGGACTTTTACCGACTACTTTCTGCGGGGGCACGAGGGCGCTCAGAGCATTCTTCCGCACCCCGGCAGGTCATGACATGTCCCGTCACCCGGTGCGGCCGTCACACCTGGTGCCGTCACACCCGGTGCGGCCGTCACCATTTTTCTTCTTACTTAACTTATCTTTACCTAACTTCAGCTTCAGAAGAACCAATAAACTGTTCGACTATCACCTGAAAACGTTGTGATCTTTCCCTAATACATATTCTCACGTACGCCCATAAATTTTGTTTCGGCATAAACAAGTTACTTGGAACATGAATATCAAAGATTTATCGTTCTATACTCTCACTGGCTGTTAATCTTTTTTATAAGTCTATCAAAGAAAATTCGTTGCCAAGTTTTTCTGGAGTTCAGAAGATGAAACTTGGCCAGGTTAATTTGTTACGTATATTTTTTATTGGCTTCGAAATATTTTGAAGGTAATAAATCTAAAGTTAGTTAAGGATGTCTACAAAGTCAAAGTATTTGTTTGAATTATCCCATTTACAGGCACTTTTGAATCGTCAAGGTTAGTAAGTCAGAAAGTTTAAGCTAGTTGCTAGGTCTAAATCGTAAGTGGAGAAGAACGAGTAAGAAACTCTACGGACACTATTTTCAATTAAATTTCTACAAAATATGCTTATAAACTCACATACATAAACAGCCAGATCCGGAATCCGGAACAACTATCTGTAGGCCATACAAATATTTGTTCCGTGCGGGAATCGAATCCGGGACACGCAGCGCAGCAGCCAATCGCTCAACCACTGCACCATCCGTGCCGTCAATTACTACTTATTACTTATCTACTGTAAAAATATTTTTTGTAGCTTTGCAATCAATAAAAGGTAAGGCAATTGAGGTTGGCAATTATGTGATGTCACAGCCCGATATAGCTATACAAAATCTATGGGGAATCGCATTTTGACAGTCTATAAAAAGTACGGTCTTAACATAATAACTTTGCGCGCTTTTCCAAGTAAAGTAATATGTATTTCTACGATAAAAAATTCGTACAAAAAAATATACAGGGCGTATTCGCGCTTAGCTGTTCATTTTGAATCTCATTGTCAACAAATCTGTATAAGAATGTTGTAGCTTATACAAAAACACGGATATCTACGAAAAGATCACAAAATAAATCTTAAAAGAATTCAGTACCCTGATTTTTTCGCTCAATACCAATTCGTTTTCGCAATTAGATAACAAAGAAGGAGGCGACCGAACAAAGACGAAAAAAATCTCGGAAAATCTTCGGAATATATTCTTCTTAAGCTTCGGCAATAAAGCTTTGCAAAGTCAAAGGATTTTAAACGAATAATAAAGGATTTGAGAAGGTCATGACTTCTTACTCTTAAGATGGTTTCACACTGGCGGGCGAGGCGTGGAGAGTTATGGATAGGCGAGAATTGTTGCCGTGCTGACTATGTCACACAGAGAGACGGATCGCGTCAACCAGTATTAGCACGCGCCTGCTTACGCCCGCTTGTGCGATATTGGTGTATTTATTTTGCAAAGTAATAAGCACACTATTCCTGCAGTAATATAGTTTAATATTGTATATCCACGCGCATCTAGACCTAAATCTTTAGGCAATTTAGATCAATATTGGACAACCAAATATTTCAATTCTCGCTTCGAATTCCCTCCCATTCACGCGCAATCATATCTTTCATACCAAAGATTGACGAGATGTCAATTTAAAAACATTGTTCGTGCAACATTGAACTATATTGCTGCATTCATAGAGTATTTTTTACATATATATACAAATTTTAAGTCTCGCCTATCAAATCCATTCTTCGCCTCGCCGGTGGGAAACAACCTTTATAGAGATATTTTCGTGCAAAACTTTCCGAATTTGAATGCAACTGAGTACAAGCTTAGTGACTTTCTTTAGCTGTCTCTTATTCTGATCCGTGAATGGGTGTTGTTTTTGTTCCAAACTCGATGACTGTTTTTTTTTTTTACTTTTTCAGTATTTATTTATTTTGCAACTTAAATCTAAAATCCATCATTACATAATCCGCAGATGAAGTCGCGGACTAAAAAATAGTCTGTCCTTCCTTGGGGTTCATACTTACACTGTACCAAATGGCATTAAAATCAATGCGGTGGTTTAGACTTGAAAGCGTAACGGACAGACAAAGTTAGTTTACATATTAGTATGAATCATTATGCGACGAAAAAAATATTACTCGGGATTTTCACGCTTAAGAAAATCTCTCGTTGTCAAGTGACGATCAGTACAGTCTGACGTCATCGATAGGCTTTTACTTCCCGATGAGACGAAACTTATTTCCTTTACGCGTATTTTCCATATTTATACTTAAACGAATAATGAGGATAATGCTAAAGTTTTGTAAAGTAATCTGCCCATTACGGCGTATCATTAGTAAGACCGTGCTAGGAACGCATAACATCACGCCTGTAATCCCCAAAAGGGTGCAGAGAGCAGAAAATTGTGGTAGGTATCGAAGGAATTTAAATTTTTGAAGTTCAATGATTCTTGCTGAATATTTCCAAACTTTATTGAAGACTAGCTGACTCAGTGAACTTCGTACCGCCATTTTTTTTTTATTTTCTTACATAAGTACCTTCTTCTTACAATAACAAAGACAACAAAAAAATAATTAGTTAAACATAACATACATAACATCACGCTTGTAATCCCCGAATGTTTAGGCATAGCTGTACCCATTAGTACACCCACATTTCGTTAGTAATATTTAAGCCATCAACCGTGCACAAATCCAATCTCCGAAGCTGCTACTGAGAAATTCCTAACGAAAAAACCCAATAACACTTACCTGGGAATCAAACTCAATCCTTCATGCTCAGCAGTAGCACTTTGCGACCACTAGACCAACGAGGCAGTCATTGCATTTGTTTAAAGATACCTAATACAATAGGGGCTTTATCTACAAGTTTTTAGTATTAATCATAACCTTTTCCATATTGTTTTACAAGATATTAGTCAGGTAGTGCGGGTAATATTTATGTTAATCGATTTAAATCGTGACATTGTTATCTGTGTGTGTTTACTTGCGGTAGAATTTGGTTCACGACTTTGATTGTTATTAGTATATATGTATTTATAGCACCGGTTTACTGGTTAAGTTACTAGGTAAATAGGGTCAGGGGGCTTGGCATGAGCGCTAACTTAGGAGTATTCACTTCGAGTCAATTGAGAATTCGAATTAAGCACGTTGTTTTCGAGGCTTGCCCCCTGGTATGTGGGACCTAGACATAACTGGCGAAGGTGGGTGTATTAAAGAGTAGACCTCTGACCAACCCTTCGGGGATTACAGGTATGATGACGTTAAAAACTTGATTTCGTTCTCCATTAAGCTAGCTTCAGTTTTGACTAACAGACCAACTCCTTGAAATTGAAAAGTGTCTGTAAATGGTTTTATTGAAGTAAATGTGCGTATCGAACTTACAACCTCGTGCTAGGGTTGCTAAGTTTTTCTACAAGAAAAAAAGTCAATTAAAGTCGAAGAAGGAAAACAAACAGTAATTTTATTTTTTTTACTAAATGATTTGACTTTGACTTTTTTTTTATATTTCATCTACGCACCGCTAGAGTTTACTTCTTAAATAGGTTTTATTTAATGGCTCGCAATACCACTGATGCTAAAATCAGTATTTTGTATACTTTACTTTTGTTCAACATTAAAAAGCAGTATAATACCTACTGTTTGACTGCCTCGTTGGTCTAGCAGTCGCAAGCGCGACTGCTGTGCATGAGGTCTTGGGTTCGATTCCCACGTCGGGCAAAGTGTTATTGGGTTTTTCCATCAGGAATTTCTCAGTAGCAGCCTCGGAGTCTGGATTTGTGCCCGGTTGATGGCAATAGGCTCGCCCCCTATTACATGGGACTAAAAACATAACTGGCGAAATGTGGGTGTACTAATAGGTACACCTCTGCCTAACCCTTCGGGGATTACAGGCGTGATGTTATGTAATACTGTTTTAAACAGTATAGTTTGCAACCTAACCTACCCCATACATAGGTACGATATACTTTTAAAATTATTTATTTATTTATTTATCTTTAGTTAGTTTCTGCCTATTTTAAATAAGGTTTAAGAATGTAATAATGGCATGTCTAGTCTACCTTCTTATAGAATATATAGCTTCTTTCTTTACAAAATGTCGATAGAAAATAGTGAAAGAGTTTGCATCCTCTATAACTTCCGTATTTACAAAGACCTTCCGTACCCGTTCGTCAAAATGGCCACCAGCTTCCTACTGTACACAAACTATTAGTATGTATAGGAATACATTTTGTAGACATTAAAAGGAAAAATGCACTATATTAGAGAGATTATGAAACCGTGAAAATCGTCAAAAATAGTAGCAGTTTCATCTCAAAGACAAACAATTTCCAAAATGCTGTTAAAATTCTACATGTTACAAAATCGTTCAAAATGCAGTCGCAATCTCATCTCAGAGCAGGGGCGGATCTAGGGTCATGGGGTTATGACTATCTAGGGGGGTTAGCACCCTGGGCTTACTATTTCTTTTCAATTAGATTTATTATTGTATAATCAAAACGTGTTCTGACTAGACATTGATAAATATGACCTCCCCTTTCTAACTTGCAAGCTTGAACTGTAGGCTTACTCTTGAACAAAATCGAGAATGAGATTGGAATCGACTGCATGTTTGACTACAGCGATTTACATGAGGTTGCCATACAAATGAAAACGTAAATTACCAAATTTTAAAATATTAAATAACTCGTTAATTCTATAAATAAATGTTTTCTTATATTTATTGGAATTGAAACTGGATCGGATGTACATGTTATGTCGATTCCAATCTCATTCTCGATTTTGTTCAAGAGTAAGCCTACTGACCTTGTCTCAAAAACAATGAAAAAACATATAGGTAACATTAAAAGTTTATAGTATTAACCTCAGAATGTGCACATTTCTATGATTGCCCCCCTGAATTCGTCATAATAGGAAACGACATAGGGGGAATCAAAATAGCGTGAATCGACGTTGAGGGAATATTGAATATTGTATACAGTTACCGTATCGTAGGTATTGCGTTGCTAAACGAGCCAATGACCGTTGCCTGCAATTGCTGTCTACAATTTGCATAGCAATAGGGCAGTCACAGACTATCTGACTACGCAGCGATCTAATACTGGCATGGCGGCAGAAAGCTTCATATTCTGTCATCCGAAGATGCCCTATTAGTTCCTTTAATTATTATTTTATATGACGAATTGATGAAAACCAAATCAAAATCTGTTCTTTGCGCACTTCAAAAGATCTGAGCATACATCATCTGCCTAGCCTTTTCCCAACTATGTTGGGGTCGGCTTCCAGTCTAACCGGATGCAGCTGAATACCAGTATTTTACATGGAGCGACTGCCTATCTGACCTTCACTACCCAGTAACTGGGTACTAAGATACCCCTAGGTGAGACTGGTTGTCAGACTTTCAAGCTTCTGACGACTTGTAACGACTGTCAAAGATCCACTTATGACAGCCGGGACCAACAGCTTTGCGTGCTTTCCGAGGCACGGAATGATGTCAGTAATGTCTTTTTTTTTTTTTTTACCGATGGGAAATCATCAAATGACTTCCCCCGCCCTGGGCGGGGCGGGAGGGAGTGTCAGACTTTTACTGACTAAAACCCATCCATGTTCCTTCTTGTGCCCTTTGCGTTCCGGGGGCGCGGTATCTCTTTCGAACAACCCGCAGCCCCGGCAGGCATCGGCCCTTAGTGGCCCCTTCAATTGTTTGCTGACATCTCTTTGAGGCGCGCGTGGAACACGAACGCGCCGTCGACACGGTCTGTCGTTATCAACGAACGGACGGTAAGCTACCCATTGCTCACCGCCCACAGACCCGCGTCTACGGTGGCCGGGAGTCGTCTCGCGGCTCCCGACGCCCGGAGCGTCTCCCGCGGCGGCTGGGGCGTGAGGTGGTTCTTTCCCTCACGCGGCCCGCCTCCTCCTTCGCTAGCATTACTGCTTCGCAGAAGGAGGCGACTGCATCCCATTCCCTCTCGCTCCGGACCATGGCTTGCACCAGGGCCGAACGCGAGAGTTCGCCGCCGCCGATAGCCGCCACGAGGACGTCGCGGTGCTCCGCCCAAGCGGGGCACACCGCCACGGTATGCTCCACCGTGTCCTCGGGGCGATCCTCACAGTGGTGACACCCGGGCGTTTCCTCCCGCCCGATGATGTGCAGGAATCTCCCGAAACATCCGTGCCCGGTGAGGACCTGCGTCAGGCGGAAGGTGAGGGCGCCGTGGCGCCGCTCAAGCCACTCCTCAAAGAGGGGACTTACCGCCTCGATAGAGGCGTGCCCTGCACGGGGTTGCGACAGTCGCTCTCTCCATGTCTCAGTAATGTCTAAGATAAACTTTAGAAGGTACATATGAATTGAAAAAGTCACATTGGTACTTGCCCGGATTCGAACCCACAACCTCAAGCAAGAGAAGCGGGCGCCTTAACCGCTAGGCCATCACGACATTTCAAAGATCTGAGCATACAAACGGAGGGAATAGAAAGCTGTTTTATTTATGCTTTGTAGTGATTTTCTTTTTTCTTTTTTAGCTTTTTTTAGTTTTATAATTGGTGTATACATAAGAAATAATACATTAGTATAAGTATATAAATAAACTAAGTAAAGTAAAAAAATAGACCTGATGACGAGTCGTTGCGACCTCAAGACCATGTTATGTTGTACATTGATTTGATAACTATACGAATGTGAAGCCGATGTATTACCTAGGCAAACATAAATTCAAAACCAATAACAAACTAACTAATATTTTTTGACTGGTTTTTTGACTATACTTAAAACAGCTAGCATCTAATGCAGCCAGAAATTATAGGGAAAATGGCCTCTTTAAAAGCACCTTTACACGTATAACTTTGTTCGACAATGGTACCGATTCCCTTGTTAACAAACTAGACTAAATTTAGAGAATTGACATCTCTTACTAACATACAGCGAACGGAAAGGACGGTGACATTGGTGCCGATTCTCATGTTAACAAACTAGACTAAATTTAGAGAATTGACATCTCTTACTAACTTAAAGCGAAAGGAAAGAACGGTGACATTAAAGAACTAAGCTAGCGATGTCAAATTAGTTTTGCCTTAAACTTTTCCGTATTTTTAATCCATACGTTTTAAGATGTCAACTATAATTGTATAGATGTGTCAGATTTACTAAATTTGACAGCTCTTATTTACATTAGTCTCTTTCTTGTTTTATTGGACAAAAAAAGGTGGTAATAGTCTAATTTTAGTTTAGTTTGTGACCAAGGTAATCGGCACCAATAGCAACAAAAGCCTAACTATGAATAATGACATGTTGACGGTTTGTTAATACAGCTCACGGCACATTGCATATGTGGGCACGACATGTTCTTTGATCCGACCAAAATTCAACCATATTTCTTATATTATTTGAATTGAAAACGCCTTTTCATTACGTTACCTGCCATATTCAGGGGCTGACCTTTTGTATTGAAAAAAACATTTGACATTTAGTTTAGTTTTGGTGGAAATGTGTGGTTTTAATTTCCCTGACAGATTTTTGTGTTACTATTTGCATATTTTTTTCTTGGTATTGTTTCTAGTTTGTTTTATTGCATGACTAGGTTCTGGCCGCGACTTCATTCGTGTCCATCAGTATAATAATTTTTGTAATCGAAAGTAAAGAGTACTTTTTACAAATGTAGGGTACGTACAAACATACTTTGTATTTTTATTGTTTACTAGCTTGGCCCGCGACTTCGCCCGCGCAGTAATAAAATAAAATATAGCCTATGTTACTCGTAGATAAAGTAGCTTTCTAATGATGAATATGAAGAATTGTTAAAATCGGTCCAGTAATTTTTGAGTTTATCCATTGCAAACAAACAAACAAAAATACAAATTTT
This sequence comes from Hoplodrina ambigua, assembly GCA_949774945.1. Taxonomy (NCBI): domain Eukaryota; kingdom Metazoa; phylum Arthropoda; class Insecta; order Lepidoptera; family Noctuidae; genus Hoplodrina; species Hoplodrina ambigua. Next base: position 9,561,780 of record OX458980.1, on the reverse strand, counting down.
TCGTCTTTATAATATTAGTGTAGATTTAAACGTGGAGTTTAAAAAATATTACATTTATTAAATTCCTTGATTAAATAAATCACAAGCTTCTACCGGCGCCTTTGCCCGCTTAGTTTTTAATTTTTTTACGAAAAAAAAATCACCCAATCTGCCTGGTAGTTCCAGACATTAGCGCATTTAAACATACACACGAAAAAAAAAACCTTTTCAGCTTTATTATATATAGATGAAGTATAGATTTTACACTGACAAGGAAGTCTCCATGATGATCACGGGTAGCCTCTTGGAGTACTTCCTCAAAAAATATTGACAGTCTTTTTCCTGCTAAGCAAAACATTAAGTGTCAAAATGATTATGTCACTCCTACTTTGTCCCTACTTCTTCCGAGTTGATAATGCACGCGCTACGCCTCAAGCGATCGTAGTGTTAATCGAGAGAGAACCAAGAAATACAGCTTAGCACCAATCATCTATAATAAAATCCCAAAACCTATTAGACAAATGCCTACAGTGCTCTGTTTAAAATACACTTAAAAAAAAA